>OX493353.1:7714285-8992500 GCA_950371115.1 Anania fuscalis | reverse complement strand
CCTAACCTAACCTAACCTAACCTAACCTAACCTAACCTAACCTAACCTAACCTAACCTAACCTAACCTAACCTAACCTAACCTAACCTAACCTAACCTAACCTAACCTAACCTAACCTAACCTAACCTAACCTAACCTAACCTAACCTAACCTAACCTAACCTAACCTAACCTAACCTAACCTAACCTAACCTAACCTAACCTAACCTAACCTAACCTAACCTAACCTAACCTAACCTAACCTAACCTAACCTAACCTAACCTAACCTAACCTAACCTAACCTAACCTAACCTAACCTAACCTAACCTAACCTAACCTAACCTAACCTAACCTAACCTAACCTAACCTAACCTAACCTAACCTAACCTAACCTAACCTAACCTAACCTAACCTAACCTAACCTAACCTAACCTAACCTAACCTAACCTAACCTAACCTAACCTAACCTAACCTAACCTAACCTAACCTAACCTAACCTAACCTAACCTAACCTAACCTAACCTAACCCAACTTAAAAACACTACTGAAAACTGAAATACAGTCATTGTTGCGCTTCTAATATATTCTAATCGGTAGATTCTATTTAGTTTCAGCGAAAGAAGCGACAAAAAATCTTAATTACTTGCATTTTTGGCGATTTTTCGTAATTCTGATATTGACTTAGAAAATTCTCATACTAAATTTTAAACTTTGAAATTTTTGGTCCGTTTTTCAAAATTTTTTCAGCTTATCTTGTAGATCCAGTCCATACGAGCTAGACGCCGTCAATTTCAGCACGCTGCGACGCTCCTGGATTTTACAATAAATTTTTGAAAGTACTGAATTTCAGTTTTTTGACCATAACTTCAAAATTTTCTACGGCACCCCGGTTCCGTAGTTTGACAATATTGTCCGTCTCGACGAGACGAATCTTTAGACACCCCTTTTGGACCCCTAGGACGTCATAAAGGGCGTAAATTCGCAATTTTCAGGCCAAATATTCGATTTCTTTGATACCGAGGTTACTTGGTAAGTGACTGTCGGAAACAAAATTAACTTAAAAACACTACTGAAAACTGAAATACAGTCATTGTTGCGCTTCTAATATATTCTAATCGGTAGATTCTATTTAGTTTCAGCGAAAGAAGCGACAAAAAATCTTAATTACTTGCATTTTTGGCGATTTTTCGTAATTCTGATATTGACTTAGAAAATTCTCATACTAAATTTTAAACTTTGAAATTTTTGGTCCGTTTTTCAAAATTTTTTCAGCTTATCTTGTAGATCCAGTCCATACGAGCTAGACGCCGTCAATTTCAGCACGCTGCGACGCTCCTGGATTTTACAATAAATTTTTGAAAGTACTGAATTTCAGTTTTTTGACCATAACTTCAAAATTTTCTACGGCACCCCGGTTCCGTAGTTTGACAATATTGTCCGTCTCGACGAGACGAATCTTTAGACACCCCTTTTGGACCCCTAGGACGTCATAAAGGGCGTAAATTCGCAATTTTCAGGCCAAATATTCGATTTCTTTGATACCGAGGTTACTTGGTAAGTGACTGTCGGAAACAAAATTAACTTAAAAACACTACTGAAAACTGAAATACAGTCATTGTTGCGCTTCTAATATATTCTAATCGGTAGATTCTATTTAGTTTCAGCGAAAGAAGCGACAAAAAATCTTAATTACTTGCATTTTTGGCGATTTTTCGTAATTCTGATATTGACTTAGAAAATTCTCATACTAAATTTTAAACTTTGAAATTTTTGGTCCGTTTTTCAAAATTTTTTCAGCTTATCTTGTAGATCCAGTCCATACGAGCTAGACGCCGTCAATTTCAGCACGCTGCGACGCTCCTGGATTTTACAATAAATTTTTGAAAGTACTGAATTTCAGTTTTTTGACCATAACTTCAAAATTTTCTACGGCACCCCGGTTCCGTAGTTTGACAATATTGTCCGTCTCGACGAGACGAATCTTTAGACACCCCTTTTGGACCCCTAGGACGTCATAAAGGGCGTAAATTCGCAATTTTCAGGCCAAATATTCGATTTCTTTGATACCGAGGTTACTTGGTAAGTGACTGTCGGAAACAAAATTAACTTAAAAACACTACTGAAAACTGAAATACAGTCATTGTTGCGCTTCTAATATATTCTAATCGGTAGATTCTATTTAGTTTCAGCGAAAGAAGCGACAAAAAATCTTAATTACTTGCATTTTTGGCGATTTTTCGTAATTCTGATATTGACTTAGAAAATTCTCATACTAAATTTTAAACTTTGAAATTTTTGGTCCGTTTTTCAAAATTTTTTCAGCTTATCTTGTAGATCCAGTCCATACGAGCTAGACGCCGTCAATTTCAGCACGCTGCGACGCTCCTGGATTTTACAATAAATTTTTGAAAGTACTGAATTTCAGTTTTTTGACCATAACTTCAAAATTTTCTACGGCACCCCGGTTCCGTAGTTTGACAATATTGTCCGTCTCGACGAGACGAATCTTTAGACACCCCTTTTGGACCCCTAGGACGTCATAAAGGGCGTAAATTCGCAATTTTCAGGCCAAATATTCGATTTCTTTGATACCGAGGTTACTTGGTAAGTGACTGTCGGAAACAAAATTAACTTAAAAACACTACTGAAAACTGAAATACAGTCATTGTTGCGCTTCTAATATATTCTAATCGGTAGATTCTATTTAGTTTCAGCGAAAGAAGCGACAAAAAATCTTAATTACTTGCATTTTTGGCGATTTTTCGTAATTCTGATATTGACTTAGAAAATTCTCATACTAAATTTTAAACTTTGAAATTTTTGGTCCGTTTTTCAAAATTTTTTCAGCTTATCTTGTAGATCCAGTCCATACGAGCTAGACGCCGTCAATTTCAGCACGCTGCGACGCTCCTGGATTTTACAATAAATTTTTGAAAGTACTGAATTTCAGTTTTTTGACCATAACTTCAAAATTTTCTACGGCACCCCGGTTCCGTAGTTTGACAATATTGTCCGTCTCGACGAGACGAATCTTTAGACACCCCTTTTGGACCCCTAGGACGTCATAAAGGGCGTAAATTCGCAATTTTCAGGCCAAATATTCGATTTCTTTGATACCGAGGTTACTTGGTAAGTGACTGTCGGAAACAAAATTAACTTAAAAACACTACTGAAAACTGAAATACAGTCATTGTTGCGCTTCTAATATATTCTAATCGGTAGATTCTATTTAGTTTCAGCGAAAGAAGCGACAAAAAATCTTAATTACTTGCATTTTTGGCGATTTTTCGTAATTCTGATATTGACTTAGAAAATTCTCATACTAAATTTTAAACTTTGAAATTTTTGGTCCGTTTTTCAAAATTTTTTCAGCTTATCTTGTAGATCCAGTCCATACGAGCTAGACGCCGTCAATTTCAGCACGCTGCGACGCTCCTGGATTTTACAATAAATTTTTGAAAGTACTGAATTTCAGTTTTTTGACCATAACTTCAAAATTTTCTACGGCACCCCGGTTCCGTAGTTTGACAATATTGTCCGTCTCGACGAGACGAATCTTTAGACACCCCTTTTGGACCCCTAGGACGTCATAAAGGGCGTAAATTCGCAATTTTCAGGCCAAATATTCGATTTCTTTGATACCGAGGTTACTTGGTAAGTGACTGTCGGAAACAAAATTAACTTAAAAACACTACTGAAAACTGAAATACAGTCATTGTTGCGCTTCTAATATATTCTAATCGGTAGATTCTATTTAGTTTCAGCGAAAGAAGCGACAAAAAATCTTAATTACTTGCATTTTTGGCGATTTTTCGTAATTCTGATATTGACTTAGAAAATTCTCATACTAAATTTTAAACTTTGAAATTTTTGGTCCGTTTTTCAAAATTTTTTCAGCTTATCTTGTAGATCCAGTCCATACGAGCTAGACGCCGTCAATTTCAGCACGCTGCGACGCTCCTGGATTTTACAATAAATTTTTGAAAGTACTGAATTTCAGTTTTTTGACCATAACTTCAAAATTTTCTACGGCACCCCGGTTCCGTAGTTTGACAATATTGTCCGTCTCGACGAGACGAATCTTTAGACACCCCTTTTGGACCCCTAGGACGTCATAAAGGGCGTAAATTCGCAATTTTCAGGCCAAATATTCGATTTCTTTGATACCGAGGTTACTTGGTAAGTGACTGTCGGAAACAAAATTAACTTAAAAACACTACTGAAAACTGAAATACAGTCATTGTTGCGCTTCTAATATATTCTAATCGGTAGATTCTATTTAGTTTCAGCGAAAGAAGCGACAAAAAATCTTAATTACTTGCATTTTTGGCGATTTTTCGTAATTCTGATATTGACTTAGAAAATTCTCATACTAAATTTTAAACTTTGAAATTTTTGGTCCGTTTTTCAAAATTTTTTCAGCTTATCTTGTAGATCCAGTCCATACGAGCTAGACGCCGTCAATTTCAGCACGCTGCGACGCTCCTGGATTTTACAATAAATTTTTGAAAGTACTGAATTTCAGTTTTTTGACCATAACTTCAAAATTTTCTACGGCACCCCGGTTCCGTAGTTTGACAATATTGTCCGTCTCGACGAGACGAATCTTTAGACACCCCTTTTGGACCCCTAGGACGTCATAAAGGGCGTAAATTCGCAATTTTCAGGCCAAATATTCGATTTCTTTGATACCGAGGTTACTTGGTAAGTGACTGTCGGAAACAAAATTAACTTAAAAACACTACTGAAAACTGAAATACAGTCATTGTTGCGCTTCTAATATATTCTAATCGGTAGATTCTATTTAGTTTCAGCGAAAGAAGCGACAAAAAATCTTAATTACTTGCATTTTTGGCGATTTTTCGTAATTCTGATATTGACTTAGAAAATTCTCATACTAAATTTTAAACTTTGAAATTTTTGGTCCGTTTTTCAAAATTTTTTCAGCTTATCTTGTAGATCCAGTCCATACGAGCTAGACGCCGTCAATTTCAGCACGCTGCGACGCTCCTGGATTTTACAATAAATTTTTGAAAGTACTGAATTTCAGTTTTTTGACCATAACTTCAAAATTTTCTACGGCACCCCGGTTCCGTAGTTTGACAATATTGTCCGTCTCGACGAGACGAATCTTTAGACACCCCTTTTGGACCCCTAGGACGTCATAAAGGGCGTAAATTCGCAATTTTCAGGCCAAATATTCGATTTCTTTGATACCGAGGTTACTTGGTAAGTGACTGTCGGAAACAAAATTAACTTAAAAACACTACTGAAAACTGAAATACAGTCATTGTTGCGCTTCTAATATATTCTAATCGGTAGATTCTATTTAGTTTCAGCGAAAGAAGCGACAAAAAATCTTAATTACTTGCATTTTTGGCGATTTTTCGTAATTCTGATATTGACTTAGAAAATTCTCATACTAAATTTTAAACTTTGAAATTTTTGGTCCGTTTTTCAAAATTTTTTCAGCTTATCTTGTAGATCCAGTCCATACGAGCTAGACGCCGTCAATTTCAGCACGCTGCGACGCTCCTGGATTTTACAATAAATTTTTGAAAGTACTGAATTTCAGTTTTTTGACCATAACTTCAAAATTTTCTACGGCACCCCGGTTCCGTAGTTTGACAATATTGTCCGTCTCGACGAGACGAATCTTTAGACACCCCTTTTGGACCCCTAGGACGTCATAAAGGGCGTAAATTCGCAATTTTCAGGCCAAATATTCGATTTCTTTGATACCGAGGTTACTTGGTAAGTGACTGTCGGAAACAAAATTAACTTAAAAACACTACTGAAAACTGAAATACAGTCATTGTTGCGCTTCTAATATATTCTAATCGGTAGATTCTATTTAGTTTCAGCGAAAGAAGCGACAAAAAATCTTAATTACTTGCATTTTTGGCGATTTTTCGTAATTCTGATATTGACTTAGAAAATTCTCATACTAAATTTTAAACTTTGAAATTTTTGGTCCGTTTTTCAAAATTTTTTCAGCTTATCTTGTAGATCCAGTCCATACGAGCTAGACGCCGTCAATTTCAGCACGCTGCGACGCTCCTGGATTTTACAATAAATTTTTGAAAGTACTGAATTTCAGTTTTTTGACCATAACTTCAAAATTTTCTACGGCACCCCGGTTCCGTAGTTTGACAATATTGTCCGTCTCGACGAGACGAATCTTTAGACACCCCTTTTGGACCCCTAGGACGTCATAAAGGGCGTAAATTCGCAATTTTCAGGCCAAATATTCGATTTCTTTGATACCGAGGTTACTTGGTAAGTGACTGTCGGAAACAAAATTAACTTAAAAACACTACTGAAAACTGAAATACAGTCATTGTTGCGCTTCTAATATATTCTAATCGGTAGATTCTATTTAGTTTCAGCGAAAGAAGCGACAAAAAATCTTAATTACTTGCATTTTTGGCGATTTTTCGTAATTCTGATATTGACTTAGAAAATTCTCATACTAAATTTTAAACTTTGAAATTTTTGGTCCGTTTTTCAAAATTTTTTCAGCTTATCTTGTAGATCCAGTCCATACGAGCTAGACGCCGTCAATTTCAGCACGCTGCGACGCTCCTGGATTTTACAATAAATTTTTGAAAGTACTGAATTTCAGTTTTTTGACCATAACTTCAAAATTTTCTACGGCACCCCGGTTCCGTAGTTTGACAATATTGTCCGTCTCGACGAGACGAATCTTTAGACACCCCTTTTGGACCCCTAGGACGTCATAAAGGGCAAAATTTCGCCCTCCCACCCTCCCTTACCTGCTTTACCACCTAAGCTCGGTTAGGTTTTGACAAAATTTTTTCTTCGATTTTTGACTGAGAGCTTGGGTGGTATCCCCGAGGGCATCGGGAGCTTGTTTTTAAGTTTTGGGTTAGTTAGGATTAGGCGATAACAACACTATTGTGTTGTTATCTTTTAGTTATAAGTTTAAACGTATACAATTTTAACTTAATTTTATTATTTATTTTACACATATTGTTTTTTAACAATATTTTTAACATTTTAAACTTTTAATTTACTGACGAATTCCCACGGCACAAGATGTTCGCAATCCATACCCCGGTAAAAAGGACGACCGAGAAGAAAGTCGAGTCTGACTCTATCAGCCCCCGCGATGGCGACCAAAGGGCCGGCCCTTCGGCCGTCATCGCGCACCACAGCAGAGAGAGGGACTTGCCCTCTCATGCACCCGCTAAGCGAGAATCGCTGGTCCGACGGCTCACTGGGGAGTGGGAGGCAGGGAAGGTGGACGGCAACACCAAATCCCCGAAATCACCCAGGAAGGTGGTCCCTGCCCCCCGCCCCACTAAAGCCAAGCCCCTGTCCCAGGACTCCAAACCAACTGCCGCCCGCAGACCATCAGCGGACACCTTCTGTGTCTCCCCGAGGGCCGCCGAGGCTAAGTACGTCAGCCGAACAACAGAGGCGAAAGCCATGCTGACGAAGTCAAAACTCCACCTGCGGAATTCTAAGAACATTAGAACCGACATCAAGGTGGAGGTAACGGCGGCCCTCGAAAGGCTGTATCAGCTAGTAAAGGAGGCGGAGTCGGAGAGGACTGCGGACAGGAAGGAGCCGGACAGGACCGACGGGACTGCTGAGCCCGAAAGGGTGTGCAGGGTGGACATTGAGGGGGAAAGTGAAAGAGTGAGGGTTGATAGGGAATTAATACATAAAATGACAGAGCATATAAAACAGATAGAAGAAAACAAGATAGAAATGGCAAAGTTAAAGGAAGTGATAGAGAGGAGTCGGGCGCAGATGGATAGCAAAGTGACATACGCGAGTGTTGCCGCTGCTTCTCCGAAGATTAAATCTCCGGAGCATGCAGCGGTGCACTCCGTAATTATAACATCAGAAGATAAAATGGAAACGGGAGAACAAGTGCTTGAGAAAGTAAGAAGTGCTGTTAGGGCTAAGGAAGAAGGGTTTCAGATAGATAGAATTCGAAAAGGTAGGGATCAAAAAGTTATTTTAGGCTGTAGAACGAAAGCGGAATTAAATAGAGTAAAAGATAAAATCATAAAAGACGGAAAAGACTTAAAACTAAAAGTAGACGAAATAAAGAATAAGGACCCGCTTATAATCTTAAGAAATGTAAATAAGCACAATAACGAGGAAGAAATCCTGAAAGCCCTATACCAACAAAACAAAAATATTTTTAAAGATATGAAGGAAGAAGAGTGTAGGGCCGTTATCAGATACAGAAAGAACGCCAGGAACCCACATCAAATGCACGTTGTGCTCAGCGTGTCGCCGCTCGCTTGGCGGCTTCTGGTAGAGGCTAACTGTGTCCATATCGACATGCAGCGCCTCAAAGCAGAGGATCAGTCTCCACTGGTCCAATGCTCGCGCTGCCTGTCATATGGACACAGCAAAAAAGTCTGCAGAGAGACCGAGGACTCGTGCTCGCACTGCGGAGGCGAACACCTCCGCGCGCAGTGCGCAGTCTATCTTGCCGCCGAGCCCCCGGCATGCCGAAACTGCCAAATTGCGAAGCTGGGAGGCGCTGAGCACAACGCTTTCAGCTCAGATTGCCCGGTACGACGTAAATGGGATAGCATAGCGCGGTCAACAGTGGCGTACTGCTAAAGTTGTACCGGGCAAAAACACAGAGAGCAAAGATGAGGCATTAGTTCAACAACGGAACCCGCGGCAGAGCTATGCTCAAAGCAGGAACAAGGCGTTCAGAGTCGTGAACCCAAATTCGGCTTTAACACTCTCCGGGCTGATGGACTTTCTTTACAAAGTAAAGAAGGGCGATTCCCGGAGAGTGATAAAAGACCGAAACGCCGAAACCTCCAAGCGCAACATCGTGACGCCGCACATAGTTACTCAGCTCGAACATATAACCAGTCGTTCGGAGATGACCCAACGTGAGATTGATGGCCCAATAATGTTCATAGCAGAAATAACAACAGAGGGAGAAGTCGGCGCAGCAGTATCTCTGAGAGATAAGGCCGCGCAGACCCAGACCAGAAAACTCGGGTTGGGGCAGATCCGCACTGCTTTTCGAGCCAAAAAACGGCGCCCGGTGTCATTTGTCAAGCGTATCATACAAGATACGCTTGACAAATGGATACCGCGTATAAAGAGAGCAAAAACGCTAGTCCCATATCTGAACAGCTCAACACTCAAAAACTTTACACATTGTACAAAATAGACTAAAATATAAGAGACTCAAAAATCCGATAAGACTAGGGAAACATAATAGTATAAATTAAAGTAAATAAATTGTATAACTTGTTTATATAATTAGTATATAACACATGTTAACGCTCATTAAAATACAGATAACAAAATAAGAACATTTAAAGTAAATAAATAAAAAAGGATAAATATAGAATAGACAAATATAAATAAATTAGAGAAAAAGATGGTAAATAAGATGTGAGTATAATAAAAATAGGTAAGATAAAGATAATCAATAAAAATGAAAATAAGTTAAAATATAGTAAGTACAATATAAAAAGTAAAAATCTGCAGATATTAGGAACATACAAAAACAGCGACAAATTTCCTTCGAACTTAATATTAAAACAAAAAACTTTTTTTTACATAGAAACAGCACACTGAAATAAAAAATTTTGATGAAGAAAGGGCACTGGTTATGCTAGTGGGAACGAGAAAAAAAAAAAAAAAAAAAAAAAAAAAAAAAAAAAAAAAAAAAAAAAACCTAACCTAACCTAACCTAACCTAACCTAACCTAACCTAACCTAACCTAACCTAACCTAACCCAACTTAAAAACACTACTGAAAACTGAAATACAGTCATTGTTGCGCTTCTAATATTTTCTAATCAGTAGATTCTATTTAGTTTCAGCGAAAGAAGCGACAAAAAATCTTAATTACTTGCATTTTTGGCAATTTTTCGTAATTTTGATATTGACTTAGAAAAATCTCATACTAAATTTTAAACTTTGAAACTTTTGGTCCGTTTTTCAAAATTTTTTCAGTTCATCTTGTAGATCCAGTCCATACGAGCTAGACGCCGTCGATTTCAGCACGCTGCGACGCTCCTGGAATTTACAATAAATTTTTGAAAGTACTGAATTTCAGTTTTTTGACCATAACTTTTTAATTTTCTACGGCACCCCGGTTCCGTAGTTTGACAATATTGTCCGTCTCGACGAGACGAATCTTTAGACACCCCTTTTGGACCCCTAGGACGTCATAAAGGGCGTAAATTCGCATTTTTCAGGCAAAATATTCGATTTCTTTGATACCGAGGTTACTTGGTAAGTGACTGTCGGAAACAAAATTAACTTAAAAACACTACTGAAAACTGAAATACAGTCATTGTTGCGCTTCTAATATTTTCTAATCAGTAGATTCTATTTAGTTTCAGCGAAAGAAGCGACAAAAAATCTTAATTACTTGCATTTTTGGCAATTTTTCGTAATTTTGATATTGACTTAGAAAAATCTCATACTAAATTTTAAACTTTGAAACTTTTGGTCCGTTTTTCAAAATTTTTTCAGTTCATCTTGTAGATCCAGTCCATACGAGCTAGACGCCGTCGATTTCAGCACGCTGCGACGCTCCTGGAATTTACAATAAATTTTTGAAAGTACTGAATTTCAGTTTTTTGACCATAACTTTTTAATTTTCTACGGCACCCCGGTTCCGTAGTTTGACAATATTGTCCGTCTCGACGAGACGAATCTTTAGACACCCCTTTTGGACCCCTAGGACGTCATAAAGGGCGTAAATTCGCATTTTTCAGGCAAAATATTCGATTTCTTTGATACCGAGGTTACTTGGTAAGTGACTGTCGGAAACAAAATTAACTTAAAAACACTACTGAAAACTGAAATACAGTCATTGTTGCGCTTCTAATATTTTCTAATCAGTAGATTCTATTTAGTTTCAGCGAAAGAAGCGACAAAAAATCTTAATTACTTGCATTTTTGGCAATTTTTCGTAATTTTGATATTGACTTAGAAAAATCTCATACTAAATTTTAAACTTTGAAACTTTTGGTCCGTTTTTCAAAATTTTTTCAGTTCATCTTGTAGATCCAGTCCATACGAGCTAGACGCCGTCGATTTCAGCACGCTGCGACGCTCCTGGAATTTACAATAAATTTTTGAAAGTACTGAATTTCAGTTTTTTGACCATAACTTTTTAATTTTCTACGGCACCCCGGTTCCGTAGTTTGACAATATTGTCCGTCTCGACGAGACGAATCTTTAGACACCCCTTTTGGACCCCTAGGACGTCATAAAGGGCGTAAATTCGCATTTTTCAGGCAAAATATTCGATTTCTTTGATACCGAGGTTACTTGGTAAGTGACTGTCGGAAACAAAATTAACTTAAAAACACTACTGAAAACTGAAATACAGTCATTGTTGCGCTTCTAATATTTTCTAATCAGTAGATTCTATTTAGTTTCAGCGAAAGAAGCGACAAAAAATCTTAATTACTTGCATTTTTGGCAATTTTTCGTAATTTTGATATTGACTTAGAAAAATCTCATACTAAATTTTAAACTTTGAAACTTTTGGTCCGTTTTTCAAAATTTTTTCAGTTCATCTTGTAGATCCAGTCCATACGAGCTAGACGCCGTCGATTTCAGCACGCTGCGACGCTCCTGGAATTTACAATAAATTTTTGAAAGTACTGAATTTCAGTTTTTTGACCATAACTTTTTAATTTTCTACGGCACCCCGGTTCCGTAGTTTGACAATATTGTCCGTCTCGACGAGACGAATCTTTAGACACCCCTTTTGGACCCCTAGGACGTCATAAAGGGCGTAAATTCGCATTTTTCAGGCAAAATATTCGATTTCTTTGATACCGAGGTTACTTGGTAAGTGACTGTCGGAAACAAAATTAACTTAAAAACACTACTGAAAACTGAAATACAGTCATTGTTGCGCTTCTAATATTTTCTAATCAGTAGATTCTATTTAGTTTCAGCGAAAGAAGCGACAAAAAATCTTAATTACTTGCATTTTTGGCAATTTTTCGTAATTTTGATATTGACTTAGAAAAATCTCATACTAAATTTTAAACTTTGAAACTTTTGGTCCGTTTTTCAAAATTTTTTCAGTTCATCTTGTAGATCCAGTCCATACGAGCTAGACGCCGTCGATTTCAGCACGCTGCGACGCTCCTGGAATTTACAATAAATTTTTGAAAGTACTGAATTTCAGTTTTTTGACCATAACTTTTTAATTTTCTACGGCACCCCGGTTCCGTAGTTTGACAATATTGTCCGTCTCGACGAGACGAATCTTTAGACACCCCTTTTGGACCCCTAGGACGTCATAAAGGGCGTAAATTCGCATTTTTCAGGCAAAATATTCGATTTCTTTGATACCGAGGTTACTTGGTAAGTGACTGTCGGAAACAAAATTAACTTAAAAACACTACTGAAAACTGAAATACAGTCATTGTTGCGCTTCTAATATTTTCTAATCAGTAGATTCTATTTAGTTTCAGCGAAAGAAGCGACAAAAAATCTTAATTACTTGCATTTTTGGCAATTTTTCGTAATTTTGATATTGACTTAGAAAAATCTCATACTAAATTTTAAACTTTGAAACTTTTGGTCCGTTTTTCAAAATTTTTTCAGTTCATCTTGTAGATCCAGTCCATACGAGCTAGACGCCGTCGATTTCAGCACGCTGCGACGCTCCTGGAATTTACAATAAATTTTTGAAAGTACTGAATTTCAGTTTTTTGACCATAACTTTTTAATTTTCTACGGCACCCCGGTTCCGTAGTTTGACAATATTGTCCGTCTCGACGAGACGAATCTTTAGACACCCCTTTTGGACCCCTAGGACGTCATAAAGGGCGTAAATTCGCATTTTTCAGGCAAAATATTCGATTTCTTTGATACCGAGGTTACTTGGTAAGTGACTGTCGGAAACAAAATTAACTTAAAAACACTACTGAAAACTGAAATACAGTCATTGTTGCGCTTCTAATATTTTCTAATCAGTAGATTCTATTTAGTTTCAGCGAAAGAAGCGACAAAAAATCTTAATTACTTGCATTTTTGGCAATTTTTCGTAATTTTGATATTGACTTAGAAAAATCTCATACTAAATTTTAAACTTTGAAACTTTTGGTCCGTTTTTCAAAATTTTTTCAGTTCATCTTGTAGATCCAGTCCATACGAGCTAGACGCCGTCGATTTCAGCACGCTGCGACGCTCCTGGAATTTACAATAAATTTTTGAAAGTACTGAATTTCAGTTTTTTGACCATAACTTTTTAATTTTCTACGGCACCCCGGTTCCGTAGTTTGACAATATTGTCCGTCTCGACGAGACGAATCTTTAGACACCCCTTTTGGACCCCTAGGACGTCATAAAGGGCGTAAATTCGCATTTTTCAGGCAAAATATTCGATTTCTTTGATACCGAGGTTACTTGGTAAGTGACTGTCGGAAACAAAATTAACTTAAAAACACTACTGAAAACTGAAATACAGTCATTGTTGCGCTTCTAATATTTTCTAATCAGTAGATTCTATTTAGTTTCAGCGAAAGAAGCGACAAAAAATCTTAATTACTTGCATTTTTGGCAATTTTTCGTAATTTTGATATTGACTTAGAAAAATCTCATACTAAATTTTAAACTTTGAAACTTTTGGTCCGTTTTTCAAAATTTTTTCAGTTCATCTTGTAGATCCAGTCCATACGAGCTAGACGCCGTCGATTTCAGCACGCTGCGACGCTCCTGGAATTTACAATAAATTTTTGAAAGTACTGAATTTCAGTTTTTTGACCATAACTTTTTAATTTTCTACGGCACCCCGGTTCCGTAGTTTGACAATATTGTCCGTCTCGACGAGACGAATCTTTAGACACCCCTTTTGGACCCCTAGGACGTCATAAAGGGCGTAAATTCGCATTTTTCAGGCAAAATATTCGATTTCTTTGATACCGAGGTTACTTGGTAAGTGACTGTCGGAAACAAAATTAACTTAAAAACACTACTGAAAACTGAAATACAGTCATTGTTGCGCTTCTAATATTTTCTAATCAGTAGATTCTATTTAGTTTCAGCGAAAGAAGCGACAAAAAATCTTAATTACTTGCATTTTTGGCAATTTTTCGTAATTTTGATATTGACTTAGAAAAATCTCATACTAAATTTTAAACTTTGAAACTTTTGGTCCGTTTTTCAAAATTTTTTCAGTTCATCTTGTAGATCCAGTCCATACGAGCTAGACGCCGTCGATTTCAGCACGCTGCGACGCTCCTGGAATTTACAATAAATTTTTGAAAGTACTGAATTTCAGTTTTTTGACCATAACTTTTTAATTTTCTACGGCACCCCGGTTCCGTAGTTTGACAATATTGTCCGTCTCGACGAGACGAATCTTTAGACACCCCTTTTGGACCCCTAGGACGTCATAAAGGGCGTAAATTCGCATTTTTCAGGCAAAATATTCGATTTCTTTGATACCGAGGTTACTTGGTAAGTGACTGTCGGAAACAAAATTAACTTAAAAACACTACTGAAAACTGAAATACAGTCATTGTTGCGCTTCTAATATTTTCTAATCAGTAGATTCTATTTAGTTTCAGCGAAAGAAGCGACAAAAAATCTTAATTACTTGCATTTTTGGCAATTTTTCGTAATTTTGATATTGACTTAGAAAAATCTCATACTAAATTTTAAACTTTGAAACTTTTGGTCCGTTTTTCAAAATTTTTTCAGTTCATCTTGTAGATCCAGTCCATACGAGCTAGACGCCGTCGATTTCAGCACGCTGCGACGCTCCTGGAATTTACAATAAATTTTTGAAAGTACTGAATTTCAGTTTTTTGACCATAACTTTTTAATTTTCTACGGCACCCCGGTTCCGTAGTTTGACAATATTGTCCGTCTCGACGAGACGAATCTTTAGACACCCCTTTTGGACCCCTAGGACGTCATAAAGGGCGTAAATTCGCATTTTTCAGGCAAAATATTCGATTTCTTTGATACCGAGGTTACTTGGTAAGTGACTGTCGGAAACAAAATTAACTTAAAAACACTACTGAAAACTGAAATACAGTCATTGTTGCGCTTCTAATATTTTCTAATCAGTAGATTCTATTTAGTTTCAGCGAAAGAAGCGACAAAAAATCTTAATTACTTGCATTTTTGGCAATTTTTCGTAATTTTGATATTGACTTAGAAAAATCTCATACTAAATTTTAAACTTTGAAACTTTTGGTCCGTTTTTCAAAATTTTTTCAGTTCATCTTGTAGATCCAGTCCATACGAGCTAGACGCCGTCGATTTCAGCACGCTGCGACGCTCCTGGAATTTACAATAAATTTTTGAAAGTACTGAATTTCAGTTTTTTGACCATAACTTTTTAATTTTCTACGGCACCCCGGTTCCGTAGTTTGACAATATTGTCCGTCTCGACGAGACGAATCTTTAGACACCCCTTTTGGACCCCTAGGACGTCATAAAGGGCGTAAATTCGCATTTTTCAGGCAAAATATTCGATTTCTTTGATACCGAGGTTACTTGGTAAGTGACTGTCGGAAACAAAATTAACTTAAAAACACTACTGAAAACTGAAATACAGTCATTGTTGCGCTTCTAATATTTTCTAATCAGTAGATTCTATTTAGTTTCAGCGAAAGAAGCGACAAAAAATCTTAATTACTTGCATTTTTGGCAATTTTTCGTAATTTTGATATTGACTTAGAAAAATCTCATACTAAATTTTAAACTTTGAAACTTTTGGTCCGTTTTTCAAAATTTTTTCAGTTCATCTTGTAGATCCAGTCCATACGAGCTAGACGCCGTCGATTTCAGCACGCTGCGACGCTCCTGGAATTTACAATAAATTTTTGAAAGTACTGAATTTCAGTTTTTTGACCATAACTTTTTAATTTTCTACGGCACCCCGGTTCCGTAGTTTGACAATATTGTCCGTCTCGACGAGACGAATCTTTAGACACCCCTTTTGGACCCCTAGGACGTCATAAAGGGCGTAAATTCGCATTTTTCAGGCAAAATATTCGATTTCTTTGATACCGAGGTTACTTGGTAAGTGACTGTCGGAAACAAAATTAACTTAAAAACACTACTGAAAACTGAAATACAGTCATTGTTGCGCTTCTAATATTTTCTAATCAGTAGATTCTATTTAGTTTCAGCGAAAGAAGCGACAAAAAATCTTAATTACTTGCATTTTTGGCAATTTTTCGTAATTTTGATATTGACTTAGAAAAATCTCATACTAAATTTTAAACTTTGAAACTTTTGGTCCGTTTTTCAAAATTTTTTCAGTTCATCTTGTAGATCCAGTCCATAAGAGCTAGACGCCGTCGATTTCAGCACGCTGCGACGCTCCTGGAATTTACAATAAATTTTTGAAAGTACTGAATTTCAGTTTTTTGACCATAACTTTTTAATTTTCTACGGCACCCCGGTTCCGTAGTTTGACAATATTGTCCGTCTCGACGAGACGAATCTTTAGACACCCCTTTTGGACCCCTAGGACGTCATAAAGGGCGTAAATTCGCATTTTTCAGGCAAAATATTCGATTTCTTTGATACCGAGGTTACTTGGTAAGTGACTGTCGGAAACAAAATTAACTTAAAAACACTACTGAAAACTGAAATACAGTCATTGTTGCGCTTCTAATATTTTCTAATCAGTAGATTCTATTTAGTTTCAGCGAAAGAAGCGACAAAAAATCTTAATTACTTGCATTTTTGGCAATTTTTCGTAATTTTGATATTGACTTAGAAAAATCTCATACTAAATTTTAAACTTTGAAACTTTTGGTCCGTTTTTCAAAATTTTTTCAGTTCATCTTGTAGATCCAGTCCATACGAGCTAGACGCCGTCGATTTCAGCACGCTGCGACGCTCCTGGAATTTACAATAAATTTTTGAAAGTACTGAATTTCAGTTTTTTGACCATAACTTTTTAATTTTCTACGGCACCCCGGTTCCGTAGTTTGACAATATTGTCCGTCTCGACGAGACGAATCTTTAGACACCCCTTTTGGACCCCTAGGACGTCATAAAGGGCGTAAATTCGCATTTTTCAGGCAAAATATTCGATTTCTTTGATACCGAGGTTACTTGGTAAGTGACTGTCGGAAACAAAATTAACTTAAAAACACTACTGAAAACTGAAATACAGTCATTGTTGCGCTTCTAATATTTTCTAATCAGTAGATTCTATTTAGTTTCAGCGAAAGAAGCGACAAAAAATCTTAATTACTTGCATTTTTGGCAATTTTTCGTAATTTTGATATTGACTTAGAAAAATCTCATACTAAATTTTAAACTTTGAAACTTTTGGTCCGTTTTTCAAAATTTTTTCAGTTCATCTTGTAGATCCAGTCCATAAGAGCTAGACGCCGTCGATTTCAGCACGCTGCGACGCTCCTGGAATTTACAATAAATTTTTGAAAGTACTGAATTTCAGTTTTTTGACCATAACTTTTTAATTTTCTACGGCACCCCGGTTCCGTAGTTTGACAATATTGTCCGTCTCGACGAGACGAATCTTTAGACACCCCTTTTGGACCCCTAGGACGTCATAAAGGGCGTAAATTCGCATTTTTCAGGCAAAATATTCGATTTCTTTGATACCGAGGTTACTTGGTAAGTGACTGTCGGAAACAAAATTAACTTAAAAACACTACTGAAAACTGAAATACAGTCATTGTTGCGCTTCTAATATTTTCTAATCAGTAGATTCTATTTAGTTTCAGCGAAAGAAGCGACAAAAAATCTTAATTACTTGCATTTTTGGCAATTTTTCGTAATTTTGATATTGACTTAGAAAAATCTCATACTAAATTTTAAACTTTGAAACTTTTGGTCCGTTTTTCAAAATTTTTTCAGTTCATCTTGTAGATCCAGTCCATACGAGCTAGACGCCGTCGATTTCAGCACGCTGCGACGCTCCTGGAATTTACAATAAATTTTTGAAAGTACTGAATTTCAGTTTTTTGACCATAACTTTTTAATTTTCTACGGCACCCCGGTTCCGTAGTTTGACAATATTGTCCGTCTCGACGAGACGAATCTTTAGACACCCCTTTTGGACCCCTAGGACGTCATAAAGGGCGTAAATTCGCATTTTTCAGGCAAAATATTCGATTTCTTTGATACCGAGGTTACTTGGTAAGTGACTGTCGGAAACAAAATTAACTTAAAAACACTACTGAAAACTGAAATACAGTCATTGTTGCGCTTCTAATATTTTCTAATCAGTAGATTCTATTTAGTTTCAGCGAAAGAAGCGACAAAAAATCTTAATTACTTGCATTTTTGGCAATTTTTCGTAATTTTGATATTGACTTAGAAAAATCTCATACTAAATTTTAAACTTTGAAACTTTTGGTCCGTTTTTCAAAATTTTTTCAGTTCATCTTGTAGATCCAGTCCATACGAGCTAGACGCCGTCGATTTCAGCACGCTGCGACGCTCCTGGAATTTACAATAAATTTTTGAAAGTACTGAATTTCAGTTTTTTGACCATAACTTTTTAATTTTCTACGGCACCCCGGTTCCGTAGTTTGACAATATTGTCCGTCTCGACGAGACGAATCTTTAGACACCCCTTTTGGACCCCTAGGACGTCATAAAGGGCGTAAATTCGCATTTTTCAGGCAAAATATTCGATTTCTTTGATACCGAGGTTACTTGGTAAGTGACTGTCGGAAACAAAATTAACTTAAAAACACTACTGAAAACTGAAATACAGTCATTGTTGCGCTTCTAATATTTTCTAATCAGTAGATTCTATTTAGTTTCAGCGAAAGAAGCGACAAAAAATCTTAATTACTTGCATTTTTGGCAATTTTTCGTAATTTTGATATTGACTTAGAAAAATCTCATACTAAATTTTAAACTTTGAAACTTTTGGTCCGTTTTTCAAAATTTTTTCAGTTCATCTTGTAGATCCAGTCCATACGAGCTAGACGCCGTCGATTTCAGCACGCTGCGACGCTCCTGGAATTTACAATAAATTTTTGAAAGTACTGAATTTCAGTTTTTTGACCATAACTTTTTAATTTTCTACGGCACCCCGGTTCCGTAGTTTGACAATATTGTCCGTCTCGACGAGACGAATCTTTAGACACCCCTTTTGGACCCCTAGGACGTCATAAAGGGCGTAAATTCGCATTTTTCAGGCAAAATATTCGATTTCTTTGATACCGAGGTTACTTGGTAAGTGACTGTCGGAAACAAAATTAACTTAAAAACACTACTGAAAACTGAAATACAGTCATTGTTGCGCTTCTAATATTTTCTAATCAGTAGATTCTATTTAGTTTCAGCGAAAGAAGCGACAAAAAATCTTAATTACTTGCATTTTTGGCAATTTTTCGTAATTTTGATATTGACTTAGAAAAATCTCATACTAAATTTTAAACTTTGAAACTTTTGGTCCGTTTTTCAAAATTTTTTCAGTTCATCTTG
The DNA here is from genome assembly GCA_950371115.1 of Anania fuscalis. Taxonomy (NCBI): domain Eukaryota; kingdom Metazoa; phylum Arthropoda; class Insecta; order Lepidoptera; family Crambidae; genus Anania; species Anania fuscalis. Next base: position 8,973,088 of record OX493353.1, on the reverse strand, counting down.
TAGATCCAGTCCATACGAGCTAGACGCCGTCGATTTCAGCACGCTGCGACGCTCCTGGAATTTACAATAAATTTTTGAAAGTACTGAATTTCAGTTTTTTGACCATAACTTTTTAATTTTCTACGGCACCCCGGTTCCGTAGTTTGACAATATTGTCCGTCTCGACGAGACGAATCTTTAGACACCCCTTTTGGACCCCTAGGACGTCATAAAGGGCGTAAATTCGCATTTTTCAGGCAAAATATTCGATTTCTTTGATACCGAGGTTACTTGGTAAGTGACTGTCGGAAACAAAATTAACTTAAAAACACTACTGAAAACTGAAATACAGTCATTGTTGCGCTTCTAATATTTTCTAATCAGTAGATTCTATTTAGTTTCAGCGAAAGAAGCGACAAAAAATCTTAATTACTTGCATTTTTGGCAATTTTTCGTAATTTTGATATTGACTTAGAAAAATCTCATACTAAATTTTAAACTTTGAAACTTTTGGTCCGTTTTTCAAAATTTTTTCAGTTCATCTTGTAGATCCAGTCCATAAGAGCTAGACGCCGTCGATTTCAGCACGCTGCGACGCTCCTGGAATTTACAATAAATTTTTGAAAGTACTGAATTTCAGTTTTTTGACCATAACTTTTTAATTTTCTACGGCACCCCGGTTCCGTAGTTTGACAATATTGTCCGTCTCGACGAGACGAATCTTTAGACACCCCTTTTGGACCCCTAGGACGTCATAAAGGGCGTAAATTCGCATTTTTCAGGCAAAATATTCGATTTCTTTGATACCGAGGTTACTTGGTAAGTGACTGTCGGAAACAAAATTAACTTAAAAACACTACTGAAAACTGAAATACAGTCATTGTTGCGCTTCTAATATTTTCTAATCAGTAGATTCTATTTAGTTTCAGCGAAAGAAGCGACAAAAAATCTTAATTACTTGCATTTTTGGCAATTTTTCGTAATTTTGATATTGACTTAGAAAAATCTCATACTAAATTTTAAACTTTGAAACTTTTGGTCCGTTTTTCAAAATTTTTTCAGTTCATCTTGTAGATCCAGTCCATAAGAGCTAGACGCCGTCGATTTCAGCACGCTGCGACGCTCCTGGAATTTACAATAAATTTTTGAAAGTACTGAATTTCAGTTTTTTGACCATAACTTTTTAATTTTCTACGGCACCCCGGTTCCGTAGTTTGACAATATTGTCCGTCTCGACGAGACGAATCTTTAGACACCCCTTTTGGACCCCTAGGACGTCATAAAGGGCGTAAATTCGCATTTTTCAGGCAAAATATTCGATTTCTTTGATACCGAGGTTACTTGGTAAGTGACTGTCGGAAACAAAATTAACTTAAAAACACTACTGAAAACTGAAATACAGTCATTGTTGCGCTTCTAATATTTTCTAATCAGTAGATTCTATTTAGTTTCAGCGAAAGAAGCGACAAAAAATCTTAATTACTTGCATTTTTGGCAATTTTTCGTAATTTTGATATTGACTTAGAAAAATCTCATACTAAATTTTAAACTTTGAAACTTTTGGTCCGTTTTTCAAAATTTTTTCAGTTCATCTTGTAGATCCAGTCCATACGAGCTAGACGCCGTCGATTTCAGCACGCTGCGACGCTCCTGGAATTTACAATAAATTTTTGAAAGTACTGAATTTCAGTTTTTTGACCATAACTTTTTAATTTTCTACGGCACCCCGGTTCCGTAGTTTGACAATATTGTCCGTCTCGACGAGACGAATCTTTAGACACCCCTTTTGGACCCCTAGGACGTCATAAAGGGCGTAAATTCGCATTTTTCAGGCAAAATATTCGATTTCTTTGATACCGAGGTTACTTGGTAAGTGACTGTCGGAAACAAAATTAACTTAAAAACACTACTGAAAACTGAAATACAGTCATTGTTGCGCTTCTAATATTTTCTAATCAGTAGATTCTATTTAGTTTCAGCGAAAGAAGCGACAAAAAATCTTAATTACTTGCATTTTTGGCAATTTTTCGTAATTTTGATATTGACTTAGAAAAATCTCATACTAAATTTTAAACTTTGAAACTTTTGGTCCGTTTTTCAAAATTTTTTCAGTTCATCTTGTAGATCCAGTCCATAAGAGCTAGACGCCGTCGATTTCAGCACGCTGCGACGCTCCTGGAATTTACAATAAATTTTTGAAAGTACTGAATTTCAGTTTTTTGACCATAACTTTTTAATTTTCTACGGCACCCCGGTTCCGTAGTTTGACAATATTGTCCGTCTCGACGAGACGAATCTTTAGACACCCCTTTTGGACCCCTAGGACGTCATAAAGGGCGTAAATTCGCATTTTTCAGGCAAAATATTCGATTTCTTTGATACCGAGGTTACTTGGTAAGTGACTGTCGGAAACAAAATTAACTTAAAAACACTACTGAAAACTGAAATACAGTCATTGTTGCGCTTCTAATATTTTCTAATCAGTAGATTCTATTTAGTTTCAGCGAAAGAAGCGACAAAAAATCTTAATTACTTGCATTTTTGGCAATTTTTCGTAATTTTGATATTGACTTAGAAAAATCTCATACTAAATTTTAAACTTTGAAACTTTTGGTCCGTTTTTCAAAATTTTTTCAGTTCATCTTGTAGATCCAGTCCATACGAGCTAGACGCCGTCGATTTCAGCACGCTGCGACGCTCCTGGAATTTACAATAAATTTTTGAAAGTACTGAATTTCAGTTTTTTGACCATAACTTTTTAATTTTCTACGGCACCCCGGTTCCGTAGTTTGACAATATTGTCCGTCTCGACGAGACGAATCTTTAGACACCCCTTTTGGACCCCTAGGACGTCATAAAGGGCGTAAATTCGCATTTTTCAGGCAAAATATTCGATTTCTTTGATACCGAGGTTACTTGGTAAGTGACTGTCGGAAACAAAATTAACTTAAAAACACTACTGAAAACTGAAATACAGTCATTGTTGCGCTTCTAATATTTTCTAATCAGTAGATTCTATTTAGTTTCAGCGAAAGAAGCGACAAAAAATCTTAATTACTTGCATTTTTGGCAATTTTTCGTAATTTTGATATTGACTTAGAAAAATCTCATACTAAATTTTAAACTTTGAAACTTTTGGTCCGTTTTTCAAAATTTTTTCAGTTCATCTTGTAGATCCAGTCCATAAGAGCTAGACGCCGTCGATTTCAGCACGCTGCGACGCTCCTGGAATTTACAATAAATTTTTGAAAGTACTGAATTTCAGTTTTTTGACCATAACTTTTTAATTTTCTACGGCACCCCGGTTCCGTAGTTTGACAATATTGTCCGTCTCGACGAGACGAATCTTTAGACACCCCTTTTGGACCCCTAGGACGTCATAAAGGGCGTAAATTCGCATTTTTCAGGCAAAATATTCGATTTCTTTGATACCGAGGTTACTTGGTAAGTGACTGTCGGAAACAAAATTAACTTAAAAACACTACTGAAAACTGAAATACAGTCATTGTTGCGCTTCTAATATTTTCTAATCAGTAGATTCTATTTAGTTTCAGCGAAAGAAGCGACAAAAAATCTTAATTACTTGCATTTTTGGCAATTTTTCGTAATTTTGATATTGACTTAGAAAAATCTCATACTAAATTTTAAACTTTGAAACTTTTGGTCCGTTTTTCAAAATTTTTTCAGTTCATCTTGTAGATCCAGTCCATACGAGCTAGACGCCGTCGATTTCAGCACGCTGCGACGCTCCTGGAATTTACAATAAATTTTTGAAAGTACTGAATTTCAGTTTTTTGACCATAACTTTTTAATTTTCTACGGCACCCCGGTTCCGTAGTTTGACAATATTGTCCGTCTCGACGAGACGAATCTTTAGACACCCCTTTTGGACCCCTAGGACGTCATAAAGGGCGTAAATTCGCATTTTTCAGGCAAAATATTCGATTTCTTTGATACCGAGGTTACTTGGTAAGTGACTGTCGGAAACAAAATTAACTTAAAAACACTACTGAAAACTGAAATACAGTCATTGTTGCGCTTCTAATATTTTCTAATCAGTAGATTCTATTTAGTTTCAGCGAAAGAAGCGACAAAAAATCTTAATTACTTGCATTTTTGGCAATTTTTCGTAATTTTGATATTGACTTAGAAAAATCTCATACTAAATTTTAAACTTTGAAACTTTTGGTCCGTTTTTCAAAATTTTTTCAGTTCATCTTGTAGATCCAGTCCATACGAGCTAGACGCCGTCGATTTCAGCACGCTGCGACGCTCCTGGAATTTACAATAAATTTTTGAAAGTACTGAATTTCAGTTTTTTGACCATAACTTTTTAATTTTCTACGGCACCCCGGTTCCGTAGTTTGACAATATTGTCCGTCTCGACGAGACGAATCTTTAGACACCCCTTTTGGACCCCTAGGACGTCATAAAGGGCGTAAATTCGCATTTTTCAGGCAAAATATTCGATTTCTTTGATACCGAGGTTACTTGGTAAGTGACTGTCGGAAACAAAATTAACTTAAAAACACTACTGAAAACTGAAATACAGTCATTGTTGCGCTTCTAATATTTTCTAATCAGTAGATTCTATTTAGTTTCAGCGAAAGAAGCGACAAAAAATCTTAATTACTTGCATTTTTGGCAATTTTTCGTAATTTTGATATTGACTTAGAAAAATCTCATACTAAATTTTAAACTTTGAAACTTTTGGTCCGTTTTTCAAAATTTTTTCAGTTCATCTTGTAGATCCAGTCCATACGAGCTAGACGCCGTCGATTTCAGCACGCTGCGACGCTCCTGGAATTTACAATAAATTTTTGAAAGTACTGAATTTCAGTTTTTTGACCATAACTTTTTAATTTTCTACGGCACCCCGGTTCCGTAGTTTGACAATATTGTCCGTCTCGACGAGACGAATCTTTAGACACCCCTTTTGGACCCCTAGGACGTCATAAAGGGCGTAAATTCGCATTTTTCAGGCAAAATATTCGATTTCTTTGATACCGAGGTTACTTGGTAAGTGACTGTCGGAAACAAAATTAACTTAAAAACACTACTGAAAACTGAAATACAGTCATTGTTGCGCTTCTAATATTTTCTAATCAGTAGATTCTATTTAGTTTCAGCGAAAGAAGCGACAAAAAATCTTAATTACTTGCATTTTTGGCAATTTTTCGTAATTTTGATATTGACTTAGAAAAATCTCATACTAAATTTTAAACTTTGAAACTTTTGGTCCGTTTTTCAAAATTTTTTCAGTTCATCTTGTAGATCCAGTCCATACGAGCTAGACGCCGTCGATTTCAGCACGCTGCGACGCTCCTGGAATTTACAATAAATTTTTGAAAGTACTGAATTTCAGTTTTTTGACCATAACTTTTTAATTTTCTACGGCACCCCGGTTCCGTAGTTTGACAATATTGTCCGTCTCGACGAGACGAATCTTTAGACACCCCTTTTGGACCCCTAGGACGTCATAAAGGGCGTAAATTCGCATTTTTCAGGCAAAATATTCGATTTCTTTGATACCGAGGTTACTTGGTAAGTGACTGTCGGAAACAAAATTAACTTAAAAACACTACTGAAAACTGAAATACAGTCATTGTTGCGCTTCTAATATTTTCTAATCAGTAGATTCTATTTAGTTTCAGCGAAAGAAGCGACAAAAAATCTTAATTACTTGCATTTTTGGCAATTTTTCGTAATTTTGATATTGACTTAGAAAAATCTCATACTAAATTTTAAACTTTGAAACTTTTGGTCCGTTTTTCAAAATTTTTTCAGTTCATCTTGTAGATCCAGTCCATACGAGCTAGACGCCGTCGATTTCAGCACGCTGCGACGCTCCTGGAATTTACAATAAATTTTTGAAAGTACTGAATTTCAGTTTTTTGACCATAACTTTTTAATTTTCTACGGCACCCCGGTTCCGTAGTTTGACAATATTGTCCGTCTCGACGAGACGAATCTTTAGACACCCCTTTTGGACCCCTAGGACGTCATAAAGGGCGTAAATTCGCATTTTTCAGGCAAAATATTCGATTTCTTTGATACCGAGGTTACTTGGTAAGTGACTGTCGGAAACAAAATTAACTTAAAAACACTACTGAAAACTGAAATACAGTCATTGTTGCGCTTCTAATATTTTCTAATCAGTAGATTCTATTTAGTTTCAGCGAAAGAAGCGACAAAAAATCTTAATTACTTGCATTTTTGGCAATTTTTCGTAATTTTGATATTGACTTAGAAAAATCTCATACTAAATTTTAAACTTTGAAACTTTTGGTCCGTTTTTCAAAATTTTTTCAGTTCATCTTGTAGATCCAGTCCATACGAGCTAGACGCCGTCGATTTCAGCACGCTGCGACGCTCCTGGAATTTACAATAAATTTTTGAAAGTACTGAATTTCAGTTTTTTGACCATAACTTTTTAATTTTCTACGGCACCCCGGTTCCGTAGTTTGACAATATTGTCCGTCTCGACGAGACGAATCTTTAGACACCCCTTTTGGACCCCTAGGACGTCATAAAGGGCGTAAATTCGCATTTTTCAGGCAAAATATTCGATTTCTTTGATACCGAGGTTACTTGGTAAGTGACTGTCGGAAACAAAATTAACTTAAAAACACTACTGAAAACTGAAATACAGTCATTGTTGCGCTTCTAATATTTTCTAATCAGTAGATTCTATTTAGTTTCAGCGAAAGAAGCGACAAAAAATCTTAATTACTTGCATTTTTGGCAATTTTTCGTAATTTTGATATTGACTTAGAAAAATCTCATACTAAATTTTAAACTTTGAAACTTTTGGTCCGTTTTTCAAAATTTTTTCAGTTCATCTTGTAGATCCAGTCCATAAGAGCTAGACGCCGTCGATTTCAGCACGCTGCGACGCTCCTGGAATTTACAATAAATTTTTGAAAGTACTGAATTTCAGTTTTTTGACCATAACTTTTTAATTTTCTACGGCACCCCGGTTCCGTAGTTTGACAATATTGTCCGTCTCGACGAGACGAATCTTTAGACACCCCTTTTGGACCCCTAGGACGTCATAAAGGGCGTAAATTCGCATTTTTCAGGCAAAATATTCGATTTCTTTGATACCGAGGTTACTTGGTAAGTGACTGTCGGAAACAAAATTAACTTAAAAACACTACTGAAAACTGAAATACAGTCATTGTTGCGCTTCTAATATTTTCTAATCAGTAGATTCTATTTAGTTTCAGCGAAAGAAGCGACAAAAAATCTTAATTACTTGCATTTTTGGCAATTTTTCGTAATTTTGATATTGACTTAGAAAAATCTCATACTAAATTTTAAACTTTGAAACTTTTGGTCCGTTTTTCAAAATTTTTTCAGTTCATCTTGTAGATCCAGTCCATAAGAGCTAGACGCCGTCGATTTCAGCACGCTGCGACGCTCCTGGAATTTACAATAAATTTTTGAAAGTACTGAATTTCAGTTTTTTGACCATAACTTTTTAATTTTCTACGGCACCCCGGTTCCGTAGTTTGACAATATTGTCCGTCTCGACGAGACGAATCTTTAGACACCCCTTTTGGACCCCTAGGACGTCATAAAGGGCGTAAATTCGCATTTTTCAGGCAAAATATTCGATTTCTTTGATACCGAGGTTACTTGGTAAGTGACTGTCGGAAACAAAATTAACTTAAAAACACTACTGAAAACTGAAATACAGTCATTGTTGCGCTTCTAATATTTTCTAATCAGTAGATTCTATTTAGTTTCAGCGAAAGAAGCGACAAAAAATCTTAATTACTTGCATTTTTGGCAATTTTTCGTAATTTTGATATTGACTTAGAAAAATCTCATACTAAATTTTAAACTTTGAAACTTTTGGTCCGTTTTTCAAAATTTTTTCAGTTCATCTTGTAGATCCAGTCCATACGAGCTAGACGCCGTCGATTTCAGCACGCTGCGACGCTCCTGGAATTTACAATAAATTTTTGAAAGTACTGAATTTCAGTTTTTTGACCATAACTTTTTAATTTTCTACGGCACCCCGGTTCCGTAGTTTGACAATATTGTCCGTCTCGACGAGACGAATCTTTAGACACCCCTTTTGGACCCCTAGGACGTCATAAAGGGCGTAAATTCGCATTTTTCAGGCAAAATATTCGATTTCTTTGATACCGAGGTTACTTGGTAAGTGACTGTCGGAAACAAAATTAACTTAAAAACACTACTGAAAACTGAAATACAGTCATTGTTGCGCTTCTAATATTTTCTAATCAGTAGATTCTATTTAGTTTCAGCGAAAGAAGCGACAAAAAATCTTAATTACTTGCATTTTTGGCAATTTTTCGTAATTTTGATATTGACTTAGAAAAATCTCATACTAAATTTTAAACTTTGAAACTTTTGGTCCGTTTTTCAAAATTTTTTCAGTTCATCTTGTAGATCCAGTCCATACGAGCTAGACGCCGTCGATTTCAGCACGCTGCGACGCTCCTGGAATTTACAATAAATTTTTGAAAGTACTGAATTTCAGTTTTTTGACCATAACTTTTTAATTTTCTACGGCACCCCGGTTCCGTAGTTTGACAATATTGTCCGTCTCGACGAGACGAATCTTTAGACACCCCTTTTGGACCCCTAGGACGTCATAAAGGGCGTAAATTCGCATTTTTCAGGCAAAATATTCGATTTCTTTGATACCGAGGTTACTTGGTAAGTGACTGTCGGAAACAAAATTAACTTAAAAACACTACTGAAAACTGAAATACAGTCATTGTTGCGCTTCTAATATTTTCTAATCAGTAGATTCTATTTAGTTTCAGCGAAAGAAGCGACAAAAAATCTTAATTACTTGCATTTTTGGCAATTTTTCGTAATTTTGATATTGACTTAGAAAAATCTCATACTAAATTTTAAACTTTGAAACTTTTGGTCCGTTTTTCAAAATTTTTTCAGTTCATCTTGTAGATCCAGTCCATAAGAGCTAGACGCCGTCGATTTCAGCACGCTGCGACGCTCCTGGAATTTACAATAAATTTTTGAAAGTACTGAATTTCAGTTTTTTGACCATAACTTTTTAATTTTCTACGGCACCCCGGTTCCGTAGTTTGACAATATTGTCCGTCTCGACGAGACGAATCTTTAGACACCCCTTTTGGACCCCTAGGACGTCATAAAGGGCGTAAATTCGCATTTTTCAGGCAAAATATTCGATTTCTTTGATACCGAGGTTACTTGGTAAGTGACTGTCGGAAACAAAATTAACTTAAAAACACTACTGAAAACTGAAATACAGTCATTGTTGCGCTTCTAATATTTTCTAATCAGTAGATTCTATTTAGTTTCAGCGAAAGAAGCGACAAAAAATCTTAATTACTTGCATTTTTGGCAATTTTTCGTAATTTTGATATTGACTTAGAAAAATCTCATACTAAATTTTAAACTTTGAAACTTTTGGTCCGTTTTTCAAAATTTTTTCAGTTCATCTTGTAGATCCAGTCCATACGAGCTAGACGCCGTCGATTTCAGCACGCTGCGACGCTCCTGGAATTTACAATAAATTTTTGAAAGTACTGAATTTCAGTTTTTTGACCATAACTTTTTAATTTTCTACGGCACCCCGGTTCCGTAGTTTGACAATATTGTCCGTCTCGACGAGACGAATCTTTAGACACCCCTTTTGGACCCCTAGGACGTCATAAAGGGCGTAAATTCGCATTTTTCAGGCAAAATATTCGATTTCTTTGATACCGAGGTTACTTGGTAAGTGACTGTCGGAAACAAAATTAACTTAAAAACACTACTGAAAACTGAAATACAGTCATTGTTGCGCTTCTAATATTTTCTAATCAGTAGATTCTATTTAGTTTCAGCGAAAGAAGCGACAAAAAATCTTAATTACTTGCATTTTTGGCAATTTTTCGTAATTTTGATATTGACTTAGAAAAATCTCATACTAAATTTTAAACTTTGAAACTTTTGGTCCGTTTTTCAAAATTTTTTCAGTTCATCTTGTAGATCCAGTCCATACGAGCTAGACGCCGTCGATTTCAGCACGCTGCGACGCTCCTGGAATTTACAATAAATTTTTGAAAGTACTGAATTTCAGTTTTTTGACCATAACTTTTTAATTTTCTACGGCACCCCGGTTCCGTAGTTTGACAATATTGTCCGTCTCGACGAGACGAATCTTTAGACACCCCTTTTGGACCCCTAGGACGTCATAAAGGGCGTAAATTCGCATTTTTCAGGCAAAATATTCGATTTCTTTGATACCGAGGTTACTTGGTAAGTGACTGTCGGAAACAAAATTAACTTAAAAACACTACTGAAAACTGAAATACAGTCATTGTTGCGCTTCTAATATTTTCTAATCAGTAGATTCTATTTAGTTTCAGCGAAAGAAGCGACAAAAAATCTTAATTACTTGCATTTTTGGCAATTTTTCGTAATTTTGATATTGACTTAGAAAAATCTCATACTAAATTTTAAACTTTGAAACTTTTGGTCCGTTTTTCAAAATTTTTTCAGTTCATCTTGTAGATCCAGTCCATACGAGCTAGACGCCGTCGATTTCAGCACGCTGCGACGCTCCTGGAATTTACAATAAATTTTTGAAAGTACTGAATTTCAGTTTTTTGACCATAACTTTTTAATTTTCTACGGCACCCCGGTTCCGTAGTTTGACAATATTGTCCGTCTCGACGAGACGAATCTTTAGACACCCCTTTTGGACCCCTAGGACGTCATAAAGGGCGTAAATTCGCATTTTTCAGGCAAAATATTCGATTTCTTTGATACCGAGGTTACTTGGTAAGTGACTGTCGGAAACAAAATTAACTTAAAAACACTACTGAAAACTGAAATACAGTCATTGTTGCGCTTCTAATATTTTCTAATCAGTAGATTCTATTTAGTTTCAGCGAAAGAAGCGACAAAAAATCTTAATTACTTGCATTTTTGGCAATTTTTCGTAATTTTGATATTGACTTAGAAAAATCTCATACTAAATTTTAAACTTTGAAACTTTTGGTCCGTTTTTCAAAATTTTTTCAGTTCATCTTGTAGATCCAGTCCATACGAGCTAGACGCCGTCGATTTCAGCACGCTGCGACGCTCCTGGAATTTACAATAAATTTTTGAAAGTACTGAATTTCAGTTTTTTGACCATAACTTTTTAATTTTCTACGGCACCCCGGTTCCGTAGTTTGACAATATTGTCCGTCTCGACGAGACGAATCTTTAGACACCCCTTTTGGACCCCTAGGACGTCATAAAGGGCGTAAATTCGCATTTTTCAGGCAAAATATTCGATTTCTTTGATACCGAGGTTACTTGGTAAGTGACTGTCGGAAACAAAATTAACTTAAAAACACTACTGAAAACTGAAATACAGTCATTGTTGCGCTTCTAATATTTTCTAATCAGTAGATTCTATTTAGTTTCAGCGAAAGAAGCGACAAAAAATCTTAATTACTTGCATTTTTGGCAATTTTTCGTAATTTTGATATTGACTTAGAAAAATCTCATACTAAATTTTAAACTTTGAAACTTTTGGTCCGTTTTTCAAAATTTTTTCAGTTCATCTTGTAGATCCAGTCCATACGAGCTAGACGCCGTCGATTTCAGCACGCTGCGACGCTCCTGGAATTTACAATAAATTTTTGAAAGTACTGAATTTCAGTTTTTTGACCATAACTTTTTAATTTTCTACGGCACCCCGGTTCCGTAGTTTGACAATATTGTCCGTCTCGACGAGACGAATCTTTAGACACCCCTTTTGGACCCCTAGGACGTCATAAAGGGCGTAAATTCGCATTTTTCAGGCAAAATATTCGATTTCTTTGATACCGAGGTTACTTGGTAAGTGACTGTCGGAAACAAAATTAACTTAAAAACACTACTGAAAACTGAAATACAGTCATTGTTGCGCTTCTAATATTTTCTAATCAGTAGATTCTATTTAGTTTCAGCGAAAGAAGCGACAAAAAATCTTAATTACTTGCATTTTTGGCAATTTTTCGTAATTTTGATATTGACTTAGAAAAATCTCATACTAAATTTTAAACTTTGAAACTTTTGGTCCGTTTTTCAAAATTTTTTCAGTTCATCTTGTAGATCCAGTCCATACGAGCTAGACGCCGTCGATTTCAGCACGCTGCGACGCTCCTGGAATTTACAATAAATTTTTGAAAGTACTGAATTTCAGTTTTTTGACCATAACTTTTTAATTTTCTACGGCACCCCGGTTCCGTAGTTTGACAATATTGTCCGTCTCGACGAGACGAATCTTTAGACACCCCTTTTGGACCCCTAGGACGTCATAAAGGGCGTAAATTCGCATTTTTCAGGCAAAATATTCGATTTCTTTGATACCGAGGTTACTTGGTAAGTGACTGTCGGAAACAAAATTAACTTAAAAACACTACTGAAAACTGAAATACAGTCATTGTTGCGCTTCTAATATTTTCTAATCAGTAGATTCTATTTAGTTTCAGCGAAAGAAGCGACAAAAAATCTTAATTACTTGCATTTTTGGCAATTTTTCGTAATTTTGATATTGACTTAGAAAAATCTCATACTAAATTTTAAACTTTGAAACTTTTGGTCCGTTTTTCAAAATTTTTTCAGTTCATCTTGTAGATCCAGTCCATAAGAGCTAGACGCCGTCGATTTCAGCACGCTGCGACGCTCCTGGAATTTACAATAAATTTTTGAAAGTACTGAATTTCAGTTTTTTGACCATAACTTTTTAATTTTCTACGGCACCCCGGTTCCGTAGTTTGACAATATTGTCCGTCTCGACGAGACGAATCTTTAGACACCCCTTTTGGACCCCTAGGACGTCATAAAGGGCGTAAATTCGCATTTTTCAGGCAAAATATTCGATTTCTTTGATACCGAGGTTACTTGGTAAGTGACTGTCGGAAACAAAATTAACTTAAAAACACTACTGAAAACTGAAATACAGTCATTGTTGCGCTTCTAATATTTTCTAATCAGTAGATTCTATTTAGTTTCAGCGAAAGAAGCGACAAAAAATCTTAATTACTTGCATTTTTGGCAATTTTTCGTAATTTTGATATTGACTTAGAAAAATCTCATACTAAATTTTAAACTTTGAAACTTTTGGTCCGTTTTTCAAAATTTTTTCAGTTCATCTTGTAGATCCAGTCCATACGAGCTAGACGCCGTCGATTTCAGCACGCTGCGACGCTCCTGGAATTTACAATAAATTTTTGAAAGTACTGAATTTCAGTTTTTTGACCATAACTTTTTAATTTTCTACGGCACCCCGGTTCCGTAGTTTGACAATATTGTCCGTCTCGACGAGACGAATCTTTAGACACCCCTTTTGGACCCCTAGGACGTCATAAAGGGCGTAAATTCGCATTTTTCAGGCAAAATATTCGATTTCTTTGATACCGAGGTTACTTGGTAAGTGACTGTCGGAAACAAAATTAACTTAAAAACACTACTGAAAACTGAAATACAGTCATTGTTGCGCTTCTAATATTTTCTAATCAGTAGATTCTATTTAGTTTCAGCGAAAGAAGCGACAAAAAATCTTAATTACTTGCATTTTTGGCAATTTTTCGTAATTTTGATATTGACTTAGAAAAATCTCATACTAAATTTTAAACTTTGAAACTTTTGGTCCGTTTTTCAAAATTTTTTCAGTTCATCTTGTAGATCCAGTCCATACGAGCTAGACGCCGTCGATTTCAGCACGCTGCGACGCTCCTGGAATTTACAATAAATTTTTGAAAGTACTGAATTTCAGTTTTTTGACCATAACTTTTTAATTTTCTACGGCACCCCGGTTCCGTAGTTTGACAATATTGTCCGTCTCGACGAGACGAATCTTTAGACACCCCTTTTGGACCCCTAGGACGTCATAAAGGGCGTAAATTCGCATTTTTCAGGCAAAATATTCGATTTCTTTGATACCGAGGTTACTTGGTAAGTGACTGTCGGAAACAAAATTAACTTAAAAACACTACTGAAAACTGAAATACAGTCATTGTTGCGCTTCTAATATTTTCTAATCAGTAGATTCTATTTAGTTTCAGCGAAAGAAGCGACAAAAAATCTTAATTACTTGCATTTTTGGCAATTTTTCGTAATTTTGATATTGACTTAGAAAAATCTCATACTAAATTTTAAACTTTGAAACTTTTGGTCCGTTTTTCAAAATTTTTTCAGTTCATCTTGTAGATCCAGTCCATACGAGCTAGACGCCGTCGATTTCAGCACGCTGCGACGCTCCTGGAATTTACAATAAATTTTTGAAAGTACTGAATTTCAGTTTTTTGACCATAACTTTTTAATTTTCTACGGCACCCCGGTTCCGTAGTTTGACAATATTGTCCGTCTCGACGAGACGAATCTTTAGACACCCCTTTTGGACCCCTAGGACGTCATAAAGGGCGTAAATTCGCATTTTTCAGGCAAAATATTCGATTTCTTTGATACCGAGGTTACTTGGTAAGTGACTGTCGGAAACAAAATTAACTTAAAAACACTACTGAAAACTGAAATACAGTCATTGTTGCGCTTCTAATATTTTCTAATCAGTAGATTCTATTTAGTTTCAGCGAAAGAAGCGACAAAAAATCTTAATTACTTGCATTTTTGGCAATTTTTCGTAATTTTGATATTGACTTAGAAAAATCTCATACTAAATTTTAAACTTTGAAACTTTTGGTCCGTTTTTCAAAATTTTTTCAGTTCATCTTGTAGATCCAGTCCATACGAGCTAGACGCCGTCGATTTCAGCACGCTGCGACGCTCCTGGAATTTACAATAAATTTTTGAAAGTACTGAATTTCAGTTTTTTGACCATAACTTTTTAATTTTCTACGGCACCCCGGTTCCGTAGTTTGACAATATTGTCCGTCTCGACGAGACGAATCTTTAGACACCCCTTTTGGACCCCTAGGACGTCATAAAGGGCGTAAATTCGCATTTTTCAGGCAAAATATTCGATTTCTTTGATACCGAGGTTACTTGGTAAGTGACTGTCGGAAACAAAATTAACTTAAAAACACTACTGAAAACTGAAATACAGTCATTGTTGCGCTTCTAATATTTTCTAATCAGTAGATTCTATTTAGTTTCAGCGAAAGAAGCGACAAAAAATCTTAATTACTTGCATTTTTGGCAATTTTTCGTAATTTTGATATTGACTTAGAAAAATCTCATACTAAATTTTAAACTTTGAAACTTTTGGTCCGTTTTTCAAAATTTTTTCAGTTCATCTTGTAGATCCAGTCCATACGAGCTAGACGCCGTCGATTTCAGCACGCTGCGACGCTCCTGGAATTTACAATAAATTTTTGAAAGTACTGAATTTCAGTTTTTTGACCATAACTTTTTAATTTTCTACGGCACCCCGGTTCCGTAGTTTGACAATATTGTCCGTCTCGACGAGACGAATCTTTAGACACCCCTTTTGGACCCCTAGGACGTCATAAAGGGCAAAATTTCGCCCTCCCACCCTCCCTTACCTGCTTTACCACCTAAGCTCGGTTAGGTTGTGACAAAATTTTTTCTTCGTTTTTGACTGAGAGCTTAGGTGGCAACCTCGAGGGCATCGGGAGTTTGTTTTTAAGTTTTAGGTTAGTTAGGTTTAGGTAATAACAGCACTATTGTGCTGCTATTAGTAGTTTTAAGTTTTTAGCATATTTAATTTTATTTCTTATTTTTACACATACCGTTTATACGACGGTATTTTTAACCTAATTTATCAATAACCGACGCTTTCCCACTATCATGTTCGGGATTCATACCCCTGTGAAGAGGATGACAGTGGACAAGACGAAGGCTGACCCCATCAGCCCTCACGACAGTGACAAAGCGACTGGCTCTTCGGTCATCGCCCACCACAGCCGAGAGACGGATCTGCCCTCCAATGCTAGCTCGAAGCGAGAATCGCTGGTCCGACGGCTCACCGGGGAATGGGAGGCAGGGAAGGTGGCTGGAAACCCCAAATCCCCGGAATCACCCAGGAAGGTGGTCCCTGCTGCCCGCCCCACAAAAGCCAAGACCCTGACGCAGGACTCCAGACCGACTGCCGCCCGCCGACCATCAGCCGAGACATTCAGTGTCTCCCCGAGGGTCGAGCCGAAATATATCAACCGTACGACGGAGGCGAAAGCCATGTTAACGAAGTCGAAACTCCACCTGCGGCATTCTAAAAACATTAGAACCGACATTAAGGTGGAGGTTACGGCGGCCCTCGAGAGGCTGTATGTGCTAGTAAAAGAGGCGGAGTTGGAGAGGACTGCGGACAGGAAGGAACCGGACAGGACCAGCGGGACTCTAGAGCCCGAGAAGGAGAAGGGGAGTAAGGTCGATGGCGAGAAGGAGGCCGAAAGAGTGAGGGTGGAAAATGAACTGATAGAAAGAATGAAGGATCATAGTAGACTGATGGAGGAAAGTAGGCTAGAGATGCAGAAGTTGAAGGAGGTAATAGAGAAGGGTCAGTCAGAAGTAAGCCATAAAATGAGTTACGCGAGTGTAGCCGCTGCTGCTCCGAAGATTAAATCTCCGGAGCATGCAGCGGTGCACTCGGTAATTATTACATCAGAGGACAAGATGGACACGGGGGATCAAGTGCTAGAGAAAATTAGGACAGTAGTTAATGCTAAAGAAGAGGGTTTTAAAATAGACAGGATAAGAAAAGGACGTGACCAAAAAGTTATATTAGGTTGCAAAAAAAAAGAAGAGCTAAACAAAATTAAAGAAAAAATTATAAATAATGACAAAAATTTAAAATTAAACGTTGAAAACATAAAAAATAAAGATCCTCTAATCATAATAAAAAATGTAAATAAATATAATAATGAAGAAGAAATTTTAAAAGCTATATACACTCAAAATAAAAACACATTAAAAGAGATGAAAGAAGAAGAATGTAGGGCCGTAATTCGGTATAAGAAGAACGCCCGAAACCCCCATCAAATGCATGTTGTGCTCAGCGTGTCGCCGCTCGCTTGGCAACTATTGGTAGAGGCAAAATGTGTCCATATAGACATGCAGCGCCTCAAGGCAGAAGATCAGTCTCCACTGGTCCAATGCTCGCGCTGCCTGTCATATGGACACAGTAAGAAGGTCTGCAGGGAAGCCGAGGACTCGTGCTCGCACTGCGGAGGCGCTCACCTCCGCTCGCAGTGCGCCGGCTACCTTGCCGCCGAGCCCCCGGCATGCCGGAACTGCCAAATTGCTAAGCTGGGAGACGCTGAGCACAATGCATTCAGCTCAGATTGCCCGGTCCGCCGCAAGTGGGACAGCATTGCGCGGTCCACAGTTGCGTACTGCTAAGGGCGTGCCGGGCAAAAATACAAGGAGCAAAACAAAGGCGTTCCTCACAAAAGAGAACCTGCAGCGGAGCTTTGTTCATAACAAAGCCAAGGCGTACGGAGTGAGGTCCCTAAACTCGGATTTGTCACTGTCCGGGATGATGGACTCTCTTTACAAAGTAAAGAAAGGCGATTCCCGGAGAGTGAGAAAGAACCGAATCGCTACCCTGGAGCGCAGCACTGTAACGCCGCATGTTACACTGCTTGAACACAACATCAACGGTGTGGAGCTGTCCCAGTGCGAGAAAAAAGGCCCACAACTGTTCGAAGACAACATTATAACAGAGGGAGAAGTCGGCGCACCAGTATCCCTGAGGGATAATGGGGCGCGGACCCAGTCCAGAAATCTCGTGTTGGAGCAGCTCTACACTGCTCGTCAAGCCAAAAAACGGCGCCCGGTGTTATTTGTCAAGCGAATCTTGTACGATACGCTTGACAAATTGATATCGCGCTATAGACAGCAGATGAAAGGAGTCTTATACCTTGAAAGCCCTACGTACGGAATTAAGAAAGACAATAAAAAATTCGGCAATAACATAAAAAACACAAAAATTAGATTAATCACTAAAAAACATAAAATCATATTAAGTAAAAATCTTGTAAATCAAAATGAAACTGGTATATTATACGCTACTCGGCCTAATAATAGACAACCGCCTAAACTTCAAAGCGCACGTAACCGCCACATGTAAAAAGGCCGCGGACATCTACAAACAACTTGCGTGCGCAGCGAAAGTAACGTGGGGTCTCAACGGAGAAATAGTCAGGACCATCTACGTTGCAGTGATAGAGCCAATCATCACCTATGGGGCAGTCGCGTGGGCGAAGGCAGCGGAGCTTCAGATGAACAGGAAACAGCTCGAGACTATACAGAGAGGATTTGCACAAAAGATCTGCAAAGCTTACAGAACTACGTCATTGACGTCAGTACAGGCACTCTCTGGTACTCTCCCGCTGGACCTGCGCATCCAGGAATCGGCCACCCTGTACAAGGCAAAAAAGGGAATCCTTGCGGATTTCATTCCACCTGGTCGAAAACTGGAGGAAAAGGTGAAGTTCCAGGACTTCCCACACCCCTCCAATCAGACCATTTCCGACTACCAACTTCTGGAAGACATGGACCCCACCACCCAAGCAAACCACCACATCACAGGCCCCCAAATCTACACAGACGGGAGCAAAATTGAGGGCAAAGTAGGAGCAGCCCTAACGTGGTGGGAGGATGGGAGAGAAACCGCAAGTGAAACCTTCAGCCTAGACCCAACCTGCACAGTGTTCCAGTCGGAACTATATGCACTCCACAGGGCAGTTCAAAGGGCAAAAGATAGCAACAGGGACATTGTCAACATACTGAGCGACTCAAGATCGGCGCTCGAGATGTTGGCAAACCCCAAAGTGCTACATCCCCTTGCCAAAACCATCAAGGAGAGCATATCGGAAATTCATGCAGCAGGGAAACAGGTGAGAATCTTCTGGCTAAGAGCACACGTTGGGACAGAGGGCAACGAACGCGCGGACGAGCTAGCCAAATCTGCAGCAGCAGAAAACAAACATCAACCTGACTACGCAGAAGTCCCGCTATCCTACGTGAGACGAAAAATCAGGGAGGAAACAGTTAAAAAATGGCAAGACCGTTACATTTCCTCCACAACGGGTTCAGTTACGAAGACCTTCCTCCCCGATGTGGACAAAGCGTACCGCATTGTGAGAGGCACGAAACTGACCCCGTTACAGATTCAAATTCTCACAGGACACGGCGGATTTGGAGAATACTTACACCGGTTTCAGCTTCGCAGCAGCCCCGGATGTGAGTGTGACCCAAATATCAGCGAGTCAGTTTGGCACATACTGCTGGATTGCCCAAGGTTCCAACTCGCCAGACATAACCTGGAGTGCGAAATTCAGATGAACCTCCAAAAACAAAACCTACACCAAATACTGGACGAGGCCGCTACGAGAACCGCGTTTCTTCATTACGTAGAAACTGTGGCATCAACAGTCACACGGAGAAACAGCACCCTCATCCAGCTACCGGATATGACACACAACACACATACTACCACACAAACCACCACACAAACTACCACACAAACCACCACGCAACCCACCACACAAACAACCACACAAAACCCAACAACACCATCACAACTTAACCTTCTCACACATGGTGAGCCTGGAAATCCGGGCATACGGCTACGAGGAGTAGCGTTATTCATGGACAACAGCTCTGAAAGAGTGGGAATTGCATTCTGTAACGCGAGGGGTAAAAGTACGGTTTACATCTCGCCGGGCCTAGGGGCGTTACTCAACGGCAGCACCTTCAAAACGTCAATGAGACGTAAAACATACAATGAGCTTCAGATAGTGACAACTGAAAAACACCCCTGTAGAATAGTGCGAAAGAACAACAAGACTATCGCACTATTCTCCAGAGAGATAGAAGTCACTGAATTCACTCAAGCTTGCAAGGTGCTGGCGGGGATTGGCGCTCGGGGAACGGAGGGTAATGTGCAACCGGTAAAAATCAGCGTAGACGCCATGGTCGTAGGCTACCTCAAAGGGGAAACCGAAGACTACCTAGGCGCACTGGCAGCCTCAAAGCACCACGAGGTAGTAGTGTACGAGGACAGAGGGCAAAACCTCAGTCATCTCGTACCACGGACCCCAGACCAGGACTCTACGGCACCACCCACAGACTGCTGGAACCACCCGATCATCGGAACCGACATCAGTGGATCCGAGCGTCTCCAAAACAGGGTGAGAGCGGAGAAGACCCGGGCGAAACAGAGTGCAAAAGACACCACAGAAGAAAAGGAAAACGAAATAACTAAATCCTCTTTCACATCCGCTCTTTCAAAAGCTTTCCAGGCAATACCCGAATTAGTGACGAGGAAGTTGGCGGGCATCGCGCGGAGTGCGGCGCTGGAGCGGGCGGTGGAAGTCTTTACAGAACCCACACCACCTAAAAGGGACGAAACGCCAAAAAAAGACCGCACCAGAGCGGATATGGGACAGGTGACCCCACCCAAACTCAGACCGGCAGACGGACCCCAGGACCACATGCTCAACGCTTTCATCGAGTTTGTAGCAGTAACAAGAGCCACACGTAAAGTGAATGAGGATGTTTGTGTGAAGATCATGCAATCATACCTCAGAGGCAACTTGGGACTGCTGCAAGCAAGATTAAGCGAAGCTGAGGCAGCGATATACGACAACGACACATCCACGGTCATCCATGGGAAAATGTCGGGGTCGTATATGGCAGCTTACAGTAAGAGCGGCTTTGTGGGACTGGATGAGGAGAGAACAGAGGAGGGTGGAAAACCTGTCTTCAATATACCATCACAAGACCCCATAGTAGTGGTTGCGAAGTGCACCAAGGTAATGCTAGACGACAAAATCCTAGAAATGGCTGATGCTATATCTGGAGACTTGTCCGATGGCAAAAAACCGGAGCACTGGACCAGACCAATCATCTCGTGGGTGAACGGCGTCCCAGGGTGCGGAAAAACAACGTGGGTTATGTCCCAAATCGACACCGAAAAGGACATAATTGTGACAACAACCACCGAAGCAGCGAAAGACCTCCGCGAAAAACTGGAACCGCGAATTGGAGAAAGAGCCAAAAAGAGAGTGAGGACTATGGCATCCCTCCTAGTTAATGGAATGAGCAAGGGTGAATCGTGTACACGCCTTATGGTGGACGAAGCCCTCATGAACCATTTCGGATCCATAGTGTTGGCCATCCAGATCGCGAAAGCCAGCGAGGTCACTCTGCTTGGAGACAACAACCAACTCCCCTACATCGACCGTTGTAATCTGTTTGCGATGTACTATGTAAGACCCAATTTAATAACTCCCATCACAAAGGAATTGCTGTGCACATACAGGAACCCACAAGACGTCGCGTATGCCCTTAGCGAAATCTACAGCGGCATATACTCTGCGAACACTCGAACGCGGTCCCTAACGCTGAAGCGGTTCACAGGTGTGGTGATCCCAAAGTCAGAACGAACACTATATCTCGTTCACACCCAGGCTGAAAAAGCATCGCTT
This sequence comes from Anania fuscalis, assembly GCA_950371115.1. NCBI lineage: Eukaryota > Metazoa > Arthropoda > Insecta > Lepidoptera > Crambidae > Anania > Anania fuscalis. The sequence goes on along the minus strand of OX493353.1, from coordinate 8,951,708 downwards.
ATTAGCCAGGGATACGGAAACGACGAAGGATCCCGCACCCTAACCATACACGAAGCACAGGGACAGACGTTCGAGCACGTGGTCATAATGCGCACAATTCCTAAAAAGTCAAAACTGCTTGAGAGTGTCCCTCACGCCGTGGTAGCTATCTCCAGACACACCAAGTCCTGTGTCTATTACACAGATAACCCAACCGACGACGCAACGGCTCGTCTAATACTTAGGGCGGAGAAAGCTACCGAGGCCAAAATTAGGGACTATAACATCAGGATGGCCATGAGAAGAGGGGACGAGGCCGTCCGGGACAAACTCACTGCGCCGAGGCACTGAGTCAAAACACTTTCAACCAACCCTTTAAAAAAAAAAAAAAAAAAAAAAAAAACTTATAACTGCTACTCAGAAAAGTGCCCAGAAGACGGAGGGCATGGTGAATGGGAGAGTAAGTGGTTAATAAAATAAATAATAAAATTGACTAAACATATGATATTTTAATTACTTCAATAATAATTGTAACCCCTAGAAATTAAGATCACAATTGTAAACACTAATAATAAGAATAATACAATCTAATAATAATTTAAAAAAAAAAAAAAAACAAAAAAAAAAAAAAAAAAACGATACAACAAAAAAAAAAATATATATATAAACGAAACAAAAAAACAAACAAAAAAAACATTTATATACATATAATACAAATTAAATAAAAAATAAAAAAAAAATATATAATAATAATATAATAAATTAATAAAAAAAAATAAAAAAATTAGATACTAATTAGCATCGTAAGGACGGTAATCATAATTAATCTATAAGCTGAATTTCCTTTATTCCTTCAATTCCTATTCTTAATTAAAATTAAGTAAACTTATCCATAATGTAATATTTGAGCCTTTTAACGCGGAGCTCGCAAAAAATTTTTAAACCCTTCTAAATAAAATAACCCTAAAAAAGGCACGGACCAGAGAGTCTGTGGTTGTAAAATTATTTCTAAAAAAAAAAAAAAAACCTAACCTAACCTAACCTTTTTTTTTTTTTTTTTTTTTTTTTTTTTTTAGGCGGGGGAATGCTCTTACGCATTTCCTGCGACAGCGGGGGCCGTCGCAGGGGTATGTGGGACTCGTCCTATTTAGCGGACCATACCCACTAAACCACCCTCCGTGTACCTCTCGCGCATATTACGTGGGTGGACATGGGCACCATTTCTGATTTCATCCACGAACCGCCACGTAGCGCTTTGCTGGTTTACAGCCCGCTCCTAGGCAGTTGTTCTGCCTGTGCCTCTGTAGAGTGGCACGCGGGTACACCGCGCGCGCTCACTCAGACCAATCAGCTGGAGTGTACAGACGCCCCCGCGTCTGTTCCTCCTGGTCTATTGCCGGAGCGAATCGGGCTACGATCGCGGGACCGATCCCGTTCCACCCCAATCACCCGGGAGTCCCTCGCGCGTTCTCGCGGTTTCGGGTCTTCTACCGGGGGGCGTGTTTTATCCCTTTTCTTGGGCTGGGGACAATCGCGTGACCCTAGCCTGTGCTGGTCGTTTTTGCCGATGCCAGCACACAGTATGCAGCGGACTGTGCCTGTGCATCCAGCCGATTTGTGGCCCGTTTCGCCGCAACGAAGGCATGTGTCGCTGCGATCATCGACCGCAGTACACCTTGTTCGGCCGTGGCCCTCACCAAAGCACCGCGAGCAGCGCAGGGGTCTCGGTTTTAGCAGGACCGCTCTGACCGATACCCACCCAACACACAACCGGCTATTGGCCAATTTTTTGGCCGCCATGACCGGGCAGCGGACAATGACCGCGCCGCTGGTACCACTCCTATGTATTTGGCCAACTTTAACGTTGGCCGCATTACATTCTCCAGCCTTGGCCACCGCTTCGGCAATTTCCTCGGCTGTTGCCAGCGTATCAAGACCTGTCAGCCGGATGTCGGTGGACTTGACAGGTCTGGTGATTTTGACGGCCCCTGGCGGGTAGATTTCAGCGAGCTTTTCGGCGAAAGCGTCCGCCTTCTGGTTCGCTTCGTCCACACTCTGCCCGGCCAGGGCGTCTATCTCTAGTATGGTGTTCCCTGTGGCCACGGATCTCTTGAATCGGAGACGACCGTCTATGCCGAGGTTCCACAATTGGATGCGTTTCTTAGCTTCCTCCAGGAGGCTGTGTACGCTCAGGCCTGCAGTTAATCCCTCCTGCCGCATTTCTATAACCACCGCAGCTGAGCGCGGGGCACGTAGTCGGGAGGGGTTTCCCTGGTTCTGTGATGCCTTCTTGCCGCTGGACGTGGCGGTAGGTTGGGCCGATCTTGCCGGGTTCGAAGTAGAAGTAGTTTGGGCCGGAGCATAAGAACTCTGGCCCTTGCCCTTTTTCTTCGACTTCTTCTTGCCCCTCTTGACGACCTCTGTCCAGGTGGATGTGGTCGGAGCGGCTTGCGATGTTGAGGGGATTGGGACTGGGTCCGGACCCTTTGTGGGTGCTTTCCCCTTCCCTTTCTTCCTCGCTCTCTTCTTTTTAGGCCCGGTCTCCGCTGGCGCAACAGGCTGGGTCGCGGCAGGACGCTGAGCATCAGCGTTGAGCGGGGGGCGCATCGGTCGCCTTGGAGGAAGGCGATCCTCGAGGTCCTCAAATCGAGCGTCCATCATTCGCCCTACGTGTGACATGACCTCGCGGACAATGACTTCCGCCAGGTCTGCCTGGGCAGGGGGAATGCGGCCGGCGCTGGGAGGACGTGGAGCCTCTTCCTGTATGGTTTCCATTGGGTCTACGGCCGCGTCTTGCGGGGCCCACTCTGACTCCACATCGCTGTCGTGGAAGTAGGGGGCTCTCTCCGTTCTACCTTTGTAGGCATCTTTGATGGCCTGCTTGAGGAATTTTACAGCGCCTCCAAGCTCTCCGCACTGGTCACGGAGCCTGGATATTTCCTTGCGGGCTTGTTCTTCGCGTTTGCGAGTTTCCTCTTCGCGACGTTTCACGGCAGCAATTTCGTCACGCAGGGAGGCGACCTCCATCTCCAGGTAGTAACTTTCCTTAGAGCGGGATCTCCCTACAAGACTCCACGCCTCACCGCGAATGGTGGCCACGGCCTCCTTGAGGGCCTTCATGTCAGTGCCCTTAAGGTGTTTTGAGTGGTCTTTCACCTTTGTTACCTTGTCGCACGCAGCTGTGATGCGCTTGTAGATGTCCGTGCTGAGATCAGGGCGATCGTCACTCGTTGGCTTGGCATATGGTGCGTCCGGGACGAGTGTGCCACATTCCGAGGGTACCGGGGAAGCGTTCCGGTGTGCATCCAGTGTGGATCCCAGATTGCTGAATGGGTCCGGTCTCTCAGCCTCGGGCCTCAAAATGCTCCCAATCAGAGGTGATGGGGATCTTCCGGCGTACGCTGCTTCAACGTAGCGGAGTTCCCTCTCAATGTCGATCTCAATTTCAGGGTCATTAAGATCCGTTTCCGCTGTTATGGTGGTACGAGTCTGACCTGCGTGCCGTCCGTAAGTGGAGGCGCGACCTCTCTGACCGTGCGCTAACCTCGACAATTTGTTAGCAGAGGTGTCGCTCTCCACATCGTCCTCGTCCGTGAATTCGGCGGGGGGATTCGACCCGCGCTCAAGCCCGGTGAGTCGGCGTTTTGTGCCCCCCCGGGAAGAGTTACTCGCAGAGTCGTCTCCACTCTCCACGTCGGTGTCAATCCGGTCGCCTATGCCAGATCGGGCAGAAGGAGCAACGCCGAATGAATCGGCAAGAGTGCTCACAGCCGCCTTCATAGGCTTGGCGATATTCACTGCAGGGAACTCAAGTGTCAGGTTCCCTTCACCGCTACCCTTCGCTTTGGCCAGACGCTCACTGGAAGCACGGCCTGAGGTTCCGGCACTGGTGCTTGCGTCCGTCTGCAAAAGAGCAGCCTCCTGTCTCTTCGGTGTGCTCCCGAACATGCCTCTAAGGCGATCGTCAAAGGAGCGCAACCCTTCTCCTACTACATTCCCCCCCTTTTTCCCCAAGTCCAAAGACTCTGCCTTGTTTGGTCTTCCCCCCAGATACGCGGAACCGTGCTCCGTGGAAGACCTGCCCGCGGCCGAAGCCGGGGGTTGGATTGGCTGTTTTTTTGTTGAGCCAGCATTACCAACCTGGGGTAGTTTTACTGTACTTTTTGAACTAGGCATTGTATTTGGGCTGCTTGCGGGCGCAGCTGCCCCCCCTCCTGTTTTGGCGCCTAACATTTCGGAACACCGCCTGCGTGTCCACCCCCTGAGGAGGCCCGGGCCGCCAGCGTCCACAGCGGCTCGGTATTACAGTTTTTTATAGAGGTTCGCCCCTCGCGGCCCCGTAGAGCCCCCGCTCCGCCCGTGAGGGCGGGTTACGGTATACAAGGGTTTTTTATTGAGGTAGTCCTTCCTCTTAGCCCGGGCAAATGCCCCGACAGCCCCCGGCCCCTCATTTGGGGTAACGGGTTGCCCGGCGACCCGCCAGCCAGCGACGGCTGACTATAGGCGGGCACTGCCGCGCGTGGTAGTTTTTAGAGAGGCTTCCGCCTCGCGGCCCAGGTGAACTGGACCCCCGGTCCGCCCTGAAAAGGGCAGATTACGGTCTGCTTCGTGCTACATCCTTGCGCCGTTACGCTTAACGTAATAGCACAAGGAGCGGCACAGACAGAGTTCAGCCGCCAGCTAGCAATTACCCGAAGGTAATTCCTAACTGCCGTTGCCCAGGGTGCACCAGGACAGGATGCTGCTCCTTACACCCGATCGTAACCAGATGTAATAAGCAACACCCCGCCGCTCTTGGAGGTGACTCTGTAGCACCCCAACCTAACCTAACCTAACCTAACCTAACCTAACCTAACCTAACCTAACCTAACCTAACCTAACCTAACCTAACCTTTTTTTTTTTTTTTTTTTTTTTTTTTACGCAGGAAAATGCATCACGCATACCCGCCGTCCCGGGGGAGACGACGGGTTATGTGGGACTCTCTTGTCGGATGGCAGCAATAGCGGCTGTCATCCGACAAGCATACCCACTAAAAACCTGCGGTGTACCCTCGGCGTCTTAGCGGCGCGACATGGGCTCTCGTTTGGACTCTACCACGTCGCGCCAACGCACGGCCCAGCTTATGCCGGGCCTCCCGCGCTAGAAAGGGGGACATCCCTGTACACTAGGAACGCCCCCCCAGACGGTGGGACCGTGCAATGCAGGAGATGAGCCCCCCGGCTCTTCTCCCGCTGGTCTCATTTTAGGGTGGTGGGAGAAGGCGGGCATACCGCCTTCTCCTCCCTCCCGGCCGCCTGCGCCGGAGCGGTTCAGCTTCAGGATTGTCCTCTCTGATCCGCTCCGCGGTCTCCTTCTGCTCCATAACCTCCTCGCAGAAGGAGACCATTGCCTCCCAAGCCCTTTCGCTTCCGAGAATCGACCTCACGACGCTCGAAAGGGAGAGGTCCCCGCCAACCACAGATACCAGAGTGCGACGCTGCCGGTTCCAGGCTGGGCACACCTCAAGTGTGTGCTGGGCCGAGTCCTCTGCCGCGCCACACCTAACACACACGTACACGCCACACCGTAGCAACCTATTGTCGGGTTAGGTTTCTAGTAGCAATCTATTGTCGGGTTAGGTATCTCGTAGCAACCTATTGTCGGGTTAGGTTTCTTGTAGCAACCTAACCTAACTGTCGGGTTAGGTTTCTCGTAGCAACCTATTGTCGGGTTAGGTTTCTCGTAGCAACCTATTGTCGGGTTAGGTTTCTTGTAGCAACCTAACCTAACTGTCGGGTTAGGTTTCTCGTAGCAACCTATTGTCGGGTTAGGTTTCTCGTAGCAACCTATTGTCGGGTTAGGTTTCTCGTAGCAACCTATTGTCGGGTTAGGTTTCTTGTAGCAACCTATTGTCGGGTTAGGTATCTCGTAGCAACCTATTGTCGGGTTAGGTTTCTTGTAGCAACCTAACCTAACTGTCGGGTTAGGTTTCTCGTAGCAACCTATTGTCGGGTTAGGTTTCTCGTAGCAACCTATTGTCGGGTTAGGTTTCTCGTAGCAACCTATTGTCGGGTTAGGTTTCTCGTAGCAACCTATTGTCGGGTTAGGTTTCTCGTAGCAATCTATTGTCGGGTTAGGTTTTTCGTTGCAACCTATTGTCGGGTTAGGTATCTCGTAGCAATCTATTGTCGGGTTAGGTTTCTTGTAGCAACCTAACCTAACTGTCGGGTTAGGTTTCTCGTAGCAACCTATTGTCGGGTTAGGTTTCTCGTAGCAACCTATTGTCGGGTTAGGTTTCTCGTAGCAACCTATTGTCGGGTTAGGTTTCTCGTAGCAACCTATTGTCGGGTTAGGTTTCTCGTAGCAACCTATTGTCGGGTTAGGTTTCTCGTAGCAACCTCTTGTCGGGTTAGGTTTCTCGTAGCAACCTATTGTCGGGTTAGGTTTCTTGTAGCAACCTAACCTAACTGTCGGGTTAGGTTTCTCGTAGCAACCTATTGTCGGGTTAGGTTTCTCGTAGCAACCTATTGTCGGGTTAGGTTTCTCGTAGCAACCTCTTGTCGGGTTAGGTTTCTCGTAGCAACCTATTGTCGGGTTAGGTTTCTTGTAGCAACCTAACCTAACTGTCGGGTTAGGTTTCTCGTAGCAACCTATTGTCGGGTTAGGTTTCTCGTAGCAACCTATTGTCGGGTTATGTTTCTCGTAGCAACCTATTGTCGGGTTAGGTTTCTCGTAGCAATCTATTGTCGGGTTAGGTTTTTCGTTGCAACCTATTGTCGGGTTAGGTATCTCGTAGCAATCTATTGTCGGGTTAGGTTTCTTGTAGCAACCTAACCTAACTGTCGGGTTAGGTTTCTCGTAGCAACCTATTGTCGGGTTAGGTTTCTAGTAGCAATCTATTGTCGGGTTAGGTATCTCGTAGCAACCTATTGTCGGGTTAGGTTTCTTGTAGCAACCTAACCTAACTGTCGGGTTAGGTTTCTCGTAGCAACCTATTGTCGGGTTAGGTTTCTCGTAGCAACCTATTGTCGGGTTAGGTATCTCGTAGCAACCTATTGTCGGGTTAGGTTTCTTGTAGCAACCTAACCTAACTGTCGGGTTAGGTTTCTCGTAGCAACCTATTGTCGGGTTAGGTTTCTCGTAGCAACCTATTGTCGGGTTAGGTTTCTCGTAGCAACCTATTGTCGGGTTAGGTTTCTCGTAGCAATCTATTGTCGGGTTAGGTTTTTCGTTGCAACCTATTGTCGGGTTAGGTATCTCGTAGCAATCTATTGTCGGGTTAGGTTTCTTGTAGCAACCTAACCTAACTGTCGGGTTAGGTTTCTCGTAGCAACCTATTGTCGGGTTAGGTTTCTAGTAGCAATCTATTGTCGGGTTAGGTATCTCGTAGCAACCTATTGTCGGGTTAGGTTTCTTGTAGCAACCTAACCTAACTGTCGGGTTAGGTTTCTCGTAGCAACCTATTGTCGGGTTAGGTTTCTCGTAGCAACCTATTGTCGGGTTAGGTTTCTCGTAGCAACCTATTGTCGGGTTAGGTTTCTCGTAGCAACCTATTGTCGGGTTAGGTATCTCGTAGCAACCTATTGTCGGGTTAGGTTTCTTGTAGCAACCTAACCTAACTGTCGGGTTAGGTTTCTCGTAGCAACCTATTGTCGGGTTAGGTTTCTCGTAGCAACCTATTGTCGGGTTAGGTTTCTCGTAGCAACCTATTGTCGGGTTAGGTTTCTCGTAGCAACCTATTGTCGGGTTAGGTATCTCGTAGCAACCTATTGTCGGGTTAGGTTTCTTGTAGCAACCTAACCTAACTGTCGGGTTAGGTTTCTCGTAGCAACCTATTGTCGGGTTAGGTTTCTCGTAGCAACCTATTGTCGGGTTAGGTTTCTCGTAGCAACCTATTGTCGGGTTAGGTTTCTCGTAGCAACCTATTGTCGGGTTAGGTTTCTCGTAGCAACCTATTGTCGGGTTAGGTATCTCGTAGCAACCTATTGTCGGGTTAGGTTTCTTGTAGCAACCTAACCTAACTGTCGGGTTAGGTTTCTCGTAGCAACCTATTGTCGGGTTAGGTTTCTCGTAGCAACCTATTGTCGGGTTAGGTTTCTCGTAGCAACCTATTGTCGGGTTAGGTTTCTCGTAGCAACCTATTGTCGGGTTAGGTTTCTCGTAGCAATCTATTGTCGGGTTAGGTTTTTCGTTGCAACCTATTGTCGGGTTAGGTTTCTTGTAGCAACCTAACCTAACTGTCGGGTTAGGTTTCTCGTAGCAACCTATTGTCGGGTTAGGTTTCTCGTAGCAACCTATTGTCGGGTTAGGTTTCTCGTAGCAACCTATTGTCGGGTTAGGTTTCTCGTAGCAACCTATTGTCGGGTTAGGTTTCTCGTAGCAACCTATTGTCGGGTTAGGTATCTCGTAGCAACCTATTGTCGGGTTAGGTTTCTTGTAGCAACCTAACCTAACTGTCGGGTTAGGTTTCTCGTAGCAACCTATTGTCGGGTTAGGTTTCTCGTAGCAACCTATTGTCGGGTTAGGTTTCTCGTAGCAACCTATTGTCGGGTTAGGTTTCTCGTAGCAACCTATTGTCGGGTTAGGTATCTCGTAGCAACCTATTGTCGGGTTAGGTTTCTTGTAGCAACCTAACCTAACTGTCGGGTTAGGTTTCTCGTAGCAACCTATTGTCGGGTTAGGTTTCTCGTAGCAACCTATTGTCGGGTTAGGTTTCTCGTAGCAACCTATTGTCGGGTTAGGTTTCTCGTAGCAACCTATTGTCGGGTTAGGTTTCTCGTAGCAATCTATTGTCGGGTTAGGTTTCTCGTAGCAACCTATTGTCGGGTTAGGTTTCTCGTAGCAACCTATTGTCGGGTTAGGTTTCTCGTAGCAATCTATTGTCGGGTTAGGTTTTTCGTTGCAACCTATTGTCGGGTTAGGTTTCTTGTAGCAACCTAACCTAACTGTCGGGTTAGGTTTCTCGTAGCAACCTATTGTCGGGTTAGGTTTCTCGTAGCAACCTATTGTCGGGTTAGGTTTCTCGTAGCAACCTATTGTCGGGTTAGGTTTCTCGTAGCAACCTATTGTCGGGTTAGGTTTCTCGTAGCAACCTATTGTCGGGTTAGGTTTCTCGTAGCAACCTATTGTCGGGTTAGGTTTCTCGTAGCAACCTATTGTCGGGTTAGGTATCTCGTAGCAACCTATTGTCGGGTTAGGTTTCTTGTAGCAACCTAACCTAACTGTCGGGTTAGGTTTCTCGTAGCAACCTATTGTCGGGTTAGGTTTCTCGTAGCAACCTATTGTCGGGTTAGGTTTCTCGTAGCAACCTATTGTCGGGTTAGGTTTCTCGTAGCAACCTATTGTCGGGTTAGGTATCTCGTAGCAACCTATTGTCGGGTTAGGTTTCTTGTAGCAACCTAACCTAACTGTCGGGTTAGGTTTCTCGTAGCAACCTATTGTCGGGTTAGGTTTCTCGTAGCAACCTATTGTCGGGTTAGGTTTCTCGTAGCAACCTATTGTCGGGTTAGGTTTCTCGTAGCAACCTATTGTCGGGTTAGGTTTCTCGTAGCAATCTATTGTCGGGTTAGGTTTTTCGTTGCAACCTATTGTCGGGTTAGGTATCTCGTAGCAATCTATTGTCGGGTTAGGTTTCTTGTAGCAACCTAACCTAACTGTCGGGTTAGGTTTCTCGTAGCAACCTATTGTCGGGTTAGGTTTCTAGTAGCAATCTATTGTCGGGTTAGGTATCTCGTAGCAACCTATTGTCGGGTTAGGTTTCTTGTAGCAACCTAACCTAACTGTCGGGTTAGGTTTCTCGTAGCAACCTATTGTCGGGTTAGGTTTCTCGTAGCAACCTATTGTCGGGTTAGGTTTCTCGTAGCAACCTATTGTCGGGTTAGGTTTCTCGTAGCAACCTATTGTCGGGTTAGGTATCTCGTAGCAACCTATTGTCGGGTTAGGTTTCTTGTAGCAACCTAACCTAACTGTCGGGTTAGGTTTCTCGTAGCAACCTATTGTCGGGTTAGGTTTCTCGTAGCAACCTATTGTCGGGTTAGGTTTCTCGTAGCAACCTATTGTCGGGTTAGGTATCTCGTAGCAACCTATTGTCGGGTTAGGTTTCTCGTAGCAACCTATTGTCGGGTTAGGTATCTCGTAGCAACCTATTGTCGGGTTAGGTTTCTTGTAGCAACCTAACCTAACTGTCGGGTTAGGTTTCTCGTAGCAACCTATTGTCGGGTTAAGTTTCTCGTAGCAACCTATTGTCGGGTTAGGTTTCTCGTAGCAACCTATTGTCGGGTTAGGTTTCTCGTAGCAACCTATTGTCGGGTTAGGTTTCTCGTAGCAACCTATTGTCGGGTTAGGTATCTCGTAGCAACCTATTGTCGGGTTAGGTTTCTTGTAGCAACCTAACCTAACTGTCGGGTTAGGTTTCTCGTAGCAACCTATTGTCGGGTTAGGTTTCTCGTAGCAACCTATTGTCGGGTTAGGTTTCTCGTAGCAACCTATTGTCGGGTTAGGTTTCTCGTAGCAACCTATTGTCGGGTTAGGTTTCTCGTAGCAATCTATTGTCGGGTTAGGTTTTTCGTTGCAACCTATTGTCGGGTTAGGTATCTCGTAGCAATCTATTGTCGGGTTAGGTTTCTTGTAGCAACCTAACCTAACTGTCGGGTTAGGTTTCTCGTAGCAACCTATTGTCGGGTTAGGTTTCTAGTAGCAATCTATTGTCGGGTTAGGTATCTCGTAGCAACCTATTGTCGGGTTAGGTTTCTTGTAGCAACCTAACCTAACTGTCGGGTTAGGTTTCTCGTAGCAACCTATTGTCGGGTTAGGTTTCTCGTAGCAACCTATTGTCGGGTTAGGTTTCTCGTAGCAACCTATTGTCGGGTTAGGTTTCTCGTAGCAACCTATTGTCGGGTTAGGTATCTCGTAGCAACCTATTGTCGGGTTAGGTTTCTTGTAGCAACCTAACCTAACTGTCGGGTTAGGTTTCTCGTAGCAACCTATTGTCGGGTTAGGTTTCTCGTAGCAACCTATTGTCGGGTTAGGTTTCTCGTAGCAACCTATTGTCGGGTTAGGTTTCTCGTAGCAACCTATTGTCGGGTTAGGTTTCTCGTAGCAACCTATTGTCGGGTTAGGTATCTCGTAGCAACCTATTGTCGGGTTAGGTTTCTTGTAGCAACCTAACCTAACTGTCGGGTTAGGTTTCTCGTAGCAACCTATTGTCGGGTTAAGTTTCTCGTAGCAACCTATTGTCGGGTTAGGTTTCTCGTAGCAACCTATTGTCGGGTTAGGTTTCTCGTAGCAACCTATTGTCGGGTTAGGTTTCTCGTAGCAACCTATTGTCGGGTTAGGTATCTCGTAGCAACCTATTGTCGGGTTAGGTTTCTTGTAGCAACCTAACCTAACTGTCGGGTTAGGTTTCTCGTAGCAACCTATTGTCGGGTTAGGTTTCTCGTAGCAACCTATTGTCGGGTTAGGTTTCTCGTAGCAACCTATTGTCGGGTTAGGTTTCTCGTAGCAACCTATTGTCGGGTTAGGTTTCTCGTAGCAATCTATTGTCGGGTTAGGTTTTTCGTAGATCATTCATTTTGTTGAGCGAGCGTGCGCGCAGCGCACGCGAGCGAAATAATATAGTGAGCACAGCGGCGGGGCGGAGGCGTGCGGGGGGGGTGCTGCTCGCGTCTCTTTTCAGCGGTCGTTATTCTTCAACTTTATTCTGAAATTGCATTATTTGCAGTATTTATTATTAGGCTTATTAAACCGGATAAACCTGTTTAAAAGTTATTCTTTCTTTGCTACTTTAATAATTATTTCCCATCCCTATTTTTATTTCTTAAATATCTCTATGTTTAACTAGCTATCAGTTTTTATCTTTTACATACATATTGTAAGTTAGTTATTTGACATAATTCAATTTTTTTAAATCACTTTCGGTGAATAACAAAGACTATTTGTTAGTCAAAAATAAGAGTTATATAATATCTTCTAGTTATCTTTAAAACGGAAAGAAAAATATTATGATTTATTACTTAAAAAATAACAATTTTGATATTGATTGATGATATTCGTTGCAATTGATCATTTTAAATCTGCTCTTCTTGGTGAGCTACTTCTAGAGTAACCTTCGCTTCTCTAGCAAAATTCATTCTCAGGTACCTCGTACTCATAACACCAGAATGTTCATTCCTTACTTCGACACCAAACAATTAGTGTACAGTCTGGGGCAAAATATTTAATATTGAGTCGCCGCGATGACGAATTGTTTGTAGACTTGTGAAATATCATTTCTAGGCTCTATACAGTAGACTTAGATAAATGCGCTATCAAAAATATGCACCAGACTAACCACTTCGCCATGGTTTCTGTGTTAGGAATTTGCGTCCTAATGCTACTGCGTATCTGGCAACCAGAAACGTAGGATAACACTTCTTTAAAAACTTTAAGTAATCCAAAATAATAAAAAATCTTGAGGAATCCAATCTATTTGCCTCCAACCGGCCGATCTGAAAGTCGCTTGGGGAGGCCTATGTTCAGCAGTGGACGTCCTGTAGCTGAAATGATGATGATGATGATAATGAATCCAAAAGGGAATCGAACCCAAACAACATGCGCTTCAGTCATAAAGTTTTAATTACTTACTTCAGTCATTTTACCAATTTACCTCCGCGTCAATCGGCTTTGACAATTTAAATTAAGCATCCTATTGCATAAGTAAGTAGTAACTATATACGTTCAGTCACACTTACAACTGTTAGATTATACTGTAATCAGTAAATAGTCAATTTAATTTCCAATTTAATTAATAAAATACCCGAAATCGGTGAAGTAACGCATTTCTCGATATTCAGCCAGATAAGACATAATACTCTAATACTCTTCTCTTTGTTTCTCACTGAAACAGAGCAGGAAAAATAATGAGTTCGTCTATATAAAAACATGAACACTGAACAACAGTACCGAACTTTTTACCAAGAATAAATTATTTGAATATTTTTTTGCAGTGGTCTATAACAGACCATAAATAAATAATCAGCATAAATGATAAAATAATGGGGAAACTCAATAGTCAAACAACATAGTCGTAGGTAGTGTGGATTGTATGTACCTACTGTACGACAACGAAATATTGTTTCATGACATTCGTAATCAGACAATTATTATACTTACTAATCAATATCATAATGTCGGTTGACTTGCTCTTTGTTCGCGAGTAATTCTCACTGAAATAGATCAGAAAAAATCATTAAAAATACAATTTGAAATAAATTCTTACATAAACAAAACCTTGTTGATACTTGGAAAATCCAAAGAAAATTAGTCACCAAACAAGAATTCGTTCTATTCACAGTAACTATTCCTATATAAGAGGTATTATTCTTTCTTTATGATAAGAGCATGCTGTAAATGTGAAGCAATAAATAATTGAATGCAAATACTAACATTAACATTAGTTATAACAAAATACTTTTATATAAATGTTTTTTTAATAGTTTGATTTTTGATTAATTAATGTGTCATTATAATAAATATAAACAACATAAATTAGAACTTTGAGGCGAAACATCTAATTTATAGTTTTAAGATTTATTACAGCATGACGAATACAAAATTGAAAAATAAATAAAAGTATTATTTCTCTAGATAGACTTAAAAATCATCATCAGGAAAGTGGATATTGTATACAAACTTACATTTTCCATCAAAACTTTAATATTCTCACAGGTGGTGTTATTTTTGGGCCGCAAACGTTAGACCTGAAAAATTATGAAATGCAACTGATAAATATTGATGGTAACAATTAATAGATATAAATATTATACAATTTGCGGCAGCCATCACACCAATTGTTAGGATTATGTCATACGACTTATAGCCCCGCGCACTATGCGTATTCAAGTCAGGAAGGACCTTAAAATGCTTACAGCGCATTGGTAAAGAAAAACTAGGTACTTACTATACGCATTTCTTGGGTTTAAATGGTTTTTTAAACAAAATCTCACAAAGTAATATATTGTTTCAGTCATGTGGCACTGTTTACTAGATTATGCCCAACCCAAGTGATTTTGCCGCTAAATAATACACTTTTTTTCTTCACTTCATAGTAAAATGTCAAAGGCATAAATGATCGTGCAGCCAACACACGAAGATTTATAAATAGTTTTTTTTGTTGTGTTGTGGCGGGCGTGTCCATTGCTCATTTATGAAGCATTGGGTTCGGCTACACGTCGTAACCTAAATGATTTTATGTTTATTTTGTAATTATGTAATTTCTCTTTTTTCTATGGAACATTAGTCTGAAACAAACGCTTTGAATTTGAATAAATGTTTGTTATTTACAATCTAATTAATTATTAGTTTTTCTACAATGACAAATTAATCATTTAATTTTTAAGCTCCATTATCTAGTTTAAGATCTTTGTTAAACTCCTAGTTTGCAATAAACGCCTTGAAATTTGGTAACTATTGAAAGTTTACACAGTTTATTATCGTCGCCGGCATTCCTTAAAGAATGATTTCTATGCATACAATGCTAGCAGACGATGCATGAACGATGTCAAATTTAGAAAAGCCGGACTTAATAGTTCACGTCGGTCGGTAGACGCAAACACAGCTTAAAGCCAATATTGGCCGTGTCTTGTTCCGGTCTACTGGCTGCTGGACGGGCGTGCTATATACCTATACGATAGTCGATACGATAACAATTCGAAGTGCTATCGCCGCGGCACATGTGAGCTGCCGCCTAATCAGCACTCTGTGCTACATGCTAATAAGTTAATAACAACACCGGATTTTGGTAATTTCTCACGTAATGATATTTGTTTAATCCTTAGATACATATGCAAGGTACGGTTGCAGTGCACATGAAATTATACAAGTTTGCCAAAAAATATGCGCCGAAATATGAAATCTAAAACTCCAGGCTCTTCCATCTTCCTAAATATACAAGATGTTACAAAAAAACTAATAATGCTTGAAATGCCGTAGATTGTGAATGAAACTAAAATAACTGGCGCTGGCATACATAAAGATACTTTATAAGAACTCTGCACCACATTTCCCTTTCTCTATGTTTGCCATCACTCTATCTGAAAGTTGTTTGGAAGAGATCGCGATAAGAGCACCTGAATATTACATCTTTCTTTAAATAATATGTGTAACTATTATAATGTATAGTATACTGTCTGAAAACTTAATACTTAATCTAAAATTACACAAAACACATTATGATAATGTATAAGTAAAGTAAATATAATCTGTAACAAGCTTCATGTATCTGTTAACATTTGTTATTTAATTTAGTGACCAGCGATGCTGAGTTTACAATATTAATAACTCTGTAATAACTGCATAAGTTAAGCTAATGATATGATTGTGAACTTGTTTGTGGTCCAAAGTTTAATAAATAAAAATAAAATTAAAATAAACTAGCTGTGTCCGCAACTTCGTTTGCGTGAACTACAGCATGTTTGATATAGCACATATATAATATCCCACAGGAACATTGAACCGGGATAAAAAGTACCCTATATGTTTATCCAGAGCTTATTCTATATGTGTATATCAAACTATCTATGATATATCGACGCGTATCGATGGTATCGAGACTATCGAGAGTTTTGTTTTAGTTACAATCGACATATTTTCGATACTATCGACTGGAAATAAATCGTGATCTTTAGGAATAATATTACATATTTTTATTAATCGATACTATCGATAGTATCGAAAGTATCGTAAAAGGCCTAAATTTTCGATCGGACTATCGATAGTATGACTGATTTTCGAGGCCACGATATTATCACGATACTATCGATCGCTATCGCAACAACACTATTATCTATAATTATTTCTGAGGCTTAAATCACTCGCATGAGCATCCAGCAGCCAATCAAAAGTCAATTTTAAATGTCTCTCTCTCTCTCTCACTCTCTCTCTGATTCCGATTTTAATTAAATATTTTAATTTTGTCACCGAGACAACTAAATTATACGTCGTCTACCCCAAAATGACAAGCATTCCTAAAATTATAATACGAGATTATCTTAAGTCAAGATGGCTTTTAAAGAAAATAATGATCTTTATTTTACAATTATGGGTCATTAATCAAGCCAAAATTTAAATAGAGTAATTTTAAAACTTCATAATAACTTGATAACAAATATAAGATATTTGTTAATAAAATCTAAGAAAAGTCATTGAGAGTGCACCCGATGCTGTGTTTATGTTAATTCGCCCGCTAATTATCCCGGAGGGGAGAGGGGCGCGAGGCGAGGGGGGGAATAAATCGCGAACTTTTTTAATGAATATTAATTATAACAATGAGCAGAATGAATATATTTCGGACGGCCATATGTCAAAGTTCGAGACTCCATTACGCTCCTGCGAAATGTCCCTGTAAAATGTTGCGTGTGACTGACGTTAATTCAGTGAAATAGCAAATGAATAATAATGGGCCTCAAAAAATGTTGTAATTGTATTTATTTAAACCTTAGCATATTTAAAAAAAAACTTTTACAAATACAATGATTACTGACCTTTTACGTTGGTTTTCCGACTGGTTATCTCTTTTTTTATATTTTTATTATTACGTTTACAACAATGAATGCATTTCGAAATTTTTGCAACCGTAAATAGTTTTACAATTTCTTTCAAACTTTCTTAAATTTCCAAGACTTATTCCTTAATTAATTGGACAGTTGATTGAAAATGGGCTTAATTTTAATGTGTCTTATAGCCCATATTTTTGCTGGCGCTATTATTTCTTATCACCTTAATGAGAAAAATTAATACTACGTTCAATCACCACTACACAACTTAGTTATTGTTTTAAAGCAGTCATCATTAATATCATATTCAAACAACGGCAGACCACTTCTAGACTCGAAGCATGTACGAGCTTGATTAAGCTTACGATGTAGGGCATACAATTTTTTGGACGTTTATTAAATAAACATAAATAAAGAAAGTATTTAAAAAAAAAGTTAATCCGTAGCATACACAAGCTCCTATCAGTAAAATTATCTTTTCTCTGATGAACCAACGTCCAAACCCACGCAGGCGAGCAAGTTATTTATAGTTAACAATTCAATTTACCGAAATAGTCGAATGGCTTCAGCTAATTTTACTAGTACCACACAGTAATTCAATTACATCGCTCATAAATAAAATAATGACCAGGGCCTTTTTGACACATTTTTAAATCTTAATACCTAAGTATTTATTTTGTATTCTGTGTGTGTGTGTGTGTGTCAAATAAATATTTTTCTATTTCTATTTCTAAAAATAGTAGTACCTACATTGATACTAGAAGAAAGGATTAAAACCGACAAGAAGAGAAGGTTGGTATGCTACCACTATCCAGGCAAGTTTACGCTTGCTGTGTGGGCAGCTACCTGTGGAGGCTGCCCGCAGCTGCCCGCCGATATAAAAGCGCGCCCGCTACGGCGCGCGGCACTGCTACGGCCCGCTTGCTACGACGCGCGGCGCGCTACACCGACACGCTCAGACAGGTCAGTTTACACAATTATTTGTCAAGACGTGTAAATAATATTTTCAATTTCTACGTTTGCTAATTAGGTAGTCTAAAACCAATATATAATTGATTTTTAATGAGAGCCTTACAAACTTAATTTTATACATATTTATATTTTAATAGAGCTAAATTGAAATTATTATTAAGATTTAAATTATAGTAATATAAAAAAGATCAGATGGTACTGTTATTTGAAATACAGTATCGTCATTTAAAATAAAAAATCATACCATACTTAATTATGTCCATAATTAATTCCTTTAGGTATATCTCTGCATGGTGTGCAATAAATAGTTTTTTTTCTACTTTTGTTAATGTAAAATTTCCACTTAGATTATTAGTTTGCAGAAGTCTAGCGCGTTGAAGTCTATTGAACGCGTACTTTTAATTAAATAACTATTTCTTATAAAAGTATAGTAAATAAAACTTGTAGAAAATATCAAATAAAATTATCTGAAAATCCTTGCTACTCAGTTAAAACTGTTTGAATTGAGTAAAAATACCTACACGAATGAATCTCAAATCAAGAGATAAAATATGACAAAGAAACTTATTTTTTAAATTATAGTATTTTTGCTGATAACACATTTTGGGACCAACACAAAGTACTACGACGATGTTTTCTTTTCTGAATCAATCAGCAAGTGTAATGGGGCCGTTTAAATTAACCGCTGAGTCTATTTGCAGTTTTATTGACGCTGCAAAAAGAAATGGTTTGATGGTAAAATACAAGGCGACATAAAATCAAACAGATTGAGTTAAATAAAAAGTGTTTTCTGTGGACAAGCAGGCTTGTAGGCTTACATTGCGCAAAATGAAATCTTAGAACATTGTCGCTTTTATAAATGTGCACTCCATTAAATGTAGTAGATGCCAAAATTTTTGGTTTAATGAAAGCGTACTTTTGTGAGTTGTTGGTCGCGTTTTTTAAGACTAGGGACTGTTTTTAGCAATTACTATGCTAGGTTTATCTAAGATTTTTTTTAATACTTAAAAAAATCTGATCTTTACCAATAGTTAAATATTACTAAAAATATTTCTATCGGGTGTTGACGGTAGTAGTGTATACCGCAACATTGATCATAAAATACGCTGGCTTGACAGCGAAAACCACTTGAAAGATTTCGTCGAGTCGGCTAACGTCTCGGTAGCTTAGTGGTAAAGCACTCGCCCGGTATGCGATAGACGTGGGTTCGGATCCCACCTGAGGCGGACGATTTTTTTCAAGTATTAAAAATCTTAGGGACTGTTTCACAATGTACGGATAAGTTTTACTTTTCTGAGTAAGCTATATTTTACTTATCTGAAGGATAAACACGATTTTTGACATATTTTTGACACGATTTTCAAGCACTTTTATCATCTAAATACATATATGTATATATATTACATAACTTTATCCGTACATTGTGAAACAGGCCCTTAATGTAGGCTGCATTCAGACCCATTCATGTCTGATTTAGCTAAATATTCTCTAATTTCGTAACTTACCAACAAGAACACAAGGTAAGAGTTAATTATTACATCAAAAATGAAATGAAGTAAACTATAGCATATTATTCTGTGACTGCAGATACTTTTTATAATTCCTATTCATTTTTATCTTGGCAAAAATAGAACTTGACTCAACACAAAAATATAAAAATGTTAAAAAATATATTTTCACGACAGTTCTTCCTATAACCAAGGACGTTGCTGACCTAACGAAATCTTTCAAATGTTTCTCGATGTCGAAACCAGCGTTTTTCAGCATTTGTGGGAAAAGCACGATCGCCCGGTATGCAATAGTCGTGGGTTCGGGTCCCACTTTAGGCGGTTGATTTTTTTCTTGAATAAACCTAGCATGTTATTGCTAAAAAGCAAATTTAATCAGGTCAACTGATTTAAAAGAGTAAGAAAGCGAATTGAATTCTGTAAATTTACACATACATATATCGATATTCATATTCATTTAATCACTTCATAATGTAACAGCAGTATTATATATAATATACATTAGCATTAAAGGTGGTCAATAGTTACATTACAACCTCCATGAGGCATACGTGAACATTGTCAAACATTGAAGCCAATCAAAGCTAAGATATCATTCCATTCATGATTAATTCATGCTATAACATTTTTCTAATCTAATTTTCAATACATTATGTCAAATGCTATTATGCTGATTGATAACTAGATGTCAATTCCGTCATTATATATTAATTGCAAATGTCAAAAATAAAAATCAAACGTGGTCAATATAGAATTATTAATATTATGAAATTACTAAGGTAAAGATGTCAAAAATGTCAAGGAATAGTAATTTAATTAAAATTCATGCAACTATTTTCTTATTAGGACTACAGACTTTTTTAAAACCTCTTTCATAGTGGATTCAAAAAGCTGGTAATTGTCAGACGGGGGGGGGGGGATGTAAGGTCAAAGCTAATAATAAATATCGTTGGTTTAAAACTGTCATTTAAAATTCCGTTGAAGTCGAGTTACCTAATAACATTGAAATCGGCCTTGTCATTTCATTAGAAGGTATCTGCAAAGCGAAGCAAGCAATGAGCTTACTTTCTTTTTATGCATTTTCCGGCGCGGCCGTTGCTTGGCTTCCGCGGACCCGGTCGATGGAAGGAAACCTCACTTCCGAGAAGCAAACAACCTGTTGGAAAGGATGGTTAGAAATAAGATGATATTTTACGCGATTTTTCAGTTTAATCGTTGGTGACTAGACACATTGTTTTCCGTAGGTGATAGATAGATAGATATAGATAGATAGGAGGTTTTAAACTGCAACAACTTTTCTTAAATTATAACAAAATTTTAAAAATTAAACCAGCCAAGTGGGGTTCCTTGCCCGTCGTTATGTCAATATATTTCAGCAATAACTTTATAAGACACTTTAAATTTTTATTTTATAAGTTAAACGACTATTACTCTGAAACTTCAGATCTATTTTAACCGTTGTGATTTTTCTTAAAAGTTCATGAAAAGTACTACTATTATAATTTTTTCCAGATTTTCAAGCAAATAGTTTAGCTTTTAGATGGGGGGGGGGGCTACTTGAACAAAAATTGGCACTGTAGATTTTAATATTACGCAAACGGATCCCTAAATCAAAAAATAGTCCTAGCAACCCCTAAGTCTTAGCAACCCTACATTAAAGGAACTAACCCAACTCAGCAGCATCCAAGCAAAACCTCGGATGGACAGACAGACAAAGAGACGGATCCTTGTCAGGACTACGGAACCCTAAAAACTACTCGCACATTTTAAACATACCTAGGTTACAAATTCGTAAAGTGCAACGAACGTGTAACAGTGTTTAGGGCATTAAAAAGAACACGTTGTTGCTTACCTAATAAAATAGGTAACTTACTAAAATATAAAAAAATAAAATGTATGTTGGGCGTAAAATAATGATAACTCGAGCAATCTTTAACTTACACCCAAAATCCTAAAATAACATTGTGAAGCCAACCGACTAAATAAAATGTAAATGCGTTCATTTACTTTAACTTACTAACACAACCAGGAGTTTTTCAGTGAACTTTCTCGTTTCCCAAGTATCGGTTTTATTGGCATAATATTTCGTTTGGAATATTGCACATTCGAACGTGTAAAAACAAATCCCACCAAAATCATTTTCATGTAAAATGTTGCTAAGACGAGACCATATGACTCGCAGTGTCAAAAAGTTATCAGATCATAAGTAGAGCCAAGCTTCAAACTCTACACGCCCTAACTCTATAAGGCCTATCTTCACAAACTCTACACCTAAGTCAAAGTAAGAGGGTTGACCGTTTCGTATAATGCGATGTTATACGTAAATCTGCTGGAAATGAATGCATAAAAATAGACGAGGATTGTGCTCACAGGCTCACTGTCGTTTATTGGGAAAGGCCTATGCCCAGCAGTGGACTGACGTTATCACATAATCATCACACCCTTCTTGGTTTGCTGGTATACTGTCAAATATCATCCGTTTTGTTTGAATAACGTCTTTTCTGTCATGTTCATGGTCAGAATTAACAGAGCGCTGCAATCCGCCTTCTTTCATTTGGCTAGCTTCAATAAACTGCTTGTAGCAGCAACAAGTGCGTCACCTGCTCCTGCTTTAAGTGTTGGTCTCGTCAGACTGCCTTTTACTACCTCCATCGTATCCGTCAGTAATTCGTTCGTAGTAATATAGAAATTTAATTTCCAATCCAGTTCTGCTCAGTATTACTGTAATTTATCTAATTAGATTGAACTTACTTTCAATCAAAATATGTTTGACATCTTTGATGCTTGCTTTACAAGATGTAACCTAATTAAGTAGGTAACACACATTCTCTTATGGGCCGATTTTAATTAATGATCACCAGTTTTTTTTCTTTTAAACAAAATACCTAAATTCTTCATCTTATGTTTGAATTCACACACTGACACACACACACACATATAAGATTCAACGATTTTAGTTACATTCCTTTTAATGGGGGTATCTATACGTCATACCAAGGAGCCTGACAAAATTTAAGGGAAAAATTCAGGCTAGTTTCGGAGATATTCATCATAACAATCTCATTTCGTAACTACAAAATTCCACATCCTTTACAGCTGATTACTACTACAATGACACACTAAATACGCACACAAGCAAACCCAAAATCCAAGAATCAAGCGCGGTCAGCAGTGGGGTTAGATGCCGGGTCAGGAATACCAACATGAAAAAATTTACCCTGTTTTTAGGGTAAACAAAGTTTTTGAGTTGTTTTTTTTTCGATAAAGTAATAAGAAAAAATACGACTAGGTTTGTAATTAATGTTGTGATGCTAAGTCATTAAAATTTAACGAACGGTTTTTTACCCATGATTTTTATGTTCACACTATCACGTAGCCAACGCGGTTGCGAAAATAGGTACGCAAAATTGAAGGGATCAGGATGCCGCAAACTGACCAAAGAGTGTAATCTGAACTTGCGACTTGATTCACGTCAAAAAACGAAAAGATTCACTTCTTAGATAATCAAAGCTGTTCTTACTTACGTATCATTTTGAATTATTAAAAAAACACCGCGGAGACAACGACAAGCTACTATTTTATTGTTGTCGCAAGCTCAAGTAATGTTGCGTAATCAGCTTTAATAAAACCACTTAGGTACACGATTAATTAGTTATTCATCACGGCCGCCAACTTGTAGTGTAATGAGTTATTAAATTTTATAAACAAAAATACTAACATTCGAGATTTATGAAGTGTCGTTTAATAATATCATAACATTAAATTTAACAGCTAGTCTCAATAATAAACAAAAAATTACAATATCATTAAATCCAAATTTCTTACCATTCAAATTCCACTTTATTTTTTCAATAAATTTTAGGGGTAAAAGTATGACAAGAACAAGTCGCAGAGTATCCGACTGGCCACTCGCGCCGAAAGGCCGCCGGTGCCGCCGGGGCACGTGTCGGGCAAGATCAAAGCATGAGCGAGCTAGAGATGTGCCACAGCCCACATTAGATCCGATCTTAGGGCTAAAAATTTTTGACTCACGGCGGAGGTCGGACTGGACTTTTATTCTTGCACTATCTGAAAGTTAGTACTGTTAAGTTATAAACTTTTTTAGGTACATTAAGTAACAAATATCAACGAATGCGATTTATTGTTATTATTTTAGTCTTAATGACGACAACAATGTTTTATGCGTCTTCGTGCTAAAAAATTATACATTTTATAAGTGTTTTGATTTCTCTAGAAATCCCTTACTTTTGCCGCTAACAATAAAACCTAAGTGGTTAAGAATAAAAAAAAACCTTTACGTCTGTAAGTTAACTTTCATTAAAGAACATTCGTTCACTAAATGTTCTTGGTGGGCGGTATGTTCAAGACCGATGTTAGTACATTGACAAGTACACGTTTGCACCACCGCGGACCAATGCTCAACAACGCCATCTATCCGCAAATGGTGCAAACGTGTACTTGTCAATGTACTAACATCGGTCTTGAACATACCGCCCACCAAGAACATTTAGTGAACGAATGTTCTTTAATGAAAGTTAACCGCCCACCGTGGCGTCCGTGGCCTGCCTCTGTACTAAATTGATTCGTGGTGGACTGCATTTACATATCTGAACTAGAAATTATAGAACATTATACTCTCATACTTAATCTTAACAACCATTGATCATAAAATAAAAAGTTACATGTTGACGTTAAACAAATGCCTCATATCGATTTAAACACATGGGCAAAATTCTTCGAACTACCTAACTATTTACTATTTGCTATTAACGGAAAAAATGTTCTGACATGCTATGTACAAAATGTATTTAAAATTGAAATTAAGTTGCCAAAATATTATATCAATAGCATTCCCATAACGCAAAAAAGTTTTAATTTTAAAATCGTGTGCAATGTATTCAATCCGGATGTATTGCCGGTGTTAAATGGTATGCAGAAATACTAAAAATACAATCAGATGGTAAGTATTAAAATTATATTTTATTTTTTGCTTTTTACATGTTAAATTATATTTCAATTTAGAATTTCTTAACCGGGCTAATTAATTATGTGATCTATTTGTTGCAGGTATCTTCGTAGGAAAATTAATCAAGCCAAGAAAGGTGTTCTCTTAGTACCAGGTAGTACCAAATAGCTTTTATTTAATAATTAGCTTTTTTATGTAATTGCTTATTTATACATTGTGTAATCTTTAATGTAATAATGTTTTGCTCCGTTTGTCCTCTGAAAAATTGTACTTTCCTTTTGAACTTTTCATTTTGTGCACTATTTAGCGTTCTAGTTTGTTCCTGTTGTGCTCGTTATGCTAGTTGAACTTATTTATGTATTGTACTTCTTTCCTTGAACTACTATTATATTATATAATTTTTAAAAATGTCTTTCCTTATTTGTTCGTTGTCTAAAAATATATCTAGTATTAGTAAATTGTTGTTCTTTAATTTTCCTAAATTGTTTTAGGGTGTCATTGTCATATACTCGAGCGTGCATCACTGAAACTTTATGACTGTCTTTAGTTTGACCCGATTTAGCTGGAACCGAGTTGATGGTTCCAGACAAAATCCATCCTAAGGTGGTATTCTGTGCTATTAGTGAATCATCTGGACTCTTTCTTACTCCATTTTTCAATATTCGGGTAACAACATTAACGCCTAGCAAAATATCAATTTTACCGGGAGCGTTGAACTGCGGATCAGCAAGATTTAAGTTGGCTAATTCTTTCCAGCGTGTGTCATCTACCTTTTGCTCGAGAATATGTGATGTTACGTTTCTAAGAACATAAGCTTTGAACTCGACGTTAAAATTCATGTCAATCGGTGACTGAACCTTTATGTTCACAGCATGTTGGAATGTTAAACTGTTGTCCTCTCCTAATCTAGTTATTTTTCCGTTAATCGTTTCTTTTCTCAGATTAAGACGTTGCACTGCTTCTTCAGTTATGAAACAAGCTTGCGAACCTTGGTCTACTAAAGCTCGTAATATGTGTTGCTGTTTACAATTTTCAGAGTTAGCTATTACTAAAGCTGTGGGTAATAAGACCTGTTCTCGCTTTATTACCCTATGTGTTGACAAACACGAAACTATTGGGTTATTACCACCAGATGAATTTGTTTCTTTGGTTGTATCATTGAACTGTGAATTAGAATTTGTGTCCTCTTGTTCTTTATGTAAAAGTGAATGGTGATATTTGTTACAAATCTTGCACTTATTGGGGCTTTTGCATTCGTATACTGTATGATTACTTCCTAAACAATTAAAACAGAGGCGATTTTTAAGTACGAATTCGCGTCTCTGTGAATTTTCTTGTTTTGCGAACTCTTTACAAAAGCATAATTTATGGCAGTCAGAACAATATTCGCAACGCATACTTGGAATATTAGTGGACAACAAATCCGTTGGTTTTGCATAAGAAGAACCAGACAAATGCGGTTGATCTGATCTTTTGGTATCTACAAATTCGAGCGCACGAAAGCGACTTTCCATAAAATGTTGAAGTTGTTCTAAATTTGGCAAATTGTTAGAATCAATGCTAGAAATATGCAATTCCCATTGTTTACGCGTTTCTGGGTCTAATTTGGAAGTAACAATGTGAATAATAATGACATCCCATGTGCTTACATCAAGTCCAATATTCTGTAAAGCATTTAAACAGTCCATGGTGGTGTCTAAAAGTTCCTTCAAGTTTGAC
This sequence comes from Anania fuscalis, assembly GCA_950371115.1. Classification (NCBI taxonomy): domain Eukaryota; kingdom Metazoa; phylum Arthropoda; class Insecta; order Lepidoptera; family Crambidae; genus Anania; species Anania fuscalis. Next base: position 8,926,055 of record OX493353.1, on the reverse strand, counting down.
GCGGATTCTGCATGCATACGTTTTTGGTCGAATAAGCGCTTTAAAATGCAATTTGATAGGTACTTTTTGTTATTGTAACGTTTTTCTAATAGTGACCAACATGTACTGTAGTTGGCATCAGTAATCGGAGTATGCCTAATCAACTGTTCTGCCTCTCCAGTTAAATGAGATTTTAAATAATGTAGTTTTTGTACATTATCTAATGAGCTGTTCTTATCGATTAATGAAATGAACAAATCTCGAAATGTTGTCCATTCAGAGTAAAGGCCAGAAAAAGTTGGAATAGTAATTTTTGGTAATTGAACTAAATGGTTTGACTTATATTCATTTGAACTATGTTGTGAATTTGACTGGTTAAACTCTTGTAAAGTTGACAATTTATTTAAAGCTACTTTCATTAATGTCTTGTACATGAAGTAATTATCTTCAGTGCTGTCATAAATGTCCTCCTTATAATAAGGTGTATTTTCTAAATCTTTGGGATCTGATATTTCATGAATCGTTGTGTTGTTTGACCTAAAAGATGACCAATCATGTTCTAAATTTTCAAGCCTTGCTTCAATATACTCTTTAGTTATTCTGTCTTTTGGACTTTTCTTAAAATTCGTGTAACCTTTTCCAATTGAACTAGTCAAGACATTCTGAACATTTAACAAGCCGTCCATTTTCTTTGATAGTTCTTTACCATGAATTGAATGACCTTCCATTTTGCTTATGAACTAGAATAAATAAACTATTAACTTTTGAAAATTGAACTGACACTTTAAAAACCAAACATGCGAACTGCAAGATCACGCACAGCATAATTTTTACGTGTTTGAACTTTTAAAACAAAAGAAAATCGGGCATAGATTTCTCGTTCCCCCGTTTTTATCAAAACTATTCTAAGTTCTTAAAATTATTTTTTAAATGTACTAAGTCCTAAATTCTATAATATTTGTTATAAGTTAATTCTTCCAAACAAATAAGGTTCAATTGACTTTAATTTTGCACTGCACTCTTTATATTTCAAAGTTAATTTTCACTAAGCATTAAAGCTCAAAATTGTACTCACTATTTGCATTCCACTTACAAACCGTCTTGTACTGAACTGATGACGTAGTTGGTGGAAGCCGATGCGATGACGTCGTGCTTACTACGCTAGTGACGTCACGATGTCCCGATCTCGATCGATAGCTCCTCTGAACTGCTCGTCCTAGCAAGCTGTGATGGCTCCTCCTCCTCAGCAAGGTGCTCCACAGGAACTGATGCTGGCGACCCTTGTATCTGCAGCGATCCACTGCAGGGTGCGCCGATCCTCGCTAGGACCCACTGACTCCAAAAAATCCGGTCTCGCTGGACCAATGTTAAGGTAGGATGGCCTAAGTTGTCCTGGAACTGCTACTACGGGGAAGGTTAAATAAAACCACCGTGTAGCCTGGTCTAAAGGTGTATTAAAGATGTATATTTTCGAAGAGTTAACATCGACTATATATAGAAACGGAAATTTCTGGCACCACCGCGGACCAATGCTCAACAACGCCATCTATCCGCAAATGGTGCAAACGTGTACTTGTCAATGTACTAACATCGGTCTTGAACAAATAAAATGTCTGATACAGTTCAATATGGCCTAATTTGTTAAAACAATAGTTAAAACGTCCTTAATTGTTATCACTTATTAGTGCGTGTGTATCTTTAACACACACATTTATTATTATTGGTTTGGACTGAATGAGTTCGATAAAACATTGATGCAACTCGGACTCATAGCCCGATGGAGTGTAAGAGAGATAAATGCGTCACAAGCTGAAAGCTTAGGCCGATAGTGCCTCTCTATCGCTTGTTCCGCGCTCTCGCTCGTACGCGAAACGTGAAACTTTCGTGCATGCAGTCGTGGTGCAGTCGGTCATCGATTTATAAGACGTTATCACGTCAAAAACTTGTCTCGCACTCTCGATTTAGTTTAAAACGGGGTGTCAATTCCCAATTCACGATCCGCTATCAATCAGGCATGTTTTCGTATCTTACAAATAATCCAATCATAAGCGCATCCCTAGCTGGCGTTTTTTCGGCTTTAACAAAGCGCGCGCGCTGCAGTTTTTGTGTATGGTGAAATAAATCAGTCAGTCACTCAGTCAGTATCTTACTTGCTTCCTTGCGTGTGTGACGTGTCAGTCAGGTGCAACACGATGTTCTATCGGTATACGATTTCGACGATCTGCATAACAAATGGTTATGTACTACCCTATTGCCAATTACCAACTTGTTGAAAAACTAATTGGCGCAATATTTTTGGAGCGTCTCAATGGACACAGCTACCTCGAGTGTCTTCAAGGAACCTTGGAGGAACTGCTATCTAACATCCCTCTTCATCTCCGCCGTGGATTGCAGTACTTCTAGCAAGATGGAGCCCCGGCGCACTACGACCGCGTTGCACGTACGTACGTGCGTGCGTGCCTGCTTGCCTGCCTCCCTACATCGCATCGGCATCGCGCGAAGGATTGGTTGTGCTGGGCCGGTTCTCTGGTCGGCACGTTCCCTGGTCCCTATGCCTCTCGACTTCCATGAGAAGTGAAGGACTTAGTGTGTGATGAAAGTGATCTTAACATTCAAAGTGCGTCACATCAAAATAACGAAAGCGAAAAGTGGCAGTGACACGTGGCGTTATTGCGCGTAAAAAAGGACGTCAGTAGGTGACCTTTGTAGGCGTCAGTGAAGGATATTTTCATATTTTTTTTTATAAATTGGTGATTTGTAAATGCCTTTAAAGAAACTGACTCCTAATTAAGCAAGGTAAGGTGGATTGGAACCAAGCGGCACCTACTTACTCGATTGATTTGTAATTTATTTAGTAGTTTGTCAAAAAACTTATTTATTAGATAGGTACCTAGGTAGTTACACTTACAAAAACGCTTAACTTGCAAGACCGTAGCCTGTGAAAATGTGATAGGGTGTCATAATAAAATAAATGTTATTAAAACCTTGTATTTTATTTTTTATTTCTATCCGCCTACTGACTCTGCTAAGGAAAGATAAAACTTTAAAATTACTAATTGAGTACAACAATTAAAATCAAGTAAATACCTTATCTACTTAAAATAAGGATGCAATCTAAGTCATAAAACATTGAAATTATCTTTTCTTAAGCTTCGAAGTTCGAACAAACAAAAAAACAATGTTGGCTATTAATTTAATTGGCATTGGTTTTAATGTTTGATAACATTTATTATTATTATGATAAGAAGCGCATTCTACACACACATGTAGGTACATGTGTGCATGAAGAGGAGCAGATTATAATTGGTCTGTGATTGGTCGACGAGACAGCCCGGCCGTACTGCTAAACCAATCGCAGATCAGCTGACTTGACAGTTAGTATACACACAACTAACTTGCTAGTGTGCGCTGTGTACGTACACTGCGTACGTACACAATCTGTAAACTACAGCTTGCACATGTGTTGGAAAAGATACAGAGTGTTTCAGGTTTGACTGTGATTTTATTGAATAATTTTGTTAGAAAACATAACTTTTAAAAATGACTATGAAACAGTACCTTATTTTTTGGCATCGTATTTAGTATAATTTTTAGATACCACCCTATAAAGGAATGTAACTAATTTCGTTAGATCCTGTATATACACACACACACACGTGGTTTTCTTAGGCTACATGTCGTGATTTATTACCCAGCAGCTTCCCCTAAGTGCCCACCTCTCGCAGCGGCGATGAGCGCGCGTGAGTGCGGCGCGGCGCTGCTGTGCGCGTGCGTCGCGCTGCTGCTGTGCGCGCGCGCGCACGACGCGCACGACGCGCACGACGCGCACGACGCGCCCGACGCGCCCGACAAGCGCGGAGAGAGCGAGTTCAGTGAGTTACAGTTTAGTCAGTGAAAATTATAGCTACGAGTTTAGAATATTTGTATTAGAATTGATTCTTGAGTTTCTTGTGCTACTTCTTCTCGGCGCTAGCCCAAAATTGTCCCGAAGTAGTGGTAGGGAAAAAAATATTGGGACGTGTAAAAGCGCTTAGTTTAAGCCTATTTACAGAAATAAATTGGGTTTAATGGTTTTAATTTAAGAATAAAGGCTCTTGTTTTTCAGTCTTCTTCTTCCTAATAAATAAGTAATTAACCTTTATTTCTGGGCCTTATTTTTTTCTTATCTTGTTTCTATTTCTGAAGTCAAGGGCAGGAGCTAGTTTGCAAACAATAAGTATTTTATAACATCGCAACATTATGGTTTGATAACTACACATCCTTTTAAGGTAGGACGGACGCACAGACAAACACCGTCCGGTGTATACCTTAACTGAGTAATATAGTTTTTTTGGTGTGGAATCTAGGGATGAGTTTCCACTAAAACCGAAAGGGGATAAGAAATGTGTAATCCTTACAAATGACAACCGAAACTCCCACTCGATCGGAGTCCGCTCCAGTTGTCATTTGTATGGAAACACAGCTCCTCTCATTTCCCTCTCCTGCCGAAGTGGAATCTCACTCTAATGGTGTTGTGTTGCGCAGTGTCCCCCATGCCGTTCGTGCTGGGCTCCCGCTACGGGCGCTCGCAGCCGCGGATGATCGCGCCGAGGAACGACAGGTAAACAATCATGCCCACTTACCAAACATGCATATAGGTAGTTAAAAAAAATAAAAGACAAGATTCTCTGTCGCCGTTATCCAAACTGTAAGATAAGATAAGGTTTATTTCCAATATTGTCTCCCTTACTCTCGCAAATGTTAGGTTAAATATCTCTTTATCTCCCTGATGAATGAAAATAATAGCAACGAAATGTTCTTTCTCGTAATCAACGTAGAACGCATTCTAAGTTGATATTCTTTCTCGCAAGTCGCACGCAAGTCTAATTTTTGAATTTATTTCAATTTTGGAACCGGAACCCGCTTCAAATCCACTCGTAGATATATCCCTTGTCATGACGTCTTCCATCTCCATAGATCTAAATCATAGAGCATCGGGCGACTTTGCAAGACATCCCCAGACATATTGTCTTATAGGTTTTTGGGCGAAAACGACAAATAAATAAGATACGTGACAACTGTACCGATACATTTGTCTCTGATGCATAACGGTTTAATGATGTTGTAGGCAGTAGTGCGAAATGTCGTATCTGGGTGCTTCTTCGAGCAAGGCATTATTTGGTGATTTGCGTGGCAATTTTCAAATTTAATATATTTTATAAATCGTCCTCTGTATCTTAAAATATACGTAAAAGTAATGTTTTTTATGGAAAAGGCACATAATAGAGCGATATACTTACAGAGATAATCGAGGTCAAAAAATTGGAGGCCACGCAAATCACAAAACACTCCACGAAAATGATTTTTTATTTATTTAAATTTCGTAGATATGTTATTTTATATATAAAATAAGTTATTATGTTGTGAGTTGAAAGAATAGGTAAGTAACTAACACAGAAATTGTTTTTTTTAGCTTTTATTTAAATTTATATTAGAATCAATCGAGCATTATTTATTTAAAGACATGACATGAATGACAAACCTATATAATTACACTTGAGTTTTCGTCATTAAGACAAGAGATCACAGCTCTAGTAGTTTTTGTAGTCATCAGTTATTCGTAGTCTTTGGCCAGGCCTGGAACTTCTATGTCGTCTAGCTTTTTGTTCGCGGCGGTCCAAGTAATGAATACTAAGTATTTTTCCTTCGGCTTTCCTTTTATAATATCTTGCCCGGTTTTTTACCTTGAACTCTTCATTATTTTAAAGCCTCTCTCTTCTTCTTCTTTCTTAGAAAGAAATAAGTTATCCTTCTTTCTTTCAAATTTTTCCTCTCATGTTTTAGGCATTTTTGGTCTAAACAATTATTCATTACTATTTTATTACTACGCAGCTACAAGCCTCATAGAGGAGGCGATTGAGCAGAATCGGGGGTCGAAGGTCTTCACTAAAAGATTGGGAAAAAGTCACCTGACAAAGATAAAAACCTCGGATGGCTGAATCTTCTCATCGGTTCCGGAGATTCTGGCCGAATCCGAAGGCTTTTACGGCCGATTGTACGCATTGTATTCCCTACATACAGCCGCAGCCCGACGCGAATGATCCAAGAGCCAAGCTTACCCGCCACTTCACTGAAGATCTCCCAGATGTGGAGGAGGATAAGATTGAGGCGGCCCTCGGACAGCTTAGTAATGGGAAGGCTCCCGGCGAAGACGGAATCACATCTAAGCTCTTAAAAGCTGCAGGCCAACCTGTGCTTGGCGAACTTAAGAGGCTCTTCAACTCCGTTATAGCCAATGGGGCAACTCCGGAAGCGTGGAGTGGGGGCGTGGTTGCATTGTTTGTCAAGAAAGGAGACAAAAGTCTCCTGAAAAACTATAGGCCAAACACGCTCCTGAGTCACGTTTACAAGCTGTTCTCGAGGGTCATCACAAACCGTCTTTTCGCAAGATTTGACGCTTTCTAGCCACCGGAACAGGCTGGGTTTCGCAAAGGTTACAGTACCATAGACCACATTCATACGGTGCGGCTGGTCATATAGAAGTCCGAAGAGTATAACCAGCCCCTGTGACTGGCCATTGTGGACTATGAAAAAGCCTTCGACTCGGTCGAAGCCTGGGCTGTTCTGGAATCCTTGCAGCGATGCCAAGTCGATTGGCGGTACGTGAAGGTGCTAAGAAGCCTGTACAGTATGGCATCAATGTCCGTCCAAGTACAAAACTACCGAACAAAACCCATCCAGCTGCTCCGAGGTGTTAGACAGGGAGATGTTATATCTCTGAAACTGTTCACCAACGCACTGGAGGATGTGTTCAAGACGCTGAATTGAAACGGACTGGGCATCAATGTAAATGGCGAATATCTTACGCATCTTCGCTTTGCCGATGACATAGTTATTATGGCAGAATCGCTGCAGGATTTGCAAAAAATGCTGCACAGTCTTAATGCTGCCTCGAGACGTGTGGGGCTTGGGATGAATTTGGACAAGACAAAGTTAATGTTCAACGAACATGTCATCCCGGACCCAATTTCCGTCAAGGGCACTACGCTCGAGGTTGTCCAAGAGTACGTCTACCTTGGACAAGTACTACAGCTCGGTAGAGACAACTTCGAGCGGGAAATCGCCAGAAGAGTGCAGCTTGGCTGGGCAGCATTTGGGAAATTGCGTCACATCTTCACGTCGACACTGCCGCAGTGCCTGAAAAGCCGGGTGTTTAACCAATGCGTCCTACCAGTTTTAACCTACGGAGCCGAAACGTGGAACATGACAGTCAATTTGGCCCACCGACTACACGTCACTCAGCGTGCTATGGAAAGGTCTATGTTGGGGATCCCATTAAGGGATAAGATCCGGAAGGTTCTCGAATGGTAACCACGCTTAGGCAAACGTAGTGTAGGACGCCACCCGGCTAGATGGACCGATGACCTGAAGAAGGCAGCTGGCAGCCACTGGATGCAAAGGGCGGGAGATCGAGCGCTGTAGCGCTCCTTGGGGGAGGCCTATGTCCAGCAGTGGACTGTAACAGGCTGATATGATGATGATATGATGACAATTTTATTATTTATTAATATAGGTATCTTATCTGACACTATTTTTACTATAATAAGGTACTTATAAAATTAGAAACCCATCAACTGCAACATTTTAATTGTGATTTAAACGTATTGACATTTCAAAATTAAAATGATCATAAAATACTATTACAAAACCCGAAAGTTATTTCATTTGCATGGCCAATAATTGACTTGCGTGGGTCAAAACTGCCACGTAAACCACGCAAATCACGACCACGAAAATCAAAATAAATCCTTTATCCTAAAAATATACATAAACCTTTTAAGCAAATAAACTGTATTTTGAATATAGGTTACGTAACCTATTATTTGATCGCTACAAAATTTTATTCAATAAATAAATATACAGACACCGGAGAAAATTGTACCACACAAATCAAATTTTTGAGAAACCATACCCATGCAACGAGGTTTTTACCTTAATTTTTCGGACACTCGACGCGTCGTCACACTAGTACTCTGCCCGGCCGTCGGAGCGCGACTAGTTTTAACGTGAATTAGGATGACGCAACATCAGGTCGCGAAATTAGGGTTTTGCAAGTGAATTTATAATGATCCACGCAAATGAGTAACTACCCCGGGACAGTCACATTTTATTTTTTTTTAGAACTACGATCTCATTTTTCATAGAATTGTCAACTTCTTATGACTTAGTATATTTTTTTTGGTAAGCATGTACCGTTTAGTTTAAAATATATAATTTACTAAGTGACCAGATCGGGGTTTGGGACACTCCACGAAAATCAAAGAATCGGTGTGTCTTATTTTTTTAATGATATTAAATATAAAGATAATTGAATAATAATCAATAACCCAGTTAAGAGAGGAGTGGAAGTATACCCGAAAAAAAAAGTGGCTAGCTGGCTTTTCGATTTCCATTCTGTTTAGGTGATGCCGCTTAAAAAACGTGTCTTGAAGAACGACCCATCTGTATGTTGTAATAACATGCACACACAGGTTCTTCATGGGCAGCCGCTACGGCAAGCGGTCGGAGCCGCCGGCGCCGCCGCTGGCGCGGGCGCCACCGCGCGCGCTCGTGTGCGCGTACGCCGGCGTCTACCAGCTCTACAGGTGCACTCCCACGCACAGCTTGCTTCAGAACAGGTAACTCGTTTTATATTATGTGCCTTAACGATTATACCAGTCTTTAATTAAGTGCTAAACTGGTCGCGAATTCATTTAAGAAACAGAAATTGCAAAATATCTCTCCTGCATCGCATACGTAAAATATGTAAAAGAAGGCTTCTGTTTATATCGTATAACAAAAATATTTGATAACGATGCAACTGCAGCGACGTTTTTAAAAACGTTGAAAGCTTTTCATTTGTAACATTCTTCCCGAGAATAAGTTGATGCAAGAGATGTAGGTACTTAGTTCCTAACACCTGGTATAAATACCTCACGTAAGCATACGTGCATAGTTCCATTCCACTAAAAAGACTAGCGGAATTGTGCAACTATAAAATATACAAATATTTTTAGTTTGTTATGTAAATATACAAATATTTAATGTAAATAAATTATTTTCTCAATGTATTGTTCCTACCCCCAGGAGAGCGGGCGACGACAGAGAGCTGGTCGAGGATTAATGCTCTGCCGCGCGCGCCGCCGCCGCCAACATGCTGCGGCCTCTCCGCTACAGCCAAACATTTGCTCGCCCGACGGTGCCGCAGTAATCGATATTGGATGAGGAATAACGATTATAAGTGCAGTGCACCATTTCAAGTTTCAGACATACCTATCCCATTTCTCATTTACTAAATATCCAATTCAGATTTTAAGGCTATTTTAAGATTCTCTGAACTAGAAAACTCTTCAAAGCATTGAAACATATCAAAAGATTTTTATCAACTAAACAAAATATATATTGTGATTTTCATAAATTCATTTCGATTAGCTACTTTCTGTTAAACTAATTTGGAAGTATCGAAGTAGAATGATAACCCATATCGATTATTGTCATCGTCTCGGACTGATCTTTCTATCTCTAGAAGGTGACTGAACACACTAGACAGGAGTTAGTTATACTTTAGTTTTAGTTAGCTCTCTAGGTGCCCTCTTTTTGGACAGGAAAGGTTACTGCTTATCTACTTTACAATACAACTGCAATTAGCAATTAATAAATCATTAGTTTATCAAAAGACTGTTTAACTATCATTTTCATAATTCAAATAGAAACCCAACTTGTAAGTATTTTCCACAGTCGGTTAAATATAATAATTAATTTAGCCTAAATAAAGCTAAGGCATTGAGGTACCAGGCAACCATGATTCATTAAGAGAGCACCCGGAGCCGTTTGTGCTGCGTCGAACTAAAGGCTGGGAGTTTGGCGCGGGACGAACTGACGACCGTCGAGTGTACACAACTCGTAAAGACAAAGGACTATCTATGGGACTAAATTGTAAGACAACAAATAGGCACAACACTTCACCTTCAAGTACACAACTTTAGTAACATTGCTGGCTTTTCTTTTGTATAATTCCTCGACATCGCTTAATAAGTTGATAGGTACTAGAGATGCGCTGAGTCATGCCGAATTGCTAGTCAATTTGGTTGAAATTCTTAATAAATATTTAGAAACTCGAGTATTTAAGTAAATGCAGAGTTATTATATCACTATATTTGAAGTTCTTACGATATTCGAACTCTAAATCGAGTTGTCAAACCGCAACTTTGCATCTTAACTCATACGAGTAAAGTCTGAACGCCTGATCACATTCATTATTTTATTAAGCTCACACTGTTCTAACGTCATAAAAATTGGCTTCTGTTACTCGTATTCGAGTATAAAGCCCTACCAGAATATACGTAGATACTACCATTGTATAAATTGTTTATCAGAAACCTTCGAATATAATTCTGATTTTCTTCTCTTTTTGTCGAATATTACAATACTTTCGATAAATTAATACAAATATTCATATTCATTTAATCACTTCATAATGTAACAACAGTATTATATACAATATACATAAGCATTAAAGGTGGTCAATAGTTACATTACAACCTCCATGAGGCATACGTGAACATTGTCAATAATCTAGACTCAGCACACAACATTGAAAAGACTGCGACAATTTTTTAATGTAGTTACCTAAATAACAAAAAGGGCTCATGGGTTTTTCTGATTTAGTCGAACTTGGATTGACTATGTTGTGTGCACAGTGGTTGGTGTAAACGTATTTAAGGAAATGTTATTATATTGTTAAAAGTATACGTATAAAATATCAATAAAATGGATTGAAATATTAAACGTTTTTATTCTCATCCTTTGTTTTCTTTGTAATAATAACTCACTCATACAAGCACGCACAATATTAGGTTGCAAGCTAGATCTTTGATCATTATATCAAGTAACATTTATTTTCTAAAATGGAGAATACAGGAGTTATCAAGGTATCTCATTTAAATCTAAATAAGCCAATTGGTGAGGTTTTCCTAATAAATAAAAAAATAAGCCCAAGAAAAATGTGGGTAAGTATTAAGTTAGCATTTGTCGAAATTTACTTAATGCTACGTAGGTTACTCACCAATTTGTGGCATTAATGTCTAAGGTGGATACTGACCAATATAACGGGCGTAAAATACGACTTTCCCAGCGAGCAATTTACACTACGGCTAAAATCCGCTAACAATTATCTAGCGGCTTCTTGCTTACATGTACCCGGACCAGCTGCATGAATGCTCGCTTTGTAATAAATACCATACGCCACGTAACCTATGCCGTAACGCCAGTCAGTACCTACCTTTATAATTACCTCGTTGCCGAAGTCCATAGATAAGAACAAATGTTATCAAATCATCAAAGTTCTTTAAGCTTTGCAGCTTACGGGGAAGGCAAAATAAACTGTAAAACGAACTTTAATATAAACTAAACGTTCGTTTAACAAAATCAGTTTACGGTTGTTTTAATTCACATCGTAGCTAATTTTATTATGAACATCCCAAAAAAATACACACTTTGTGCAAAGGAAACAAATTAATAACAGCCCTGTATACAAGGTATAATATGGGTAGGATGGACAGACAGACAAGTAAGATTATTGATAGAAACTCTTGAAATCTATACTCATGAAGCTACGATTTGAATAAAAACCGACCAATTGCGAGTCGGACTCGCGCACGAAGGGTTCCGTACCATTGTCTTTAAAAACTGCAAAAAAAAACACTTTTGTTGTATGGGAGCCCTCTTTAATATTTATTGTATTCTGTTTTTTAGTATTTGTTGTTATAGCGGCAACAGAAATACATCATCTGTGAAAATTTCAACTCACTAACTATGACGGTTCATGAGATACAGCCTGGTGACAGACGGACAAACAGACAGACACACAAACTCACAGACAGAAAAACTGGCCGACAGACAGACGGACAGCGGAGCCTTAGTAATAGGGTCCCGTTTTGAGTTGTGGTACGGAACCCTAAAAACAACCAAAAAGTATTTTTTTTGAACGAATGTTTAGATTTGCGAAAGTTACTGCGTCTCTTGCTTATGCAAAGCAACTTTGATACTTTGATTAGAAAGGATTTATACAAGTTGTAACATATAAACGCAAACCCTCATAAGGGCTGATTTTGGTGCTCAAATACAAACAACGTTTAATATAGGACTAGATATCTCAAAAAAAAAATTGACTTCTCCATAAAAACTGATGTCAGCCGATCTACGATTTTGTATGGGGAGGTGAATTTCTTTTTGCGGTTTCGATGTTGGTCCCATAGTAACAGTTGTTGTATTTGAGCACCAGAATCAGCCCTTATGAGGATTTGCGTTTATTATGTTACACCTTGTATCATGTATAGGTACATTGTATACATGGTTATCATCATCATCATCATCAGCCCACACTAGTCCACTGCTGGACATAGGCCTCTCCAATTGCACGCCACTCTGCACGATCCACGGCTACTCTCATCCAGCTCCTGCCAGCAACCTTGCGAAGATCGTCACTCCATCTAGTCTGAGGGCGTCCCACACTACGCTTGCCGACACGCGGTCTCCACTCAAGAACTCGTTTACCCCAGCGGTTATCGGTTCTGCGACAAATATGGCCGGCCCACTGCCACTTCAGCTTGCTTATTCGATGGGCTATGTCGATGACTTTAGTTTTCTGTCGGATTACCTCATTTCGGATCCGATCCCTCAGAGAAAATCCGAGCATAGCCCTTTCCATAGCTCGCTGAGCGACTTTAAATCTGTGGACTAGCCCTATCGTAAGTGTCCACGTTTCGGCTCCGTATGTCATGACGGGTAGGACGCACTGATTGAAAACTTTCGTCTTAAGACTTTGTGGAATGGGCGACGTAAATTCTCGACGTAATTTCCCATATGCTGCCCATATACATGGTTATAAATACATTAAAATGTGCCGAGTTAGCCGCTCGCTGGGCATCATTCGTACACTTCTTTCTTCATCCTTAAACTAGTCAAGGTTGCCTGGCTGTTCACGGGAAAATGACCTAAGTAGCCGAAGACGCGCTGGTAAGAAATAGTCGATAGTTTTATATTGAACCGTTTCAGAATAAACTCGTTCTCTCTTCATGCTATGGTAACCGGAGCATTTCATCTCATCGGTATCTCAAAAGCGTCTATTTTCTTCCGTTCCACCATAAATAAAGATAAACTTATAAAGTCGAATATAGTTTATTTTCGTTTAAACAGGGTACACTGAAACGGCTTTATTATAAAAAAACTGGCCAAGTGCGTGTGGTGCTACGCGCAGTGTAGGGTTCCGTAGTTGCCTGTCGTTACCACCATATATTTCAACTATTACTTCATTTAAGTCACTTTAATGTTTTCCTCTTAGGAATTTTTATTTTGTAAGTGGAACGACTATAACTCATAGACTGACTGATCTATCTTAACTGTTATGATTTTCCTTATAAGTTCTAAGTTTAAAGTTCATGAAAAGCACTATTATCATGTTTTTTTTCCAGATTTTACAAGTCCATAGTTTAGCTTTTAGAGGGGGGAGGGGGGACGCCCTACTCGAACAAAAATTTGCAATTTAAAGTTTAATATTTCGCAAATGGATCCCTAAATCGAAAAATAGTCTTTGCCACCCCAAATCATTTTGAAGGACCTATTTAACGATACCCCACACGATGGAATAGACGAAGAAAAAAATCCCCCATTTACATGTATGGGAGTTACCCTAAAAATAAAAATAGTTTTAAAAATTTTATTCTACCACTTTATCTGCGTGATTGATATGCATATCTCCACAAAATTACAGCTCTCTAGTGTCGTTAACAGTCTCTAAGCAAAACCTCGGACGGACAGACAGACAGACAGACAGACATGACGAAACTATAAGGGTTCCTTGTCAGGTCTACGGAACCCTTAAAACCAGCTAAGTTTATCGAGGATAGCGTCATTAGCGACCTATCGATTTTTTAAATTTATTTTGTGTTCTTACACGCAAGCAAGCCCTACCGTAGCTTGTTATTGTGGTATCGCTACTACTATTTACTACGAGGAATCAATCGTAGTCGTCTACGAGTGCTACGATATTAATTCGTTTTGCAATCATTCTAAAGGTGCTACTAATTAGCTACGAATGTGCTACGCCATTTATTTCGTAGCGGAGAGTCTCAATACTCAATAATGTATTGCGTTCCATAATGTAGATAGCATATGGATGGTAACCAATCAAAGCATCAATTAAGGACCCTGACAGATACAGCATATTAGTTTAAACGCCTATTGCAATAAAGTTAAAGATATATTTTAACGTGCCATTTTTGTATCTAAGTGGCAGTAGCATAACTTATTCAAAAAATCTGTGTTTCTCATAATGATCAGATTTTAAACTTAATTTTAAAGTTGAAAATCAGAATTAGATTCATTTTAAATTTACCATTGAACAAGGTACATAAAAATCTCAATTTTATTAATTAGTCTTTCTTAATCAGCAAGAAAGAGAGCAGAAAGTTGACCATTTCGATCATATTTAGTAATTTAAAATAAAATTAAGGATTTAAATTTCTTAAATCGTTATACTAACTACTACTTAACACTTGTAGTAGGTAGTGTAGTGTACCCAATAGTTGTTCCATACCCCACGGTCGAAACAGCCTAGGAACCTAATGCTATCACTCCTCTGTACGTAGGTACGACTGTGGTTTCTAGTTCAAAAACGAAATAAGTAGTAGACTGTTAAGGTAGGTACGTTAATCAAGAAATAGCTAAAAGTTTAGTGACAAACGTGTACTTAGAATTGGGAAATTAGCTGAGAGTCGGCGCCGGAACAAATTCAGTGAACTAGGCCTAAGCTCAGGGGCGTGCGGTGACGGTGCATATAGGCAATTAGGCAGTGCCTACCTGGTAAATGAAATGAGGTAGGCTGTAGGTACTTACAAATATGTGTTATTGGTGTAAACCACTGATTTTCATCAATAAAACACATTAGTTAGTATCTAGTGCCTACCTCGAAATAAAAGCAATGCCCGCCACTGCCTAAGCTACCGAAAAGCCAACACAAAATCACAATTTTGATGTAGGTAGGACAATCAGCATCCACAAGTAGCTGATTCAAAATAACTATCAATAGAACTGACTCTTCTAAATACTACTAGTCAGGTTTTTGCCTGACTTCCTTCGTACATATTATAACACTTTAGGGTTGTTATTTTGACAGACTATTCTGATATGCTTAATATGCGGTTTTTCTGAAAAATCCAAATACTATTAAGCTTCCATTGATGTTGAATAAAAATCAGTTTAATAGTAGCTATTTATTCTATTATCTACTAATTTAATTGGATTCTTCCTGTAATGGTAGATGTATGTATGATTCTAATAAATAAATAAATAAATGTTATTCCTATTTCTCGTAGACTCGTGTTGGTTCCTGATTCAATCTTAATCAAACATGCACACGTTTTCTCATATTAGCATAGTTTTGACAATGCCACGTAGTCGGCGCGAATACAAATTGAATTGTTATGTGATCAAAATAGGTTCATTCAATTACAATAGTTCTCACTTCACAGGCGTGTCGTGAATTTCAACTTATGATTTTACTGATAGACAAAAAAAAAATATTTTTCTGATTTGACACGATTTAAAAACCACGATAAAAACTTGGGTACCTTGTCACGTTAGCAAAGTTGAGCTATGGGACTCATTAACTGTAACCTTTAGTATGAAATAATCATTCTAATCCATCAGTTGGTAGAGCAAACTACATCCTAAATAATGGCTGAGACCTTACGTTCCATCTCGGATAATGAGATTTTATAAAATTGCCACCTACTCGGCAGTAAGTATAAACTATTTCAATAAGGCAGTAGGAAGGAAAAATGTAAGAAATGTTTATTTATAGATAATTAATTGATTTGTGATGTGGTTTGGGTGAGAGCGTCATCAATAGTTTTGATTCTAAAATGTTTTCAGGACATTGGAATAACGTATACGATTTTTTTTATTGTTTGCTGTAAGTTCTGTAACACTGTAATTATTCTGTGTTTTATAAAGTAAAGTATGCCTAGGTATATACGTCCCACTGCAGGGCACAGGCCTCACCTCAACTATGAGGTGGTTTGGGCCATACTTCACCACGTGGGCCCAGGCCAGTGACTTAACCTTACTGTCAGATGTTATCAAGCCGCTTTAGGGCCTCTGACTGGGTTTCACTATCAATATCAAGCGATATTAGCCAGGACCAACTTTTAACGTGCCTTCCGAAGCTCGGATATGTACGGGATTAATGTAACTAAATATGGTCGGAGTGGTCACCCATCCACTCACGACCGCGGCGTTGGTTGTTTAACATAACATATGGTGTTTTATATAAAGAGCTTTATTTTAGTTAAAGAAACAAAATAAAACAAAGCTTTTAGTCTAGATGATAATAATGTGCCAGACAAGTTTCCATCAAATTGGGTTCTGCCGTTTCGGAGATTTGTCAGACAGACAATGAAACTTTTTTCTAAGAATTAACTAAGTATGACTAAAATAATGAACAATTTGACATTAAAAACTTAAAATTGAATTATCCTTAAGTCTCTGAGAGTCAAGCCACGGTTCATCAAGATATGGCTTCTTCTAAAAAGCTAGGTTCCTGCGATATTTTTTAAATGAAACTACTTTTACGGATTATTTCGCGATTTATTAACATTTTATTTAACCTGACGTTTCGAACACTTTACAGCGTTCGTGGTCACAGGTAGACTAAGGTGTTATTCGTCTTTACAATATTTTGAAAAATATAAACTACCGTCACTCAGTTAATATTAATTTGTGTTCCTATCTACGCAAAAAGAGCTAACTGTATCTAGAGGTCTTGCAGTGCGGGGCCTAGCATGGGATTTCGTTAAAACAGGATCCCATGCTGGTGGTATTTTCCAACCATCTTCTCTGTTGAAATTTGGGTGTCTTCTAATTTCAATTGCCTCCCGTAACATGCGAGGAACAAATCGTCGTTCTCTTGCAAGGACTTTAGGCTGGTCAAATTGTATGAAATGGTTGGGTGTATCTAAGGCATGTTCACACACTGCAGACTTAGTATTCCGTCTATGTTTGATGTCGGCTATATGTTCTTTTACCCGCACGCTTATACTTCGTTTTGTTTGACCGATATAGGAGAGCCCACAGTCACATTCCAGTCTGTACACCCCCGCATCTTGAAGAGGTATGTTGCACTTGACAGGTGGTAAAAATTGGTTAATCTTTTTCGGCGGCTTGAAGTAGGTTTTGATTGAAGCGCGCTTCAAAATGTTTCCAATCTTGTCAGTGACACCCTTCATATAAGGTAGTACAGCAGGTTGGCGTTCGACGGTGGAATGCTTGACCCGGGGTCTGGAACGACGTGGTACCGGCAACTGGTTTTCCCGTAGTACCTTCCTGACCCCGGGTAGACCTAAAAAAACAAACTTATTTTTATTTTATTTTTTATTACTATCCGCTGTTCAAGGATGGTACGCGTGGATAATCTTGTCTCATTCATAAAAAATACGCACGCACTATCTCTGTGCAACCTAGAACTGCAAAGTTCAATGCATTAATAGTCACAATGGCGCGTGAAAACAAACCTTAGCCTTTTCGATGTAAGGTACATTTCTAACAGCAGAAGCGTCCGCGCATACCAGAGGTTCAAATTGACAACAAATACCATAAGCAGTGCACCTCTAGATCTTATTTTTAAAATTTGACACCCCTTTGCAATGTTACCCTGTATACCTGTATATATATGTGTAAAGTCAGAAATTGGATATATCTTCATAATACATGGCTAATATATAGGTAACAAATGCTCGTAGTCATCGCAAACACTTGGATAATTACCATAAGAAAAAGTTCAGAAAATATTATTTTTCATAAAACTACGAATTTAAAACACGAAAGATATTAACAATATCAATATTATCATACGATTATGGGTCGAATAAATTATGCTAAGTAGCTTAAAAACAACACGTGAAAGTTGATACAACAAAATAAATATGTTAACAAAATGTACGGTTTGTTTACAGAGATTATGTTGCGTAAAGCCAACAAAATGTTTTTCAGTAAGTTATATTTTTAAATTATTTAGGATTCTCTTTCTCTCTCTCCGCATGATCGTAGTAGTGGGGTGATTCGTAAAAAAAATTAAGGGTTCCAGGTTTAGTTGCCGGTTTATAAGTGCCCGGAAGAGGGCCTATATACAGAATAAAGAATTTCATTTAATAATAACATTTTAAAATAAGATCTGAACTTGATGCCTTTGCAGGGAGATACTAATGACATAACTGTCTGGTAAGGTAACTAATAACAGGGAGGTTAATTTCTACTTCAAGACTGTCATTTAGTGTGTTATTTCGGTAGTGTTTGTACCCAGTCGGCAGATAGTGGCCGGCTAGGGCACTAATAAGCGCGATAGTGCCGCTACACGCTCTCTCTGCGCTGACCGCGCGACGCCCAAACATCAAATAATGCGATAAAGTTTCGATAAAAGTTACTATATTGAGGGAAACACAAAACGTTTTAACCTGCTGATATTAATATAAAGGATTTCCTAAAAATGTGTTAAAACAAAGTTCACTTAATCATTTCTAAATAAATTAGTATAAATAATTAAGGATGCCATTGATAAATAACTGAATGACGGCAAGAGACAACATAAACGGGTATAATTCTCGAGGGCGCGAACACGGCCTCATTTACACCGAATCGGTATTAATAAGTTTACCCCATTTCTCCATTTTCTGTTATTTTTAAAGGGAGTAAAATTAGTTTTTGACAGGTAAGTATTTCATTTCATTTATTCAGACATCTTACAAAGTTACCAGTTAACAAATACAGATGCCCAAAACGCTTAAAAGAATAAACAACACTTAAAGCAATAAATAAATGTTTCTACAAACACAATAATTACCTAGCCCCAGTCAAAGCTTGTCTATGGCATCTATGGCGACCAGATATACCTACCTAAACAAAAGTTTATTACAATTATTCACTATGTGTTAACTAGACATGTAATGCAATTTTAACTATTTGATCTGATTTTAACTTAGAAATCCTTTGTTACTGACCAAAAAATAATAGAGCTTGGTATTGTTGGCTCATATAATTATGTCGTGGATTGTTGATAATTTACTGACCCCCATCATCATTTCAGCAACACTACAGCAGGTCGTCCGCTGCTGGACGTAAGCATTTAATTAAAACAAATTATTTATACCTAACGAGGTGCTCGCAGCTCAGTGGCGGTAGCACTTTGGTATAGATTACTAAAGTTAAGCCACCAACGCCGCGGTCGTGAGTGGATGGGTGACTATTCCGACCATATTTAGTGACATTAATCACGAGCATCTCCGTGCTTCGGAAGGCACGTTAAAAGTTGGTCCCGGCTAATATCGCTTTCTTCATATTGGTCGTGAAGCCTAGTCAGAGGCCTTAAGGCGGCTTGATAACATCTGACAGTAAGGTTTAGTCACTGGCCTTACAACACCCCTCCACCGCACCGCACCGGGCCCGCGTTGTGGAGTATGGCCCAAACCACCTCATAGTTGAGGTGAGGCCTGTGCCCTGCACTGGGACGTATATAGGCATACTTTACTTACTTTACTTATACCTAACACTCATCGGTGTAATTGCGGCTGTAGGCTGTTGGCTGTTGATCCCGCTGTCTGAGTGTTTGCTGACGACTCGACTGCCGCCTGCCCTACGATCTGAGACAACTGTGGAGACAACAGAGGCGCCTCAGACAAGTGATCTATAAACGCAATATTAGTACAAAGCGGACGTTTATTTTGAGTTGTTACTGCTTCCTCTATTAAGTGTAGTGTATTCTTGACTGGCCTGGCAAACGGAAAAGCCAAAAGCTTTAATTTTTTGCCGTATTTAAGTAAATGGATAGAATTGCATAAAGTTGCAGCGAATTGCAGCCACAGAACTCCTTAATGGTTAGGATTCAATAGATAATACTTCGATTTGTCGACAGAATGTATTTCGTCGTGTATTGGGCCTAGACGTGGCGCTTACGAGGTACCAGGTTACAGTAATTTTATTTACTGGAGGCGTATCCCAATACACCCAGAAACGAGAAAAAAATTATGTTCGTGTTTAAAATTGACTTATGCATTGAACGAAAGACCTAATCCCATGGTTAAAAAAATATTAGAAAAATGTTTCAATGCTCTAGATAAATATAGAGCTGTAAATTTGTAATTGAATAAAGTTTGACAAACTGCTATGTCTGAGGTACCGGGTTCGATCCCCAGTCGGGTCAATGTAGAAAACGAACTTTTCTATATTGACTCGGGTCTGGGTATTGTGGTACCGTCGTTGTTTCTGATTTCTATAACACAAGTGCTTTAGCTACTTACCTTAGGATCAGAACAATGTATGCGATGTTGTCCAATATTTATTTATTTATTTTATTATTATTTATAATCGGGCCGGCATTGGCAGTTCGGCAGGAGGTTCTGTATTAGTGTCATGCTGGGGCTTCACCCGCGCTTAAGAATGAAACGTGCCATTTAGAAGTACGATATTTGTATGAAATAACTTATTAATGGCATTAAACGCAGGTGAAGCCCCAGCGTAACACTAATACAGAACCTCCTCCTTGTATGAAGTCGGTTGAACCATTTCAACGTGTTTAACGTTCAGCCCCCCTAGCATGAAACAAAACACGATATGATATGATACAGCGATTTATCGACCCCCAACTGTCTTTAGAATAGTTTGTTACGGGATTGCTACCATGTACCTTATTTTTGAGTTCCCGATATTTCGGCACTGTTGCAAGCGCCATGATCACGGAGTAACTGTCTGATAAATAGATACTCTTAACTGTCTGTCTGATAAATAGATACTCTTAATTGCACATCAAACAAAGAAGGTACAATTGATATTTACAAAAATATATATACAATTTAGGCGGTCTTATCGCTAAAAAGCGATCTCTTCCAGAAAACTTTTAGGCAGAGGACAACTACAAAGAAATTGCAAAGTGGTGCAGAGTTATTGCTATATCATATCATATCGTGTTTTGTTTGTCATGCTAGGGCGACAGGTTTCATTTGACGTGGGATGCTATATACCTACGAAACGAATTGCTGCTAAAGCAAGTTAATAATAAAACGAGGCCTGTTCTAAGTATACTTATTATTAACTACAAATGAGCGATTAATGTGATTATTTGGCTGAAGACGAATCTCCCGTCTCAGTTTGTTCCTGTCGGCATTATTTACCGAGGGCCTTTCCTGTTGGCTCAGATGTTTAGTCAACAAGTTTTTGTAGTCTGCAAATAATGTGCTAGTTGTCGAAAACAAATGAAAATAAATGATTATTTCAGTTAAGAAAACCAATGTTAATGTTTGCACTATTTTTAGATTTGCAGATAAAATTAGGTATTAAATTAATATTAAAATACTTGAAAGAAATTTCCTGCCATCGGGCAATCTGAGGCAATTATCAAGTTCCAGTCAGCCTGTGACCACGGTCGGTGTAACCCGATCGAAACGTCAGGCAAAAGAGGTAACATTTTGTACCTAAATTATGATCGCGTTAATTCTCGTTTCATTGAGTTTTAAATTATCAAGTGTTTTAAAATCTTCAAATTACATGACTAAACCAACCTACTGTTACCTAGAGCCTCTTAGACTAGAGCATATAAATGTAGAGCCCCTCTGTCAACCCTGCAGTGTTGATGGTGGGGCCTGCAGTACATACAATTTTGACATTATTGTATTCGACGACTGCAGTCGTCGAATATGGTCATGACCATGATCTTTATCTAACCATTATTGTATTAAGCATTATTGTATATATTTTCCCACTTTGTGATTTGCTTTGGAGATTTCTCTGTCAACATACATGCATGCATGTATGAATAAATGAAATGAAATACACGAACTGCAGTCTTGGCGCACCCAGCCGCACCGCACCGCACGCAGCGCGCGAAGAGGACGACACGTGGCAAAAAATTTCCGAAATGCAAAATCTGCGGTGCGTGTGGGTAGGTAGGTAATGCAGTGTTACTAGATGCGTGGTCACCTTATAATGTAAAAGAAACTGCACGGAACAGCATCGTAAACAGCGTTTAAATCCTCGGGAAAACCGAGACGAGTTACACGCGCGTCACCCCGACACACAAAGGCAGCCAGTAAATTAGATCTGCTAGTAAAATAGCCTTTTTAGATGGTTCTCGATGTTCTCATAATGGCGTGTTGCATGAAAAATACTTAAAAGATGAGTTTACACTGAAATGCATGAATATTGAACTTAATTTTAAAGGGATCAAGGGAAAAATGCCTTTGACATACTTACCTACTTATATTGTAATTTCCATACTTGAATAGGTACTTATTAAGTAACCTATTACATTACTAGCTGTGCCCGTAACTTTGTAACTCTACCTGAAGGTTGTCTGGAAGATCGCTCTTAGCGATAAGACCGCCTAAATTGTACATCTATCTGTAAATATCAACTGTAACTTCTTTGCTTGGTGTGCAATAAAGAGTAACATCTATCTATCTTTTTAGTGTGGTCTTCCTTTAGGATGTGTGGTATGATGCCTGCTTAACGCAAACCGTTCAATTAAACAACAATGAATAGAAAATTATCCCACAGGAACATTTGACACAACTGAGTTTGTTGCGCCGTTTCTTCTCATCACCAGCCTATATGTAGTCCCGAAGCGGTGGTAGGGCTAAGTTATATTTTGGGACGTGTATAAGTGCCCGGAGGGGGGCCTACATGCAGAATAAATAATTTCATTTCATTTAACCGGGATAAAATATATCCTATAATGTTATATATATCTCTGACTGTCCGATACTGCGGCACTGGGTGTACACACACACACATGTGGCCGGGGTGTCGGGCAGTACAGGCAGATAATTAAATGAGTTTTTATAAGTATATTTTTGCACATAATGATACTAACATATAATAATTATAAGTTTTTCCTTTCTGTTACTAACAAACATATGGACACATCGTCTGAAACAAATCTATTTAATAAATCTATTATGTGCGCAAAATTAATCTAAATCTAAGGACTGAACTCCTTTACAAACATCCAAAAATCCTCACAAATCTTCGCAAAGCATATAACGATACCAGAAGTATGAATTAATGTAAGGGACATACCACGGTTTTTCAGGAGAGCCAAAAAACTAAAAAAGAAATCGAAAGCTGAGTGTAACTTTTTTGTTTTCAGGCCGATTTAAATGGTGTTTGGGGCAAAGTATCTTAGAATTTTGAGTTCTTTTATTATGGAAAAGCAAAAAATTAGAAAACCTTGTAGTATAGGGTTTCGTAGTTTTTTTTTTCCTATAAGGAGTTTTTGAACGACGGCCTTACTTCATCCAAACAGGTCAAAATTCCAAAAACGCAAAGAAAACAACATGCTTCGTCTTCAAAATTTTTAAAAAAGGCTTTAACAGCGTGAAATGGGGGATGAAAGTTTGTACTTTCATTACCTATTTCAACCCTTTCAATACTCCGCTACATTTAAAAAAACCTTATTTCGTTGGCTTGGATTTTATTTTCGCTTATTTTGACTGTTCAATAAAGAGGTGACCTTATTATACTTTATTTTTGGGAAAAAAATATGTATCAAATTTTCTAAAATCGATTTGTTAGCCGATTTTGAACAAACTACTTTCTCAGTGTGTATTTATTCTGTTACATGTTTTAAGTCTTTTTATTTCATATCCTTTTTTTATTTATTCCCGATTCCTTGGAAAATCCTTGTCGTGTCCCCCATTTCATTAAAGGAAAGTTGGCAGTCTTACATAGTAATGTAACTTGTAAGGGACTTCAATTATAAAAAAAATTAATGCAAATTCATGTAAGGGACGTTCTTTTTAAATTGTATCAATACGACTTTAATGTAAGAGTCAACTACATTACCTTTTTGAACTTATCAGGAAAAATTGTTAGCGTCCTTTAAATCATTTTTTTGGAGAAATGTCGTCCTAGACTATCAAAAAATGCCTACTGTAAGAGACATTTTTTGTTCGATATTGAAATTCTGAGTATGCCAGTCGATAGAGCGTGAAATTCCGAATCCAATGATATACACCGTGAATGTTTAATTACCCGAGTAAATTAACTAACATACTCAGATATCGATATACATCGAAATTGGCGAATATTTTTTTTTTTATTATTATGAGAAATTTATTTAAAAGGTCCCTATCATTCCGTAAAAATATGCACCATAAAAGTCCTGCTAATTCAAATAGTAATCATTATCATTCCAACATTAACGGAACCAAAATCCACCTAATTTGGTCGCGTATTATTGGCGTACGGAAGGAATAACTATGAATGAAAACAAATTACACAACCTGCCGACAAAAGACGTTTCTATCTCATTCGGCAAACTCGCGTCTAAGCGCGAAGCTGGCCAGCACTCCCTTCATCAATGAACGGGCGGGCGGAGTCTCACGCGCATCCCCCGCCCGCCCGCGCCATCATTGACCTCAGCTCAGTCCGTCGCGAATCTTAAACGGTCAAGGTTGTGTCACGCAAGGTCACCGGCGCACGCGACCTCCGCACCTGTGTTTACTTTAAAGTGAAGTGACGAATACCGTGATGGCCTATCAGTACTGTGTACAGTGCGCGCGTACCTAAACGGCGAGTTCGGAGCGCGGTGGATCGGCCGCGGCGGGCCCGTGCCCTGGCCTTCGCGGTCCCCGGACCTTACGCCTGTGGACTTTTATTTGTGGAGCGAGATCAAGCCCCCAGTGTTTGTGAGTGAACCTACTAGTGTTGGTGATTTGCGAAACCGAATCATTGCGGCTTTTCAAGAGGTTCAAGCTCAAAGAAACGTGCTTATTTCTTTGAAGAATAACTTGCGGAAAAGAGCACGTGTTTGTATCTCGGAGAGAGGAGGACATTTTGAAAAAATACTGCAATACATGTAAGGTAGGGTGGGTCAAAAAGTTCGCGGAATGAGGGGTATGGTGGGGGAAAGGGTGACTTTTTACTACCTACACTAGTTGTGACACTCATTAAGAGTATAAATACTAAGTTTCAAATAAAATTAGTCATAATTCACTGAGCTACACATCAATCAACAAGTCAGTCCGGAAGAAAATTTGCAATATGGAGAAAATTGGGTTTCGCGCAGTCATCAAGTTCCTTACCGAGCAAGGAAAACCTCCCCAGACTATTTTGGAAGAGATGTCTTCTGTTTACGGGGACTCTTGCCCTGGTAAAACCATAATTTACAAGTGGCACAACCTGTTTAAGCAAGGCAGGGATTCGATTGAAGATGATCCGAGGCCGGGGCGGCCTGTCGAGGCAACCACGGCAGAAAACGTCGAAAAACTTGAAAAAATCATATTGAAAGATGCCCGTTTAAAGAAAAAGCAGCTTGCAGAAATGATTAGAGTATCAGCTTAAACTATTTTCAACATCCTACACGACCATCTTGGCATGTCAAAGGTGTGTGCAAGGTGGGTGCCGAGAATGCTCACGCCACACCAGAAGCAGCGGCGAGTTGAGTGTTGTCGCAAGTTTTTGGCGCTCTGTGGAGAACAAAAAGATGAAGTTTTGAACCGGGTTATGACTGGAGATGAAACTTGGGTTCATCATTATGAGCCTGAGTCCAAACAAAACTCCATGCAGTGGCACAAAAAGGGCACATCACCCCCGAAGAAATTCAAAGCGTCGGCTGGAAAACTCATGGCTACTGTTTTCTGGGATTCAGAGGGAATCCTCCTTATTGATTATAAAGAAAAGGGTGTCACTATAACTGGAGAGTACTACGCTGCACTATTAGAACGTCTGCGAGATGCTGTGAGGGAGAAAAGACGGGGAAAATTTACCAAAGGTGTGCTCCTTTTGCACGACAATGCACCCGTGCGCAAGGCGCAAGTTGCGATGGCTTCTGTTCAAAGAGTGGGCTTCAAAATCTTGAAACATCCTCCCTATAGCCTAGATTTAGCCCTAAGTGATTATTATTTGGTCCCAAAAATGAAAAAAGAGCTTCGAGGGAAGAAATTTTCCAGCGATGAAGAAGTGAAGAGCGCAATTTCGGCCTATTTTGACAACAAAGAGAAATCTTTTTTTTTTTCAAAAGAATTAATAAATTGAAGATAAATAACACTTGAAAAAAAAAATCATCGACCTCAGGTGGGACTTTTTTTTTTTTTTTTCAAGTGTTATTTATCTTCAATTAAACCTTGCATGGAAATGCTAAAAACAAAAATTTACATCATCATCATCATCATCACCATCAGCCCACACTAGTCCACTGCTGGACATAGGCCTCTCCAATTGCACGCCACTCTGCACGATCCACGGCTACTCTCATCCAGAAAATTTACAAGGTATTAATAAATTAATTTATAGGTCTACTATATGTATTAGAGTTAAGGGGGAATACATTGAGAGGGAAAAATAATTTTGTGTTTTATTTCTTACTTTTTACACTCCATTCCGCGAACTTTTTGACCCACCCTCGGTGATATTTGTTTAAAGGTTTTTAGGTATTTGTATCATTTGTTAATCTTGTAAATACCTGGTGGATTTCATATTTTAAAATACACCTTAACTAAGTAATTAAAATAAACAATTTATTAAGCAGATAAAAAAAACTCGTGAAAAGTGCTATTTTTATTACTTCGTAATGGCCACGTTATACAAATCAACAGATATCACGTTTATTAAATGCTAGTGCAGGATGCGATGCGAACCCGCGATGCTTGGCGATCTTGACAATCGTTAGCACTAGGCGTAGCAGACGCGCATGCGCGGGAGACTGCGCGAGTGCCGCGCGAGTCTGAATGAATGCATGCGTCTCTCTCTTTCTCATTCAACAAATACTACGAAGATGGTTTCCATGTTTTTGGTGCATTAACAGTATTTATTTGAAGTCCTATAAAACGATATTTTTGTATGAACGCTATAATATTTGTGTGTTACTTAACTTTTTATCAACGCAAATTTTAGTTTTCTCGCGTAATTAAAAAGTCACGGTGTATAACTTATTTTGGCCAAAATGTCCCTTACATTAATTCATACTTCTGGTTTGTAACCACGAACTCTTAAAACAATCTCAAATCTGTCAAACATTATCATTTCTGTCAAATTTTGTTTGAAATGACGTACCAAAATTGACAGATTTGACAACTTTGAGATTGTTTTAAGAGTTCATGGTTATGGCCCTGGTATCGATAATATTAGTGGAATTATTGACAACCCGATTTCCCTAATGGAATGGAGATTCGCTTTGATTGTCAGAGGTTACGGGTTTTTTTACGCCAGGGAAATGCTTTACGCATACCACTCCAGCCGCGGGGGCGGCCGGGGGTTTTGTGGGTCTCCGGACGTCTGGGCGGTAACCACGAACTCATAAAACAATCTCAATTCTGTCAAACATTATCATTTCTGTCAAATTTTGTATGAAATGACGTACCAAAATTGACAGATTTGACAACTTTAAGATTGTTTACTAATATAATATTATAATATATATATAATATCGCGATGTGTGTAGCCGTAGCATTACAGATATCAGTAAGTATCGGATACTTTTTATCCCGCTTAGTGTTCTTGTGGGATATTTTTCTTTGTTTTGTTTTTTTGTTCTGTATTTGAACGTTTTTTGTAACATAAGCTTACCAAAGTAGTCCTGTAGTCCGCGCAAACGAAGTAGCGGGCAGCACAACTAGTTATAAATAACAAGCTAACGGATCTTCATTCTATCCGGTTAAACTGTTCCATCTGGTTCGATACTGGAAAAATTTAGGCCATCAGCCAACATCCACTTAATCAAACTGCAATGGGCACAAAACAGATTTCTCAGTTTTAAGCAAGTAAGTTTTTAAGGGGGTTGGTTAGTGAGTGAGTTAGTCTCAGAGATCTGGCTCCGTAAATGGTAAGCGACGAGCGAGCTCATTTAGAGTGCCGTGGATTCAAAACCACATATCGATCGATCGAAAAGTAACACAAAAGCATTTACTTTTCGATAGAAGTCTAAGATAGAAGTAGGTGAAGTAATTGTTATGTGGCACCCAGAAATGTACGACAACAGCTCGTCGACCTACCACAAAATGTCAAATTTTCTCATTTGAAAATGATCTCTAAACGTCAGGCTTAAAGTTGAAAATCTATTAGAGAATTTTTGACTTTTGGGGTAGGTCGACGTGCTGTTAACTGTACCTAGTATAGATGCTCTAAGCACTCAGTCATCATAGGTTAAATTGCACAAACGTTAAAATAAGTCGGCGTTTTGAAACTGACAACTCTGTCATCACTTTTGTCGGCGTTTTTGTCAATTTGACGTTTCTCTCCTTACCTCCGTTTGTTGGGTTTTGCTCATTTGCTGAAAAAACATTTTAATTTGTTGTTTTGAGAAAGTAATTAGCGATGGAACCCCAAATTGTTGAGTGTTTAACAAAGCAGTATAGTTGTTGGATTAAATAGTGCTGTTATCACCCGGATACTTAACATTGGTGTACTCAGTGCCATTGTGGTGTTGAAAAGGTTTGTATTCAAAAATCTTAAGTTGATTGTTACAGAATCGGGTTATGTTTGAAAGTCAATAACAATGATGTATAAGGATAGTATACCGAAGATAGTATGTTTTCCTAACTTCAATTGTTTGGTTCTGCACGTTGTGAGGTTTTCCTAATCTTCATACAATAAGTTTACAAACAAGCCCCTAACAAGCCTCTATCAGAAACTTTGTGTTTATTTACATGTGAGGACTGAGGATAGTCTACAGATTATGGCTATATTAGGGTTATATTAAAAATCTTTAAATTTCTTAAAGAGTACCCATATTAATTGGATGTCACTGCATGTGCAAACCAATGAGCACTTATACTTTTGTGTTGCAGTGTTTTGCTCTTCTCTTGAAGAGATTTCCCAATCAATTTTTAATAAAATTTGGTCTGAGGAAATGCTTACAATAATATTTTTTACAATGCTGTTTCCAGGACTAAAAGAGTGCACAATGTCATACAAGAATTGTAAAAAATGCAATGTCAAATTTAGAGTGATTCAGTTAGTCTGCTGCAAAAATTGTAACGGGTACTTTGATCGTAGATGTGCCAAAGAATTATGCGATGAAGTGGGCGAATGGGCCATCCCCCCCACCAAGCTTACAAAGTGGTCTTGTACTGAGTGCCAGATGCAACCAGGTTTGTGTACTAACATTATTCCTTATTACTTAGCTCAGCTCAGTGAGAAATTGTACATGCTTGACATCAATTCTGTGTTTCCATCCTATGTATCAGTCTAACTATTGCAATTGAATTATTATATTGTACATGAAACAATAACTTATTAGCAAATATAGTGTCGCATTCTACATCAAAAACAAAAAAAATGAAATAACAATATTTGAAACAAACCATTATTTTCTTCTTTAGTTTTCTTTTGATGTTGAGCTTGTTGGTACTTGTGAATATTCTATAAATAAAAGAAATAATTTCTCATTACAAAAGTAACATAGTATGTAAATAGTCCACAAAATTAATTAAATATGGTAGTTAACCTCTGTGAGACTGCCTATTAGTATACTAGTTTTCCAGACTATTCAAATTACAATTTAATTAAGAAGTCCTGCTTGATGTGACTGACTAATTATACATAACATGGCTTTTCATACCATATATCGGGTGTAAAAAAAGGCTTAACCAAGCCAAATACCACATATTCTACGTATTATTACAATCATTTTTCTTTTACACTATACCTGGGAAATGACGGGTTACAGAGTTATTGACAGTCAAAGTTACAATTTTTTTTCAAAGATTTTTACAAAATTGACTTCTGTTTGATAATACTTAACTTTTTTACAAAGAGACATGAAAAAAATTTTCAGTGCTTCTTTCATAAAAGGCCTTCAAAGGGCACATCCGGCAATGAATCGTGCACAGTGCTCTCGCGCCACCCGCTCGCCCGCCGCTTACACACACAGGCATAGTCTGTGGCGTGTGCGCTATACATTGCGGGTTAGAAATAAGTTATTTTTTTTGATACCCAAAAATTAAAGTCATTTCCCAGCAATTATTTTTTTGTCATTCTACTTGGTTTTATGTATAGAATTCGTGGTTTAAGGCTTCGTTAAGCCTTTTTTTACACCCTGTATTGTTTATAATCCTACATAATAGACTTAAGATAAGAAGAGATAACATTTATTTGCAAGAATACATTTGAATAAGAAGACATTGACATCCTATGTAGCTGAAAGATGAGCTTGCTGGACTACACATCTACTATACAAGGTCTGTTTTGTTAATGGTGGACCATTAAATTGACATCAGTTTTTATGAAGAAACAAATTTATGTTTTTGAGATTGAAATTTGAACGGATTCTTGCAGATTCTATTAAATTCTGGCTGCTTAAAGTCCGAGTCATAGAGTTCGCACACTAATCTTATTCGTGTTCGAAATTATTTATTCTGTATATAGGCCCTCTTCCGGGCATTTATACACGTTCCAAAATATAACTTAGCCCTACCACCGCTTCGGGACAACATATCACCTGGTGATGAGAAGAAACGGCGCAACAAACTCCTTTTCACCTTTGTCAGCCTGGTTTAATTACAGGAAATACAATTACAAGATAGTGTAAATGCGAGATAAGCAGGTTATTTAGTGTATGCACTCTTGTCGTTCAATTAATCTTCAACTTTGTAATATCCTTTTTCAGTTCGAATTCAAGATTTCTTTCTAAAGCCTTGAATCGACTATGTTCGCGAACCTCCTGCGCTCCGCGCTCCTGCAACTGCTTCAATGGAATAGGACTGCGCTCCCCGCCGTGTTCGCCCAAACACCGCGGCACCGCCACCGATGGGAGCGTCGAGCGCGGAGCGCGCACGTTGCACGCTCCAGGAGCGCGCACGTACCCACTACATGGGGCAGTTGCACGAGCGCAGAGCGCAAGAGGCTCGCAAACATAGTGGCTACATGGCCTTTTATCCGTCAAATGTCGCACTGACAAGTTTTTTAAACTTACTTTGAACAGTATTTATCAGTAATAAGATTCTAAAGGTTATATATTTTATAGTTAAGGATAGAACAGAGACATATTCCCTCACAGAAACAAATTCTGCTAAGCTTGGCTCGATAGGAAAACACACCAAAGTTGCCTCTTCCCAAAATGTTTTTTCATTACTATGGCTAAAGTACTTATTGATATATTTTTTATACTAAGCAGTAGGCACAATGTTTTTCTAGGCGTGGTCGCTGAGTGATAAAATAGCATTATTTTTATACATCGATACACGTCAAAAACACGAAGACGCCATTCGCAAGTCAAATCAGACGCGCGGTGGTGCTTACAGACGTCGGACGTGGGGATAACCTGCCCTTAATGCTTTAAAACTACGTCTCCTGTACGTGTTGGTAGCTCGCGTGCGTTGCGACGTGTGCGGGCGCACGCTGCAGGGCGCGGGCGGGGGCGGGGGCGGGGGCGGGGGCGGGGGCGGGGGCGCGGGCAGGGAGGGCGCGGCTGCGGACAGGGTGGGTGCGGGCGCGTTCGCGGCGTGCGGCAAGTGCGGGCGGCACGTGTGCGGCGCGTGCGCCGGCCTCAAGGGGAGGGACATCGCGCGCCACCAGCGCCGCCAGCTGCCCTGGCTCTGCGTCTACTGTTGCGGTGAGCGAACACTTATTATTATTATACATACAGCATCAGCTTTTTGAAAGTTCACTGTTAGATATAAGCCTCCATAGAACAAAGCAGCAGTTGGCTCATGTCGTTAGTTACGCAGGTCAGATACCCGATTCAAGTACTATACTGTCAAACTGCATAATTGAAGCTCAATGTCTGTCAAACTAAGTGGTGTCTTACTAACTGGGATCCTGTACAAGTAGCGGCACGAATGTTGAGCGCTAAGCGAAAGATGCGCAGAAGACCATTATCAGTACGTGATTGGTTTCTCGTGTGATGCGCCTGCGCCGCCGGCCGGCATTGGTTGTTAGCTCCGCGCACACGCATCTCTTATACGATAATTGTCTCGTAAGATACGCAAAGCGATCCCCACTCTTCACCCCAGCGCTCAAAAACAGTGCCGAAGATTGTATTGTGATTTGTGATCTGACGATGCGCGTATCAAACCACTTCTGTATCTAACGACATGCGTATGATCTGCTCTGATGGACCGCTTGCAAACAGCGG
This sequence comes from Anania fuscalis, assembly GCA_950371115.1. Taxonomy (NCBI): domain Eukaryota; kingdom Metazoa; phylum Arthropoda; class Insecta; order Lepidoptera; family Crambidae; genus Anania; species Anania fuscalis. The sequence continues at coordinate 8,893,942 of OX493353.1, read as the reverse complement.
GTCCCGGTAATCTTGACTTGCTTGGTAGTCTTCCTGTTCGTGGTCGCCAGTGGAGACCATTTCTTTCCCAACTGTTGTCAGCTTTAGTGATTTGGTTTGCCAATTTTCTATGAGCTTCTTGATCGCCAAAATTTTTAAAACACATAAACAAGACTTGGCTATTCATACTTATTTAAGTTAAAAAAAACCACCGCTTCGGGACTTCATATCGGCTGGTGTGAGAAGCGGCGCAACAAACTCAATCACCTTTGTCAGCCTAATTTTATTATAGGTTAAATAGTAAGGGAAACAACTGTCTGTATGTTTAGTTTTCTGTATATTTAAATAATATAAATGAGTAAAAAACTTTAAAAAAATAGCATTTACTTAAAAGTCACCCTGTAGTTTCAAGACTGTCCGTATGGTCCCATAGTGTGTGTGAGATCTAGGTTCTCATCAGACATAATTTGTGGTTCAGAGTCGCCGCGCGACGTGCCTGCGTCGTGGAACAACGACAAGATCTTCGCGGCTGTGTACACGCGCTTCCCGACGCTCTGGGACCCGAACGCTAATGCGGTAAGTAACAGTTATCCTGCATGTGAGAGGTTCACAACACGAGCACACACGGGAGAGAGAGGGAGAAATATTCAACCCACAACAATACAAAAGTAGAATGCATTAAAATACAAGACATAAAAAGCAAACGAAAAACAACAATTGACAAGAAGAAAAAATACGATACAAATTTAATGGTCCCCATAAACAACGTAACAGGCTCACAAACACGTACACACACGGGCTCACAAACACATGCACACACAAGGACTCATTTAACACGCGCGCACACACGGGCTTACAAACACACGGGCTCACAAACACATGCACACACACGGACTCACAAACGCATGCACACACACGGACTCACAAACACATGCACACACACGGGCTCTAAAACACACGCACACCCACGGGCACACAAACACACGCACACACACATCACACATATAAAAACACAAGACCAAACAGACATAGTTCTCGGTATTAAATGTGAAGGCATGATTATGTATCGCAAAGATTATTTTAGCTTTTAGTGAACTGGGCAGTAAACTAGGCATCATCGAACGAAACGAAAACGAACTTTTCTATATTGTCTCGGATCTGGGTGTTGTGCTATGTCTTTGTTTCTGATTTCTATAACACAAGTGCTTTAGCTACTTAACTTAGGAGTCCAATATAAAAAAAAAAGTAAAAAACAGTCACTTCCCAATAACACACAATATACTCACACAAATTTATACAAACTCATACTCAGTCATAAACATATACACACACACATACTCATCCTCTTAAACACACACGCGCAGAGAATATGTCACCCTATTAAGATATGTATTCACTTTAGTATGCGCACACACACACAAACACACACACACACACACACACACACATACACACACGCACGCACACATAATACAGGTGGTATTCCGTTGTTCTCGCAGGCAGAATTGGAGCACGCTACCGAGGCGCTCGGCAAGGCGCTCGGGCTCGCGTCGGCCGCGGAAGTGCCGCAGCGCTGCCGGCAGTTCGCGCACAAGTACAAGATTATTGTGAGTTTACACAGTTATACAATGTTTTTTTCTTAGGTGCTACCCATATGGAAAGTATGCCTACATATGTCCCAACGCAGGGGACAGGCCTCACCTCAACTGTGAGATGGTTTTAGGCCATTCTCCACCACGTGGGTGACGCAGTCCTCGTTGCGGATTGTTAGAGGCATTGGAAGGCCGTGACTAAACCTTACTGTCAGATGTAATCGGCTTGATTAAAGCTTCAGGACTAGTATCAAGCGATACTAGCTGGGGCCAACTTTCCGAAGCACTTTGTGATAAATGTCACTAAATAAACATGGTCGAAATGGTCACTTATCCACTCACTACCGTGGCGAGGGTTGCTTAACTTTGGTAATCATTACTAAAGCTCTGACGCCGCTGAGCTACAAGCGCCTCTACCTAAAGTGTGACGAGGATCTGGCGGCGCGACACCCCTAGTACGCGAACCACACTATCGACTCGACAACCCTACGCCCGTCGCCCATGCCTACACATCCGTACCGCGGCGCCCGCGCCCGCACCGCGCCCGCGACAACGCTTTATAAGGCGTGGTGGGAAGGAGCTCCGGGGCACTCGTCCGAGTTCCGCAGCCGTGGCAAGACGTCTTCGCGCGCGCACGTCCACCGTTCACATTGCCTCGGAGCATCGGAACTCTGACGATTTGCTGTCCCCTGTTCCTTACTAACATTAGTTAAGTACCCGACCCCATCCTGATCCAAAGGTTCGTAGGCCTAGCGGCGAGCTCGCGTGACTCGAACCTTTACTCCCAGACCTTGACCGCGCTCCTGCGGTGAACCCATCCCCGGCCCGGACGCTCTTGCGGCGAGTTCGCACACGACTCCGCATGCCAGCCTTCCTTACCCGTAGACAAAAGTAGATTATTAACAAATACCCGCCTCGCTACGCGCCGACCGTAATCCGTGATACCGTCCGTGGGAACCGCGCCGATCCCCGTCGCCCTGCCTCGTCCGTCCGTGTAGGACAAGTTGAGAGTAAGACAGCAGTCACAGGCCTAGGTAGATTAAGAAGTGAACTAGTTTTAAGGAACAATTGTGTGTCTTTCAATATAGAGAGTGCAAACGTCCCGTTGGTTTCCTTGGTTAATTCCCTGTTAGGATCCTAAAAGTAAGTACACATCCTCTTGCCGCACGCATCGCGGGTTGGGGTCAGTACGTATGTTGACGAGGAACTCAGGTCTGAGCTAGCCGAAAGGGTTCTTCGTCACAAAAGTACTATGCCTTACTCTTTGTAAATCTAGTTATATAATCGAACTGTTTATAGGCTGTTGTTATTCTTAATAAAATAAAGTAACTTGGTAATTTAAAGTACATTTACTCGGCAATAAATATTACACATCGGCAATAATCGAATTTGCCGATGTTGACCACAACAACACAGCATTGAACTCCGAAAACTACAAATAGCACTCAGTTATTCGTTTACGCTGTAGTAATAAAATCAATTTTCCAAAACACTCGTGGGTGGATAGCCAAAGAAAGCATTAGCCGATTGTCTCTTTTCAAAGGTCGATGTGCAATATTTACCGCCGGGTAACCTGTATACATAGAGAAAGAATAATACTACGTAAAACAGAGGGACAGTCTCGGTACTTTGAAAATTTCCACCATAACTCGCGCGAAAGACAGCGAAGGTGGTGAGTAAATGGAACTAAAACATAACTACGCCATCGTTTGTTTCCCTCTCTGACTAGATGGCACTATCTGCGCAATGATAGATAACTTGCCCATAATTCATAGAACCATAGAGAAAGAATTATACTACGTCAAAATAGAACATTTATTTACATTAATTTCTGTTTCGGTCCGTCAGAGAATGCCAAACCACCATAAGGTTTACAATTATTTGCACACTCTGTCAAAAAATATAAACTAACACTTGACAAATTTTGAAAATCGTTCTAACGTCCTCGTAGCTTAGTTGAAAAGGCACTCGCTCGTAATTTCTATGAGATATGGGTTCGGATCCCACATGATGCGGTCTTTTTTTTCAAGTTGTTTTACTATCTTGAATTACTTTTTGTGCGCATCCATAACTTTTTAAAGATATTAAGTACTATATTTATCTTCATTTAAGTCGGTTGCTGATTTCACTAGAGTATGATCCTAATTTTTATGAAAACTGATGACGGCGCGGCGAGCTGGGACCCATTTTCTATTTGTTATTTATTTTGTGAATATTATGTAAAAAAATATAATCAAAAGTTCAGTACTGAGTTTAGTTATTAAAAAATGGTTTTAAATGTGAATAAACAATTTTCATCAAACAATTTTAATACAAGTCTGGATTTCGCAAAAATATTGTCGCTGACTAAGATTCGAAGTCGCGTCCATGTAATATTAGCCCGAATTCTTAGCACTTTGGGCATCGATACTTGACAATACATAACGAAATTACTAATTAGGTTATAGCTTGAAACGACCGTTTATGACATATTTACGTCATTTAGACGTAACCTTTGGACGTGCGTGACACACAAATGCCTTTAAATAAAATTCATTGTTTATCAAAGTTGATAAAAAAAATTGGAACAGGGTTACCAAATTGTCTTTTTTTAGATTAAGAATTTATTCCAAAAAATATTGCTTTTGCGATCAAAGAAAAATCGCTTAAAGCCATTTTAGCCATTTTAACTATTTTTTTACCTTATGTGAAACAAACGTCGATGCAGCATGATATTTTCAAAGTTAGAGAGTAAGCTTGTAAATCGTATACCATGAAATATTTTGCAAAGAGAAAGTTATGCCAAATGAAACATTTGATTAAATGAAACATGACAAACAATTATTTGTTAAACAATAATATCCAAAAAAAAAAAAGATTTGCTAACTAAAAAAATGCAATGAGTTGTTTTGACAAATGTTTTTTTGCAAAATGAAAATTTGTGTAAAATAGTTGGGTTGTGATATTTTGGGAAACGTTTTTAGCTAAACATAAGTAATCCATATTTTTCTGCTAGAAATTGATTTTTCAAATCACTTCCGAAATATTAAAACAAATCCCCATATTATAAAACTACAATACTCACACTGGTAGCCCTACAAACAAATATTTGACAGTTGTCGAAAAGCTACATTATTTTGAAGCTTCTTGCTTTTGACCGTTAATTACCAAAGAGTATATAATTACTTATTTAAAAATATACTTACATTTTAAAATTTCGTTTTCCTTTATTTATTTTTTCAAATTATTTGATAAAATAATACGAAATGCATATTACCTCTATAATCAACATAAATGCCGTGTTTAGTTTTTTTCAATCCAATAGCTGACGTTGCGTTTCCATAAAAGATAGTTTAAGTTAAAACCGGCAGATGGCATTATACCGAAATTGTTTTAAATTTAAGTTAAAATGATTAGTTTTGAAATAAATGTAAAAATCCTATTAACATTTGATTTTTAAAAAACAAAAGTGTTTAAAAAGTATTTTGATAACGTTTTTATCAAGAGTTATCGTTCATTGATATCAAGCCCAATCCTAATGAGCCTTGTAGTGACATCTATTCGTTTTTAATATGTACTAATTTTACGATATATGGCGTTGACCAGACATGCTGTATAGTACTCGTGTAGACTGACTCGTGATGACTAATGTAAAGTTTGTTATATAACAACACAGTTGCGTCGACTAGCGTACCGGCACCGCACCCCCGCGGAGATCTTGCGCCACGCGCCCGGCTGGGTGCGCGAGACGGAATCGAGGCTCAACTGGCTGCCTTCAGTCATGCAGGTAACATTCAATTCTATCTTTCAGGTCACTTGGACCACTATAGTCTATAATACAGGTGACAACCACCACCATTATCGATTTCTATATCGGTAACATCGACCACTATCATACAAGTGGCATCCACCACTATCGTATTGGTTACATCGAACTGTCATACAGGTGACTTCAGTAGTAGGGAAAAAATCTATTGGGACGTGTAACAATGGCCAATTTGCAGAAATAAATGAATTTTAACTTTAAATTAAATCAATTCAAAATCATTTTTTTCCAAGAATATGGTGGTTACATAAGGTCTTAAAGTTAGATAAGTTCTACATATTCTGCCACTTCTGGCGTTGAAATACAAATAGTAACATAGCATCGTAAGAACCTGATTAAATTTATCAATTCGAATTCAATTTATACGGACTTCATAAAAGTGTCTTGAGATGCTATCAATCGGATGCGTCACAGAGCAAACACGAATCTATCTAGCTTTGTGCACACCTGTTCAAAATGCTTCTTTCAGTTTAGGTGCCTATCAACAATCATTCCTAAAAAAAATGTGAAATCTGTTTGTTGTAGTACCTGGGTATTATTATGCCTTATATTCATACAAATATTTTCACTGTAATAGGGTCTAAAGAGCACAGTACATGTTTTATTAAGATTAGCCTTCAGTTTATTTTGCTCTAGCCATTCAATAACATTCCCAAGGTCGTTATTGGCCACAGTTTCTAACGAACTTCGATCTTTGCAGCTTATTATCAATGTTACGTCATCCACAAATAAAACACACTCGTGCGTTAGTGCTCTAGGCAGGTCATTTATGTACAACAGGAATAGTAGAGGTCCCAATATGCTTCCTTGGGGTACGCCAGAATTATTGATTCTAGTGGAAGATTTGGTGGTAATCAATTTATTGTCAATTATTTTTGTTAAAGTAGTAAACTGAGCGCGTTCAGACAAGTAACTCAGAATCCAGTCATATGATTTACCCCTAATACCGTATTGTTTAAGTTTGGAAAGCAAACGGGAGCTCATTATGATATAAGTAACATTAACCACTATCATGTAGGTAACATTTGACTTTGATTTTAACATCAATCACTATCGTGGTAACTGCGAGAAAGAAATCGGACGCCGTATCGGGATGGCTAAAAGTGCCATGACTAGCCTCGATAAAATCTGGAAAGACCGTAATATTCGCCAAGTAACTAAGATGCGTTTGGTTCGTTCGTTGGTCTTCTCTATCTTTCTGTACGGGGTGGAGACTTGGTGTCTCAGGAAAAAAGAACGCAACAAGATCCATTCCTTTGAAATGTGGTGCTGGAGAAAGTTGCTGCGCATTCCTTGGACAGCTATGAGAACCAATGTCTCCATCCTCGAAGAGCTAAAGGTCACCAAGCGCCTGCTGACTACGTGCCAGGAAAGGATCCGGAGTTTATTTGGGCACATAATGCGATCCCCATTGCACAGCCTGGAGAAACTCATCATTCTCGGACAAATGGAGGGGAAGCGCGCTAGAGGAAGAGCGCCAGCTAGATGGGTAGACCAAATTAAGGAGGTGACTGGAGGCCAGATACAGGGAGCGGTACATATGGCGCAGAACCGGACCGAGTGGAGAAGATTGACATACAGTCACGATCCTCAGCATTAAGGGAACGACCAGAAAGAAGGACTATTGTGCAAGTTAAAACGACGGATATCATTGAAATAAAATAAAAAATCTAGGATATACACTAGTAACATAAACACCGTGAAATTTTAATCGTTTTAAAGACGTTTACGGGATATTCTTCACATGATCATAAACAACTTTTTCTTTCTAATCATCATTGATATCTCCAAAAATATTCACTTCTTCCTCAATCATAATAACCCCCCTCACACATTCATCCATCTACGCCGCCATTTTTGTGTCGTTCCCACCCAGCACTCTCTTTGTTACATGCTCCTCTTATTTTCTCATCTGCTGCTTCTCATCACATTTTTTTTGGGATCCCGATGTTGGACAATGTTATGTTATTTAAGGACCAGAATAACCCTGATTTGGGATCGGACAGAGTTATTGTTACACCTTGTACGGCGGTGTAATGAAACATTATGTCGGCAGTCGGTCTGGCTGCCTGAGGATCCGGAGGAGATCCTGCTCGAGATCGCGCGTCGCGTGCGCGTCGCCACGCGCGAGCCGGGACCGAGCTGGACGCATCGCGCCGTACGCGCCGTGTGCGCGCGTCTGTCCTGCCCCGCGCCCGCCCTGCGCGACGTGTGGTGAGTGACCTGCCTCACGAGTGTGGCGTGTAACTACACATTCCACACTGTGGGAGTCTTACGTCCAGCAGCGTGCGATACGAAGATATGATGGTGAAAATGAATGTATGAATTAATGGATGGATTGAAAATGATGATGAAGTGAATGTGTCGTATAGACAACAATTTTTTTATTGATGTATCTTGCCCAAATTAAATTTCATTCTAATGTTTCGAATTCCTGGGACTTTGATCATGAGTTGTTTCGTGTCCCCAGGACTTTGAGATTGTCATGACTTCTCTAGCCCTGTGTTTAGTTATGCCACTGAGACGAGCGAGCGTACTGAGCGTGTGGTGTGGTGTGGTGCGCAGGACGCAGGCGGTGCGCGTGGCGCTGCTGAAGCTGCAGACGCTGTCGCTGGTGGGCGACGCGGAGTGCGCGGCCGGCGCCCGCCTGCGGCCGCACGAGTGGCTCGCCGCCGACGCCGCGCTGCTGCACAGCGACGCGCGCGCCGAGTGGCTGGTCAGTACTACTCAGACGTTAGCGCAGCGCCGCACCGGCGATACTAGCGGGGCGTTACACTACACTTTCAGCGCTCACAGTGCTCACGTCTATCAGCATTCTGTATTAGAACGCGCTAGGAAGCGCGCTTTGTAATAGAAATGTTAAACTGACATTTGGCTTTCGGTGCTATCGTTCAAGAGAAAAATCGTTATAAGCCAAATATGGCACCCAATAATGACGTCATCGTCACTAAGCCGGCTCCCATACAAAAAACGTGATTATTTGCTCGTTTTTAAAGATAATGGTGCGGAACCCTTCGTGCGAGAGTCCGACTCGCATTTGGCCGGTTTTTTGCTTTCACTCACAAATCTGAGCGCAAATGTATCGTTCCCACAGGTGGGCTACCTGAACTCGCAGGTGTGGCTGCTGCACGTATTACTAAGACTGGTGCAGCAGTTCCGTCTAGAAGAGCCTTGCTCGCCAATGGAGCGGCAGGCCAGGTGGATCAGCGCGTACCGCCAGTACACCGACAGGTACTCAGTCCATCGACTTCATACCCTATAGAACACAGCTAAATTGGATATTTCTTATAAATGTACCAGGTTATCAGGCCTAAAAAAGTGTGTTATTTTTAATAAATGGCGTCTTAGAATTAATGCGCTTTTCGTACTGTGTCCATATGTATGAGTCGACACCATTTCCCCAGAGGTCTGAAGTCGTCAGTGATAGTTCTGCAGCGGCGCTGGTGGGAGCTGAAGATCGAGACCCACATAACCGTGCGCATGCAGGCGCGCGGGGCCCGCCGCGCCCTGCAGCCGCACCACAGGCTCGTAGCGCGCAGGTACACACGCTACCACATCCTCACACACACTACGACACTCTCACACGACGCACATCAGCGTGCGCATGCAGGCGCGCGGGGCCCGCCGCGCCCTGCAGCCGCACCACAGGCTCGTAGCGCGCAGGTACACACGCTACCACATCCTCACACACACTACGACACTCTCACACGACGCACATCAGCGTGCGCATGCAGGCGCGCGGGGCCCGCCGCGCCCTGCAGCCGCACCACAGGCTCGTAGCGCGCAGGTACACACGCTACCACATCCTCACACACACTACGACACTCTCACACGACGCACATCAGCGTGCGCATGCAGGCGCGCGGGGCCCGCCGCGCCCTGCAGCCGCACCACAGGCTCGTAGCGCGCAGGTACACACGCTACCACATCCTCACACACACTACGACACTCTCACACGACGCACATCAGCGTGCGCATGCAGGCGCGCGGGGCCCGCCGCGCCCTGCAGCCGCACCACAGGCTCGTAGCGCGCAGGTACACACGCTACCACATCCTCACACACACTACGACACTCTCACACGACGCACATCAGCGTGCGCATGCAGGCGCGCGGGGCCCGCCGCGCCCTGCAGCCGCACCACAGGCTCGTAGCGCGCAGGTACACACGCTACCACATCCTCACACACACTACGACACTCTCATAGACTCCACGTCTCCCTAACCCACGCCGCAACACTCGACACATACCACCAGACCCTCACACACACCACGACGTCCTCACACACACTTCGACACACTCACAAACACTTCGACACACTCACTCACACTACGATATCTTCACACGTATGTGAGTAGTGAAGTGAAGTATTTCTACATTCTCACACATACACCGACAAACTAACTACGACAACCACACACACACACACTATGACTTACTCACACAAACACTTTGACTTACTCACACACACACACACTATAACTCACACACACCAAGACATCCTTCAACACACTACGACATACTAACATACACCATGACATCCTGACACACACACACACACACACACACGCACAGTTGCACACTGCGACATCCTCACACAGTATACGACATCCTCACACATACAACGACAACCTTACACACACTACGACATTCTTACACATACCATTACAGCCTCAGACACACTGTGACATCCTCACATACACTACAACATTCACAAATACACTACGACACTCACACACACTATGACATCTTCACACACACTACACTACGACATACTCGTACACTGCGACATCCGCTCACCTCACACACACTACGACATACTCGCACACACTACGACATTCTTACACATACTACGACATCTTTACACACACTACGACATCCTCACACACACTACAACATTCTTACAAACGCTGCAACACTCTCACACATCACGACATTCACACACACACCAAGACACTAAGACTCACGCCACAACACTTTTACTTACACCACGAGACCTATAACAAACGTCACGACATCTCGTTACACCACGACACCCGCACACACCCGCACACAGTCGACAACACACTCAACTTACTGATGTTGCAATGAGCGTGCGTGTGTGCGCAGGTACCCGCGCGTGGTCACCCGCCACATGCTGCCGTGGAGCGAGATGCGCCAGAAGAAGCTCATCGTCGACGTCACCGTGAGTACTACCACTAGTACGAGATCGTACCATCCTTTTCTCGAAACATTTCAGACCATCTTCGACCTTCTTATAACTTCGTTGTCGAAACTAGAAGCCTGAATTTTAAATCACCAAGCAGGCATTGTATAATCAAGTATATTTCAAATTTTAGCAGTAGTTTCAGAATTAATATTATAAAAATATAAATATTATATTTTTTGCGATACCAATATTTGCATGCCATCATCGTTTTTTATGCAAATAAATATTTTGAATTTTGTTTTTTTTTTCTTTTGTCAGTCCACTGTTACTACTTTTAAAGCAAATAAAAATTCTGATTCTGTTTCTCCTACTCTTTATTGCAAACCAAACAAGAAAATTACAGTTTCCTAAACTGACCAGCGAAAGAAACGCTTCAATTTGGAATTCTAATAGTCAGGTAGAAAACCCTAATCAAATCCAACTGTTGTATATAAATATACGCTAGCCCTTTACTATTCCGACGAATACTTTATACCATAAATCTTGTCGTTTGCATATCATTATGGTTTCGTACACATGAGTAGGGTCCCCTATTACTAAGACTCCGTCCGTCTGCCTTTGTACCGTACTGTCTAGTTATGTACAGTAACATAAAAGGATTTAAGCTATAAAAATAAAATGAACAAAGTTAACAATACGAAATATATTAATTAAAAGGGTATGGATCAGGGAAGTGGGAATCCTAAAAATTGCAACCGACGCACTACTGGTGGCTAAGAATCAAACCGCACTGTCCTCAGTAGCAGCAAGAGGAAAAGTCACAGCAGCAGTTCAAGGTTGATTTTCGCTCCAGTTCGACGTCCCGAAAAGTCAGGCAGAGATAGAGGCCAACAGGAACTTCGGTTTCTTGACCGGAACTAAGAACCCTGGAATTCCGGAAATTTAGACATTTTAGCGAATGTCAAATTTTTTAGTCTGACTGCGACATCAATTTGCAAGCGAAGCAGGTGGAATGATTAGGCAAGAAATAGTAATTAATGATGCGGCAGTCACACAGAACAATCCTTTAACTAAAATAAACACTAAAACATTTAGATCAACAAGCGTGAATAAAATGTCGACTTATGTAAATTAAACTAAAATAGTAGTGTTACTTTCAACATTAGTTTTCTGCATTTGCTAATTAATTAACACTAAACATAAAGGAATTACATTGACTGTTAAATGTACTAATAAACTATTTTTTAAGTAAAAATATGACCATTGAAGGTCATGCAAGGTCGTGTACGTAGGCAATTTTGAAATGCGTTTATGACTTTTAATCTACTAATCTACATCTCAAAACATAATAAGCGTCTTGACTAAACTAAATAACAACATTAAAGCACTGCGTATGCATGCATTGCTATTTTATACACTTTATCTTATCTAAGTAGGAACTTACTACGCGAATAACTAGGCACTAAAACTAGGTATTAAAATTAGTTTGCAACACTCGCCCAATATTGGGGAAACACAACGCGAATATAATAGAAGTTAAATATTACGGACGTAATAATATTTATCTGTACAGCACATTAGATAATTTAAAGAACTTGTGCGTCCTTGCGTTTAGACGGCTACGCACGGACTTTTTCATAGAAGGAATGTGTCGTGTAACGTTCGCAGAGCGCGCTTGCACACCGAAACCAGTTCGCTCGCACACATATCATTGCTATTCACCGCGCATTGAATATTTTTTAAACTACAGTTTTCTTGCGCCCGACTTTGCTTACGAAAAAGGAATGATCATTTAATGGGGTACGTAAATATTAGGATAGGATTCTTCTAAAAATTTTAATAAATGTAGTTATTATAATTATTAGTATAGTTAAGTCCTAGTGAGTGAGTTAATTTTAAGAATTTGTAACAAGCCGTTACACCTTCTCGTCTACTTGCGATACCAAAAGTGATTTAAATATATTGACGACAGGAGGAGCAGGTGCAGCAGTTCAAGGAATACGTGAGACCGCTCCCGGTGGCAGGTAACAAACACTAATTATACAGGTTGTCCAAACGAATAGGACACTATTTAAGAGCACTTAATCAGCTGCTTAAAAACAATATATAGGGTGTTACTACTAACTGTTTTGAAAAAAAAATAGCAAGAAAATATGAATTAAAATTTACCGTTCTTATTTGTTGATTAAATAATCTGATTGATTAGTCAATTTGCAACCATAAGTTTTAGTATTAACATGCTTGTTTAACGCTTATAAGTGCCTGTTTCACAATGTACGGATAGTTATGTCAAAGATGTAGAGGAAAATGTGTCAAAAATCGTGTTTATCCTTCAGATAAGAAAAATATAGCTTATTCAGAACTAATGCAGAACTTATCCGTACATTGTGGAACAGGCTCTAAATGTTATAAACCTTCATTCCACAGACGACGATCTAATATTACAAGAAGCTAACAAATTATTAACAATAGACGACTTAATAAACGTAGAAACAATAAAACAAGAGAACCACCAGAGTCCCAGGACGCAACAGGTGGTCGCACAGCTCAAACGAGACGTGAAAGAGCTTAGGAACTTTAACGAGATGCAGAATTTGAGTCTCGCGCCTTTGATACAGAACTACGAGGACGAATTATCTCAAATATCGGGTGAAAACAACAGGAAAAAGTCTGATGCTGACAATTTATCAGCGTTGAAAGAAGCAGACCCAAAAATAGCTTCGACTTGTATCATTTTCGATAGCGATGATGATGAAGATACAGAAAGCGCTGATAGTTGTGAACTAGTCGAAGGGAAGGCCGAGACTTGCGAGCTGAGCGACGACTCCGATGCCGTGTTTAAATCGAGAGAATCGAATATTGGTGTTTGCATCGCTATGTCAAATGAATGTGAAGTGAAAGACGAAGACGATTCGGTAAATAATGAAACTCAGCAGAATGTTGAAGAGTCCGTCGACGCTGCGATAGGTGAGTGACCTTGAGCCTTTCTTTTATAATTTGGTGTTGTATTTTTTTAAATATAAGACAACATCAAATACATAGCACTGATCCTTAGGTAAGTAGCTAAAGCACTTGTGTTATAGAAATCAGAAACAACGACGGAACCACAACACATAGATCCGAGACAATATAGAAAAGTTCGTTTTCTACATTGACCCGACCGGGGATCGAACGGAACCTCAGAGATGGCGGCGCTATATACTTATAGTTCGGCGTGCTCGCCGCTCGGCTACGGAGGTCGTCATTAATAATTAAAGAGTAATTCTACAGTTATTCGCTGAGTCGACTCATAGACTGACCAAAACATTAAAGTAGGACTTCCATAGTTACACTTACACCTAGGTGTTACAATTACACCTAGGGATAACCTAATCACTAATACTATTATTTTTGGAGTTCCGTACCTCAAAAGGAAAAAAGAAAGCATTTCGTCTTTCAAAGTCAAGATCCCTTTTATCAGGAACGCGTGTAGAGTATCAAGTCACAATTGTAATCACTTGGAGGAGTGAAAGAATCTAACTTAAGCCAATGCAATCAGAATATGCGGCCCGTTGTTCAGCATATTTTCATTTATTCCCGTAGATTTTGACACCCGTATGGGAATTAAAACACTTATTTTATAAGAATAGTTTGTAACGAGATTGCTACTATGTACCTTATTTTTGCAACTCCGTGATCATGGCGCTTGCATCAGTGCCGAAATATCGGGAACTCAAAAATAAGGTACATGGTAGCAATCTCGTTACAAACTATTCTAATTTTAGTGACCATGAAAGCTTAAAACTTATTTTATTATCTTAAAATCTAAGGCTTTCCAAACTATTTATTGTCATTTGGAATTTGTCAATTTAAATTCACATAGTACTCCCAGTTCTAGCACATGAGTAAAGAAACGGAACAGAGACAAAGCTTCATACGAATGCGCTGTGATAGGTACATCACTACAAGTGCAACGCGTGTGTGTGCGTGACCACTGGCCGCTTGTCACGTATGAGCCGAAACCGCTTCAAACTAGATCAGCCAGTGGTCAATCTCAGGGCTTGCAGGCGTGACACGACGCTCGAATGCCGGGCGTGTTTTGTTTTGTTATCGAGTTTCTCACATAATACGTAGTAATATTTTTGTTTTAGTACTTATTTAAAAAGTGTTGTTAATATGGTTGTGCATTGTACTGTGTGTGATAATACCTCCTGACAATTTTATTGCATTTGTTGAATTACTTGAGCAAAAATTTTGCGAGTATTTTGATCTTCATGTACAAATTGTTAATATTGGTAATGACATATTAGCACGTTTGCAAGATTGTACATTTAATTTGCCATGTGATTATTTCCCATTGAATTATTTAAAAAAACTTTATATTAGATTTAGAAATTATCATTTGATTAAAAGACACAACAAATTATTAAAAACCAAAAGTAATAAAAAAATATATTTAGAGTATGTAATTTGTAAAAAAAATAACCTATTTTAATAAAAAATGTGAAAACAAAGAACATTTATATTTTAAATTTATTCAATTGTGCCAACCCTACCAAAATAGGTATAAATTTTGCTAGCTCTTTAGAAGCTTTGTCTCTGTTCCGTTTCTTTACTCATGTGGTTCTAGTCCCTTTCTTCAATAAAACGAATTATTCAATTTGGAAAATTAATGTTTATTTTGGATTTGTACCTCTCGTTAGGTAGGACAGCTCAAAAAAAGTATGTCAGTTGAGTATTAGAGTCAGCATCCCTTTCGTGCATACGCACAATTAAGTAGTAAAACTTTGACTAACATTTTGTACTCAGATCTCAGAAAGACATAATCTTTCAGATCCCAAGCTGAGAATGATTCCGCTTGTACCCTTAGTACGAATAGACGACCACCCGCAAATAACAGCGTCTAAAAGACCCTTAGATGTCAGAATCGAATGTCAAGACGCCATTACTGCTTTAAGAGAAGACTTGATAGACCAATTACCCGACGAATGTGCGGCCGGCATAAAGAGTGATACAGAAGAAAATGAAAAAGATGGGGGTTCTAAGGTACCCAAAGATATCGAAGTTACCTGTAAAGATGCCATCATGGCATTACATAAAGACTTAATAGGATATAAAATACCTGAAGAAGATGCATCTGACCAGGACTGTGATGCGGGAGATAGCGCTGTGGGGTCGCTCCCATCCCCCAAGAAGTTGGAGAGGCCCTGGGGGTACAAGGGCCCCCTGACGGGGCGCGTAGAAGACCTCAGCTGGCTCTGCACATCAGTATCCGTGACTTTAGAAAAGTTGCCAGAAGATATATTGAATAAGTGAGTATTTTTTCAGATTTTAGAACAGACTTTAGATGATCGACGATTTCTCTATAGTATTCAACGGATTTAGAATGCGGCCACAGTTTTTTTAAAATATCGGACACTATCATATACATTGTTTTGAAGAAGTAGCCAAAGCGCTTGTGTTAAAGAAATCAGAAACAACCAGTAAGACAACACTCAGACCAGAGACGATATAGAAAATGTCGTTTTCCACATTGAACCGACAGGAAATCGAATCTGAAACCTCAGAGATGGAGACGCCAAGTCCGGCGTGCTCGTCTCTCAGCTAGTTAAGTAGTTAGGTTTGCCTTTTTATATGTTTAAGACACGTAGGTCGACTTGCGCACAGTTGGATTAGTTTAGTACGAGATTAAATCATTCATACAAACCGAAAGCTTTAGGAATGAAGGTTAATACAATAATCCGAGATTAAATTCGCTAATCCTGAGATGAGCAAGTTGGCATTACAGTGTAAACCGTCTTAATATGAAAGTACCTGACTTTGTTTGTACTTAGGCCAAGAGCTAGGTTTAAGTTAGAACTATTGAAAGTTGAAAACTTGAAAAGGTTGTGCAGTGGATGGGAAGGAATTATACATATTGTTTCCAATGTGTCACTGTATCGTTTGATGTGCATTGTGCAGTGTCGGAGCGAGTAACGAGGAGTGTCGTCGTCGCGTGCGCCTGCCGGACATCGAGCAGGTGCGGCGCCAGCACCAGCGCCTGCTCGTCGCGCAGGTGGCGCCGCTGCTGCACGAGCGCGGTGAGTGTGCCCCCCCCAGCCCCCCCCCCCGCACCCGCAGCCACACCTGCAGGTGCGGCGCCAGCACCAGCGCCTGCTCGTCGCGCAGGTGGCGCCGCTGCTGCACGAGCGCGGTGAGTGTGCCCCCCCCAGCCACACCTGCAGGTGCGGCGCCAGCACCAGCGCCTGCTCGTCGCGCAGGTGGCGCCGCTGCTGCACGAGCGCGGTGAGTGTGCCCCCCCCAGCCCCCCCCGCAGCCACACCTGCAGGTGCGGCGCCAGCACCAGCGCGGTGAGTGTGCCCCCCCCAGCCACACCTGCAGGTGCGGCGCCAGCACCAGCGCCTGCTCGTCGCGCAGGTGGCGCCGCTGCTGCACGAGCGCGGTGAGTGTGCCCCCCCCAGCCCCCCCCGCAGCCACACCTGCAGGTGCGGCGCCAGCACCAGCGCGGTGAGTGTGCCCCCCCCAGCCACACCTGCAGGTGCGGCGCCAGCACCAGCGCCTGCTCGTCGCGCAGGTGGCGCCGCTGCTGCACGAGCGCGGTGAGTGTGCCCCCCCCAGCCCCCCCCGCAGCCACACCTGCAGGTGCGGCGCCAGCACCAGCGCGGTGAGTGTGCCCCCCCCAGCCACACCTGCAGGTGCGGCGCCAGCACCAGCGCCTGCTCGTCGCGCAGGTGGCGCCGCTGCTGCACGAGCGCGGTGAGTGTGCCCCCCCCAGCCCCCCCCGCAGCCACACCTGCAGGTGCGGCGCCAGCACCAGCGCGGTGAGTGTGCCCCCCCCAGCCACACCTGCAGGTGCGGCGCCAGCACCAGCGCCTGCTCGTCGCGCAGGTGGCGCCGCTGCTGCACGAGCGCGGTGAGTGTGCCCCCCCCAGCCCCCCCCGCACCCGCAGCCACACCTGCAGGTGCGGCGCCAGCACCAGCGCCTGCTCGTCGCGCAGGTGGCGCCGCTGCTGCACGAGCGCGGTGAGTGTGCCCCCCCCAGCCCCCCCCCGCAGCCACACCTGCAGGTGCGGCGCCAGCACCAGCGCCTGCTCGTCGCGCAGGTGGCGCCGCTGCTGCACGAGCGCGGTGAGTGTGCCCCCCCCAGCCCCCCCCGCAGCCACACCTGCAGGTGCGGCGCCAGCACCAGCGCCTGCTCGTCGCGCAGGTGGCGCCGCTGCTGCACGAGCGCGGTTAGTGTGCCCCCCCCAGCCCCCCCCGCACCCGCAGCCACACCTGCAGGTGCGGCGCCAGCACCAGCGCCTGCTCGTCGCGCAGGTGGCGCCGCTGCTGCACGAGCGCGGTGAGTGTGCCCCCCCCAGCCCCCCCCGCAGCCACACCTGCAGGTGCGGCGCCAGAACCGGCGCCTGCTCGTCGCGCAGGTGGCGCCGCTGCTGCACGAGCGCGGTGAGTGTGCCCCCCCCAGCCCCCCCCGCACCCGCAGCCACACCTGCAGGTGCGGCGCCAGCACCAGCGCCTGCTCGTCGCGCAGGTGGCGCCGCTGCTGCACGAGCGCGGTGAGTGTGCCCCCCCCAGCCACACCTGCAGGTGCGGCGCCAGCACCAGCGCCTGCTCGTCGCGCAGGTGGCGCCGCTGCTGCACGAGCGCGGTGAGTGTGCCCCCCCCAGCCCCCCCCGCACCCGCAGCCACACCTGCAGGTGCGGCGCCAGCACCAGCGCCTGCTCGTCGCGCAGGTGGCGCCGCTGCTGCACGAGCGCGGTGAGTGTGCCCCCCCCAGCCCCCCCCGCACCCGCAGCCACACCTGCAGGTGCGGCGCCAGCACCAGCGCCTGCTCGTCGCGCAGGTGGCGCCGCTGCTGCACGAGCGCGGTGAGTGTGCCCCCCCCAGCCCCCCCCCCGCACCCGCAGCCACACCTGCAGGTGCGGCGCCAGCACCAGCGCCTGCTCGTCGCGCAGGTGGCGCCGCTGCTGCACGAGCGCGGTGAGTGTGCCCCCCCCAGCCCCCCCCGCACCCGCAGCCACACCTGCAGGTGCGGCGCCAGCACCAGCGCCTGCTCGTCGCGCAGGTGGCGCCGCTGCTGCACGAGCGCGGTGAGTGTGCCCCCCCCAGCCCCCCCCGCAGCCACACCTGCAGGTGCGGCGCCAGCACCAGCGCGGTGAGTGTGCCCGCCCAGCCCCCCAGTGTGGCCTTCATTTCAGAACCTTTTTGCCCCATCGGTGATCAGTTATACGTCCTATGATGATGAATTTAGTACTGTGGTAAAACTTTAAGTGGTATCATGCTTGTTACCAGCAGAAGCAGGCAGCGCGACGCCGCCGCTGCTCAGCCGGGCGCAGTCCTTCGAGTCTTCGGCCACGAGCAAATCGGTGAGGCGCTTGTTACATGATTTCTAACTCAAGGCACAGCCTGATTAAAACATTTTAGTGCTCTTTAACCTTAAGTCTAGGGCTTAGTTAGGGTAAATTATAGTTTTTCATCACTGCCTTAAATATGGTTGCTAGCTTATCACCACTGCCTTAATTATGGTGGCTATCTTATCACCACTGCCTTAATTATGGTGGCTAGCTTATCACTACTGCCTTAATTATGGTGGCTAGTTTATCACCACTGCCTTAATTATGGTGGCTAGCTTATCACCACTGCCTTAATTATGGTGGCTAGCTTATCACCACTGCCTTAATTATGGTGGCTAGCTTCACCAATGCCTTAATTATGGTGGCTAGTTTATCACCAATGCCTTATTTATGGTTGCTAGTTTATCACCACTGCCTTAATTATGGTGGCTAGTTTATCACCACTGCCTTAATTATGGTGGCTAGCTTATCACCACTGCCCTAATTATGGTGGCTAGTTTATCACCAATGCCTTAATTATGGTTGCTATCTTATCACTAGTGCCTTAATTATGGTAGCTAGCTTATCACCACTGCCGTATAAAGTGTTAAAAACAATTTTATTTGCTTCACTTGTAACTATGTAATCAAATCTTAGAAGTTGATTTTAAGCTACTTGTAACAGCTGTCGTATTGGCCTGAAACTTTGTAAGTGGTATTTTTAATGCCAGTTCCAAATTGTTCGCGTAACTTTCTGTTTATTGTGTTTTTAATTAATAACTTTTTGATTGTCACTGTCAGAGCACGCCGTCGCGGTCGCTGCAAGACTGCGGACTCCTCACGCAGCCGCCCGACGACAAATGTAAGTTACATGGTACAGGTTTTTTAATGTATAAACGCTCTTTACAAACGAGATGTGTTGCGCATGACGTCAATCGTGCGTTTGCAGGTACGCCCTGTTCACATTAAATATTATTTGGAATTAACAAAATAATCACCAATTTTAAAACACTGTTCTGTCGTTGCAGACTCCACTGATGATATCTCTGAGGCGCAGCTTCAAGCTATGCTGAAGGAAATACCGGTAAGTTTGACTAAATAAAATAATTGTTAATGTTCATAACGAATGACCTTGAATTGTCATGTTTATTGCAAATAAAGATTATCATTTTTGCCTAGTTACAATACGCCAATTTCCTAAGCCTGTGCAGTCTTTGTATAAGCAGTGGCGGGGGCAGTGACGTCATACGGCCCGGTTTCCTTTTCATTTGAAACATTAATATCAATGACAAGTAAAGAATATTTATACATATGTTGATGCAGGCAAGTTTGGTTCGTTCGTTCGCAGCCATGATCTTTTTCAAAATCACAAGATTAGATAGCATGAACAATCACGCTTTCATTTAAATTAAATTCACTATTCCGACGTAGGTTACGTAGGACGCGACAGTTTCTAGATGGGTTCACAGTTCGATCGTTGCATTAAGACTGCGTAATCCCGGCCTGTTACAAAGTTATAGTCATACAGATGGCGCTGACGTCGTAATTTCCGACATGTATTATTTTATTACATTAGCCGCCGAGTGGTGCCGGCACGTTAAAAGAATTGCACCACCCCTTCTCTTCCTATGGGTGTCGTAAGAGGCGACTACAGGAGAACCGCCACAAGAAGACGGGCAGCAGCGTCTACTCTCCACCATTGGCCAAACTGCGATCGCCAACCCGCCTGCCAAGCGTGGCGATTATGGCAAAATCCTCCTTTTGGAGAGGCCTGTGTCCAGCAGTGGACTGATATAGGCTGGTGATGATGATGATGATGATGATTATTTTATTAGATGGCTGGCAGTAGCTGGATGAAAAGAGCGGGAGATCGTGCACTCTGGCGTTCTTTGGGGCTTACGTCCAGCAGTGGACTGCAATAGGTTGAATAGAGAGATAGATAGATTATTTTATTTGACTCGAAGTGCATTATCTTTTAGGCTAGGTTCAGATGGTGTGACGTGAATAGAATAAGAATAAGAATCTTTATTTGCCATAAAACACGGTAAATGGAGGTCTTATAGTATAAATGTGAGCATTCATGTTTTGCTAATTAAGTTATAGCATGCAAATTTAAACAATTATTAAATTATCAATTGCAAATACATTAAATTGAATATTAAATTTGTAAATAATAACACAAAAAAAAAAACAAAATTTATAAACATTACAAACAAGGAAGATATAATAAGAATAACATTATAATACAAAATACTCATTATTAAATTAAACTAAACAAAGGGCCATATTATTAATTAAGTATTAATAAAATTTAAAATTTAAAAATATTATCGTACTATATTTTATCATTCAAATAATCCTCAATTTTATAATAACATTTGCTAGCAAAAAAAGAAAAAATAGATTTTTTTAAATCTTTGGGATCAAGTTGATGTATATATTCTGGAAGTTTATTGAATAACTTTGGAGCCATACCAATAAGACTTTTCCTCATGAGTGCAGTTTTACAAATTTTAGGCTCTATTCTAAGTTTCCTAGACCGAACAGAGGGTATTGTATCTTCTTTTTTAAATATTAAGGGATTATTTTTTACAAACAGACAATATTCTAAATTATATAAACTTGGGAAAGTAAGAAGTTCCATTGACTTGAATATTGGCATACAACTGTCTGTTCGTTTCAAACCAAATATAGCTCTGACACATCGTTTTTGTGCCCTGAAAATTATCTCTCTGTAGGTTGAGTTGCCCCAAAATACTATCCCATACCGCAGAGTTGACATAGCAAAGCCATGATATGCTATCAGGACTGTTTTTCGGTTGGCTACCTTTGCTAGTTTAGATAAAGCAAAAGAAAATCTGTAGAGTTTTTTGCATACTTCTATAGAATGTGATTCCCAGGACATATTGTTATCTATATGGATGCCAAGAAATTTAATAAATGTTACAATTTCAATGGTTTCTCTGTTATAATTAATATTAATGATATGAATGAGCTAGTTTTCTTTGAGTGAATTGTATAATCTTTGTTTTGTCTAAATTTATGTGTAAATTATTATCTTTCATCCATTTTATTCAATTTCCTAAGCTAGAGTTTATTTCTTCTTCGTATTGGTCCATCTTTGTGCCTTTAATAATCAAGGTACTATCATCAGCGAATAGAACCATGGGGAATTTGCTAGCCGTAGGCATATCATTGATATATATCAAGAACAGCAAAGGCCCAAGTACGCTACCTTGAGGGATACCAAATTTCATTTCTCGCCCTTCAGACCTATACTTCTCCATTTTTTTGCTGACTAAAGAAACTTGTGCCAGTTCTGTATATTGGATCCGGTTTTCTAGATACGATTTTAATAATTTCAATGCATTCCTTCTTATACCATTTAATAGTATACCATGGTCAACATGGTCAAATGCTTTTGACATGTCCATGAAAACACCACAAATTGGTTGCGCCCTATCCAAACTCAAAGTTACATGTTGCATAAGGTCATATATTGCGGTGTTAACTGTCATTCCTTTACGAAATCCTTTTTGTTCCTCTACGAATATATTGTTTTTATCCAAAAAATTGTATAATAATTTGTAAATATTTTTTTCAATAATTTTCGAAAATACTGACAATTTTGTTATAGGACGATAATTATTTACATCCGTTCTGTCACCTTTTTTATACAGTGGTGAAACAATTGCAGGTTTTAGTGCTTCTGGAAAAACTCCTGTGTCTAGAATCAAGTTTATTATATAGCTTAATGGTATCGCAATTATTTCAGCCACATATTTAATCGCTAAAGTCGAGACTTCATCAATACCTACGCTATTTGTATTTTTAAGCAGTTTTATTATTTTGAAGACATCAATTGCTGTAATGGGAGCTAAGAATATTGAATTTATGTGGTTTGGTATTTTGTTTACGTATTTATTTTCAAGAATTTGTTTATTACTTTTAATTTGATCAATATAGTGGTCGTTAAAGGCAGAAGCAATTTTGGCAGGATCCCCAATAATATGACCTTTAAGTTTGATTTCCGTTATGGGTTCAAGAGGGGTTTTCGCTTTATTTTCATTTATTACTCTCCAAGTAGCTCTTGTTTTGTTTTCTGATCTCGCTATAGTATTATCGTTCTGTACCCTTTTAGTTAATTTAATGACTTTTTTTAGTTTTGAGGAGTAGTTTTTAAGTCTTTCTTTAAGTTCACCATTCGTTTTGTTTAACCTATAGAGCCATAAGAGTTTCCTTTTATTTTGACAACACAATTTAATACCTCGGGAGATCCATTTCGGTTTAGAATGTTTATTTTTTTTTAGGTACATGTATGGAAAACACAAGTCATAGAATAAGTTAAAATCTTTAAAGAAACAATTAAACGCTATATTAACATCATTAGATTTAAAAACTTCATTAAATTTCAATGCATCTAGACATTTGACGACCGTCTGGTGTAGTGGTTCGCGCTCCGGACTACAATGCCTGGCGGTTGCGGGTTCGAATCCCGCGAGGGGCAAATGTTAGTGTGATAAGCACGAGCATTTGCACCTAAGTCATGGATGTTTATAAACGTATTTAAGTATGTTTATCCGTTATCTAGTCGCCATAGCACAAGCTTTCCTTAGTTTGGGGCTAGATAATTGGTGTGATTGTGGAAAGAATTTATTATTATTATTATTCTCAATATTTATTTTAACTCTTAAATTTAATTTTTTACAATATTTTATAAAGGAAAAAAAAAAAAAAAAAAACATTGTTAAAAATCTAAATTTAGTTTGGCGCCAGCAGCCGGAGCAATGCTCAAAGCTACCGGCGGTTAGGGCTGCAGAGTGAGGAACCTCCTGACTATACGTGCCGTATCAAGGAGAACTGCCTTCTGTATCTGACCCTTGACCCAACTGCCTAGCGAGACTCTTCGCTATAAGGCCATTTGCCGAAACGACTATCGGTACAATAATTGTCGAGTCAACATCCCACATGGCGAAAACCTCATGAGCCAAGTCAAGATACTTGCTGAGTTTTTCTTTCTCAGCTTTCACGAGATTTTCGTCATGCGGGATGGTGACGTCAACAAGCACTGCTAGGCGTTGAAATCGATCTACTATCACGATATCAGGCTTATTAGCGACAATAGTCCTGTCTGTGATGATAGACCGATCCCAATAGAGCATAGCACGACCATTTTCAAGAACTGGCGCAGGTGCGTATTTATAGTAAGGCACCTCAGACTCGACAAGGCCGTATTGAAGGGCAAGTTGCTGATGGATAATTCTGGCTACTTGGTTATGTCTGTGCAAATACTCTCCATTAGCAAGATGAGAACAACCGGAAATAATATGACGGAGCGACTCTCCAGGACGGCGGCATGCTCGACAGATGTCGACCGTACCATCCTTCATGATATATTTCCGGTAGTTGTTCGTCTTGATAACTTCATCAGCAATTGCACAGACAAAACCTTCGGTTTCCCCAAACAGGTCCCCAAAACGTAGCCAGTTCACCGATGCTAGTTGGTCAACATCAGGTCCTGTTAAAGTTCGTAAAAACCGCCCATGTAGCTCCTTGCTCATCCATACAGATTTGCGGTCCTCGGTGGTTAGCACCACTGGTTTGCGCCAGTTCTCGTTTGCCAAGGTGAGAGGGGTAAGGCCCCTGTCAACTGCTACAACATCGCAATGCAGACCCCATCCAGTGTTGCGAAAATAGTCCCGGAGACTGCACACCTCACGGTTATGAAGGTTTTTGGCGTTTAGAAAGCCACGACCCCCCCACTTCCGCGGGATATACAGTCTCATTACGGATGATCGCGGGTGTAGCATACGATGTGTTGTAAGCAGTTGACGGACCTTCCTATCCAGGGCATCCAGTTCAGTCTGTGTCCATTTTAGTATGCCAAAGGAGTATATGAGCAAGGGCATAACCCAGCCGTTAAAAGCGCGCGACTTATTAACGCCCGACAAAAGACTGTTAAGTACTTTTGTCAGACGACGAAAGAAGCGCTCCTTCAACGACTGCTTTATTTCCCTGTCCATAATACACAACGATTGTGACATACCAAGATATTTATAGTTTTCAACTTCGGAAAGAGATCTGAAAGCCATTGTCTCAGGTAAGTGTAAGTTTGAAGAACTTACTACTTTCCCTCGTTGTACGTACATGCATGACCGCACACTTATCAACACCGAACTCCATCTTAATAGAATTGCTGAAATTCTCTGTGATTTTCAGCAACTCTATCAAGTCTTGGTGTTTCGGTGCAAACAGCTTGAGGTCATCCATGTACAACAAATGAGAAATGACCTCACCACCTCTCCGAAGTCGGTAGCCTAGCGTTGAATCCTTCAGCAAAGTGCTAAGAGGATTCAACGCTAAGCAAAACCATAAAGGACTGAGACTGTCACCCTGAAAGATGCCACGCTTTATCCTTATCAAGTCCTGCGCATCAGAGACGCTCTGCCCACCTCCTGGTTGACGAAGGACTGTGGTCCACTGCCCCATACATGTGTTTAAGAAGGATTTTAGAGTTGTATCAATTTTATACAACTCCAAAATCCTTTCCAACCATGAATGCGGTATTGAATCATATGCCTTCTTGTAGTCAATCCAAGCAGTCGAAAGAGTGCCTCTGACCCGCTGAACCTGACGGCATATAGTCGTATCTATGAGGAGGAGCTCCTTAGTACCACGAGACCCAATCCGACATCCATTCTGAATTGGTGCTAATATGTTGTTTGTAACAATGTGCGTGTTAATTTTTGTTCTAAGAATGGATGTCAGTAGCTTGTAAAGTGTAGGCAAACATGTAATGGGTCTATAGTTCTTTGCTTCCGTGGTACTACCGGACTTATAGAGCAGAAAGGTGACACCAGTTGTCAAGAATGTTGGTAGAGAACCAAGCTCGAGGGCTTCTTGAAATTGCATTGCCAAACACTCATGTGAGCATCGAATCCATTTTATCCAAAAGTTGTGCAATCCATCCGGCCCAGGACTCTTCCAGTTCTGCGCCGTACGTATGGCACAACTAACATCTTCGGGACTGATAGAAACAGCCTCCATGGCTTCAATAGACTCACACGACTGTTCGACAATACCCATCCAATCACCCTCCGTATGCTCGACAGGCACCGACCAGATGTTACGCCAAAAGTCGATCATGACGTTTGCGTCCGGTAGCTGCCTATCATTCACACCTTGATTAGTTCCTTCCCAATTTCTGTAAACCTTTCTTTGGTCGCTTTGGAAGAGGCGGTTCTGATGGTATCTATCCACACGCTTTCTATAACGACGAATACGATTTGCCCATGCATAGACTTTCTGCTTCAGAAAGTCAATGCGTTCCGTGACACAGGTCATATACTCTTGGGGTCTAATACCGGTCCCAGCGAAGGCCTGAGTCACAAAACGCATGACTCGGGGCCGATTATTTCCCCTACTGAAGCAGACTAGCTTGGCAATGAGAGTCCTATATACATTGATACGTCTCTCGATCCGCACTTGCCATACAGGGACACTCGCAATAGTTTGCGGTGCTCGATCAGTGTCCGGAAACTTGACACGAGCAACGCGACACACTGCTATGGCCCCGCAGTATAAGATCGAGTGAGTATCAATAAGATCTTGGCTAGCCCGTATGATTGGAGCTAGCTGTACGTTAAGGGCTCCCATTAACGCCAGATTACGTCTATTCATTGGCAAACGTGGTAAGCGTGGTCTTAAACTACTTGTGGAACGATACATCATAATCGCGTCATCCAAAGCCCTCCTCAATTGCTCATTAGCCTGTGCACTTACCCTGACATCCACACAACCCTCCTCGTCGTCTACGGGACCCGCCCGGGTCGTCAATATCGGAGTCATCGACACCGATAATGTAGCAGGCGGGTCGCGCGTCGAAGTTGAAGGTGCGCAAGTAGGTAACGTCTCCAGGCGTAGCCGATCAAGTACAGACTGCTCAATCAGTTGACAACGATGAATAGCCCGTACTTGATCCGATAGTCGTTGGGCACTTACTACAATAGTTGGCTCAAGGGCCCGAAACAAAGACAGCATCCGATCGCGATACGCAGTCAGGTTAGTACCTCCCTCTGTAGCCCCATAATAGGCGCGCATGCAGTTCTCATTCATATTCCGAGTCCATCGCATGCGGCGCACTACACCACCAGTAGCGGGAGCCAAGCGCGGGACAGATTGCCCCACAGGCCCCAAGCGTGCCGGCAGCGGTGGTCGCCCTCGCCGCGCAGGTCTCGGCGGCGGCGGTGGAGACGGGGACCCACACTCATCATTGGACGAGCTCGAATGACGGGGAGTCGCGTACTCCTCCGATGAGGAGCTCGGAGATGATGGTGCAGGCGGTGATGGTGGACGTGCGCTTGTTTCCGCTTCAATTTGTCTTTTTCTTGATCTTGTGATCATGATAAATATTTACAATCTTCTCTTGTAATGTTTGTTTTGTATTCTGAGTGACACTTATCTGTCAATGAATATGTCTGTTTTCTAGTTTTCATTGCACTATTGATATTTGAGTATTCCATGAAAATATTTCGGTAGATTATTTGTTTGTGTATTTTTTGACGTATAAATTTATACAAACGTAAAGAAATCTGGGCTATAAAATATTTTTCAAAAGATAAGACCAAGAAAAGATATCCGTCAAAGTCAGCGGTTTTTTTTTTTTTTTTTTTTTTTTATTATTATTATTATTATTTCTTAAATTTTTCAAGATTTTCTCTAGAATAATCTCGACAAGTAACGAACCAGTATTGCAAAGAGCAAGATTTCTTTACGGGACATTTTAATATTTGAGCTGTATGGTTCGACAATGCAAGCTCAATAACTTCACCTGTGGATCCTTTTATGTTATGGGCAATGTTATCGATACATGTTGCACTTGAGAGTCTTGTTGGCTGGCGAAACTGAAGTTTCAAATTGTGGCTTATTATTTGATACTCAAATTCACGATTCTTGGCAGAATCTTTCAGGATATTTATGTTAAAGTCTCCCGATATTACAACTTTTTTATTCTTTTGTCTGCAGATTTTATGTAACAAAAGTTCTAGCTTTTCATTAAAAATGTCCAGATTAGAATCTGGAATCCTATATACACATGCTATAATAATCTTATGATCTAATAACTCTACGGCACAACATTCAACAATACATTTCAAAGACAATTTATTTATATCTTCCAGTTCTTTATACCGTAGACCCGTCCTAACCAAAATACATGCTCCTCCCCTGTTTTTATTTCTATAATATCCTGCCGCTAGCTGGAAGTTTGGTAAATTCAAGTATCTTTTGTTTTCTTCTGTCATATTGTGTTCTGTATTGCAAATCACATCTATAGGCTTGTTTTGTGAACGCAGTTCTGACAGGTTAAGAGCCAATTCATCACTTTTGCTTATAAGTCCCGCAATATTTTGGTGTAGTATGTATATATTGTTATAGTAGAAAAAACTGGGATTCGACATAATCTTCATTTCTTTTACTTTCCTTCCTCTCATCGGATTTGCATTCACTTTGTTTATTGGTTGTTTTTTGATTGCTGGTATTGATAGATGCGATCAAAAGCGATAAATTATGCAGAATGCATCTCATGCCCCTTATTCTTAGTTTTCCAGTAACTGGAGAAAACATGCTAAGGTCCAGTGGTTTATTGGAGTCGAAAACATAAATACTATTACTTTGACAGTGCAAGTTTTTGTAAAGTTCTTCACTAAAGGTTTCAATTTTATAGTTGAACAATAATTTTCCACATATATAGGTTGGGGCAGTCACTATTATATTTGTGTTTACTGTTTTTTCTAACTTTGTTTGTAATATTTGCACTAACCCGTCGCAGTTTTGTGAGTTATAAAAATCAGTATCGCCTATCATTACAACACAATAATCATTTTTTGTAAAATCTTTTAATTTGGGTTCAATATCTTTTAAAAGCACATGTATTCCGCAACCTGTATAAATATAATGACAGAGTTCAAAATCATTATAGAAATCATCCATAAGTATTATTTCCGATATCTTTAATTTGTTACTGTTCGATATTATACACAATTATCTTTTCGTTTTTTTTTATCGATTTTTGTCTGAGTTTTTATGGTTGCATTTAGAGGACCTGTTGTCTTTTCATGAATATTGTTTTGGAATTCGAGTATAATCTCGTTTAGTTTTATTATTTCTTCTTGTGCTTTCAGTAAATCTTTTGATAGTTTGTCAATGTTTTTTTCTAAATCTATAATCTGATTAATTTGTTCCGATCTATTGATTGGACTTTGGTTAAGACTATTTGTTTGGCGTTTCCGGTTTTTTTTCGACGCTGATGGAGTAGTGCAGATTTTTTTAAGAGTATGGATATCTTGTATTAGTGATTTAATGTTACTCTGTAATGTATAGTTTTCCGATAAAGTATTTTCTAATTCATTTTCGGTACTTGCAAGTTTATTTTTGAGATCATAAATTTCAGTCTTCATTTCTAACACAATTTTGAGATCTTGTATTGATTCAGTGCTTCTCGATAAAGTTACATCTATTAATGGACTAGATGTGTTATTAATAACATCGATCGATTTAGATTTTACAAGTTTTGGTAGTTGAGAGGGCAATAATATAGCATGGTCTCCCTGTACTACATTGTTAATATTTTGGTTCTCTTCCTCACTATCTATTGTTTCCCTTAGTGTGATGTCGCTATCCCTATCCTCTTTTATTGAGTTTTCTTTTTTAGAAGGTGTGGGTTTTTTTGATGTGGAGGGGGTAGGGTGATGCTGTTTAGGTACATTTCTCTGGTTTGCTCTTAGTGTGACATTTTTGTCAGTTTCTTTACTTTTTGAAGGTTTTCGACACTGTACACATTTCCAATTTAGTCTCCTTTCTAAATCCATAAGTTGAAACAGTTTATATGAAACATTCAAACATTCGAGATCGAATGTGGATTTACAACTCAGGCATACTAAGGTTGGGTTGCTCCATAGTATCAGTTAAAGTTAAGGTCAAAGTCAAATTTAACTTTAACTGTAACGCTAACTTTAACTATTTGACCGACATGGGTTGCACCATCGTATTTGGTAGCACAGTTAAAGTTACCAGGGTTACAAGTCTAATGACGCCTTATTTACACCTAACTCGTTGTAGAAAACTATTTGTGACATGGCAATGTTCCACGTAACGTCAAAAAGCTGATACGGTGTTATCAGTTTATTTGATCAGTGGTGTTATCAGTCATTGAATTGTCAAATCATTCAGCTGTCAAACTACAACAAAGTTTTTTAATTTCTTTATTTTAATTACTAATTTAACCACTGTATTTGCAAAGAGCATCATGAGACTTGTTAAATAAAATAAATTGTATCAAATCGACGCTAGGTACGGAATTTATGGACACCTTGCTCACAAACATTCCAACAAAGTAAGTATCTATGAGTTGCGTGTTATTTTTTGCACTGTTATGTATTGTAACTTAAGTTATTTAATTCTTAACGTTTCAGGGAACTTTAGAAAAGTGGAGATGGAGAGATTGCAATAAATTGTTGTAAAACATAAAATCATAATATTCTCCAAAAAAAAAGACGGTTTTATCTCGAAACAAAGACACAGTGCATGGAGTGTGATCCATTGTGAATTCAATGCTCTCGGAGATACTCCACGCACAATGAGACAGCTTAAACTGCAGGAGCTGGAGCTCCAGAAAATAAGGGATTCAATCAGACAAGCTCAGGAGGTCCATGACGTTACAATGAAGAGAAATACAAATTACAATTCGAAAATTTACATTTAGAAATAGAATTATTAAATAAGTAAATATTAATGAGTACCTATGTTCTATTTTTTTATCCCATACTAATAGTAGAAACTAGCCGTGCCCTGCAGTTTCGCTCCCGTGGGTTTTCGGGATACTACTTATACATAATATATAGCATTTCCTCATGAATATCGCTATCGACCTCGGTAGCAGAGAGGTGAGCATGCCAAACTAGGCGTCGCAATCTCTAAGGTCCCGGGACTCCCGGATCAGTGTAAAAACCGAAATTCTCTATATTGTCTTGGCTCTGGGTGTTATGGTACCTATCGTCGTTGTTTCTGATTTCTGTAACACAAGTAATTTCGCTACTTACCATAGGATGAGACCAATCTATGTGATATTGTCTTATATTTATTATTAGGTATGCAAATCCGTTACCAGCAAACTCTTCAGCTTTATAATATTAGTTTAATTAGATGTAAAGTATTATGTTTGTTTGTGCCTGGTTCATACTAAAACGGCTCAAAGAATTGAGATGAAATTTGGTGCACAGGTAGAGTATATCCGAAATTACTATTTATCTTAGTAAACCCATGAAATGAAATCCACGGGGTAAAAGTAATTTCTGTAATAAAACTACAAGTAAATTATAAATTATATTTATTTGTATCAAACAAAAAAAACATCACTTCGGCTCGCATACACAAAAGTTATTGGCTCAGCCTACTATAGTAAACTGTTGCAATCATCATTCTGGCCCACTATAAACACAACACATAAACACAACATCTTCCTCATCGGATGATAATTTTTTGAGACTCGAAATGTCGCTAGAATCGAATCTTCGCCACATTTGGCAAATCGATCGGTTCTTGGGATATATACTTTTCTTTTTCTGGGCCTTATATTGACCACCAAATCACTTGTCTTCAGAAGTAGTTTCCGCGAATATTTCTCGTATCGACATTTTTGGAGGTTAGAATATTCGACATGCATGACAGATACTTGACAATAACTTTAACTCTAACTGGCCGATCTTGGGCGGTTACGGTTAGAGTTAAGTTATGACGTCATTTGACCATTGTCAAAATGGTGCAACGCATTTTTTACCTAACTGGTGTTTTAACTGAACAGTTAAAGTTAAAGTAAGTTCGTGCAACCCAACCTAAGTATTCCCTGTTTGGTACAGGTTTTCTACATTGTGCGCAATTTTTTCCCATTGTTCTCACTACAATGACGAAGATAAAATAAAAAAAATATTTTTTTTTTTTGATCGTCTTTTATGATGTAAAATAAAAAAGCGAAAAACAAAAAATATTTTAGTCCTCAATGAAAAAATAAAAAAACAACATTCGTTCTAGCCGTGGATTCGATCTGCCGTCTCACAGCATGAGGCGCAAGTTTTAAACCTCAACACCAGTAATGCTTACGGAGTCTCAGGCGAATTTATGTATCTATTGGTTAGAGTTCACTACCGATGGTTCGAGTATGAGTTCAATTTTCAAACTGGTTTGTCAACAGATGAGCACTTTTTTATTGTATTGTTGACGGTGGATACACAAAGCACTTCAATGCACAAACAATAACATTATTTATTATTTTAATGTGTAGTTTATTTTATGTCCTTGTATCGCTATTATATGTATTATTATTTTACTGCCTGCACTTGTCCATTTAATGTTTCCTTAATAACGTAGTAATCGCACACACTGAGAATTCTTTTGCACTATTTACTGGTGACTTATAGCAGTGTTACATTGGTTCACAAACGATATCACTAACGCATGAAACTGGTACTATATTATTACGCTCATTTTTTAGCCAAATCAAGCATTTTTAGTATTATTAAAAATTTAAATATCACGGATCGATGTTTGTGTGGCACTAGCGCCACCTACCTTAATCAAGTATCAGCCTGTTCAGTTGTTCCGCGTCACTTAAGAAGAGGAACGAAACGGTTCACGGCTTCGTACGTTTGCATGCCACAGCCACCGCAAGCAGCTGCCTTGTCTTATTATCATCTGAGCTCCTTTGACGCTCGACCATCTGAACCTAGTTTTAAGGCCTCCATCACATTAGCGTCCTTGGAGCGTCGACGTCGTGGCAGTGTTAGTAGATGCCGCTACGCCCGCGTTGCGTCAATTATGATTGAACGCTGCCACGACATCGACGCTTGAAAGACTTACATGCGTATCCGCAGGAGAAGAGCAAGTCGTCGCAGCACTGCTGCGTGGCGCGCCGCCACCGCGCGTACAACGACGCGCGCCGCAGACAAGCCGCGCGCGCCGGCCGCGGGGACTCCTACGTCGAGTTCGACCTGCACGGGTGAGCCTTACACCTATACACCTCCCACTCATACTGTGCGAGCGAGTACTACGTAAAATATACCGACATAGATTCGTTATGTATAAAGTCCGTCGAACAACTGACTCCATTTCGAGCTGTGAAGATCTCACCTCGATTCCACCACACCACTGACATTTATCGTTCGCAAAACTGACCAATGGCGTGGTGGCACCGTGCCATAGACAAAATATTACTAGTGTTGCTAGCTTATGACTAATTCAATTGGAACTTAACAAATTCATTGATTTAACTTTTATGAAAATAAAAATATTTTTATATTTTAATTAATTGGTTTCACTGCGGCGACACATACTATATCTTTCAAAATAAAGAGACGCTGAACAACGACATTTCATTAGCGCCGGTTCTTACCGTATTGGAGCTATTTGTGATTCAGCTCCTGCTTTATTCATTCATTCTCGGGAAACACTGCGTTGAAGTGCTTTTAAAACACGTTAAGGATTTTGTCGCTGCGTGTGTATCATATGTTGTCGTGTTAGAACGCTTGGTGGCCACGTTCAAGCGTTTTTGACTGCTTTAGGGCACATGTCGCCTGGTATAAGCGTTTTAATGCCGTGTTCGAGCGTTTAGTTTCTGCGTTCGAGTGATATGTGTTGCCGCGGTAAAGTGCTTAGGGCTCTTGTCGCAGCGATGTATTCGTAACCACATTCATGCTTTTTTATGGCTCCTTTTACACTAGTGGTGGCCAGATATGCGGAATTGGTGGACCAGTGGACTTACTACTTAGGAATAGCTCGATGCAAGTTGCTCATGGCCGTTCGCTGTGGCATTCTTTAAGGGAAGATCTATATGTGATATGTTCAGCACTCGACTTCCAAAAACTGATGATGATGATGCGATTATTGTTGGAGACAGGTTCAAAACTACCTGGTTTTAGCTTTAAGTTCTGTTCTGCTAAAGAACCAAACCAGAGCGATATTTTAACTATTTATATTTTTAGGAAGACCAAGGCATAAAGATTTTCAATAGGCATACACAAATAACAAAAAAAAAAAACTAGTCCACACAGATACACAGGACTAACATACACTTGTTTATGAAAAATTCAACTCTGCGAACTCAATGGAACGGCAATTAACGCGATCATCGAATTAAGGTACAAAATGTTACCTCTTTTGCCTGACGTTTCGATCGGGTTACATCGACCGTGGTCACAGGCTGACTGGAACAGCGATGTCTTCACTCCTTATCAGAGGCAGATTCGTCACCAACCGGAGGAGGCCTATTTTTAGCGCGGATGTCCTACAGCTAAGATGATGATGGCGAGTCAAGCCCAGACAGCGCCAGTCGTATAGCTACAACCACGCTACCAGCTGGTAGCGTGGTTGTAGCGGGCGGCACTGCCTACTCTGCTTGCCGTGGTCTCCATTCCAGAACTTTTCCGCCCCGTCGGGCAATTTGGAATTAACTGGGGGAAGACTATGTTTACGCGGATGTCCTATGGCTGTGATGATGATGACGAGCCAAGGCCGGGCTCCGTCAGTCGTATAGCTGTTAGAGTGTTTACAGCGGGCGGCACCGGTCCCGCTCTGCTAGGTTCGACTCTGCACTTATCGGCCCTGGCCTCTTTTCGTGGAACTGTCGGTCCATCTGGAAGTCACTGCGGGATGCCTATGTTCATGCGAATGTCCGATCTGAAATGTTGATGAGCCGAGCCGATGCAGTAGTCGTATAGCTGGCAGCGTCGTTGCAGTCTTACGGCTGAAATGACGATGATGATGAGTAATGCTGGTAGTATGGTTGCAGCGGTCGGCACCGGTCGCGCTCATCCTGCTCGTGCTGCTGCCGCCAGCTGCTGGCGCCCGCGCCGCCGAGCCTGGCGCTGCTGCAGCGCGAGCTGAGCCGCAGCCTGCACGCGCTGCTGTACAAGCGGGTGAGTGAGCACCGAGCCTTACTTAGTGCTAGCGAGCCTGGCGCTGCTGCAGCGCGAGCTGAGCCGCAGCCTGCACGCGCTGCTGTACAAGCGGGTGAGTGAGCACCGAGCCTTACTTAGTGCTAGCGAGCCTGGCGCTGCTGCAGCGCGAGCTGAGCCGCAGCCTGCACGCGCTGCTGTACAAGCGGGTGAGTGAGCACCGAGCCTTACTTAGTGCTAGCGAGCCTGGCGCTGCTGCAGCGCGAGCTGAGCCGCAGCCTGCACGCGCTGCTGTACAAGCGGGTGAGTGAGCACCGAGCCTTACTTAGTGCTAGCGAGCCTGGCGCTGCTGCAGCGCGAGCTGAGCCGCAGCCTGCACGCGCTGCTGTACAAGCGGGTGAGTGAGCACCGAGCCTTACTTAGTGCTAGCGAGCCTGGCGCTGCTGCAGCGCGAGCTGAGCCGCAGCCTGCACGCGCTGCTGTACAAGCGGGTGAGTGAGCACCGAGCCTTACTTAGTGCTAGCGAGCCTGGCGCTGCTGCAGCGCGAGCTGAGCCGCAGCCTGCACGCGCTGCTGTACAAGCGGGTGAGTGAGCACCGAGCCTTACTTAGTGCTAGCGAGCCTGGCGCTGCTGCAGCGCGAGCTGAGCCGCAGCCTGCACGCGCTGCTGTACAAGCGGGTGAGTGAGCACCGAGCCTTACTTAGTGCTAGCGAGCCTGGCGCTGCTGCAGCGCGAGCTGAGCCGCAGCCTGCACGCGCTGCTGTACAAGCGGGTGAGTGAGCACCGAGCCTTACTTAGTGCTAGCGAGCCTGGCGCTGCTGCAGCGCGAGCTGAGCCGCAGCCTGCACGCGCTGCTGTACAAGCGGGTGAGTGAGCACCGAGCCTTACTTAGTGCTAGCGAGCCTGGCGCTGCTGCAGCGCGAGCTGAGCCGCAGCCTGCACGCGCTGCTGTACAAGCGGGTGAGTGAGCACCGAGCCTTACTTAGTGCTAGCGAGCCTGGCGCTGCTGCAGCGCGAGCTGAGCCGCAGCCTGCACGCGCTGCTGTACAAGCGGGTGAGTGAGCACCGAGCCTTACTTAGTGCTAGCGAGCCTGGCGCTGCTGCAGCGCGAGCTGAGCCGCAGCCTGCACGCGCTGCTGTACAAGCGGGTGAGTGAGCACCGAGCCTTACTTAGTGCTAGCGAGCCTGGCGCTGCTGCAGCGCGAGCTGAGCCGCAGCCTGCACGCGCTGCTGTACAAGCGGGTGAGTGAGCACCGAGCCTTACTTAGTGCTAGCGAGCCTGGCGCTGCTGCAGCGCGAGCTGAGCCGCAGCCTGCACGCGCTGCTGTACAAGCGGGTGAGTGAGCACCGAGCCTTACTTAGTGCTAGCGAGCCTGGCGCTGCTGCAGCGCGAGCTGAGCCGCAGCCTGCACGCGCTGCTGTACAAGCGGGTGAGTGAGCACCGAGCCTTACTTAGTGCTAGCGAGCCTGGCGCTGCTGCAGCGCGAGCTGAGCCGCAGCCTGCACGCGCTGCTGTACAAGCGGGTGAGTGAGCACCGAGCCTTACTTAGTGCTAGCGAGCCTGGCGCTGCTGCAGCGCGAGCTGAGCCGCAGACATATAAACCAAACCTACGGACATAAACCAAATTCTCTTATCTCATATAAAAAATAATTGTTAAAATCGATTTAGTTTTAGACGAGAAAACAGAGGAATTAGAAACCTCGATTTGTCTAACAAACCAGACAATTTTGTCTGACAAAATAAATGACATTTCGGCTTTAAAGGATATATACTTTATGTAACGAAATCATTTGTTGTAATAAATCAATTATTCCAGGGCGCGACACCATCGGATAAGACGACGTCGGATAACAGCGGTATGTATGCTGTTAGCTGTCTAGTCGTGCGAGGTTGTTGATGTTTTTCAAATGAAATATAATAATTTATACTATTCTCAGAGCACTTGAAGCGCGGCCACAACAGCGGAAGCTCGTCGGACGACGAGCGCCTCGTCATCGACGTGCCGCAGCCGAAGGTGGGTCCGCACATTATCATACGATCTTTATAGGAAAACCAGTCGGAGAGCTATTCCAGCTCACCTTGCTTGCCCTTGGCCCTCGGGTGTTATGTTTTTTTTTATGTTAAATGGATTCAAATATTTCTAAATTTCAGGTCCTTTAGTCTTTTTGTGCTTTTGCACGGTGTAAAAACAGTTTTCATTGGCTTTCAACCTCATTGCTAGAGCAATACCTTGGCTTGGGTATTAATGTTCAGACTATGATAGCTAAAACTACCCCTAAGCTGCCTTATTAACTTTAAGGTTAAAAGATTGTCAACCTTATTTTAAAATTCTCGGTGTACAACCCAAGTACACAGCGTAGCGCCCCATGACGTAGTTCGAGGTAGGAAGGTATAAGAAATGAAACTTTATGTATCCAACTTTTCCAAACTTTTAAACTTTATTATGCATCTTAACGGCACCAAGGTCATTATCCAAAAAAACGAAAACATTGCGCGGTTTAAAAGACAACCTACACTATCTATGGTAAAATTTAAGAACTATCCTAAACATACCGCCCACCAAGGACGTTATTAACAATATAGTCCTTAACTAACACAAAAAACCGTCCACCATGCACCAATGTTTTAGACAATAAAATCTCATGAAAAACAGTATAAAAGAAACAGTGACACAAATTACTTTATAAATAACATCATACGGTTTTTTTCCATATCCCTTAAACTTTACAAAAGTTCAAAAGGGTCAACTTCTTTTTGGTCAGACGTTAGTTTATTATCAACTAGAAAAACACAAAGTTTGATAACAGCATTTGTTCGCAAAATGACTACGCGAATGGTTTTATCAGTTCCATGGCGTTAAGCTTTCACACGACCAAGAAGCCATTTCCAAGAAGGTAAGTCACTTTCTTTAATCAAAAATATGTCTTCTAACTTTGGTTCAGGATTTTGTCTCTATCTTTTCTTTTTGTTACAGGTCCCGTTTGCCGAAGAAGTGTCACCGTGTACTGAAATTCATCAGATCTTCGATTCCAGGTAAGTCCCAAAAGTATTACTATCTCATCCGTTTTTAAGTATATTCCTTCTTCTATATCTTTTTTTAATCTCACCAGTAACTCACTATCATTTGTCATGCATTTTTGAAGTTCAAACTCTTCTTTTCTCGAAAGCATGTTCATTTCTCTGTTAATATGTAGCCTTTTTCCCAATGTTTGAGAGCCAGAGATCAGGTTATCTGTATTGAAGTTTTCAATAACCTTTTTATATGTTTCAGGATACAGTGCACCTTCATCACATGCCAGTTGCCGTAACGTCTTCACAGCCAAATATAGAGCTGATGTGGTTCTAAATGTTACTCGTAATAAACGATATTCTTGCATTTTTGCCTTTGATTTACTAAAAGCCTCCGGGTTTTCTACTTCCACATTTTTATTATTCCACTGATCACACAATAGCAACCGATGATATACTGTATCTTGATGCGTCACATTGATCTGGCGGT
This sequence comes from Anania fuscalis, assembly GCA_950371115.1. Lineage (NCBI taxonomy): Eukaryota > Metazoa > Arthropoda > Insecta > Lepidoptera > Crambidae > Anania > Anania fuscalis. Next base: position 8,855,663 of record OX493353.1, on the reverse strand, counting down.
AAAATCTTACGATGTCCAAATCTATTCCTAATGACCCATATTGTAGTGGTCTAAGAATTTCTTCTCCCATCATTATAGAATTTTCAAAACCCAAGTTCCGTTGTTTAAATGGAAGTCGCTTTATATACCGGCCCTGCGAGTCCCTGCACGTTGTCTGTGCATAAAATTTGTCATTGTCTTTTTCTTCCTCGGACAAGATTTTTGTTTGACTCTTGGGATCAGCTTTCATTTTCCAACATACTTCGCTTTCAGCCAAAGAATGCAATGCCACGATGTGGTAACTTTGCATCTGTTGTAAAGGACCTGAGATAATCCATCCAAGAGATGTGCTTTGCGCTATCAATGATCCTTCTGATCCTCTTTTGATTTCACCCTGTATTACTTGACTGTATACCTCTGCTCCCAAAAGAACATCTATTTTATTAGGAGTATTGTATTGCGGGTCAGCTAAGCAAATGTCGCTTTCATTAATCCAATCTAGTTTTACAACTTTCTTACTAGGAAGAAAAGATGTAATGGATTTGAGAACGTAAGCCTGAACCGTTATTACTGTAGGGGAATCAATTTTAGGATGTATTTTTAATTGTACCATATTTTTAACCGATGTATATTCGTTTCCTTCCAATCCGGAAATACGCCCCTGTAGAGGTATCTTCTTGAGACCCAAGTCCTGAGCAACTGCTTCCGTGATAAATTAAGCTTGGGATCCTTGATCAAGCAGTGCCCTGATAAGATGACGTTCTCCATTGGATGACTCTGCCTTAACCAGAGCTGTTGCCAACAACACCTGACTTTGAACCGGCGACTGATTCGATGAATGGCATGTTACTACTGGCTCACTTTCTACTGAACTGGATGACGCCACCATTCTTTTAGCGGATGAATCCTTTATATCCTCACCAGACGTAGAAATGAAAACTTTACCAGCCCCTTGAGAACTAGTAGTAGCACCAGACGAATTACCCGTCCTACCTGAACCCTCGTTATGAGACATTTTGGGATGAAGCATAGAATGATGCTTTCTTCCGCAAACTTTACAGCTAAAATTACTTTGGCATATCTTGGCTGCATGATGCCCGAAACAATTAAAACATAAACGGTTTTCCTCAATAAACCTTCTACGACTATCGACATCTTCCTTTGCGAACTTTTGACAGTTACCAATTTTGTGATTTTCCAAACAAAATTCGCACTGAAGATCAGTTGCGTGAAAAACTCTCGGTTTATTAACACCCTGCGATTGAACATTTTGATTTTTGTAAGATACTGCTGACTTAGGTTCCAGAAACTCTAAAGCGCGATAACGTTTCGTTAAAAAGTCTGTGAATTGACTGAATTTAGGAAGTTCATCTAATTCATTGATGTTACTAATATACATTTCCCATTCTCTTCTGGAATCTACGTCTAGTTTCAGGGTTAACAAATGTATTATAAGTATATCCCATGAGCTTACATTTACTCCTATATTTGTTAACGCACTTAAGCAATCAGTAGTGGTATCAATCAATCCCTTTAACATATTTGCTGACTCAACAACAATATTTTTCTGACTTAACAATTTCTTAAGAATTAGAATTTAGAATGACACAGGAACTTTTTGTTATTATATCTAGAATTCAATAATACCCAACAACGCATATAGTTTGAATCAGCTATTGGAATCTGCCTAAGAAGTTGTTCTGGTTCACCAGACAAATACCCCTTCAAATAATGCATTTTTTGAACATTATCTAACTGGTAATTGCTGTGCACCAAAGATACAAATAAATCCCTGAATGTGGTCCATTCTGAATACTCTCCTGTAAAGGTAGGTATTATAATTCGAGGTAATTGAATATTTGTACTCTGTGAACCATTAGCATTAGAAACATGTGTAACTACCTTTACTGGTTTTTCAAAAGTCTCTAGTACCTCTTTTAGAATAGTTTTATATTCGACGTACAACTCTTCAACCATGACATACATATCATCTTTAAAATATGTCATTTCTCTATCTGTAGATGCTTTGACAATCTCGTCATGAGTGACGTTAAATTTACACCAAAGTTCATCTAAAGAATCTAATCTGATTTGTACATATTGCTCTGTTAATCTATCCTTTGGAGATTTTTTATAGTTTTTAAAAGCCTTTGACATTCGGTCATAAACATCGACTTGTAAGTGAACTAAGTCCTCCATGTTTATAGTAAAAATCCGAAAAAATTACAAGTATTTTCACAATCTGAAAAATCGGGCATAGGTTCCACGTCTTTGCCAAATTTCCTTAAAATCTATCTATGTTAATGTAAACAATCTACTAAATTATTCTAAGTCCAAATGACATTAATAAATATTCTTAGTTAACTTTTATGTAAACACTTTCACACGAGTTGTTTTTCAAAGTTATCCACCCCTAGTTAATAAAGTTCAATTCACTCACAATTTTCCTGGTATCACCTTAGTGGACTGTATTGATGACGTACAAAGCGCTTCCCGCGCTCCGCACTCCCTTCTCTTTGATAGTTGCTCTGCTTGGCTCCTGACAGGCACCGACTCCTCACCCGGCACTGTCTGCAGTAGTAAGTTGCCTCCTTGCAACTACCGCTGCTGAACTTGGCTAGTTTGCGCAAGCGATCCACTTGCCCAGCCAACACCACACCAAAAAAACCCGAACAACTTACCAATTAAATAATTTGCCAGGATACAGTCGTTAATTGTTCTATTAAAACTAAATCGTAGGTCAGCGAGTTTTTTTTAGTTAAAATGCTCTTACAAGTTCCGCAAAAGTTAATTTTACTAATATACTGTATGGCTGACCGTAAATGTCAGATTTTCGTGCCCGGTTTTGCGATCTAGGCGCGATGAGTCCTTAAATTTTGATGATTATAAACTCGTCAACCTTATTATTGCTCATGATGACGCACGCGCAAGCAGGCACTATGGTAACCTCAGAGTGATTAATCTATTCTCGTAATTTAACAGTACCAACAAAACAAATCCCAGTAACATTATGCGTAGAGTCACTGCACTGAACAACGTTACTAAAAAGTTGTTTAATCATACTACCATGCATACTAACACTAAGTTAAGATTTCATTGGTACTAACACCATGGACTGTGTCTTAAGTTAAATCCATTCATTCATTAAAATCAAACACAGTATTATTTTTACTAACGTAAAACTTGTTCCATTAAAATCACCACTTTAAATTGCTTTAAACCCTTACTTTTAATACAATTATAAGTAATGAGATCCTGTTATACCTATTCTAAGCAAATAAATATATCTTTTATCTTTACCAGAAACCCAAGAAGCCGTACAAAAAGAAAAGACGAAGGAAAAGAAAAGTAGCACCCATTAAAATAACTAAACCCGACGAACGCGTAGCAGAGACAAACCAGAAAAGGCAAAAAACCAAAGAAACAAACGACAATAGTGACGATGAAAGAAGGAAGAAGGAAGGTTACAACGAGTGGATGCGACAGAAGAACTCGCATCGAAGGTTTTTCCAACCGCCCGGGACCAAAGACAGCACGATCATCTACCTAACTAAGGAAAAAGAAGTCCTTAAGAAAAAGACGACCACAATAGTTCGACCAGATTTGCAAGACCATACGTATGCAAACCCAAAGAGCATTCAGCCGATATTTACGAAAGTAACGGAGAAAGTCGCGTCGGACGCCGCAGCCGCAGACGCGGCGCCTTCGGCGGGCGGACACGTAAACCAAATCGAGCCTAATTTAGAACTAAGTCATCAACCTAATTCCCAAGGCCCTGCCTTTAGGAATATCACTACACATTTTGCAGTTGCTAGCACAGGTCCCGACACAAATCAAAACCAACACCTTCAATCCAATCTTCAGGAAAACTCAACTTGTGTAACACTTACCAATGAACACACCTTCTGTGAAACAACTCCGAATGTCAAACTACATACAAAAGCGGAGGAATCGAAAACTAGACCACAAAGCGAGCACGAATCGCCCTCTGGGATCCTAGTCAAACGGGTAAAATCTTATCCGGCCAGGAGTGTTGGGTCTGCGTCGCCAGCCTCGCAGGAACCCGAGCTGGAGCCTATTCAGACTCCGAGCGTGCTCTACACTCCGCATTTAGTGAATCAAGCGACATTGACCCTTCCGGCCGGCACGAGCTCAGTGCTCGCGACCGACGACCACCATCCGACCGGCTACTTTATGATCTACCAACAGCCTCTAGCTGTGACGGCAAATCAGTCGGCCCCGTCCCTGGCCATCGTACCTGTAGCCATAAACATGTCCACCGAGCAGACCACGCAGGGCACTAGTTCCGAAGCGTATAAGGATAATAAGTCTGTATTCCAGGAGGATTTCAGACAGAAGATGGTGCAGAATCTGTCCTTATTGTCAGGAGGGGGTCTCGTCTCGGAGAAAGACATTCAGAACCAGGACGAGCAATCCATGCCGAGTCTACTCGAATCGGAAGCGGTTTCGCCGAAGATTTTCGAAGACTTGGCGGAGTGTAGTACGTCGACGTCCAACGTCTCGGAGGGATCGCCGTTCTCTTTCCCAGTGGCCCCGAACTTGCCGGCAATGGGCAACGATATGCCGATTGTATCGAGTGCGTCACCTGTAGCGGCTAAGGAGTTGCCCGCAGTGGCGCCGCCGCTGCCCACGATCTCGCACGTGGTGAGCCTGGCGCGCGCGGCGGGGGACGACGACGACTGCGTCATCACGTCGCCGCCGGCGCCGAGGACGATCATCATCAGGCCGGAGAAGAAGAGTAAGTGTCTTATAAAGTTGATTTATTGCCGTTTAAGCACTATTAAAATGATTGCATCAGACATACTTTGATAGGAAAATCAGACCATTTTTGATACGTTTCGTAACTCGGAACCCCCCTTGGATCCCTCGTAAAGTCTGTCTGTCCCAGTTAATTTGATCTGAATCTACTGCACCTGTAATAAATATAAATGTCCTATAGTCAAAATGACCACTTAACCAAAATGAATACTGTATCAAAACATCGATATAATTGACCGACATCTAACAAGTACAGACGTGCTCATCGCGCAATATTTTTTTACATAATATAACAATATAGTGACCTAGTTTAGTTTGCTAACGCCCTGATGCAAATATTTTTCTTTGTGTTGTTTTTGAATAATGTATAAAAATGAACATTAAGTAGATCATAGTGAATTGCCTGTGAATATGTCTGCAAACAGCAGCCCCTTCAATAGGAGCGCAGTAACACGCCGCTCTCCTCCTCCGACGCCATCTGAACAGCCGAAACAGGAAGATAACGAGGCTCCTGAAGTAATATCTACACCAAACGTCCAGAACTGGCTGAGTGCTATAGAACAATATCTCAATGAGGTATGTAACATTGCCAACGACGGGAAGCTGAACTCGGACCAAAAACTAAAAATAAACAACCTTTGCCGAAAAGTTGGCCATGGAACTGGGCAAATGGCCGTCGAATACCAATCACTGAAACAAAAAGCCCTCCAAACCCACACCGCATACCAAGCATTGAAGGAAGAAAGAGACCTCATAGAGACCCTTAAAGACTTTAAGCAAACTATTGTGGAGTCCTGCAAGAAACCAGAGCAGGCATGCACTTCTTTTGCCGACATGGTTAAAAAAGGCTCTAACAGTTTTATCCGCCCAAACCCTTTTAGCTCCGTATCGATTTTTCCTAGTGATACCACTAAATCTAGTGACGAAACAAAAATCCTTGTCCAAAAAATTATCTGCCCTGAGGAAATGAAATTAGAAGTTCGAGGAGTTCGGAAAATAAGAAATGGAGGTGTTGTAATCAGCACTGAGACCAAGGACGACTTGGAGAAACTGAAAAGTTCTGTCCAGCTCGCCAGCTCTGGCCTTACCATCGACGAAACAAATAAGCGCAAACCTCGCATAATTATAATCGGCGTGCCCTCAGCTATGGCAGAAAATGATGTTTTTAAGTGTATATTTGAACAAAACGTAGCAGACAAGCTACCAACGATGTCTCGAGACACATTTATGACAGCAGTCAAGTTAAGCCATAAATCAGGGAGAAAGGGTGCCGAATACTGCAACTACGTCCTTGAAGTTCCAGCTACCGTACGTAAGGCCCTTATTATACAAGACAGGATTTTTATAAACTGGACATCCTGTCCAGGTAAGGACTTTACACTTGTAACGAGATGTTACAAATGTCAACAATACGGGCATGCAGCCAAATCGTGTAAAGCTGCATCCTCTACGTGCGGTCACTGCGGCGAAGATGGACACTCGGCTCAAGAATGCCATGAAAGTATATAACAATGCACAGCTTGGCTTAAATGTGGTAAATAACTGGCTTCACTGCAATTTACTAACGTTAAATGCTGACAAGACAAAATACATCTATTTCTGCATGCGCAACCGCGACCATAATGTTGATAATAAATTATATGCACATCAATGTCAAAACGTGACAGTCAATACATGTAGCTGTCCTACTATCCTCAATACATTACAATGGACGAGACACTTTCCTTTAGACCCCATATCGAAAATCTCGTTAACAGGGTACGTAAACTGATATACGTATTTAAAAAACTTCGATTTATCATGGATTCCAAACTAATTACACAAGTATATTTGGCCTTATGCCAATCCATAATCCAATATTGCATTACGTCTTGGGGTGGAGCACTAAAAACTATAATGATCCCACTTCAACGAGCCCAGAGAGCAATTTTAAAAGTTGCTAACTCCCTTCCATTCTTCTACCCTACACATCTACTATATAAATCCTGCAATCTTTTGACTGTCCGCCAACTTTTTGTAATGCACACAATACTAAAAAAACACGCACTGCTTCCTTATAATGCTGGCATTACTAATAGGAGACGAAAAGATATAGTTTGCATTAAGCAATCAACGTCACACTATTCTTTTACAAATAGGTTTTTTTCATATTTAGGCCCTTTTCTGTATAATAGAATAAATAAAGAACTTTATATGTATGAACTTAATTATCATAACTGTATAATAGCACTCGAAAAATATTTTAAAAACTTGACCTACGATAAAACAGAAGAATTACTTGTAGCTTGTAAATAAATAAATAAAAAATAGATTAGTATTTTAGAATTGTTACCCAACTTAATTGTGTTCTACTTATATTTAATTATATTTTTAATTTGTACAAAATAAGATCTCTCATGCCTGAAGCACAGGTTCCACCTAGTTCAGGCAAAACATCATTTTCTGCACTGTTTAGTTTTAAGTTTTTACCAAAACGAAATGTAAATAGCCTTTCAAGTATTTAATAAACAATTTTTTTTTTTTTATCCACTAGCTAGTCTGTCACCTTTTTAACCCCCGACGGAAAAATAGCTGTGTTATAAATTTAAGGTGTGTATCTGTCTGTGGCATCGTAGCTCCCAAACGAAGAAATCGGTTTCGACCTATTTTTTTTTTGTTTGAAATCTAATATTGGAGGGATGGTTCTTGCCTAGATTTTATGAAGATCTGTTCAGTCGTTTGAAGGTTATCAGTTCATTTCCTACTTAACAAAGAAATATTAGCTCGTTCGAACGTTCACAGGTCCGTTTGGTCTGAAATGTAATGCACTGTTACTTTAGTAGTATTCCCAAGAGATTAAAACCTTGAGCTGATGCTGCAGCATCAAGGAATCTGCGGAATTCTCAACTATCCAGCAAATTACAGCAGATACAGTGTGTTCAGGCTCATAAGAATGGTCTCAACGAGTTGGTGCTAGATAGATGATGATCGAGCCTTGAGCTGATGCTGCACATCAAGAAGTCTGCGGGGTTTCTAACTCCTCAAAAATTTACAACAGATATAGCGTGTTTGGGCTTATTAGTATGGCCTAGACATGGGCGTTTTCGATATTTTACAGTAACCGATATGTAACCGATATGGAGTTTCAATATCGGATATGATATCCGATATCACATATCGATACGATATACTGTTTATTCAGTTATGATGGTTATACGGTTTATTCAGTTACGGCTCAGATATCGATATTGCCTAGTTGTAGTCGGTTTGCTAACTAAGAGCAGATATACGATACGGTTATTCAGTTACGGCAAAGTAACAAATTTGCTTGCGAATAGAAAAACGCTGAGAAATATCAAGTATTCAAGTATTCAAGTGTTTATTTGCATACCAAGTGTGTACAGTTCTTAAATTAGGTACAATTGTGCTTAAACTTAGTAACCTTATTTACAGGTGTTGCAAAAATATGGTAAGAGGGCTACATTTTAAAAATTAAGAAATACTATTTTGTTATTAAGCCAACATACAGTCTCAGTACGCCATAAATTAATATTATATCTGTAAATAATAGTTTTATAATGACTTTTTGATAGAGGTATTCAAAACATAATCGATACAAGATAAATTTACTCTTATTGCTAGCATATAAGAGCGGAAATCGCCTTCTCGTCACGCCACAATATCTGAATAACCGCGTCATCTCTTTTACTCCAATGTAAGCATACCGACTTAGAAAGAGACGAAGCGAATATCAACTGAACAAGGATATCCTGTAAAGTTTCGCGGGCCTACTACATATCATTTCCGATTTCTTAACGATTTTGTCTTTTTTTTTAGGTTATCTTGAGTGACATTACTTAGAATACGAAAACACTAGTTCATGATCATGTGAATATATAATGGGTACCAGTCGGCATTAACGCGAAGTCCTTGGTCTTGTTCGTTCGGGAGCCAGAGCATTTTTCCGTTTTTTAGGAAATAAAAGAATTGGATCTGAACCATGCTAGTCATGTTAATGAAAATTCCGGCACAAATAGGCACAAATGTACCGAATCTGTATACAAAAACTCATGAATGTGCGTTCAACCGTTTCCGATATATAGCAATCACCAAAACGTTCGCCCAGCAAAAAACTAAATAACTCTGATATCTTAAGAGGCACAAATCTGGCTTTCTCGGCACATTTATGATCGTATATAAGCTATCTTTTTGCATATTTAATATACAGCTTGGCCCATCAATTTAAAAAAAAATTGCTGGGCGAACGTTCGTGCAGCAGAATCCGTTTTTCTTAAATTAATCTGAAGCTGTTGGACGCACAAATATAAATTTTCGGGCACATTTATACGATATAGGGCACTAATTATCTGCATCATCCAATTCTTGAAAAGGCGATACTTTTTGCTGCGCGAATGCACACGTAAGGTTCATACAGGACATCCTGTAATCCTCGCAAACGAAGTTGCGGGCACAGCTAGTAGGAACCCGAATGAGGGCGAGCGACCATCGTTGAGTGTAACGTATCCCCCCAGCCCGGGCGGCGGAGTCGGCGCTGTTCATAAGCCCGGCGTCGCTGTACCGCGAGCTGCCGCAGCACATATCCTCGTTCGCGGCGCGCTGGCCCGCGGCGCCCTTCGCGCTGCTGCGCCTGGACTCGGAGCGGCGCCTGTGGGCGCTGCCGCGCGGACACCTCGTGCTCACCGACACCGCCGTCGCCTGCCGGAACATCAAGTTAGTGCCTCTCTCGCTCTCTTTCTCCGTCTCTCTCTCTTATCCATCTTTCTCCCTCTTTTGCCCTCCGCCTCTTTCTCCTTTCGTCCTTCTCCCACTCTTTCCCCTCTCTCTTATACGTCTTTCTCCATCTATCTAGCGGGCCCTCTGTCTCTCTTTTTTCTCCCTCTCTCTCTTTGTAGCCTACACAGAACTACAATCGTAATTAGCTCATTCATGTCACTCTTCTACTTCTGCAAGGTGTTTAATTAAAAGGAAATTTTAATTTTTTTGGAGCTAGTAGCTTAATAGAGCTTAGTCTAAATGAGTCACATAACAAAGTGGTGGTAAATAATACTTTAAAGTTACGTTACGTATACGTTTTCTGTGTTTTAAGCTTTTATTTATAATGTTAGAAATACTATATTTTTATTCGTTTTGTATTATGTGTAAGCTACGTTTACAACGGTGTGCATCGCTGCAGATACTTCATCATCACCAGCAAGAGCCTCAACCGGATGGTCCCGGTGCACTTCGACCGGCCGGCGCGGCCCGAGCCGGTCGCGCCGGTCGCGCCGGCCGCCGGCCGCATCCGCGTCCGCGACTTCGCGAAGCTCGCGGACGCGGACGCGGACGGCGCGCCGCGGCCGGGAGCGGACGCGGACGAGATGCTCACGTCAGAGAACAAGCTGTTCAAGCGGCTGGCCGACGACTCGCCCATCTACGCGAGGGTGAGTCGCCTCTAGCGTCCATGAGCGCCAATAATAAGCTAGTTGACACCACCAATCAATTGACATACTTTTTCCGTATCATTCAGAGTGCATTTTCTAGTACGGGTTTAAAGTTATCCCTCCGTACTAACGGTGGTTTAGCAAACATTGTATTCAGAGTGACAGACTACGCTACTTCCCGGTTTAGTCCCGGGGTTAAGGTTGAGATAAAGCTATTCATTTTTAAACCTGCCCACGGGTAAGATTAAGAATGGTTTAAGACTTGTTTATGATATATTAATCTTTGCTCTTTGCGCCTGTCAAATAAAAGCGAGTTAGTTATTGATAATATATTGTGAAAATAGACGATTTAAACGAAATCCAACAATACGAAAAATGTTTGAGTATTTTATATCCCGCTACGCAACCGAGAATAATAGAGAAAGGAAGGACCCATTTAACAAATCTATCTTATTGATCTTTCTAAACCGTTATAATTTTCCTTTTAGTTCATGAAAAGCACTATCAGTATAAAAACAAAATAAATAAGTTTTTAAACAAAATTCCAGAAACTACTATTTGTGATTGCATACTCTTTGACTACCAGCTGAGTGGCCATTGGCACATGATACCTTTTTTTTCGGTGAGTGATGCGACAAATCGAACTAATCGAAGATAAAGATAAAGATAAAGATAAAGATAAAAATTCTTTATTTGCATAAAACATGGTAAATCAATCAGTTATTCAAAATCTTGTTAGTACAGCACATTCATGTTTAGTCAGTTTTAAAGACATGCAAATGTTTTAAATACATATTGGACATTATACATTATACAACTCAGTCAGGTGTTCTTAGAACACCTAGTGCTTTTTGTCGAAGAACTCGTTTAGGTTGTAAAAGCACTCTATTATGAGCCATTCATGTAAGGCGGACTTAAACTTATTCAACTGTAACATTTTATATTTGTTTGGTATCTTATTATATATCGTGACACACATAGTTAAACAGCTTTTATTATATTGTTTTGTCTTAGGAGTATCGTGTAATACTAGCCTATTAGGATTTCTGCTATTTCTTGGGTAGATATGAAATGCTTGTTTGAACAAGTGACTATTTTTATGCACAAATACACAAATTTCAAATATGTAAAGAGACGTTAAAGTAAGTATACCAAGCTTATTAAACCAAGGTCGACATGTTGTGCGTGGAGGAAGACCACATATCGCTCTTAAGCATTTTTTCTGTGCAATGAATGCTCGTTTGATGCTTGTGCCATTGCCCCACATAATTAGCCCATAGCGCAGTATGGATCCTATATAGGCGTGATAAGTAGCAATGGCAGTTTTAATGTTCGTCACAGTTCTGACTTGTTTTAACGCATATACAAATCTATTGATTCTACTACATATATTCTCTATGTGTTTTCCAGTCAATTTTTTTGTCAATGGTTAAGCCCAGAAATTTAATTTCATTTACTTCGTCAATTTTATTATTATTGTAATTAATGTCAATTTTATTAATGTCCTTTTTCTTGTGGTCATTAAAGTGTATGAAGCTAGATTTATTAAGGTTTATTTTTAAATTGTTTATTTCAAGCCATTGAACTAATTGTTTAACAGTATTATTTATGTCATTTTCGTGGTCAGAAATAGTATTTTTGGTTTTATTTGATGTCACTACAATAGAAATATCGTCGGCAAACATAATACACTTATGCCCCGTTACATGGGTGATGTCATTTATGTATATAAGAAACAGAATTGGGCCCAACACGCTTCCCTGTGGTACACCATATCTGTTATGTTTGTATTCAGAAAGGTGGGACAAAACTTCGTTATTGCTATCTAGTCTATTTATTACGACACATTGTTGTCTGCCACACAGATAACTTTTAATCCATTTTAAGGCTGGACCTCTAATTCCGACCTTTTCTAATTTTTGTAACAATAGTAGATGTGATACATGGTCGAACGCTTTAGACAGATCAACAAAACGTCTTTTTTCGAAAACTCTTTAAAGTCGGTGTTGCCATTTTATTCCTTACTCCTGGGTTAGTATAAATAATCTCTAGTTTAAGTGTCACTCTGAATATCAAAATTGATAATCTGGGGACCAAGCTTTAAACCAGGTTTTGATAAACCACAGTTTTACGCCAGTTTTTAGAAAAACTTCTCTGAATGAGACAGTTTATGAGCTGTCAAAACTCACTTCTTAATAAAACCGAGTCCGCAGCGCCGTGTTTTCGTGTTTGCAAACACGATAACATTGTTTGTTAACCGAACAGGGGTGTGGCCTTACAGTATTGTTAGTAAAACACAGTAACATGTTAGCCGTCACGAACTGATGATGATGATGTGATGATGAAACACGATAACATTGTTTGTTAACCGAACAGGGGTGTGGCCTTACAGTATTGTTAGTAAAACACAGTAACATGTTAGCCGTCACGAACAGATAACATCCCCCGCGTTTGCCTGCGGGGAGGGGAGTGAAGCATTTTATGTTTGCGCTCACTAGAGGAGGACGTATCGTTCGACGTTTGTGTGTGACAATTCAGATTTTTGAAATGAAACAAAAGCAATAATAACAATAGGCGCAGCGGGCTGGCTGTTTTGCTAACAAGTTTAGCAAAAACATATGTCACAAGTTCTAAATGTCTACTTGTAATGTGTTTGACCATAGATTATACAGGGTGTAAAAAAGGCTTAACGAAGCCTTAAACCACGAAATCTATACATAAAACCAAGTAGAATGCAAAAAAAATAATTGCTGGGAAATTACTTTAATTTTTGGGTATCAAAAAACATAACTTATTTCTAACCCGCAATGTATAGCGCGCACGCCACAGACTATGCCTGTGTGTGTAAGCGGTCGACGGGCGAGCGGGTGGCGCGAGAGCACTGCGCACGATGCATTGCCGGCTGTGCCCTTTAAAGGCCTTTTATGAAAGAAGGACTGTAAATTTTTATCATGTTTCTTTGTAAAAAAGTTTAGTATTATCAAACGGAAGTCAATTTTGTAAGAATCTTTGAAAATTTTTTTTAACTTTGACTGTCAATAACTCTGTAACCCGTCATTTCCCAGGTATAGTGTAAAAGAAAAAAATGATCGTAATAATACGTAGAATATGTGGTATTCGGCTTGGTTAAGCCTTTTTTTACACCCGATATTTTTTCTAATGATATGACAATTAATCGCTCTAGGAGATGGACTACTATCGAGGTTTTATATATAGACAACCTTTCTCATGTTATTTCAACAAATAAATAAATGAGTTTTACCATCTTTAAGTGAGAAGAATAAAGAATAAGAATAAATTTATTTCCATAGAAAGTATACAGCACACAGTTTTTACAGGTCTCCACACTAGGCTAAGCCTGTCCTGTGGAAAACAGTATACGATAATCAAATATAATATAATGTAATTTTACAAGAAATGTATTATAATGAATAGTGAAACTACAAAACTAGTGATGAGTGTGTACGCGTGTGAGTATGTTTATGTATATGTGTGTGCGTGTATAAGTGATCAATAATTCTCTTTGTTAGATACCTAATATTTTAAACTCTCGCGTTGCAGTATAACTAAAAATTATAAGTTATAATTCTCTTTGTTATTCTCGATGCGTCATTTTGCATAATAACTTTTGGAAGGTAATATGTAACTTGATATGGCATTTTAGACAGTAAAAAAGTGAGATAAAGAATCTAATTTCAAAACGGGTAAACATTTCCTGACTCCCGCCCGCCCCGGCAGGTGCTGACGGCCGTGACCGACGTGATATCCGCGGAGTTACTCGCCGCGCACGGATACTCGCTACTCGCGTACTCGCGACGAGCCGACGCGCTCGCGAGCGTGCGCGCCGACCCGCGCGCGCGCACGCTCGCCTGCGACGAGCCCGACGTCGCCCGGGACATCGCGCGCAGGTAAGTGACAACGAACACCGCCGGCCTTGATCGGTTGTTAGCTCCGCGCACACGCGTCATTTACCAACAAATAACAGACCAAAAGACGTAATTTTGAAGCATTAGAATTCTGATTCGAATACGAAATGGCAAGATTCGGATGCGATTACCGAAATAGCTATATTTGACAATTAATTCCGTGAATTCGACTACAAGTGGTTCTATTCAATTCAATTCAAATCTTTATTCTCAGTAAAATACATATTGCGTTGAATAATTAATAACAAATATCAAATTACATTTTTAATTTGATCCAAATTCATTAATAACATTAATTTATTATCTTTAAGTCCAGAGTGAATAGGCATCTTCTGGGCAAGCTCGCTCCATCGTAGATTTCATCTATGCTCTAGAGCAAGATTGGGGTCAAGAGTAAGCCCATCTTAAGTAAAAAAAAAAAAAAAAAAAAAAAAAAAAAAAAAAAAAAAAATTAAAATGTCATACTTAATTACAAAAAAAACGTTTGATTGAAATAAACTACTACGCATTGTTAAATAAATTACAAATATATGTCAAAGGGCACTGATAATAAATCGTCAATACAAAAAAGTTTTAAAAAATCGAGTAAAATTCGTCAAAAAAGAAAACTATCTATTTAACCACACGTTTTCAGATTTCTACTACTAGAAAGTACGGAAGAACGACAATGACAAGTGAACATAATTATGGTTGACAGAGATTTGACAGATTATGACATTGACACTGACATAATATTATTTTATTTATGTTCCGTTTTAAGCATAGATATAGAATGTACAAGATAGACAAAGGCTCATTGCAAGTGATACAAAAAATGAGACACGTATGTGTGTGTGTAGTAGTGTTGTTCAAACCACAAATTTTTTATCGATAAATTGCAACCGGCATCAAATTGATTTGGCACAATTTACAATCGCCGCGGATCTTGAAGCACCTAAAGTTAAACTTAATCTTTAAACAAAAAAGAGGTGAAAATCAGTATCACGGAAAGGATACAGGGCTTTATTTATTTTTTATTTAAAACTTTATTGCACAAACTTAAAAAAGAAATGTACAATAGGTGGACTTAATGCTAGAAGCATTCTCTGCCAGTCAACCTATAGGTCATGCAGAAAGCTTTTGAAGTGGTGCGGTAAACATACAAGATGAAGAAAAATAAACAAAAGCAATAAATAAGTAATGCAACAAATTAATTAAATATTAACATTAAAATACATATTGCATACACATATAGGGAAATTTATAAATATATATAATATATATAGACATATAAGATACATAAAATACCTACATACGATAACCAATAAATTTACATATAAATACAATATTATGCAATCAATCTACATTAAGAATTTGCGAACTTTGTTCTTAAACGAGACTTTTGACTCGGGCTTTTTAATGTCGAGGGGAAGTGAGTTCCACAGTCGTGTCGCCCTCAGAGCAAAAGATTTAGAGACAAAAGAAGAACGATGAGCAGGGGTACCCAGCCGCAGATTGTCTGAGGAACGGAGAGAGCGGTCATGAGATTGACATAAGTATGAAAACATATTTTTAAGATAAGAAGGGGATGAAGGATTGTTTAGAACGGCGTAAATAATGCCAAGAATTCGAGCTTTCTGGGCTTGTATGTGTAAAGTTATGATATGGTCGAAAAAAGGTCATATTTTTGTTTTGAAAACTTCATAGTCTGGAAACTGAGAAATCTAAAAAACAAGTTTACTTGCATTAAATCGAAAAATGAGTAATTGAATATTGTGAACAAGTTTATATAATGGAAAATAAGAAAACGGTCGTTTTAAATATGTCATCATCATCATCATCATTTCAGCCACAGGACATCCACTGCTGAACATAGGCCTCCCCCAGTGACTCCCAGATCGGCCGGTTGGAAGCAACCTGCATCCAGCGTCGTCCTGCAACCTTTTCCAGGTTGTCTGCTCAAATATTAAATATTTTACCTATTTAAAACAATTTCATATCATAATTTCATTTCAACATATTCCTTATATGATGTCAAAATGATTTAATATCCTCTACCCTCTACCTGTGTTTCATTCCTAACTCTATTGACACAGAACGACATAATGTAAAACCGACCAACAATAGAGTTACAACAGGTTAATTTCAAGTTAATTTAAATGTTATATAAATTGTCACTTGGATTGAAAATTTAAACTTATAATAAAATCAAGCAAAAAAATTATTATTTTAAAATTGTAAACTCTGAAACCTATGTAAGGCATATTTAAACATAAATAAAACAATTAAAATATTCATTTTTATACATATTTACACTTTTATACAATGTACATTATTTTTAAAAGAAAATTTTGTAAGAGTTTTAAATTTGTTTGTTTATACTGATATTAACAAACAAATTTTTTTAAGAAACTACTCGCCCCATCACGACTTTATTTTGTTTGTAAACGAAACTATGTATTACAGCATGTGACAGCATTACATACATTGCTCTGATCCAAAGGTAAGTAGCTAAAGCCATTGTGTTAAAGAAATCAGAAACAACGAGAGTACCACAACACACAGACCCGGGCCAATATAGAAAAGTTCGTTTTTTACATTGACCCGACCGGGGATCGAACCCAGAACCTCAGAGATGGCGATGCCATTTAAAGTCCAGCATGCTCGCCTCTCGGCGTCATACTCTTAATTAAATTGAAATTGGAAATAAGTTTTTTGGGAAAAGTTGTTTGTTATCACGATTATTATCCTTTAAGTCGGTACATCACAAATAAATAATCTTACCGTATAGATAAAATTAACGACTTTACTTTATAACTCTTATCCACTTTTCGCGTACTTCAGGTTTAGATGGTATTCTTAAAAAAATATTTTATATTATACTAAATATTTGACTAAACTATACAGAATTCTTTTAGTCGTTTTAAACAAGTTATATTTTAGATGCCCAAAAATAAAACTAAAATCTCATAATCTAATCACAGAAAAACAGTATTGGAGTGTTTTTTTTGTAAACAAACATGATAAATATTTTTTTAGTAATTGCTACTAATCTTATATACCTACAAATGGCTGTCGATATTTTATCGATACTTATGACGTCACCGCTAGCTCACTCCCTAGTGTAGACATACAATTTACTATTTAACCTAATATTTATTGTAATTATGTCTTTAACTACCAAATACACAAACACACACCAAACAAAGTTCATATTCTTCTGTAAAATCCAAGTTCTTTGTCGATTATAATTACGAATTAGACACAAATTTGTTTCAAAATATTTTCATCAAAAAATGTATTTACCTGTGAAATGTGTATTTATTTGGGTTATATGTTCTTGTCACATCACAATTTATAATTGAACAGCACCCCATGTCTACAGAAATATTTAAAAAAGTTTTCCGTTTGTAATTTTGTATATTTTAATAAAATTAATTTTGACGTTTGAAATTGAAATCATTTATAGTCAGTTAAATATTTTTTTTGTGTCACATAGGTACATTGACATCTGTCTTTTTCTATCTTGTAGGGTGCCCGCAAGGATATGTTCACTACCCATAGTACTCTTACTCACTACTAGATGGCGTTGTCATCGTTTACCCCGCGCAAGCAGTTGGTTTGCCATTTTATTATAAGACTTCATAGTAAAATTTATAGTTACACTTTGTCTCAATAGATGGCGCTATCCTTAGTTACATCGCGCAATCATTTGGTTTTGTTGATTTGCTATATAGTTCATAGAAATTTAATAAATACACACTTTTTCATAGATCAGGCTACATTGTGGTTTTATTTCAAAACTCCCAATAGTAGCAGTTCCAGTACAATTTAGGGCAACCGCAACATAGGTCCATCGAGACCAGATTTTTGAAGACCAGAGTCCAGGGCGGACTCGCGTGTACTTGCAGTGGATCGCTGCAGCGAAAGTACGCGGCACCGTTTTTCAGCGGAAATTTCAGTTCAGCGGTGCAGAGGCCGAGCTATCGAACAAGACGAGACGAGAGGACAACACAAGACGTCATCACTGAGAGTTCCGGATGTACGTCATCAAGGCGAGACGTGACGTTTAACTGGAGGTTCCGGTACTACGTCATCAAGGCGAAGTGACATCATATTTGGTGGTCGGTGCGACGTCACAGGTCAACTACATTTGTGTGAGTTAAGTGCAGTGCAAATTGTAAGTACATTTTTGAATCTTATGAACATAGCAGAATTATAATAGAAAATTTTCGAGCAAAAGTTAAAGTGAGCAAGAAATTTGAACCTTATTAACACGAAGAATAAAACTTTGAAGAAATTTAGATTTAAATATTAACTTAGTAAATTTTGTTGCATGTTATCTTGGACTTAGAATAGTTTTGTAAAAAACGAAGGTACGGGGAATCCATGCCCGATTTTGTCTAAGTTTTTTAACTAAAAACACTTGTAAAATTTTTGAGCATAGAAAACACTTGTAAAATTTTCGATTAGAAAAAACACTTGTAAAATTTTTAAGTTTGTAATTTGTATTTAAAACGTTGTTTTGTTCTTTTAAATTTAACAGCAATGGAGAGTATTTTCAATGTGCAAAGAGAATTGCAAAAGTCAATAGACAAGGGTTTTATTAACTTTAAAAAAAGTCCTAAGGACAGAATAACCATTGAATACATCGAAACTAGGTTAGAGAACTTAGAGAGAGATTGGCAATTATTTTATAAAAATAACACGAAATTAAATGCAGATTACAAACGCGCTGAAATAGAGAGTAGTTCTTACGTTACGGAAGATTTTTATGATAAAACTGAAGACTCCTATATTATGTATAAATCTTGTATGAAAACTGAAAGGAACAAATTAATAGGACAAAATTTAATTCAAACAAATGTTAAGGTCAAAGAAACAGTTGAGGGCGAGTCTTCCAGTTCTTTCGTAAAATTACCAAAGATTTCAATCCCAATATTTTCGGGCAAGTACTCTGAATGGCCAACGTTTAGGGACTTGTTCACGTCACTTGTAGATACAAACAAGAATATCGACAACGTACAAAAATTGCACTACTTGAAAGGACACCTTACAGGGGAAGCCGAACAGTTGATTAGGCATACTCCTATAACAGCAGCTAATTACACTCAATGTTGGGATCTTCTTGAAAAACGATATAACAACAAACGATACCTGGCCAATTGTGTTTTAAAAAGATTATTCGGACAGAAGCGTTTAAATTTCGAGTCCGCTTCGGGTTTGAAGGAATTGTTAGACACGACTACGGATTGCCTAGGTACTTTAAAAAACTTGAATGTGAACGTGACTACCTGGGACATAATTATCATCCATATAGTCACCTTCAAGCTTGATCCGGAAACTCGAAAATATTGGGAGTTGAACGTTTCGAGTAGCGACCAAAACGAATTGCCAACTTTCAAACAGTTTAGTGAATTTATTGAGAGTCGATTTCGCGCTTTGGAATGTTTGGATTATAAGAGACCAATAACCCATCCAGTTAGTACAAAATCCCTTTTAGTTACAAATAATTCAAACCATTTACGTTGCGAATTTTGTACAGAAGGTCACAAGCTTTGCTTTTGTAAAAAGTTTTCCAAACAGACATATGATCAAAGAAAAGAATTTGTGATAAAAAATAAGATGTGCTTTAATTGTCTAGGGGGCAATCATAACGTATACGATTGCAAAAAGCCTACGACGTGCAAGCTGTGTAATCGTCGTCATCACTCGTTGCTGCACTCCCATACAATAGGGGATAGTAAACTTAAATCATCTACTGAAACTAATACTCCAAGTACAAGTTCGTCTGCAACTAATGATTCACCTATCGTTACATGTTTATCGACCGACAGAATAGTAAAGCCTAAGCATGTTTTATTAGCTACCGCGCTAATAAATGCCGAGTCTAGAACAGGTGAATTACAGGTCGTGCGAGCATTATTAGATCAGGGCTCACAAGCTTGCTTCATTACGGAAGCCACAGTGCAGCTCTTGAAGTTGAGAAAAAGACCGCTTCATAACATTATATCAGGATTAGGTGAGAATAAATCTTTAGTCTCAAAAGGAGTAGTAGATTTCATAATTCAGTCGCGAGTGGACCCTTCAATTAAAATACCAATTAAGGCGTTTGTATTGAGCAACATAACTTCTAATTTGCCTGAAAAACATTTGCATTCGGTAGATTGGATGGAGCTACAATACTTACCATTAGCAGATCCTCAGTACAACACATCGGGAAAAATAGACGTTCTAATAGGAGCTGATGTGTATAGCTACATTTTGAGAGAGGGGGTTAGAAGGAGCCCAACCGGATCATTGATTGCTCAGAACACTACGTTGGGGTGGATCCTTTCAGGTGTAGTTGTCACATCAAATCCCCAGACCAATCATGATAATAGTTTACTTGAAACAAATAAGATTCTTGCTATGCATACTCAAGTATATGAAGACGATATTTTAAAAAAGTTTTGGGAAATAGAAGAACAACCGCAAACTTTAGAGAAAGTTTTAACGGAGGAAGAACAACGTTGTGAAGAGTTTTTTAAGAATACAACTAAAAGGACACCCGAAGGTCGATATGTAGTAAAATTACCTTTTCGGGATGACTCTCCACAATGTACAAATTTTGGTTCAAGAGATATAGCTGAAACGAGGTTTAGGTCATTGGAGGTAAGGTTGTCAAAAAATAAAGATCTCAAAGAAAAATACACAGAGGTAATAAATGAATATTTAAAACTAGGACATATGAGACCAGTTAATACTGAAAACAAAATTGACGCCGTGTACTTACCACACCATGCCGTCATAAGGAATGATAAAACTACGACGAAGGTTAGAGTAGTGTTTAATGCTTCTGAAAAAAATAAACTAATGGTTTCATTAAATCACACCCTCATGGTTGGTCCAAAATTGCAAGCTGATTTGCGGCATACCGTATTAAAGTGGAGAGTTCACCCTATTGCACTTGTAGCGGACATAATCAAGATGTACCGTCAGGTCCAGATAGCGGAAGAAGATGCAAAATATCAACGCATTTTGTGGCGAGATGATCCCTGCAAAGAACTAAAGGAGTATGAATTAACAACAGTCACGTTTGGAACCTCCTCAGCGCCTTATTTGGCAGTCAAGGTCTTACAACAGATCGCTGAAGACGAAGGTAAGAATTACCCTTTGGCAGCCGAAAAAGTTCGGGATTCGTTCTACATGGATGACCTAATGACTGGCTGCTCAAGTGTCGAAGAAGGAATAGAACTTTATAAACAGATAAGTGAAATTCTAGAAAAGGGAGGGTTTATGTTACAAAAATGGAGTAGTAATAATGTAAACCTAGTGAAGATCATAGAGGAAATAGAAAAGAAGAAGCGAAGGTCAACTGAAAACGATACACACGTGCAGGATAACAGCAACCACGACGAACCTGAAACAGAAATGGAAATTAAATTAGACAACACAACCAAAATATTAGGACTTACCTGGAATCAAGACGATGACCTCTTCCAATACTCAGTGAATCTTCCTTCCGCAGCAGCACCTGTAACAAAAAGAGCTATAATTTCTGATATAGCTAGGTTGTTTGATCCGTTGGGATGGATAGCACCTACCATTACCATAGCAAAAATATTCATTCAACGGTTATGGCTAGCAGGAGTAGGATGGGATGAAAAGCTATCTACAGATTTAATTAAGGATTGGAATACTTACCGACAGTCCTTACCTGAGCTTTCTGAAATTCGAATACCGCGCTGGCTGGAGACTAATTCGGACGATATTGATGTAGAACTTCACGGGTTTTCCGACGCGTCCAAATCTGCCTATGCCGCGGTGGTTTACATTAGAATGGTTGATGTTGATGGTAAAATAAAAGTCTCTCTTTTAAATGCCAAAACTCGAGTTGCACCAATACGGCAAGTTAGTATCCCGAGATTAGAATTGTGTGGAGCAGTGTTGTTATCGAGGCTACTAACGGAAACAGCACAAGTCCTTAATATTTCCAAGGAAAAAGTCAGAGCGTGGACTGACTCGACCATTGTCTTAGCATGGTTAAATAGTCATCCTTCAAAGTGGAAAACTTTCGTGGCCAATAGGACCTCTGAAATTCTAACAAATATGAACTCCGCTCAATGGTTTCATATTTCAACCAAGGACAACCCCGCTGACCTGGCTTCACGGGGAGTTTTACCAGAAGTTTTATGCAAAAATAAGTTCTGGTTTTCTGGCCCCGCTATGTTACAAGAACAAAAGGTAAAGTATAAAAGAACAATTGATTCAGAGACCAATTTAGAAGCTGTCAAGGCGCATTTGACTACAACTACGCCAGAGGAATCATTAGTCGAAAGGTTTTCCTCATTGCCAAGATTACTCAGAGTTGTAGCATACTGCCGACGCTTCTACAGACGCCATCATATTGGTACATTTTATTTGTCAAAGACTGAGATCAACGAAGCTTTAAGCTGCTGCATCAAAAAAGTACAAAGGGATTGGTTTAGTAAAGAATATGATGACCTACAGAGCAAAGGCACTCTGCAATCTAAAAGCTCAAATTTAAAATCCCTTAGTCCCTATCTAGATAAAAATGGGATTATGAGAGTAGGTGGCAGACTTCAAAAGTCACTATTAGCCGAAGAAGCCAAACATCCCATAATTTTGCCTCATAATTCCCATTTTTCCAAACTTATAATATCTGATGCACATCAGAACACTCTACACGGAGGGTTACAGTTAGTAATAACCTATATAAGAGAAGCTTATTGGATTGTAGGGATCAGGAATCTGGTAAAACAACACATTCGAAATTGTGTGACATGCGTACGGCAAAATGCGAAAACACAGAACCCATTCATGGGATCTCTGCCTTCTGTTCGATGCAAACCGGCTAGAGCATTTCTTCATAGTGGAGTGGATTATGCAGGTCCTATTAAGATTAGGACAACTAAAGGACGAGGCAATCGGTCT
The DNA here is from genome assembly GCA_950371115.1 of Anania fuscalis. Classification (NCBI taxonomy): domain Eukaryota; kingdom Metazoa; phylum Arthropoda; class Insecta; order Lepidoptera; family Crambidae; genus Anania; species Anania fuscalis. The sequence goes on along the minus strand of OX493353.1, from coordinate 8,832,643 downwards.
TACAAGGGCTATATTTGCTTATTTATCTGTATGGCCACTCGTGCTATTCATTTGGAGGTCGTGAGTGACATGAGCACTCAAGCATTTATTGCTGCGTTCAAGCGATTTGTATCGCGACGTGGTCATTGTGATCAAATATGGAGTGATAATGGTACGACATTTGTAGGGGCCTCTAAAGAACTTCAGGAAGTCATGAAAATCCAGGAGGATATTGCAGCATACATGGAAACTCACGGAACAGAGTGGCACTTTATACCGCCGCATTCTCCTAATTTTGGAGGATTGTGGGAAGCCGGAATAAAGTCCACGAAGTTTCACTTGAAACGCGTTATTGGAGAATCGACTCTAACTTTCGAAGAAATGAGTACGTTACTCAGTCAAGTAGAGGCCTGCCTAAACTCGAGACCCATGACAGTAGACAGTTCAGATCCAAATGATCCGAGACCATTAACTCCAGGTCATTTCCTAATAGGGGAGCCCTTGGTAAACGTAGCTGAACCAAATTATGAGACTCATTCGGTGAGCTGTTTGAATAGATGGCAGTTTGTTCAAAGAATGCTACAATCATTTTGGAAACGATGGTCACATGAGTATTTGTCCAACATGGTGAACAGATACAAATGGACACATCAAGTACCAGAACCAAATATAGGTCAAATTGTATTGATTAAAGAGGATGATTTGCCTCCGAGTCGTTGGCTCTTAGGACGAATTGTAGAAAAACACCCGGGTACTGACAATATAACCCGTGTAGTCACTTTACGCACTAAAGGGTCTCATCTTAAAAGGCCTATCTCAAAAATTTGTATATTGCCAATAGCAGAGTAATCCATGTCATAGAAATGTTTTATAGATATATGTTTTTTAATTAATGTAAAATTTGTTTGATTTGCTTTTTGTAATTTTATACCTAATTAAGTTAAGCACCAAATGCAAAACATTGTTTATCTAGGACATTCTGTCAATAATGTCCTACGGGGGCGGCATGTTCACTACCCATAGTACTCTTACTCACTACTAGATGGCGTTGTCATCGTTTACCCCGCGCAAGCAGTTGGTTTGCCATTTTATTATAAGACTTCATAGTAAAATTTATAGTTACACTTTGTCTCAATAGATGGCGCTATCCTTAGTTACATCGCGCAATCATTTGGTTTTGTTGATTTGCTATATAGTTCATAGAAATTTAATAAATACACACTTTTTCATAGATCAGGCTACATTGTGGTTTTATTTCAAAACTCCCAATAGTAGCAGTTCCAGTACAATTTAGGGCAACCGCAACAGATATGATGTCTCTTTTCCACGCTTTGTCAGTCTTTAAGAGCGTAGCGAATCCTAAGTCTATGGTTTTAAGGGATACATTACCGGTTTGTTGAATTTTAAAGTTTTGAATTCTTTGTAATACTTTCTGCGTGGAACTAAAATAGTAACAGAAATTTCAATTTAATAGCAACACTTAATTCGAGTGATTAAAAAATGTGTCTATCTGTGAGCAAAAGAAATGCATTTCATACATTATTCTTAGGTTTTAATACCAGAATTGGTTAAAAATAACACTTATTTTACAAAAGATTTATTTCAAATCTTTTTAAAAATATTTTACAAAACTTGATTCGAAAAATACACGGTCCTTGTCTAATGATGTTATGCTAACAGAGCGCTCGCCGGCCTACTTTGGGTTATATACGCTCGCAGTGCTGCCACTGCTCCGGCGAAGCTAACTATATAATTCTTCTTTCCAGGCGTTAGGAGTAGTGCGTTAAATTACTAGTGTTACTTAGTGAGTTCCCTTTCTTTGGTAATTGCTGTGAAAATAATATATGGTTTTTTTTTTCAGTTTCAACGCCAACACCTCGGGCCATTTTTGGAAAGCGACTTAACCGAATCGAGTTCGCAAAACCAGAACATCCAAATATGATATCGCAGACCAGATCGGTCATCAAGAGTGACCCCAAACATTTTACAAACATGTAATGTCAAGTGTCAGTCATACACCTTTAAAAAATAAATACCTTTGCCTATGAAATTGCGGCTAGTGTTGCCGAAACATCGATTGTTTTAATCGGTAATCAGGTAATCCATCAGTAGTACTATCGAAACCAGCGATACTATCAATAGCTTGGTTCACTTCAATACTAGCCAAAATATATAAATACACCAATAGTATCGATAAACTTAGACACCAATACTGACTGTACCTACTATCGACAGTATTCCAAAGATTCGTAAACCATCGATTGTCCAAAACAATCGATATTATTAATAATATTGCTATTCGGCAATACTAATACTCATGAGGGCAGAAATATGAAATTATAAACTGCATGGCGTCATCCCCTCTGTCCTACTGCTATTTTGGTCTACCCAACAGGGTCTATAATAATAATGTTTTATGTTATATAAAACCACAGCCGCATTTGAAAACGCAACAACTAAAAAGATTAAAGAGATAGTTTTGACCATACCGATTAATTGTCCAGGCAGTATGTATTAAAGTTTCAATAGCAAAACATTTTTATACCGAATTATAGCTGAACCTTGATGTTATCGTTCATTCTCGAATGACTAATTGTATATTGTTCTCATTAGGTATAAGAGCTGATATTGTGTTGAATGGAATTTGAAATGTTTGTGTATGTTTTAAGTCATAAGTTTAAATGAAGTCAGCATGTGTTAGTCTACGACTTATTTTAACGTTGTATAAATTGTACAGAAGTATTTGTAAAACGCCTAACTGAATGATTAATTACGTCATTATACATTTATCTCGATAATTCAACTGTTGACACATACGTTAGCATAATTTTATGTTTGCATCGAATTTATTATTTAGTTATCTGAAATGTCATTTTGGTAGTCCCGAGCAATGAAAAGATGAATGAAATAAACACTTTCTTATTCCATTGTAGTAAAGTAAAAGGTTTCCTTCAACTCGTAAAACAAGTAACCGTGCCTCGTTGTTCTGGAGGCCTAATATGAAAGCGTATCGTACGATCGGTCGTTTTATTCGATCAATCCGACTCGATGGCAAATACTCCCCGATCAAATTAAAATATCCATTCACTTGTATCAAAGGTTTGACAATTTATGAACAATTAAAAACGGTCGGGCTTTTTACACGGCTAGATTGGGTTGGTCATATTTTATCAAAGGATTGACACATGCGACTGGCTTTTTTAATTTGTTAGGTTTATACGTCCGAATGAAAGATACATTTTCTCTTGAGCCGAGGGGTACTGTACCAGATGATGAATCTTTCAATACATTTTCGACTTTATGACAAGGTATTAACATTACAAGTATGTTAGCGGTGTTCTCATTACACGCCAGTGCATTATGTGTTTTTTTTTTCAATAAACAGGGAATGTGTTAAATTCACTTGAATTTGATTATTGTATTAACATTTCTAATTAGTTTATAAAGTAAGTTACTATGTTCGTATTGAAGTTCAAAGATTATTTTTAGTCGATTTGATTGAGTTCGATCCCACCGAGTTGTGTGGGTTTGTTATGTTACATGCATGGAGCCATTTAATACATTGTGTAAATGTGTGTAAAATAAATGATGGAATTTCTAAACTTGCTATAGCGCTTTTTATTTCCCTACTACTATACAGGGTTATTTGTAAAACATCAACAACCTCACAATACTAGGAAGCTAACATCATAAACAACAAAATTTGTATTAAGACTTTTGATAATTTGACAAATTTTACTTTCATACCTAAATTAAATCAATTTAATTTTACGTCAGAATGTTTTTATCTCTGTGCGCTTCGCATCGCGCGCGTCGCTTGTGTCGCCTTTTCGTGTGTGAATAGAACATAGACTTACAAATGTCACGACATAAAAACTTTGAAAATCATTTTTTATTAATTTATTGACTTATGTTATGTTATATAAAACTCGTAGAACAATTAATTTTGTTGTTTATGATATGAGCTATCTAGTCGTGCGAGGTTGTTGGTGTTTTTCAAATAACCCTGTATTCTAACAACCTTGCATCAAGCCTGCAGCCCGAGTGAAGACGAAACTGAAAGCGGACTGCTCAGTTTCGACGCAGTTATAATAGTTCCACAAAAACTGTAATTTTGCAATTGGCTGGCAGTTCAACAAGTGCAGTCGTTTTGTAATTGACATCCACATAATATTAAGTCACGCAAAAAAATATACCTTTAGGACCCCTCAAAGACTGTTGGTATGCATTTTTTCACCTGCCGCATTTGGCATAAATAAAACGCAAAATCAATAAATAATACAAGTTTATTATAAATGTACAGAGGGCGCAGTCGGCGCGAGACGTTTTATACAATTTAAAGTATAACTAAACGAGTATAAATTATACAAGGACATACAATATAAGTAATAAATTTTGAATAAATTAGCCAGTCTCGTGGGGTGGGAAGCTACTGTGTGTGTCCCGAAAATACTGTTGTTTAAAGGAACACGTTTAAGGCCTATACACCAAAGCCGGCGGGCGCATTCTGTACCTACCTTGTTCAAAATTAATCCGGCGGGATGTCCCAGGCTTTGGTTATAGACCTTAACAAGGGCTTGTGACCACTGACCGGTACAGGCTGTGGCAATAGGTAGCTGCTGTTAATGTCAAATTTGTACCTATTTATAGTTGTCGCCATTTTGGCGCTGTAGGCCACTGTATTGGCAGATGCGAGTGTACATGGAACTAATTTAGTAATGGCCGCAAGATAGGCAAGTTATATGCAGTAAATGTCAAAATTAGTTCTTGATACATTCGCTCGTGGCGTTTTAAATGGGCACATAAAATATTTGTATGGGACGACCAGTCCAGTGGTAACTATACAGGTCAGTGATCCGGATGGATGAGCGAATAAATGATCAAATGAAAGATAAATTTTCATATACTTTGAAAACGCTACTTTAAATCTCTGCATATAACAGAACCCGTTTTAAAAAGACGACAATGCAAGTGAATTCGTTTTTTTCACGCAATTTATTAATACTCGAGATGAGAGTAGAAGGCTTTTCGCGAATTGTAATCTACCAACAAAACGACTTGTTAGAATTTTATCACGCAAGGACTAAATAATGGTTTAAGGCACCATAAGTACGGACAACAGCTAATCGACCTACCTCAAAATGTCAAATTTTCTCATTTGAAAATGATCTCTAAATGTCAGGCTTAAGGTTGAAAATCTATTGGAGAATTTTTGACTTTTAGGGTAGGTCGACGTGCTGTTGACTGTACATGTGAATAAATAAGTAAAACTATCAATCGTCAATTTAAGCGCTCCATTGTTATACAACAGCTAAATATCAAAATATCCGCGAATATCGCTCACCCAAACCGTGCAGATAAATAATAATTTTAAAATAAACGCAGTAAAATCAATAAATCAGTCTAATAGTTCCTTAACAACTAATAAATGGTTAGAGATGAACTTATGATACCTACAGGTAAAATGACAGTTTTATTTCCTGTCGCCATTTTGTTTTGCTTCTAACTCAGTGACTGGCAAACAGATTAATCTGTAGAAAAAAAAATAGTTTATCGAGGTTTAAATGTTAGTATTTTACTTAATCATATTTAATGACGCATTAACTATGATCCCGTAATCATTAAATCAATTGAACCCGTCATTTCGAAAACGGCACGAAACACACTTTTTTAAATATAGCGTTAGTCCAGAAAGTTTAATTAAAAATATCTCTATAATTTATATTTTTTATAATAAAAACTATTCCTATATTCAGTTTTCACACCACCATAGATTTTATTTAGGAAATACATACATTTTTTGATCCTGAAGTTTTAAATAATGAACTTGTATCCTTTTTGAAATGAAGGGTTCAATTCGAATAATCAACAAATTTAATAATACAAAGTAAACTACATCTGTTAAAAACTGCGGGGGGTATTTTTTAAAAGTACAAAACAGAATAGCGACAGTACTAGAAACAAGAGCAGAAAAAATCTGCATCAACGTGACGTGACGTCATCAAAAAACAGATTTACAGTCCGTAAGCTCTCAGAACAAGCTTAGACCCAATTTCACAAAGCTTGGTTCGCACTGCATTAGTAATTTAGTTTATTGACGAGTGATTACTACATTACACACCTAGACCGATCTAAGCTTTACGTAGCAATCTGTCGAATGAGCTAACTCTCAGCAACGTTTCTTTCTATGTATTTTAGTCACAATTCACGGTCGTCTTTGATGTAACTCACTCTTGGCCGCTTGCAAAGCCTTATCCTGCGTTTTATTTTATTCTTTCATCGTCCAACTTTTGAAAAAAGTTGTCCAATGTTATTTTATTAAGAAAAGTTAAGAACGCCCTAAGCAAGTGGGAATTTAGAAATTTTAAATATGATCGTAGCAAAAACATTTTATAGCCATTTTCGCCGAATAGGTGCCTGAAAGAAACACCAACAATCTTTTAGTGACGGACAAACAGAGCGTGGTAAAATTGAATCTAAGCTTTTTACACGTTTAAGCAGAATAAACCAGACATTTAAATTGCTTAGACAAAGCATTCCCTTCGCTTTGACGGACTGTAGTTATTTGTCTAAAACACGAGACGCTAGGATGGAAGAATACGGGAAGATACATTGTTACAACCGGCACAAATACTTTACAATGCTCGAATTATATTGTAAAATGAACGACACAACTGTGCGATATAAATAAAACATATTCTAAAAATTCTTAAGAATATAAATACAAAAATCTCACTATTATCAAATGAAATATAATAAAAACCAGTCTATGGATGGCTTAACAGTAGAAATTACGTTTCAAAAAGAAAATGGATTCCTAGAGAAAGATGATAAATTGTATATTCTATGAATTCGAGCGCAATTCCTCGTTTGGTCTCTGCGTAGTACATTATCTACTTACAGCTAGATACAACAAACGTATTAAACAAGTTCTATGTACAAGAGCACGACTCGAATCTAAATGTTAAGATCAAAATAGAAACGCGCAAGCTCTAGTAAGGAAATAAACTAAATTACTACCTACTTACATTCTCAGAGAATCGACAGCATCAGCCAATTAAAGTCATTTTTTCTTGACGTAGCGAAAACTGTAAACTATCATCACATTTTTGGTTATCGAAATTATTCATTTAAAAATTATTTCGACACATAATTCATGATAATATTTAAACCTTTTTATTCTGTTTCTTAAAATATACTGATATTTTTCCGTTGCTTGCTTGTTTACAGTATTCGTTAAACAAAATTAATGAACGGACTTTATACTAAAAACAGTCAGCGTCAATAAATTATACATTTGGTGAAACGACAAAAGTGTGTAAGTAATTTTTGAGGCCGACTGTATTATAGTTTTGAGAAAATCTTAGAAGTGGCAAGCTTTTCTTAAATTATAGATAGATAGATTGATACTTACTCTATAGTTCACACCAAACAAAAAAGGTATGATTAAAAGATTTACAACTTTTGTAATTAAATTATTTCCTTACCGAAGCTTGCGCAGAATAATATCAAAAATTCCACATTCGATATCAACCCTTACGACTTAAGTGTTAAGGTACAAAATATTTACAAGTGCGGTATACTCGTCTTATGCTAAGTAAACATACTTCAGTTATAGTATATTACAAAAGTGCGGGGAGCGCGGTGTTTCCATCACACCGTTCCCATTTACAGAGTTATAACATGTTTAGACATGACACTTTTGAAAATGAAACTTCTTAAAATCCGACGTTTATTCTCAGAGCATTCAACCAAAAAAAGTTTAAAACCATATTATTCTGTTAAGTACCCGCGTAGGTATATGAAACTGAGAGCTGTCTCTATGGATACAGGTGTGGAAACACCCGCCCGCCAATCGTTGAGCGCAAAATGATCAAAAACCATTAACGTGCAAGTTTGTACAAACGTCAAGTATCAAAACGCTACAGTATCGTACATCTTAACTAACTTTGTTCCGTAGCGTTCCGCGAAAACGACTCAAAATATAATTTTAAACACTAACAATCGTTTTTTTTCTAGCTAGCACTTTAAAAAATCAGTGACGTAAAGCCTAGAAAAGACAATTAAGATACACATGTTCTCCTTCTCTAATCCATATAGTGTGAAAAAAACATGTTTTGGAACGTTCAAGGTTAACATGTCTCAAGTCTATCTAAAAATGAAGTTTTGAGTCGCTCTACGACGGCGCTAACTATAATTCTGTGGATACATTCGTCAATTGCAAACGGGGTTGGGGCTTCACTATGTACTTTTCATTTGTCACCGGCTTTTTATACAGGATGTACAAAAGAATAGGACACTCCCTAAAACCACGTGATCAGCTAGTCATTTACAACAACTTTTTCTACGGGAGCAACATCGAAATCGATAATTTTTTTCAGGTTCTCCATACAAACTTACTTGCATACCTCGAATATAATTATGGAGTGAAATAAAATCACGATTTCAATGTTGCTCCCCTAGGAAAAGTTGTTGTATATGACCAGCTGATCACGTGGTTTTAAGAAGTGTCCCATTCTTTTGTACACACTAGGTATAAAACATTATATAAGAATGTAAATAAATCCCACTCACGCACCTTTTAGTATAGTAAGATCTTACCTATACCAAGATGAATAAAACACCATTGTTCGCACTTTAAACAAAGTGACAGATAAAGAAAATGTAATTTTTAATCCAGGTTTAGGATAAATCTAGACTAAAGAAAGCACAGTTAGCAGGCCTTACCTATTCGCTTCTGTTACCATAAAATAGAATATCAATTTAAAAACATCACAAAAGACACGATCGGTCTACTACACTCGTATTTCGATGTAGCAATCCGCCAGCGCCCCCCCTCGATGCGAATCAGATTCAATGTCTCTTGATCAATCGCTCATAGTGAAGCCACCGCCCCGCTGCAGAATTACAAAACCTAACTAAACTACCGGAGGACTATGTGACTAGCTCTTTACATTACATACAACCGCCCAGCGCCTGCCGTAAACTAATATAGTATAGACTTGGGGCAAATCTGACTATGGACAATTGTACCTATTGGATGAGCATATTGAAATGTATTTTTATCTAATGAACAATATGAAAAGACTTTAGTTAGCGTTGCATAATAAAAGCAATCTTGTGTTTTATTTCATTACCACGTTTCATTTCAAGTATTCAATTGTTATGAAGTTAGCCGCTGCGCACTCGCCCGCTACACTGCCCTGCGCGTGCGGAACTTTACGACTATTCAATTCTTATAAAGTTTTGTTAGTTATTACCAGCTACTAGTATTTGCTCTGCATTTAAAAATATTTTACTTATGCTTGATGGCGGTAGAACCAATAAATTTGCCGGAATATTATACTCGGAGCAATAAATTACGATGGCCCCGCCCCGTAGTCAAATTTGCCCCGATTACATTATGCGCAGTTTCATTCGATTATGTTTACAAAAATAACGTAAATACTTTTCTCAGGCAAGACCAAATTGGCTATCTTTTAAGTAATTCATTGACATCGGTTCGATGTCTATCAAGTTTCCTTACGTTCAGTAAGATAGAAGATAAAATGTCAACTAATAAAATTGGTTACGTCTTAGCCTACCAAATGTATTTGTATAATAAATTCCTAAACGATTGAAGCCTAAAATTATTCTTAAATTATAATACAATTTTATAGTTAGTGAATCACATTTATAAACATAACTAAGTACGCATAGCGATAGAAAATACGCAGTCACAATAAGACGTATATTTTTAAATTCAAATTGAGTTTCGTCGTAACCCCTTTTTTTCTTACGATATTAGAATTCATCCGGAAATATGTAAACAAGGTATTATTGGATTGGCCGAAGGGTTTTCTGTTTTAACCGATACATATTTTAACGTAGCTCAGTATGAAATATAAATATCATTTATTTCAAACTCGAAAATAGAAATAATTAACTCATTTATTAAGAGCCTGTTTCACAAAGTACGGATAACTTCTGCATTAATTCTGAATAAGCTATATTTTACTTATCTGAAGGGTAAACACGATTTTTGACTTTTCAAGCACTTTTATCCTCTACATATTATTATCTTTTACATAACTTTATCCGTACAGTGTGGAACAGGCCCTGCTTTTTAAACAGGGTGTACAAGATATAGGAGTGTCCACCTCTTGTACACCCTGTTTAGAATTGTGAAAAATGTTGAATGTCAGAGAGGTTTTGTGCTAAAAATGTAGCATATCATAAGATGGATATACTAGAAACATACAAAAAGGAGTACCATACTATGTTTTTTGTATCGAAATAAGTAGTAAAAGGATTTGATTTGCTTTCTTTTCACTGTGTAGGTAGGTATATAGTTGAAATCTAAATATTTAGCTAGAAAACACGTAAGTCGCAGTCTTGCTTGAGCTTTATTTTGAGCATAAGTTGTAAGTTCTTCACGAAAGTCGAGTCAAAGTTCATTCAACGACAAATAGTCAAGTTCAAGATTTCATAAAACTGGTCTGTCACAAGTGTTAACGTTAAAATTATAGGTAAATGTTTTGCTAGGTCAGGGCACATTTTGTCATTCCTTCTATCTAGTTTATATCACTTAGCACAAATTAGTTTTAACTTTTCTGCAAAGGTAATCCACAAACGTAAACTAAGGTTTGTGTTACGTGAGCGACCTTCGCATCGCAATATACCGCCGCTTACCTGGGCTGGGACAACTTGTATTGACTTGATACTGCAAACGGCAAACATAATCGAAGTTATTGTCTACAGTGGAATAGTTTTTTTTACGTCTTTTATTTCGGTAAAGGGTTTTATTTCATTTCGGTAAAGTTTTATGTCTTTTTATTTCGGTAAAGGGGCTCAAAGGTCCGCCTAACCTATCCTAACCCATCTAACAGTGCTTTATTCCTTAACTCGTTTTCAATCATCATCAATCAGTCAGTTTACGAGTCAAATTACTGTAGTATACATATAGCTTCTTCGATTATATTACAGTTGAAAATAACATTAGCTCTGTTAGAATGTTAATTTCGTTCGTGTAGTTTTTACAGTTAGAACTATCTTTACCAATCCTGTACTAGGTATTTGGTAGGTAGTTTATTTAGATATTTTAAATTGTAATGTAATCGAGGCTAGGTACAATCAATAAAGTGCATGTTACGCTTGCTTGGTCAGATCATTAATCAGTCCATTTAGTTTTCACATCAGCGAAAACCTAACCTAATCTAACCCATCCATAATTTACATATCGACAGTCAATATAAATCCTTTTGAGGTACTGGTGAAGGTGTTGTGACAGTGGCGGGCATTGGTTTTATTTCGAGGTAGGCAGTAGATAGTTAAGTGTTCCTTGCGCTGCTTCTTCTCGGCACTAGCCCACAAATTGTCCCGAAGCAGTGGTAGGGAAAACAATATATTGGGACAGGTAAAAGTGCCTTTAATGGCCAATTTACAGAAATAAATGATTTTAAATAGTGATGAAAATCCGTGGTTTTCATGAATGATCCCCATTTGTAAGTACCTACTGTGCAGTGGTGGGCATCGGCATTTTATTTCGAGGTAGGCAGTAGATACTTTCTAAGTGTTTTATTGATGAAAATTAATTGTTTTGACTTCTGAGACGCATATGTAAGTACCTACTGCCTACCTCAATGTGCCTACCAGGTAGGCACTGCCTCATTGCCTATATGCACCGCACGCCACTGCTACTGCGTACCTCATTTAGCAGGGTACTGCAGCCCCCGGAGGAGCGCTAACAGTGGAACTGGTGCTGCGTGATGGCGGAGAGGTCCTTCATGAGCCCCTCGAGGTTCTGCATCTCGCGCTGCAGGCGCTCCGTGGAGCGCGAGGGGGTCAGCGGCTCCAGCTCCTCGCTGCAGTGCGGGACCGCGCCGCCTGGGGGGGGGGACATGTGTGTTAAGTAAACGGTATATCAAGCCGAAACTAGCCCATCCCCTCTAGCATGAGCAACAAAACACGATATGATATGATGCGATATAGCGATATATCGACACCCAACTTTCAAAATATGATAACATAGCCGCCATCTTGAACTTTTATCGAAACAGTGAGTACGTCCGTGCCGGTGAAGTCATAGTCATGCCCGACTTTTCGAAAAAAATAAAATGATGATATCAAATTTCAGATTTTCGATACTATTTTAATGCATTGTACATAACATAACATAGGCTAGTTTTGGCTTGATATATACCCTTTAGAAATCGGAAACAACCACGGTAACGCAACACCCAAACCCGAAACAATAGAAAAGTTTTATACACTGACCGCACCGGGAATCGAACCCGGAATCTCAGTGATGGCAACGCCATATACTGGATGACTTTTTTTACCGTCAGGAAAAAATAACTGTGTATTCTGTACGTAGAACTATGTGATATTATGTGAGTGTGTTTATAAAATACAACTGATTTTATAAATTTTGGAATGTCCAAAAAATATGCATAAACATAGAATACATCAATGAATATTAGGCATGGACGATATCATGAGGAGCAGGTGAAAAATCATATGACTTGAAAATCATTTGTCACACCTGCTACTTTTTGTCATATTGACTCCTACAAATCACAGACTGTAAAATCATATGTCATGCGCAAATTTCTTTTCATTCGTTGATGACATGTAGCAGAGCGGGTCTAGCGAGCGCAGGCCTCGAGCGCGCGAGCGAGTAGGAATGATTTGCTACAGATGCGTGTTAGAAAAAGACAAACATGCTGTGCTATATTTTATGCCATCATAGGTTTAAGAGCTTTAAACTTATGACCGTAAAGTTTAGATTCGTTTGTCATGATTTTTGTTACGAGTGGCAGGTTGAAACCTTCTAGTTTGTTGAATTTTATGCTGAGCGCCGTAAGGTTTAGATTATCTTGTTATGATTTTATAGTAGGGAACGTCGAGCTCGTTTTGTTTACAATGAAATTTCGTTTTATGTGTGAATTATGATTTTATGATGTTGTTTTTAAATTCACTAGTCGCCCGGTGATGAGTGATAGGTGCATACGCCAATGTAAAAATAAGTTTACTCACACATTCAGGATTTAAAAAAAAATCACATGAAAAATTTTACATTGTCAGTCCCAAGCCTGTACAAGTATGAGGGGAAGTTAATTGTTTAAAAAAAATGCTTAAATAATACACACAAATAGCACATTACGTAGCGCACGAACTATATATGACATTTCATAAAAAAGTAGCAAAGTAGCAAGGAGCAACTGTTCACAATAAATCATATTTCAATTTATGTAACAAATAGCAAAAGTGTTACATTATGACACTGTGACAAAAAATCATTGCCAATGATTTATCACAGGTGATTTCGTATGACAAAAAATCATCATTTTGTCATATGACAATGACTGAAAAATAGCAATCATTGCCATGCCTAATGAATATGCGTTTGAGTTTTGGTCGGTTTCATATTTCTAATATTTTTTTACCAATATACTTTTTTTAATGTTCAGTTAGTCAAAATTAACTTAGAATTAGATAGTTATGAGGATAAATAGTTTATAAAAATTAAACTTTTGTTTAATCCTATATTTATTAATAATATATGAACAAGAAATTAATTTATGCGACGCGACGGTGGCACTAGGAGAGGTAGGTCTACAAAAATGTGACCGCCAGTCTTACATCATGATATTAGGGTGAATGAAGAAAGTGCATACGCCGACAACGAATAACGCTAAATATGCTAGATCTTTTATGCTCAAATAAAATATAGTCATATTTTTAACATCGAAGAAAAAAAATTAAATATTTATCTAATAGACTCACCGAGCTGCAGGCGGTTGGGCAGGTGTCCCGGCGACGAGCTCGCGCTCTTCTTGTACGGGGACGTCTCGCGCGCGCTGCCCGCTACACCCAGACACACACACATTAGTGCACGTACTCAATATACAGTAACGGTATGCCTACTATTAGTACTATGTAAGTACGTATAGTGAGGCTAAACGACGAGCATTCCTCTGCGAAAACTGTATTTCAGAATTAGATGTGGAATTTTGTAAAAGTTTACTGGCTGCTCCTATTTCGGATACAGTCAGGGCTTTGTATGAGCTAGTAATTAAGGATATGACTAGTAGAAATATCTAGTAAGTATTACGTTATCATGTAAATTGTCTTTTCTATGTATGTGACTTCTTCTATTAAGAAAAAACCTTCTTTATATAAAATTAGATACCAAAAATCTATATGTCTATAGGTAAGGTATTAACTACGGGAGGAACTGATGTCAATCCTTTCACTAAATATAAATTATGGAATCTAGCCGTGTAAAGGCCGTTTTCATTTTCTGTTAAATAATTTCTTCCAACAATCATCTAGCCCTAACATAGTACAACTAAATAACAGATTTTTTTTTTATTGATTGAGATATTACTTTCTTCATTCATTAATTCATTCGATCGTTTATTCATTCAAACAAATCGTTTGAATGAATGAACGATCTAATGAATGTAAAGTAAAGTATGTTTACCTCTAGAATGCGCGGGCGTGGAGTGTTCGGAGCTGTCGAGGAAGCTGTGCATCCCTCGCGCGTGTCGCTGCAACGAGCCGCCCATGCTCGTGTTCGCGTTCGCGTTCGTGTTCGCGCTCGCGCTCGGCAGCGTGCCCGACGCGCCGGGGCCTGCCACGTCACTGCTCAGCGAGTCGCGGCTAGGGTGGAACATAACACATTGTAATTAACCTTACTATTATTATTACATAGACTAATAGTCCGGTATCGAAAGCAATATTGGTGTCTTAACCTACAAGAATTCTAAAGTTTCTAATTTTTTTTCTGTGGATACAGTTATCCCTAAAAAGCTTAATTTAACGTTTTGTGTCAGATATGCTATCTTTTTTTTTTTTTTTTTTATTCGCTTTAAAGCCGCCAAAATTGATTTGAAGCTTAAAATTATAATTGTATTGTTCTTAATATAGCATGTTTAGAATACAAGCCTAGTTTTTGTCACTTACGTCCGGTAAAAACTAACATCGAATAACTTTCCAAAAAAAACTTACAATTAAAAAGTTAACATGATGTAGGTATCTCAGTTCATATAAATATAGAAAAAAATATCTAAACTTATTATTTTCATCCGACAATGGCCAAAAAGACAAATACCTAAATTTCTACCAAAGTAAACACCAAAAATGACACAAATTGATATGTTAGGTTAGAAAACTGGTCCGGAAACTATATGCAAAAAATCACAAACTTTAGAATTTTTGAAACCTCAAACCTCAGCCGTAGCTATAATCCATCTCTTTATAATAATAATTACCTTTAAACTTTCGCGTTGCATAATTTAAACTCAATGAAACGGGAATTTACGCTATCATAATTTAGTATCTTTATACTAAGTTTGCATTATCTGTTGTACTGTAATCTGGTTCGAAACAAAAATTAAATGTAATTCTATACGAAACAACTAGCGACATAGAAGTTTGGTGCGGGGCGAAACATTCTCAGAAGACCATTACGAAACGAGTTAGCCAAGCGCCACGCCCGCATCGGCGCGTCGGGATTGGTTGTTAAGGCTGACGCACATCAAAAAATTTCGCAGACGTGCTGCATTGCGTCTGCGTGCGTCAGGATTTGTAATATATGAATTTGTACGCGTAGGTTCACACCGACTGTGTCGCAGATGCATTGCGATGAGTTTGCGTGCGTCAGTCGCACAGCAGTCCGCGAGATACAAACCGAAAGTGAGCGGAGTGGCAACGTCGCACACGCGCTCCGGCATGATGACGTTGTATTCCATAGGATGTGTTAGTTGAGGCCACACCGCGGTGACGCATACGTTTGCGTGCAGCTGCGTCACCGGCTGCGGCACTTCAGTTGTAAATATTTACAAATTTAAAGTTACTAAGAATCATGGATTTCGAAATACAAATGTGTATTATGATCCACAGGAGAAAAAATATAAGAACTGCTCAAATAACTAATTGACCCGAAACGAACACACGGTGTCGCAGATGCATCGCAACGCGCTGCGTTGCGTGTGCGTTGCCGTGGTGCCGGTGTGAATTGCTTCAAGACGCAGCGTGTCGCAGATGCAACGCATCGTGCTGCAGACGCAAGCGGTGTGCGGTAGCCTTAAGTCTCGTAAGATGCGCTGCGTGATCCGCACGTTTCGCCCCAGCGCTCAGCATCGGTGGCGCGTGCTATACTCACTGCGTGTAGTGGCCGAGCGGCTCGTAGGCGACGTAGTGCCCGCGCTCGCGTACTGTGACTATACTCACTGCGTGTAGCGGCCGAGCGGCTCGTAGGCGACGTAGTGCCCGCGCTCGCGTACTGTGACTATACTCACTGCGTGTAGCGGCCGAGCGGCTCGTAGGCGACGTAGTGCCCGCGCTCGCGTACTGTGACTATACTCACTGCGTGTAGCGGCCGAGCGGCTCGTAGGCGACGTAGTGCCCGCGCTCGCGTACTGTGACTATACTCACTGCGTGTAGTGGCCGAGCGGCTCGTAGGCGACGTAGTGCCCGCGCTCGCGTACTGTGACTATACTCACTGCGTGTAGCGGCCGAGCGGCTCGTAGGCGACGTAGTGCCCGCGCTCGCGTACTGTGACTATACTCACTGCGTGTAGTGGCCGAGCGGCTCGTAGGCGACGTAGTGCCCGCGCTCGCGTACTGTGACTATACTCACTGCGTGTAGTGGCCGAGCGGCTCGTAGGCGACGTAGTGCCCGCGCTCGCGTACTGTGACTATACTCACTGCGTGTAGCGGCCGAGCGGCTCGTAGGCGACGTAGTGCCCGCGCTCGCGTACTGTGACTATACTCACTGCGTGTAGTGGCCGAGCGGCTCGTAGGCGACGTAGTGCCCGCGCTCGCGCGCCGCGCACGCGTATATGTCTGCGCCGGGCGCCGCGCTCGCGCCGCACGACGCGCCCAGCGGGCACCCACCACCACCTAGAAGGGGGGGGGGGATATATATATATTATAGATGTAGACATGTCACGCGGAACTTCCGTCGTTGATGTTCCGCAACGGTGAGACAAAGAATTAAAGTAACTTTAAATGTCACGTGGCGCGTGGATCTGGTAACCCCGAAAATGGATTTCCTTTTTAATTGGCTGTAGTGTGTGACGCGCCTCACCCTATTACGTAGCATAAGGCATAGTATATAAGATAGATGTAAGGCTTAATTGAGGACATTATTATACCATCGGTCGACCTAATTACATCTTTAATTGTGCTCCCTGGTCCCAATATTGCATGGCGACCCTGCCAGTGCTGCCTTTGGGCAGTGCTGTGCATCAAATAATAAAATAAATCTTTTTTTTTTAATAATAAAAAATGTTTGGAGTAAGTGAATCTGTAAGACGATTAAATTGACGAAAAGTAAAACGTGCTACACTAAATAGTGCTGTGACGATGAAGAGATTTTTGCCTGTCTGCCGGGTGTTGACGGAGCCAGATGAAGGTACGAAAACTTGCTGGGCGCCGGAAGCTGGTAGGCGTCTAAGGATGAGGAAGGATAGTTGCTGGGCGCTGAGAGTTGTTGGAGTCGTGATGTGATGAGAAATGTTGGCGCCGGGAGTGTCATGCGTGTCAAAGGAAAGATGAAGACGCGGGAATGGAGGACACAGAAATAATTTTATGTTACTTTATTTTTTTTCAATGTTATAACCTTTTTTTTTTAACGTGGCCACGGTAGTTCTTAAGGTTTGGTAAAAATCACGTAAGTAGACAAGTCAATTAAAACTTTAATAGTAATTTATTAACAGTATTTTTACACTTTTCAATCTTTTATCTAAAAAAAAAATATTATTAGCTATTTTCAATCTTGATTAGCGATTTGGTTGCACACTTTGTAATATTATCCGTCACGTTATGTGGCGATCAGCATATTTATTCTCACTGTTATTTTGTCTTTTTTCCAATACATTTACGTAAATAAGTATTTCTTTTTACGATTCAATCTCATATATTTATTGTTTTGAACGGCTTTTAAATTTTAGATTAATCATTCACAAGTTTTTGTCACCAAAGAATACAAAATTACTTAAGTAATTAATTAATTTAATTTAATATTTATTTGGTTCTTAATTTAAGTGACTGATATATCTTTTCTTATTAAACTACTTCATAAAACGTAATTCTTTATGATTATCAATTGTATTATTTACACTCTTTGTTTTCCATGATATTATAAATTACTTTTGGTTTTAGGTACTGAAATATCTAAGCAATTATGTAAATAACTTCGTAAAAAAAATGTATTAATAATTATAAATAAAGTATCTTTAACACACTTCTTATAATTAGGGTAATTTAGCTATTATTGGGAATCTTGAAATCTAAATTAAATTATAAATTTGATAGTAACTTCTGACACATAAAAAATGAAATTTAAATGGTTAATCTAATTTTAACCTTGGAAATTAAATTTTAGAATTAATAAAATCATCACCTACCTACATAAATTACTAACATAAAAAGTAAAGATTTGTTAAATATATAATGTTGTCATTTTAATTACGCGTTTCAATGATTTTGAATTTATAAAATAACTATCTAAAATTATATTTAATCATTTTTGGACAAACAATAAGAGAACACACCTTAAAAGCTATACATAATTTTATGAGGTTTTTACAGGTTGCCACCGAAGGCGGTATCTTTTAATTTTAAAACTTGGTACTATTTAATTTTGCTTAACAAATTAGATTTTTCTGTCTTAAAACGATATCACAATTTAATATATATTTTAATATTATTTAATAATAAGCCCTAATTCTATACTTGTTTATGAATCCAAAATTCCAAATCCAAACTTTTGATAATTATTCTTTATTTTCAAATAAAATAGTAGGTCATTCATGACAGGTCACATTCAATAAATAATATTTTATTATTAATGAATTTAACAACAAAATTTTAGTTCATTTGTGTGTACTATGCTTTAAATTTTATTCAGTCGTTTAACTATATATTTTTTCACTATCGTACGTAACGTTGAAAGATTATATATATATTTTTACTTTAAATAACAGCATTTATTGTTACGTTTTCTATCGTTTAATCTAAAACATGGTTATACTATTTAGGTATAAAATCATTTTAATAATATTAACTAAAAAAAAAATGCATGTCTTATTATTTGTTAAATACGTAGTTAGACCGACATTTATGCATTGCACCATATACGGCGACACGTGTTACGCATCAGCATTATTTTATTTGTTACCGGCTATTCTTACGAAATATGAAGCTGTTCTTAAAAGGGTAACGAATACTATCAGATATCGTTAAACTAGTAGTTGTTATGCACAATTGCAGTATCTGTTCTTTGATATTGATATCATGTTTATTCCGACTAAGCTATGGACTGAAAAGTAACTCTTTGATTTCTACTAATATCTAGTAATATGTAACAGTGTGGTACCCTTAAATTTATTATCAGCGATTTTTTAAAAATAAATCACTTTTATCTGAATTCAAAATGTATATGGGACAAGTAATGGACAATACAAATAGTAGTAACGTGTTAACAAAAATGTAATTTTAGTTAGTGAAGCTTTGGCAAGTACTTAGTAGGTTTTTTTTTGTATGGTTACAGGGATGTATTAAACAGCTTTTGTACCTTGTTCGAGTGCATTAGGTACATTCCAAGAAAAGTATAGCTATGTGATGTAGAAAGATGAATGGAAAAGTTTTGTAAAGTCAGTAGGATTTGCGAATGTTATTAAAAGATTGTTTGGTATGACAGCAAGATTAATATTTGGAGATTAGGAGATACTTTAGTAGAAATATTTTGTCAAACAATTGGACTGATCACCCAAGAGTTAACAAAAATATTTATGCTGAAGCATTTAGTTTGATAATAATGTTTTAATGTTGGTTTGGTAATGTAAATTTGAAAGTTATGATGAGATTTTGTTGATAAAGGTAGGGCACACAAGTGGTACAAAACGGAGTCGAATCCTTCAGTTTGATCATGGTGTAAAGGAGATTTCTCTGTGAAAACCGTTGGAGGTCAATAGGATCTTAAATGAGGACCCGTTATTATAGTATATGAGTTTTAAAAAAATGGTACAAGGTACAGCTAGGGTGTCAGATCCTTCATTTGATCATGGTGTAGACGAGTTTCTCTCTGTGAAAATAGTTGGAGATTAATTATCTTAAAACATGACCCCAATAAATAAGACTATGCGCATAGCAAGTGGTAAAGGACTAAAATGTCGTAGTTAAAAGTAAAAGTCGACTATAAAATAAAAAGCTGTTACCAAATAAAAGTGTGTATAATATGAAAAGGGACCGGCCGGCCCAAATAAAGAAATTACCCAAAGAGGTAAAAATGTACCAATTATGATAGTGTGTGATAATGTGCCTACCTACTCGTATCTAGAGTTTTTTTAAAGAAGTTTTGAAAAGTAAAGTATGAGTGCGATTTTAAATAGAATATGGAAGATTGTTTTGGTGTTACACTACACTAGTATTATTATTTTGAATTTATTTATGAAATACAATTATGTTTGTAACTGGTTTCATTATAATACTACAATAATAGGTATACAAAAGGAATTATGCTTATGTTTTTGTTATGTCCAAATTTCAAATTACTTATCTGTGTATTTTTCTACGAGTAACAAAATTTTAAAAATTATATAACAGAAAATTTAATAAAAAACACTTATTACTGGTACCCACTGAAATATTATTTAAGAAAACATTTATTTGTTTCTTTTTTTCATTTACCACATAGGTAAATTCTTTAGTTCAAAGTCTATAAGATGAAAAGGGTTTATTTAAAATTATTTTCCTTTAAAAATAAACATTGAAAATTAAATACCATAATTCTTTTTTGTGAAATGTTTTATTAAAAACGTGTTTTTTTTTTCGACAAATTGACTTGTCTACCTAGCAAATGTTAAAATTAAGCGTAGTAATGATAATATATATTTTTTAAGAATTTCATAAATTAGTTTACTTGTCACACATTTTTTTAAATAGAATGTCAAATTGATCTGGTTTTGTTTAGTTTAAAAAAAAATATATTTTAAAATCTTAAATTTTATTCAAATACAATCATAAACTTATATTAAAATAACAACAAATTTGTAGAAATTAGCTATTTTAAATTTTCTATTAATAAAAATGTCATGTTATTTTGTTAAATTTCATTATGATTTAATTGTTTGTTACAGTTTAAAGTTTCACCAATTAGTTGATTGTTATCGTGAAATATACTAAGATTGAAAAAGATTAATTTTATTGTAATGTTAGCTAGGAAAACTTTGTATTTTATTAAGTGAAATACGATGAAGTGGACTTTAATAAATTAATAAGTATTTTTTTAAGATAATGTTATTACTCATTCAAATTAAAATTGTAATGCATTTTTTGAAAAAGCCGTGTAATTATTTTATTGAATTAAAATTTTTAAATACATAACATTATTTGTAAATTTTTCAACAATCTCAAAATTTATTGTAATATTGTAATTACTTTTAAATTTCTCGAAGACAATTTTTTTCTAAAATTCGACCTAATTGTAATTGAATCTTTTAAATTTATACTTACTACTACTTTTAATTATGTATACTTTTGTTATAAAGCATAGGTATGATTGGCTTAAAAGTAAAAAAAAAAATTGAATAACTTTTTTTTTTTTCTTCAAAATACGGGGAAGGTGTAGTGTGTGACGCGCCTCACCCTATTACGTAGCATAAGGCATAGTATATAAGATAGATGTAAGGCTTAATTGAGGACATTATTATAACATCGGTCGACCTAATTACATCTTTAATTGTGCTCCCTGGTCCCAATATTGGTATAAAACTGTATTAATTAGCGTTGGAAACTTAAAATGCTTGTGTATGATTTATTAATTTTTTAAGCAAAACGAAATATTGTAAAGCTGTTTGTTTCCTGAATAAAAAAATAAAATAAAATAACTAAATGAAGACTTAAGAATATCATACTTAAATACTTCAAAATATAATAAGCTTGTTAAAAACGAGTAGGTTACTCCATAAGGTGTGCCCGACAACAACAAATTATATGCAATGACATCTAAAAGCTGAACAACTGACGGAACTTCCGCGTCATATGACGATTGACCTTGATTGATTTGAGGTTGCCAAATCATAAAAAATATAGTTCAAAACTGCATAATTAATTATTAAAATGTAATTAATAAATACTGAATGCTTAGTTCCGTGTGAAAGCATAAACGAGAACTATATTTTTTTGGGAAAAACCGAGCAAAACAAAACAATAAGCGAGCGAGTATAAAAACAAATCAGCTGTACTGTAAGTCACTGCGTTTTCTACATTAGAATACTCACAGTACTCCCGCGGCTGCGGCGGCGCATGCTGCGGGTGCGGATGTTGCGGATGCGGCGGATGTTGCGGGTGCGGATGCGGCGGATGCAGCGACGCGAGGGACGACTGCGGGGACAGCAGCGGGCCCACGCCCGACAGCAGCGGCGTGCTCTGCGGTGTAACGTTATTGTCACCGGTTCATTTATCTTTAAGGCCTATACCCTATAGGTCTTGGCGATTCCCGGTAGAATATTATTGAGACAGACTCTAATACTGAATACCTGTATTACCTAACATTTTATTCTGCAGATAAAGTTTTTGACTTTAGGTGGCGGGCACGCAAACATGAACCCGTACTTTTGTCGCAAGAGCTTTACAAACTAACCAAAGAACCAAAAACCGGGTTTTTAGATGACTTAATTGTCTTTCCGACGTTCCGCATTTTTTTTTTTTTTTTACATATGTAAGAAGGGGATAACGGTGCTGATTGTGCAATTAGTAATATTATTTTAAAACATTTTGTATTTGGTTTGGATAGTACACTTGTTTGTTATCCTAAAGAAATATAATAAAATATTTTACATAAACGTTTAAAAACAATATAAGTAATGGATTATGGACACCTGTACGTTTGTGCTGGCTGGATGGCGATCTCGTGCTCCACCTTCTCTTGATTCACTAATTTATAGACATTTCATATATTGAAACGTAGTCGAACGTTAACCTACACTACAATACAATAAATCATTTATTTTTGGAATAATCCATATAAATTGTTAGTAACAATAATAACTTATACCTATGTTAGTATACAATAAAATTAAAAGGCTTAAATTTTCAGTTCAGTTTCAGGGCACAGTATCAAAATCTTTGATGACTCCTTAGGTCAGCTATTTAAACAGTCAAAGTTTACAGTTATTTGTGACAGATATTGGCTCTTATTAAAAGGAAATAGTTGATGAACTTCCTATATTTTATAAAATATTTTTAAAATTAATGACGGAGAAACGGCACAATAAGAAACAATGTACGATCGTAGCTTATATACTTGTTTTATTGAGAATTAATGTATAATATTGAACATAATAAAATGTTGGGGTATCGGGAGGCCTAATACGAAAGCGCATCGTTCGGTCGGTTGTATTATCCGATCAAATTAAAACATCCATTCCCCCGTATCAAAGGTTTGACAATTTTTGAACAATTAATTTTTACACGGCTAGATTGAGTTGGTCATATTTTATCAAAGGATTGATACACTGGCCATTTTAATTTGTTAGGTTTATACGACCGAACGAAAGATACACTTTCGTGCTAGACCCCCTGGCATCTGTGTTCTGTCGCACAGCAAGTGTTGAACAACTGACCTGGTCGGGCAGGTTGTGGCGCGCGTGGCCGCGCCGCTCGCACGTGGACGTGCAGCCCACGCCCACGCCCACGCCCACGCCCGTCATCGCTGCAACCGACACAACACTTCTATACCTGCATTACAGCGGAACGCCGCGAGATACTTCGCCACGAACCTTGTTTCACTTAAGCCGCGTTCCGAATTGCGCTTAAAGCATGTCAGCGCGAATCCGACCAAATATAATAGTCACAAATATTACACAAAATAAGGTTTTTTACCTACCTATTGCATTTATCCGAATTCGTGCTAATATTGCTTTTAGCGAAATTCGAAACAAGGCATTAGATTAGACACATTCGTGTGACGAGCCAAGCCAGTATTGGCCATTTCTTCGTTTTACATGTTACGATTAACACGAAGTCTATAGCACGTTCCAGAAGCCAGGTCCATTACATCTAGGCTGTATTTAATAATAGCCTAAAACTTTAGGGCTGCGGCAGGTAAATCTAAATCATATTTTTTTTCAAACTAGCCATTAATAAGCCCCTCCCCTCCTGCTTTCAAACATGATATTTAAAGCTTTTAGTGAGGCGCTCTTACGTTCATTTTCTCTTGGCTTATCATTTAAATGCCAGGGGTTAAAAGAGGCCTCGCCTAAGAAATTTAACAATTGTAAATATTAAATTACCAATGCTATGTAATGTAATAATATGGTTAAATAAATAAAGTCAATTAGAAAAAAGAACAAAAATAAGTTTAAAATCAATAAATATAACAACAAAAAGTAAACAAAAAAACAACGCACATGTATTATAATCGTCATATCTCCGGCAAGCGGCGAGCGCGGCGTGCGTGTTGGCGAGCGTGTTCGCGAGCATGCTCGCGCTCGCGGGCGACGCGCGCGACACGCACGAGCTACACGCGTCGTCGCTCGCGTTGCCGCGCGACGTCGGACGCCCGCCGTCTAGCCGGGGGAATTAGGGCAACTCAATAAAAATCAAAAAAGGAGAACAAAACAACGAAAATGATAACGAAAACTTTGATAACGTTAAAAAAAATATAAAAT
The DNA here is from genome assembly GCA_950371115.1 of Anania fuscalis. Lineage (NCBI taxonomy): Eukaryota > Metazoa > Arthropoda > Insecta > Lepidoptera > Crambidae > Anania > Anania fuscalis. The sequence goes on along the minus strand of OX493353.1, from coordinate 8,808,000 downwards.
AATGTTTAAAAAATCAAGAAAACCTATAAATTTCGAATTTTATGTGTTGCAACTACAATTATAAACGTATGCTGCAGTGGCGCTACTGTGCTGTTACAAATCGGTTCTAATATTGTATGAAAGTAAGTATTAAATGAGAGTACTCGTAAAAAACCTGAAGTGGCAAAGGACAGGCCACTTCGCTCTGCTGTTGGGGATGAAAGGCCATCACAAACTAAAAATACGCACAGTTCAGGTGGCAGGAAGCAACCCTGCTTGAGTAAATGACATACAGTGACCCCAGAACCGCTAGCTGTGGCGTTCTAGTTGACTTTCAAAGCTTAATTAAACTAAACTTCTTTTACTTTAAATATAATTTACGTAACATCGATAATTAATTCAATACAAAATAAATTAAATTTAAATTAAATTTAAAAAAATATGATGATAAAATATGTCATGTTTCATATTTAATAAAATGTGATGAATTGGCATGCAGCATCATCGGGGAATCCCACCGCATGCAATCAGGATAAAATTTAATTTTTATCAGTAAAGAAGTGGCGTATTTGCCGAGCGTCCATAGCTAACCATTTCTAAGCATCCTTAGCACTTAGCAGTAGGGAGATGTGACAAGTACTCACCGACATAGGTAGGCACGTAATGCCTCGAGTCGAGCGAAGATGGCGGCGGCTGCATTCGCGCCGGCTCGTAGTCGCCGCGCGGCAGCGTCAGCGTCGACGACACCAGCGCGTTGGCCGCGTCCACGCTGCCGGCGGAGACTGCAGCGGAGACATCGCAATTTATACGGGGACACTTTTTATCGATTGTCTTCCCGCAGCAGAACCATTCGGTATCAGGGGCACTATCGATTCACGAAGTTATATTTTGAAAATAAATATTTTTTTTACTTGAAAAAAATATTCATCCACTCGAAAGCGTGAAAAACAATATTAACTCACTAGACTGTTAGACTGTGCACCGCGGCCATTCACCCCGCGCCCAGGGTTTATCAAATCAGCCATTATTTGACTTTCAGGAAAAAAAGTTTACGAATAGATTGTAATATTGAGACCAAATCTCTACGCTGCGAAAAGACTACCAGTAAAAATTCACGGTGTATAGGGTCACTTTTTAATTAGTATGTAAAGTTTTATATACTGTTCTACTCGTGAAGATAAACCACTTTTTCTAAGACACCAACAGTGAATAGTTGCACCAAGAACTTATGTATGCAAAAGTGTATTTTTTTCTCGATTTCACTATTTTACATATTTAAAGGCACAACTACAGCGATGAATTTAATACATATTCTCAAATTTGTAATGTAGGTTTCACGTTAAATCTACATTCAATATCCATGGTAATCATTGTTCTTTTTCATAAATTTAACACCTTATTCAAGTTTTTGATACTCACTAAAATCACACCCTAGTTGAATAATTTAATGAAACTATGGTGTTAAATTTCTAAACGCTTTCAAATACCATAAATGTAAACGCAACAATTTACACACAATAACCTCGTGGTTGTTACGCTGTATCCGTGCAATATGAGCGTAAACCTCCGTAATTTACGCGGCTGTAATCTTAAATAGTTTGACAACTAGTAATTTTATTTAGTTTGACAGCCAGTGCGGAATTTACGCGCTTAAATTGTGCGGAAGTCTCGCAGCCAAGTATGTTATATGACATTTCTCTACTTAACGTGTCGTGAAAAATCTTAAAATCATTAAATTAGCCATACAATTATAATAAGCGTGTGAATGAGGAATGTAGATTATGAGTATGAAGCGTATATAGGTTTATAGGAGGACTATCTCACTTAGGTGAAAAGTTAAAAAGTGCCCATTTTTAAGCAGTAAATAACAGTTCAAAAACCCTCCACAACAGCGCTAATGTTGCTAGAGGGTATGAAATGAATTTGGTATTTGAGGTGCCTTTAAAGTTTTAAAAAATATCATAAAATTACATATGTAGTTGCTATAATTTTCTGAGTAAATTAACATTATTTTATTTTTATTAAAAAGTGCGACATCCATGATAAAGCGAATGTTACTCCTTGTTTAGGTCTCTTCTCTCTCACTCTCACACTATCTCACTGTAGCTCCTGTTTACGCTATTTTACGGACACTTTTTAATACATAGAGATAGCCCTCCTTTATTGTACACACCACAGTTATGACTCCTAACATAGTCAAGTTTAACAAAGTCAATAATGATGCTGATGGAGCTGAAGGTGAACGATCATAGCGTACTCTTACTGGCGGAGCTGTGCAGGCTCTTGTCCATGTGCTTGAGCTCCATCTGGTCGTGGTGGATCCACAGGTCCGGCGGCTTGATGCCGGCCGACGCCGACGACTTCTGGTACGTGCTGGAACGTAAGGGGCTATTAGCACCACTCACTGTAGCTTGCTACAAGGGTTAAACTTAGTACTTTTTACAAAATTATTACTTTGAGAGTTTATTTTATTTTTAATACTCAGTACCAGTACAGTACCATTTTTTTTTTTATAAGTTAAAAACTTTCTCAAAATAGACACAGAACAGCTGAAAGATCATATTGCTAGACTTATCTGTGGACAATGGAGCGGGTTACATTATTGCTAACTCTAATTAGTATAGTTTAATACGTAAGCAGTCAATGTAATTGTTTGTTGTCCCAAATAAAGGGTGAGAAAAAGTGTTTATTTTTCGAAATTCTCAATATGAGAAGTGCACCAAATGCGAAATGCACATTCTGCGTCAGACCCGTTAAAAATAAGAAGGATTGAGTGTACGTTTGTAAACTCGACTTGATTTTGTACCTACACCTCGGCTGGCTTACTTGAACTTAATCGAGAGAGAGAAGAGGTTGCGCTCTACTCAGTACCAGTTGAGAGCTTTATCCTCGAAAATGTTGACAAATATGTTTACTTAAGGCAAGTGATCCAGTTTAAGAGGTCAATCGACGAATCCAACTCGGATGGGCAGCGTTCGGGAAACAACATCTTCTAGTCCAAAATACGTCAGTGCCTTAACAAAATCTACAAACAGTGTGTGCTACTAGTGATGACATACGGAACAGTGAACGAACTAAAGTCCCTGACATAACCCGACGAATAAAAGCATGCTGGCGGGGCACATAGCTTGTAGAACTAACGGCCGATGAGGCAGAAAGGTTCTGGAATGGAGGCCACGTATCGACAAGCGCAGCGTGGGACTCACACCCACAAGGTGGACAGACAACCTGGTAAAGGATGCAGGAAGCCGCTGGACGCAGGCCGCGCGCTACCGGCTGATCTGGAAGTCACTGGGGGAGGCCAATGTTCAGCAGTGGATGTCCTGTGGCTGAAATGATGATGATCTATCTGTAAGTCATTGGACCTATGGCTGAAATTAGGACGGGTGCCTGTTCGTGGTTGTCATCTAGCTTGTTCTTCTGATATTTTACTACAACTCTTCCGCCTCCCATGTGATATTACGTGATTCTTCCGAAAATCGTGATTTGTTCAGCATCCACCCCCTTCAGTAATTTATGCCAAATAATAACCTAGAGCAGCGCAAGACGTCTGTCCACCTTATACTTGGTAAATGTTGCTGGAAGCCGCTGGATGCAGGTCACTTCCAACAGGCCAATCTGGAAGTGACTGGGGGACGCCTATTTCCTGTGGCTGAAATGATGTACTATCGTGGGCTCCGACGCCTTACCACTTTGTAGAATTATTCCTGTGTAAGCGCATCGCGCCGGACACGCTCCCACCCGCCCTTATTGGTTATGCATTTTACGTTTTACTACAACCAATTGGATACATATAAAAGCTTGCTTGTGCCTAAACAACTATTGTCTTGATTGAACCATAAATGAACGTAGGGCGTGGCTTGAAGTGAGGGGCAATGAGGTGGTTGCAAACCATTTTAGCTTTAAGACTGGTCAGGCGTCGGTAGTACACAGAGTGTGTGGCTGACCTGGTGTCCGGCGAGAGCGGCGGGCGCGCGCGGCGGCAGCACAGCGACAGCGCGAGCGCGGCCGCGAGCGCCAGCACTGCGCACGCGCCGCCCGCGCTCGCCCACAGCCACGCCGACGTCGCGCTCGCCAGGCCGCCGCCTTCACCCGCTTCTGGAACGCGACTCATTTGATATAGTTGATGCTCAAGAGAAAAAACACTCGAGAGCTAGGACGCACTGTGGCTAGATCGCCGCTGTTTTTAACCACGTAACTTTATAATCAAGTGAAAATGATGCAAGCGACGAATATAGAGCTATCAGAGCGACTCTCCTCTGGACATGATCTACATGATCTGCCTTGGGCAGCCTGGAAATCCTTAAATAAGTTACAGACCCAGGTAGGCTGAAGCAGGGAGAACATGCACAGGTGAGGTTACAGCTTATGACGAGGATCTGGCGGCGCGACAGCCCTAACACGCGAACCACAGTATCGACTCGACAGCCCTACGCCCGTCGCCCATGCCTACGCACCCGTACCCGTACCGCGACAACGCTTTATAAGGCGCGGTGAGAAGGAGCTCCGCGGCACTCGTCTCATCCGAGTTCCGCAGCCGTGGCAAGTCGTCTTCGCACGCGCGTCCACCGTTCACATTGCCTCGGAGCACCGGAACTCTGACGATTTGCTGCCCCCTGTTCCTCACTAACATTAGTTAAGTACCCGACCCACATCCTGATCCAAAGGTTCGTAGGCCTAGCGGCGAGCACGCGTGACTCGAACCTTTACTCCCAGACCTTGACCGCGCTCCTGCGGTGAACCCATCCCCGGCCCGGACGCTCTTGCGGCGAGCACGCATACGACTCCGCATGCCAGCCTTTCTTACCCGTAAACAAAAGTAGATTATTAACAAATACCCGCCTCGCTACGCGCCGACCGTAATCCGCGATACCGTCCGTGGGAACCGCACCGATCCCCGTCGCCCTGCCTCGTCCGTCCGTATAGAATAAGTTGAGAGTAAGACAGCAGTCACAGGTCTAAGTTGATTAAGAAGTGAACTAGTTATAAGGAACAATTGTGTGTTTTTCAATATAGAGAGTGCAAACGTCCCGTTGGTTTATCTGGTTAAATCCCTAATAGAATCCTAAAATTAGGTACACATCCTCTCACCGCACGCACCGCGGGCTGGAGTCAGTACGTATGTTGACGAGGAACTCTGGCCTGAGCTAGCCGAAAGCGTTCTTCGTCACAAGCTTGGAGAACTCATGTCTATGTGGTATTTCCCCCCAGGCAATGGCACATCTTCTAACATGCCCTGGGTGTCCCTACACCTGCACACGCGAGAATCTTTACAAAACCATTGATAGTGCTATATCGGTAGCTGAGTTTAATCCTCACATATATAAAAGCCTGAGTCGACACGCAAAAAAGAAAAAGCGGCCGCACTGGTGGCTTTTTGCCGCAACTGATTTTAAAACCGCAATTTGTTACAGAACAGTGCATGCCATTCTAACCCATAGAACTTATATTGGCGCGCACGCATTGACGCTGTAACCGCAGGCGGTTTCCGTCATTTTTTAGCAGACCACCGCCATGAATATTCGTTACGTTGTTATTCTGGCTTCGAAATTATGTCGCCGACTAAATCAGAGTCAGTTTCCAACGAACTAGATTATAAAAGTTTCTTAAATCTTTGGCTTTTTAGTGGATGGACCCAATATTTGCGAAATTTGTGCAGAATTATTGTTTTTCTGTTTCTTAATATTACGGCAGCATACACACAGCTCTCTTGAAACCCATCTTCAAACTGTGAAAATCGAAGCCAGTTCCGCGGTTTTTAATCCCAGTGTGTGCGTTTCGGGCGGTTTACCGGTTTGGCAGTTTACCGCTGGCGGGAAAATCAAATCAATCAAATCGTTTATTTGCTTTAAATAGGTGTTTACAGAGCTCCGAAGATATTATACAGATATTTGTGTTGCTTAAAACCTATTTAGCCATTATCTATGACATGCAAAATTTAAAAGTTTTTATGAGAAAAAACCATAGTGCGGTCTAGGTCTAACGACAAGCGGCGCGATCCGCGGAGCGGGTGGCGTAGCTTCAGTGATTTATCCGTTTAAGGAGAAGCAGCGCGCGTCGTTTCCCGCCGCATTGGGCGCGTAAAAACAAACATATGGTAACTAGTTGTTTCGTTTATGAAGGAGCGGAGCGTACGGAATAGCGGTTCACCGTGTGGTTTACGGTGTCCCCCGTTGCGTCACCCGCTAGGCACTTCACCGGTCGCGTCTATTGCGGCGTCACCCGTCGCATCTACCTATCTTTTCAGCCTATGTGCCTAGTGGAATGCACCACTGCTGGACGGAAGCCTCCCCAAAGAGTACATCTCCCGCTTGTTTCATCCATCCACTGCCAGCCATCTTTTTTAGGTCGTTAGTCCATCGGAACATAGTCCAAAAAGCAAGCAAGCAAGCTTAAATGGCAGTAGGCTGGCCACATCTGTCGCAGAACCGATAAAAGGTGGAGTCATCGAATTCTTGAATGGAGACCACGCCTTGGCAAACGTAGTGTAATATACGAGCCAGCAAGATGGACCGTCGCCCGTCGCATGTGACGCTACAAATCGAACAAACGCGTGCAAAAACGCTTCTCCTTGAACCTCCATACTTCGCCGTATGCTTGTGTTTCCGGCTCACCGCTTCGCGCACCGCGCCGCCCGACGCCCCTCTGTCTCTTTGAACGTGGCCCTATGTAAGCATTGCAAACGAATAGGTTCAGGTCATTTCGTAAGGGAAACGTATGTTCCTATCACTCGTTCATGACTGCCGCAACTTAAGGTTCACCTCACATTTATTGACCTCCAACAAGAAAATATATTAGTGTCAGAGATTTCTAATCATTGGTCACCACCTGTGTGATGTGTGTGTGTGTAGTGATGATCACCTTAAGGCGAAAGAGGACGTGAATTTAATAAAGTCAAATTAAAAGTGAGCATCTCATTGCCCATGATTCTTTATAGATGAAATTTTGACAACTTCACCAATCACAAAAGCCGCCGAAATTGGGTGCTTCTAGAATCTGTAGAAGAAACACAGTAAAAGTGCCAATGGGCAGAACACAACCTCCGTGTAACTGATAACCGTTGTAGAAGAAAGGTCTTCGGGGAGTAACCACGAACTGAAAGTTTTGTACTCCCCTAGTGGTGTGGTATGTGACACGGGCGGCGTGAACGGCCCCAAGCCCTTAAAATTCTTAGACCACACCTTAAGGCCTTAACACCACCCAAGTGCCTAAAATCTCGAATATAAAAATCAAATTGTCAGAATACCTGTTACTTGAATCTATAAATTTAAAATACGATATGCTAGAAGAAGATTTAATAAACATCTTGAATTAAATAATTTTGATTTTCAGTTAAGTCCCTTGGATTAAAACATGCACAAAAAAGTGTCTATGTTTTTTATAAATTGCAAATGTTCTCTTAAACTGCACAAGCTATTTCATTACTGTTTTCACGCAAAACAAGATTTTGAAAATATGCATGTTTTGAATTGAGAGTTTTATTTGAAATTGCTCGTTAAAGGCATTAATTTCATAAAAAAACATGTTTTCCCGATTTTTAGAGGTCATCCGCAGGCGCGAAAATGTATGGGCACGACGCGTTAAGGTCATTCAAGCGTGTTAAGGCCTTAAACTGTACCCTGATTTTCAGACTTCGCTGAACCCTGCTTCCCAAAATCCACCGAAGTTTGGTGCTCTAGGTGGAATGACAAATATCTGCAATTGAAGGTTTCCACTCACCTAGTGGTGTGGTGTATGACACGGGCGGCGTGAACGGCCCCAAGCCCTTACTATTCCTGGCCTGCACCTTGAACAGGTAGGTGGTGCGCGCGCGCAGGCGGTCGACGCGCGCGCGCGTGCGCTCGCCGGGCGCCGACAGCGCGGCCCACTCCTCTCCTGCGCTGCGCTGCGCTGCGTACATCACTACGTAGCCTGGGGGAGAAGAAGCTAGTGCTAATGATATATATTTGATACTTTGGCAATACAGTAGGCCTGTAATTCATATTTAAATTAAAAACCCAAGTCGACCATGCACGGATTTGAAACTTAATCTTCTGATTAGCGCGCAGGCGCTTTACCAATTAAGCTACAGAGGCATATCCTGATCGGACGTAATTGAATCTCTTAATTGATTAGAATAAATTTAAAATGGATGAATTCATCATGGTGGACAGACGACCTGTTAAAAGCCGCTGGATGCAGGCCGCGCGCAACCGGCCAATCTGTAAGTTACTGGGGAAGGTCTATGTTCAGCAGTGGACGTCCTGTGGCTCAAATGATGATGATGAAGTAAACGAGTTGCGTGTGTACTAACCGGTGATGACCCCGTTGGGCCTGGCAGGCGGCGCCCAGCTGAGCTCCACAGCGCGCGAGGGGGAGGCGGGGGCGGGCGGGGGGGCGGCGCGCAGGTCGCGCGGGGGGGAGGCGGGCGCGGCCTCCAGCGTCGTGTTCGACACCAGCATCGACCACTGGGACTCGCGACCGCCTGCGCACGCACACAGTTACAAGTGTTACACAGCAGCTGACAAATCATCCACACAAACAAATGACATCTCAAACGTACGAGTGTAATGAATCCCACCAAAAACATAAATATAAAAAAGGAGAGCCAAGTTAAATACAAAAATTATGCTTGGCTGTGGGCTTCGCCGCAAAAAGAATGGAGATCTAAATGAGTGCCAAGTTCTATGCAAAATCCAAATATGTATTTATAGGAACAAAATAACATTATGAACAAGTATTAACTCTATTTCTTTGCTTTATTGGATATCTATAACAATTGCTGTTATTTAAAAAAAAATGAAATCTTAAAGTAGATTAGATTTGACCTGGCCAGTTTTCATTACATCAGTCATTTTATAAAGTTATTCAACATACATATATATATATATATATATATATATATATATATATATATATATTTTAATTCTGATAAAAACTGGCCATGTCAAATCTAACCTACTTTAAGATCTCACATTTTTTGTCACAAGTTTACGTTAAATATGTTATAAGTTATACAAGGGTTAAAAATGACACCAAGTGGTTCGTGTGATAATACACTCGGCGCTGGCTAGCTAGTTCCATTGCTTAAACTTGGCTTGACACGCTTCCGCGTGTCTATTTTTATATCATTTAAACAAAAGCGATTTATGTTTCTGACAGATCACTCATTCTAGTCAATCAATGACTTTCTAGGATTTAAATCTCAAATTATATGAGGCTTTATCCGCTTGACTGCCTGCTCGTTATTTAATTGACATTGATATTAATTTATTTGTGCGTAGATGGATTATTATTATGGTATTTTGTAATTTAACTGCCACTTAGATTGCTTTTATCATATATTATATTTAAATGAAACTACTTTTACGGATTATTTCGCGATTTATTAACATTTTATTTAACCTGACGTTTCGAACACTTTACAGCGTTCGTGGTCACAGGTAGACTAAGGTGTTATTCGTCTTTACAATATTTTGAAAAACTATAAACTACCGTCTCTCAGTTAATATTAATTTGTGTTCCTATCTACGCGTTTTTATGTTATAACTATCTACTATTTACCTGTGTATCACAAATAAATGATTTGAATTTAAAGGTCAGACTCCAATAATTTATAAATGATTATAGTTCTTACAAGAAACCAAGAGATGGCGTTGTGGCGTCTGCCTATCTATCCTGTAGGTACTGAGGGTCACTACTAATAAGTCCGTATATAATTGCGTACTGTTTACAGGGGTGCCACTAGACCCATCAGAAGGATAGCGTAAATAAATTCGGAATGTCACTGAATGTCTGTATTCTGGTATCGACAATTTAAATTACGTCACAATAAATAGGTGTGCACAAATCGTACTTAACACACTGTACTTCGTACAATGATTTCATATTTGTAATGCTTGTCGTCATATAAGTCCAACCATGGTCACACCACAGTGCGTACATTCTGTTCAAGACCGATATTAGTATAGTATTTAGTTTTACAAAACAACCAAGAGATGGCGTTGTTAAACATTAATCCGCGCAAGTATACCAATTTTATTGCAAAACAATATGGTCTTGATGTATATTTCTTGCAATACATACACACACAATTAGGTCGGGCTACTCGGTGGTTTCATTGATTCCTTTCCCGTAGTAGCACTTCGCGGTCAACTAGGTCATCCTATTTAACACCCACTGACCTTTGATGAGTTTGACGGCGAACTCGTAGTGCGTGTTGGGGCGCAGGTCGTCGAGCATGCAGTTGAGGTCGGACGCGTTGTACGTGCGCGCGCGCCCCGCCCCCCCGGCCCCCCCGGCGCCCCCCGCGACCCCCGAGCCCGCCACCGCCCAGCGGACTACGTAGCGGCGACCGTCGGTGGCAGTCTACAAAGGGGTACACGTGTAACAACACAGGGCTGCATTGAAAACGACACAAACGACAATGTGACCTGCTCGTTCATTCATAAAAACAGCCGTACTCCGCGGCGCCGACGCCAAGCCAACAACGGTCCTTGGCGGTAGCCACGAACTCGTAAAACAATCTCAAATCTGTCAAACATTATCAAAATTGTCAAATTTTGTATGTAATGACGTACCAAAATTAACAGATTTGACAGCTTTGAGACTGTTTTAAGGAGTTCATGGTTAAACCGCTTGTTGGTAATTTCATCAACGCTATGCGATTGTAGCTTACACCGGCGCTTCTGCTGTTAGAAATGTACGCAACATCATAAAGACTAAGGTTTGATTGAGCGCGCCATTGTGACTATTAATGCATTAAACTTTGCAGTTCTCGGTAGCACAGAGATAGTGCGTGATGAATCATCATCATCATCACCAGCCTATATCAGCCCACTGCTGGACACAGGCCTCTCTCCAAAAAGAGGATTCTGCCATAATCGCCACGCTTGGCAGGCGGGTTGGCGATCGCAGTTTGGCCAATGGTGGAGCGGAGACGCTTTTGCCCGTCTTCTCGTGGCGGTTCTCCTGTAGTCGCCTCTTACGACACCCATAGGAAGAGAAGGGGTGGTGCAACTCTATTAACGTGCCGGCACCACACGGCACCGAATTTTTATGAATAAGACAAGATTATCCACGCGTACCATGTTTTAACAGCGGCGGCTTTAGTTTGGTTAAAGTCTGTGGAGGAGTACACGTCTAGCGACACTTCTGCTGACTATGGTGCTGTAAGTTCGGGATACGAGATTAATGAAAACTTTTTCGTAACACAGAGAAAAGTGTTAAATACCTGTCCTTTGGGTAATGTGGGGTCCGTCCAGTACACGACAGCCGTGGTTCCGCTTAGCATTATCACCTGCAACGACACAAAAAAAAAATTGTCGAGTGAACAAACTTTATCTTCATTTTAAAATCTACCAAATAGGATCATAGATAATTATAACAATAATGACGGTATCATCAAACAAAGACTAATTTCACTGTACGTTAGATTTTAATAGTAAAATCGAAGTATTATATCCTGTAAATAAACGTCTTTAAAACAGTTAAAATTTCACGGCTGGTCGCCGTATTTTCGTCCGTAAAAAAGCATCGAGAAATGTTCATTAATTGTCTTGTTATTAATGTACCTTGAGGCCGACAGGCGGCAGCAGGTCCGGCGGGTCGGGCTCGTCGTCGTCGTCGAGCTCGTCGTCGGCCTCGTCCTCGTCCTCGTCGGCCTCGGCGTCGGGCGGCGCGCGCGTGCGCACCGTCGCGTACACCGCCGGGCCCAGCCCCAGAGCGTTGCTGCCGCGCAGAGAGATCACGTACTCCGCGTTCGATTCTGGGGCGAGGGAATATGCAAGTTCGTGGTTACTAGTATTTTATGGGAGTTATTTTTTGTAAAATTAGTTTTTAGTGTGTATAATCCAACGGGATTGGATATACGAGTAATCTAATCAGTGGAAACAAAAAAAAACCGGCCAAGTGCGAGTCGGACTCGCGCATGAAGGGTTCCGTGCCATGTTCTATAAAAACGGCAATAAAATAACGTTTTTTGTATGGGAGCCCCCTTAAATATTTATTGTATTCTATTTTTTAGTATTTGTTGTTATAGCGGCAACAGAAATACATCATCAGTGAAAATTTCAACTCTCTAGCTATCACGGTTTATGAGATACAGCCTGGTGACAGACGGACAGACAGACGGACAGCGGAGCCTTAGTAATAGGGTCCCGTTTTACCCTTTGGGTACGGAACCCTAAAAAAGAGGCTTTGGCCTACCCTACAAAAGGTGGTGTAAGAAATGATTTAATTTGTATTTCATAAGTACAAGCTAGTCATAAAAAAATGTAAGTTTTCGGCCTCTAGGGGTAACAGCGTTAGCCGCCATTTTTAATTGAAGGGGATAAAATTAGTTCTTTTTTACATAGGGCTTCAATAATAATGTCAACATTATGAGAAAAATGTCTATAAATAGCATATTAGTAATAACATAAAACTAACAGATTTACACACTACGCATACGCGTAGTTTACAAATCTGTTAATTTTAAGATTTGGGACCTTAAAATCTAGCGTTATCGTCCGGCATTGTGTAATATATGCGTACACTCACCCAGTCCCCGTATGACGTGTGAGTGCAGATGCGCGGGCAGCTCGCTGGAGTGCTCGTCGGGCACGCCGCGCCCCCAGCCCAGCCACCAGCCGCGCACCAGCACGCCGCCGCCGCCGCCGCCGCCGCCGCCGCCGCCAGACTCCGACCACCATACCGAGATCCAGTCGCGCCCCGCACGTGCTGGGGGAGAGGGGTCAGGTTATAGTGGTGCTAAGTGAGCTTAGCTTATGAAAGCGGAATTTTGGCCGAAAGGTGTTGTGTATCGTCGGTTTCGTGGCCGGCTACCTGACACCAAGTTGCGCAACACTACGCCGTCGAAATAGTGTGTCATTTATAGTGTATTTTAAACTTATTATTTTATGTATGTTAGATAATAAGGTATTTATAATATGGGCCTGTATTATTTATAATGTGCTGCCTGAATTAAATAAATAAATAAATAATGGCCAAGTGTAGCTAGCCACTCTGTATAGATCTAGGAGTGGCCCGCGCGTTAGGGGAGAGGGGTCAGGTTATAGTGGAGGGTGAGGTGTAGTGAGGGCAGACCACCATACCGAGATCCAGTCTCGCCCCGCACGTGCTGGGGGAGAGGGGTCAGGTTATAGTGGAGGGCAAGGTGTAGTAGCGGCCACTGTATAGAGATCTAGGAGTGTCCCGTAAGCTCTAAGGGAGAGAGGTCGGGTTACACTGGTGATAAGTGAGCTTAGGTTTACACTGGTGTATATTCAAGCTAAGGTTATAAGTAGTAAAGCCATATTGCGTTCACTACATCGAAATCTAGTAGTGAACCGGAGCAGCTAAGGGAGAAAGGTGGGACTCACACCCACAAGGTGGACAGACGACCTGGTAAAGGTTGCAGGAAGCCGCTGGATGCAAGCCGATTCCAACCGGCCAATCTAGAAGCCACTGGGAGCATGGGGTCTATGTTCAGCAGTGACGTCCTGAGGCTTAAATGATGTTGATAGTTATCCACCCACTGATCGCAACGAGCTTAAGTAGTTATAGTGCAGGTATAGTGCAGGTATAGGGCAGGTATAGCGCAGGTATAGTTACTGGTGAGCGCCGGCGGCTGCCCCGGCACGCTGGTCTCGTCTCGCTGCTGGCGCGGCGTGGCCGCACTCACCCAGTAGTTATAGTGCAGGTATAGTGCAGGTATAGGGCAGGTATAGCGCAGGTATAGTTACTGGTGAGCGCCGGCGGCTGCCCCGGCACGCTGGTCTCGTCTCGCTGCTGGCGCGGCGTGGCCGCACTCGCCCAGTAGTTATAGTGCAGGTATAGTGCAGGTATAGGGCAGGTATAGCGCAGGTATAGTTACTGGTGAGCGCCGGCGGCTGCCCCGGCACGCTGGTCTCGTCTCGCTGCTGGCGCGGCGTGGCCGCACTCACCCAGTAGTTATAGTGCAGGTATAGTGCAGGTATAGGGCAGGTATAGCGCAGGTATAGTTACTGGTGAGCGCCGGCGGCTGCCCCGGCACGCTGGTCTCGTCTCGCTGCTGGCGCGGCGTGGCCGCACTCACCCAGTAGTTATAGTGCAGGTATAGTGCAGGTATAGGGCAGGTATAGCGCAGGTATAGTTACTGGTGAGCGCCGGCGGCTGCCCCGGCACGCTGGTCTCGTCTCGCTGCTGGCGCGGCGTGGCCGCACTCACCCAGTAGTTATAGTGCAGGTATAGTGCAGGTATAGGGCAGGTATAGCGCAGGTATAGTTACTGGTGAGCGCCGGCGGCTGCCCCGGCACGCTGGTCTCGTCTCGCTGCTGGCGCGGCGTGGCCGCACTCGCCCAGTAGTTATAGTGCAGGTATAGTGCAGGTATAGGGCAGGTATAGCGCAGGTATAGTTACTGGTGAGCGCCGGCGGCTGCCCCGGCACGCTGGTCTCGTCTCGCTGCTGGCGCGGCGTGGCCGCACTCACCCAGTAGTTATAGTGCAGGTATAGTGCAGGTATAGGGCAGGTATAGCGCAGGTATAGTTACTGGTGAGCGCCGGCGGCTGCCCCGGCACGCTGGTCTCGTCTCGCTGCTGGCGCGGCGTGGCCGCACTCGCCCAGTAGTTATAGTGCAGGTATAGTGCAGGTAGAGGGCAGGTATAGCGCAGGTATAGTTACTGGTGAGCGCCGGCGGCTGCCCCGGCACGCTGGTCTCGTCTCGCTGCTGGCGCGGCGTGGCCGCACTCACCCAGTAGTTATAGTGCAGGTATAGTGCAGGTATAGGGCAGGTATAGCGCAGGTATAGTTACTGGTGAGCGCCGGCGGCTGCCCCGGCACGCTGGTCTCGTCTCGCTGCTGGCGCGGCGTGGCCGCACTCACCCAGTAGTTATAGTGCAGGTATAGTGCAGGTATAGGGCAGGTATAGCGCAGGTATAGTTACTGGTGAGCGCCGGCGGCTGCCCCGGCACGCTGGTCTCGTCTCGCTGCTGGCGCGGCGTGGCCGCACTCACCCAGTAGTTATAGTGCAGGTATAGTGCAGGTATAGGGCAGGTATAGCGCAGGTATAGTTACTGGTGAGCGCCGGCGGCTGCCCCGGCACGCTGGTCTCGTCTCGCTGCTGGCGCGGCGTGGCCGCACTCGCCCAGTAGTTATAGTGCAGGTATAGTGCAGGTATAGGGCAGGTATAGCGCAGGTATAGTTACTGGTGAGCGCCGGCGGCTGCCCCGGCACGCTGGTCTCGTCTCGCTGCTGGCGCGGCGTGGCCGCACTCACCCAGTAGTTATAGTGCAGGTATAGGGCAGGTATAGGGCAGGTATAGCGCAGGTATAGTTACTGGTGAGCGCCGGCGGCTGCCCCGGCACGCTGGTCTCGTCTCGCTGCTGGCGCGGCGTGGCCGCACTCACCCAGTAGTTATAGTGCAGGTATAGTGCAGGTATAGGGCAGGTATAGCGCAGGTATAGTTACTGGTGAGCGCCGGCGGCTGCCCCGGCACGCTGGTCTCGTCTCGCTGCTGGCGCGGCGTGGCCGCACTCACCCAGTAGTTATAGTGCAGGTATAGGGCAGGTATAGCGCAGGTATAGTTACTGGTGAGCGCCGGCGGCTGCCCCGGCACGCTGGTCTCGTCTCGCTGCTGGCGCGGCGTGGCCGCACTCGCCCAGTAGTTATAGTGCAGGTATAGTGCAGGTATAGGGCAGGTATAGCGCAGGTATAGTTACTGGTGAGCGCCGGCGGCTGCCCCGGCACGCTGGTCTCGTCTCGCTGCTGGCGCGGCGTGGCCGCACTCGCCCAGTAGTTATAGTGCAGGTATAGTGCAGGTATAGGGCAGGTATAGCGCAGGTATAGTTACTGGTGAGCGCCGGCGGCTGCCCCGGCACGCTGGTCTCGTCTCGCTGCTGGCGCGGCGTGGCCGCACTCACCCAGTAGTTATAGTGCAGGTATAGGGCAGGTATAGGGCAGGTATAGCGCAGGTATAGTTACTGGTGAGCGCCGGCGGCTGCCCCGGCACGCTGGTCTCGTCTCGCTGCTGGCGCGGCGTGGCCGCACTCACCCAGTAGTTATAGTGCAGGTATAGTGCAGGTATAGGGCAGGTATAGCGCAGGTATAGTTACTGGTGAGCGCCGGCGGCTGCCCCGGCACGCTGGTCTCGTCTCGCTGCTGGCGCGGCGTGGCCGCACTCACCCAGTAGTTATAGTGCAGGTATAGTGCAGGTATAGGGCAGGTATAGCGCAGGTATAGTTACTGGTGAGCGCCGGCGGCTGCCCCGGCACGCTGGTCTCGTCTCGCTGCTGGCGCGGCGTGGCCGCACTCACCCAGTAGTTATAGTGCAGGTATAGTGCAGGTATAGGGCAGGTATAGCGCAGGTATAGTTACTGGTGAGCGCCGGCGGCTGCCCCGGCACGCTGGTCTCGTCTCGCTGCTGGCGCGGCGTGGCCGCACTCGCCCAGTAGTTATAGTGCAGGTATAGTGCAGGTATAGGGCAGGTATAGCGCAGGTATAGTTACTGGTGAGCGCCGGCGGCTGCCCCGGCACGCTGGTCTCGTCTCGCTGCTGGCGCGGCGTGGCCGCACTCGCCCAGTAGTTATAGTGCAGGTATAGTGCAGGTATAGGGCAGGTATAGCGCAGGTATAGTTACTGGTGAGCGCCGGCGGCTGCCCCGGCACGCTGGTCTCGTCTCGCTGCTGGCGCGGCGTGGCCGCACTCGCCCAGTAGTTATAGTGCAGGTATAGTGCAGGTATAGGGCAGGTATAGCGCAGGTATAGTTACTGGTGAGCGCCGGCGGCTGCCCCGGCACGCTGGTCTCGTCTCGCTGCTGGCGCGGCGTGGCCGCACTCACCCAGTAGTTATAGTGCAGGTATAGTGCAGGTATAGGGCAGGTATAGCGCAGGTATAGTTACTGGTGAGCGCCGGCGGCTGCCCCGGCACGCTGGTCTCGTCTCGCTGCTGGCGCGGCGTGGCCGCACTCACCCAGTAGTTATAGTGCAGGTATAGTGCAGGTATAGGGCAGGTATAGCGCAGGTATAGTTACTGGTGAGCGCCGGCGGCTGCCCCGGCACGCTGGTCTCGTCTCGCTGCTGGCGCGGCGTGGCCGCACTCACCCAGTAGTTATAGTGCAGGTATAGTGCAGGTATAGGGCAGGTATAGCGCAGGTATAGTTACTGGTGAGCGCCGGCGGCTGCCCCGGCACGCTGGTCTCGTCTCGCTGCTGGCGCGGCGTGGCCGCACTCACCCACTCGCTGAAGGGGCCCGACCCGTTCACGTTGATGGCGCACACGCGGATCTAGACAGACAAGTTGACACTGCAGATCTATCTTTACCGTGAATTTTTACCGGTTGGCTTTCGGCAGCATAACTATTAGGTATTCTTACAGTCAGTTGCATGTACATTTATGAACTTTGTAGATTAGTCCGCACCAGCCCTCAATATTTTAATAGAATTACTGACCTCCCTAGACGCTACGTTTCTCGCCGAGCAAATAACTTATGCCAGTTAACCCCACACCTTGATTTAATCAAAAGAGGTCCATTCTATATGGCAGTTAAGCTATATAACCACTTGCCTAACTCCTTAAAAGCCCTCCAAGGATGCAAATTTGATAATAATTTAAAAAACCTTCTTCTTGATAAGGCTTATTATTCTATAAAGGAATATTTAGATGATAAGTTAGTCATATAAAACAAATAATAAATGTATATATACCACTTAGCTAATTTAATATGAAAAATTGTTAGTCAATAATAGCTCAGAGTAATTAAATACTCTAATAGATAATATTGTACAGGTACTTATTATAATTGTATTAAATTGTAGTGTAGCAACTTAGCAAGTAATTATTAAACTGTAGTGTAGCAAGTAATTTCATGTAATTAGTAATTTAAGATTTTTGCAGTGCCCTTATAGGGCTCTTGTTTGTGACAACCACTTTTTGTAACACCTATGTAACAACAAGATGCAATAAATAAATATGAATATGAATATGAATATGAATATCAGTAGTACTTTTCACTAAGTTTAATAAAAAAAACAGCAACTCGAAAGCGTGAAAAACAGTAGTAACTCATTAGACTGTTAGACGTACGCTGACTGCACGCCGCGGCCGTTGAGGGCGATAGCACAACCATAACAACGGAACCGCAATGATTTCACCATGTCCTGTCCGCAAGTATGAGAAGCGGAACACTAGCGAAATTGGTGTTCTAGCGCATTGATTTGACTATAATGCTATTTCCCCTCGCGGTTTTGTCGATCTGCTCCGACGCCTGTCACACTTCCACCATTTTGTTGCGGCGCTGGATAGTTTCCGCATGTGTTTGTCGACGTTGACAATTTTTAAAAAGCGAAAGCGCGTTTTTATTTAAAATGGACATCAAATTCACTGAGAAATTGATCCAAGAGGTCAGAAATAGTCCTATTCTCTACTTGCTTAGTCATCCAGAGTATAATGACGACATTTCACTCTGTACGGTCATTCAACCGCACAATAGTCAAATCAGCATTTCCGCACCTTTAGTAATTAATTATTTTAATATAAGTCAGTTCACATTTCGACACCCGTCGCGTGACTCGTTAGCATCAGCATTTTACTTATAGCAATTATTAAATATTGTTCGTGGATTTAAAGTTATAAATAACTTTTATTTACAATCTCGTATCATTGAAGTAGCAAGAAACCATACACACTCCGATTGTCCCAACTAAACTGACTGACGTTCCGCACCGCGGAACGCTTGTTACTACACTAGATCGCAGCGGAATACATCCAGCGGTTTCGCTACTCGTGTTTCGCAGCGGAGGTGTGCTGCGGGCGTGACCCCGCGCCCGCGACGGCGCCCGTGGTAGCTACTGTTTCCCGTCGTTTTCGAGTCTCATTTCCCACAGTTTTACAAATCAGCCATTATTTACTTTCAGGACAAGAGTGTTTACGAATAATTCTAAATTTTACGCTGCAGAAAGACAACCAGTAAAAATTCACGGTGAATAATACTCGGCTACAACCATAAAGATGTTAAACCCACAATCAACAGGGGAGAATAGTCTGTCGATTCTCTGAACAAAATCGTTTTTACTTCGACATAACTTCGCTTATCGACGATAAAATAATGAAAACCAACTCTGTACAAAATGGAGTCTATGTTGTCAAAATAGAGCAATCCAAGAAAGCTGAAGGTTTATTTATGATATCTAATGCAAATCTTAACTATAAAGTTGAAATAAGGGGTACTTTCTATGAATGTCTTTGTTTTATTAAATACTAGCTGACCCGGCGAACTTCGTACCGGCAAACAATTTTTTTCGTCATCTTTTCAATGTTTTTATTATTTATTCTGCTATTCGGTACGGAGACAAATCTAACAAATTATAAACTGTGAAAATCGGTCCAGCCGTGCTCTAGTTATAAGTGTTGTAACAAACACGACTTTGTTTTATAAATTAAGAGAAGAGAAGAGAAAATGCAAATAACTTTTTGATTAGCTTAATTAAATACTTTAGGAGTTTCGGTTATAAAAGCGGGGCTGAAATTTCGTGTAGCACCATATTAATATAGATGACATTTTAATTAAAAAGTATAATTAAATAATTTAGGATTTTTGGTTATGAATGAGGGGGCTGTAAATTTTGTATATCACCAAAGTGAATATGTAACAAACCTGGTAAGTAGTAGCCGTATCCAGTCCCCTCAGTTCGGCTCGCCGCGCGTCGGCCGGCGTGGTGAGCGAGTCGGCCTTGCGCCGCGCCGAGGCCGAGGCCGAGCCGGAGCCGGAGGCCGAGGCCGAGTCCGGCGCGACGGCGCGGTAGCGGAGCTTGTAGCCAGTCAGAGTGCCGTGCTGCGCGCGCGCAGGCGGCGGCTCCCAGCGGACTAGGATCGACTGCGAGGGGAATAAGTTGAAAGAATAAGTAAGCTGATATAAAAGCTTATGTTTATTTTAATACTATTGTACATATAATCACGCTACATTATATTAATTTTCCTAAACTGAAAATGCAAAATACAGTATGTTTTGTGTGCCAGTTAGAAATGTATACCAAGTCGATGATACAACACACATTTTAACAAATTGGTGCCATATACATTTAACAACGCTAAGGGTAGGAAAACAGGGGTTGATTGATTCTTCACTCATTGATTGGTAACTTTTAACAGAGTAGTGAGATTTTATAATTCTTTTTTTTATTGGATAGGGTATACCTTAAAGTTAGTCCTGTATAAATTTTAAAAACAAATCCTACCCTAAGGCTAGGAAAATAAGAGCGATTTATATTTATTATTTACTCACAAACTCTGTTTTTTTATTGTGTTGCAATTTGAAAATGTTTTAGGATGTTTTGTTCAATATTGCTGTTAAATTTCCTCACAATGGCAGTGAAAAGCAGATGGATAACTCGTACATAAAACCTATTCATCTCTCGACTTGACTATCCATCTAAGCCGCAGGCGAGGTCTACGTATACATCTTCGTTTTCGACTACGTCGATTGTACAACAAGTGCATAAAATGGTGCGTTGTATCACAGAATAAAATAAATTACACAAGGATCACTTCCGAAACAGTTACAATAAATTATCAATCTTTCCTTCACAATATTAAGGTCTAAAATAATTGGTTTAATGCACTTGGAATCGTCTTTAATCTAATTAATGTGCTCCACGATCCCATGTGCATGTTTCTATTAAATTCATATTGTTATTGATGGAAATTTATTATTTCTACGAATCCATTAGGTGACTACACAATTCTAATAAAACTTATAGTCTGGCAATGTTTTCAAAGCGTATCCCCCACTCACGGTAGGGCCGGTGGGCACGGCGGTCACGTTCCCGGGCGGCGCGGCGGGCACGTCGCTGGGCGTGCGCGCGCGCAGCTCCCCGCTCGGCGCGCCCGCCGCCGCCGCCACGCGCACGCTGTATAGCGCGGCGGCGCGCAGCCCGGTCAGCGTCGTGTTCAGCAGGTTCGATTCCGGGTGAGTGTCGATCCATTGGGTTTGCTCGCGACCGGTTTCCACCTAGGGTGGGCAAAATGGATTCATCAATATCGATAGAACGGTCCCGCAAGCGAAAAATTCAAGTCATCGTTAAAGTTCAAGAATTTTAAAAATAAAGTAATAAAAATCATGTAAAATATCTTGTGTATGAAACAAAACGTTTTCTTTCCTCATCGAGACTAAATCGATGAATCGGCAGAATCGATGCAGTCACTGACCTCAGTATATATGACTTGGTACTTGTGCGGCAGGGGAGCGTCGGGTACAGCGGGCTCTGGTGGGCCCCAGCTCACTCGCAGCGCGTGGGGCCCCACTGCCTCTACGCGCGCGTCGCGCGGGGCCCCGTGCGATAACTCTTCTAGCGGGGTCGTCACTTCCAGTGGCTACATAATACACAAACATTTAATAGAGGGTTACATTGCGAACTCAGAGAAACGACTTAAAAGAAAAGAAAAAAAAGTGATTTATTACCGAGAAGCCTGCTCATGCTACGTTTTTTTTTTTTTTTTTTACCACAATCACACCAACTAGCTAGCCCAAAACTAAGCATAGCTTGTACTATGGCGACTAGATAACGGATGAACATACTTAAATACGTTTATGAACGTCCATGACATAGGTACAGGAGACGTATTTTTGAATCATGCGAATTCCAATTCGAATACGAAATGGCAAGATTCGCATACGAATGACTAAAATCGCTATTTTTGAAAATTATGAAGAAGTATGACTTTGACAAGTAAACATATGGTTCACAGATTAAAAACTTTTTTTTTCGTTCCGTTCCATGCGATTCATTGCCGGTTTTTAACATCAATAAGTTTTTACATTCCGGTTTTTAATAGTTCTCCGTGAAACGAAAAACGAAAATAGTTAAAGAATTTTACCATAACAGGAACATAGAATTAGAGTGATTCAAAAATGCGTAAAATCGGGAGTGATAGAAATAGAATTCGCACACGAATCGTATTCGTGTTCGAATTCAAGATTCATTTCGAATGCTTCAAAAATACGTCTCCAGATACTCGTGTTCATCACAAAAACATTTGCCCCTTGCGGGATTCGAACCTGCAACCACCAGGCTTTGTAGTCCTGAGCGCGAACCACTACACCAGACGGTCGACGGTTTTTTAATTTCGCCAGTCGTGGACTCTGACCTCAATATTTTGTTGCCTGCTCATTGCCCCTTGCATAGTTAAATAAGTTGAATTTAGTCAGACAATCTTTTCTTGTAAAGAAACACCAAGCATTGCTCCCTCATAGCAGATCAGCTCGCAGGTATTAAATTAATACATTGTCACCTGAATATCATATATCTTAATGCTCACAAAGTTTTATATAAATATGTAGAAAAATAAATATTTGACAAAAAACAACCAACAGACTTCGTTACATAGATAGTAAACTGTTATATACAAATGAAGCTTACAAAAGTGTGTTAAAAATAATATTCACATCGATTTTTGACATAATTTCTTTCCAAAAAGCTGTAAAGTTTTATCAAGATACATACCTGTGTAGGGGGCGAGAAGGCATGCTGCGTGTAGGCCAGCACTTGGAAGGTGTATGTAGTGTTGGGCTGTAGCGAGGCGACGTTCATCTCGTGGCGCGGCCCGCCGCGGGCTACTCGCTCTCTGTGGAATGGGTATAACTTGAGTATCTATTAAGTTACCCTAAAAGATATGTAGAAAGGAGACAACAGCCTATTATACAGGGTGCTAATGTCAATCCTCGCCATATTTAGGGATTTGATAATGTTTCTTATTCTGATCACGATTCAGTAAAAAAATATTAAAAAAAACTACAATTTTCATAATCGTCCACTTTCGATACAGAATAGCCCCCCAACGCAAAGGCTGCTTTCCGACATGATAAGCGAGAGATTCACGTAGCCGCAGTGTAAACTTATTGCAGTATTGCGAGCCACAGCACAGTTGACGTCATACGGAAAATATTCACTATAAATTCAATATTTTTTGGTGGATAACTAGTTTATATAAGTCATAATAGGTCACCTCAATACATATGGCGAGGATTGAAATCAGCATCCTAGTAGTTCGTAAACATTTAAAAATTCCAATATAAATATAAGAGATATTACAGACGGACTCCATTCAAGCTGCAACCCAACTGCGCCGTCCGCCTGCAGTTTGCGTGGAGTCCTAAGGTTTTTATTTAAGGCTGTTAGAACAACCAACCATATAGCTAGCCTACTCTTAAGCTTACGAAATATCGGTAACTCGTTAACTTTCATGAGTTTGACCGTAAAACTCACAAAACCATTTAACTCATCACAATACCATTGAACTACTGAAACAAAGTGTTATGCTAGATGTTATTTGATGCAATACATTAAATGAAGTTAGTATACGACAGCATCCTCTTCACCAAAACGCCAAATTAAAACTTATCAGAATGACTACACAGATGACATGTTTATTAAGATATTTTATTAATTACCTTTCACTTCCTTTGACTTTGTAAATGACAGCGTATCCACTTATATCTTCATTCTTGTTATCAGGCTCTTCCCAGCTCAGCGTGACGAAGCGGTGCTTCACGATTACCGCCTTTAATGCCTTAGGCGGAGAGATCACGGTCGCGTTTGCGTGTCTCAGCTGATCCAAGTCCAATCCTTCAGCAGCGTGAAAAGAATCGAGATCGTTGTCGTCAGTTTGATCCGAGTCGTAATTATAATCGTATTCCAATTCTGGCCCAGAAGTAAAGGCTGACGAGGTTTCCCCAAGAAAGTCCAATTCTTCTGGCGTAGATTCTGCCGATTGGTCTCCGAAATGCCCCGAGGATATTAAACTATTGAAAATATCTTGGGTAGAGTTGGAAAAGGTGGGTTTGGTATACGTGGATGATGTCATCGAGGTAGGGACAAGCGAGTTGAGGAAGGATTTGCGGTTTATAGGTCCTAGAGTCGAGTTCGGTGATTTGATATCTGCAAATGAATGGGTAAAAATAAAAATAAAAATAAAAAAAAACCGATAAGTAAAAATAAATAGATAAAGGTAAAGAAAAATTGAATAAAAACATAATACAAAAGGAGGAGACGGAACCTAAAAATGGTATGTTTCACACAATAACTTACTTATTATCCACCGTCTATGCATTAGTGTTATGAAAAAGAAACTGGGATTTGTGATTATCTTATCCCCCAAATATTTAATAAAATAAAATATGCAAAATATATGGTTCATCTGATGGTAATGTACTTAGTGTAATAAAGAAACATTTAGATGTACCAGCATTATTATACTGGTCAAGATTGCAGGAAGCCGCTGGATGAAGGGCGCTTCCAACCGGCCAATTTGGAAATCATTGGGAAGGCTTATGTTCGACAGAGGTAGTCACATCCAGATTTTTTTTTAATCTAAAAAGGTAGCTGGATAGGTACCGCTAGATCGATCTTATTAAAGGAACTACCGGATCGACTGCCATACAATGTGCTCGCGATGCGGAAAACCAGCAGAGATGGAGAGACGTCGCAAGACGTGCTGCAGCCCTGAAAGTGAACGGCGACGGCGAGCCGCAACCCTGTCCATCAACAGCCACGACCACTCTGCCAAGAGTGCCCGACTAAGAAGAGAGAGAGAAAGAGGTAGCTTGTATCAGAAAATCCTGCAGTATTTTTGTGTATATAGTTAGCCTGCGGTTCTGTGCAGTGTACACAGAGTGTATACAGTTAGTGAGTACCGTCATCTGGCGGCAGCACGACGAGCCGCAGACTGGCCTGCGCCTGCCCCAGGGGAGAGGCGGCCACGCACTGGAACATTCCCGCGTCTACGCCCAGCACACCCTGGATGCGGAGGGATGTCCTGAAGAAACAAGAATAAACATAAATACATAAGGAACCACCCTTGACGTCATCGATATAATCTTCCAAACGTATATTCTTAAGGCGAACGGTTCATTGCAGTCTACTAAATTTAAAATTTTTGTGGCTAGTGCTTCTGCCTAGACTTTCAGAGTAAAGAATACAAAGGATATTGAATAATTCTATAAAAATTATCCAATGCAATAGTATGCCCGAGGAAAGTCAGTAGCTCGATTGGGAATTCTGTTTTATCATTTGGCGAGTTGACATTTTTACATGAAGCTTGATGTAGCACGCACTAAGGCCTGATTTGCTTAAGCAAGAGTAAGTTTTTACTCGAGAGTACCACTCTTATACCAACCACAAATCTATGAATAAGGTGAAAATATACAGAAGCATATTTTATACGGGTGATTTTGGCCGTTAAGATTGCAATATGTCAAATCGACACGTGTTTCTTATAAACTGACAAGCATTGCTCTAAAAACACTATTATTCTACAAAATTAAATTGTTGTGAAACTTTAAATAATCCTAGAAATGGATTGCATGGATTTTAATAGGTTTATTCATTCATTCATCATTGACAGTTAAACGATAGCACGAAAATTCTTCCGACAATACTTTATTGTAAATTTTTGTTTTTAGCAATTCCATGCAAGGTTTAATTGAAGATAAATAACACTTGAAAAAAATCATCGACCTCAGGTGGGACTCGAACCCACGTCCTATCGCATTGTTGACGTTGTGTTGACGGTAGTATACTACTCAGCTATACATATAGCTACAACATTGATCAGAGTTACGCTGGCTTTGACAGCGAGAAAAAAACACTTGAGGAATTTCATCTTGTCACGTGACGTCCTCGGTAGCTTAGTTGGTAAAGCACTCGCCCGGCATGCGATGGGACGTGGGTTCGAGTCCCATCTGAGGTCGATGATTTTTTTTCAAGTGTTATTTATCTTCAATACTTTATTGGTCAAGTAACTTGGAGAAATGGACTTAAGCTAAATCCAATAGAACAAAAGAGGTAAGTTATTCTCCTCATAGTTAAACCGGGATAACTCTGTTCGGTCGAATCGGGCCTAAATAGAGAACTATACATGTATACGTTACCCGTCGATGAGAGCGACGTCGTGCCGGTTGAGCGACAGCGGCTCCCCGTCCTTGAGCCACACCACGTGCGGCGCGGGCCGGCCGCGCACCGCGCACGCGAGCGTCGCGTCGCCGCGCGCGCGCGCCACGCACACCGGCCCGGCGGGGAGGTGCACGCGCGGGTACGTCTGCGGGGGAAACTTACAATGGAGAACACGTGTAGGCGCTGTCGAGGCGCGAGTGCGCGCGGCACGTGTACGCGCCGCAGTGAGCGGGTACCGGTACCGGTACTGGTACGGCTCGGTACCTGCACGTGCAGCGCGGCGGGCTGGTCGGCGCTGTCGAGGCGCGAGTGCGCGCGGCACGTGTACGCGCCGCAGTGAGCGGGTACCGGTACCGGTACTGGTACGGCTCGGTACCTGCACGTGCAGCGCGGCGGGCTGGTCGGCGCTGTCGAGGCGCGAGTGCGCGCGGCACGTGTACGCGCCGCAGTGAGCGGGTACCGGTACCGGTACTGGTACGGCTCGGTACCTGCACGTGCAGCGCGGCGGGCTGGTCGGCGCTGTCGAGGCGCGAGTGCGCGCGGCACGTGTACGCGCCGCAGTGAGCGGGTACCGGTACCGGTACTGGTACGGCTCGGTACCTGCACGTGCAGCGCGGCGGGCTGGTCGGCGCTGTCGAGGCGCGAGTGCGCGCGGCACGTGTACGCGCCGCAGTGAGCGGGTACCGGTACCGGTACTGGTACGGCTCGGTACCTGCACGTGCAGCGCGGCGGGCTGGTCGGCGCTGTCGAGGCGCGAGTGCGCGCGGCACGTGTACGCGCCGCAGTGAGCGGGTACCGGTACCGGTACTGGTACGGCTCGGTACCTGCACGTGCAGCGCGGCGGGCTGGTCGGCGCTGTCGAGGCGCGAGTGCGCGCGGCACGTGTACGCGCCGCAGTGAGCGGGTACCGGTACCGGTACTGGTACGGCTCGGTACCTGCACGTGCAGCGCGGCGGGCTGGTCGGCGCTGTCGAGGCGCGAGTGCGCGCGGCACGTGTACGCGCCGCAGTGAGCGGGTACCGGTACCGGTACTGGTACGGCTCGGTACCTGCACGTGCAGCGCGGCGGGCTGGTCGGCGCTGTCGAGGCGCGAGTGCGCGCGGCACGTGTACGCGCCCGCGTCGAGCGCGCGCGCCGCCTGCACGCGCAGCGAGCCCGAGCCCCAGCGGTAGAAGCGGGAGTCCAGGTCGCTGGGGAAAGAGAAGAAAACATCACATTTTATACCGTCGTGATGCATTTTTTCTCAAACTAAGCACTATACACACGAGTATTAATTTACCACATAAGTACCCTCTTTTCATTATTAACCACAAGTTGCTCGCGACTTCGTTCCCGTCGTGGTTTGTAGTTTTTTCCAATTTTCTAATTATCTGCACAACTTCTTTCTTTTTTTCTTCCAAAAAACCCTTCTCGGACGATCACAAACACAACAAAAAAAGAATAACCAAAATCGGTCCAACCATTCACGCGTGATGCCGTGACCAAGGAAAAAGGAATATTTGCCTGTCGGTTCGGTCTAATTACATAGGCTGTGGTCGCGGGAAGACTGGCGATTTACAACGCGTCTGCCCAAACGCGAGGATTAGTATTCACCCACCCGCATTTCTTGATTATTTGTGGCGGCGGCACAGTCAGTCCGGAAAACTATGCTCCCAGTATCCGGTTCCCTTATTCCCTAAAAATTGGCAATCAGCACTAATCTAATCATCTCCCAGTTGATGGTTAGTGTCAAAATATATGGGCAGCACCAAGATTGTTTTGTTTTTTGCTGTCAATTTGCTATTTTTAAGCCAGAATTCCACAATTTTGGCTACCCCATTGCTTTTGCAAGATACAGGATCAGGGTACTGATTTGTTCGGAACGGCTTTTACATCGGGAAAATACTAAAAAGAGGTATATGTGTTGTATAAATACCTGTGTGTATAGTGTTAGTTTAGAGGAATATATCGTAAATTACTATCGTCAAATATATATATACTTCCCAGCCGATTTCGGCTATGGTGACCGCTACTTATTATTAGCAGAGGAGCTAGGATGATCAGCTCTTGCATGTGCCCTTTGATGGCTACAGTATCCTATTTTATGAGTAAACGTGCGCGAGCATTGGCTGCACGTAAGGACACCGTCAACATAATTATAAAGGATGGCTGTTGGTGGTTTAGCTTTAGGAGCATCGCGTTTCGCATCCAGTTCGGATTTCCTCTGCTCTTCAAAGTCATTAACTTTATCCCTCACTAAGCGCCTCCACTCAGGGCGGCAACAGGCTTTTTCCTCCCATTTATGGGGATCAATATTGCACCTTCATGTGTCTTTTTTGAACATCCTTAAAGCGTAACCAGTCACTAATTTAGTACTTAAACCGAGTATAAGTTTACTAGCTGTTGCCTGCGACTTCGCTCGCGTGGTCTTTACTTTGTTTAATATATCCCACAGTAATGGCTGACTGGGAAACCAGAGGCAACGCTCACGTCAGATGCCGTCAAAGGTCCATTTCCTAAAATGTTTTGTTAGGAAATGACCTTTACAAAGGTATAAGATAAGATAAGATAAGATTCGTAAGATATCGAGACAGTTAAAAGTATAAACTAGACAATACCTGAGATCAATTTCTACTCCATTGTTAAGCCAAGTCATTTCCGGCTTGGGGTTGCCCACCGCCGCACAGTCGAACGTCACTGATGATCCTGAAATACAAAATAGTTTTAGATACAGTTCGGAGGATGTTATTATGGATGCGATGCGAGCCCGTGTGACCTTTACAAGGTCAACGAGAGTTTTCTTAGTGTTAACCAATAGATGGCGTTGTATGTCAGTTACATCGCACTAGCATTTGTTTTTTATGTTTCCTATTGTGTGTGAGTGTTTATTAGAACAATTAAATGACATACTTAGAACAAGAATTAAGTTTAGATCATTAGTTAAGAACCTAACTGTCTTATTCAGACTGCATTTGCTAGTACGGGACTAAGGTTAAATCACTGATTTATGTACGTTAGTATAGTGGTTTAACCCTATTCCCGTTTACAATACTCAATCGTTTTTTGCTTCAATAATAAACTCAAAACTAGATGACTAAAACTACTCGTATAAGACATTATGGGCCCTGTAGGGCACTACAATTAGAAGAGAGGAGGACCATATCAATTTATTAGATAGGTAGGTATTATTAGTTAATTCGTTGTTATAATTTGTCGTTTAGGTATTCACTTACAGCATAGTAATGTTTTGTAATTTGAAATTCTTTGAGTTGATTTATGAAAGTGGTTTCTATGTCAATATTTTTTATCGAGTCTGGGAGTTTATTAAAGATTTTTATGGACATAGAAAGGGGACCGGATGGACTCTGAATATGTCACATGGTTGCGTTTATCACTCACCTTCGATGACGGTGAGCGAGTGCGGCGCGGCCACGAAGCGTGGAGGGAACTCGTTGGCTGCGTCGGGGCCCACGCGGACCTCTATCTCCTCGCCTGTACTGTGGGGAACATAAGTCATTATGCGACGGTTTCATTGGTACTTAGAGCCCGCATGTGGGGTGTGGGTTGTTTCTGTAACACATGCCATAAGGCACGCATGTAGGAAAACTAATTTAGCGTTTGCATGCGGAGCGCTAGAGGTTTCTGTAACTCATGTTGTAAGGCCTGCATGCTGCGAACCATTTCCATTTGTTGCTAGTGCTTGTATGCAGGGTGTAGGTTTCTGTTGCGCATGCTTTAGTGCCTGCATGCGGGGAACCACTAGCTAGAAGAATGTAAAAGTTGGATTTGTTGTGACCCCCGTCACAACAAATCCAACTTTTACACCTATCACGGGCAGCCCGGGGTGGTTAATAAATAAAAATTGCAAATCTGTCATTTTCCTAATATGGCATTTTAAACCACCAGACATTTCGCGTTTCTGACATCTTGTGAATCTGATATTATGCGCTTAAACCCTTTCTAGCAACAAGTGTGCCGCTAGTTGTAGTTAGTGTAAGTATGCATGTACTCGCTACACTCACACTGCGGCATGCGGCCTCTGCGCCAGGCTGACGCGGCAGCGGTAGGCGCCGGCGTCCCGCGCGCGCAGCGGCTCGAGCTCCAGGGCTCCGCTGCCGGACAGCGACACGCGCCCCGCCTCCAGCCGGACCGGGGACCCGTTGCGGAGCCACGTCACCTGGGGTACACAATTTCATATTCATCATTGGCATCATCAGCCTCTGCAGGAAAACTTAACCTAAGCCGCTTGCTTTGGCGTTCTGAAGAGAAAGCCTATATTTTATTCGATCGTCTGCTGTTATACCTAGCCTGACGGTTGCGAGCTCGAATCCAGCAAGTGGCAAATCTTTGTGTGATGAGCACGAGCGTATATAAATGTCATCATCATCATCATCATATCAGCCTGTTGCAGTCCACTGCTGGACATAGGCCTCCCCCAAGGAGCGCCACAGCGCACGATCTCCCGCCCTTTGCATCCAGTCGCTGCCAGCTGCCTTCTTCAGGTCATCGGTCCATCTAGCCAGGGGGCGTCCTACACTACGTTTGCCTAAGCGTGGTCTCCATTCGAGAACCTTTGTATATAAATGTATAACATGTTTATCCGTTATCTAGTCCCCATAGTACAAGCTTTGCTTTGTTTAGATGTTATCGTAAAAAGAACTCATCATTATCATAATTTCAGCCATAAGATCTCCTCTGCTAAACACACACCTCCTAGACTTTCAGATTGGCCGGTTGGAAGCGGCCTACATCTAACGGTTTCCAACAATCTTTACCAGGTCTTTTGTCCCCCTTGTGGGCAGACAAATTCTTCCTATTATCTAGCCCAAATCTAGCAGAGGTTTGACTATGGCGACTAATAACCGTCAGGGAAAGGTTTTCAAATACGAAACATGAACTTAAACGAACTTAGGCAGACCTTCCCCCCGATATTTACACCTAACAAAGGTTGCGGAAAGCCGTGGATCTAAACCCGTTCAGAGACGTTCTATCATTCGTCGAGCAGTTCACATAATATCTGTGACCCGAAAATCACGGGTTGGAAACTAAAGAGAACTCACATTCAGCAGCAGCGTGGGCGGCTGGTGCTGCAGGCGCGCCGTGCCGTACACGCGCCGGTCCGGCGGCTCGGCGGCCGGCTGCACGCGCAGCGCCACGCGCGCCGGAGCGACCATCGCGCACGACAGCAGCACGACGTGCCCCACCATGCCCGACACCCAGCGCGGGCCCGGCGTCAGGGTCGGCAGCTCTGGGAGGAGAGGAACAAGTATTACGTGAATTGTAATGACGAAGCTTTACCTAAAAAAAAATAAAGTTCAGCTAAGGTGGCGACAAGTTAAAAGGACGAGAAAGATATTTAATCTAGATTATGAGTTATGGTAGCTTAAAAAATAAATAAATAAATAAATCGTTAATTTGCATAAAACACGGTATAACATGGTGACATTCAACAATAAAAGTACTCAAGTTTCGCTTATAAAATAGCATGCAAATCATTAACAATGTCAGTGGTCTACATTACTTTAGTACATACTTAACGATGTTGATTTCTTAATTTGCTGTACGCTTTTCTTGATGATAATTTTAACAACAGAACAATTCCGTGTAACTTATTTGAAGCCTACTGACTAACTGTGCTGGGGAAAGACTAAGTTTTAAAAGCAATTAAGCTAAAGTCTACCAATCCCTGAAGAAAGCGTCCAAATCGTCACGCCAACTTTTCTTTAGGCGTCTGTGGAAGGGACAATCTGAATCCATCTCTCGCAATTCATTCGGCTAATATAACCTGCCTAGTAGCATTATAGATTTGCGTTATTTCTTCTAAGAAACTTCACTTACCAGCTATGAATAGTGTGGCGATCTTAGACACAATAGTGCCCACCCCGTCGACCTCCGCCACGCACTGGTACTGCCCCGCCAGCGTCGACGACATCTTCTCCACCAGGAGCGACCCGTTCGCCATTTGTCTCCTAGAAATTGGGAGGAAGAAGAATTCAGCAACTGTCTTTCGATGTCGATTTGGTTTAATTATCAGTTGTCAATTGTAAAACTTTTTTCTTTTAAATTTTAGGTCTAATTATACCTGGGTGACGCTCCTAGTACAAATTCACTGTCTAGTATTTCATCGCACAAGGATAATTATACCTTACATCGAGACCATGACGATTTGTGTGTCGTTTAAGGCATATTTATTTATAGGTATTGCATTGTTTTGCATACTGATGATTGGTGATTTAGTATGTTAAAGCATGTTTTTTAGAGATTTCGATCATGATCCTGTAGTAATAGTTATTGCATGTGTGCATGAGAATTTGGTATTTCCGTTTCTGAAACCAACAAAAATTCACCGTGTAAGATAGTTAGATCACCTCAAGGACGTTTGAACAGACATATTGGGATACTGAAGCTTAATTCTAAGTCAGAAGAAACAAACTGCAATACCTGCAGACATCAATAATAGTAAAAGTCTAGTCCCTCGTCTGCATCCCGCTGCTGGGGCACTTGGACTAAGGTCTTAAGCAGAAAATAAAACAGCTGCAATAAGATGTAGAGATTACTAATAGTAACAGTCTGTTCCCTCATCGTCATTCATTCCACTGCTGGGACACTTGGGCAAAGATCTAAGAAAACAGAAACAAGCCGGAGTCCTTCATAAACTGTCATCTCCCTAGAGGTGTCAGGTATGCGCAACAGCAGTTTCCAGACGCAAAAAATGGTCTTAAGCAGAAACAAACAGCTGCAGTACCTGTAGTGATCACTGATAGCGGCAGCCTGGTCCCTCGTGGGCACCCCACAGGTCTAGGTGAGCAGAAACGAACAGCTGCAACACTTGTAGAGATCACTGATAGTGACAGCCTGGTCCCTCGTGGGCATCCCACAGGTCTAGGTGAGCAGAAACGAACAGCTGCAATACCTGTAGAGATCACTGATAGTAACAGTCTGGTCCCTCGTCGGCATCCCGCTGCTGGAGTACCGCCAGCTCAGCTTGACGGGGTGTCGCGCGGCGGCGGCGCACGGCAGCAGCGCCACGTCGCCCTCCAGCACCACCTGGTCGTGGGGCTCCGTCGCGAAGCGGACCCCAGGGTCCGGCTTCAGCTCGTCTCCGCCTGGGGACAAATGGTGAATAAATAATTATGGAAATGTTATTATTTTGCTTACAATTTCCGCTCAGTTACGCTGGTATAGGAACCCCAATCACACCGGCTGCTGCGTCGAAGCGCAGCGCCATATGGCAAGTAGAAGGCAGAAGGTAGTGGTTCCAGATTTATGCACCCTTGCAATCACAATCTCATTAATATTAGAAAAGCGAAAGTTTGAGAGAATGTTTCGATGTTTGTGAATCAATCACGCATTAACGTAACGGCTAAACGGTTTTGGATGAAATTTTTAAAACATGTAAAATATGGTCTGGATTAACATATAGGATACTTTAAGTCCCGGTTAAATGTTCCTGTGGGACATATTTCTACATATACAGGGTGTAACAAAAAGGCGAAATAAAATTTAAAGGACGTGTAGAGTAGTAAATGTGTAGTTCCTATGCAAACTCGTGCGAGTATAAATTACTGAGTAAATTGATGCTAAAGTTTTAACAAAAACTTATGGGTGACAACCTTAGCGCATACTCAGGCAGACCGCAGATTCAGGGTTTTCAACAATTTCGGTAAAAAAACAATTTATTTACTTAGTATGGGAAAAAAACTTGTTTATTTTTAACTAAAACTTTTACTACTTAATGTTCACATTACATACATCATCATCATCATCATCATCTCAGCCACAGGACGTCCACTGCTGAACATAGGCCTCCCCCAGTGACTTCCAGATCGGCCGATTGGAAGCGGCCTGCATCCAGCGTCGTCCTGCAACCTTTACCAGGTCGTCTGCCCACCTTGTGGGTGGGCGTCCTACGCTGCGCTTGCCGATACGCGGCCTCCATTCCAGAACCTTTCTGCCCCATCGGCCGTCAGTTCTACGTGCTATGTGCCCCGCCCACTGCCACTTCAGTCGTCTAATCCGTCGAGCTATGTCAGCGACTTTGGTTCGTTCACGGATCTCCTCATTTCTGATTTGATCTCGCAAAGAAACACCGAGCATAGCCCTTTCCATAGCGCGCTGTGCAACTTTAAGCTTCTTAATAAGGCCCATAGTAAGAGGCCACGTTTCAGTTCCGTATGTCATCACTGGTAACACACACTGGTTGTATACTTTCGTCTTTAGGCACTGAGGTATTTTGGACGAGAAGATGTTGCGTAGTTTCCCGAACGCTGCCCATCCGAGTTGGATTCGTCGATTGACCTCTTTCTCAAAATTGGATCTACCCAACTGGATCACTTGTCCCAGGTAAACATATTTGTCAACAATTTCAAGAATAGAGCTCCCAACTGGTACTGGGTAGGGCGCAACATGGGCATTCGACATAATCTTTGTTTTGTCCATGTTCATCTGAAGACCTACCTGTTGGGAAACTCTATTAAGGCCATCGAGCATTGTACCGAGGTCTTCCAGCGACTCTGCCATGACCACAATATCGTCGGCAAACCGAAGGTGAGTAATGTATTCGCCATTAATGTTGATGCCGAATCCTTTCCATTCCAGGAGTTTAAAAGCATCTTCTAATGCGGCGGTAAACAGTTTCGGAGAAATAACGTCTCCCTGCCTTACGCCTCGCTGCAGAGGAATAGCTTTTGTGCTCTGCTCCTGTACTCGGACCGTCATGGTGGCGTTTTTATATAAACATTTCAGCACCTCGATGTACCGATAGTCAATATGGCACCGCTGTAGAGACTGTAGCACTGCCCAAGTCTCGATTGAATCGAAGGCCTTCTCATAGTCCACAAACGCCAAGCATAGTGGTAAGTTATACTCTTCGGTCTTCTGTATAACTTGTCGCAGCGTATGGATGTGGTCTATGGTACTAAAGCCTTTTCGGAAACCTGCTTGTTCGGGAGGCTGGAAGTCATCGAACCTACGTGCGAGACGATTCGTGATGACCCTCGAAAACAACTTGTAGACATGGCTCAGAAGCGAGATGGGTCTGTAGTTCTTCAGCAAGGTGTTATCTCCTTTCTTGAAGAAGAGCACCACCACACCTCTATTCCATGCCTCCGGCGTTATTCCCTCGAGCAAGACGGAGTTAAAGAGTTTCTGAAGGACCTTCAGTACCGGTGTTCCACCCGCTTTCAGAATCTCTGAGGTAATCCCGTCATCACCCGGCGCCTTGTTGTTCCTGAGCTGTTTGAGAGCCATCCTAATCTCATATAGGCTGATGTCCGGGATATCTTCGGTATAGTGTCGGGTAAGCTTAGCTCTTGGATCTGCGGCTGAACTACTAACAGGTTTAGTGACCGAGGTGTATAACTGCCCATAGAACTTTTCGATCTCCCTCAAAACTTCGGCTTTTGTCGACATTATACTACCATCCTCCGTCTTCAGCTTCGTCAGCTGGCTCTGCCCAATAGACATGTCTCTTGCAAACACTTTGGAGCCTTGGTTCCGCTCTATCGCCTCTTTAATACTATTCGTATTAAAGTTGCGGATATCATGTCGCAAGGACTTCCATATCTGTCTATTGTGCTGCCGATACAACTTAGCGTCAGCGGAGGACTTCAGTGCCAGTAAACGTCGTTCTGCCATGAGTTTGAGGGTGTGGTCGGTAAGTTTTTGCGGTCTGTCTCTTCGACGGGGCTTGAAAAATTTCGACCCGACCGCCTGGACAGTTTCTACAAACCTGTTGTTAATCTCGTCCACTGACTCGCAATTTTCTAGGCATTCAAAGCGATTTGACAGCTCAAATTACATACATACATACCCTTAAATATTATTTCGCCTTTTTGTTACACCCTGTATATTGTTCTTTATTTGAACGGTTTGCGTTATGTGTCATGCATGCCAAACATCCTGCATACCACGCAACCGAAGTTGTGGGCACAGCTAGTATTTAGATAAAAAATATACTATAAAATTAATGGACGTTAAAAAACAAGTGGACGTCGTAAAATCAATAAACGTCAAAATACGTCTCAAAGATATTTCGTTAATTTTCATGTTCATAAATAATTAATAGTCGAAATATTTAGCTATTATACTTCCATGTTTCAATTAAACTCTTTATAGCTTACTTAACTGGTGTACCTGTACATTGATTGTAATCACGGCTATAGACTTGCAGCTTTAAACCTTAATTACTTACAAGGTATTGCAAATATTTGAGTGAAAGCGGTAGGTTTAAGCCGCTGGATGCGGGTGGCACAAGATCGATCTTTGTAGAAATCCTTGGGGGAGGCCTATGTCCAGCAGTGGACGTCTTTCGGCTGATGGATGGATGGATGGATGGTAGGTTATACAGCCTGTTTATATTATAGTAGCTAAAAGAATATA
This sequence comes from Anania fuscalis, assembly GCA_950371115.1. NCBI lineage: Eukaryota > Metazoa > Arthropoda > Insecta > Lepidoptera > Crambidae > Anania > Anania fuscalis. The sequence continues at coordinate 8,771,782 of OX493353.1, read as the reverse complement.
AAATAATAAATCACTAGCCCCAATATCTAGTACAAAAAAACCTAATAAGTAGCGAATATTTATCAACTGTACGATAGTGTTAGAGATCCTCGATCAAACACGTGTTCCGCGTACAAACATCCAATAGTGCCCGTACAACAACAAACCGCATCACGCGCTATCTCGCACACATTTTGCTCCGACGTAATTAATTCGCCGTTCGGGACTAGCCGTTTGATTTATCACAACTTGGGTATTACGCCACAGTGTAGGTAGATACGGTCGGCCCATTTGATGGTAAAAAACTCGTCAATACTTGAAAATAATCAAATAAAAGACAAGCCAAGTTTTCACAAGCTTTTATAATAAAATTGAGTTCTACGCAGGTGGATTAGAGCCACGAACAGAAGGCATAAATAATGAATGACTATCTCCTTTTGCAAAAAACACAATTGCCAAACAACCCTTCCGTCAACAGTTTAAATTTTAGCTGTGTGATAGAAGTACGCAAACCAGACTCTATGCTAAGCAGCAGTGTAATTTTTAACACTTTATGGCCAATTTGTGTGACGTCGCGTCCAACTTCAATATAGCTTTACGATTTATGTCGTTGCTTTAAAATCAATCGTTTTAAGACTAATCAAAATACAAGACAAAAATATCATTTAATTTGACCGTGTTTGTCAAGACCTTAAATAAAGAAATATTGGACAACATCACATACATTGCACTGATCCTAAGGTAAGAAGCTAAAGGACTTGTGTTATAGAAATCGCAAATAACGACGGTACCACAACACCCAGACCGGAGACAATATAGAAAAGTTTGTTTTCTACAAAGGTCCAAAGGTGCAGCAAATTTGTAATTGTTTCTATTATTTTTTTCTCTGTATTTTGACTGTTTCTATAGTTAGCTTGTGTGGTCTGTATACATTCTACATTTCTATATGCGAAAACCTGTTAATGGCTATGTTTATATGATAACTCTGTACTCATAGATTGTATCAATGCTGTTGGTGTTCCGAATAAAATAAAATAAAAAAACATTGACCCGACCGGGGATCGAACCCGGAACCTCAGAGATGGCGACGTCATAGTCCGGCGTGCTCGCCTCTCGGTTACGGAGGTTGTCAAATCGACCTTGGCACTTGAGAGCTGCGCCTGCCTTGAACTCAAATACTCTCACAGCTAATTTACTTACGGAGTAGACCTACTGCTACCGGCTACTCTGTGGCCGCACGCAGTCCCGAGGGAGACGCCATCGAGCAATAAACATTAAACGCTGAAGTTTCATCGCGATACGTTTAGTTCAGGAGGGTCTGTAAAAAGTTTGCTTTTCCTGGTGATAAGCCGGTTTTGTTAGTTACAGTTTACCCAATTCAACATCATTCTGAGGACCAAGTGAGAGTGATTCGATAGGTTTTAAAAAAAACTCAAACGCAGTTTTCGAAGTTTTTTTTCGTTGATGGGATAGTAACACACCTATATTGAACAAAACTTACAATAGGCCGTCACGTGTATTTAATGCTGAGCATTAATATTCAGGCTCAATTTGGATAAAATAAAAATGTAAGCCGCTATCAAACGCAATGCGTGATCACTGATTACAACAAACAAAAAATAGTTTATGGGTCAAATGTTAGTGTTATGCCAACCGATCGAGTATGGAATGGAACTCAAATCCTCACAGGAGTATAAAACCGGCCAAGTGCGAGTCGGACTCGCGCACGAAGGGCACCGTACCGTTTACATCTTAAATAGGGTGGAGTCTCCTAATATCGGCCTCCTCCTAATGTCGGCCTTTTCGAGAAAATGGAACATAACTATAAAAATAGCCCTAAAATCATATTAGTTTTTATGCAAAACGCGACTCTATATCCACACGCATAACCTCCCATATTTTGGTGCGGGTGCCTCAACATTTGAACGTTCAGTTGGCACTAGAGCACGCGCAGGTACGGACGTGCGTCGTTTGGTGGCATTGCTGAGTCAAATCTCTGAGTCGACGCATTGCGTTGGTAAGTATTTTAATGGAATTAAACATAACTATGGTATTTTATTTTATTTGTTCTTATTTAAAAACAGTTAAAGTACCGTTTAGATAGTTTTTTTTTACATTTATTTGTATTTTTTATGAAATAATCGTGGGGTCGAGATTAGGGATCTGTATTATTGCAAAATCTCAATATCGGCCGGGTGGCCGACATTAGGGAAATGCATGAAAACGTTAAACCACATGTTAAGCTGATTTGTATGTTAGCAGTAACATTAATCAGGTTAAAAAAGAAACAACAGCTCAGTTTGATCACTAGATCCTAACGTCGGCCGCCTAAAAACGATTTTAATCAGCTACGGCCGATATAAAGAAATCAATGCGTAATATCGGCCACCTTAATTGGGTACCTACTTTCCTACTACCCTCGAACTTTACAATAAACATCATCATCATCATCATCATCTCAGCCTATTGCAGTCCACTGCTGGACGTAGGCCTCCCCCAAAGAGCACGATCTCCCGCTTTTTTCATCCATCCACTGCCAGCCACCTTCCTAAGGTCGTCGGTCCATCAAGCTGGGGGGCGTCCTACACTACTTTTGCCTAGGCGTGGTCTCCACTCGAGAACCCGTTTACTCCACCTTTCATCGGTTCTGCGACAGATGTGGCCAGCCCACTGCCACTTAAGCTTGCTACATTTTTGGACTATGTCCGTTACTTTAGTCCTCTGCCTGATGATCTCATTTCGGATTTTATTCTTTAACGAAATCTCAAGCATCGACCTTTCCATAGCTCGCTGAGTGACATGTAGTCGGTGGGCCAGCTTTACTGTAATATTCCACGTTTCGGCTTCGTAGGTCATCACCGGTAGGACGCACTGATCGAATACCTTGCTCTTCAGGCATTGTGGCAGTAGCGACGAGAAGATATGACGCAGCTTCCCAAACGCTGCCCAGCCAAGCTGCATCCTCCTAGCGATTTCCCGCTCAAAGTTGTCTCTACCCAACTGCATCACTTGCCCGAGTTAAACATACTCATTGACAACCTCGAGCCCCACGCTTTCGACAAAGACCGGTGCAGGGATGGCATGATCATTGAACATGATTTTGGTCTTGTCCAAGTTCATCCCCAGGCCCACGCGTCGCGTGGCAGCGTTGAGACTTTGCAGCATTTTTTGCAAATCCTCTAGCGAATCCGCCATAATGACAATATCATCGGCAAAACGGAGACGGAGACAGACTTCATGGAAGAAGAGACACTAATTGCACAGTTGGTCGAGATACCATCCATCCATCCATCAGCCGAAAGACGTCCATTGCTGGACATAGGCCTCCCCCAAGGACTCCCACGAAGATCGGTCCTGTGCCACCCGCATCCAGCGGCTTCCCGCGACCTTCACCAGATCGTCGGTCCACCAACACTACGCCTTCCGGCCCGCGGCCACCATTCAAGGACCTTCCTGCCCCAACGGCCATCAGTCCTGTGAGCAATGTGCCCCGCCCACTGACACTTAAGGTTTGCGATTCTGAGAGCTACGTCGGTGACTTTGGTTCGCCTTTGGATCGACTCATTTCTGATTCGATCGCGAAGGGAAACTCCGAGCATAGCTCTCTCCATCGCCCTTTGAGCTTTCTTATGAGGCCCATCATTAGCGGCCACGTATGATCCGTATGTCATCACTGGCAACACACATTGATTCCTTGACACCTTGACACCTTGGTCTTGAGGCATTGCGGAAGTGTTTGTGAGGAGCTTCCCATACGCTGCCCATCCGAGTTGGAATCGACGATCGACCTCTTTGTGGAAGTTGGACTTACCTAGCTGGACTGTTTGTCCAAGGTAAATATAGCGGTCAACGACTTCCAGAGTAGAGCCTGCAACCATAAGAGGAGTGGGTGCGACATGGGAGTTAGACATGATTTTCGTCTTTTTCATGTTCATTTTAAGACCCACTCGTTGGGAGACTCTACTGAGGTCATCGAGCATTGCCCCAAGATCCTTCAGGGTCTCAGCCATGACCACGATATCATCGGCAAAGCGAAGGTGAGTCAGGAACTCGCCGTTGATGTTGAAGTCCTCTCTCTCTCTCTGAGTTGAAATATAAAACCATACCTTTTCTAAGGTGAAGTAAGGTCAATAAAAAAAATTAATGGTAACTAATTTTTTTTATTGACCTTACTTCACCTTAGAAAAGGTATGCCGATATTAGGGTAACAGGCGGTGGATATTAGGGCATTAGGGGCCGATATTAAGGGAAATCGGCATACTCGGAAAAAAACATCTATATTATCAAAAATAATAAAGGATTCGTAATTTTGCGAATGTAGTAATGGAGTTTCAGTATCCCTCTACCCAAAAAAGGCTATACAAAAAAGCAAAAGCTATTAACGTAAAAATAACAAGCAGTCAAAGTTCAAAAAAAGTTGACACGGCCGATAATTGGTGCCACCACCCTACTTATTTCATTCTGTTCTTTAGTATTTGTTGTTATAGCGGCAACAGAAATACATCATCTGTGAATTTCAACTATCACGGTTCATGAGATACAGCCTGGTGACAACGGACAAACGGACAGATAGACAGCTACAGACGGACAGCGGAGTTTTAGAAGTTAATAGGGTCCCTTTTTACCCTTTTGGTACGGAACCCTAGAATTAAGTCAAACGCTGACAGACTTGCAGTTTTCAGCCAACAAAAATTAAAGCATGACGTCAATACGAGGTTTTATTGAGTGTGATCAGTTACAATTCATTTTTATTTCACGAAAACGTTTTTTTGCTAGTCTTAGTACTAAAGCTATTGAACGATGAAACGTCAATATACTCGCCTTCTTGCCTGACGTATTATTTTGGGTTAGGATTATTTGAAGTATTGTTTTCCGTTATCATCTTAATACCTACTGTTATTTATTATGGCCGCAATTTTCAGAGATTTTTTATTCAAACGATAATTTATCGATTATATTATAATTTTGCTCGTAAAATCCGGAAATACATTTCTAATCAAAATGCAAACAAGGTTTTATGGAATCCGTGATCAGAATTTTAATACAATACACACCCCTTTTATCCGTTTCCGGGATAGGCGTAAATATAAAATTGCAATTGTCCCCTTTTGGTTGGCGGGAAAATTCCGCATTATTATAATCCTAATTCATAATAAAAGACATAAAAAACGGTTTCGAGATAAAATATGAGTACATTTGTAATTTGATTTTTCAGTATCATTCAAATCAAATCCAGTTGGCATTTATAATTAATTTTTAGAATGTTTTACGGATAATTTTAAATGGATAAATATGTGGTTCATTGTTTACATCATAATGTACTTATTTTTTTCCTAAATTACCAATTTACTATATAATAGTAACCTAAAACTACTACAAGTACAACATTGTTGTCAATAATAAGACAGTTTTCCACTAAATATGATAGATAAAACATGTTTTTAAATGTAAATTGGACATTACAAATATTACTTTTATCTTAGGGTAAGTAGCTTAGAGCACTTGTGTTATAGAAATCAGAAATAAAGACGGTACCAAAACACCCAGACCCGAGAAAATCGTTATTTTTCTACATTAAACGACAGGGAGTCGAGCGAAGCCTCAGACCTCGCACCTCAGATATGGCGATACGCCAAGTCACTTTTCGGCTACGGAGGCGGGTGTAGTCGACAGTCGTGTAGCATCGTACAGTTGCAAAATCGCCGATTTAAAAGTCGCTAGTTTTATTTTTCTTGCTTCATTAGCTGAGTCGTTGACCCATTTGTCTCATTAATTAATTTGTTGCATATTTTTTTATCATTTATGTAATAATATTTTTTTAAACTCAATGAAACGGGAATTAACGCGATCATAATTTAGGTACAAAATTTTACCTCTTTTGCCTGACGTTTCGATCGGGTTACACCGACCGTGGTCACAGGCTGACTGGAACAGCGATGTCTTCACTCCGTATGAGAGGCAGATTCTTCATCTACCCTCATAATATTATTTTCACGCCAAGTACCGTCACACACTACACTCACTGTGTCCCTATTCTGCACACTAACCGCCGCGTCCGTATTCAGTAGAATAGGGGTGTCCCTACACTCACTCACTCACACACTACACTCACTGTGTAGTGAGTGTAGTGTGTGACAGTACTTGGCGTGAAAATAATATTATGAGGGTAGATGAAGAATCTGCCTCTCATACGGAGAGAAGACATCGCTGTTCCAGTCAGCCTGTGACCGCGGTCGGTGTAACCCGGTCGAAACGTCAGGCAAAAGAGGTAACATTTTGTACCTAAATTATGATCGCATTAATTCCCGTTTTATTGAGTTTAAATTATGCAACGCGAAAGTTTAAAAGTAATTAATTATATTTTTTATTTTTGAGACGAATAAAAAGTTTTATTTATTTACTTAGTTGCGTTGGCTCCTAAGCAGCGATATCTTCAAAACGACTGTACATAATGTGTAGTTTTGTTCAAACCCAGTGCCGAGGATCGAACCTACAACAATGGATTAGTACCTTTTGATTTTAAATATAATTGAAAGCTCGTCCGGTTTTTAAATGTCACCCCGTATTAGACTCGGGACATTACCTTAGAAGAAAGATTTTTCTTTTTAAGCTGGTATTTTTAACAAACTCTTAATCCTTTTGTGTAATCTTATTCTCGATCTCAAAATAAACATCAGATCCACCTGGTCGACCTCCAACATCCTCCTTTTAGAGGCATTGTGAAATGAAAGGGATGTAATGAAACGATTGCTATCTTTTTCCCTCTTTCTAAGATTGAAGGTTATTTGAAAGAGACAAAAGACGTAATTTCGTTAAAACCAGTATGTATTGAATAGTTTTACAATAAAAAAGTATTGAGGATTGTTGGTGTCTTATTAAAAAAGATCATGCCACTCAGCAAATCATTAGAGATTAGCTTGATTGAAAGTGTATGAAGATTTACGAAATTAAATAGGACAAGTTTAATTTTTCGTGACAAATAGAACCTATGTACCACCAACCTAACAATAAATATCATTAAATGCCGAAATGATAATTTTAATTCGCCTATCATATTTCATTTTTTGATTTTTAAAAGAGATTTAACTGTCAATGTAGCGCTCAATAAGAAGCCCTTTTCTTCATCTAATTAGAAAACAAAAGCTTCGAGAACTAATTGGGTACACGACACCATTCGCTAATAATCACAAGACTTACTTTTTTTAAAAGAACACATAATTTAACTTTATACAACCAGATTCAGTTTTAAATTTAGTATCACTGTTACATTCAAAACTCATAACTGGTCAAAACCACTTTTGACGGCAAAAATCAGTCAATATTAGTATTGACTAAGGACGTTGGTCAAAACCACTGTTAACTTATTCTTTCCTTCAAAAGTAGTTTTAACTAAGGACGTTGGTCAAAACCACTTTGTAACGTATTCGTTCTATATTCAAAATATGCCGCCAAAAAGGCTTGTAGTCAAACTTCGTTCGTTCGCTCAGCCAATAGCAACGCCCAATCCTAAGGGCATATCGGTGGGAGTTAATTTTGATTGGCCGACACTGAGAGTGTGATGGCCGTCCCCGTCGCGAGCTGCAAGCTTTAACTCGAAGGCTGCAAATCTTCATTTTATCCTAACTTTTGTGATCTATGTTATCATCGGTGCGCTAAACAAGTGTCGTCTTGAACGTCTGTGATTTGTGTAGACAGTATTCCCATAAATACCAGCTTTCACCTGCCCTCGCGGAGAACCGCATGGCAGACTCCTCGTGCAATCCCAAGAAGAAGTCATATCAGGACCATCCTGTCCACTCGTACGTGGAAAGGCCTGCTCCCACTGGTGAGTGTTGTTGCTTTATTGGTGAAGGGCGGGCGAACCTCGACTCGTTATATTTTGTTGGCAGAGCCTCCTCAGGGTCTGACCCAGTGTGTCGTGATCGGTCTGTACCGGCAAGACCATCGTGATACATCTTTATGGTGCCGAAACCCGGGATGGGTGGTACATGAACTTATTTTTGGAAATTGCAAATACGTTCTATAAACATAGCTGGTATTTGTCGTGATTTTTAGTGACAAATAGCATCTAACATATTATAAACTCACAAAAACCATAATCTGTAATGTTTTTCTAGCGTTAAAATCAGTATAGGACACATTCCAATCGATATTTCTTGTAGTGATTACACATTCGCATTTTTATTCTTAGTTTCGGGTAGATTAAACTCGCAACATAATTAATTTTAAACTCGTCCATATTATGCGTTGAGATTCTTCATTCCACACTAGAAACATCCAATCGTTCACTCACAGATCAGTTTCACTCGTTCTAAATCGTATGGATTCATCATTCAGAATTGACAGTGTCAATCAGTATTGAGCATTCGTTTACGATCTTTGCTTGTTCACTCGTAACTTGTATTGCTAAGTTGGTCATTCATAAACAAACTAATAATATTTGTTTTTTGTCGATTTGCAGCTTTAATTCGTGCACTCGCATATTCGTTGAATGTTAAGATATTAACAGATCATACATATACAATCCAACTATTTAATTCGGTGTATAAGTATACTTTTCTCGGCTGTTTTACTTTTCATTCAGTTTTCATATTGTTATTACGGATCACACTAAAGCAATCTATTAATAACCCGGTGCTTTATGTGAAATTCAGGTCGGCTGTAGTAATAATATAGTTAACTTAGGCCAATTTTCTCGTATTGCTTACTAACAGTACTTTTGTCACGGATCATACTTAAAACTTTCATGTCTTTTTGTATAACTTATTCGGCTGTGACATTAATACATTAGTTCTCATTCGGTTGTCTTTTTTACGGATCATACGTCTAGTATAATTTAATTCGGCTGTAATATTGACGAATATTAAACGTTTTCACTCATACTACAGCCAATCGATATAAAAATATTAATATATTTAATTCGTTTCGTAGTCGGTTCATTTCATTCATTGAAGTGAAATCTAAATTGCAACGTTATACCTAAAACAGTCAGCTGCTGCTTACTTGCAGTTGTTTACGCGAATTCGTACGTATCACTCGTTCAGCGCGTGATTGCCGTAATTCTATTTATAACTCGGGCTTTCTTCCTGATGCGGTTAGGCAGTTAGTTATACGTTCTTTTAAATCGAAATTAAAACGTTAGTAGGTACAAGTATAAATAACTTGTAATCATGTTCTATAATCCGAAACGTGCTACTCGTAAGTCTAGCCACACGAGTAAATCTAAATCGAAAACTAATTCAGAATACACCATACATGATTTACCGTCATTACGTCGGAAGCGTACTATCGCTTTAAACCGTATGTTGAAGGCATTAGAGGTCGGTATTGCAGCACAATCCGAATCTGATGACAGTCAATGTGATCTATTCTTTTCATATTGTGATCAAGCATCAAACATAAGGTCTGATTTTGAACTCGCACATTATTCAATACTCGAATTATTGAATTCATCCGATGATGATGAATACTGTGATGATGATGACATTCGTACTCGCTTTGATGACACATATTTTCATGTTTTGTCCATAGTGAAATCCTTACAGAAATCGGAATCAAAACTAATTTCAAATAATTGTAAGGCCGAGTCTTCATCATTAAGATCACACATCGAGCTACCTAAAATTCAGCTACCTACATTTACGGGTAATATTAAACAGTGGCCTGAATTTATTGATACGTTTAATTCGCTGATCCATGACTGTCATTCTCTTACCGACGTGGAGAAGTTTCAATACCTAGTATCGACATTGAGCGGCGATCCCTTATCGCTTATTCGAAAATTTCCCGTAACAGGTGATTATTACTCCGATGCATACGCGGCTTTAGTCGCGCGTTATCAACATAAGCGTGAACTGTCTTTTACCTGCTGGAAAGACATTTTAAACGTTTCTTTCAAACTAAACAGTGCAATTGAGTTTCGTCGATCATTAGATTGCATTGACGAAAACTTAAGCATTTTACGTAAACAAGATCTTCCGGTTGATAATTGGGACTTTATTCTCGTATACCATATTTTGTCTAGATTAGATTCAAAGTTGCGTCGTGAATTCGAAGAAAAGTACATTAGTGCGGAGATTCCTAAATACTCTCAATTAAGAGATTATTTACATTTAAAATGTGAATCCCTTTTTCGCGATAATCATTTTTCTGAACTTTCTAAACTTAGTCATTCGGTCAAGGAATCACCTACTCGGACTTACGCTTCGAAGTCTTTTATTAGTAACTATCCAAAGCGTCAAAATGTTACTCATACCTTATTGACAGATAACTCAAATAAAACTAAAACTTTGGATCAAAATAAACCAATCTTGAAGTGTTCGTTGTGTTCAGATAGTCATTTAATTACGCGTTGTAAATCGTTTCTAGCTAAATCAGTAGACGACCGTATGTCTTACACTATAGAAACTAAACTGTGTTTTAACTGTCTAAAATCGTCCCATCAACTAAAAGATTGTAAATCGATATTTCGTTGTTTGAAATGCAAACATAAACATCACACGTTACTTCATAAAGAAAGTTCTGACAAAAAACTTAGTATTGATAACGGCTCCACAGATTCTAAATCAGTGTCCCTATTCGTAAAGGGAGAAAATTTAAAGTCTTCAACCAAACAAATAAATACGACTGTACTGTTAGCTACGGCTATTATTCAAATACAAGATTCGGACGGTAACTATCATTCCATGCGTGCTTTATTCGATACCGGTAGTCAAAACAATTTCATAACACGAAAGGCAGTTCAATACCTAAATCTTCAGCCACAGTCATGCGACACTAATATCAATGGTTTAGGAGGTATTGCTGCTGAGGTCACCGGTTTTATACGTTGTTCAGTTGCATCAAATAATAAACCAATACTCGATTTAGACATGCACGTTATTTCAAATATTTGTGGTGAGCAGCCCATAGCTAGACTTAATACGTCGGGTTGGACTCACATTAATTCGCTTCCGTTAGCCGATTCAGGTTTCGATATCCCTGGCCCTATCGATGTTTTACTTGGTGCAGACGTTTTCGCTGAGTCTCTTCTTACTCAACGTATAAGAGGCAACTCAAATCACCCTCTTGCAATAAATTCTGTTTTCGGTTGGCTTCTACTAGGTAGAACGCCACTTATATCGTCACCATTAGTGCAAGTCTCTTCTAAATCCGACAACGAACTGACCTTAGCCGTCCAACGTTTCTGGGAAGTTGACAGCGTCCCTCATGCGTCATGCTTGACACCTGAGGAGATCTTATGCGAAGAACTCTACACGACTAACCACTATCGTGATATTTGTGGTAGATATGGAGTGCGTCTTCCTTTCAAGGACAAAGTCGAACCAATCTTCGATGGTTCTCGTGATATTGCGTTGAGACGATTCCATGCAATTAAGCGTCGTTTGTCACGTGATCCCGTTGTGCATCAACAATATTGTGAATTCATGGATGATTATGAAAATTCCGGTCACATGTCCATAGTTAGTACTGAAAATCTCGACCAAGGTAAATATTACATTCCGCATCACTGCGTGATAAGGCCAGATAGTGTCACAACAAAGTTACGCGTCGTCTTTGATGCATCAGCAAAAGATGTCAAAGGCAAATCGTTGAATGACACATTGTTAACTGGACCCAAGCTACAGTCTGATATCGTTGGGGTTCTCCTCCATTATCGAATGCATGCTGTTGTTTTTATGGCTGACATACGTCAGATTTATCGACAGATTCTGATCTCCAATGATCATAAAGATTACCAGAGAATATTTTGGAGAACGGGCCCTGATCAAGTTCTAAAGGAATATAGACTGAACACGGTAACTTACGGTGTTTCTTCCGCGCCGTTTCTTGCTTGTAGGACAATCAAACAATTAGCAGAGGACGAAGGTAGTAAGTTTCCTCTTGCTCAACAAATAATTTCAACTGATATATACGTCGACGACATCGTTACAGGTTGTGAAAATCTAACCACTGCGTTAGAAATGAAATCTCAAATCGTAAAACTCTTCGAACTAGGTCATTTCGAGCTAAGGAAATGGGCTAGTAACTCGCCAGGTTTGCTATCAAATCTTTCCCAAGAAGAATGTCTTCTGGATTCTAAATCGTTCTCTGATGAGCAATACCCTACACTAAAGGTACTTGGACTTAAGTGGAATCCAGTATCCGATTCGTTTTTATTCGATGTGAGCTCGTCTAATCGACCATGTACTAAGCGGGTTATCCTTAGTGAGATCGCAAAAATATTTGATCCGATGGGCTTCCTATCACCTCTTACAATCAAAGTCAAATGTCTATTGCAAAGGCTTTGGATTCTCGGAATTTCTTGGGACGATACACCGCCTGATGAAATAATTCAAGTCTGGAAAACCTTCTGTGACCAGTTGCCTAATATGAGTCAGCTGAGTATTCCACGTCGTCTCACTCTTGATAATGTAGTTTCATACGAACTACATGGCTTTTGCGATAGTTCAGAACTCGCGTATGGAGCAGTTATCTACTTACGCATCTTGAGCGCCGATGGTTCCATTCATACTCGGCTATTGTGCGCCAAGGCACGTGTAGCTCCACTCAAACATCTTTCTTTGCCTCGTCTAGAGCTCTGTGGAGCTGTAATGCTTGCAGACTTGACCAAATTCGTACTTGATACGTATCGGGCCAAAATACCTATCGATATTATTTATCTTTGGTCCGACTCGACTGTTGTTTTGTCCTGGCTTCGGTCGCATTCTTCGCGCTGGACTACATTTGTGGCAAATCGAGTCAGCCATATTCAGGAGATCATCCCTGGGGAATCGTGGCATCATGTTGCGTCTGGTGACAACTCCGCTGACGTATGTTCACGTGGACAGCTTCCCTTCGATCTTCTTAACAATTCTTTGTGGTGGTCAGGACCGTCTTGGTTGTCACAAACATCTGATTGTTGGCCAAAAGACTCTAAAAGATTTCTTACCGATGATGAAGAGTCAGTTGCGCGTACCGAGGAGCGTCATTCAGTTGCACTGATGACCGATCATAATAGCGATGAACAACTAAACTCGATATTCGACACTCTGCTTAAACGATTTTCTTCTCTTGATAAAATAACTCATATCGTTTCTTATATTCGTAGATTTGTGCACAATATCCGTTCTAAAAATCCATGTGAGCGCCATAGTGGCTCTATTCTAACTGAAAATGAAAACTATCAATCGTTACTATTAATCGTAAAATCAGTTCAAAAATTGTCATTCAGCGATGAAATACAACGTATTAAGTCTAAACAGTTGTTATCTAAACCGTTTCAAAAATTAAATCCATTTCTTGATGAGACAGGTGTTCTCAGGGTGGGCGGTCGAATATCCCGCGCTGGTTTAGAATTTGACCAAAAACATCCTGCGCTCTTGCCTTGCAACCATCCATTCACAGATAAGGTTATCGAATTTACTCATCGCAAACACTGTCATACAGGGCAAAATACTACGCAGTATTTAGTCTTACAACGTTTTTGGATTTTATCTGGTAAACGAGCTATTCGTCGTTGTCTTTCAAAATGTTTAGGATGTTATCGAACCAAACCTAAACCGTTAGAACCATACATGAGCGATCTTCCGTCCTATCGAGTTAATCAAGTTAAACCGTTTTCGATAGTTGGCGTTGATTTTGGCGGACCTTTCCGCATTAAAGTCAGAAATCATCGTGGTGCTAAGATGGACAAAGCTTACCTCTGTTTATTTGTTTGCTTGTCTACCAAAGCAGTCCATCTCGAGGTAGTATCATCTCTTTCCACTGATGGATTTATAGCTGCACTGCGTCGCTTTATAGGTCGTCGCGGACGTTGTAGCATAATCCATGCAGATTGTGGCACGAACTTCGTCGGTGCTAAAAACTATTTGTCGTTAATTCAACATGCTTCGCAAGCCGAGCACATTAAATTCGTTTTCAATGTTCCTTCAGGGCCACATTTTGGTGGTGTGTGGGAAATTCAGATTAAGGCTGCAAAGTCGCATCTGTACCGTATTGTCGGCAATCAAGTTTTGACATTTGAGGAGCTTAGTACCTTATTCGTGCAAATTGAATCCGTATTAAATTCGCGACTCTTGTGTGCTGTGAGCACAGATCCAAACGATTTAAACGTTCTGACCCCGGGTCATTTTCTTACTCTGGAACCACTTACGAGTGTTCCTGATGAGGATTATTCCTCTGTTAAGCTGTATCGACTTAATCGTTGGCAGCTTATCCAATCTTTTGTTCAAAATTTTTGGATGCGTTGGAAAAACGAGTACCTAACTTCGCTCTCTCAACGCATGAAATGGACAAAAACGTGTAAACCTTTATCCGTTGACTCTATAGTAGTCATCAAAGATGATAATCGTGCTCCTATGCAATGGTCTCTAGGAAGAGTATGCGAATTACACCCCGGTCCGGATGGAATCGTTAGGGTAGCAACAATTAAAACTAAGGACAGTTTTATCAGGCGACCTCTTGTAAAATTGTGTCCTCTTCCTACAGAAGCGTAATTCTCGTAGTTAATTGTAATTTACATAAGTTAGTTAATCGTATTCGCTGTTTTAACTTGGAAAATAGTTAATATTACTCGTTTCACTCATTACAACTTTATTTGTAAGTTATCTATATAGTCCTCCTTGTCGGGTCCGACAACGGCGACCTCAGACTCTTCTGTCGTGAGCACGAATGTGGCTGGCGAAGCCAAACTTTGATTTGAACACCCGGTCACATAGGGGGCAGAATAGCTGTCCATCCGCGTTATAGGTGTAGTTGTAGCTGGGTTTAGGACGATTCTTGCGAGTTTGGCGCTTTTCGTCGAGTTCCTTCAGACGACACTCTTCAAAGTTGGCTACCCCTTTTTTTACAGAATGACGCCACTCGGGTCTGAGAACAGCAAGCTCTTCCCAGCATTCAGTGGAGATAAGTTATCTATGTAAGTCGTCAATATTGCAACAGTAGGTATTTTAACTTTATCTTTATTCGTTGTTTATCCGGAAAATACCAGCTGTATTTTGGTGGGCGGTATGTAACGTATTCGTTCTATATTCAAAATATGCCGCCAAAAAGGCTTGTAGTCAAACTTCGTTCGTTCGCTCAGCCAATAGCAACGCCCAATCCTAAGGGCATATCGGTGGGAGTTAATTTTGATTGGCCGACACTGAGAGTGTGATGGCCGTCCCTGTCGCGAGCTGCAAGCTTTAACTCGAAGGCTGCAAATCTTCATTTTATCCTAACTTTTGTGCTCTGTGTTATCATCGGTGCGCTAAACAAGTGTAGTCTTGAACGTCTGTGATTTGTGTAGACAGTATTCCCATAAATACCAGCTTTCACCTGCCCTCGCGGAGAACCGCATGGCAGACTCCTCGTGCAATCCCAAGAAGAAGTCATATCAGGACCATCCTGTCCACTCGTACGTGGAAAGGCCTGCTCCCACTGGTGAGTGTTGTTGCTTTATTGGTGAAGGGCGGGCGAACCTCGACTCGTTATATTTTGTTGGCAGAGCCTCCTCAGGGTCTGACCCAGTGTGTCGTGATCGGTCTGTACCGGCAAGACCATCGTGATACACACTTAGTACTTCAAAAATAATGGGCAAAAGTTATTTTCACTATTGTACTATTATTGTAACGGTCAAAAGTGGTTTTAAGCAAGAATGTAAGTCAAAACTATTTGTGACTGAGAATTATTGAATTTCAAAAAAATCATAGAAAATGTTTTTGAAACCGTTTAATTATAAAACAAATAAAAATTTTACATTGTTTTCTTTTTTTTATAATAAAAAATAATACATTTAGGAAATATTTTTTTAAGATTATAAACGAAAATTTTAAAAAATTGATAACATTTTATTTATCTACTACAATGTACTTTTAGTGACAACTGCTTTTGACTAAAAACGTTGGTTAAAATCACTTTTGGCTGCCAAAATCAGTCAAAACTGTTTTTGACTAAAGACATCAGTCAAAACCATTATTGACTGATTTTGACCGGCAATGAGTTTTGACTGTAAAATCACTATCTTAAGTATTTTTTTATACATAAAATTTGCCTTTGTTCAAGCTAGATCACGCCGCCGCTGTATATATATATACGTAATTTGTGCTAGATATATATGTATATATATATATATTATATATATATATTATATATATATATGTGCTAGACTTATATTTTACAGTTATTTTTTTACAGGATGTCCCTGGAAGTATGGATCCAATCGAACAGGGTGATCTCTGCACTTTTTGGTTATAAAAATGTATGTGTAAATATTGACGAATAAAAAGATAGTTTTTTTTATCACAAATGTTTGCTAATTGATCAAATTAACTTCTCAAGGAATGCTTTCTACAAAACCTTCCTAGAATATTTTATTCAAATAATGAAACAGTTATATTTGTTTATTTAGGCTCTACACGATGTTACGCCAAAATAAAATATCAATCACAACTTTTTTCCTGTCAATAATGGAATCCACTTTCATAAAGCTAAAAATTTCGAGAGTAACCGCCGCTATGCGCCTGTTCAAATTGATCCATACTTCCAGGTTCACCCTGTATATGATGTGTTTAGCTTTTCTGGGCTAATTTACAAGCACACTGTCGCCAATGAGCTTTTGTTTCGTGTCGTCTACACACACACTTGGCAGTTAACGTGTCACCCCCATTCGACGCCATGAGCCATCCACTCTATCTCATCGGGGCCCAAGTACGCACACAAGTAGCGTTGCCAGATCCATTTTTCTGAATATCGGGACTTAAACGTAAAAAAGCGGGACTGGGTCCCTGGGATAAAAAAGTCGGGACAGAGAAAACTTTGCTATCGATTACTAAAGTTAAGCAACCAACGCCACGATCGTGAGTGGATGGGTGACCATTCTGAGATCCGAGTTTTATCGTCGGAGCGGCGCAGTTTTCTCAACCGACAGGCGTTCAACAAAGTACCTACTGCTCTGAATTACCTATTTTTATTAAAAAACCGACCAAGTGCGGGTCGGACTCGCGCACGAAGGGTTCCGTACCTTTATGTATTAAAACAGCAAAAAAAAAACCACGTTTGTTGTATGGGAGCCCCCTTAAATATTTATTGTATTCTGTTTTTCAGTATTTGTTGTTATAGCGGCAACAGAATTACATCATCTGTGGAAATTTCAACTCTCTATCTATCACGGTTCATGAGATACAGCCTGGTGACAGACGGACAGACGGACAGACGGACAGACGGACAGACGGACAGACGGACAGACGGACAGACGGACAGACGGACAGACGGACAGACGGACAGACGGACAGACGGACAGACGGACAGACGGACAGACGGACAGACGGACAGACGGACAGACGGACAGACGGACAGACGGACAGACGGACAGACGGACAGACGGACAGACGGACAGACGGACAGACGGACAGACGGACAGACGGACAGACGGACAGACGGACAGACAGACGGACAGACAGACGGACAGACAGACAGTCAGACAGACAGACGGACAGAAGGACAGACAGACAGACGGACAGACGGACAGACGGACAGACGGACAGACAGGCAGACAGACAGACAGACAGACAGACAGACGGACAGACAGACAGACGGACAGCGGAGCCCGTTATAATAGGGTTTTAACCTTTGGGTACGGAACCCTAAAAAGTGAGATTTTGGGCGTCCCGGTCCCGGGGTCCAACAGGACGCGTCTTAAAAGTGGAACTTCTGGCAACGCTACACACAAGCGCCACACTAGCGCCATGACGCGGCAGAAACTCGCAACTGGGTCAAGCGCTTGTTAGAACGGATGTATTAATTAATGTTTTTTAGAATTTTGCTTTAGGGAGATTGGAGTGTATTAGAAACTAATTAAAGTCAACTGAAAATACGCCCATAAATAAAATAAGTCAGCGGGATTAGTATTTTGTTTGTAATATCGTGTGCTGGAAACGGCCTCAAGCAAAAAATTTAGTAAAACTAAGTCAGTAAAAAAATTAAAGAAAAAAAAACTTTTTTAAAAACAAGCTTGTCACGCGGTTTACACATGCATGCAAAATTTCAGCTCAATCGGTAACCGGGAAGTGGATCGAATTTAACTTGCAAGATTTGATTACAGACAACGGGACAGGTGAAACTAAATAAAAGCTTGTAAAAACATATATTATGTTCTATAATTTCAATTAATACTGTTTGTTGTTAACTCGGTTTTATGCTAGTTCATCTTATTTTTAAAAGCGCTTTTAACCCCTCGATCGTGTGTTAAAATAGATAACAATTGAATAACAATCATATACATCATCATCATAATCATAACAACAGTTTTTGTTCATCATCGTCATCATCATCATTTCAGTCACAGGACGTCCACTGCTGAACATAGGCCTCCCCCAGTGACTTCTAAATCGGCCGGGTGGAAGCGGCCTGCATCCAGCATTGTTTTTGTTGTTTGCTGTCAATTTTTCATTTTAAAGCCAGAATGGCTTAATTTTCGCTATCGCATTGATTTTGCAAGATAAGGGTAATCAGGGTAACGGTTAGCGCTTGGGAGTTAAAGTATTAACCCATTATTGCCTAGCGGTACCGTTTTGCACCTGACTCACCATGTTACGACGCGACGTAGACTTACACCCGCGGAGTTTACATGACGCGACGTGACTCGGCAAGCAAGAGATTCTGGGCCGTTTGCGTCACGTTTTTGTAATAATAAAAACGATTGAAAGCTATTGATAATGGGCCGAAAATAAATCTAATTGTTAGACCTTTAGTGTACCCTGTTTAAATGCAAATAAACTATATTTTATTCTACTCTATTCATGTTCCTTTTCGCTACCTTTAATGGGTCGTCCATCCACGTCGTAGGTCTTCATGTACCTAGTCGCCACTCGATAGCAGATGTTAGCTATGCGAGCAATGTAGCCATTGGCATTTCAGCTTTGCAACTCGAGTTTATGGCGGTAGCTTAGCCTTTTACAGTAAATGCACTAACTGAAATAGCTAAACTGTGTCACGTACTGTCTACTCCCGCGGAGTGTACGTGACGCGACGTGACTCGGCGAATGTCACGACCAATCAGGTCAATTGGTAATCCGTGCCAGACGCGCCTGAATGGGGCTTGACACCGCCCGCCTAACACGTCGCAACAGCCAGCTTAATAGCGGTGCTAAATATATCAAACATTTGGTTTCAACGTTAGTCTCTTTATGGCTGACCAGTCTTTCGTGCGATAGTAAATTGTCAACCGGTCAACTACCTGACACTATCGGGCTTACTGCAAAAAGATAGACTAGGTTTAAGCTCTGTTTAAAGATTGGCCAACTAGTTTAAAATGTTGATACTTGTCTTAGTAATATGACCGAACCTAAATAATACTTATTCGGGGAATTCGTTGTCGAAAGGTTCTGAATTACTGGCCAAAATTATAATTATACACGTGTTTGAGAAGAAAACTGTCATGGGTGCAGACAGCTAGTGGTTAACAATCTGACTGAAGAAATGCGAACATGACGACCGCCACCTAAAATCTGTAAGGGGCAAGTATGTTGTTGATTACAAGTATACTATTTCTACCTGAGCTAATATGATTTTTAACAAGTCCACTGCTGGACATAGGCCATTCCCAAGGACCGAAACAGTGAGCGACTCTAGGACTTCATAGGCCTCACTCACCAACTGCTGGTAAACCAAAAGCAGTTTAAACTATATTTTATTACCTTAACACTACATAATTACATCCTAACAACATATTAACCCCGCAACAGTGTATTACCCTTTGCCCCATTACCAGGGGTAAAGGGGTTAGTTGTCTTAAACTACCGAGAGCCCGACACGAGTCGGGTAACTGAGTTATACCGACAATAGGCAGTACGTTAGCAAAGGGTTAAGTGTTTTAGCGATGTGTTTGTGTGTTCAGTGCCTGAGCTCCGCAGAGGGTACATTTAGCTAACTCCACAAGGCAAAAGGCAAATCTACTGGCTCTGGTTTTGCTTAATATGCAACACACGAATTGTCATCGGTTCTAAGTGAGGAATGAACATGCTTGTGTTGCGATGTGACATCGATTTGATTTAGGAAACGTAATGTATTATTTCATTACACGAAATGCACATAGCCAAGTGCACTCTTTTATAGCAGTGTCTTAGCTAATAAACAAAAGCTCTACATATACGACGATATCCGTAGCCGAGAGGCGAGCACGCCGGACTATAAATGGCGCCGCCATCTCTGAGGTTCCGGGTTCGATCCCCGGTCGGGTCAATGTAGAACACGAACTTTTCTATATTGGCTCGGGTCTGAGTGTTGTGGTACTTTCGTTTGTGTTATGGTATTCATTTAATTAATAAATCAGGCAAATGTCGATTCATTTGAAAAAAAAAAAGTAAAAACTAAATCTGTTAGTAATGCATCACGGTAAGCACAATCAGCTAGACCGATTTAGCTATATCTTGTTTTAATCCTTTATCCGCGCAGCCGGCTGCCGCAAGTCGATTGTTATTCAATTGTTTTCTATTTTCCTGGGAGTTGAAGGGTTAAAATGTTAATAAAAATTCCGAATATACCTATAGTTTGCAGCAAATGGACAAGTTGCTTGAAAAATTTAAAAAATATGAAAACAGAAAGATACTTTTTCTATAGGATTTTTGCTACTGTATCATTAAATAGATGATTATAAATTAAATTCATAATTGAAAAGGTCAACGTCTGGTAAATAATTCTTTGTTTTATCATTTATCTGATAGTGATGAAACTTTGTAGAGTTTTTGTGCACGTCGCGTAAAATTTCTGAATTTCATCAAGGACTTACGAAGTCACTAGCAACTTCAATGTTATAATTCAATGTTAAAACAACAAAAACTCTAATTTAAAACTTTCCCAGCGCAGCACCGAGGTGTCATCTTGTATTCCCTGCGCAACTAGCTGCTTCGCATCGCATCGCATCGCAATGCATACTGCGACTTGCGAATAATTAATTAGTTTTAATTAGATCTTCGACTGCATATTTATTCTGTTATTGGCGGGAGGAGTGTTGGTTACAGAGTTACTCTTGTCAATGTGTCAGCGGGGACAAATTACACCGACATTTATCTCTTGCGGGATTGGAACCTTCTCCTACCTGGGTATCCTGGCTTCATAGTCCGGTCCGGACCTAAATAAAAATAAGGGACGCCCATTTTCATCTTTAAGTGGGTACTTAATTGTGTTATTGGGGCGTAATGTAACATGTTAAAAAGCGAGCATTCGTGTCTTTACGGGCAGATATGCGAGCAACGGATTTGAGTATACGACATAACGTAAAGATGAAGACTTACTGCGTTGAGCGTTAACATTCACAGCAAGCATAATTTGTTACGTCATGTTTTAAAATCGGCGTCAATCAGGCTCTTTGCTCGCTTAGTTCTCCACAGCCGGACATGAATGATCGATTTAATATGCAACAGTCCGTTTCAGGTCAGTTTCCACTTTTAAAATAGACGATACATACAAGCAAGATAGACTTACATAAAATTTCTAACAAAAATGGTCAAGTACCCAAACGGTAAAACGCAACCCTATTACTAAGACTCCGCTGTCCGTCTGTCTGTCTGTCCGTCTGTCACCAGGCTGTATCTCATGAACCGTGATATTTTGACAGTTGCATTGTTCACATTTTATCAAAATATTTTAGAGATATATTGATTTGAAATGTCGCATGACGTCACGCCAAGGCACTACTTTTACTTATAAGTGACGTCACGAGTCTCCCAAACTTTGACGCGCTTTACCTTTTTAATCCTTTGTTCGGTTGACAAAAGAAAAAATGAGGGTACATTATTTTTTGAAAATCTAACTGACAAGACGGACTACCTATATATAATTTCAGTTTCTTTACCCAGTCGTCTCGTCATCCCGTCCTTTTACGATGACGACCGTCTGGTGTAGTGGTTCACGCTCTACGCAACTACAAAGCCTTGCGGTTGCGGGTTCGAATCCCGCGAGGGGCAAATGTTTCGTGGGATGATCACGAGCATTTGTGCTTAAGTCATGGACGTTTAATTTAGTATGTTTATCGTCTCATTGGTGTGACTGTAGAATTGGTTAGACCCATAATTACTTTCAAACTTTCGCGTTGCATAATTTAAAACTTAATAAAACGGGATTTGACGTGATCATAATTTAGGTACAAAATGTTACCTCTTTTGCCTGACTTTTCGATCGGGTTACACCGACCGTGGTCACCGGCTGTGAATCCCCGTTTCATTGAGTTTTAGATTATTGTCCTTTTTGTAGGTATCCACCCCCAGTGACGTCAGTGCCAGGCAGCGGCCATTACCGTCAAATTGTGCAATTGTCTGGGCTAGACTCGCTCTTCTATTTCTAACCTCACAATCGAAGAAACGTAATGCACTATAGGTTTCTTGGAAGTTTTCTTGTTTAAAGTATTGCATAGATAATTATAATACTTTGTTTAGTTTAGTTAGGATTACAAAACAGGCTGACTCGAGGCAATACCATTTCATCGAACAAAAAATATTAAGGACATACTATAACCACTCTATAACCTGTCTACAACTAAGTTTTTTGCTGCTTTAAGTCTATACTTATATACGGTAACATTATGAGGTATGTAGGAAATTATCTCCGTAACTACTTTGGAAGTCCACAGTTGGACATAGGCCTTCTTGACTAAGTAGTTAGTCCACAGGTCGTCAGACATGGTTGGCCTGCCCATTCATTAAAATAAACTTATACCCCAACGTTACGGACATAGGCCATTTTCTAAAAATAATGCTTTATTCTAATAAATCTTAATATTTAAAATGGGAGACTCTTAAAACCACGTGATCAGCTGGTCATATACTACGACCTCCGTAGCCGAGAGGCGAGCACGCCGGACTTTAAATGGCGCCGTCATCTCAGAGGTTCCGGGTTCGATCCCCGGTCGGGTCAATTTAGAAAACGGACTTTTCTATATTGGCTCGGGTCTGCGTGTTGTGGTACCGTCGTTGTTTCTGATTTCTATAACACAAGTGCTTTAGCTACTTACCTTAGGATCAGAGCAATGTATGTGATGTCGTCCAATATTTATATTTATTTATTTATTTATATACAACAACTTTTTCTATGGGAGCAACATCGAAATCTAGAAATTTTTTTCAGCTTCTCCATACAAACCTTCTCGCATACCTCGATGATAATGTTTGGAGCATCTGAAAATAAAATCACGATTTCGATGTTGCTCCCATAGGAAAAGTTGTTGTATATGACCAGCTGATCACGTGGTTTTAAGGTGTCCCATTCTCTTGGACACCCTGTATAAAGCAAAGTCGGGGTTGTTACAACACTTATAACTCGTAAACAGCTGGACCGATTTTCTGTCTCCCCCCGAATAGCAGAATAAATAATAAAAATATTAATAAAAAGCTGACTCGCCGCGCCGTTTCAGCTAGTGCACTATTATTTGCAAATATATGCGATCCCGCTTTGTTACTCAACATGAAAGAGATTAATATTTTAAGCAAAAAGCTAATTAGTTTACTTATTTTGTTGTACAAATAACATGCTAAATTATCATCAAAGTTTAACAGAACCCATCAAAGGACGACAATCGATAAAGCCACTAGCCCACATAACCTGAAACCACAAGCAAAACCGATAGGAATTGTATCGCAAAACGCCAAAATCGTACGCGGCCAATTTCCGTAGCGCGACACTCGCCACTTCCAGTTAGTGATGTGACAGATCTTATCGATTCTGTATAACATCGATACTCGATAGCGGGACCGATAGGTTGCATCAATAATTGAACGCAACTGAAATATCTATTCTGCTCCTCATTAAATTGAAAGCAATACTTTGACTGTCGAATTTAAAATTGCGAGTATTTTGTCTGTCTTTTCAATATTTTAGGCGTGATGGGTTTCCATGCTTTCTAAAATGGTCTGTGTACTGTAGATGCTGAGTGACATCTTTTAAGTCGATCAGCTGTGGGCTAGATCTTTCTTTTTCACCTATTTAATACTAACTAATAAAACATTTACATTGTACACAAACATTTATAAAACTGGCTAATTTAGTCATTCCTGTCAATAGATACGCTTATTTAAACGAGGTTGCGTTTCTACAAAATTTAATATTATGTTATCAGAAACCTATAATTGTTACCTCGAGTTGCCTCCATCGGTGAATCGGAAGCATGTCTTAGGACATGCTTCCGATCTTCTTTACTTACATTTAGGCACGGTACTTCTGGCAAGGAAGGACATCTTAAGAACTTACCTGAAAATAAAAATTGAAATAATTAAAATCAACATCTAAACGAAAGGAGGCACACTCGCTTTAAATTTAGTTTTAAGAATAACTGAAATACTACAACCGAACAATTAACATTGAAAGCTTGGCTTTATTCCTTTACTAATTGTTTATTAATTTAAACAAGCTGTGACGATTTATACATTACATAACAATACATACGTTACAAATGCGATTGAAATATTAAATGTTACTTGGTAGGTTCTTAGTTATAGACCTGTCGACATAACTTAAGACTAACTGAACTGACCTCCGTAGCCGAGAGGCGATCATGCCACACTTGGCGGGCGTGTCGCCTTTTCTGAGGTTCCGGGTTCGATTCCCGGTCGGATCGATGTGGAAAACAAACTATTCTATATTGTCTCGGGTCTGGGTGTTATGGTACTGTTGTTGTTTCTGATTACTACAACAAAAGTGCTTTAGCTGTTTACTTTAGGATCAGAACAATGTATGTGATATTGTGCAATATTAATATTTTATTTACTTAACGAAAGATTTCATCGGAAAATCGACAACACTATTTCCGATCCGCAAATGGGTGGGAGTGTCAGAGTTCGGAGGTGTAATAGCCGACGACTCGAGCCTCAGGGTTCAGTGGACGCAAGTTGGAGGGATAAAGGTCCTCTTTTGAAAAGTTACATCGCAAAGTTCAGTCGACTGAAGTGATTGCGAGGTGTCAGGCTCATTCAGGCGAAACCACACGTTGATAGGTCGTGATAACTTTTGTATAAGAAGGATCAGGAAACCTTTTCAATTGAGCGATAGACATCAAATAAATATATGAACTTAAAGTTCATCAATAAATGTAGGTTTTTTTTTCAATAGATGCTTCATTATTTTCAACGATGTAGAATGTAGATTAAAAAGTGAGGGGGGGGGGGTTATAAGTTTAACGTGTCCGTCTGGTATCTGTCTGTAGTATCGTCGCTCCTAAACGGATAAACCGATTTTCGTAAAAAAAAATTACTGTATTAATATTATGGTCTAACAAGTAGTCAGATATATAATCATAATGTTAAAACATTAAATAGACCGTTGCCAATCAAACCTCCATCGTTCATTGCTTCTATTACTTAAAACTATAGGACATCAGTTGACTGGTAGGAATTGCTTTTGGCATTAAAATCACCATTTGTTGGTACCACGTTAAATTTGAAATATGATAATAATAGACGATGCTTGTATACAACATTTATTATACATCAAGACTAAGGAAATTATAAAGTTTTGTTGTTCGCTCTACTATTCAAGAGATGCTACCCCAAAAAGCTAGTCATGTCATGTCTCATTTCAAACTAGATCAACCTTAATAATGAGTCTGCAGAACCTTTCAAATATTTTGCTACACATACCTATTATATTATTTTACTCTACCACTGGAAAGATATAAGCTACTACTCTCATTATTATCGAGAAACAGGTTTCTTTTCAACCATCGTAGTATACCTAAATCTATGTATATTGGTAAATGGGGCAGACTCCTAGCTTGTGGTGTTTCCACTTATGCAACTGTCCATAGATGACACTTTTAAACTTTAATTACTAGGTACTTGTCAGGATACACGGATGTACACGTGTAGTTTCGATAAATAGTTTCTGTTCAACACCACCTAAGTTAATTTTGTTTCTAATACAATTTTAGTAATATATTATATGTATAAATAAATAAATAAACTAAGCAAGGACATAAGACTAAGGTGACTGATATTGTCCATAAATGTAGCAAGCTGAAGTGGCAGTGGGCTGGCCATGTCTGTCGCAGAACCGACGAGAGGTGGAGCAGGAAGGTTCTCGAATGGAGACCACGCTTAGGCAAACGTAGTGTAGGACGCCCCCCGGCTAGATGGACCGATGACCTGAAGAAGGCAGCTGGCAGCGACTGGATGCAAAGGGCGGGAGATCGTGCGCTGTGGCCTTGGGGGAGGCCTATGTCCAGCAGTGGAATGCAACAGGCTGATATGATGATCATGATGATGAAACTAAGCAAAGCTTGTGCTATGGCGACTAGATAACGGATAAACATACTTAAATACGTTTTTTTTTAAAAAAATGATCGTAATAATAAGTAGAATATGTAGTATTCGGCTTCGTTAAGCCTTATGTTTTACAATCGATATACCTATTGGACAACATCACATACATTGCTCTGATCCTAAGGTAAGTAGCTAACGCACTTATGTTATAGAAATCAGAAACAACGACGGTACCACAACACCCTGACCCCGAGACAATATAGAAAAGATCGTTTTCCACATTGACCCGACCGGGGAACGAACCGAGGACCTCAGAGATGGCGGCGCCATAATATACAGTCCGGCGTGCTCGCCTCTCGGCTACGAAGGTTGTCTTATATTGTTTCGTACGACTCGATCTTATATTGTCAGTCAGTGTAAAAAATAAATAATAATCTCATTTTTCCCACGCCTTTCCACAATTTTTATTATATTTCGGCAAAGGCTTACAAGCGTGTAATGCAACATGGCCGCCCAAATTGATATATTCTGCGACGCGCCGCGATATTGGCTGTTATCGGGTTTTGGGGTGTTTAGTGTGCTGTATTTATAGTGTGTAACATGTTATTTAATAAGAAAAACGATATAAATAATAATTTGTAGACAGCTGAAGAAGAACCATTGAGTTCTCAGCAACAAGATCTTTCAAATCATAAAAACTTGTGTTTAGCCCAATGGTCCCCACGGTAACGTCCACAATTTGTACATAAGTATCTGTTTTCATCTAAGCAATAAAGATTACTGGTAAGTGTGCTTTTGTTGTTTAACAAAAACTTCTTTGAGTGTACGACTACAAATTTATATGAGTATTAATATAAAAATATGTATTTAAATGAAACTACTTTTACGGATTATTTCGCGATTTATTAACATTTTATTTAACCTGATGTTTCGAACACTTTACAGCGTTCGTGGTCACAGGTAGACTAAGGTGTTATTCGTCTTTACAATATTTTGAAAAAATATAAACTACCGTCACTCAGTTAATATTAATTTGTGTTCCTATCTACGCAAAAAGAGCTAAATGTATCTAGAGGTCTTGCGGTGCGGGGCCTAGCATGGGATTTCATTAAAACAGGATCCCATGCTGGTGGTATTTTCCAACCATCTTCTCTGTTGAAATTCGGGTGTCTTCTAATTGCAATTGCCTCCCGTAACATGCGAGGAACAAATCGTCGTTCTCTTGCAAGGACTTTTTTAAATATATCGTGTTTGCGTAAATAAAAGACAACAGTATAAAAATATGTATAAAAAGCTTCCAACATATCTTTATCATCATACGCACAGAACAAGTAAGACTCGCTACGCTCCGCTACTTCATACGCATTCGGCACAAGCAAAGCCGTTCACAGCTACGGCTTATATGTATAGATGTCAGGATTAATAACATAGATAAATGTGCTTCAAACCAACACTATGCGGTGTTACAGCATATACACGTAACAAGAACACGCAGTGTAATACTAATTTATAGCTTCCACTGCGGGTTAGTTACCTGAAACACGATGACCAATTAACTGCCTCCAACACCCCAAACAGTGGGACTACCTCCGATAGGCCCTCGATACGTCCCTCGCAAATCAGATTACAGTCGCAATAAATTGTCGGAATGTCACTGCGGAGGGTCGAGGGTACGGAGGAATCACAAATTGGGGCTAAGAATATGTCATTAAGAATTCATCGACAGTTACTTTTGACGTTAAATAATTTCTCATAGCGCTTTGTCTGTTCCGTGCAAGTCTGGTGACGTTTGGAGTGACTGTTATTGAATTTTCGTAACCCTTAAATCGAAGAACCAAGCCCACACTTGACTTTGATTTTAGAGTTCAATAAGCCAAATTCATAATTGAAACCCCAATTGATGTTATTCTGCGGTCTATCTGGTTGTCCGTCCGGCGATAGAGGTTAAAAATATAGAAATTTAAAATCCATAAATAAATGAGTTCCAGTTCAATATTTATTTATAAACAGGGTGCCTAAATGTTTTTGCTGGGGCACATCGTTATTTAGAGCTCATTAATTACAATTACCTATTAGTGAAGAATATAGAGTCAGTTCCAGAATCAGATTTTTTTCTTTGCTTTAAGTTATTTATAAAAGCTTATTCTACAAAGAAAATATTATCTAACAAGCATTAATACGTACAAAAAAAATGAGTACATAAGTCGGATCCATGCACAAGATCCTCTTTTACTATGTATAGTGTACATCTACTCCATTCCCCTCACTTATATTCGGTAAATAAATAATCTAATTTCGGCATGTTCTCTTGACCTGACCTGACCTGACCCAGAAATAATGCAACTGCTACATTTTCCTATCTTTATATATCAATTTCTGTGGTCGGACAAAATTTTTATGTGCAATAAAATAGCAACCCTTAGAGGGACGTCGGCACGTCTCGCCCCCTTCAATCCATTTCAAATTCCCTGAAATTCTTCAAACTGGTCCCTGATGACGCGTTTCGTGGAAATTTTACGAAGTGCAAAGTTTAAGTTAGATGTTATTTATTTTATAAGATGGGTTTAATTTTAATTGAGTAAAGCTGTTACAGTAATATTATAGTTAAAATAAAGCGAATTGACTGAAAGGTAGTATGTCAAACGTTTCGGATTATGTCATGGTCATAAATTCTGCATCATTGAATTTAAGTACTGAAAGCGCTGAACAAGTCTGATAGTACTGTTTATCGTCACCATTTAAGATAGACAACCTACCAGCTTTACATTTATTTACACTTTCTATTTATGAGAACTAGACTTAAGCCTTGATTTAGTCAAAAGAAAACTAAATTAGCTGCATACACTTACCAATACGAATTCAAACAAGTACCTATTCCAATCGAGCTTCATTTTACGAGAGCGCCATACATATGGATCGCAATATCATTATTAGAAATTACTCGACCTAGACTGGGGCTTTCATCAGTTCGCGTATAAAAGAGTCTTCATGAATAATTCAAGAACTAATCACTTTACTCAGCCGAGTCAACAATATTTTTAAGCCGTTCGGGTTTATATATGTACGGTGGTATAGTAGATATAAATATTACATCTTTACGGGTGCCGGAGCAAGTTGTCGAGTTATCTAGACGACATCGCGGTTAATCTATGCTTCGTGGAACATTAACCTAAATTATAAAGAGAGCGGTCGTTATTTGATAACATTATTACTAACGTAACAGAATGACATATAGCAGGTTAATCTATTGAGCTTTTAAAGTTATACACTGTATAACTACGGATTATTTCAGATGGTCGTGTTTAAGTCAACCTGCCAAAGCGCTGTCATATTTTTTAGCCATACTGGAGGTACGAGCCAGGAAGATCGTTATATTTTTTGCTTTTCAAACCCACAGACTAGACACTAATAATAATATCGTTACTGCCACCAACGTCAGTTTACAAACATTTTAGGGGATTTTTATGTCGGCCAGGGTAATATAAGCGGGTATAGTAAGGTATTTTTCCACCATATCTTTTGATCTGGCCTTGAACTGAGAAGGAGTTTAAGAAATAATTAAGGTTTCAGCTAAGAAACTTGGCCAACTTATAAATTGACAAGAAACAATGGGGTAAGAGGGTAACAAAAGCGAATATAATGTTCTGCTTGACTTTCACTGAACTGCTTCCTTACTGGAAACAAATGAATTATATTCCATTCAGGCGGTGCAATCCCAGAAAAGGAAAACAGCATGTTTATCATTATTAAGGTGAGATTATAGCAGCCTGTGATTATCGTTTGTATAAAATTAACTGGTTTACAACTTAATATCTCTTGTGTTATTTAATGAAAACAATTTCATAATGTAATCAAAACTGACTTTTGTTAAAATGTATTACATTACCGTAAGTGGCGTCATAATAAGCTTTGTTCCACGATAACATTTTATAACGCTAACGAGTTGTTTCGAATTAATTATGGCAACAGCGAAAATTATCATATTTC
Source organism: Anania fuscalis (assembly GCA_950371115.1). Taxonomy (NCBI): domain Eukaryota; kingdom Metazoa; phylum Arthropoda; class Insecta; order Lepidoptera; family Crambidae; genus Anania; species Anania fuscalis. The sequence goes on along the minus strand of OX493353.1, from coordinate 8,741,612 downwards.
GTTTTAATATAATTCATGTTATTACTTGTATTATTTCGCAGTAATTCAACTACGCAATACGCGAAAACTTTAGCAAGCATACACATCTGCGTAAACTTAAATTTATTTCTGACATCCTTCTGTCTTTAAAAGTAGCACGACACTGCAATTCCCACAAAAATCAAAATTATGTATTTCTGTAAATTGGCCTAAGAAGGCACTTTCACATGTCCCATTTTTTTTTCCCTACCACTGTTTCGGGACAATTGTGGGCACAGAACAAGTAAGACTCGTTACGCTCCGCAATTCCAGTATTCCGAATCCAATCGCTGCACTGACTTAAGCCTCTCTCTGACGTATGTCAATTGTCAGTGCAGCGATCGGAGATAATAATATGCGCGTCAATAATCACCGTGTGTAAGTATGTACGAATTTTAAATCATTCAATGCGATTCGATGCTTAAATCGCGTCGTCGTACCGAGCTGCGTAACTGTGTGGAAAATCTCTTTAGTAGAAGTATTATTACCATGTCAGCCAAACAACCACGCTTGAACCACTAAGTAAATAAAAATGTATCGTGAATTGAAAATTCACAATACAATTCTTTGGAACTTGGTTGAGAATCTATCCAACCTCTCATTCTTAATTCTATTAAACTAAAGTGTCATTAGAAATAAATGCAACAGATCAGTTCGATCTGATGGCGAAGTGTTTGAAGAAACTAAAAGAACCACTTTGTACTGATTAAATATAAATGTTTACCCACGTTCAAACAATTTAATGGTCGTCTAGGGATTCTAGACACAGAAGGAGTGGATGAAGTGATACCACTTTTACGAACAGCAGGCTAGCAGGAACGAACTTAAGTCGGAGAGCACCACTATTTATATTTATTTTTTCGCATACTGCTCGACCCAGAGACACATGAGGATCTTTTCAAAATTTCATTACTGGTGATTCAGTGGACAGATATGGCGTCTGAGAGCATCTGATTATAGTTATGTAAGTATTGCCATAAAGCGGTAGTAGCTCAGCTGCAGATTCTAACTTCTTCATCTGTAAGTCTTTGAGTCGAATCGTAGCAATCTAGACTTTATGTGCAGGATTGCTAAAACATCGTGAGAAAACCTGGACATTCAGATAACTCTGGATATATAGCCATAAACCTAATTGTTTTGTTGTGTCCAAGGGTTTTGAGGGTATGATGGAAATTGTTTTAAATATATTATGACAATTACACTTGCCAAATTTAGGACCATGGTCCAACTATAAACGGACCAAAGCGCAGCATGACAGCAACAGTTTTGTAACATGCCAACTAAAGATCTCCTAGAGGGGAGGCCACTTCATTTGAATCCATTGTGTCCTAGAGTTGGATGCTCCCACAAATTCTGTGTTTATTTTGTCTAGATTAAAGAACAACCTCATCAAAAATCTAATTAGTTACACAAACACCTGGGAGCACTTTTCTAAGATGGTTTTAAGATGGTTAAAATATGTAAATAAGTAATGCTATTGCATTCGTTCTGAATTCAGAAACGTCACATTCACTTGCTTAAATACAATAACACTTTTTATATGTGATCAACCTCCAATTTTCAACCAAATTAATTACCTCCTTGGACTGGTAAGTAATTACTTTGTAAATATTCCTTAATAAAGACGGAACTTTTAACGTCCACCCACAAGGTGGACAGACGAACTGGTAAATGTTGCAGGAAGCCGCTGAATGCAGGCCGCGCGCAACCTGCCGATCTGGAAATCACTGGGGGAGGCCTATGTTCAGCAGTGGACGTCCTGCGGCTAAAATGATGATGATGATGAAAGATAGAAACAATAGGTACCTAGTTTTCAATAACTGAACTAATAAGAATACGAAATCAGGTAAAGTTATACCAAAACGAAGCACATTCCTGAAATCTCAGCGACACTTTTCCTTCAGAACACTACTAAGAATCTCTTCAATAAAGACTTCAGATTAATTCAAATGGCTCCCTCCTCCGACGCAAACAACTCGCCTCATTCGCTCATCTAATTTGCTGAGCCATTTGTCAGTCGCCGTCTCGGGGAAAACATTTCGAAAGCACGTACCTTTATTTGCTGGGACAACCAGACGCGAGACTTGTGAATGTACCCAATATTTAAAATGTCCATTTGTAAGCTAAGTCCAATACTTAAATTATATTAATACGAGTATAGTGAGTTTAAGGAGATTGTGGTTTAGAAAATACAAAGCTTTCAAGCTTAGTTCTACATTCTTTTGAGAATACATTTCCAATAAAACGACTCATAATAGCTGCCTTAAATAACAGACGGCACCGAGTCCGTCTTATATGGCAGCATTCTTAAAATTTCAACGCTTTAGTTTTAGCGGTTTTGGCTCGTCGTTGGTCGTTGCTACGTGTATGAATCAGCGAGTCATTCAGGTGTATACAGGCTCTTAGCGCCACAAAAGATTGATTTAATATGAATCCTCTCGCCTATTTATCTTCTATTCACTCTTTTTTAATAACAAAGCAAGATAGAAGACTAGGTGTCCGAAAACACATCCTTGAGAATTCACACTCTGCAAACGGGTCCCATTCTAGCCTATTTCGGCAACATGGTATATTCAGCCTGAGATGATAAATACAATCATAAATACACAAACTAGAATAGTTCAGAACTTCAGATATCACATAAACTACTCAAGTCGTCAAACAAGAGCATACAATTGTTATTAGACGTGCAATCGATAATGTATGCCATCGCTACAATAGCATAAAGCCATCAATCACTATAGAGGCCACATTTCAATACTCCAGCCAAGTTGCTTCGTGGCTTTTGGATAAAGGCTCGCTCACATGGAAACGTGAACATAAAAACTTTTTATTGTTTTAAGTTTGATAAGCTACACAAGGACCCAGGACGTAATAACACTTCTGTTGGGGAATAAACTCTCTCATGCAGATAGGATTTGAATTTAGTGCTACAACTTGATGCGAGGTAAGGCTTGGGATATTAAAAAAGCAAAATAATGCAAAAGTTGTATTATTAGCTCAGGTTTCAGGCGGTTTATTCATCTAAGGTAACACTCCAAAAACATCTAAGAATTAAAAATGAGAGTGTGAGTAGTTCGGACAAGTGCACATTTCTCCGCTGAAAACCATCTTCGAAATAACTTCTCTGGCTGTAACGACAAATGCTGAGCGGGGACCGTTTTGACGCTATCTTTGTGTATTTAATTTAATTCTGTATGTAATTTTTTATTTATTTATTAGAATCACAGATACATCTACCATTACAGGAAAAACCCAATTCGATAGCTGCAGCGTCACAAATATTCACATTAAAATAAAATACTATAGATACAATAACACCATGCACAATTAGAAAATCAAATTAAATTATTAAATAAATGTCAAATTTCATGGATTTCAAATTCATCATAATAGTAATAACATCAAATAATTATATAATTATAGTTGAATAGTCAAAAAAAAAAGATACATTAACTGAAAACATAAGTTATAGTTTAACAAAATATTTTAACTTTAATTTACATATAATTGTGCATAGGTGTGTCAAATAAATGTTTTCTATTCTATTTTCTCCTGCTGGAGGGTGGCAAATAATAGAGTGAAATAGCGGGCGTAAGTGAAGGCCTAAGTTTAAAAGTGGATGGCAAAGTGTCTGGACTCTGAGACTGTCAAGCAAGACTTCCCAGAACCAAGAACACAAAGGGCCCCGGGTTCGATATCCGATTTAGGTGAGTTTAGAAAACGATCTTTTCTAAATTTCCTCGAGTCATGGCAAAATACATTTTATGGTATATTGTTGTAACACAAGGATATTCGTTCCTTATTTCTAGGCAATGGCAGTTGGTTTGTTCCCTGACCTGTCAGTCTGTTATTGAACTGGTTTAACAGAGTTCTATGACTTTCAGGATATAATACTTTTTTCAGTGTAGCTTAAACTATTTGTTACTATGTATTATAAATATCAACATCATTTCCCACAACAAATTTATATACTAGACGTTAAGAGTGACATTATTTACTGCTAAATTGACTTTCTTAACGAGCTTAACACGTTGCATTGGATTTGGGACGCTATTATTTATTTATTTAGTAAGGAACACCAACAGTAGGTATATATATAAATACATTCAAGGACAAAATTATAATGAGGTGACAAATTCATATATATATACCAATAATAGGCGTACACAGCATTTTTACTTAAAAATATCTACTATACTTTTTTGCATTTTTTTTAAATAATCACAAGTATTTTTAATAATTTACAGAGAACACTAACAAAAAATCACAAGAAGGTAAGTTTCTGCCTAAACTTCGGTAAGGAGTCATTATAATATCAAGACCTGTCCCATGTCTCTCATTGTATTGCGAAAAACATCTAGCAAGGGGAGCGTGGCGACCGAGATTTGTTCTGGTTGCAGGCAGAGCAAATGGCTTCGTAATAGGGTAACGAGGTAGGAGCCGGCACGGATAGTCTTACCCGTTCCACAAGATCACCACACTTAATTTTGCCATTGATAAGCCTGGGCAAAAACACCAAGTCATGCCGTAAACGCCGGTGGCGCAACGTGTCCATTTTAACCTGTGGTCATAGGGTGATCTGTGCGATACTCCTGGAGTCTGAAAGTATTTACTTAACATAATATTATTTATAACTATAAATAACCACTGATAAAATCTAATAACTACTGCGCAGTGTTTCCAGTAAGATTTTTTAAATGTACAAGGCCTCATCGCCAAGATGTCGGTTGAGTTAAAGAATGTATTTTAAGAAACTCTCGGAGACCCCAATTAGATTTCTAGTCGGTACCGTAGTTACTTCGACACTCTCTCAGTACCTTTACTTATCATTGATACGTTTCACTCTGAACTTTGGTTTCCAGTTCATAATTAATTGATTAACCGCGCCAATGTAAACACGGCCCAAGTTATTCCCATGGTTGAATGTTCAACTACGCGTATTGACTGCGGTGCGCAAGTTACGAGTAGGCTATGTTAGCGAAACTTAGTTCAATGAGCTCAGATATTTACCCTTTGATATAATATACACCTAAGTTATTTTGGAGGACTTCCTACATATTGTATTAGGTTTATTACATTCAAGATTGTATGTTACCACAAATAATAATAATAATAATAAATATTGAACAACATCACATACATTGCTCTGATCCTATGGTAAGTAGCTAAAGCACTTGTATTATAGAAATCAGAACGACGACGAACAACGACGGTACCACAAGTCGCAGACCCGAGATAATATAGAAAAGTTCGTTTTCTACATTGACCCGACCGGGGATCGAACCCGGAACCTCAGAGATGGCGACGCCAATACAGCCCGGCGTACTCGCCTCTCGGCTACGGAGGTCGTCGCTATGGATATCCATATCAATTTAATAAAGCAAAAACAATTTGATAAGATTGGACTAATCACCAGTTCTCACAGCATCACAATAACCAAGCAATTTAAATACAAACTAGCCTCTGTTCCAATCTAAAAACTAACAGGCTCAATCACGAGCCGGCGCGCTCCAATCCGGCCCGTTCCGGCTGTTTTTGCCGCGAGTGCCCGTTTGAGCTGTGCTCGTTTTGTTTGCGGGAGCGGTTTCTTTCTGCGGCCTTCAGCGACAAAGCCTTTGATTTCAATTTTCAGTCAGTGTGACCGAGAATCGAGATGCTTTTGAAAGTGGTAGTTACTATAGTAACGGTTTTCTAGTCACTGATCAAAGGCAAATAAATGGTGTGTCATTGGTTGAACAGACGACCTCCGTGGCCGAGAGGCCAACATGCCGGACTTTAAATGGCGCCGCCATCTCTGAGTTCCGGCTTCGATCCCCAGTCGGGTCAATGTAGAAAACGAACTTTTCTATATTGGCTCGGGTCTGGGTGTTGTGGTACCTTCGTTGTTTCTGATTTCTATATCACAAGTGCTTTAGCTTACCTTAGGATCAGAGCAATGTATGTGATGTTGTCCAATATTTATTTATTATTTTATTAAGTAAGTTACTTACCTTTTTTTTTTTTAGTTTTGACTAAAAAATGTATTTACTTAGATTTTATTATTTGATTGATGACTGCAGTAACATAAAAATAAATGATTGCATGGCTTTCATCAATTAATAATTAGTACTTATCACTTCAACCGTAACTATTTTTCTGATTCTCGAATTGTTTTTCATAACAATAGATGCTATCATTATAGGAATTTAATTTTGAATAACATCGATTGATCGACATAAAATTAAGGCCAATAGACCTTTTACATAAGTGAGCGTTTATCGAAAAATAATAACAACTGCTTTTAAAAAAAACTTTTTAAAGTAAATAAGATTAAGTCACCTCTGAACAACAAAGCGGTCATCAGTTACTCAAACACAAAGCTTTGTTTACCCTGTACACATGTAAAAACTAGACCACCCCGTGGCCCAAATCCTCGCTTCCAATCACGGAGCGCTCGCCTCGGCGACCAGGCTTTGTCTCTGCCCAGTGCGGTTGTCTGTGGCCGGAAGTGGGCCAGCATACCAGCTTTTAAGCGATGATTGCTTCTGCTGTACTAGGAGTAAGGATGGGACTAGACCACCGAGCTATTATATCGACTTTTTTACTCGATAATGTATTGATGCTTTTACTCGATAAGGTATCGATACTTTCTTGTCTGTCAAGATCATTTATCTCGGGAACGCGTGGAGATATCGAATTGAAATTAAAACGATATACTCAGGTCTACAGTCTCTTGAAGTTGTGAAAAATCAAACTTCTAAGTTTATGCCGCAAAAAACGTTTATTTCGATAATCTCAAGGGAATCAAAATATAGGGTATTTTTCGTTGACCTAGAACCTAGAACTATGAAAGGCAAGTAATACCATCTTAAACTAAAAGTATAGTGTAAAACATTTCTAATTATAATTATAATTAAATTGTAGGCTACTTACTACATTTTTCGAATATATTTATCTATTTCAATAGCACATTTTACAAACAAAAATAATAATTATAAATAATTTATATAAAATAAAAACTTAAATAACTATGTAAAATAAATTAAAACTAGTTTACCTTAACTCATATCTAAATTGTTAATTCTTAACTTAGACTTACTATTTACACATAAATAATATTTCATAATAACATTCAAGATGTTTGTTTATTGATAGTCGATATCGACACCGCAACATCGACCTCGCGGTAGCATTATGCGTTCAATTTTGCTTACCGCGGCGCATTCCTCCGCTACGCCTGTATCGGACGAACCACTCGGCCACAGTTGAGATTTATCTATTGAACGCGGAACGCATGTCACTTGCGCCGTCGATGTATGCCCAATTATTACGTACGATTTTTGTTTGTTACGGATTCGCTTTAATTTCGCTTCTTAACAAGTAAATAGTGTTAATTAGCTATAACGCTCTCTCCGCTCCTTCTAAACTTTATCGGTGTGACTGTGAAACTTGTGTATTCAATGTGCTTTGCGGAATATACCAACTTTTCTACCACTCCGGTCTTGTGATTATTTCTCACCCCGCACATCATACACAGCGGTTGTCTTCACTACGGGCTACCACCACAACCGCCTATAAAATCATAAGAAAACAGGAATTTTATGCAAGAAAAGGCGGTCCAATTTTTTTATCATTTAAACGAAACCCTCAAGTCCGATTCGCACTTGTCCAGTTTTTTTTTTCTAATACCTTTTCTCTTTTATCAAAACTAAAATTAATAGAACTTAAGCCCATTTCCAATGACAGCTTAGGCTTCTAAGTAGATCTATGTTGATCAGCCACTATCTAACACAGACAACTTTAATTACTACCTCGGACTACCAATGAGGCAATTCGAATGGGTCCGGACGAGTTACTAGATTTCTCCATCTGCAATTGAAATCGTTTCTACTTTAAATGTAGATATCTTCTTCATATTCAATCTGCATTGCAGGTGGGAGGAGGGCTGAGTGCTATCTGGGTGGCCTGTCACTCCCGAGTTTCCAACTGCACTTGGAGAAGTTGCCATATATCGGGTGTAAAAAAAGGCTTAACGTAGCCGAATACTTCATATTCTACGTATTATTACGATCATTTTTTTCTTTTACACTATACCTGGGAAATGATGGGTTACCGAGTTATTGACAGTCAAAGTTAAAAAATGTTTTCAAAGATTTTTACAAAATTAACTTCTGTTTGATAATACTAAACTTTTTTTACAAAGAAACATGATCCGCTTACACACACAGGCATAGTCTGTGTCGTGCGCGCTATACATTGCGGGTTAGATATAAGTTATTTTTTTTGATACCCAAAAATAAAAGTCATTTCCCAGCATTTTTTTTTTGCATTCTACTTGGGTTTGTGTATAGAATTCATGGTTTAAGGCTTCGTTAAGCCTTTTTTTACACCCTGTATATTTGAGGACCGTCTGCTTCACTAGCATGAGCAACGATACACGATATGATATGGTATGATATAGAGATTTATCGGCACCCAACTGTCAAAATATGAACTACTATCGAAACAGCGAGCATGAACGTGACGTCACCGGCACGGACATGCTCGCTGTTTCAATGAAAGCTCAAGATGACGGCTATGTATATCATATTTTGGCAAATTATGTGTCAATAAAATGCTATATCATATCATATCGTGTTTTAGTTGGTCATGCTATGGGGGCTGGTGTAGTGGTGCGCGCTTCGGACTACAAAGCCTGGCATCATCCAGCAGTTGCGTTGCGGGTTCAAATCCCGCAGAGACCAAAATGATTGTGATGAGCACGAGCATTTGTACCTGAATTATGTTGTTGCATGTTCATCCGTTGTCTAGTCGCCATAGTAGAAGCTTTGTTTCGTTGGGGGCTAGCTGATTGGTGTGATTGTGTAAAAACATATTTACAATGTTCGGACATCAAAAATAAGAAACACGTTTTTAGAATGTACAATTAATCTTACATTTACTTAATAAGTATTATAGTATTTGACGACCTCCGTAGCTGAGAGGCGAGCAAGCCGGACTTGGCGTCGCCATCTCTAAGGTTACGGATTCGATTCCCGGTCGGGTTAAATAATCGATCAAGGGTGGACTTACTTGTGTTATAAAGTAAATATTTATAAACGGCCAATGAGGTCTTGTCTAAAAAGCCTGTCTGTAGCAATAGGTAATACTCGACCTATGAATCAGAGAGACCTAATAGGTACTTCTAAAGCAAAATAAACTAAATGTAATGACCCGGATAAAACAGAAATGCACATTTGACATCTGTCAAATGCGTGGGTTTCCCTTTAGCAAAAATATTTCCCCCTAAGAAAAATATTAGCAATTCTTGCTGGAAATTAAAACCATTATTTCGGAGATACAATCTGTTTCCAACTGTAACGAAATTCCGTTAAGGTTTAATTTCCACTGAACATTCCTGGGAATAGAAATCGTTTATACAAGATTCAGTCTTAAAGAGATTAGGTTAAAGTCCATTAGCACTTATATTAGAACATTATTATTCGGGCAAAGGAATTTGGTCTTTAAGTCTGTTGGATAAAATCTAATTTTATTTGTCAAAATATAAAAGGATCAAGTCTTTTGGTATCAAATAAGCTTAATTTGTAAAATGTTCTCAAAATTAAAGTAAGTACCTAATTTAAATGGCGCGTGGCGATGATGGCGTTTGCAAACAGTTAGGAGCTATTTTACTAATATAACGTCTATTTAAAATAACTTGACTAAGTATTAGAAGCCTGGTTTTAAAATGACAATAAGAGATGGAGAGACATCGCAAATTCGCAAGACGTGCTGCAGCCCTGAAAGTGAACGGCGACGGCGAGCCGCAACCCTGTCCATCAACAGCCACGACCACTCTGCCAAGAGTGCCCGACTAAGAAGAGAGAAGAGAGAGAGAGAGAGAGAGACAGTTTTTAAATATGTAACAGTTTTACTGAATTTAAAAATGATCAAACAGGGTTTTTAGCACCTTGTAATGCCACTTGCACTTAGGTACTTAGTTAATTTTCATTTTACTAACCAAATTACGGAGTCGTTATTATTTCTTTATCTCCAAATTCAAGGATATCCTTCCTTGATTCGAGACCGTGAGAACTGGATTTCATTTTTAGGGTTCCGTACCTAAAGGGTATTTTAATGTTAATATTTAATTTATTTGTTGCATTACTTATTTATTGCTTTTTGTTTATTTTTCTTCATCTTGTATGTTTACCGCACCAATTCAAAAGCTTTCTGCATGACCTATAGGTTGACTGGCAGAGAATGCTTCTAGCATTAACACCTATTGTACATTTCTTTTTAAGTTTGTGCAATAGTTTTAAATAAATAAAAAATAATATAGTTAGCTAGTTAAAATTTTCACAGATGATGTATTTTATTTGTACCTAAGTCATGGATTAGAATAGTTTTTTACGAGATTGCTACCATGTACCTTATTTTTGAGCGCCATGATCACGGAGTAACTCCGTGATCATGGCGCTTGCAACAGTGCCGAAATACCGGGAACTCATAAATAAGGTACATGGTAGCAATCTTGTAACAAACTATTCTAATGTTAGTGACCATGAAAGTTTAAAACAATAAGTCATGGATGTTTAAAACCGTATTTGAGTATGTTTATCCGTTATCTAGTTGCATAGTATTCGTCATAGTAAGCTATGCTTAGTTTGGGGTTAGCTAATTGGTTTTATTTTATAATTTATTTATTTTATTTATAGTTTGTGGGTCCGGACAACAGTCACATTCGATCTGCCGCTCTGTCCACACGTTACCAAATTTGTCTACAGCCAGTCCAGCCTAGTCTGTACAAAAAACGGAGTAGCGCCTTCCAGGTTAGCTAATGCTGTTCGTGCCTAGAATCTTTGATTATAAACATGTCTATATAGAGTGTGGTGCTGCAATTGGCACCAAAAGAACAGGCCAGATTTGAGTGAGTAACAATTATGAGTTGCTATGGTAACAATCGCGCCACTGAGAGGGCAAAACAAACTTTGGCGCCAACAGTTGGCGTATACATTTTTTGACGTTTATGACACTTGAACAGGGAATCTAGACTGTTTATAATCAAAGCCTAGAATGAAGGTGTACTTTAAAATACAAATTAATCTGTGCAAAGAATCCGGGGGTTATATTTCGTGCTAAATGATCGGCAGGATGCCGACAGGCGGGATCAATCAATCTCACAGCTGACAGGCTGGAATTAGAAGTATTTACGAAAACGAGGGGTTCCGTACATTTTCGCAAATGGGATGAAAGTCGAATAAATAAATTGATTCTGATTCTCTGCTATGTTATGTGGGAATTAAAGTGGAAACCACTGTCAAAATAGAAAACAAAACACATTTAATTTGCTTTTAGCTGAGAAGTTTTTTTGATGCATTCTTTTGTACTTAATTTAAAACCGTAAAGCTATTTGCGTTCGCATTATTAACACCAATTAGCTAGCCCCAAAATAAGCAAAGTTTTTACTATGGCGACTGGATAACGGATATACATACTTAAATACGTTCATTAAAACATCAATGACTTAGGTACAAATGCTCATCACATAAACATTTGTCCCTTGCGGTATTCGAACCCGCAACCGCCAGGCTTCGTAGTCCGGAGCTCGAACCACTACACCAGACAGCCGTCATATTAAGGTAAGTACTTCTTTTGACTGTTCTAAATAAGCAAAGGATACGACTAAGTTCAGAGACCAAAACCATCTTAATATATTTCTCTCGGAAGCCTAAACTTTTTAAACGCTCGTTCTTTACTTTCCATACGCAATCATTATTAAATTACCGAGCAATCCTAGAGAACCCCCACAATCCTTCCCCCCTTCCCTCCTGTCAATATCGACTGACAGTAAAACACTTTGCATACCATTACGGAGTATTACGACAAGCGAACACGCGAGGCGGAGCACAGCCAACGTGGAATATAAAAGTTTTCATTGAGCTTGCCGATAAAGTTTTAATATAGGAGGTGTAGTATTTAAAGTATACGTAGCATTTAGTGTTTGGAACGAACTCAGAAATAAATAGGTATACAGGGTGTCAATGGAAGTATGGATTAAATAGAGCAGGCGCAGAGCGAGGCTGATTCCCGAACTTATTGGCTCTTTGAATGTCGGTTTTATTTTTGACGTATAAAAAATTGTGAAAAAAAAACAAAAAATGGTTTGAAGGAATAATGGCAAAAACAACTTTAGGTGCTATCATCATCATCATCATTTCAGCCACAGCGTACGTCCACAGCTGAACATAGGCCTCCCCCAGTGACTTCCATATTGGCTGGTTGGATGCGGCCTGCATCGAGTGGCTTCCTGCAACCTTTACCAGGTCGTCTGTCCAGTCCACCTTGTGGGTGTGAGTCCCACGCTGCGCTTGCCGGTACGTGGTCTCCATTCCAGAACCTTTCTGCCCCATCAGCCGACAGTTCTACGTGCTATGTGCCCCGCCCACTGCCACTTCCGCTTGCTAATCCGTCGGGCTATGTCAGCGACTTTTGTTCGTTCACGGATCTCCTCATTTCTGATTCGATCTCGCAATGGTTTTAGGTGCAATGGATAGCATTAAAACCGGAAAACAATAATTCCTAAACTAAAGAAGCTTTTGTTGGTTGTATATTCGTAGGAACATTGAACAATTTTTAAAATTCCGATGCTGGTTTCCTAGTTTTGTTGTATAAAAGCAGTAAATTACCACCTACAAGTTATTTAACTCATAAAATATAACCTTAAAGTATATTAAAGCAGCAACCCTATATACCTACTCAATATTACAATATTAAACAATAGCAACCTTCACCACAAACCGTCAATCGCTTGAACTTTTCCGATCGCGCGATATTTCATTGTAATTAATTTTTCGCTTTCGCACGTCAGATGCAAGACGGATCGCGCGCCCTGTTGACATAATGGCTGATTTCGCGTAAAAAAACAACTTCGGCATAGCCCAAGGAGAACAGCTATTTTATTTAGCAAAAGAACTTTATAATTTTGATGTTAGGATGTTGTTTTAATACATTTTGCATGCGGTTGTTCACCCATAATTAATTTTGTTTCGGTTAGATACTTAAGACAAATACTATGTCAGTATCTTTTATTGGAACAATTGCTCGTGAAACAAATAAATAAAACAAAAATAAATCAGTGTTTGTTTTTCCATGTAAATGTTACAGCGCTCTTTTGCTTCGTCTGGACCATCATAAACTGAATACAATGTATCTTCACCATTTGGGCTACATTTTGATCGAGAGAAAGCCTGTTGTTGATAATAATAATATGAGATCTGCTTCAAAATTGAGTAGGAAGATTCCACCCGAACAAACATACATTGCAAGTTAAAAAAAGCTTTTTAAAAAAACATCCCTAATGATAATGTTGATGTTTCACGACAGATTTTAATCAGTTAAATATTGATTTTCTAAGCAACACAATAAAGTTGTTACTTCAAATTCACATACGCAACAAGATTATTTGACAGTTTTTTGTTTAACTTGTCTCATTTTTTACAGTTTTTTTATTTTTTTAAGAAAAGAAAAGCTATCCTTTAACTTTAAATGGCCCTTGCAGGCAAGTGAGTTATTGGAATTTTGATAATTTTATAATACCCCGACTGTTTACGATTGTACGAAGTGGGCTAGCTGTTCTATTTGTTCTGTGTCCTCGTTCCAAAGGGTGATTAATTAGCCGTCAGTAATGAGATGTTGACAAATGGCGCTCGATCCGCGCGGCATTGATGAGAAGGGCTAATACTTTGCCAGTTTCATTAAAAAACACCGATTCAATTAGGAATACCAAACATCAAAGCCTCGGTTTGCAAAAAAATAATCATTGCGGCATTATATAAGTAAAATAAATATTATAGGGGGCTCTCATACATAAAACGTAATTTTTGCTCGTTTTTATAGATAATGGAGCGGAAACCTTCGTGCGCGAGCCCGACTCGCACTTGGCCGTTTTTTTTTTCTTCTGTGGAGTATCCCATAGATAAGTTTAATACAACCTTTGAACTGACAGGTTACAACAAAGCGTTTTGTTTTGTCCAAATCTCATCGACTCTTTCCAACCCCACAGGCACACTGCGCTATACCTACGTAATTTGTGCCACAGGTTTTGTATTTTTAAAAACTAATAAGAAGTCAAGGGTTGCTGCACATTGCAACCTAATTTAAATCTTATTCCTGAGCAACAGAGTGTATTCTTCTTTAATCTGTAAACACTTTATATTTATCCAGTTTCCCAATCGCCTATTAGCTTGATATAATAAATTCTCGTGCCCAAACTAATTTGAGCCTTAACTCCATGATTTACGACTCGAATTCCTTTAACAGTGACAGAAGAGGGAGATTCCCTCAGAGGGAACATTTTTAAAGCAAATAATCCGTATTCGTGTTTATAACGCTATGTCAGTTGTATAGAGGCGACCGCCTGCGGGTTTACTTGCTTTAGGGAGAAGTAATTAGATGTTATAAGTAAGGTTACAACAAAGTAGGTACAATATTGAGCTTAGATAAAATAAAGTTTTAAAAAATCTAATAACCGACTTCAAAAATAAACTAAAAAGCAAAAAATAATATTTTCTCTCTAAAACACACCTAGTTTAGCTGGGAGGTGTCCGCACTTAGCCTCTCGATTGGGCCATTGTGCGTGCTGTGTCCTTCCCCTACTCCAACCAGCCCAAGTCATCCCAGAAGGCCAGCAGACCCTTCAGGCTCCTGAATGCCTCCGGGAGTGATCCTGGTGATTGGAGAATCCGTGCCCGTTGTTCTGCCACGCTCTCGCACTCCATGAGCACGTGCCGCGGCGTTTCCTCTGCCTCCATGCATCCTCTGCATGTGGGGCTGTCTGTTACTCCTATGTGGAATAGGTGCCTGTTTAGTGAACAATGACCGGTTATAGTACCTACAACCTTCCGAAGTTCGTTCCGTTTTAGTCTGATGAGGCTGCGGGCAAGCTTTTTTGATGCTGCCGGAATTGCATCTTTTGTTTGCCTGCATCCTACACTGTTCATCCATTCGGTATGGTGGGTTCCTGTGGTTCTTTCACGCAGCCACGTTTTAATTTGGGCCTGAGGTATAGGCAGTAGTGGTTCCGGTCCATGGACTACTACCTTCGATCCTCTTTTGGCCAATTCGTCTGCGGTGTCATTTCCCAGTGAGTTGCTGTGTCCTTTGATCCATTGCAGAAAACACATTAAAACACACCTAATCAGATATTTTAGGAGTTATCCTGGAGAGTTAAAATGTTTTCTTTCGCAATTTTTTTTACTAACTCCGAAAAAGCGGTAAAAATCTTCGAACTTAGTCGTTTTTTGAAGATTATTAGTTTTCTGTTCAATCAGACAGACAATCGTTTTCTAAACTGGCCCAAAACGAGACTTAAATCCAGGGCCATAACCATGAACTCTTAAAACAATCTCAAAGTTGTCAAATCTGTCAATTTTGGTACGTCATTTCATACAAAATTTGACAGAAATGTAATGTTTGACAGATTTGTGATTGTTTTAACAGTTCATGGTTAGGGCCCAGGACCCATAACGTCAACGGCACCGTGCAATCGGGTCGTCAGTTCGTAAAATAAAGCGATATCTTTACCAAATAACGGTTTATTTTAAAATCATCATATGACTGACTCACTAAGGAAGCTGTGACGTAAGGCGGCTATTGAAGACACAGAATTCATAAACTAGATTAGGTACTAGACCATAGATACCTATCAATTATTCCATCACCGAACGTTCGTTATGGTTTCATAGCGTATTCGTTATTCAAAAGGTAGATCCCTAGCGTGCCTGAAATCTTTCCAACCTTGAATGAGGCTTTTACTATAAATATCCGGCCGGGTTCATTGCGAAGCCTTGAACGGGTTATTTATGGACCGGGTTTGTCTATGGGCTGCATTAGCCGCTTAATTTGGTTTTAAATCTACGCCATGTTAAATGAAAAGTTTATTTTTTACTTTACAGCTAGTTGCCCGCGACTTCATTCGCGTGGTGTTTAGTTTATTCATAATGTATTATACATATAAACCTTCCCCTTGAATCACTCTATCTATTGACAAAAACTGCATTAAAATCCGTTGAGTAGTTTCAAAGATTTAAGCGTACAGACGGCGGGACGACGGGCTTTTATTTATATTGGACAACATCGCATACATTGCTCTGATAAAGCACTTGTGTTAAAGAAATCACAAACAACGACGATACCACAACACCAAGACCCGAGCCAATATAGAAAAGTTCGTTTTCTACATTGACCCGACCGGGGATCGAACCCGGAACCTCAGAGATGGCGGCGCCATTTAAAGTCCGGCGTGCTCGCCTCGTCGTGAGGTCATTTATTGTTTATTCGAATTCCAAACGCAAGAAAGACGAATAGAATGCTCGCACGTGCCAATTCAAAACACGGCTATTTCCACAATACGAGCAAGAAAACATAATACGATCAAATCTATGTAACACAATCAACCCTTATCGTAGTACCCTAGACCCCATTACGGGGTCGCGATACCCCAGTAACACAATTGCACACTGTCCTAACTAGATATCACCCCTCAGTAATGCATAAATTGGCCATGGGGCTTCCTATAGATTACAATTATTCGCCAAGTGCATGATCAAGTTCGATTTTCCGTCAAGTCATTTCATGACGACCTCCGTAGCCGAGAGGCGAGCACGCCGGACTGTAAATGGCGCCGCCATCTCTGAGGTTCCGGGTTCGATCCCCGGTCGGGTCAATGTAGAAAACGAACTTTTCTATATTGGCTCGGGTCTGGGTGTTGTGGTACCGTCGTTGTTTCTGATTTCTATAACACAAGTGCTTTAGCTACAAACCTTAGGATCAGAGCAATGTATGTGATGTCGTCTAATATTTATTTATTTCTTTGTTATTATTGAAGACTGTCTGGTGTAGTGGTTCGTGCTCCGGACTCAAAGATGGCGGTTGCGGGTTTGGATACCGCAAGTGGCAAATGTTTGCGTGAAGCACCAGCATTTGTACCTTACTTATGTATGTTTATAAATATACATATTTTAGTTAACATTTGTTTATTCGTTATTTAGTCACCACAGTACAAGCTTTGCTTAGTTAAGAGCGAGATAATTTTGTGATTGCAACACGAAGAAAAAATACTGATGCTTCAAGGACTATTTTGCTTGAAGAGGTGAAGTTATTCTTCCGTTTTAGAAATGTTCGAATGCCCTTAAATAAAGGTAATCCTAGATGAGAGTCAGGGGAATCGTCACTGTCTTTTATTCAGCCTACATCAATTGGTAAAATAGAATTTACTTTTACTAGAATGCATGGCTTTGAACTATTTTACTGCCAGAAATATCCCAGACATATCGGATATCATCGACCGATGGATTAGCAAGCTAAAGTGGCAGTAGGCGGAGCACATAGCACGTAGAACTGACGGCCGATAGAGCAGAAAGGTTCTGGAATGAAGGCCACGTACCGACAAGCGCAGCGTGGACGTCCACCCACAAGGTAGACAGACGACCTGGAAAGGTTGCAGGAAGCCGCTGGATGCAGGTCGCTTCCAACTGGCCGACCTGGAAATCACTTGGGTGGCCTATGTTCAGTAGTGGATGTACACTGGCTGAAATAATGATGATGATGACTGCCAGAGAAAGAGGTAGACCGCAACGTAAAAATCACATTATCCATCTTGAATTTCGTTGATTTTAATATTAAACCGCAAATACTAATGAACACTCCGATCTCGGCGCTGATACAAAGGAAAAATTTTTAATTATTACCGGGTATCGAGTTGTTCCGTTTAATTTGCTCTGGGTTAACGCTGAACGCCCAATTTCAAGTTTTTAGGTCAAACGAATATGCCCTGAATTTTTCATGACCTTGCAGATTTTATAACGTGATAGGTACTGAACCTGCGGAGTCAAGAGTTTTCATCCTACTATAAAATATAGTGCAAATAGATGGACCTATGCTATGATGCTATGAGGTATTCTCTACCAGCCGATCATTAATTAAGCGATAAAGGACACACATTCAAAAAGTCTTGAGTAGGAATAATTGTATAAAATCTTAAACTACACACGGTATTATTAAAATACACCGTGAATGTTTAATTACCCGAGAAAATTAACTACCATACTCAGATATCGATATACATCGAATTTGGCGAATAAAAAAAACATTTATTTTTATGAGAAATTTATTTAGAAGGTCCCTAACATTCCGTAAAAATATGCACCGATGATGTAGTATTTCTATTGTCATTATAACAACAAATACTAAAAAAAAGAATACAATAAATATTTAAGGGGGCTCCCATACAACGAACGTGATTATTTTTGCCGTTTTTATAGATAATGGTACGAAACCCTCCGACTCGCACTTGGCCGGTTTTTTTTACCCTACCACTGCTTTGGGACAATATTGTGAAACTCGGTCACTGTTGCCCATAGCTAAGGATTGGGATCAGTAGCAGCGTGCTGAAAAACCAGCACTGCGGGGTAACCATGAACTCTTAAAACAATCTCAAAGCTCTGTCAATTTTGAAACGTCATTACATACAAAATTTGACAGATTTGATAATGTTTGGCAGATTTGAGATTGTTTTAAGAGTTCGTGGTTACCGCCCTGGAATGACAAAGAGTGCTTATGGTGGTGAAATTAAGAAGAATCTTTCCAATAGTCTCCATTTACCCAAAATCATTAACAAAATGTCGTCATGTGCGCCTCTGTCGCATCTGTTTCGTTTTCCATTAGTTAGTTACCCGTCTGGTGCCGCGGGCCGCAGCGACCGATCGATAAATTGAATGCAATTTAATGCAAACAAAACATTCAATCGAAATATGGTGACCGCCGCCCGCGGCAAACGCATTTCCATATTAGTGATGTGACAGTTAAACCACTATCGATGCTTCGTCTAGGAGTAGGATACGAAGTATATTTTTAAATTGTTTATTTTTTGGTTAAATCAACTTATTCAGTAAAAGTATTTCTGGAAAAATCACAAGAGCACTTCAAAAACAACTTGCCTTTCAGTGGGACATATCAGATAAAATAACAAGTTATAAGCAAACATTCAACAATAACGCTAAAATAGCCGTTTTTAGCATTACCTTTGTAGTTGTAGCCAGTAGGCTCAGTTCCATCCTCAAAAAGCATACGTGGTAAACAAAAACACTAAAGATACTGGCACGTCACACTTTAGGTTTACGTTAAAAATCAGATTGCCTATAGTGGCTTCCCGACTATTCAAATTCGAAATCTTAGCTTTGACTTGTGTCTAAAAGCTTAGAAAGAGCTCCGTAGCTGACCGCCACCATCTATGAGCTCACGGGTTCGATTACTGGTCTGCCAACCACATGTTTTCATTAACATGTTTGAGAAATCTTGTCGCGGTTCAGTGGCGGCGTTTTGTGGCGGTCGCAAGTTGCAACTTGCAACACCCGTGAGCGGCGAACCTACCGCTCCTACTCTGTTGTATTTTGTACCACTAGTTAAACGTTCGTGCTTACAATCTGATTAAAACTTTATACTGAGGCTAATATAACTTATATGACGTTATATACAACTTGTGACAATGTAATGATCGGTAATTACATACTTTGTTGTAACATAAATTTGGGGTTATTAGGAACTTACTTGCAGTCTGCCCTTAAGTTGTAAGATTTCCGATAAGAAAACTTAAGTATTTAAGATTGACGAAGATATTAATTTGATACACGATAAAACCTAAAACTTATAATGTTCTTGTGGTTTTAATAACCTATTTTAGATTAACTCATATACTTTCTTGTTCTAGCTCAAAGCAAAAACGCATTAATTTTGGTCTTTGTCTGGTAAAACTGTTCTTTTGATATTACTTGTATGTACAGTCAACGACAGGTCGGTACCCAAAAAGTTAAAGGTCATCGAACTGATTTTCAACTCTAGGGCCGACATACAGGGTGTAAAAAAAGGCTTAACGAAGCCTTAAACCACGAATTCTATACATAAAACCAAGTAAAATGCAAAAAAATAATTGCTAGGAAATGACTTTTATTTTTGGGTATCAAAAAAAATAACTTATTTCTAACCCGCAATGTATAGCGCGCACGCCTCAGACTATGCCTGTGTGTGTAAGCGGTCGGCGCGAGCGGGTGGCGCGAGAGCACTGCGCACGATTCATTGCCGGCTGTGCCCTTTAAAGGCCTTTTATGAAAGAAGCACTGAAAATTTTTATCATGTTTCTTTGTAAAAAAGTTTAGTTTTATCAAACAAAGTCAATTTTGTAAAAATCTTTGAAAAAAATTGTAACTTTGACTGTCAATAACTCGGTAACCCGTCATTTCCCAGGTATAGTGTAAAAGAATAAAATGATCGTAATAATAATTACAATATGTGGTATTCGGCTTGGTAAAGCCGATATAGAGATCATTATCAATTGGGAAAATTTGAAGTTTTGTGGTAGCTTGACGAGTAAAATAAGTATTATGGTAGTATTTAGCTCTAATTTTGTTCAGAACATTAGTACGGTAGGGCATATTTATGCTGAAATTCTTGTATCGCAGAGTCATAGACCATTTGCCTTTTCTGTATGTTTTATATCTGTACCTAATCTTTTTTAAATAAATTAAAGTATTTATTTATTTTTCAGACACAAAAAAGATTAAATACGTAACTAAACAGAGAACAACCAACTATGTTAGTACTTAATAGTTACTTTAAGTAAAATAAAAATGAAAACTATCATACGTTTTGATTTGTAGTAAAATTTTGTAACTATCGATATATTGGTGCTTGGTGCGCATCACTATTATCGCTAAACCCAAACAAATAGCATCCGAATGGAATTTGCAGAACATTTCGCGACCTCCGCCATAAAGCTCGGAGCCGCATCGCTTTTAAATACTGAAAGTAATCAACCATCCTCAAAAATACAGGGTGTTTATAGAACGTGACTCCTTGAAAGCACTTTATCAGCTGTGGATATACAACCATTTTTGTGATGGGGAAAAATAGAGAAATAAAAAACACAACAAAGACACAACTATTGGCATCCAAATCGAAACCAAAAAATAAATCCTGCCAAGTGCGAGTCGGCCTCGCGCACGAAGGATTCCACGCCACAGAGTTCCGTACATTATCTACAAAAACGGCGAAAAAAATCACGTTTGTTGTATGGGAGCCCCCATAAATATTTCTTTTATTCTGGATTTTAGTAACTAACTATCACGGTTCATGAGATACAGCCTGGTGACAGACCGACCGACAGATGCACAGCGGAGCCTTAGTAATAGGGTTTTACCCTTTGGGTACGACGGAACCCTAAAAATCAATTCTTAATACAAAATAATAATTTACCTCGTAACCATAATTATAAAAACGGTTTACCTTAATGGCAGTTATTTTAAATAATATTCCTTAGACTAACCATTCACCCTTCCTTAGACTAACCTACGGTTCCTCTCACTAACAATTATTTTATAACTGACATATTATTTGGACATCGAACCTTTCAAATTAAGCAACATTTTGCTCTCAAACAATTTCGTTCCCAGAACAATTAAATACGTTTTTATTTGCAATTATAATTAGTTCTATTTATTTAATAATTTAGGTCCACTTGCACAATGATTCGTTAAATACAATTAACGCTAAACAGGTTTAAAACATTTTGTGACTGTTAAATTACTGACAAAGACAGTATGTTAAATTATTATATGACATATGACAGTATTAGAATAGTTTGATACGAGATGGTAGCAATCTCGTATCAAACTATTCTAATGTTAGTGACCATGAAAGTTTAAAACAATATATGACAGTATGTTTAGCGTTAATTGTATTTAGGATTCATTGTGCAAGTGGACCTTAATGAACGATAATCTGATCGACCATTACAGTATCTTTATACTTATTTAAATTAAAATATATTTAAAATATCATTCTCATTTTTCATTTTACTAACAAAATATATTTAAAGTAACGGTGCCCTTAAAGAGACAGAAATATGATTCCCCCGGAGACTCCATAAAACCTTTTGCTCTTACATTTGCATTAAGCAAAGGTCGGAAT
Organism: Anania fuscalis; assembly: GCA_950371115.1. Classification (NCBI taxonomy): domain Eukaryota; kingdom Metazoa; phylum Arthropoda; class Insecta; order Lepidoptera; family Crambidae; genus Anania; species Anania fuscalis. The sequence goes on along the minus strand of OX493353.1, from coordinate 8,719,610 downwards.
TTTCGTTATTAAATTTTCAATTTGAACCTTTCTATTTATCTGGCAGACATTTTGAAATAATCGAATGTTTGTTAACAAAACATATTCTACATCAAAGTGAGGTACAAACTCATTAAAGATATTTCTTTATAAATTTTGAACCTTATGAGTAATGAAATAGGCCTCATTTTTTAAAAAAGGATGAGGTCACGTGTCTTGCACGTGTACCGCTTTTGAAGATGAAACACCATGTTGGGCGCCAATATTTGCACAGCATAAAACTCAACGGAATTAATATCTTATATTGACGTCAGTAAGGTTAAAATTCGAACGTAGATTGAAAAGTAGTGAGTACCGGTACTAATGGTTTATTTGGATCTTTAGAAATAATGTTGATTTTTTGGGAGTTTTGTATATTTTAGGGTTTTTCATGTACTTGAATGGCAGACTTTAGTAAACCACTTGCTTTAATTTGTCTACGTCTTGTAGTGGTTGATTTTGGGGAGATTTACCCTCGTACTATTTGATTGCACGCGGCTTAACAAAGCAGTTAGACATAAATGAGAAAATATTACTTACTTATTTCCTGACATTTATGAACTCAGCAGATATTATCGAAGCATATAAGAACGGTGAAATTAAATCCCAGTCAAAAAAATTGAGTCGCCATGGCCGGCAAAAGCCAATAATGTAAACTTCTGAAAAATTTAACTAATTTAGTGGAAATAAGCTTTGAAAACCTTACACCTTCTTCAATATTTTTTTGATATGACTAGTTTTTTTGATATATTTTTGTTTACTTTGATATACTGTTGGTATATTGATCAAGCAAGCTCAATAGCTACGTCACTGTTGCGTCGTGTCTCTAAAAATATTCGCCTGAGCATCGACACGACTAGAATTTCTTGGGTGCCAGTGTAGCTAAATTGTATACTTATAGACAGTGTGAGGATAGAAGGCTAGACTTAGACCATTGACTGACTGTTGTAGTGGTTCGTACTCCGGGCAAAGCCAGGCGGTTACGGGTTCGAAACCCGCGAGGGGTAAATGTCTGTCTGATGAGCACGAGCAGAAGTACCTAAGTCATAAATGTTCATAAACGTATTTAAGTATGTTTATCCGTTACCTAGTTGCCATAGTACAAGCTTTGCTTAGTTTGGGGCTAGCTAACTGGTGTGATTGTGAAAACAATTTATTATTTTATTGAGCTACCGCACCTCTTGTGTCTGTTGTTATTAGTTGATATTGACATATGAAGGTCATTGTTATGTCGCCACGTCACCGTCGCGCCATATCGCCTGCGAAGTGCGAACCAACACGTCTAGTGTTATGGGCGCCAGTGTAGCGAACCTAAATAGAGCTTTCTATTGTCAGTTTTGATAATTTATCGTATGGTTAGCGTCGATAAATATTGATAAAGGAACGTTATCATTCTGTCTGGGGTACACGACAGTCTTTTACGTGAATTAATCGCCTTAGCATTAGATAAACTTGGGCGCCAATGTAACCAATAGGCAAGAAGTTAAATTGACGCGTAAGATGCTTTTTGTCATAAAAGATGAAATCTTTTTAGTTAAGATAAAGAGTATCAAAATAAGATTATATCTTCGTATATTTTTATCCTGGGTGCAATTATTGTACTTTAAATATAGACAAAAGTAAACATAATTTTCCTTACAAGTAGACAACCTCCGTAGCCGAGAGGCGAGAACGCCGGACTGTAAATGGCGCCGCCATCTCTGAGGTTCCGGGTTCGATCCCCGGTCGGGTCAATGTAGAAAACGAACTTTTCTATATTGGCTCGGGTCTGGGTGTTGTGGTACCGTCGTTGTTTCTGATTTCTATAACACAAGTGCTTTAGCTACTTACCTTAGGATCAGAGCAATGTATGTGATGTTGTCCAATATTTATTTAGACAAAAGTTATTTCGATACCAGCCATGCGAATAGGCTAAAAAATTTATAAAAATATATTATTTAATGATTCTGTTCGTTATTGTGCTTATGTGTCAAATAAATATTTTCTTTTTCTAAATATATTTGCAACATCGGTACATGCTGTATTACTCGTCTTAAAAAACCGTGTAGTGTATGTAAGCAAGTTTAAAATGTATTTACAAATTTAAAGTAAAATCTATCAAGCCAAAACGAGCAGCAATATCCTTATTACAATTCGAAGACCACACAATCATTATAAATTACATACTTTGATCGGAAAATTTCATGAAATTTTCACCTATTAGAGTTCAATTAGCAGTCAACCTTGCATTTAAATGCAAGCGTGTAAATAATGCAAGCGAGCTTGGTAACGGCCGGTGGCAATCCCGCGCTCTCATCAAACATGCAAGCGCAGCCGGTTCGACACCCGTTTATAGACACTTCGCACGAATACGACCATTTTGGGGTTGAAACTTTAATAGAACGTCCTCTAAACTTTTTAAAACGACAGTATTTAAAATCTCCTTTTATTTGTTTCGTTTCAGATAGTGCTTTTTATAAAATAAAGATTTTTTATTATTTTGACTGTGAAAATGCGAATGCCTAATTTATAGCTGTACAATATATGACAATATTTCTTCAAGATTCTTTTAGGGGAAAGTCATCATAGGCAATCTCTTTAGTTATATCTTTCCTATCAATTATATGTACTAAAATTTCTTAGGATCATCTTGGACACTTTCCCCTACATAGCGACAGACCCTGTCCACTATACAACAGTCTAAAACCAACATTAACCTTCTCCGTTTACAATCACTCACAATAGTTGTAATCCACTCAACGTACATAACCCCTACCCCCTCCACCCGATAGCCGCCGGGGGACCGTGACCTATGCTCCCCTATTGTCGTAATTTCAGGCAGTAAACGACGGAATGTTAGAAGTGTAAAGGGCAAAACGTTTTTTGTTTCCAAAAGTGTATCTTAAAAGTATGTTACTAACACCTTTGTTTGGATTTCCAAAGTCTGCAATAAATGAATAGAATAGAATAGAAAAAGATTTATTTGACACACACAGAATACAAAAGGAAAAACATTTACAGGATAATAAAAAGCAATATGTGTCAAAAAGGCCCCCGCTCAGCATTTGTCGTGAACTGTTACGTATCAGGGACGTATCACGACGCTGGTTTTCAGCAGGGACCCTGACGGTAGGCTCGGACCATACCCGACCGGAAATCCGACTTGGTTAGCGCGGAATCAATCCTTCGCTAAGCAAAAAGGTTGTTTAGGAACGGACTCTTGCGAATGCTTACGGATTCCGGCAGTCTTTTTTTTTTACGTCAGGGAAATGCCATTAGGCATACCACGCCAGCCACGGGGGTAGCCGGGGGTTATGTGGGACTCCGAACCTCAGGGTGAGGCCCGTCTACCCACTAAAAACCTGACGGTGTCCTCCGGTGCCATTAAGTGAGTTAGAACTGCGGGTTATCGCCCCGTGAAAGCCCTCGGGCATTCGTCCGCAGTTCTGCCTCTGGCTGTGGCTCGCTGAACAGCGAGCGCCACCCGGCTTCAGGGGGGAAGGTGTTCTCCCCCCCGGTTATCCAGCAAACGATGCGCCGTACACACGCAACAAAGCCGCAGGGCCTCCTTTAGCGGACGGCCGACACCCCCGTGTCGGTTGCATGAGGCCCATCGAGGAGGGGCAAATGAAGGCCAAAAAGCCTTCTGCGGTGCCCATGGCGACGGCGGCGGATCATCAAGGCGTCAGCTGAGGCCTCCCGCTCTCTCTCCGCCGCTTCCTTCTGTGAGATGACGTTCTCACAGAAGGTGAGCACAGAGTCTAGACTGAGCCAGAGGTATGAAGGACGGCAACAGATTAATTATTATTAAATGGATTTATTATTATTATAGTGGACCAGCAGGCTCCATTATATGAGTATATGTGAGACGAACAAGTTCCTACGAGACGATTGATGAATTCGTAAATGCATGCGACTTTATTAATATGTTACTAAACTTGTAAGTAGCACGTTGGAATATTAATTTTTGTACTCAACTAATAAAAAAAATAAACATTAACTCAAAAGCGTGAGAAATAATTGTTTCTTTTAAGAGATGTGACGTATTTGGGTACTGGCTGCCGCACAAAATTAATGTTTAAAGTAAAAGAAGCTCCCGCACAAAGAAATACAGCATAAACTGCATCGCACGCGCTGCAGGTGATTTGAATTTGAATGCCTACAGGTTATTTGAATAAAAAAAACTTCATTAATTTATTGTACTACTAAGATAGAATCATTTTACTGCGGGAAAACAACCACTAAAATGTCTCGGTGTATAAGTAAGTTCCAAGTAATAATATTGGTAATTGTTTGTGCATTGTTTTTGTATTTTTTCTCTTAGTATCTGCGTATGTTTTTAATTGTTAGTTCTGTTACGAGCTATTATGATGTCCTTTGGCTATAAACGTTATTTTACCTACGTTTGGTGCCAAAAAAAATGAATCATTATAAATTATTACCAAAATGTTATGAAAGCATTTATTGTAAAGATACTTTCTGTGCTTTATCCTTTCCCTGTTCTGAAAAGCCACAGCGTATACCAGCTATTTGGGTAAAATATTAATATCTGCTGTGAGAGACGTTGTTTAGGTATTTGAAGGCTTTTTCTTAGTCTTTTGGGACTATGGAGACTTCTTTAGTACAGACAAAAGGTTAATATCGTTATTTTTCTCTTAACCTGTCTCGTTCTTGTACCTCGATTGATAATCATGACTTGCATTTTGTATATTTTATTACATCTATAATATTTTATCATCTTTAGGTTTATAAAAAAAAAACAGCCAAGTGCGAGTCGGACTCGCACCATTATTTCCAAAAACGAGCTAAAAAACGTTTGTTGTATGGGAGACCCCTTTAATATTTATTTTATTCTGGTTTTTAGTATTTGTTGTTATAGCAGCAACAGAGATACATTATTAATGATACATATTACCTTTTGGGCACGGAACCCTAAAAATGACGTATCTTACTTAGTGCACTGTACTAGATACGTTATTTTATATAATCTTATCAAAAAATATAAATTCACCTAATTTTATTAATGAAATTAAGTGAATTTATTAATAAAATTAAACAAGTTTTATGAGTGTCTTTTATTAGATGCCGCAAATAAGGTAATCATATTTTTATCTAAACCCCAATTCATGTCAATTTTAAAAAGTTCGTAGATTTTTTTTACTAAATTGACTCAACTGGCAATCAAATCCTGAAATTCTGTAATAGAAACGCTGCCATTTCAACACAAGTACACAACGTAACCTGTCACAAATGAAAATTAGGTTAGAGTATTACAACGTCAACATTTTATAAGTCGCCGTGACGTCAGCTGGTAGAATTTGCATGAAATGTTAAATGTTGCAAATAATTACTCTCGTGGCGCCGCGCCTTCATACAAGGGTAAAATACCGGAATATACATATAGTAAAACATAGGACAGTCCTATTGTTTTGTACACCGTTTAACCAGCTTTAGTGCGTGAGCTTCGCAAAGCTTTGTTCTGACAAAAATCTAGATAATCAGATCAAAATAAGATTCTGGACTAAATTTGTACACATTTTCACTAAACTCTGCATGAAATTTGCATGACGACTAGTCAATTGGCAAAAATAAATTGGTTTTAATAAAATAGTGATAATATGAAATTATATGGATCTAATATAATCTTAATAGGGATAAGATCCGGAACGAGGTCATACGACATAAGACTAAAGTGACTGATATTGTCCATAAATGTAGCAAGCTGAAGTGGCAGTGCGCTGTGGCGTTCCTTGGGGGAGGCCTATGTCCAGCAGTGGACTGCAACAGGCTGATATGATGATGATGATAATCTTAATAAATATATTTGAATTTGATATCAACCCTAGGTACTCTAGCTAGCTCACTTTACCATACATGTCACTTAACCCTGTGCTCCCGCTCACCCTTAGGTAAACACCTTTTGTCACTGTCTGTCCACAATAGCCGCGTTGAGACAATAGCCAGCGTGGGCTGACCCAGGTTCGAACGCCGGGCGAGTCAGGGCACTTGTGTCGATTATTGTGCGACTGTTCAATTGAGTTATACAGGGTGTCTTTAATATAGTGTCAAAAGGAAGCCTCGAGATAGAGCAGCCTGAGGAGATAACTTGCACCCTTATTACGTATCTTGCAAAAGAAATGTGATAGCGAAAATTGAGAAATACTGGCTTTATAATCGCAAATTGATGGCAAAAAAAAACAAAAACAAATCAATCTACTGTCAGTGCTGCCAATAGATTTTGACACTAAGCATTAATCGTGCGATGACTGCGCGATTATTGCTGATTGCTAATTTATATGACCCCCGATCGTTTGTTTTCGAAGATTTCGAAGTTTAATTTTGTTTTTCATTTTTTTGGTCCAATTCTATTTAAATAACCATGGTTACCATGGAAACAGATATGAGCAAAATACGACTAACACTTAAAAAAACTGTAGGGCTTTTTTGAGTTTTAATTTACTAGATTGTTAAGAGTAATTTAAAAAAAAATCGTATACAATACCTACTCTCTAAAACTAAACATACCCGCAGTAACATGTATATAACATCTAAAGCTAATTTATTTCTGTTAATAGGCGTAAATTAAGCTTTTACACGTCAGAGCCACAATCAGCAACTGCACAGCCATTACGACAGACAGACATCCGCGTTACGCACTTGTAACCCGAGAGGAGACAATGTTTGCTGACCATTACCGTTACTAACCCCAGGGGACCACGCCCTACGGAACCCCTAACAGCCCCAAGCGAAACCCCACCCTGCCCCCACGACGTAAAACCCACATTAAATCGTACAAATCCTGCGCACCCGGCAAATGTAGCGAAATGAACACCAACAATAGACTTTGGGCTTTATTTTCTTGAAGATAAGGTTTGGTATTAGTTGGAGGGGAAAGAGTCAACGTAAGCATTATTTCGTAGCTCAATAGGTCTATCGCGATACTTAGGGCAGCCGAGCGCGGGCGATTAAACGCGACGACTTGTCGGCTGAGGCTGGTGCACTGCCAACTGACTATGATATTAAACTAGCGGAAATGTATAACACTATGAAAAGATGTAGTTTTTTTAAGAAATAACTATAAGCAGAAAGTGTACCAGATTGAATTATGCTATGCTTACACCAAATAAGCATTGGTATGGTCAGGGGTGTACAGTGGATATAGGCAGCTAGGCAGTGCCTACCTGATAAATCAAATAAGGTAGGCAGTAGGTATTTACAAATGTGTATTATTGATGAAAACCACTGATTTTATTCATTAATACATTTATTTTGTAAGTACCTACTTCCCCGTTGTGGCTATGCAGAAGCCGTGTAGGCCAGAGACAAAAAAAGTACCTACGAGGTAGGCACTAGCCTACCTCGGAATAAAACCAATGCCCGCCACTGGTATTGGTACACCATTTAACTGTTAGTAACATCACCATGCCGGGTATTATAATTAAGAAAGTATGACCTTTTGTTGGGAATGAACGCAGATTTAAAGGAATTGACATTTGTAATTATTTATTTTCACAAAATCAAATGATCGAATTTATGGCCCTTGAGAAAGTGGCACGGCACTTACAGCTCTTATTAAAAACGAAAATTTAATTTAAACTTTGACTAAAGAATCGCCACATATTGTCAAATGAGACATTTCTATAATAATGAACACATTATAAATGGTTTAAATCGCTATTTTTATTAGTAAGGGCTTGATTTTTTTTTGGGAAATATCTCGTTTGTTACTTCCTGGTTCCAACAGTTTAAAAAAAGTCGCTATCGTGTAGCCCGCCTTGTGTGGTATGGGGAGGCGTGCGTTATACGCGATGCACTTTTGTTTGACAATTATATTAAGAGAACTGCCGCCGAGCGCGCTCCACCGCGAAAACAATTTAGTATTATGGTGTAGGTTGGTAATTATGACGGGTTATCTGTGTCATAAAGATTTTCATCTTTATTTATGTCTTTAGAAAGGAACGAAAAACATAGATTTGCATGCTTTTGACTACAGGGGAACCGCCACAAGAAGACGGGCAGCAGCGTCTCCTCTCCACCATTGGACAAACTGCGATCGCAAACCCGCCTGCCAAGCGTGGCGATTATGGCAAAATCCTCCTTTAGGAGAGGCCTGTGTCCAGCAGTGGACTTATAGTCCTTGGCTGAGTGTTCAAATAGGCTGGTGATGTGATGTGATGTGCTTTTGACCATAGATGGAAAAAGAAAAGAATATAATGTGTAAAATAAATAAATATTTAAATGAGTATGAACGTTAATATTAATAACCTTTTAAATAGATTTGGAACATGAATAAAGTAACAAAAGACAAAACAGCCACTTAAAACTCGCGATGGAGCTTTGGTAGCAAAGCGGTTGGAATCTCGCCTCACACTTTTAGGTCGTGCATGAGTTTGACTAGGTTTTAAAAACCTATGAATTTTTCGTAGTACCTACCTGCACATTAGAAGACAATCAGTGTAGCTGCCCATAAAAAGGGAATATCTTAATGATTTGACAAAAAATATATAAGGATTTTTATTTATCATACACAGCGCTTTAATCTACGAGTACCTATAATTGCTTATAAAACGTATGGCCAAATTGTGAAATGTAGCTCAGGGCCCTAAGGCTTGATTTCCTCCTACGCTGACGTCGGTCGCGTACATCGGTCGAGCGTACGAATAAACACAATGTTCTATGAAGCACCGCACTGCAACGCTGTCGTCAGCGGCAGATAATTTAGTACGCGCCGCGTACGACGCGCGTCGGTCTCGCTCGTCAGCGGCGCGTACGTCGGTCGACTGACGCGCTACGGAACAATAGGAGCGCGCTCAGTGCGCCGCTGACCGCTCTGCCGTACGGATGTATGCGCGTACAGCCAAAATCAAAATAAAATACAGCCAAAATCTTCGTCCATACGTAGCATTCCAAATAAAGTAGAAAATTCACCATATACTGCTCTTTGTGCAACAAGTGGGTGAATGTGATACCTTTTTCTACTACGTCTCCTTCCCTTACGTAAGTATATTGCAGCAACTAAACAATTTATAAATGGATTCATTATTAAAAATCACAAATTAATTTAGCACACGACTGTTCCGTACAGTGATCGGTTTCGCAGTGCGGGGCTTTTCTGTGTTCATACGTGACCGACGGTACGCGCCGCCGACGTCGGTCACCGACGTCAGCTTGGGAGGAAATCAAGCCTAACCATGAACTGTTAAAAATTTCACAAATCTGTCAAACATTATCATTTCTGTCAAATTTTGTATGAAATGACGTACCAAAATTGACAGATTTGACAACTTTGAGATTGTTTTAAGAGTTCATGGTTATGGCCCTGGATTCTTCAAATAAAGAATGATCTATTGCTAAATCAGCCAAATTAGGAAAATAGGTACATCATTATGGTCGAGGTGGAAATTCTTCTAAAAAAATGATTTACGACCAATTTTCAACGAGAAAAGATATGAAATGTCGTAATTAAAATCAATCCACCTCGTTAACGGGTAGCTGGAAGGAGTATTTAATTTGATTCGCAACGCGGCATTTCGGGAATGTTTAATCACTTAAAGGAATTCAATTTTAAAACGTTTGTTTTTACATCAAAGGGTTGTACCACATTAATATACTTATGTATTAATATGTTACGGTTCTGATTAATTAAAAATTAAGTTAAGTTAAAAATTAATTGGCCGAGTGTTCATTTAAAATAATTTGTAATACCTTGTTGGCTCACAAAAATATTTTTTCCGCGAAAACATTCTGTCAGTCTAAAAAGTAAAAAAAAATCAAAATCTCGTTGTTATAAGAACTAATCCTTAGTATTTTTCCATAATCTTTAGCGATTTTCATCTGTTTTAATATTTTGATAGATTTCATTGGAAAGAGGCCTTCTCACGACGCTTTTTCGTAAAAGTTGAAACTTTGCGATAACTCGCGTAGTTTTCCAGCAGATTGTATCTGAGTTTCCACGACTACTCCGCAAGGGCGGCGCTGCGATAGACCCCGAAAAACTAAACTGCGTTCATTGCAACCGCACTTGCCGTCCCGTTTCGCGCCGTAAAGCTTTATTCGGCACTAAACCGACGGATATAAAGCTGGCCACGTGATTAATCGGCCGAAACATTGTAGCTTTATGACATTGTAAAACTTACTTTATTATATAAATTAGGATTTTTAACGGAAACTGTAGCCAATTTTAGTTTTAGCACACAAAATTACTGTCAAGTAGAAAATTTACCATGTTCTAACTTTATTTATGTTTAGACTTGAAAGAGTACAAATAAAGAAAAAAAAACAGAGAGTGAACTTATGGTTCAACGGATTAATTTAATATGACTTTATACTGACGGCTCTTTCAGCTTAGAAGTAAGAAAAAATCAATTTTATGGAATGCTAATGCCCTAATCCGATTCCAAAAGAGTGTTACTGTAGCTCTTCATGCCTTTTAGCAAACTTGTGTCTCAGTGTTCCGTATTTATTGGTCTATTAACTTAGATGATATGTAAAGGAAGTTACGTGTTAAACCATCTGCATTCAATAGATTATGTACCTGTAACAATAAAAAAACATGGTTAAGTATATTTAATTTAAGCACTTTGTACACTTATTCCTACTCACTAATTTAAAATGTAGTAGTGCCAAAAAGCGATTAGATTGGCTACGTGGCAAAACAAAACTGAAAAATTGGGTGTACTATCATACCACATAGTATACTAACAATGCTTACATAACCTTATGAGGGAGGGCTGAGCAGAGTTGAGAGCTTCGCTTAGTTTTGCTAAAAAGGAGATAAGGGGGTTAAAAACGGTTAAATTCCGCTCATGATTTAAATAGCCTCATTAGCAATTTTCTAACAAACTAATTATGCAGTTTCATCCAAAAGTATTTTCACCATAACCCTGTGTTTGTATTAACATTGAAGTTACATAACTTATTCTACGCCAGGATAAAAACGAGCCATAAATTATGGACGAATAAACCGCAACACTTTAAACCCAAAGATAACACTTGCGTTTCCGGAAAAACGAAAACAATACAAAATTAACGACTCACAGACGGAAAAAAGAATCTTGTCTATGGCGCAAATTGGCGCGCTGCCATCAGTCTTGGAGGGGCGGCAGAGCGGTGCGGACGTCCCGACATTATGCATTATGGCGCGATTTGAATTCCGAATGCCTGCTGAGAGACGCCGCTACGTTTTATGTGACACGGAATGGGCTTGCTCGCACTGACAATTATTGCTAACTGCTCTTTTTCACGTTCGGCTAAACGATAACCAACGGAATTCGTTTCTGATTTCTCCTTAAATGTACTTTATTTTTAGGGTTCCGGAGATAAATGGCAAAAAATTGAAGACTTGTAATTTTGTTCTGTCAGTTTGCCTTTCGGCTATGACACAGGCGCGCAGCTATTTTGAATCGTAGCTAATCATGACCTACTCGAACTTTAAATCGAATTATATTTTTGGATAACATTATGGTTAACCCTTTAAGTTTTAATTATGTAATCACCTTTTTGACTTAATTTTATTAATACAAGGATTCATATATTTAAAACTTCAACTAAGGATAAGTGTTTGATTGTTTTTATAGAAATTGTAAGGTGCTTACCTAAGCCTATCTAAATAAGTACCTATGATACTTAAATACATACACTGAGGTTCTACTTTTTAACCCTTTTTATGTCTACTGAACCCTACCACAGTCCGACACGCACTTCGCCGGTTCTTTCCATGGTTTTCCTTATGCGTTGGGTTTAATGAAATGCGCCCATTAAGGTTGATAAGCGCGGCTAATTGTGATACATTTTAATATCGAAAGTCCGTATGTAAATTTTTGTCATTCGGGTGAAGTTACGACTGAGAGTTGTGTACCTGCGTGTTACACAACATGGCGATTTTGTAGAATTAAATATACTTAAGATTTGGATTAAAAGTATAATAGGTATAGAGTGACTGGTAAGAAGATGGAATCGGTTTATTCCGCCCATTAACAGATTGATCGCCAATGTCACCCGCCGCTATACGTAATTTGTGCCAGCCAATGTCGTCACCGGTGATTCGTAAACAACAGAAAACTTTTGTGTCTAGTTTTGTAGCAGTCAAAAGCTTAAAATTTACAACTTTTATTATGTAAGTCGCAACGAAACTTACTAATGCACGGACAACAGCACGTCGACCTACCACAAAATGTCGAATTTTCTCATTTGAAAATGAACTCTATATGTCAGGCTTAAAGATGAAAATCTATTGGAGAATTTTTGACTTTTTGGGTAGGTCGACGTGCTGTTGACTGTACATTATCGTCAAGGTAAATAACTCGACCTCCGTAGCGAAGAACTTGAGATGCGAGCACGCCGGACTTTAAATGACGCCGCCATCTTTGAGGCTCCGGGTTCGATCCGCCGGTCGGCGCAATGTAGAAAACGAACTTTTCTATATTGTCTCGGGTCTGGGTGTTGTGGTACCGTCGTTGTTTTTGATTTCTATAACACAAGTGCTTTAGCTACTTACTTTAGAATCAGAGCAATGTATGTGATGTTGTCCAATATTTATTATTTATAACTATTTTGTACGAAGAGATAAAATTTTTGTTTTGATTTCGATATGGTTAGGACTTTGGGTAGTCCTAGTTAACCTATAGAGTAAGTCGTCGAAACAATCCAGCCCCTCTAGCATGAGCAACAAAACACGATATGATATGATACGATATAACGATTTATCGACACTCAACTTTCAAAATATGGTAACATAGCCGCCATCTTGAACTTTTATCGAAACAGTCAGCATGTCCGTGCCGACAACATCACGGTCATGCTCGATTTTTCGATAAAAGTTCATATGTTGACAAAAAATATGCGATAAATCGCTTTATACCATATCATATCGTGTTTTGTTGCTCATGCTAGAGGGGCAGCTTAGATTGTTTACAGTTCATGGTTAATAAAGTTTGAACCCAACACACGCCAGTAACCGGCGCCGGCGCAAGTAAACTGATACTATTAGGTACTGCGCCGATAGCCCTTTCACTCCGGCCCGCCCACGCCCACGCGTGCGCAAGCGCAGTCGGTTGCGAATGCAGCTTGATTGAAGCAAATAAAACATCATTTTAGTTACAGTGCACACACACTTACACATTTTGACAGCAGCAGGGAGAGAAAGAGAGGGAGGATACTTACAGCACCAGCCTATATCAGTCCACTGCTGGACACAGGCCTCTTCAAAAGGAGGATTTTGCCATAATCACCACGCTTGGCAGGCGGGTTGGCGATCGCAGTTTGGCCAATGGTGGAGAGGAGACGCTGCTTAATACTTAATAGAGGAGACTTAAAAGAGCTGAAAATGATATTTAAACTAGCTGTTGCCCGCGGCTTCGCTCGCGTGGTCTATTGTTTATTCCATACTAGCTGACCCGACAAACTCCGCACCGCCTGACAGTTAATTTTTCATCAGCTTTTTCAATAAAAAAAACTATAATCTGTGTTACATAGTGTGGCCGAGACTACCCAGTAAGTTCAATGTTTTTATTATTTATTCTGCTATTTGAAGCGGAGACAAATCCAACAAATTATAAACTATGAAAATCGGTTCAGCCGTTCTCGAGTTATAAGTGTTGTTACAAACCCGACTTTGTTTTATATACTAAGATATCTCACAGGAACAGTTCACCAGGATAAAAAATATCCTATATGTTGATCCAGATTATATTCTATATGTCTGCAAAATTCCATCCAAATTCGTTCATTCGTTTTTGCGTGAAAGAGTATTAACTTGAAAAAAATAATTAATTGTCTTTCAATTTCATAACTTTATTTGTGAACAAATAAAACATAATAAACAAAATAAATAATGATGATATTATTCGCCAACAAATTAAATATGGTGGGTCTTGCGTGCGAAATATTTTGTGTAAACACCATTATAATGTAGGTTGTATACGTTTCGTGAATATAAATGAATTTGAATTTTGTTGTTTTAGATACGATACGATACGAAACGAAACGAGGTACTAGCCCAGCCAGGATCAAAGCCTGATCCGGTTAAACCGGCATACCAGGTAGCACATTTTATAAGGAGGGACACGCTCTGGGATGGGATAGGACGACCGACCAGCCAACCGGCCGGCTGAAACCATAAATACTCAATAAATAATGGACTACATCACATACATTGCTCTGATCCTAAGGTAAGTAGCTAAAGCACTTGTGTTATAGAAATCAGAAACAACGACGGTACCACAACACCCAGACCCGAGAGAATATAGAAAAATTCGTTTTCTACATTGATCCGACCGGAGATCGAACCCGGAACCTCAGCGATGGCGACGCCATATAGTCGGAGTCGTCAAACAGTCGACCACAACCAAGTAGATATTATGCATCCTGAGCCTGGTATAGAAAATTGGGTAAATACGGGTTTATTGATTTATGTTTCGCGAATATAAATAATTTTGAATTTTGAACTTTATTGTTTTACACGGTAATTATTTTAATGAAAGACAATTTGATCTCAAATACGAATAACTTTTACTATTTTCATAAAAATTCTACTTTTTAAAACTCTTACCAGTCAAGCTATGCCAAATGACACGATTTCGCTTGACATTATAATTGAGTTTAGGACAATTAATTCTAATCCGGCGATTGTATTCGTTTGAAAGGCTAATGTTTGAATTGTCCACTCGAATGGACATCCTTGCATCCTTGTCAGCCACGTGAGCACCAGGTGTGTGGTAGTGATGTGGCAGTGTCGATAGTTTCGTTATCGAGAACCAAACTTAAGAAAGAACATTTAAGTGGGAGTTTTTTTTCTTTTCTGATTTAGTGCTGCCAGGAATCTTATCACTCTCAACTCTAAATATTTGTAACTGAAAATCTCTTTATTCCATCTAGCTAAAAACATAAAAAAAATGATACACGACCTCACGTTACGCGACCGCTCGCGGTTTTTCAAGTTAACCAACGCCATCTATAGTACATGTCAAGTAGATACCACAAAACATTGATACAAACATTCCCATTAATGTCTTAACCCTTCAACTCCCAGTCTCAGCGAAAATAGTTATCCATTTTCGCTTATAAAGAACAATTGAATAACAATGTACGTGCGGTAACCGGCTACCGCTTGGGAATTGAAGGATTAAAAAGATTAAATTTTTCTTGTATTTTTTTAGTTTACATGTTGTAAATGATTTTTGTTTTAACCAACAAATATTTTTGTATTTTGAATTATAATCAATTCTACTGATAATCATACTAATTATGAAACTAAACTTATGAATTTGTTCTATTGCGACTATAGTGATATAGACATACAAACATACATCATTATTTTGCTGACATTGACGACCTCCGTAGCCGAGGTTCAGGGTTCGATTCCCGGTCGGTTTAATGTAGAAAATGAACTTTTCTATATTGTCTCGGGTCTGGGTGTTGGGGCACCGTCGTTGTTTCTGATTTCTATAACACAAGTGCTTTAGCTACTTACCTTAGGATCAGTGCAATGTATGTGATATTGTCAAATATTATTTATATATTTATTATATGCCATCATGACTTGAGTGTAAATGCTTGTGCTCATCACACGAACACCTGCTCGTGCGGAATTTAACCCACAACATGGCTTCGTAGTCCAGGGCTATACCAGTAGACAAAGCCGGCCAAGCTTAAGATAAATATCTTCAGTCAGAGGAGATAGTTTTTAGTTTAGACAAGATACTATCGACAAGCAATCTATGAATGGACAACCCCAGATGTATAAAAACATCCGACCCATTGTGCCGGCGTCATTGTTATGGGAAAGGCCATCGTTGCGGGCGAGTCCAAATTCCAAATAAGGGGCATTCGTTAAATTGATTGAAAGTGAAATATGGTAAGATGACATTTGTTTAGGTTGAATTATGGGAGTAGATTTTAAAATATTATGATTATTTTGAAATAGAAATATGCACATGATTATACACAAGGATTGTTCTGGATGTTTATGTATTTAAGTTTGTTTATCCGTAATTTAGTAGCCTTCTTACAACCATTACCTATTTAGTTTTGAGAATTGGGCCGAATAATTAGTGTCATTAGTGAAATGATGTATAAGTATTTATTTAATAATCCTTATATTGCATTTACAGGTACTCCAACTAAAATATTTACAGATAAAAAGTAATAAATACTGTATACCGTGTAGATTAGGCAGTCTCAATATCATAAGGAGACAATGCGTTCGTCGATACAAACAACTTTTACTATGAGATCGACATAAAATCGTGAAAGATAAAACACATGGTCAAATCATTTATTTCTTCAAATTGGCCACTAAAGGCACTTTTACACAATCCTTACGAAGTAACGCTCTACTTGATGATATTTAATGTACGGAGCATTCTTGTTACCCTTTAGTAAATGTTGTTTGTAACGATGCATATACTTGCTTCCTTTGACTAAATCTAAAACCTAAACAAAATCAAAACTAAATGCATTCAGTAAATAGCAGTAATTTGACATTACCAAATCTTCAACTTTTTTAATTTTATAGAAGGTACAGTAACTTCCCAGCCTTCTCTTTGACTAGCATAGTCGTTGAGCTATTGACATCTCTCTCAAGAGTGCAGCCAATACCGCAATATGGGAGTTCTCTTTGCAAGTTCCGAGGGCAAGAGGGCTGACGCAACGAAGTTCGATGAACTGAGGCACTCACTGTACTGCGATGATAAGCTAAAGCTATAAAAGTGCCTTGTGTAAAAGTGCCTTTAGTGAACTATTTGTAAAAGTAAATTATTTTGATTTGTGATATACTGGACAAAGGAGAACCGAGATTTGACTAATGAAACACAAAACTTTAATATTGTAGGAAAGGAGGGCCAAGAATCACAAGTATAAGGGGGGCGCATCCCTTCCAAGAACCTAGGTTCAACCCTAACAAGTCAAAAATAAAAAGTACTACACCTTGTGACGTAGTACAGATACCCTCTTCTCATATTTCCATCCTACTGAGTCTAAATTTCAACTCGCACTTATCGGTTTTCAGTTTTTAAATATTTACCTTGATAAAGCCTTTGCTGAGTCAAACACCACTCAAACCAAAATCCTGGATCTACAACTACATGAACTTGGAACTATAGTTGTAACTTTGATTTTATTTATTAGGGATAACAAACAAATGCACAATTCTGAGGCAGGAGGCTTAAACAATCTATGTTTATATAAAGCCGGGTCTACTAGACATAACGTGTAATGTACTAAAGCATGTAAGTAAGGTAAAGGGAATTTTGTGTTTGGACGGCACTACGATCATAACATGTAACGCTCGTAGTGCCGTCCATACACAAAATTTCCGTTGTTATATTACATTCATCGTTATACCATACAACGACGAGGTGCTCGTAGCTCAGAGGCGGCAGCGCTTTAGTATCGATTACTAAAGTAAAGCAACCAACGCCGCGGTCGTGAGTGGATGGGTGACCATTCCGACCATATTTAGTGACATTTATCACGAGCATCTCCGTGCTTTGGAAGGCACGTTAAAAGTTGGTCCCGGCCAATATCGCTTGATATTGGTCGTAAAGCCTAGTCAGAGGCCTTAAGGCGGCTTGATAACATCTGACAGTAAGGTTTAGTCACTGGCCTTACAACATCCCTCCACCAATCCGCACTGGGCCCGCGTTCTTGGAGTATGGCCCAAACCACCTCATAGTTGAGGTGAGGCCTGTGCCCTGCAGTGGGACGTATATAGGCAAACTATACTTTTTATACTTTATTTATTAGAATAGAATAGAATAGAATATTATTTATTTGGCACTCAAAATTGACACAAACATGAAAATGAAAATAACATAAATTGACACAGAACTAATAATAATATTATAAATAAAAATAAATAAACGTGCCAAAAAGGACCCTCGCTCAGTATTCGCCGTGGCAACTTAAGGCTGCCACGACACTGATATTCTGCGAGGGCCTCAAACAATCAAAAATAATTAAATAATAAAAAAAAAAAAATATATAATAATAATAAAATAAATAATCAACAAAATCCTAACAAACAATAACAAAGAAAAGAATATACACACGAAGTAACACAAAAAAGAAAAAAAAACATTAGACCAGAGACAATGACAACCAGCTCAGCCGATAGCTCAGCACCGATCGTGTGCGTGTGCGCATGCCTTTATAAGCGTCGGCCGGAGTGTTTGCATTGTCTCTGGTTGCACGGCCAAAGAACTTACTACTAAGTGATTATGAAATACTACTGCTCACTCTGTCCGCCATTTTCGCAACACAGGTAATTTGCGTAAAATGGTGTGATGCCACGTAATATGCACATGTTATGACTCATGTGGCATGGTTTATATTTTGAAAAAGCAACATCTTAATGTGTGTAGTGACGACGCATAAATCTCAAAGTGCAAGCAAGCAATGAATGTGCGACGCCGCCCGTCTTCAAGTGAGTACCTACTACGCTGATTCAATAGTGTAAAGTGTGCATTTACATCAATAAATTTCATTGAATGTCCCATTATTTCAATTGCAGAATATGTTTTGGTCACTACATCGATGAACCGGCTGCGAGAAACCTAGCAACGCCCTCAGCTGCCGCCCCCAAAGTGCCGGGAAGTGACGCCTATACCCGCCCACGCGACGCGCAAACTCTGCTTGTGAGTTAAAATGTAACTTTCTTCTGCTCGCTGGCGAATCAGCAGGTTATTTTTAAGTTTTTTCCTGAGCGTGATTTTCGTTTTCAGAGCGCGCATCGGCGGTGGCAAGTCATTCCAGCACTTCGAGGCGGCAAATCGAAAAGAGCCCCGAAAGGCGACTGTGCGATGGCTTGGTGTTAGAAACACGCGAGTACATGCCCGTTTACCTTGACCATCGCGATCCCGGGCCCACAGCAGCTTATCAAGTAGGTACCCTGGTTTTCGCGTTCCAATGACTCCGAATAACATGGTGGCCAGATGCAGCCGTCTGCGTGCTTCCATCTTAAGCAAGCCCCTATCACTAAGAAAAGGAGAGACATGGGACCGCGGTGGAATTGTAAAGCAATACCTAGCACAGGCATTCTGTACTCTCTGGATAAGTTGGGCTGATCGAGCCAGCAGACATGGACCATACACAGTATCGCAGTAATTGAATTTTGACAATATAAGTGACTCACAGAGGCTAATGCGGAGCTCTTCACTTAGATATTGCCTGATTCTGTAAAGCAGCCTTAGTCTGTAAAAGCAACTTCTTGCACATTCGGCTATGTGGGCCTCGAACCTTAGCCCGCTGTCAAAAACCAGTCCCAGGTTCCGTGCCTTATTCACCCTTTCAATTTGGTCCCCATTCACAGAGATAGCTATTGAAACATCATTAATCTTTCCAATAGTTTTAGGATTTCCAAAAACCATTAGTTTCGATTTTTTTGCATTGAGGGTTAGACAATTTGACATACACCAGTCAGATATCCTTTGCAGGTCACTGTTTACCCTTATAATAGCGCTGGCATGGTCAGCGGGATCAAAGGGAAGATATAGCTGCAGGTCATCCGCGTAAAGGTGGTGAGAACAGTGTGTAATGCATGATGTGATGTCAGCACTGTACAAGATGTAAAGGATAGGGCCCAGTATCGATCCCTGGGGGACTCCCCGGTTCACCTCCCTCCGGCTAGACCGCAGCTTAGAACCATTTGCTTGTTGCAGCTCCACAAGTTGTGTCCTGTGAGTAAGGTAACTGTGGAACCATCTCACAGCTCGAGCGTCAAGGCCATAATAACTAAGCTTGGACAGCAACAAAGGTATGCTTATCGAGTCGAAAGCACGAGAAAAGTCAAGTAGGAACAGAAGAGCAACCTTTCCCTGGTCCTGGGCAGTCAACAGACCATCAACCACATCTGCCAGAGCAGTTGCTGTCCCACAGCCCCTGCGGAAGCCAGTGTTATTACATTACACGTTACGCCCGTCAGGACCCTGCTTTAAATATTTTAAAACTCAATGAAACGGGAATTAACGCGATAATAATTTAAGTACAAAATGTTACGAATTAAATAAATTGTTACTAATTAACTAAATTATGATCGCGTTAATTCCCGTTTCATTGAGTTTTAAATTATGCAACGCAAAAGTTTAAAAGTAATTACTGCTTTAAATAGTTTGCGTAATTGTACAACCAACATCATTATACCATTTGATCATCATCATCAGTGATAAGACTAGTAAGTCTCAACATAGCCTCGCTTCCACGCTGGAAGCTGCCTCGCCTCCTAATTATTTATTCAAGCACTCAGCGACAGAGTTTTTGCGGGCTCATTTAATTAAAACGTCTTTGAACGTGTTTTAGAAGCTTGTCAACTGGACCCAAGGATGTAGGGCTAATTATTTGAGTAATGTAAGAATAATTTAATAGATTGCTTTTGCCTTCGATGCCTGATTGGATATTTTTTTCACAGAAATAGCTTTTATTTCGTATTACTCGGAATGCCTATGGCTTCGTAAGAAAGCTTAAGGTTGCACAGCGTGCTATGAAAAGGGCTATGCTCAGTGTTTCTTTGTGAGATCCAATGAAAGAAAGAAACGAGGGGATCCGTTAACGGACAAAATATTGCAAAAAAACACTGTCTAAGTTATTCAGTCTTCTTTTAATCCAGTAGGTACTCAAATTCGGGCCTTCATTTAACTTTAAACAATACCTAAGTAGTGTTCCTCTTACATCGAACTCTGTGCAAACAAAAAAGTTTGATGTAACAATGTTTTACGACTTGATGGTTGGATTTTTGAACACATATCGGATAATACATTCATCATCAGAGGTGGCCGTCTACACATCTGCGGAGATTTCTCTGGAGACCGCCCTTTGCCCATGTATCCTGGTTTAATCAAATTTGCAACTTTTGCTTTTGACGGTTTTGAATTTATGTATAAACAGGGTTGCATCCTTGTCTATTACGCGTTAGTTCAAAAGTATTTTTTTTTTTTTTAAAATTCATGATTTCTTAGACTTATTTATATGCTTCTTGGGTGGGTGGATGGGTGAAATCCAGTGTTTCTTAACCTTTTTCAAGGGCGGACCCCTAACGACAAAAACCTACAATCCGCGGACCCATTAAACCGTTCAGCCGCACTAATAAGCTCTTCTACTATTCCTTTTTCTCCGTTAGTGGACCCCCTGAGATAGGGTCCGGGGACCTCAGGTTGGGAAACACTGGTGTAATCTATTATTATCAGTTTGATAGGTACGTCAATAATTCCACACGCTTGGAAGCAAACCACTGATTTAACGCTATAAAAAGTTTAATACAAAGATTTTATGAGCATGTGGCTATGCTATAACAGTTTTTTTTTCGTCAGTCATTTTCATTCATTTCATTTCAAAATTCTTTATTTGACAGATAATTAATAACAATACATTGCACAACTTAATTACACAGTCATACAATTCACAACTTATAAAACTACTTTATAAGGCTATATATGCACCTTTAAAAGTTAATTAACATTTATGTATTTAGCTCATTAGAACAGTTAGTTAGATTTAGTAAATTTAGTTACATATAAATAAAATTGCAAAATTATTGTAATAATTTACGCTTACTTCATCATAATAGTGGGTAAGTTACAAGTTCACACCAAAACAAAATACTAATACCGTACTTAGTGGTGCAAACAAAGTCAAGTCGCACTAGCGACAGGACACATTTTTCGTGAGTAAAATCCTACGAAATGTACGCGTTTCGGAATTTCTAGCTGCAACTCTAAAATTACCAAACCCTAAAACACGATATGATATGATGACATGATATTCGCGATTTATCGACAAACAACTGTAAAATATGATATACATACATAGCCGCCATCTTGAACTTATATCGAAACAGCAAGCATGTCCGTGCTGGTGACTGGTTTTTGACAGTAGGTTGTCGATAAATCGCTATATGATATTATATCGTGTTTTGTTAGTCATGATAGAGGGCAGAAGCTACGTAGACTGGCATCGGTGCTTAAGCAGGTAATGGTGTTGCATACTCAGAACAATGCCGAGACATGTAACCCTAGTGAGGATCTCTGAGTGCGCGAGCGCTAATCCGAGAGTCAATACGAAACGCGTGGGAGGTCACGTGGACAAAGCTTGAGGTAGTGATGGGACCAACAATATATCGATAAAATTTACGGACTCTATGGAAATCAGAACTTGTAACGCTATTTGCTATAACTGATGAAATAGTTTCTAACTCATTTTCTATTGTGTCTAGTTTGTGGCAGTCAAATGCTAGATCATGAACAAAAAAAAATTGGGAGATTTTGGTAATGCCATAACCTGCATGCTCGGAAAAAAGATAACAATGGACCCGCGCAAACATTTGTGCGCGACCCAAGCTTAGTACTTAATATAGATTCCATAATACTTTTGATAGTTTGTTTGTTGAACAAAAAAAAAATTATGGAATGATACGTATTAGATACTAGCTATTGACAAAGACTTTTTTCGCATTGGGTTAAAATAAAAAGGCTGGGTTCCGTAGCGCGCGCATTATTGTTGCAAAAAATGGTTTTAATGTCGTATACAGGATTACAAACATTAATGTTGTTGAAGAATAGATTTATCACAATTCAAACGGTAAGTAATTATTTTTACAATTTTTTTTCTGAAGAAATAAAACAATTTTTATCTAATTAATTACAATATCGACAATTCTATCGATACTTTCCCACCACTACTGCTCCTCTCCAGCCAGGAATTTCACATATTGAAGTAAACACGGCCCACGCTAAGTAATGTTATTACATTGCATGATTCACTCGCGCGTTCGAATTCCCACCGAGGCAAGGAAACGATTGAATTGAAATTAAGTATTAAATTATTTACAAGTTAGCCGCTGGATGCAGACCGCTTTCAACCCGCCAATTTAGAAGTTATTGGAAGCTTATATTAAGCTATAGATAAAGTGTTAAAATACCGACCAAAAGTGTTCGGGGTCTCACAGTCGTTTCACTTCTAGCAGGGCTAGCATGCGCGCATCGGTTATTTTATCGATAGACAAGACAAATTTTATCTTCAACGATAATTTTGTCGTTTTCCCTAACCTAACGGATCACAGACGTCTCGAATCCTTTTTCTTAATAATTTCAGGGTCTCCCGTTCTTCGTAGCCATTAATTCTTACGTTATAACACGGCATTGCTATGATATTTTGGTTTTTTCTTTGTTATCGTCAAAGACAAAACGACAAATTTACGTCAAAAGTCGATAAAATGCCTCGACAAAATTTTATCGTGTTGCGCATGCTAGCCCTGCAGGTTCCAGTAAATCGTTTTTTTTTTACTTTTGTCTCTGTGAGGTTTGGGGGATGCCTTTGCCCAGTGGGGCAGAAATGACAAAAAAAAATATACAAACTTAGCACTACATACCGTTCGTAGTAGTCTAGTTATGACATGTGGCACGATTGCTACCAGACCTCTCCGTAACCTTAGAAAGGCGAACCGGAACATGGACCAAACGAGGATTCACATACTTAAAAAATCTTCGATTTTACTTAAGAATGAACTATACCTATAAATTTGTACGAAACCCTCGGTCGACTCGGTGTTGCTGGTTATTTTATTAGTGTATAATTTCTAATATTTGAGTGGCTTGATTCCCCCAACTCTTATCTATGACAGATAAGAGACACGGTAATATCAATTGGGGCATATTAACCTAATTGCCGGGCAATTACAATTCAATTCCACTAGCGCAAGTCACTGAGGCTTAGTTAATTAATAATATTGCCTAGTTACGGAGAAATTAACTAGTCATGTCCTTTGATTGCGTCCCAAGTGATAGGAATGAGTTATGGCGGTCTCGTGCAGTTTTAAACAACCCTTCAAACGATGATACAATTTATTTAAGGAGGATCGATCAGACAGTCCAGGAAATTCAAAAATTCTTACGTTTTATCATACGACTCTGGTTTACTGTATATAAGGTCCGATTTTATTAGTGTACATCCTGTTAACCTGTGACTACATAGCAATCGTAAAAACCAACTTTCAAATGTCTATCATAAAAACTAAAAAAGTTTAAAATAAAAATAACAACATCGACTCCATATTGCATAAACTCGTCCTATTTCCAACTCTTTCTCGCTCTGACAAGGGGAAGAATTAGACAATAATCAGATGGTTAAACGTACCAAAGATAGGACGAGTTTATGCAATATGTAGTCAATGTTGTTGATTTGATTAGATTTTTATCTTTTTTAGTTTTTATGGTACACATTTGAAAATTGGTTTTTACGATTGCTTTTCACCTATATAGTCACAGGTTAACAGGATGAACACTAATATAATCGTACCTTATATAAATGTCATACTTATTCTCAACAGTGGACGTCCTATGATGAGGATGGCGTTAAGGACGCAGAAGTCAGAACACTCAAACAATACAATGACTAAATGGGAAACCATCTCAACTAGAAGAGACTAAAAGATTTGGTATGACACTAAAATATCAAACTAGGTTTAATCTAACCAATTAATGACTAATGTTAGCTAACACTATAACTTGACGGCTAATTACGCGTTTCCATCACAGATGTCGCTGTGTGACTTGCGGACGACAAATTAAAATTTAATTGGACTGGCGACACAGCCCACGAAGATACAGCCAGCTCACACTCACAGAGCTAAGTTGAAACGTGGATATTTGTAAATGCAAGACCTCATAGTAATTCTATTTATTAATGTGTGTCAAAAAAATATTATTTTTCTTACATATTCCTTCCTATACGCGCGAAACTAGAAGAAGACCCAGAAATACTTGGAAGTACAATTATTTCGATATTTATTAAAAGTGATAAAATATCGAAAAAAATATATGAGTTGTCAATTTTTGTCACAAAAACTCATCAAACTTCTAGTAGGTATAGTACCTCTTTCTGGCACTTATAGTAAATATAATAAATATTGGACAACATCACATATGTACATTGCTCTGATCCTATGGTAAGTAGCGAAAGCAATTGTGTTATAGAAATCAGAATCGACGACTGTACCACAACATAATATAGCTTTGCTCTATCTTCATCACCGTAAGCCACAGTCTCGAGGCAACATGGGCTGAACCTCTTTTCCCTTTGTTTTCTCTTATCTAATATAAATGTTAGGGTTCCCACAGTTGGTCGGACGCGGTGAGAAAGACGGTGGGCGGAAACATGCATCATGAGGTCCACACGGCCTATGATCGCAGTCTGTGGAGAAACACTATATGAGGTCGCGATCCTCATCAGTGAGGAACCGAGGAAGAAGAAGAATATAAATGTTGGGTTAGGACTTTAGGGTTAATAAACATAAGACGACCTAAATAGCCGAGAGGCGAACACGTCGGACTTTAAATGGCGTCGCCATCTCTGAGGTTCCGGGTTCGATCCCCGGTCGGGTAAATGTAGAAAATGAACTTTTCTATATTGGCTCGGGTCTGGGTGGTACTATCGTTGTTTCTGATTTCTATAATCGTTGTTTCTGATTTCTATAACACAAGTGCTTTAATTACTTACCTTAGGATCAGAGCAATGTATGTGATGTTGTCCAATATTTATTTAAAACATTATTTGTAAAAAAAAAAAAAACACTTTTGCTAATATACCATTTTAAAAATGTGTTGGCCGTTATCCTTCCACTGTGTGTATTGAGGTGGCTCATAATGTAATATTATTGTTGCCTCGATTGTGGATTCACAATACGGGTCGACCTTTTGTGGCCCAAGTCGGCTGGGCTCGGCGGAAGCGAGCTAATGTGTTTGATCTGAGTCTGAGGATCAGCCGGGAGTGGCGGGATTGACGAAATATATTACCAATTAAGTTAATGGTTTAGTTTGTGGTATTCAATAGATAAATAAAGGGAGGTTTTGTTTTGGTTGGAAGATAAACGGTCACAGTGAACGAATTGACACAAAAAGAAAATATTTAATTTAATTTAAATATGTGACATTTGCCATTGAGGCATCACCCCTGGACATGATCTGCCTTGGGCAAGTTGGAGTTCCTTATACAGGGTGTAACAAAAAGACGAAATAAAATTTAAAGGACGTGTAGAGTAGTAAATGTGTAGTTCCTATGCAAAACCACAAACTCGTGCGAGTATAAATTACTGAGTGTATTGATGCTAAAGTTTTAACAAAAACTTATCGGTGACAACCTTAAATATCAGCTGTTAGGTGTAAACAAACTCATAAATCGAGATTAAGTAGGAAATAGATGTGAAACTTTCATATGTATGTACTTTTGTACGTTTACACTTTCGGTAAAAAAACATTTTATTTACTTAGTATGGGTAAAAAATGTTGTTTATTTTTAACAAAAACTTTTACTACTTAAAGTTCACATTACATACATACATGTCCTTAAATATTATTTCCCCTTTTTGTTACACCCTGTATAGGTTACGGACCCAAGTAGGCCGAAGCAGGGAGAACCTGCCATAGGTGGGGTTACAGGTTGGAGGTAGTGGCGGGAATTGGTTTTATTTCGAGGTAGGCAGTAGATACTTACTAATGTGTTTCATTGATGAAAATCTGTGGTTTCAATATTAACACATATTTGTTAGTACCTACTGCCTAGCCTACCTTATTTCATATAACAGGTAGGCACTGCCTAATTGCCTATATGCACCGTACGCTTGGAGGGTGCACAGTGGCGTGCGGTGCATATAGGCAATTAGGCATTGCCTACCTGGTAAATGAAATGAAATAGGCAGTAGGTACTTGCAAATGTGTGTTATTGACAGAAGACACTGATTTTCATCGATAAAACATATGTGTAAGCATCTACTGCCTACCTCAAAATGAAACCAATGCCCGCCACTGAGGGTGCATGTCTATGTGGTATTTCCCTCCAGACAATAGCACATCTCCTGCCATGCCCTGCGTGTCCCTACACCTGCACATGCGCGGATCTTTACAAGACCACCGATAGTGCTATATCGGTGGCTGAGTTTTGGTCCTCACATATATAAAAGCCTGAGTCGACACGCAAAAAAGAAGAAAAACAAGAATATGCACCAAACAAAAAAATAATTAAGATGCTGACACTATTTACAAAAAATACAAAAAAAAACTAAAAAATTACACCTTATTAATGATATTACTTATATATTTTAAATTAGCAAAAACCTTTTTCTAAATTAAGCAAATATTTATAAGACAATCCTTGTACATACAACATAGTATAATAATGAGAACTGTGTATTTATGAGTGACATATATCAGAAATGTCGTTATGAAAAAAGTGTTTTATATATAAGGTCCGATTTTATTTGTGTTCATCCTGTTAACCTGTGACTATATAGGTGAAAAGAAAACGTAAAAACCAATTTTCAAATGTGTACCATAAAAACTAAAAAAGTTAAAAATCAAATCAAAATCAACAACATTGACTTCATATTGCATAAACTCCGTCCTATCTTTGGTACGTTTAACCATCTGATTATCCGCTTATTCCTTCCCCTTGTACAGAGCGAGAAAGAGTTGAAGATAGGACAAGTTTATGCAATATGAAGTCGATGTTGTTATTTTGTAATTTATTTTTAACTTTTTTAGTTTTTATGATAGACATTTAAAATTTGGTTTTTACGATTGCTTTTCACCTATATAGTCACGGGTTAACAGGATGTACACTAATAAAATCGGACCTTATATATGTTGTTGCTGTGCCTTAAAAATAAATATAAAAATAGCCCGAAACGGGAATCAAACTTAGGACTTATTGCGTTCAAGGCGAATCACTGCGCCATTTCGCCACCGGGTAAAACCATTAAAACCATTAAAACCAATTTATTTCTGTAAATAGGCTTAAACTAAGCGCTTTTACACGTCCCAATATTTTTTTTCCCTACCACTACTTCAGGACAATTTTGGGCTAGCGCCGAGAAGGGTTGTTAGTTAATCTTTCAAAAGTAGCGAAATGAAACAGAATTAGAAGCAGTAACATAAAACAGAAAGTTTAATTGAAATAATATATTCTGAAACAGAGCATCTTTGAAGTACGTTATTAATTAAATAAGCAATCTCTTAAGTAATTTGATACAAAATATACTGAAACAATTTCTTTTTTAACATCATTTACGGCTCTTTACACAATTATAATCTGAATTTTACAGCGAAGAAATAGAGTTTAAAAAAACTAATTGAAGATAAATAACACTTGAAAAAAAAATCATCGACCTCAGGTGGGAATCGAACCCACGTCCCATTGGTAAAGCACTCGCCCGGCTTGCGATGGGACGTGGGTTCGAGTCCCACCTGAGGTCGATGGTTTTTTTTAAGTGTTATTAATCTTCAATTAAACCTTGCATGGAATTGCTAAAAACAAAAATTAAAAAAACTTAATAGCGACTTCAAAAATAAACGAATATAAAAAAATAATATTCATACTCTAAAAATAATAACATACTCTACTTAGTTCTTTTTGGAGTCGGTGCCAGCCATTGAGAGTTAAAATGTGTCCATTCGCTTTTTTTATTACAATTGTGTTTCAGTTGCTTTATGAAATGTAAAAAAACTTGCCAACTCCGCTGTGCGTCTGTCTGTTACCAGGCTATATCTCATGATCCGTGATAAAGACAGTTGACATTTTCACAGATTATGTTTTTCTGTTCCCCCATAACCACAAATACTAAATACGAGAATAAAATAAATATAATATTTAAGGGGGCTCCCTTACAACAAACATATTTTTTTGCCGTTTTTATAGATAATGATACGGAACCCTTCGTGCGCGAGTCCGACACGCACTTAGCCGATTTTTTTTTTTTTATAAATCGTAACACAAAAATGTCTAGTTCGAAATCCACTCTTCGAATTTCCACGTTGGTTTGTGAATTGCAAGAAACTAAATAACACAATTGTACACATACATATTGAAATAGCAAATTAGCAACACTTTTCTCTGCAGTTGGCGCTTTTTAGCAAGACCATGCTAATTTCAAAAACAAACAATGCCTTTGTACTAAAACACTTTCCAATACGAAGAAACGATACTGCTAATTAAAATGAAACACGATTGACTCAAAAACTGACTTTTATTGGCTGGTTATATGTATATATCGGGTGTAAAAAAAGGCTTAACGAAGCCGAATACCACATATTCTACGTATTATAACGATCATTTTTTTCTTTTACACTATACCTGGGAAATGACGGGTTACCGAGTTATTGACAGTCAAAGTTACAATTTTTTTTCAAAGATTTTTACAAAATTGACTTCTGTTTGATAATACTAAACTTTTTTACAAAGAAACATGATCCGCTTACACACACAGGCATAGTCTGTGGCGTGCGCGCTATACTAAGTTATTTTTTTTTGATGCCCAAAAATAAAAGTCATTTCCCAGCAATTATTTTTTTTGCATTCTACTTCATTTTATGTATAGAATTCGTGGTTTAAGGCTTCGTTAAGCCTTTTTTTACACCCTGTATATGGTAAATCTTACCAACTCAATTATTAAAAATATAAAAGTTTGGTGTGTTATTGGATGTTTGTTACCTACTCAATATAGTTAAAATTTGTGACCAAAACAATTTTGATAGTGACGTTCATAAACATCTCAGAGTATCGACAGACATATCGAAATATTTCGATAAAAAGCGGACAAAAAATACGGATACATTGTTACCCGCATTACGGCGTAGCACGAGCTACGTGACTACGGCGTAGCGTCTCGTAGCGCCGTAGCTTTTAGCTATTGTTAGGGCAAGTGGAGACTGTCAACGTTTTAATTTAACGTAATGTAGAATGCAGGCCGCTTCCAATCGGCCGATCTGGAAGTCACTGGGGGAGGCCTATGTTCAGCAGTGGACGTCCGCCGGCTTAAATGATGAAGGATAAAAAGTGTAAAGTATTTTTTATTTATACAAGATGTAAATAAACCTCGTTTGAAATGGGTTTTATGTACGAGCTATACGCTCTGCTTATAACTTAAATTACTAGGAAATTAATTATAAATATTCTAAAAATCACAAAACAATTTTAAATTTAAATACAAAGAAAATACAAGCACTTATGGCCAATAGACTGTTTTTTTATACGTGGCAGTGGCACTTAACATCCTAGGTCGTAGTCCATATGCTTCTGAAATATTTATTTATTAGAAAACCCATTAATATTTCCTAGTTTTATTAATTTCGTATTATAACATGGATTATGTACCAAAATAAACAAACATAATGAAATAATCAGTTTGTTTTTAACGAAGTTTAAAAGCGTGTGTGGCTGTTTACCTATACAGACCTTTGTCTTGAGTATGACATATAGTTGAAATTTATGTGCATGAGAAGTGAAAATAAATAATAGCAATTTAAGCATAATATTTTGTTTTTAAATATTATATGTTATATTTTGGATTATATAAATTTCTAGTAGCGAAAACTGTTAAAGGCATACTTGTAACTACTATTTTTGTCTACATCTGTTTTAAAAGTGCTGTGTGTTTTTAAAATAAAATAAAATAATAAATATTCGTGTGCACTAGCCCTTACAGTTCGACACAGTTGTCTCGCGTGTCGTATAAAGTATTGCGTCTTCCCTTATTTATGGCGACGATTTTCGCCGTATTGCAACGTTTGCAGGCAGTGGGGGGAGGGGGGGATAACCTATAATTGAATTTGTTTGGGACTGGGCTGACTGGGTTAGACTGGGATTGAGCTTGATGCCTCGCCGATTGGATTTATGAATTTATAAGTGCAGAATCCATATCATTACTATTATAGACGACCTCCGTAGCCGAGTCTCGGGTTCGATTCCTGGTCGGTCAATATAGAGCACACTTTTCTACATTGTCTCGAGGTGTTGTGGTACCGTCGTTGTTTTTGATTTCTATGACACCAGTGCTTCAGCTACTTACCTTAAAACCATAGCAATGTATGTTATGTTGTCCAATATTAATAAATTTTTTTAGTAAAAAAAAACTAGCTAAGTCAATTCATAATTTGCATTATATTTTAAATAAACAAATAAATAATTTCTACAATCACGCCAATTCTGTAGCCCCAAAATAAGCTAAGCTTATACTAGATGACAAATAAATACACTTAAAAGGACTAAGCTTGTCACAATTTTGTATTTTGTCGCCTAAATGCGCGGAAAATTCTGCAATCGCTTAACACATTCCGCAAACAGCTTTTTTATTCTCAACATTTTCAAAAAGGTTTTCATACATGCAAACACCTTTGCATAAAACGTAGCTAAAACCGAAATACTTGTCCAATATATCCTTCTTACCAAAATTGGATAGGAAACTTCGAAATAGCTAAACCCAGGGAAATGTACGTCGTGAACTTTCATGATAACGATCCTCACTGCTGCTCTTGTTTGTTTTTATATTTAAAAAGATATCGTTTTGAATATAGACTGTTTATTATAGTATAATACTTACTCTGTGGTATCGTAATCTGCATATTAAAAAGTTCCTAAAAATATCCATAGATGGCGTTGTTCGCTGTTACATCGCGGTGACAGATGGTTTTTTTTCGATGTTATACCCATTTTAAAGAGTATTGAACAAATGAGTTTAATTCGTAAACATGGACATTTAGGCGAGCAACGTAAAACTTGAATTTGTTTGTCACGAGATAAGTCACGCCTAAGCGCTTTGATGAGACATACTTAATTGAAGATAAATAACACTTGAAAAAATCATTGACAGCGAGAAAAAACACTTGAGGAATTTCATCTTGTCACGTGACGTCCTCGGTATCTTAATTGGTAAAGCACTCGCCCGGCTTGCGATGGGACGTGGGTTCGAGTCCCACCTGAGGTCGATGATTTTTTTCAAGTGTTATTTATTTTCATTTAAACCTTGCATGGAATTGCTAAAAACAAAAATTTACATACTTAATTTTTATAAATATGACGCATAGAATAGACTGCCGTATCTTTGGATTGAATTTGGTATCCTGAGTATTTGGTATTAGTTTCAACTACTTCACTGCACGCGGTCCTGTCAAAGTGTATCTTGATGGACAGATAGACGGACAACGAAACGATCGTGAATAAATAAATATTGGACAACATTACATACGTTGCTTTAGCTAAAGCACTTGTGATACCTATACAAATCAGAAACAAAGACCACAACACCCAGACCCCAGACAATATAAAATAGTTCTCCATTATCTTAAAGGAGTTTTTTAAACTTTTGAGTTACAGAACCCCAAAAAGGCTATTAATAACGGAGACGATTAAAATCTCACCCAGTAGTAACATAATATTAAGACAGATAGGCCTGTGTTATTTAATAAGTTAATTTCTATTTATATAAAATTACACAATAAGCACTCTGCACCACTTTCCCCTTTCTTTATAGTTGTCCTCTGCCTAAAGGTTGTCTGAAAGAGATCGGTTTTTAGCGATAAGACCGCCTAAATTGTACATCTTTCTGTAAATATCAACTGTAACTTCTTTGTTTGGTGTGCAATAAAGAGTATCTTTCTATCCATCTTACCGCCATCGACAGATGGCGTTGTGCCGAATTAGATCAGGGCCATAACCATGAACTCTTAAAACAATCTCAAAGTTGTCAAATCTGTCACTTTTGGTACGTCATTTCATACAAACTTTGACAGAAATGATAATGTTTGACAGATTTGTGATTTTTTTAACAGTTCATGGTTAGGGCCCAGGCATAAGTTGTATTTTTTTCGCGTACATAGAGGATTAGTAGTGCGCGATAAATAATAGCATATGAAGAAAATTTTAGGAATTAATTTAATTCCATATCCATTAAAAATAATACACAATAACAAGAAGAAATTGGACATCTCAACTCTTTATAACATATACCTACTTGGCTACTTATTGCCTTCGACAATCTCTACGCTAAGGGTTACACAACAAGGCGGGTAATTGGTCGTCCCAACCCAACAGAATCTTTTCTTCGTTAACGCGTAATTAGCTCCCATTCATGTTACACGTTTAGCCCCCGAAAGCCTGGGGCTAGAGAGGCGGACAGTGATGCGAAAAGTCGATACTTTCTTTCAAAAATTTACTTAATAAGCGAATTTGCTAGTATGACTAAAATATCGTCAGCGTAAATTTTGGGTTTCCCAAACAATATTTTATCATCATCATTATCATTTTAGCCGGCGAACGTCCTCTGCAGAACATAGGCCTCCCCCAGTGACTTCCAGCTTGTCCAGTTGCGCGCGGCCTGCATCCAGCGGCTTCCTGCAACCTTTACCAGGTCGACTGTCTACCTTATCCCATATTTTATCCCCCCCATTTAATCTCCTGAATTAAGTAAAAAAGACAACAACGTGGCGGAAGCAGGAAGATCCTCATAAATTATAAACGTAATAAGTCAAAAAAGTTAAAAGAGTTTTTATATTGTCTCATAAAGTAACACTACACCCTTTAAGGAAAGACGCTGTCATTTTACGTTTTCTATCTTTAGCGGCCTTTGTTGGGCCTGTGTTTGGAATAACAAACCAAACAAAGGATTTGACAACCTGTTGGCGTAGTGATTCACTTTTCAGGATCGCAGGTTCGATTCGTGGGCCGCGTCATTTCAGCAACGAACTTTGCTAAGTTGGATCGGGTTAAGGTTCACCTGAATTAAGTCCTTTGCCAAAATCAATGTCTAGTTGACAATTTCTTTGTAATACAATAATGTCAATAGATGACTGTTACCATTACGTGTTTTCTGTAGCATGTTTAATTTAAAAAAGTTCTTAAATGCGGATTGTAATTTGTATAGAAACCGCACCAAATAGGTAAATAAAATATTTACGACATTGACTTTTATTGGCTAATAATTTTTAAAAATAGAATAAAATAGAATAGAAAACATTTATTTGACACATAAGCACAAGTACAAACGGAATCAAATAGGTATAAACATAAAAAGAGTGTCAAAAAGGTCTCCGCTCAGCATTTGTCGTTACAGCCAGAGCCTTAACGATGCTGGTTTTCAGCGGAGACCCTTATTTAAAGCAAATATTTTATGTTATATCGATACTGAGCTAACACATCACTATCCATCTAGTCTGCGATTCATCCCTTTGCATAGCGCACCATTCAGACATACATCGTACATTGTATGTATACTCCGAGGAATTTTATTATGACGTGGCAGTACAATGCGATTTCCTACACGTTGCGTACGGACAGACAAGTTATTACAAGCGCCTAGCGGAATGTTACACATTTCGAATGGTTGGAATATGATATGAGATATTTGAGATATCATCCCAAATCGGATGTAGCGTGTGGTTCTGTTTACGAAAGTGACAGACGGATGCATTTTTTTTTGTTAACTATACCTCTAGTTATCAGTTACACATCCGTTACTAAATAAACAGTAACTAGCGTTGATATATCACAACTGTTTTTAACGGTATCGATTTTTGGGATGTTTATTAGTGCCCGGAAGAGCGTTGAATAAATTACTTTAGACTTTTTTTTGACGACAGTACTTTAGACAAAAAAAGTACTTCAGACGAGTTGCGTAAAAGCGGCTTGATGACTTCAAGAAGGATAAGATTTTTGTCATCACAGTACTCGAAATAATAACTCATATGCCACATTTCTCAAATTTCTCGTCAAAATTACCTCGGTGCCTAAAAACGAAAGTCTACAACCAGTGTTTGTTACTAGTAAATTAACGAAACCAATTTATTTTCGCAAAAAAGTTTAAACTAAGCGCTTTTCACGTCCCATTTTTTAGGGTTACGTACCCAATGGGTAAAACGGGACCCTATCACTGAGGCTCTGCTGTCCGTCTGTCTGTCTATCCGTCTGTCTGTCCGTCACTAGGCTGTATCTCATTAACCGTGATAGTGATTTTTTTTCAGATAATGTATTTCTGTTGCCTTTATAACAACAAATACTAAAAGACAGAATACAATAATTATTTAAGGGGGCTCCCATACAACAAACGTGATATTTTTCCCGTTTTTAAATGGTACCCTTCGTGCGTGAGTCCGACTCGCACTTGGCTGGTTTTTTTCCCTACCACTGATTCAGGCGGGACAAATTTGGGCTAGTGATGGATGACATGTGGAACTGAAACGTGGCCTCTGGCTGTGAGCCTTATAAGGAAGCTCCAGGTTGCACGTTGCAGAATACGTAGACAATATTACTTACGAGCTTCTCACCTGATGGACCGACTATGTTGATAAAGACCGTATTTAAATGATATAGTGAATGAAATACCTGTGAGTTAAAGGAAAAGCAAGAGGAAGATACTAAGGGTATACATACGGACTGAATACAATACTGTATTTACTAGAAATTTCTTCAGCCTGAATTTTCAAAGATGGTGAAATGCATACCTGTAACAAAAAAGTTATTTAAAGTTTTTGCAAACAAGTTATTTTACGCAAACAATATAAAAAAGTGTTGGCAATGTATTGACATTTTGCAAATCCCCATGGGCGCAGGTTAGTGGTTGAAGGGCGGGGTCGTTCCGTTATCACGTATAAAAAGGCTACCGCAAATATTTTAAAATATCCATTCAACGATACCCCATACAATATACTTGTTTTAAAGAAAAGCCCGCCACAAGAATGAGATGAAACGAAGATATGGCACTGCATTATCCAAAACCAACAAAAACCACTTGGACCTATGTCCAGCAGTGGACTGACGTGGAAGCTGAGGCCTTTGTCTCTTGACGACCTCCGTAGCCGAGAGGCGAGCACGCCGGACTATATGGCGTGGCCATCTCTGAGGTTCCGGGTTCGATCCCCGTCAATGTAGACAACGAACTATTCTATACTGTCTCTGGTCTGGGTGTCGTGGTACCGTCGTTATTTCTGATTTCTATAACACAAGTGCTTTAGCTACTTACCTTAGGATCAGAGCAATGTATGTGATGTTTTCCAATATTGATTTATTTATTTATGACTTCGACGTCTTCGGGCGTCTTGCACGTCACAATAATACTAATCTTAGCTTAATAATGTGTTCTATGGTACTAAATTATTAATATAGCGAATTGGATGCGAATGCACTACCAACATTCTATACGGAGTCCTCCCTGAGTGTTTAGCTGAATAAAAACCAAAATGGCCACTGCAATAGGCTTATTCCCATGTAGTGACATATTAATTCGGCCGTGCCTGAGTCCGGGGCGGACGGCTAACTTATGGGGTGTCGATAAGAGCGCTAATAGCGGCCGGCACGCTAACTTTTACCTATAGGCCGTGGTCGGAGCACTAGCGGAGCGGTGGGCGGCAGCGAGAGCGGAGGGGCAAGTCTTAAAAGTCTTTATTGCACAGATTAAAAAAACATACTTATTTAATGCCATGAGACATTCTCTACCAGTCGACCACTAGGCTAAACATCGATGTTTATCTGGTTTTGGTATGGTATAACTCGTGATTTCGAATTCCAGGACTTCTAACTTTTTAAAAAAAATACAGTCTTATACTATTTTCTAGGTTCTGACCTAGATTCCACTTCTGTGCGCGTCGATCGTGAGAACAGAGATCACGAAAACAGCTGGATATTCAGACAAACGTTGTCGGTGGGAAACAGCCGTCTTATCTAAGGAGTACAGAGGTTTGATGGCAACCCTTCAAATGTACTAGACTTGTTTCATCTATCTAGGGACGTGGCTAAATGGGTGCCTAGGAATGGGTTAATTTACTATGAGATAGCAGATAGAGCATGACAATAGGAAAAGAGTGTGTTACAGCTAAAGAAGAGCATTTATTGTTTACAAAAGTTCCATAGACTTAAAATTTTGAAATCATGTTTTCTCTAATAGCTATTAGGACTTCGTCCCGCTTGAGCGTATTCATCATTTCAGCTATAGGACGTCAATAATACATTTCTTTACAATGAAATTGTTTTAATTTTTGCGTGCGTTGTTAACGCCAATTGATATTCATTCACAAACGAAGGAAGGAAAGACAAGAAGTAAAAAAATTTATGGGTTCGCGTAGCCTTATAAGCTTTGAGTGTTACTCCAACCAAGCTCTCTCCGCTCGTAGTACAGGCTCGTAGCTCGTTGTTTGACCACATCTTGACCACATCCCTACCCCACTGTTTATGGCGAGAACAATTATTTCGTAACTCAATTCGTACCGCTAAGGATCTGTGAATTCCTACTTTTGGTAAAACTGTGAGCTTCGCCGCGGGGGGTCTTGTTGAGTTTGTTGGTAATTTGTCAAACGCACCCTCAATGGCTCGTGTCACAGGTAAAAGTTTAGCGAATACTAAGTCTATGGTTCCTAGTGTATGTTGATACTACGTTATAAAGACATTTGACGACCTCTGTAGACCGACCGGAAATCGAACCCGGGACCTCAGAGATGGCGACGCCAAGTTCGACATGCTCGTCAGTCTCGTCACTAAGCATGCCGGACTTGGCGTCGCCATCTCTGAGGTCCCGGGTTCGATTTGCTCGGGTCTGGTTACCAGACCCGAGACAACATAGAAAAGTTTGTTTTCCACATTGACCTGACCGGGGATCGAACCCGGAACCTCAGAGATGGCAGCGCCATTTAAAGTCCGGCGTGCTTGCCTCTCGGCTACGGAGGTCGTCAAAAAAGAGGATACTCCTTCCTCATTTTTCGCAGTTTTTTCTTTTCCTGTCTCTAGTGCCGTGCTTTTGTACCCCTAACGTCAGGGTCCCTGCTGAAAATCAGCGTCGTGATATGTCCCTGGCTGTCACGACAAATGCTGAGCGGAGGCCTTTTTGACACATTTTTTTTTCTAATCTTAATTCTTTTGTATTCTATGTATGATGTGTGTGTCAAATAAATATTTTTCTATTCTATTTCTATTCTATTCTCATATCTCGTGCTATCATAATTAGGATCACCCCCCACTTGGAAACGTAAACAAAACGTCTCGCATGCCATTGAACCTGCAGTATAGGCTTTTATAGCTATATTTCTCAAGACAATAAAACAATCGCTTTACGAGTAATGGCTTAACACATCTGCCTCAAATACTGTTCAATCGTATTTTTGAGGTACGACAAAGAGTGATCTTTTTTTGCTATAAGGAGTTCCGTAGTCCGTACATAACATCTTGAATGCTCTAAGCATAACATAGACGAAATATTTGTATTTTTTTGTCACATATAAATTTATTAAATTTCATTGCTGGATTCAGACTTTGAAATTCACAACTTTTACTCACTCAAAAATACGATGAGTCAGGTACGAGCTAGATTTTGGCGAAAATAAAACAACATGTTTATTTAATGTTTCTCATTTGCTTCGGGCGGGAATCAAACGCGATTAGCTCTCATTTTAGATAAGTCATTTACTTGCTAAACGTTATCTTAACTACTTGATTGATTAGTGAAATAATATAGGGTGTAAAATTAAATATTTTTAACTTTTGAGAATTAAAACGGTAAAACGTTTTCGCTAATTAAATATGATGGGAAAAAAATAAGCAAACTTTCAATGTCCATAATTTGACGACCTCCGTAGCCGAGAGGCGAGCACGCCGGACTTTAAATGGCGCCGCCATCTCTGAGGTTCCGGGTTAGATCCCCGGTCGGGTCAATGTAGAAAACGATCTTTTCTATATTGTCTCGGGTCTAAGTGTTGTGGTACCGATTTCTATAACACAAGTACTTTAGCTACTTACCTTAGGATCAGAGCAATGTATGTGATGTTGACCAATATTTATTATTTATTTATTATAACTCTGCCTTCCGAACTTTTACATCCTTGCTTTTAATTATTTATTAATTGGACCATATTATTCAAGGTGTAAATTTATCTATGGGGTAACTATCTTACTAGACGTTTACTTATTGAAGTAAGGGGGCTAGCAAGGGGACATAATGAGCACTGAGCTGCTACCAAACATTTCCGCAATAATGGTTCTCTTGCTCGCAGAGGAACCCCAAGAATTCCCCATAGCGGCTCCCACACAAAGGTTTTATGTCCCATAAACAACCTTCAACGACTTTAAGCTCTAACATTATGCCCATAACACCCAATTTGGTATAAACCAATTAACCGTTGTTATTAATTTCAGAACTTTAATGGCACTTAACATTTTTGGGGGTGAGGTAAACGACTTTGAACCCTATTATCAGTTCATAAGAGATAGTGTTTTGTTAAGAGTTTAATGGGTTGTTTAATAACTTCAAATATGTTTATAACTCTTTAAAGTAACGTATTTATAGGACCATTATAATACTATTTTAGCACTTTCTAACAGTTCAAATGGAAACTATAAATTCATTAATTTTTTCATAGGTGTTAAGTTTAAAATTGCGTAACGTTGCTTGGGCTTGGGCAGGGTATCTTAATATATAAAACAAAGTCGTGTTTGTTACAACACTTATAACTAGAGAACGGCTGGACCGATTTTCATTGTTTATGATTTGTTAGATTTGTCTCCGCCCCGAATAGCAGAATAAATTATAAAAACATTAAAAAGTTAACGAAAAAAAATACTTTTTGGCGGTATGATGTTCGCGGGGGGTCAGCTAGTTTAATATAAATAAATGTGCTATTCAATACATATCAATACAATCATACAATCACATACACTGCTCCAATCCTAAGGTAAGTTATTATAGTTGTATAAGTAGTAGTATAGTGATAGTTATTGTTCTTCCTAACAAAATAATGCAGGAAGCCGCTGGATGCAGACCGCGCGCAACCGGCCGATCTTGAAGTCACTGAGGGAGGCCGATGTTCAGCAGTGGGCGTCCGCCGGCTGAAATGATGATGATGATGATGATCAAGGTTAGCAGGAAGATACCAGATGCAGGCCGCTTCCAAACAGCCAATTTAGAAGTCATCGGGGGAGGCCTATGATCAGCAATGGACATTATACGGCAAAAATTATAAAGACCTCGAAAAACCTTGTATTGGTACTACTCGTATATATGGTTTTACAGAGTACTATATATTCAGCCTATTGCAAACCACTGCTGAACGTAAGCCTT
Organism: Anania fuscalis; assembly: GCA_950371115.1. NCBI lineage: Eukaryota > Metazoa > Arthropoda > Insecta > Lepidoptera > Crambidae > Anania > Anania fuscalis. The sequence continues at coordinate 8,679,766 of OX493353.1, read as the reverse complement.
TTTCATCCAGCCACTGCCAGATATTTCTAAGGTCGTCCGTCCATCGGGCTGGGGGGCGTCCACAGTTAACAGAGTACGTCGTTAAGCAACAAAAACAGATCCATGGTCAATACACGAGTAAATATTTTTTGCGCCGGGAGGGCGTTATTGTGTCGTATGAGTGTTTGCGTGAGGCCCTCGAGACTTCAAAGAGCCGAGAGGACGGGGAGGGTAATGTGCGCTAACCAAGCTTCAGTACTGCACTTGAGGTATAAATATTTGCCGGTTTTGTTAAGAGTTGCGAGTGGTGGAATTAAAATTATTTCTATACTATTTCTAAACGACGAATTTATTACTGCTAAAGTGCTAGTCTTATTTTTTTTAAATAAATATTGGACAACATCACATACATTGCTCTGATCCTAAGGTAAGGAGCTAAAGCACTTGTGTTGTAGAAATCAGAAACAACGACGGTACCACAACACCCAGACCCGAGACAATATAGAAAAGTTCGTTTTCTACATTGGCTCGACCGGGGATCGAACTCTGAACCTCAGAGATGGCGGCGCCATTTAAAGTCCGGCGGGCTCGCCCATCGGCTACGGAGGTCGTCGTCGAATAACACCTTTGCCAAAACGAAATATAATAGACATTTTATTGTTTTGTTACGCGGCCTCTTGCAATGGCTCAGGTTTTCACGAAACAAATTAAAGGCATATTTAGTTTATCCATCACACAGTTTTTACTGATTTAAGTCACCTGTCTTGGGCTGCAGCTAAAAATCAGGGCTAGATTTTTTTGCAGCACAACATACAAACAAAGAAGTTACAGTAGATCTTTACAGAAAAATGTAGGAGTCATATTACTAAGGGCGATATCCCCAGACAGCTAGAAAGAAGAAGAAAGTGGGCATCGTTACACTGACTACTGTTTTATTAAACTGCACAAGCTTTTATCAAATTAATTTCGCGCCTATTTGATTATCGCCATTTTGGCGCTGTAGGCCACTGTGAGGCATATGCGGCGGTACAGGGTACTAAAACTAGTAAAAGACGCGAAATAAGCAGTCATTTGTCAAAATTCGTTCTCGGTTAAAGACATTTCATACAATATCTTTGTTCTCGGTACATTCGCTTGTGGCGTTTCCAAAGATATTGTATTTCTAATAACTGCAATGTCTTTGGGTGTTTCATCAAATGGACGTGACACACGAAATTAGATGTCATATGAATCCCAGTCCAGTGATCATGATACAGGCCAGGAGACGTATTTTTGAATCATGCGAATTCCAATTCGAATACGAAATGGCAAGATTCGCATGCGAATGACTAAAATCCCTATTTTTGAAAATTCATTCCGTGTATTCTGCAACGAGTGGTTCGGCCCACTCATATTTGATTCTACTCGTAGAAAGTTCGAAAGTATGACTTTGACAGGTAAACATATGGTTCACAGATTAAAAACGTTTTTTTTCGTTCCGTTCTATGAAACCAATGAAACCAATGAAACCAATGAAACCAATTTATTTCTGTAAATAGGCTTAAACTAAGCGCTTTTACACGTCCCAATATTTTTTTCCCTACCACTACTTCGGGACAATTTTGGGCTAGCGCCGAGAAGAAGTAGCGCAAGAAACTCGGTCACTATTGTCAGCCTCTTTTTAAATAGTAAATAGTTTACATTACAAGATAAATGTACCTGTGCGAGCAGGGCAGTATTTATTTCCAAATATTTTTATCATTTATATAATCATTTACAGTATAATATCCTTTTTTCATTAAAGTTGTTTTAATATGCGATTTAAATTTTAACAGGGGCAGTTCTACAATAGACGCTGGTAATTTATTAAAAAAGCGAATACATTTTCCCATAAACGAATTACCTACTTTATGCAGTCTGAAATTGGGAACGGCAAGTTTATTCTTATTTCGGGTGTTAAGATTATGAATGTCACTTTTCTTAAGGAATAAGGACAGGTTTTTGCGGATATACATTATATTTTCATAAATAAATTGGGATGCTACTGTTAGTATATTAATTTCTTTAAACAGTTCTTTTAAGGATTCTCGGGGTCCAAGGCGGTAAATTGCCCGTACAGCTCTCTTTTGCAGTACAAATATAGATTCAATGTCTGCTGCTGAGCCCCATAACAATATTCCATATGACATTATACTATGAAAATAGCTAAAATACACCAATCTTGCCGTTTCAACATCAGTCAGTTGTCTTATCTTTCTCACGGCATAAGCAGCAGAGCTAAGTCTTCCCGACAGAGTCTCGATATGCGCACCCCATTGCAAACGGGAATCTAAAGTGATTCCTAAAAATGTAGTGGAACTAGATGTATTAAGTTGTTCATCTTTTACAGTAATATGTGTCGAGACAAGTTTTACGTTGGGCATTGTGAATTTGATGCACTTTGTTTTATTTGCATTGAGCATAAGATTATTGGTGGTGAACCAATGCAATACTTGCGAGAGTGCATTATTTACATCGTCAAATGAGTCTTTACCTCTCTTGATTTTAAAAATCAATGAAGTATCATCTGCAAATAACACCGTCTCACAGAGGTCTTTCGTCAAAGATGGAAGGTCATTTATGTAGATTAGAAAGAGCAGAGGCCCTAATATCGAACCCTGCGGCACGCCCATAGTAAGAGGCGACCCAGAAGACTCAGCTCCATTGATACAAACTTTTTGTGTTCTGCCTGTGAGATAAGAGTTTACTAAATCTGAGGCATCGCATGAAACACCATAGTGTCTAAGTTTTTTCAGTAAAGTTTGATGGTCCACACAATCAAAAGCCTTAGAAAGATCACAAAAAACTCCCAAAGCGTCCTGCCTACTTTCCCAAGCATCAAACACGTGTTTCAAGAGTGCAACTCCAGCATCTGTAGTGCTTCTACCTTTCGTGAAGCCATATTGTTTTTTATGTAACAATTTATTGAGGACAAAGTGTGATAAAAGTTGATTAAAAATTACTTTTTCAAAAACTTTACTAAGTACTGGTAAAATTGAAATTGGTCGAAAATTTGAAGGATCATTTTTCTCGCCTGATTTATATAAAGGAATTATCTTACTAAATTTCATCAAAGTAGGAAACTGTTTTTCTTCAATACATTTATTAAAAATAATTGTAAGATAAGGGGCTATCGTATTTATAATTGTATTGATAATATTGACTGAGATCCCCCATAAGTCCTCAGTTTTTTTCATGTTTAATTCCTTGAAAGTTTTTATTAGTATATCAGGATTAATATGTCTAAAATTAAATGGAGTTTTGCACTCATCAACACCCGACTTGAGAAGGGATTCAGCTAGTTCAGCAGAAGAAGTCAGTTCTTTAGTTGTAGAGGGAGCTATATTTGAAAAGTGTATGTGATTCATTGCCGGTTTTTAATATCAATTAGTTTTTGCATTCCGGTTTTTAATATTTTCTGCGTGAACCGAAAATAATTACAAGAGCTTCACTATAATAGCAACACATAATTCGAGTGATTTAAAAATGCGTAAAACGGGAGCTTTAGAAATATTTCGCATACGAATCGTATTCGTGTTCGAAATCAATATTCATTTCGAATGCTTTAAAAATACGTGGCCAGTGGCTTTTCTGTCTTAGCTCTTTAATAAGGTAGAAATACTAATTAGTAGTAAGATAGTAGATAGTAACACTTGGCGTTGGCCCAAAACTTTGTCAGAAGAACGTGCAATACGGTAACATAGACGCTTGGCGCAATATAGAAATATGGCTTTAAAGGCGGGCCTTTACTAAAATTGGGGTAAGTAAGATAATGCACGATACCCAAGGGTAATTTTCAACCGACTTTTAAAAAATTAAGGTCCTTATTTCGTCTAGTTTTAAGGATTTCGTACCCAAACGTCGGAGGATAAAAAGATGCAGGCAGATCAATAAATCTGCCTGCATCTTTTCATCTTCTTGTCCAACCCATAGACAATTCTGCAATTATATCGCCATAGTAAAAAGACAAAGCAGTATTTCAACCAGTAACAGGTGCGCAGCAGCGCCGCGGGCGAACGATGCGCGAACTACAACTTGGTATTATTGTAATTGCTAATTACATAGCACGGGGAATCGGTTTTAATTTTATTTCTGTTCGTGGCTTGAGATTATTGAATAAAGTTTATCTTCAAGGTTTAGGAAAGCACGTAATGGCGTGGTTGCGTTTATTCATGGCGTCATTCATTGGACGCAAAAGCTCTTAGATTCAGATTACGAACTAGTGTGAAAATTGATAAAGAAATTGTTATTTTTTTGTTTTCATCAATTCCATGCAAGGTTTTAATTGAAGATAAATAACACTTGAAAAAAAATCATCGACCTGAGATGAGACTCGAACCCACGTCCCATCGCATGCCGGGCGAGTGCTTTACCAACTAAGCTACCGAGGACGTCACCTGACAAGAAAATTGATGATTTTTTCAAGTGTTATTTATCTTCAATTGATTAGAAACTTAAATTATTTTGGTTCAGCTCAATGGTCGACTTCGAGAATGATAGAGTGGCACATGGGATTCTGTCTACCTCTTTCAGATTTTTCTTTTAACCTGTGCTGAATAGAAGTAAAAGTTATTTACCTAATTTACACAGGACGGACGATACGTTTTGACTGAGCTAAAACTCAAAATTGCACTCGAAGAACTGAAAGATAGTAAAGAAAGCTGTAACCAACTACTTAGGGAAAGAGATGAAAGTGAAGAAGAAATTAGGATTGTAATAGCCAAGAACTCTCAACTAAAAAAAGAATTAGCTGAACTGCATGGCCAAATCCAGGAGGTCACTGTACACCGTGACGAGCTGCTCAACACCATCAGCACCTTCGACCAGTGCAACACCATCTTTGAGCAAACTTTATTGCGAAGCAATGAATTAGAAAATGATCTGCGGGATGCCAATAGGACAATACGTCACTTAGAGGAAGATAAAAAAGTACAGGAATACTCAAACACATTGAACCTGTATGAGGAGTTGATTGGTAGCCCTGGGGGCCACGCAGTAGCTTCTACTAGTCAATCACAAAACAAAAACATTAGGCTATCAAGCAATAATAAGGTTAAAAAATATATAAAAATTAGTAAATTCATTAATAAAACTAACAAATTAATTAGAAAACAAAAATGCTTTTACAATAACATATTGTTAAGAAAACAACGCTCAGAGTTAGTAGACAGCCTAGAAATCTATAATAATAAATTAATTGAAAGTAGATGTAAATATGATGTGGACATTGGAAGGCTTCAGGCTGACATCTCAAAGTTGCATGAATTATTGCAATCTATGACAACAAAATATAACTCTGCCCAGGAACAAATTAACGAGCATATCCTGGCTACTAACAAACTTTTAGAATTGGGAAATTCTAATTTAGATTTTAAATCACTACCAAATATTAAAATCACACAACTAGACAAAAGTCAACAGATGGATGCCAGCCAGCGGTCTTCAATGTCTGCATCTCACACTCGAGTATCCCCATGTAAGCCTGAAAGTAATGTTATTGTTTTCTCAGATAGGTTAGGAGTTGGTTACGGCCCATTGTTACATAAGTCTATTAATCATAATTTAACTAATATTTGTATGCCAGATGCGTCATGGGACCAAATTATAAAACGCATTCAACACAGTAAATTTACTAATGAAACAGTTATTGTAATTTTAATAGGGAATAGTAAGAACACAACAAAAAAAAATATTATTCAAAACTTTTCTATCTTAACGAACCTTAATGTAAAAAAAGTTGTTTTGTGTGCCCTACCATACTGTAGGTACCAAACAACTGAAGAAAATGAAAAAAATCATCTATTGAATAGTTTATTTTTTAATTTGACAGAACGTCATAGTGACAAGTTTGTGTTTTTTGACACAAACAAATTTACTAACAATAAATTTGTATTAACGGGCGGCTCTTTACACCTGCCATATAACTTAAAAAAACAAATTGCTAACTTGTTAGCATATAATATTAACAATAATTGGTTAAAACAAAAAATAGACTGTGACCAACATATTAGTACTAGTACTAATTTAAATATTATTTCCTTGACAATCTCTTCTAATTTAAACTAAGAGAGCAGACAAAAGCCAAGTCTACCTTTAATATTGTTCATCAGAATATGCAAGGCTTGGCTGGCAAAGAGTTAGAATTATCCTTATTCTTACAAGATTTAAATGTACATGTTATGTGTTTAACAGAGCATTGGTTCAACCAATATGAGTTGATGATTAACATTGAAAATTATAAAATTGGTAGTTCGTTCACAAGGAAGTCTGCTACTAGAGGGGGGTCACTTATATTGTTAAATAGTCAGTTAAAATATAAGGAACGAAAAGATATAGTGTCACTTTCGATTGAACGAACTATCGAACTAGCATGTGCTGAGCTAGAGCAGTATATTATAATAAGCGTTTACAGCCCCCCATCTGCTAATTACCAGCTTTTTGAAACCGCTATGGAAGAGGTCCTAAAAAAAGTCTGTATTTCTAATAAGAAAGTAGTTGTATGTGGCGATTTTAACATTGATATATTAGTAAATTCACAGAATGCAAATCGTTATCGTTTCCTTAATCTTTTTAAATCATTTAATTTAATAAACTTATTCAATGAACCTACGAGAGTGACTCCCACAACAGCTACTTGTTTAGATAATATTTTTTGCAATAGCACTGTAATAGATAAATCAATTATAAATTATTTGAGATCTGACCACAGCGGACAAAAGGCGTCGTTTGAGCACCATTATGTCCGAGGAATTGTAGATGCTGTTTGTAGGCCAATAACGGTAAATAGAATAGACCGATTTAAGGAAAAAATTTGTGATGGCATAAATTCATTAAAATCAAGTGATAGCGATAGTGTCGATTTGTTATATGAGAATCTTTTTGGATTGATTAAAAACGAATTTGATCAAATCTTTACACAAAAAAATATAAAAGCAAATAAACTGAGATGTAAGTTTAACGAATGGGCAACACCCGGTATTTATAAAAGTAGAAAAACATTATATGATTTGTATAGTCTTAAAGCAAGCTCTCAGAACCCACAGATTATTGACCAAGTGAGACGTTACTCTAAAATATTTAAAAAAGTATGTGCCTCTGCAAAATCAAATCATTTGCGTAATATTATTCGGAGTTCTGATAATAAAGCAAAGGCTACATGGAACATTATAAATAAAGAAACCGGTAGGCATAAACCAAATGATCGCGCTTACTCTCTTAAAATTGGGGATAAACTAATTAATTCAAATGCAGAGGTTGCCAATGCTTTTGAGGGATTCTTTTCAAACATAGCTCCCTCTACAACTAGGGAACTGGCTTCCTCTGCCGAACTAGCTGAATCCCTTCTCAGGGCGGGTGTTGATGAGTGTACTACTCCATTTCATTTTAGATATATTAACCCCGATGTAGTAATAAAAACTTTTAGGGAATTAAACATGAAAAAAACTGAGGACTTATGGGGAATCTCAGTCAATATTATCAATACAATTCTATACACAATAGCCCCTTATCTTGCAATAATTTTTAACAAATGTATTGATGACAAACAGTTTCCTACATTGATGAAATTTAGTAAAATTATTCCTTTATTTAAGTCTGGCGAGAAAAATGACCCCTCCAATTTTCGACCGATTTCAATCTTACCAGTACTCAGTAAAGTATTTGAAAAGGTAATTTTTAATCAACTTTTATCTCACTTTGTCCTGAATAAACTTTTACATAACAAACAATATGGCTTTACAAAGGGTAGAAGCACTACTGATGCTGGAGTTGCACTTTTAAAACACGTGTTTGATGCGTGGGAGAGTAGGCGGGATGCTTTGGGAGTTTTTTGTGATCTTTCCAAGGCGTTTGACTGTGTGGACCATCAAACTTTGCTAAAAAAACTTAGACATTATGGTGTTTCAAATGACGCCCTAGATTTGGTAAACTCTTATCTCACAGGCAGAACACAAAAAGTTTGTATTAATGGTACTGAGTCTTCTGGCTCCCCTCTAACTATGGGCGTGCCGCAGGGATCGATATTAGGACCCCTGCTTTTTTTAATTTATATAAATGACCTTCCATATTTTACGAAAGACCTCTGTGAGACAGTGTTGTTTGCAGATGATACTTCATTGATTTTTAAAATCAAAAGAGGTAAAGATTCGTTTGACGATGTAAATAATGCTCTCTCTCAAGTATTGCATTGGTTCACTACTAATAATCTTTTGCTCAATGCAAATAAAACAAAGTGTATTAAATTCACAATGCCAAACGTAAAACTGGTCCCAACACATTTAATTATAAAAGGTGAACGACTTGATACGTCTAGTTCCACTACCTTTTTGGGAATAACTTTGGATTCCCGTTTGCAATGGGGTGCTCATATTGAGACTCTATCAGGAAGACTTAGCTCTGCTGCTTACGCCGTGAGGAAAATAAGACAATTGACTGATGTTGGAACGGCAAGATTGGTATATTTTAGCTATTTTCACAGCATTATGTCATATGGAATTCTATTATGGGGCTCAGCAGCAGATATCGAATCTATATTTATATTACAAAAGAGAGCTATACGAGCAATTTATAACCTTGGACCTCGTGACTCGTTAAAACAACTGTTTAAAGAAATTAATATACTGACAGTAGCTTCGCAATTTATTTACGAAAATATCATTTACGTTCGCAAACATATGGATCAGTTCCCTAAGAAAAGTGACATTCATAATTTTAACACCCGGAATAAGGATAAGCTTGCCGTTCCAGATTTCAGACTGCATAAAGTGGGTAATTCGTTCATGGGTAAATGTATCCGCTTTTTTAATAAATTACCAGCATCTATTGCTGAACTGCCCATGTTTAAATTTAAAGCTCATGTAAAAAAGATTCTCATGAAAAAAGGGTATTATACTGTTATAGATTATTTAAATGATAAAAATGTTTGGATATAAATACTGCCTTGCTCGCACAGGTGCATTTATCTTGTAATTTAATATTTTGTTATGTATATTTAAAACTTTTTAAAAGAGGCTGACAATAGTGACCGAGTTTCTTGCGCTGCTTCTTCTCGGCGCTAGCCCAAACTTGTCCCGAAGCAGTGGTAGGGAAAAAAATAACAATGGGACGTGTAAAAGTGCTTACTTTAAGCCTATTTGCAAAAATAAATTGGTTTTATTGGTTTTATTTATTGACCCAATTCCCCAATTGCAATCCAGTTTCAATACATTTTCAGTAACATTAAGATCCTACACGGTATTCTCGTAAACTCAAAAAAAATAATTCAAGTTCCGAAAATGGAACAATTCAAAATGAGATACTGTTTCGTCCCATTTTCAGTCGCAAAAAACGGACTTTATGTCAATTTTACATCATTGTACATTAGACTCGTAGTTACTTAGTGTATTTCCTGTCAGAATAATTGTGTGATGTGTCATTTGCAAATAAACTCTTGATTGAACTAGAACTCGAGTTTGATCCACCCCCTAAAATTTTTCTCTTTATGTACAGTCAACAGCACGTCGACCTACCCCAAAATTCAAAAATTCTCCAATAGATTTTCAACTTTAAGCCTGACATATAGAGTTCATTTTCAAATGAGAAAATTTGACATTTTGTGGTAGGTCGACGTGCTGTTGTCCGTACAACATCCTGTATACTCAAGTTCGGACTAGTAGCAACTCTATTATCTCACATAACTACTTCGTCAACTAAAATAAGATATACTCAAAATAAACCAACTATTTTTACCAGCAGTAATCTAGTAGATTTATTGAGTGTCGCCAGATGCTCGCTCAGATTTGACACATTACGGTGAGAAGTAAATTTGGACACGCATTAATCATATGATAAGTACAACATATGTTTGGGCGCGGTCTCTGTATGAGCGGGATAATGAATTTGATATATGTTTAAGGTTTAAAGAACACCAATCACAAGCGACTGTATGACATCCTAATAAATAAAAACGGGTCAAGTGCGAGTCGGACTCGCGCACGAAGGGTTCCGTTATCCGTACCATTTTATAAAAAACGGCATAAAACACGTTTGTTGTATGGGAGCCCCCTAAAATTTTTATTGTTTTCTGTTTTTTAGTATTCGTTGTTATAGCGGCAACAGAATAACATCATCTGTGAAAATTTTAACTCTCTAATTATCACGGTTCATGAGATACAGCCTGGTGACAGACGGACAGACAGACAGACAGAAAGACAGACCCTTTTACCCTTAAGGTACGGAACCCTAAAAATAAATGCAAAAATGTTTGTCCTGTTTGTGTTCCACACACAAAAAAGACCAACAACTGCTGACATGAAGTTCCATTGATGAAACTTTGGTAAGCGTGTTCTGAGGACGCTCAAAAGGGATGATCGATTTTACTTAAATAGGTCGAAATTTGGCCTTAGCCTTCATAAGGCAAACACAGGTGATAACACTTCACCCTAGCAGAACCATCATTCCACATTTGCATATAAGGGATATGCAAAATCTACGTAACATAACCCTAAAATGATAAGTGACAGCAAATTTCGACCTGTGCCATGGCCCGGGAGCCGGGAGTCAAGTCGACGGCTACAAATGCCTCGTTGCGGCTCAAACGACGCGTCGTCTAGTCAAGTACCACACATTTCGCTCTCTGATGTTGGCGTTTTGACGAGGGTGGAAAAAAAATTTTTAGGGTCCCAAAAGCTGCCATTTGCCAACGGGACCCTATAATTTTGATTGTCACAGTACTGATTTTGAATCATAACAGGTAAATAAACATAGGTATATTATTATGGCCGGTATAAACAGAAAATAACTTACACCTAGATACTAGTTTACTATGACCATGTGTCTAATAAAGATACGTTAAAAATTAGTATTATTTCATAAAAAAAAGTGTCATTTCGCCGTTCTTTTGATTGATTTTATTCTGTCAATTAAACCATATAGCCACGTGACAATAAAATTTCCTTAGTTTCTCTTTTCCGCAACCTGACAGGATTTAATAGCAATAGTGTAATATTTTTTAATTATAGCAAAAAAAAATGGGTATGTAGGTAACGGTATGTGGTACAGAATCCTTCGTGTAGGAATCCGGCTCGCTCTTGTCTGGTTTTTATTTTATCCTGCTATAGAAAAAAATGGTAGGAGGTTAATCCCCTCAACGTTGGCAGCAACGATACCTCGTTGTTGCAAAGACCTATCATCAGGTAAAGAATTACTCATATTATGTCATTATCTTGGTTATTCCTATGGTTATGTTTCCCACTAGTGGTGGGGGAGTGGAAAGATTATTATTACTATAAGAAGGGGAGTTTATATTAGCATTTAAAGACAAATTGTTAACACACACAAAAGTTACTGCTCAGTTTAAGCTAGGTAATGTATTTAAAAAAAAACCGACCACGTGCGAGTCGGACTCGCGCACGAAGGGTGCCGTACCATTATGTATAAAAACGGAAAAAAATAACGTTTGTTGTATGGGAGCCCCCTTAAATATTTATTTTATTATATTTTTTGTATTTGTTGTTATAGCGGCAACAGAAATACATTATCTGTGAAAATTTCAATTGTCTAACTATCACGGTTCATGAGATACAGCCTGGTGACAGACGGACAGACAGACAGTCAGACGGACAGCGGAGCCTTAGTAATAGGGTCCCGTTTTACCCGATGGGTACGGAACCCTAAAAACTACTTAATAGGTAATTTATTTTAAGAAATTAACACGTAAGTGTTATTTAAACTTAATCAATAATACCTCTCATAAAATTAATAAATACGAGCTAAATGACCCACTAATAATTGCCAGACATTGAAGTAATAAATAACGGAGTACAACTAGCGCCATGGATGCTGAGTGCTAGGCGAAAGATGCGCAGTAGACCATTACGATTACGTGATTGGCTAGTACGCGACGCCGCGCCTGCACCGCCGGCCGGGATTGGTTGTTAGCTCCGCGCACACGCGTCTCTAATACGATGATCGTCTCGTTAGATGCGCAAAGCGATCCCCACTCTTTACCGCAGCGCTGTCAACATCGATGCCGCGTGTGCATTAGCAATTATTTATTCTATGCTAATATACCATTTTGTATGGATGTGTAGTCCAGTGATTCCAAAACCTAAGCTAGCCAGAAAAAGCGTTATTATAACTTTACCTGAGCGTTGGGATAGACGACCTCCATAGCCGAGAGGCGAGCACGCCGGACTTTAAATGGCGCCACCATCTCTGAGGTTCCGGGTTCGATCCCCGGTCGGGTCAATGTAGTAAACGAACTTTTCTATATTGCCTCGGGTCTGAGTGTTGTGGTACCGTCGTTGTTTCTGATTTCTATAACACAAGTGCTTTCGCTACTTACCTTAGGATCAGAGCCATGTATGTAATATTGTCCAATATTTATTTATTTTTAAACTTAATAGGAATCCGTTTTAGTTACTCTTTGCCGCAACGCTCGACATTGATGCCGGTTACTGTACCTACCTACCACAGAATTGAATTTGCCGAGAACGTCGGTCATCCTAACAGCTAACACAACTAGACCGAGTTAATAAGAGTTTGTACTCTAAATTGACCCGAATTGGGAATCGTATAATTCGTTTAACGCGAATATCCGTGTCATAATGCCCATGGCCATCGGAATGTACACACTTATACCTCAGAGTAAGAATTATACTACGTAAAACTAATACCTTAGGCCTTAGAGTAAGAATTATACTAAAACTAATACTACCTACAGCTGTAGGTACTTAGCTAGTTGTTGCCTGCGCCTTCGGCCGCATGGTCTTCAATTCAAATCTGAAACCTTAAATTCGTAAACAACTTATTACAAAATAAATAAAACCGGCCAAGTGCGAGTCGGACTCGCGCATGAAGGGTTATGTACCATTATCTATGAAAACGGCAAAAAAATACGTTTTTGTATGGAAGCCCTTCTTAAGTTACGTACCATTATCTATGAAAACGCCAAAAAAAACACCTTTTTGTTTGGAAGCCCTTCTTAAATTATTATTATATTCTATTTTTTAGTATTTGTTGTTATAGCGGGAACAGAAATACATCATCTATGAAAATTTCAGCTCTCTAACTATAAGGTTCATTAGATACAGCCTGGTGACGGGCGGACGGATGGACGGATGGACGGACGGACGGACGGACGGACGGACGGACGGACAGACAGACAGACAGACAGCCTTAGTAATAGGGTCCCGTTTTACCCTTTGGGTACGAAACCCTAAAAACCAAATAATTTCTGTAAATAGGCGTAAACTAAGCGCTTTTACACGTTCCATTTTTTTCCCCTACCACTGTTTCGGGACAATTTTGGGCTAGCGCCGAGAAGAAAAAGTTCCATTCCAATCGAATGAACGGTTTAGGAACACATAGACAACAAACATTAATATTTATTTATTTATTTAGTAAGGAACACCAACCAACAGTATATACATTAATACATTCAAGGACAAAATTATAATATGAGGTGACAAATTCTTATATATACACCAATAAATAGGCGTACACAGCATTTTTACTTAAAAATATCTACTATACTTATTATTTGCATTTTTTTTAAATAATCATTTAGTTTAGATAGTAATCTAGTACCTATTTCAAGTTAAGAATACATTCATTCTAATTCTGTTCATGCATATCTTTGTAAAGATCTGGTAGACACGAAACAAAAGGAATAATTTTGTTTCCGACGTCGTACCGAATTAGCGCCCGGCTCTAGACGGCAGATTATGTTCAAGCGCTTTACGAGTCGAATGAACACTGTTTAATATTGTCGAAATGGACTATATTTTTGTGAGTAAACTGCTACTGCTATTTGATGCCAAATAATATGGTAGAACAGCAAATGATTGTACTTAGTCTTATGAAATAAAACAAAGATACCGGAACTTTTATGTAAAAGTAATTTAAATAAATATTTACATCCGAACTTGATCTAATTTGTGTAGTGGCCCAGTAATGAGCTTTGTACGCCAATCGTCCCGGGTTTGATTTCCTGTTAGGTCAATTCAGAAAAGGAACTTGTATAGTCTCGTATATGTCTCGAGTCAGAGCACTACCTTACCTCGTAGTAACACAAGGATGTTAGTATATACATATATTATATTTGTTTTTGAAAGCATGACTTAGTCAAGTTAGACTATCTAATTATATTATATATATATTAAACTATTTTTTTCTCTTCGCTTTGCTTCTTTTTTGCTGGCACGTGAGTGTATCACGCGCCAGCAACAATATTAAATGATGACCTAATTAACGGAAAGTAAACGGAGTTGATGAGTCCGTTAACAAGTTAATGCCCAGCTTAAACTATAAGAGGAAGCGCTACCCTTTTTCCTTTGCCATATGTTACCCTTAAAATTGTTTCGTACAGTCAGCGGCAGGTCATCCTACCCAAAAGTTAAAAGTCATCCAACTGATTTTCAACATTAATAAGGCTAACAAAGAGTTCATTATCAATTCCTATCATTATAATACTAGAAATAAACTTGCCGTACTAATTGTCTTTTAAAATGTATTTCCTGTAAAATCAGGCTGACAAAGGAAGGTGATTTCATTTCAAATATTTTCATTTCATTTAAGATAATTTCATTTCATTTCAAATAATTTTATTTTATTGGGAAATTTTACGTTTTGTGGTAGGTTAACAATATTTTGTCCGTACAAAAGCTCGCACACGAAATCATCCATAACTAGAGTAACACATTGGCGCACATCCTATTGTTTTGTTAATTAAACCCCGTAATTACTTTCTACGTCTTTGAACTTCCATCTGGAGAATCTGGTGGTTCAATTAGCTTGCTTTAACATATCAATTTCAATTAAACCTTATGCTCATTGAAATAGAATTGAATTTAACGTATTAAGTTTACAAAGACAGCCCGCATGTCATGTACGCAAATGTCGAGATCGACATAGACGTCCCTATACCATACGTAATAAGCTTTGCCTGACGCACAGATATTTATAAATCCCGCAAGTCTGTTTACTTTGATTTCATATTTTATTCTAATACATTTGACTATTTCTCTATTCCGCATGATGACAGACGATAATATGGCAACGGACGACCGTCTGGTGTAGTGGCTCGCGCTCTGGACTACAAAGCCGTTGGTGGAGTGTTCGAATCCCACCACTGACCCGCTGCTTATCCTACCTAAGTCATGGATGTAATGTATTTGAGCATATTTATCCCCCATCGAATCGCCGGAGTACAAGCCTTAAAAGAATTTATTTACATAGCTCCCGGCACGGCAAAGAGACACAATGAAAATTTTATTGCTACGCGGCCACCGGTGGGTCATTGAAGTTTGAAAGACCCTTCAGGCCACGGAAACGAGACTCGTGGAAATATTGTTGCCTGGCCACATGACACTGAAACAAGTGTAAGCTGCTGGTTTAATTAAAAATAAATTGTTCGGACGATCACACGTATTTTAGTATTTAATAATTTAGGTGGCTTAAGGAATACCATAAAAGTGACATAAAAGATTTGACTTTTAAAGACCGTAATTTGATTTGTTGACATTATAATTTAATTGTTTTTATTTTTTGACTAAGCACTATTGTTTCATGACATAAATAATGTTTATTAAGTTTGCAACATATTCTTGAAATACAAGATGAAAATTGTAAGATTTGTATGCTTAGTATATTTTAGCGAGGTTATGTTTGCCTTAGAAATTATAACTCCTTCAATACCATGTTTTTACGCTTTGTGATCATATGATGTGATTTGATTAGTTATCTAAGTAATCTAATCCAAGCTAGATTGTACTTTTGAACCTGAGTCATGGATGTTATTATATTATGACATCAATGACTCAGTTTTGTATGCTCTTGCTCATCACACAAACACTTGTATATTCCAGAATTTTAACCCCGACTGCTATGTGCTTGTAATAGCAGCCCAGTAATCCTATAGGCCTTGGCAAACGTAGTGTGGGACGACCCCCAGCCCGATGGACCGACGAACCTAGGAAGATGTCTGGCAGTGGCTATATGAAAAAAAACCGGCCAAGTGCGAGTCGGACTCGCGCACGAAGGGTTCCGTACCATTTTCTATAGAAACGGCAGAAAAAATCACGTTTGTTGTATGGTAGCCCCCTTAAATATTTATTGTATTCTGTTTTTTTAGTATTTGTTGTTATAGAGGCAACAGAAATACATCATCTGTGAAAATTTCAACTCTCTAACAATCACGGTTTATGAGATACAGCCTGGTGACAGACGGACAGCGGAGCCTTAGTAATAAGGTCCCGTTTTACCCTTTGGGTACAGATTACGGAACCCTAAAAAGCGGGAGATCGTGCTTTTTGGCGCTCTTTGAGGGAGGCTTACGTCCAGCAGTGGACTGCAATAGGCTGAATAGATAGATAGATAGAATCCAATACGTGCTGAACACGGCTTATCATTCAGATGTAATACCCTGGCGTGTACACGTCCCCGAAGTTGCAGTGATGGTAGCGGTGTAATTAACATGTCAATTTTAATTACCGCTCACAGTACTTGTACTATGACACAGCTAAAACAAAACAACCAATTAAACTGGTATTACATAGTAGTACACGTTACAGGGTGTACAAGAGAATGGGACACTCCTTAAAACATATATAGAGTATATATATGATACTGTTTATTGCACACCACATAAAACAAAAAGTACAGCGGTAAATACATTTGAAACTACACAATTTAGGCGGTCTTTTTTTTTCCACAATCACACCAATTATCTAGCCCCAAACTAAGCAAAGCTTGTGCTATGGCGACTAGATAACGGATATACATACATAAATACGTTTATAAACATCCATGACTTAGGTGCAAATGCTTGTGCTCATCACACTAACATTTTCCACTCGCGGGATTCGAACCCGCAACCGCCAAGCATTGTAGTCCGGAGCGAACCACTACACCAGACGGTCGTCTTGACACTAGAAGCGATCTCTTACAAAATCTATCAGGTAATTCACGATTGAAATGAAATGATATAAAATCAGTCTCTTTTTTATAGCTTTTATTTCGTCAGCGCGTCGCGCATCGCACATCACATAATATTTAATAACCTCATGATATACGAACTATCCTTTTCAGGGTTCCGTACCCAAAAGGTAAAACGGGACCCTATTACTGAGGCTCCGCTGTCCGTCTGTCACCAGGCTGTATCTCATGAACCGTGATAGCTAGAGTTGAAATTTTTACAGATGACGTATTTCTGTTACCGCTATAACAACAAATACTAAAAACCAGAATACAATAAATATTTATGGGGCTCCCATAAAACAAACGTGATTTTTTGCCGTTTTTATAGATAATGGTTCGGAACACTTCGTGCGCGAGTCCGACTCGCACTTGGCCGGTTTTTATAATCATTCATCAAATTTCTATTTCATTAATATTTTTCTTGAGACATAGGCAAGAAAGTAAAAGACAATAATTTATATTATTATATCGAAAGAGCAGTTTCGAAATCAATCATCCATCCATCCATCCATCAGCCGAAAGACGTCCACTGCTGGACATAGGCCTCCCCCAAGGATTTCCACAAAGATCGGTCCTGTGCCACCCGCATCCAGCGGCTTCCCGCGACCAAAAATTATTAAAAATCAATAACTTTTTATAAATTGTAGATAAAAATTAAGGCCCATCATTACCCGTCACCACGTCATATGACATGAATGAGATGTTTCTTCCATTTGAGCTGCACTGACAGTGGTGTGTAATGAGATTTCGCTCACCTGTCGAGTGACGTCATCGCCATTAAAGGGACGTGCCGATTGGGAAAAGTTGTGGGCTCAATTAGCGAAACAGGGATGTGCTGATTGCAGCTACCTTTGTCGATAGTTGTCCAGACATACAACCAGTATTATCTGTCTGTAAAATTTACGTTTATATCTCAGTAAACCTATCAAAACTTTATATGTTTTCAAATAATTAAATTAACATTTCGCACAGGTTAATATGCTTGACGTAGCCAATACGACAGTAGATTGGATCTTACGGCTGTATCGCTCGCACGAGACCGTGTAAAACAATAGGTTTTATGTCAAGATATCATGCCATTATTCATAACATCTCGATCACTATACCTATCTTATTATTATGTAAGAGTGTAATTCTGAAAACCACCGACATAATTTAAAGCTCAGATTGACAGCTCTCACATTTAATAGTTAATCTTAGTAGAAAGGTGTCGATAGAAAAATTAAGATAACGATAATTATTATAATATTAAGATAACGACGATAAGTCTTAATTTTGATGATGATGACTACTATGAATTTGAATAGTATTTCGGGTACATATTTTAGTTATAAGTAGCTACTTATTACTAAAATATGTACTCGAAATATTATACCTTGAAAGGTATTCGCTTGTTCGATATCGATAGAAGTTCGACAAATCGATAGCTCATCCCTATTTAATGCAGTAAAGGAACTTGCTAATGCGTTTCCACGGAACCGCCCGAACCGGGTTAGCAGACCGAGAGCTTTATCTGATTACGAGTTAGGAATGCGATGAGTTAGGAAAAATCTCTCAAAGTAATCTTGACTGAAAATAAAAATAAATAGATACAAAACAGCTTTGCATTGGACCACGGCCAAACTGCCACAGGTTTGAATGTCACCGAATAGGAATGTGTGCGTGAAGATACGTTGTACCGGCTTACAAACTGCGTAATCAAATCAAAAAAATTTAAAAATTATAAAAAATAACTACTAACTGTTATTTTTTTAATTCAAATAAGTTATTGATTTATACTTTTACAAAAAAATACCCTTAAAATCATTTTACATACCGAATTGAGCAAACCCTATAGCGCAGTAATCTCATCTTTGTCAGAAGAGAGAAACTATTTTTTACTTACATTAAGTACGATACGATGCTAAAACAGTACAGTCACAAATAAAATAAAAAATAAATGTGTTGGATAACACAAAATCACTTCTTCACCCTTCACCCTAAAGGGCGTGTGCTCCATGCTATCGATATACGATAAGTATCGATTGACAACACTAGTAGGAAGCGTCGATCTTATTAACAAGTGATCAGTTGAATTTGATTTTCAAACTCATTACCCTCCTTTCTCGCCTTGGTCGGCTAAAACAAAAGCTGTTCGTCAGCAAGCAAATGGCCGTCCACATTTAACACCGCGGCCATAAATATTCAATGCCACCACGACTTGATCCCGAGACGAATCAGATACCGCTTCGGAGATACCATCGGATACGGGGTTGAGGGAATCTCGACGTAAGAGGATCGAGATAAAGGTCATATTGCCGTGGGAGGAAAATCCCGAAACAGACGAGGAATATAGGATTTTGGGGGATGGTGTAAGTTGAAAACTGTAGTGTAAAGTATCTTTAGGAGATTTAACACACAAAAATATGTTTACTTAGAGTAATAAGACACACATAATTAAGATTTTGTTCCGTTTTTTATCGCTTGTGCAATATTGTAAGCAATCAACAATCCACAAACCCAAAAAAACATAATTTTATCGAGGAATTTCGGTGGGGGAAAACTCAAGGCAATTAAAAAAATATAAAATATACGTTTATCTATTTTTAGTCAATTTCGGATAGCTAAAAAGTCACGCTACGCTAGCGTTGTCGTGGAGTTTCGTACGAATGTGTCCATCGTTAACGAATTCGGCATCAAGCAGCGCCGGTCGTCTGTGGTACAAGTTCGCATCCGGACCTTCTTTGGCCATGTAACACGGCGCGGCAAAGACTCCATAGAGCGTCTAGTAGTGCAGGGAAACGTTAAAGGGACTAGACCACGCGGCAGATCTCCGATGAGGTGGACGGACCAAATTAAGGCTGCAACAAACTGTCCCGTGCATGAATGTACTAGGAAGGCTGAGGTTCGACAAGAATGGCGCCGAATGACGAAACTTGTCATTCAACGTGCCCCTGACTGACGACCACGACCGCTCTGCCAAGAGTGAAACGACTAAGAAGAAGCAGAAAAAGTCACGCTGCACTTATATTGTACAGACAACAGCTCGTCGACCTACTACAAATCGTCAAATTTTCCCAATTGAAAATGATATCTACATGTCAGGCTTAAAGTTGAAAATCTGTTGGAGAACTTTTAACTTTTTGGGTAGGTCGACGTGCTGTTGACTATACATCATACATGCCAGAACAAAACGTTAGATTATTAAATGACATAAATGAATTAGTTTTTGTTACCCGCCATAATTTACGACTTAATCCACAAAGATGACTTAGAAAGATCCATTCTCCGATATTTTACAAAACCATTTTGTCACCCGATTCATATCAATTTTGAACCTTAAACTGAAAGCCATAAGGACACTTGGATGCATAGATATGTTGGCCCCCAATATCAGTGCATCAGACCACCATTGTAGAAACGATTTATTATTGGATATAAGATATTAAATATCGTTAGTATTGGGTTACAATTCAAACAAATGTGAATTTTGGTCGACGCAGTAACCACAGATAAAATAATGTATTGGATATTATTTCATACAACCGACCGGCGACGTCGGTACTTTGAACAAGAAAAAAGTTATTTCGTTTATAAATAACAAAAGTGCGAGTCGGACTCGCGCACGAAGGGTTCAGAATTGGGTTTAAGGAAAAAAACACGTTTGTTGTATGGGAGCCCCCTTAAATATGTATTTTATTCCATTTTTAGTATTTGTTGCTATAGCGGCAATATAAATACATCATCTGTGAAAATTTCAACTGTCTAACTATCACGGTTCATGAGATACACCCTGGTGACAGACGGACAGACAGACAGGCGGACAGCGGAGCCTTAGTAATAGGGTCCCGTTTTAGCCATTGGGTACGGAACCCTAAAAATGAAAAAACAAAAGGCAGAATTCCCCTACTGCAGACAGGAGATACGAGTACCACTCTAAGTTTAATCATTTTGGTTCGGTACCTACCTACCACCTCCTACTTGAACATAAGTAATTTGGAATACATATTTTAAATTGAAAAAAGACAACTTACGTCCATACCGGGATTTGAACCCTGATCTCCTGCTAAGCGCGCAGGCGCTTTACCAATTAAGCTACAGAGACATATCTCGACTATACAAAATTTGCCTTTTCATATTCATTTGTGACATCAACGCCATCTAGGAAATGCTGCACGCATTATTCCCTTTGTAATAAGTAATTTGATTCCATGTTCTATACTTGTCTTTAATTGCATGCCATTGAAGTGGTTTGGCTAGGCTACTGTAACCTTTTGGTTTGTACCAGCTCAAAGATTTCTTCAAATCTCAATTTGTATGCACCATTAAATACCTTAATCCTGAATTTAAAAAAAAATCAGGAATTGGTTCGGCCTAATTTTTTCTTTCTCTTCCGAGATTAAGTCCTAAGTGTGAGCACAGCATTGTCTTGGTGGTTAGAAATGTATTTCTTTGCTACGCTCATGCAAGTCACAAAAGGGAGAAAATACCGCTGAAAACCCCTCGTAATATAAGCACTTTATCGGCAAAACACAGACAGTAATAGTCTGACAATTTACTAGCAGATTAGCGCGATTCAACCCCAGTTATATTGAATTTCAACCCGGCCATTTGAGTTTAAACTTAATATTCGAGTTATTTAGGGTTACAGAACGAAACACAGTGGGTATGCCATAAAGATGCGGGTGTTATCGGTTTGCGTTCGAAACTAATAAGTGGGTTTGAATTTTAAGTAAGTTTTGATTAAAAAGATGATAGAAAATTTTTTATTGGGAATAGTAAATTAGAAAACTGGTTATGTGCAAGTCGGACTATTATCTATTGCACTATTATCAAACCAACATGACGAATTACACTTTTTTTTCCATGGAACAAAAACCAACACATATACACGTAACCAGCATAAATAAATATTGGACAACATCACATACATTGCTCTGATCCTAAGGTAAGTAGCTAAAGCACTTGTGTTAAAGAAATCAGAAACAACGACGGTACCACAAAACCCAGACCCGAGCCAATATAGAAAAGTTTGTTTCCTACATTGAACCCGGAACCTCAGAGATGGCAGCGCCATTTAGTCCAGCCTGCTCGCCTCGCAGCTACGGAGGTCGTCAAATAATTTCAACTATTTGACATGTTTATTCATAGTTAACTTATCCGCGGTAAATATCAACTGGTTAACCATTACGGTAAAGGATAAGCAAGCTTAAGCAGTAGTTAACTGGTTCCTTTTGCCGTAAAACCGACTGAACCAATACCTGATGAGATAGCCGCGTTCTTTTGTGGATTCCGTGACAAGCACAGCACAGCACAGCGCACCCTGCTGTTGGCAGTGATTGCAAAAGAATAGCTGAAGATCTAGCTTATTTAATAGCGTGCATTGAGGGCCGATTATGATGATGCGTATGCCAAAACAAACACCGGGCAATCGCCGCGCGAGCCGCATCTCTGTGGCGATCGTCAAACCGCTAGCGCCGTAATTCGAGATTTTAATAACTAAAACGAGTCCATTTCCATTAGTATTTAGTGATTATGTTGTTTGTTCCTTTCGGCACGATTAATTGTTTAATGCCACGCACACAAGCAGCGCAGAACAGATAGTTTTGTCTGATCAAAACGTTTAATATATTTTTTTTAATATTGGACAACATGACATACATTGCTCTGATCCTAAGATTAGTAGCTAACGCACTTGTGTTATAGAAATCAGAAACAACAAGACGGTACCACAACACCCAGACCCAAGATAATATAGAATATAGAAAAGTTCGTTTTCTACATTGAACCGACCGAGAGATGGCGCCATGTATAGTATAGTCCGGCGTGCTCGCCTCTCGGCTACGGCGGTCATCGACTTTGCAAGAGCATATTTTTGGGCTTTATCGAGTACCAGTGCACCGACTCTAGCCAATTAAAAGAAGTTGTTTGTTGAATTAATCGAACCGAGAATCAAATCCAAGAGACCTTTTGCGTAAAATGCGACATATTCCTTGTACAATAATATTGTAAAAAATTTTACTTGTTGACATGTAATACATACTTGTAATCCCGTAAGAGGCAAATGTTAGTGTGATGAGCACGAGCATTTGTACCTATGTCTGATGTTTATAAACGTATTTAAGTATGTTTATCCGTCATTCTAGTCACCATAATACAAGCTTTGCTTAATTGGGGCTAGATAATTGAAGTGATTTTAGAAAAAAAACCGACCGTCGTTTTCAGTGTTTGGTCTGACTGTTATATTTGACCTGTGATCCCGAGTCGAATATCAAACGCGAAATAAATTCAAATGGAGTGTAGCCTTAATTAAACAATTATACGCCATTCGTGCTCCGTCTCGTAAAGTTTATTTCAATACCGTTTGAAATTTCGTCGGCAACTTGTTATTTAGTATGTACTTGCTGATTTGACAGCGGGTTTCTGCAAGTTCATTATTTTTAGACAATAAAAAACATGTTATGAATGAAGTAGGCTTTGTAAATTTTTGTTTTTAGCAATTCCATGCAAGGTTTAAATGAAGATAAATAACACTTGAAAAAAAATCATCGTCCCACCAGAGGTCGATGATTTTTTTTCAAGTGTTATTTATCTTCAATGAAGTAGGCTATTAATTTAAACGAAAAGAGGTCCCTACTATAAAGTATCTGTCCAGCTCGAAATTAGTAATTTCCAACTGGTTTTCATGTAATAAAGGCTGATAAAGAAATGCTTTGCGTTTCTTCTCATCATCAGCCGATATGGCGTCTCGAAGCGGTGGTAAGGAAAAGCTATAATTTGGAACGGAATTTATTTATTTTATATTAGAAATACCTTTTACAAAGATTAGTATCAGACAGTAATTTTAAAGGATTTAAATTTTTACCCGCATCTAATTTCAGGCGCAGTTTCTTCTCGGCACTTGAGCACAAATTGAGGCAAAAAGTTTTAACAAGTAACAGGTCCTTTGGACTTTAGAGGCCTATTTGCAGACATAAAATGAATTTTATTAGTCGAGAAAACCTTTAAACTGGACGTTAATGTAAAAAAACCGGCCAAGTGCGAGTCGGACTCGCGCACAAAGGGTTCCGTACCATTATCTATAAAAACGGCAAGAAAAATTGTTGTAAACGTTTGTTGTGTGGGAGCCCCCTTAAATATTTATTGTATTCTGTTTTTTAGTATTTGTTGTTATAGCGGCAACAGAAATACATCATCTGTGAAAATTTCAACTCTCTAACTATCACGGTTCATGAGATACAGCCTGGTGACAGACGGACAGCAGAGGCTAAGTAATAGGGTCCCGTTTTACACTTTGGGTACGGACCCTAGAGATAAGGTGGTATTTAACAAAATATTTGTTTCCATAATGCTAAAACTGATATTAATGCCCCGATCACGATTCTCCCTCGTCGCCAGAGGTTGCTTTTTGCTATTCGCTACTTGGCAAAAATATATTTTTTTCGGTCGGCCTAGGGAATACACTAGAACGGACTAGTTTAAATTCAGGGCTAGTTTTGTCCACGAAAAGTGAATGTCAAAGGGATTCGGGAAACGTGCTCTATTATTTTTAGTAGGTTTTGGTCAGGGCAATCAAAATACCGAATGAAAATTAAAAAAATATAGCAAGTGTATAAAACATTAGGAAAACCTTGTCAACGAAAATTGTACCAGAAATAATACAGGGTGTAAAAAAAAGGCTTTACGAAGCCTTAAACCACGGATTCTATACATAAAACCAAGTAGAATGCAAAAAAAATAATTGCTGGGAAATGACTTTTATTTTTGGGTATCAAAAAAAATAACTTATATCTAACCCGCAATGTATAGCGCGCACGACACAGACTATGCCTGTGTGTGTAAGCGGATCATGTTTCTTTGTAAAAAAGTTTAGTATGATCAAACAGAAGTCAATTTTATAAAAATCTTTAAAAAAAAATTGTAACTTTGAGTGTCAAATAACTCGGTAACCCGTCATTTCCCAGGTATAGTGTATAAGAAAAAAATTATCGTAATAATACGTAGAATATGTGGTATTCGGCTTCGTTAAGACTTTTTTTACACCCGATATATAAGTCAATGACCAGAATGCACTTTGACACTAGACACTTTATTTGTGCAAAGAAAGTATACTCGTATACGACTAAAAAATTTAACAAATTAAGAAAAAGTATTTATTTACCTACAATATTGAGATTTTATTGTTCTTGTTCTAGTTATCGATTGCTCTGTTACTAGTAAATAGTTAGTCTTATTTTCTGGTCATAATCAGCTTTCACCAGGCAATATACTGCTATTTTATTTAATTTAAAAAGATACAGTCTCAATATTATATGCCCCGAGGGATACTTACTAAATTTATATATTAATTATTCGTGGCGAGTTCTAGTAGTAGTTTCTAGTAGGAGTATCTTAGGAAGTACAGTCAACGTCGACCTACCCCAAAAGTCAAAAATTCTCCAATAGATTTTCAACTTTAAGCCTGACGTATAGAGTTCATTTACAAATGAGAAAATTTGACCTTTTGTGGTAGGTGGACGTGCTGTTGTCCGTACTATGTCATAAAAAACGAAGAATTATTGAATTTTACAAGAATAAAGTTTGCGTTTTATTAAAGCAACAGTAGCCAAAGCGTTGACTGAGCCAGTTACAGGCAGTGTCAATAATTTCAGCCCTAGTCCCCTTGGCAGATTCTCTGAAGCTTAAAGATAGATACATTCTCACATAGCAAATGTTACCATTTTCCATAATGGAAATACATTCATTCCTCGTCAAGAAAAACATATGTATTAATTAAAAGCGAACAGGTCTGAAGGTGGCTGACCATCTATTAACACTGCAGTAACTGCATGCACGCATCGCTGTCTTCACGATCGCTGCGCGCGGCTAGTTGAGGTTCTATACGATTTCATACAAAGAATTCGGTAAGTAAAGAAAAATATAGCTTATTCCAAAACCATTTCGAGATATTACTATTAAAATTACAAGACGATGTTTATATTTACCAAAATTTAAAGAATATTTGCCATTCATACGACCTCTAATCACGGAGAAGCTAACATCTGACGTCACAGAGTTTGCACGTGTGAGGGTTTCCCGTGTCTATGCATGAAAAATGACACAGATTTGAAAGACAGTAAATGTCCAATGTGAATGTGTGAGTGAAAATACGTTCCCAGATCAAATAATCACTTTATACAGGCTTACAAAGTACATCATCAAACCAAATTAAAAAATAATAACAAGTGCTTAATTTTTTCTATTCAAATTATTTTCATTAATTGGTTTATACTTTCATAAAAAAAAAAATATTAAAATCACTTTACCGAATTCTAAAATGCAAAGAATGCGGTGCTTGCAGCTTGCAGGTACTGCAGTGTTGATAGATGCGCGGCCAGCTTTAACGTCCAAAAAAAGTCACGACTCGTCGTCACAATTAGTTGCAGTCGCAGGTGGCTCTGGATAATGATAGCCATCGGCAGACGTCAAGTTAGCAAAGCAACTATTAAAATGTTGCTTGACCACCGGTCACCGGACATCGGGAGTCAGGACATGGTACAGATATAACAGTCAGCCTTTGATTATAAACATGTCTAGATAGAGTGTGGTGCTGCAATCGTCACCAACAGGCCAGCTTTGAGTGAGTAACAACTATGGTTACTATGGTAACAATTATAGGTTGCTATGATAACAAGCACGCCACTGAGCAGGCGAAACAAACTTCGGCGCCAACAGTTGGCTTATATTTTTTTTGTCGTTTATGACACTCGAACAGGGAATCTAGACAATATGTATATCAAAGCAGCCAGTTGAGTTAGTTTCACTTGTGACTAACTATGTACATTGTAATCGTTATTTTTCGTTGCTCAATCTCTTTCTTCCTAGCTATTCCATCCCATATGGTGGTGGGGTTAGCTTTCCGTGTTTTTTTCCTCTGACATTTTTACACCACTGATGACCACAAAGCAGAGAGCATAGAAAAAAGTTTTAAAAAGGCGCGAAATAAATGTAAAGATCCAGATGAAAAGCAGTTTGTGTCTCTTTCTGTTACTAGGGGTACCGATTTTTCCTTTTAATGTACAGAACCCTAAATAACAAAGATTCTATGTATTTTCCGCATATAATATACAAAAATTATGTAGTCCTGCCTGTGAGTTTGTAAAAAAAAAATCGAAGCCGTAGAGTTCTCCACATAATAACCACTGTAATTTAGCAAAAATATCCTTATTCTTTTGTCATAAGGCTTACAATTTCTTGTTCTCTATTACAGAGATTACTGCAAAAAAATATAGGCCTTATTACGAATGCAACAAGGTTCATT
Organism: Anania fuscalis; assembly: GCA_950371115.1. Classification (NCBI taxonomy): domain Eukaryota; kingdom Metazoa; phylum Arthropoda; class Insecta; order Lepidoptera; family Crambidae; genus Anania; species Anania fuscalis. Next base: position 8,652,534 of record OX493353.1, on the reverse strand, counting down.
AATTTTTTAGAGCAGTCAGTGCGAATGCGAACTTTTCGCAACTTTTCTAAATGATGTTTGCGAAGATGCGTGCAGGATGTTGGACGCAAAGAGACGCTTGAACCGCCATTTTGTTTTTAATTAGTTTTAACTTATTTTTACATTTCTTGTATTTAGCCGTAATAAATAAGTAACTTTTCACGTTTTATAGCGTGGGATTACAGACGACACTGAATTGGCCATGGCTATGTGAACTATTAGTGTCAGAACAACTTTTTGCGTTTTTTCATTCGACTTGTTTACATGAACTCATGGAATACCTAGTCAAAATAACAAGAAACCAAATAATACGATTGAAAAATTTAATTACTCATTATCGAAAAGTTTTAAAGGTGCTAATGATTAAAAGTAAAACAACATCATTAATCGTAGTTTAACCGAATGTTAATTGATCAATAAAATGCTTTGCATTTAATTATTCAATACAACATATCTCTATGGACTTATTTTAAGCTTACACAAAAATTAAGTACCTATCTCGGTAGGTACATTATTATTAATGAAGTAACTACTAGTATTATTCTTTCTCTATGCTACCACGTTATGGTACATCTCTCGTCTCGACTCATTTCTCAGCGCAGAATCCTTCGATTTTTTTCGTCGGTAACGTCACTATGAATAGAGTCGGAAAAACAAAGAAGTATGTAAATCGATTCATCGATTCCCTTGTTAGCTCCAACCCTACTTTCCGTTCGGAAACTTGTGCTTTGTGATTTTAATGTGAAGAATTTTAATGATGAGTTCGTTGAACAGACTTATTTAGAGAACCATTAAACTACTAGTTATAACTAACTTTTAAGGAATCTATCTAAATAGGAAACTGAGGGATGCCTATGTCCAGCAGTGGACATCCTATGGTTGAAATGATGATGATTATGAGCTAGGAAACTGCTACTTACACGTCGTCTCTATCAAGTCCTACGTCACAACACAACAGAATATTGTTTAAATAAATTATTTGGTAACTTTAAGATCGGATAAACTACTTACTACCCACGTCACAGAATCGCCGCATATCACTAGTATCTTTTTGTCCCCAAATTCACTTGCAAACCCAAATTGAATTCTCGCCACGTCGCTTTCTTTCATGAAAAATGGGTATAAATAAAAATATTGCACTTTCGAGTTTCAGATCACGTTTGCGGGCGATATGGCATGTCTTATAATAACCCGGCGACGGTTTGTGTGCATTCCCTTGTGTCCGAGTTTCGAATTTGAAGTATGAGAGTTTAATTAAATTCTGTGAAAATATTTGTATGGTTTTTATTAGGTTTCTGTATCCAAAGGGTAAAACGGGACCCTATTACTGAGGCTCCACTGTCCGTCTGTCTGTCTGTCCGTCTTTTTTCTCCACAAAAAGGTATATTTTTGGCCCCGTTGACTTACGCCAATGGAACCCGTAATTTATTTATGGTACTCTGGGATTCAGCGTTCGTCAGACCCACTACTCTTTAATATAAACATATTAAACGAAAAAAAGGCAATTTACCAAAAATACACCGAAATAGTTGATTTACAACCGTCGTCGCTCCGTTTTACGCACTTCGGAAGTTTGTGCACGTTAATGGGACTATAAAAACGACATAAACTCTAGCAGCTTTAGACGAAACGTTTGCACGAATGAAACGAAATGTCATATTTAGAAAAAATATGTATTTTTCCCAAGATTTACCTTTACCAGGACTTTTTAGGGTTCCGTACCCAAAGGGTAAAACGGGACCCTATTATTAAGGCCCCGCTGTCCGTCTGTCTGTCTGTCCGTCTGTCACCACACCCGGCTGTATCTCATGAAGTTGAAATTTTCACAGATGATGTATTTCTGTTGCCGCTATAACAACAAATACTAAAAACCAGAATCAAAAAGTTATTTAAGGGGGCTCGTATACAACGTGTTTTTTTTGCAGTTATTACAGATAGTGGTACGGAAACGGAACCCTTCGTGCGCGAGTCCGACTCGCACTTGGCCGGTTTTTAAACTTTGTTTTAGACCTTTAGTACATGCATATTTGATTATCGCCATTTTGTCGCCGTGGTCATAGGCTACTGAACAAGATGCATGGGGAACTAAATGAGTAATGGACGCAAGATAGACATTATGCATTATACGACCAAATTAGCCTTTATTTGTATGAGGCAGTCAGTCCAGGTACTAATTACAGGTCAGTGACCCATGCAGATAATTATCCATTATTAAGACATGATCCAAATTAGTAGCTACAAGTATTGTGTGGTAAAGTAGGTCATTTTAACTGCGCTTACGCAGTTCTAATATCAGCTTAAACGCCATTACTGTCTTGTAATGAAAATGCGGCGTGGGGTACGAACTCTTAATAAAACTTATAATTATTCTAATCTAACTTCTTCTAATACATTAATTAAGTATATTAGTATGAGGCTAGTATCTTTAGATAAATTAGCATTGACCTTCGTCTTAGCGGAAAACTAAATCGAGAAAATGGCCGATTCTCGATTGTAATTCAAGTCACGCACTAGTCCTATAAACTGCTGTTTCCGAACGATCCTGAGAGACAATTAGGCGGGATTATGTGCCAGTAACAGCTTTTTCGGCAAGTTAATAAGTTTTATAGCGCTTGATATTTCAGAAGCTTAAAGCCATAGATAATATTGCCTTAAGCTATTCCATTGTTTGTTGTTTTTAAAATGTTATACTTAAAACACAGTTAAAGACATTTTTTAATTTACTTTAAGAACAATTGTGAAGTGTAAATGCAATATGAAGTTGATGCTGTTATTTTGTAATTTATTTTAAACTTTTTTTGGTTTTTTTAGCTTTCAAATGTGTACCATACACATTTGAAAGTTGGTTTTTTGCGATTGCTTTTTACCTATATAGTCACAGGTTAACAGGATGTACACTAATAAAATCGGACCTTATATAGTTTTGAATAAGTACTATAATAAAACGTGATTAAAATGTTATGACCGTTTCACGACAGTTCCTGCAAATTACGTGTAATAAGACACCCATTCTCTTGTTTCCACTATAAAAATTCCCAGGAACTTTTGTATGAATTAACTTCTGCTTATATTTAGGGTTCCGTCCGTACCTCAAGAGTAAAAAATTACCCTTATAGATCTTTTAATTAATCGGTCGTCTGTCTGAATTTAGTCAAGATCCATTTAATCAGTCAGGAACGCGTGGATTAATTTGAAATTAATATCACGTAGTCAGATCTGCTATCTGTTGCAAAAAAAAACAAAGGAATCAAAAGATACGGCCGGTTATGCCGCATATTTTGACAAATGTTATTTTCAATTTCCGATTTCCGTTACAGAAGAACTACACAATTTAACATCCCTACAAGGTTGTTCAGAACCGTCAGTGCGAGAGTCTGACACGCTCTTAGCCGGTTTTTTTATTAAATCCCCCGTGATTTGACCGCTGCACTCAGACTACTCTTTCTATAGATGCCGCATTTGTGAATGTCGCATAAATTGTTAATTCGCTGATAGAGGCGCTAGTGTAGCTGGGTAAAGTCCTTTGGGAATTTTAAATACCACTGAACGTTCGATGTTTGCGGGCTTTTAATCGCGCTTATTAGAGTTTCGTAGTCAACAAGGAACCCTATAGATTCGCCATGTATGTCCGTTTGTTTGTCTGTCTGTTTCATTCCGCTGCTGAGACCTACATACAGTACAGGTACATATTATTAATGGCGGAAAATGCTGTAATGCTGTTTACCTGATGGGTTGCTGGTGAGTCTTTCCAATAAATAAATAAGGTATGTGCTCTATGGAGCGGGACAAAGCGCTTGGAGGAATAACTATTTAGTTTAGTATCTAAAGCCGGGTGCAACTAGACAGGCGTAACGTGTTAATGTAATATCATCATCATCATCACCAGCCTATATCAGTCCACTGCTGGACACAGGCCTCTCCAAAAGGAGGATTATGCCATAATCTCCACGCTCGGCGGGCGGGTTGGCGATCGCAGTTTGCCCAATGGTGGAGAGGAGACGCTGCTGCCCGCCTTCTTATGACGGTTCTCCTGTAGTCGCATCTTACGACACCCATAGGAAGAGAAGGGGTGGTATAGTAATGTAATATAACATGTAAGATGGCGCGAATTTTGTGTTAGAACGGCACTACGAGCGTTACGCGTGTAACGCGGTCACATTATCTGCGGCGTCTCTCGAAGTAGGTAGTCTGAGCCCGCGTCAGTTTGACGGGTAAGATTTACGATAGGATCGTGCCGGCGTGAATGCGGCTCGTTGTTAAGTTGCAGCGGCATTTGGCACTTATTGTGCTGGGACATTCATATTGTTGAGAGTACGACTAGTAACGTTCCATTTGAAGTTTCGATGAAAATATTGCTTACCGATCGACAGTAAAATTAAGGCGCAGGGCCGTTACTAGGGCGGTATCGGTGCCCAGATAGCAGAGGGCTGGAGGGGCAAAATGATAAGACCACGTTGGGTGATGCGTGGGCGCAGTTTCAGATGCTTGCACTAGGCTTAAAAAAGTATAATAACAGCACTAATTAAATTTAGACGCATGACAGTTATAATATATATAGTACATATAATACAATATTAGACGCATACAGCTTGTATAAATAAATAAATATTGGACAACATCACATACATTACACTGATCCTAAGGTAAGTAGCCAAAGCACTTGTGTTATAGAAACCAGAAACAACGACGGTACCACAACAACCAGACCCGAGGCAATATAGAAAAGTTCGTTTTCTACATTGACCCGACCGGGGATCGAACCCGGAACCTCAGAGATGGCGGCGCCATTTAAAGTCCGGCGTGCTCGCCTCTCGGATACCGAATCTTATGTATGATGGGTTTGACGTTTAATTCATAATATATTTCGGCCATTTACTAATTTAGTTCCCTGTATCTGCCCATAGAGGATCCTCTACATAGATAGATACTCTAACAAAAAGTTACAGTGGATGTTTACAGAAAGAAATAACATTTATAACGAAAGTAATTTCAACAATGTTTATTTGCCAGTGTTCCAGTAAATTCTTGCTGTCATGTTTCGAATAGAATCAAATCTATATCTATACTAATATTATAAAGAGGAAAGATTTGTACCTATTTTTGTATGTTTGTAATGAATAGGCTCAAAAAGTACTGGGCCGATTTAAAAAATTCTTTCACCAATATATGCTACATTCTTCCAATTTGACATAGGCTACATTTCATTTTGAAAAAATTAGGGATCCTTGGTAAAATTTGAACAATGTAGAAGGTGTAGAAAAATGAGTCTTAAAATGTCTTTCGTCGAATGCGCTGCCGAAACTATTAGCGATAATTGTCTACCCCGTGCGAAGCCGGGACGGGCTGCTAGTTAACAATGAAACAATAGGTATGTTTATTTTCTAATAACGTATTAAGACTAAGTGCAGAAGGAACTTTATTATGACTAAAACACTTAGTACTTAAAATGTGTAATTCAACGTAAGAGAATATTATAATACTTCGTTAAAGGATTCTGAGAATTTGCAGTAGTTATGTCGTTATGAATTAAATTTTAATTGTAAAAATACTCGGTACAATATCGCTTACGCGATGCGATCATTAAAATAAGGTGTACTTGAAAATGATACAACAAACTATCTAAATATAGTTTATTTCATTTGATGCTGAGCGGTCACAAGATACCGCGTAATCTATTCCGTCTGGATATGTTGAGATGAGTTGTTAAATAAAATTGTTACGTAACAAACTTACAAGAGACCCTAGCTTTAATACTGTATTTTCAGCAAGTTATACGCCACGATTCTATGCTATTCCAACGAGATTTCTTTAGCTACACCAAAGTCTAAACTTGCAAACTGCCGATGTGCCGATGTAGACAAGAATAAGAAACGAGTTCTTTCGGTATCCCGCGACACGAGTAAGAAAAGTATTTAACAAGCTAGCTACTTAGTTGGAGTTGCACTATCGCTTTTGGAGATATTAACCAACACGGATTCTTATTGTAACTTCTTCCTTGATATCACAACGGTTTAGTAAAGTTTTAACAACGTTTTTCTGGCTAGTTTAGGTTTTGGACTGCACTAGACTATAATATACACATCTTTACGAAGATCAAAACCATTCAAAAAACCATTAAAACCAATTTATTTCCGTAAATAGGCATAAACTAAGCGCTTTTACACGTCCTAATTTTTATATTGTTTTAAACTTTCATGGTCACTAAAATTAGAATAGTTTGTTACGAGATTGCTACTCAGTTACTCCGTGATCATGGCGCTTGCAACAGTGCCGAAATATCGGGAACTCAAAAATAAGGTACATGGTAGCAATCTCGTAACAAACTATTCTGTCCCAATTTTTTCCCCTATCACTGCTTCGGGACAATTTTGGGCTAGCGCCGAGAAGAAGCAGCGCAAGAAACTCTGTTTCGGACCGGCTGGATTTTTAGCACATAATAAATAATTGCTATTAGTCCGCAAACTACATGACCGGACTATTTAGTTTCGACTTCGAATCCCGCAAATGGTAAATGTTTTTGTGATAAGCACGAACATTTGTACCTAAGTCATGGATGTATAATTTTAAAGTAAGTTTGTTTATTTGTTAAGTAGTCACCAAAGTAGCTTAGTTTGGGGCTAGATTTGATGTGATCGTTGAAAGAATTTATAAATAAAATATACTTACTGATCAACAGACCTTAGGGTCAGAATCAATAATCGATTATTACGAGCGCACTCTGCCCTCGTCAAATTAACGGCATTGATTTACGACCCGCCCGCGTCATTATGACGCATTTTATAACGGTATGGGGATGGAAAAGTTCCATAAATAACTTACTAGGCGCTTTATGGAGTGATTTTGGCTGTTAAAAAGTTAGCAACGAATCGAGCTACGGAAATAGCAGCGTTTGCTCTTTGATTCAAAAGTTTGAAATTTTGGATAACGAACCATATTGATTGCACGTCGAAGATACTTTTATTGGTCGTCGTTTTTGAGCTGAAAGAGATGAATAAATAAATAAATAAAATCGTTTATTTCTTTAACATAATACTACCATAATAATCTGTGGCTGGGACCTACCTAGTAAGTATACAGGATACCTGTGGCAGGAGGCCTCGCCCTTCTACAGTTATCAGATTATAGAAATATTTTAAAAAATGTGCGAGTGTGTTTCTCTGCTGAAAAGTTATATAATAAGTTGATTAACGTACAGTGCGTAAAGTAACAAAAAATTGCTGGACAGAATCTCCAAAATATTTAGACAATAAATGTATTTTTAATATTTTTTTTCACATTCTCGTCTTTTTTTTTTTTGATAATTTTATAGTTAACATTTTTCGAAACTATCTATCAAGCATGATTGCGCGTCTTTTTACGTGTTAAATAAAATAAGCGTTTGACATCACCTTGTTTTTCAATATAAATTCTTTTCTAAAGTAAAGACCGTTTTATTAGGCCACTGTGGGTCATCACATACCTTCATATTCGCTACCTCACTCCTAACAAAAATACTACCTATCCTATTTTTGTAGAGCTCGATGTTAACAACATAAATTGCGTAATTTCTTAGCAGTTACGGTCGCAATTTTCAGTCTCTCATAAAGTATAGGTGTGTTAGAGAAACGACTTACCTATGTTCTGACTTCCAGCTTCCAGTCCACAGGCGAGCTGAGGTCGTAGAAAGCGAAATGCCTAGATCCCACGCAATCAGTCGGCTTGGTGCGATGTAGTCGAGGCAAGAGTAATTCAGTGCGAATGCAATGTACAGTCAACAGCACGTCGACCTACCCAAAAATTCAAAATTCTCCAATAGATTTTCAACTTTAAGCCTGACATATAGAGTTCATTTTCAAATGAGAAAATTTGACATTTTGTGGTAGGTCGACGAGCTGTTGTCCGTACAGTCATGAGCGTAATTTATATTTTCATTGGACTTTAAAGCATAATAAAACGGAACACATTACCAAGGTGACTTTGCTCGTGACTGTACCCAGTTAGTCTTTAAGTTTGTTAGAAAATTGTATCTGTTTTTTTTTCTACAACACGCTATACAACAGACGCAAATAAAGATTAGAATTTAAAGTTAATAATACTATAGCTCAGTCTTTCCATTATATTGAAAGATTAAGTCCTGCCCGCCAGCTATGCAGCTTAAGCCGATTTGGCTTAAAAGAGCTTAGTGTTCGTCTAAAATTTTAATTCAAGAAACAACGTAACTACCGTTCCTATTACAATAACAAAGTGATTTAACGAAATAAGCTACCTAGTCAATACTAAAGCTGCATGGCAGCTTGTACTGATTTGCAAGCTTGTACTAACTGTGGTGTACGAGCTGCGATTGTACATTTGTCTGCTGCGTCGTCAGCGACCCACAAACCAGCGCGACCGATGGACCCTGCACATGCACCGTCGGCACTCTGTGAGTCTGCTAGACTGCCAGCGGGTCCACCCCGCCTACCTACCCTCCTAACGCTGCTACCCTGGGCGACCTGGGAGCAGCTATCACTTCCCTCGTATCATCCTTATTATATTTACATATTTATTGTTAGGTGGGGCTAGAGTTCTAGGAACTTAGTGTCTTGAGGTAAAGGGACTCTACGCTCACTAGGGAGTTAGTTCCCGTCTGACCTTATATTCTGGACGACGGGCGCGGTGCTATTCAAACACTTGCTTCCTGCCCGAATTCCGCTTGCTTTGGATCGAAGCGCAAGACGGATAGGAGGCAGCGTATTTACTAAATAAGCAATGGTTAAGTCAAAGGTGTAACTTATTCAGTAAATATGCAATATTGTTCTTCTATCTGGAACTCAACAAAGCAGCTGATAAAACCGGCCAAGTGCGAGTCGGACTCGCGCACGAAGGGTTCCACACCATTATCTATAAAAACGAGCAAAAAAAAATCACGTTTGTTGTATGGGAGCCCCCTTATACATATATTTAAAATTAATAAATAATTCTGGATTTTAGTATTTGTTGTTATAGCGGCAACAGAAATACATCATCTGTGAAAATTTCAACTGTCTAACTTATCACGGTTCATGAGATACAGCACGGTAACAGACGGACAGACAGACAGACAGCGGAGCCTTAGTAATAGGGTTCCGTTTTACCCTTTGGGTACGGAACCCTAAAAATAAGCTAGCCAGTACCAATCTAGCTTGCAAAGCACTCTTTATACCAACAATACTCTCGAGGCGTTCAAGATAAGGTGGATATTTTTCTGAAGCTTTTTTTTTTAATCTTTGAGAAAATTCTTCATGTTAGCACGTAATCGTATTTGAGGCTTATTCGGTCGTCAGCTAGAACGTGATTTTACTCCATTTTTTAAGACACATCCTGTGCAAAAGAGTCGCCCATTCCTACTTTAAATTGGGAGGTCATATTGCGAACGGCAGGGATAAGTGGAAAAGTTTTAAGAAGCCCAGCAGTGGGACGAAAACGGCTACAATATAAAATTAACAAGTTCTACAAGACTCTCAAAGTCAAAGTCATTTATTTTTGCAAATTGGCCATCAATGGCACTTTTACATGTCCCAAGTTTTTTTTTCCTATCACCGCTTCGGGACTACATATCGGCTGGTGATGAGAAGAAACGGCGCAACAAACTCAGTCACCTAGAAACGGCGCAACAAACTCAGTCACCTAGTAATGAAATAAACGTATCGCGGCATTTGATATACTCGTAGTTCCTACAATTTTAAACTCTTAGCTGTTGCCCGCGACTTCGCTCGCGTGTTCTTTAGTCTATTCAAATATCCCACAGGAACATTTAATCGGGATTAAAAGAATTCTATATGTTCATCCTAGATCATATTATATATTATGCAAAACTTCTATCTGCAAAACTTTACCCAAATCCGTTCAGTAGCATTTGCGTGAAAGAGTAAAAAACATCCATAATTACAAGCTTTCGCATTTATTTTAGTAGGAAGTGAGAATTATTTTTGTTCGTAAGTTTTTTTTTTTTTTTAATTTGAGATGGGCTTACTCTTGACCTCAATCTTGCTCTAGAGCATAGATGGGATCTACGATGGAGCTTGCCCAGAAGATGCCTATTCACTCTGGTCTTAAAGAGAGTCAGGTTATATGCACTCGGAAATACAGACGCAGGCAGGGAATTCCACTCTTTAGATGTGCGCATTATAAAAGATGATGAGAAGCGCTTAGTGCGGATTATGGGTATATCAACTAAGAACGGATGGTAGCCGGCCGTGTGTCTGGATGTCCGATGGAAGAAAGGTGACGGTGGTATGAGCTCATGCAGCTCATCGTGCTCATGCAGCTTTTGCGTGAAAGAGTAAAAACATCCATAATTACAAGCTTTCGCATTTATTTTAGTAGGAAGTGAGAATTATTTTTGTTCTAAGTTACAAGATTTTACAGTTAAACTTGGAGTAATTAAGGACGTAAATGAACGTTTTAAATGCTTTCCAACGATGTGTAGTTAAGATAGGGAGTGTTTTGTTGGAAAATAAAAAGGACACGCGTCTAATTTCTGAGAATGAGCGCGATTTGACAGTAACACAGTTATCTGTTAAAGCTTAAGTAAAAAGCATTAACGGTTAACTTGGAATTCCCGAGGGTTAGTGACAGACTGAATCATACACAACTATATTTAGGATTACTATTAGTCTTTGGTGGTTACCTTGATGATCATAAAATGAATGACATGAAAAAAAGAAGGTTCAAATTCAAATCATTTATTGCGGGTCACATCACATAATTAAGTTAGAGGGTAGGTACAGACTGGGATACATGTGACGCCCTGCAAGGTTACAACAGGGTCCTTTATTTTTGGTCCTTACCAAGAACCTAGGCATGATTTCTTAGAGCAATATTAGCTTCTGCCCATATGACAACTACCTACTTTAAGAATTAAGTAAGCTAAACAGGGAATACATAATTATACCAAGGCACAGAGACAAGGGAACAAAAAAACTGGATAAACTTATCCTATTCGCTAAGCTAGATTGGTAATCTGTATGTGTGGTAGATTTCAGCTAATCCGTTAAGCCGTAATAGCGTGCTTCAAACAAACATAAAAACTTTCAGATGTGAAACAAACAGTTGAAATTTCCACAGATGTATTTTTGTTGCTGCTATAACAACAAATACTGAAAAACAGAATAACATAAATATTTAAGGGGGCTCCCATACAACAAATGTGTTTTTTTTGCTTTTTTAAAGTTAATGGTACGGAACCCGGCTTTTATGTTACGTACTAATTACACCACAGAGATGAGAGATAATGTCATAGTTGCAAGTCTAAGACATAAGTTTACTCTACTAGGTCGTACGTAGTCTCTTTATAGCAGAGAGCTTTGATACTTTCTACGAAATGGCTGTCACACAAGCCCCCATTAGGGTAGCCAGGTGTCCGGCTTTAGCCGGCCGGACGTGTTTGGCTTTTTACGGACGTGTCCGGCGAAATATTTTTTTGTCCGGCCTGTCCATGTTTTGTTAGGCTGCCGCGACAGTCAAAAGTCAAGCGCACAAGTAAAGCCACGCACGGGCCACGACGAAACTGCCCAGCGCTGCAGCGGTACATAATAAAAAGTTTAAATAAGTTACTCAGTTGTAAGTTACTCAGTTGTTTTTTTAGGGTTCCGTACCCAAAGGGTTAAACGGGACCCTATTACTAAGGTTCTGCTGTCCGTCTGTCTGTCTGTCTATTCGTCTGTCTGTCTGTCACCAGGCTGCATCTCATGAACCGTGGTAGCTAGACAGTTGAAATTTACACAGATGATGTATTTCTGTTGCCACTATAACAAAAAAAGCTAAAAACCAGAATAAAATAAATAATTAAGGGGTCTCCTATACAAAAAACGTGATTTTTTTGCTCGTTTTTATAGATAATGGTGCGGAACCTTTCGTCCGACACGCACTTGGCCGGTTTTTTTTATTATAAAATACTGTCCGGCTTTTAGAACAAATATGACGGCTTTAAAAAAGCTAGGCCCAGCTTTATGGTAAAATGTCCGGCCAAATTAAGCACCGAGTCCGGCTTTTTTGTTTTCGGACCTGGCAACCCTAGCCCCAACCAACAAGATCACGGATGGTTTTCTCCAGTGGGATTTCCAGAGGTCGACGCTCAAAAGGTTGCAGAGATTCTACACGGCTCTCTTGTGACCGAGCTCAAGAGTACTAAGCAGTGCTGTCTGTTCGTGTAGTAGTAATGTTGCACGTCTAGGGCTTCGAACGAGACGCTTGTAACCGTGCATCCACATCGCAGATACTTTTTGTTGATCAACGTTTCCAAGTGTTATTAAGGCACTCGGCAACATCCGACAACAAAGTTATTTATTGTTGATAAATATGCTGTGTTAGATGTTAAGCAACGATGCCCTACACAGTCAACATTCTGTACTCTGTAATAAGTCTGTTGCCTGCAGAAGTTGGGGAACATTATATGTCGTGCTACTCGATTTACGATTGTTGACGTATGTTGCTAGGTAACACTGAAACGTTGATCTACAAAAAGTAACTTAGGTGTAGTTCGGTTTGTTATATTTTGTTAATTTATGTTATTGGCGATATGGACGCGATGAGTAACAATCAACTTACAGTAGCAAGTAGCCACAAAAGTTACAGTATGTTACCATGTTGCTTAACAAAAACTAACTGCGCTGTAGAAGCACCGTTAAGGGACACGATCAGTATTTCATCGAATCAATTCATCGATCTAGGTAGTAAGATTGACGATAGATTACTTATTAAATTTTAACTATCACAGAACCCATTGAACTTCAAACTAAGCAAACCTAGTACTGTAGCTGCTAGACAACGAATTAAACATAACTACCTTGATGCATTAAAAATAAACGAGTAGTTAAAATTTTTCGTTTTTCAACTACGGATTTAAACAAACTTAATTTCGAGGTTTTCTGCTTCTTTCTTGCTACGATCAAAACTTAGAGGCGGCATTATATATTCATTGCCAATTTTCAGTCTGGCCACATTGGGTTCTGATAGCTTAGACCACGATATTGCGAGTTGCGACCGGATCGACGTTGCACCTTATTTTGACGACTTACCTAGATAATATTTTTATTGCGCGAAGTTTAATACATCATTATCATCATCATTATTTCAGCCACAAGACGTCACCTGCTGAACATAGGCCTCCCCCAGTGACTTCCAAATCAGCCGGTTGAAAACGGCCTGCATCCAGCGTCGTCTTGCAACTTTTACCAGGTCGCAATCAAGGTTTAAGTTCAATACGCTATAATCTAACTAAATTCAATAACCTTGATAGAGCTGGTAAATCGTATGACATTTTTTTATGTTATCACAAAATACGTGTTTTTATTAACTTATATAATTAACTTTAGTTAACGACGTAATTTATCTTTTGTATGGTTTTAGTTTTTGCTATCGAGTAATGTGAAACACGGCATAATTAAAATGCAAACAATTATTTAAACACCGGGAGCGAGTTACATTGATGTCTTAAAACATACTTGAACCATGGTAACTTTTTTTCTGGGTATGACAGATATGTATAGTAACGTACAATCCCCGGCATGAATCTTAAGCGCTCGGGTAAAGAGTAAGGATCGTTTTGCGCATCTAACTAGACGATTATAGTATCAGAGACGTGTGTGCGCGGAGCAAACAACCAACCAATCACGTAACCGTAATGGTCTTTTGCGCATCTTTCGTTCAGCGTTCAAAATCTGTGCCATTAGTTGTACGCATAGTTCTGATTAGATGTTCTTCTATTCTATTTTCTATGAACTGTCGACGCCCACACTTCGCCGCTGTACTGGGTCCTTCGCTCTAGACAGTGGTATGATGCCTTTTGCGCCTCTTGAGTTATTTTAAATAAACTTCTTCGTCTTTCCAATAACATCTTAAACTCTTGTTTTAATAACGTAGTATTTTTACGCGTTCATGTCTTTGCCGTAACTAGGGATTGGCACGGAGCTCAGGCCCGAGAGGGGCGCAGAAATGACTGAACCAAACCATGTTTTGGTGGTTTTCGTCCATTTCTCTGATCTGAGTTTTGGTAGGATACTTGGGCGCAGTTATAGACGCTCGCACCGGGAGCATAAGTCTAGTTAGTTTACGTACGGTTTATGTTAAGCTCGGATCTAACCCTCGACCTCATAACCACTCTATCCGTGAACACAAAACAGTAGTTACCTGGTATTTTTACGTAAAACTTAACACAAAAAGGGTAAACTAAAGTCTGTTGATCTCTGTAGCCCAGAGTCAAGCAGTTCGGTCGGACTTGGCGTCGCCATCTCTGATGTCCCGGGTTCGTTTCCCGGTCCGGTCGAAGTAAAAAACTATTTTTTCTACATTATATCGGGTCTGGGTGCTGTGGTACCGCCGTTGATTCCTATTGTGCTTTAGGTACGTTGGATCAGGGCAATGTGATGCTGTTCAATATTTATTATTACATATTATTAAAGTAAAACTATTTTTAAAGCTTACGACCCCAACTGAACTTGCAGAAATCAGTGCGATTTATCGTCGTAACTAGCGTAGTTTTCTATCACAAGGGATAGCTTTAGGCGAATGCCTCTTAACTATTAGTTAAAGTAACCATACAGGTTAAGGCATTTAGAAATTACGTGGCTATATTGAAATTGCATAGAATTTCAGGAATGCAATAGGACTGGAATTATTATGAATAGAAATTGAGAATGCAATTTTCTGTCTAGATTCTAGATAGATAAAGATATAAAATGTTTATTTATGGAAGGTTTTATTGCTGTTTGGAAAAGCTACTTTTTATGAAGACTCTTTAGTAATAAAAAAAAAATCGTATATTTTTCACTAGTATTTTTTTATATTGATCTTCAAACTTCAATTTTATAGTAATAGTTTCGAATGAGTCTTGAAATAAGCTGATATTAGCTTTTTGAATGACCATCCGTAATTTCTTGATCTGGAATTAAATAAAAACTAATTGTTAAAAATTATTACATCTATTAAAGTTATTTGTTACGAAAATAGCTTGGTCAGTATTAATACAATTCTACTGCCTATTGGAAATATCTATGATTAATAAATAAATGGTAAGTAATATTATTAAATTGTATTTTACAAATCGCACCTGTACCTAACCTAGTAATTATAATAACGATTTCAAATAAAAGCCAATAAGAATCATTCCTCCGTAAACATTATCCCGTTTTGTTTACAAATTCCAACTAAATTATAGCTTTAAATTACGAGAAAACACTCGGCACGAGCGCATTAGGGAGAACTGTACATCATTAGGACTGAAGATGCATTGGGGACGTCAGCGGAGCCCTAAAACCATAAATACTCCACCGCAACACGAACGTCCATCACGCCGACTTTAACGCACTAATGTAATCAACTACACCAATAAACCATTAACTGAAACGTAAATAAACTCCTAAATGCATCCACTGAACATAAATAACCAACCACAATAAGACTAAACAACATAATCCTTGAAGGTACGGCGAAATGAAAGTTGTACTGATTTCAATGGAAATTCTCAACTTAATCGCTTCCGTATGCAAATAACCACGTTATACTTGTCGTTTATAGTTAAATGCGGCATATTCCGCCACCCGATCGATATCAAAAAGGCAATAATAAGTAAAGAACTCACCTCTAGCGTATGTAAACAAATGGAAACAGACGACCAAGAAAATCCAGTTACCGATCCCAAACCGGCATATCCCTGTCCGACACATTTTGCAAATCACTATAACAACACTACACAATAAGGTTTAATTCATCGCTATCACATTTTCACATAAAATTCACGTGTTATTAGCGTAATCATTTTACAACTGATATTATCGAGGCGACATTGAACCGTCCGCCATTTTCACGAGACCGCTCCGTTCGGAAACACAACTCAATAATGAAAGGGCAATGCCCGGGACGAAATGTCACGATTACGAACTTCGCGGCATTTGAGGGTTACGGTGTGAAGCTAGCTACAGAACTAGTGAGGCCAGTAGCATCGATTCTCGATTAATATTCGAACAAAGTTCACAACATGGCAAATCTCACCAAGTTCATAATAATCAAGGAAACATATTCTTGTTGTAAGCTGCAAAAGTAATAAAAAACAAGTATTTTCAATACATTTGTCTTTTGAATTGGTAGACAAGGTAAAAAAAGGCTGAACTATACAAAACTACAAATTACTGGTTCAACTAACCAAACGCAAAAAAAACACAAAGTCAATTCCATGAATTTGACAGATTTCGTAATTGACGTTTTAGTTCTCATGAAAAGCAAGCGAACTTGGTTTTGTTTGTCCTCTAATTTTATTTGTTTACAAGCTAACATTACTTTAATATAATTATTAAGCAAGTATATCTTTAGCTTAAGAAGGTTTTATCCATCATGGAATTAGTATATTCCATGAGGCGTAAGCCTCTAAAATGTGAACCACCTCACTTTGAAAGGTAAGTTAATGTTTTACTCATATTGCCTCACAAATATTTGCAAAAAACTGCTTAAAACCACTTCTTATCTTTCAATCTACTTTATAAATCTCTCTATTTTGATAATTGACTGCGAAGTCTGTTTTTTCCAGTTCAACAGACACAGAAGTGGTACGTCCTATTTGCACCATATCAACATGCAATATCATCGCGTTCTCGTCTCCAACGGAGCTGTCTGACGTGGATGGTGACACCTGGGGTGGTCATGTGTACGTGTGTGACCTGGACACGCCCTGGGACAGCCACAAAGTCACTAGTACTGCGCACCCAGTGAGTATTACTTCTGCACTCTAACTACACTCTACCTCCGACTTACTACCGTGTGTAAAATATGCTTGTATGTAAAACGTAATAATAGCAAGTATATAGAGTGTGAAACTGGGATATGTTAGGTTAAAATGCATAGCAAGGTATGAAATAACATTGTCTATTCTGGAAAACATCTGAATTATCTCAATGATCTACACTCACAGAGCTATTTCAAAGTGACACAGGAAACAGCAACCATACTGAAACTTCTGAATGTCTTTACTAATTTAGAAGTGTGTGGAATACCATCCTGAGAGTCCTAAAGTACCTAGAATTGCATAACAGGAGATTTATTTAGTAGTATTTAGATAGGGATTTTAAAGCAGCTATTACAATATTGATATGATCCCAGTTCAAATCATTATTGCTGTAACAAAACTTGTATCTGGCTTATCCTTATTAATATTGTAATATTTATTTCAAATCCATTCGCTGATCATAAATGCCTGTTTAAACCGCAGAGTTATCCGCTACTGTCTGGGGTAGTGCAATCCCTTGCAAGTCCTGTGCAAGTCTTATAATTACAAGTTGAACTAACAAACATAATTCAAAACTGAAGTTTTGTTATCTGAAACACAGGTACTTAGGTTTTTTTTTAAATTTAGTGTGAGTGTCATTGAATATATCCAGTTATGCTTAGTAGGTATTACCACTACCCACGACGGTAGCAGATAACTCTGCAGTTTTAAATACGCATTAATTATGAAGTTGACTTGTGTATTATTTAAATACTACCATATTTATTCTAGGTCTCAGCCCTAGAATGGGACAGTGAGGGCAAACAGATCCTCGTGGCTACCACCTCAGGGGAGGTGTCAGTTTTCGGACCGAAGGAGTATTTGCTGAATGAGTGGACATGCCTGTACAGTGCTAGTTTCCCAGGTAAATCTACTTGTTTGGAATTTACTTGTGATATATATACATACGCACATAATTGCCTATGTGTTAGATCCATATGGTGAATTATATAACACTCATTAGTTAAAAACAATGATATGAATGTTTGTTGGTCATGGTCCTATAGGTTTGTGTTTCTAAATCATTAGTAAAATTGTGTTTAATACTCAAGTTAGTTGTATGTGTATCTTCATATGTACCTAAGGCTCGGAATCTATGCTGCTGGAATCCATTGGCAACCGCAAGAATCCGTTTAAAAAACGACCTTATTGCTTATGCGATAGATTGAATCTGTGTTAACCCGGTCCGGTTTCCGGCTGGGTATAGACCGAGCCTCTCTTCAATGGCAAATGAATGATGCTGATTCTGCATACATATTTCTTTCTTTCTTTTCACCTCAAATAAGGTGTTATATGCAAGCATTAGTTGTGTCAACTTGGGGCTTATCACTCAACTTTTTGATTTCAATCCCCATTGAAACTAGGACATACCGGAATGTCATATCAACACATGAGACAGTCCCGAGTCTCTCCATCGAATTCTAAACTTTATACCTTTAAATAAAAGTTCAGAATTGATCAAAGGAACTCATCAGTCCCTGGTTAAATGTTTTACTCAACGTCTATAATGTCCGTCAGGTGAACACATAATAAAGTCAGCGTTCTTCCACAACGGGCGCCGCATCGTTGCCTGCGAGAAGAAGCCCGACGCCCCCATCACCGACAAGTTCCAGATGTTGAGGTCTACACCTACGCTTAAAGGCTTCGGGTATGCTTTTAAATAAATAAAAATGTCTGCAACTGGTGCAAATGAAACTATTTTTTTAGGGTTCCGTACCCAAAGGGTAAAACGGGACCTATTACTGAGGCTCCTCTGTCCGTCTGTCACTCACCAGGCTGTATCTCATGAACCGTGATAAAGAGTCAAATTTTCACAGATGATGTATTTCTATTGCCGCTATAATAACAAATACTAAATAACAGAATATAATAAATATTTAAGAGAGCTCCCATTCAACAAACGTAATTTTTTTGCCGTTTTTATAGAAAATGGTACGGAACCCTTCGTGCGCGAGTCCGACTCGCACTTGACTGGTTTTTTATCTTTTTTCTTTATGCTCTTTCATTAAGAGCTAAAGTCTGCCTTTTTTTTGGTGTAGCAAATCATTTCTTAGGCATTTCTAATGGAAATACTCATCATTACACATTTATAAGGTAGAGTAAGAACCTGTTACACCTGCCTAGCTTGAACTTACTGATTATGTCTTGTAAAATGTATATCCTGTAAAATCAGGCTGACAAAGGTGACTGACTTTGTCGCGCCGTTTCTTCTCATCACCAACCGATATGTAGTCCTGAAGCGGTGGTAGGGCTAAGTTGTATTTTGGGACGTGTTCAAGAGGGCATAATAAATAAATAAATATTGGACAACATCACATACATTGCTCTGATCCTAAGGTAAGTAGCTAAAGCACTTGTGTTATAGAAATCAGAAACAACGACGGTACCACAACACCCAGACCCGAGCCAATATAGAAAAGTTCGTTTTCTACATTGACCCGACCGGGGATCGAACCCGGAACCTCAGAGAAGGCGGCGCCATTTACAGTCCGGCGTGCTCGCCTCTCGGCTACGGAGGTCGTCAAACTCAAACGTCACAAATAATACCAATAAAGAATTTAAATTTGAATAATCCTTTATGTTGGTCCAAATTGACTACGACTGGTTTATCCCCAGCGGTGTGGCGTGCGCCGGCGCAGCCATAGTGACAGCCACAGGTCTAGTCGGTGCGCTGACCCCGCCAGCGGAGGGGAATCGGGCTCTCAGCGTCACTGAGTCCCTTAGGGCTGCGAGAGAGTACGTCACTGCGGCCAGCATCGCGCACAAGAGTAAGTAGATTATACAGGGTTCATCATCATCATCACCAGCCTACATCAGTCCACTGCTGGACACAGGCCTCTCCAAAAGGAGGATTTTGCTATAATCGCCACGCTTGGCAGGCGGGTTGGCGATCGCAATTTGGCCAATGGTGGAGAGGAGACGCTGCTGCCCGTCTTCTTACGGCGGTTCTCCTGTAGTCGCTTACGACACCCATAGGAAGAGAAGGGGTGGTGCTATTCTTTTAACGAGCCGGCACCACACGGCACGGATACAGGGTTATTCATGTTTATTTAATCACTTCATAATGTACATTATTATAGATGGTCAATAGTAACATTACAACCTCCAAAAGGCAAAACATCAACAACCTCGCACGACTGGATAGCTAACCTCATTAACAACATTTGTTCTACGAGTTTTATCATAATTCAATACAAAAATTAAAAATGATTTTCCAAGCTCCTATTGTACTGTCGTGATATTTGTGAGTCTATGTTCCATCACAAAATAGAAAAAATACAGAAGGTCCACTCCCGCCGTTCTCGAAAACAACAGCATAAATTGGGCTGACTGCCTAGGGTTGCTATTCTGATTGTTGAAATAAATAAGTGTGCTTTATTACACACTTTATGATACAAAGATTAGTTTATTCATTCATCTTATCATACGCCCAGGCCTAAATGGGAAGACAGAGCAATAATAAAATTACTCTCCCCAACTTGGCTTCTTCAATGACTGTCGTTTAACAGCGGCGGCAGCTGCGCGCTGTTAGAAATATACGTACTAACTACATTATATTATATTGTATTATTTATCTATTATGACATATACTGACATTTCTAGGTGACGTGTTTATCCTAGCAACGACAATGTAAAAATAATCAATGAATAATTTAATATGTTTATTATCTTTTATTCCACGCTTACCTAAAACACTGGTGTTATACCAGTTACGATTTAAGGAAAATTTAAAAGCTCATTCCTGCTGAATGTGTAATGGAATGAATGATTGATCGCTATCAAAACTTATCTTTACCTTGACTTCTTACTGACTTTACTACCAAGAGAAAACCTAGATTTAGTTTTATATACCTCTTAATATTATTTGAAAATTTGAATAACGTGTAATCACAATTTTGTGTTGTATTCAAACATCCAATTCAGATGCGCACAGAGATAAGAACATTCAGACGTAAAATGAAATTGATATTAATTTTTTTATGAAAGTAAAATGTGAAAAAATTATCAAAAATCGTAGAACAAATGTTGTTGCTTATGACGTTAGCTACCTAATCTTGCGAGGTTGTTGATTGTTTACAAATAACTCCGTGTGTTAGACAACATCACATTACTTTGATCCTAAGGTAAGTAGCTAAAGCCCTTGTGTTATAGAAATCAGAAACAACGTTAGTTTTCTACATTGACCCGACCGGGAAACTACAAAAAACCCATACATTGTTGGTAAAGTCTTATGTAGTCCCCAAATTTTGTGTTTTTAATCTTTTTAAGATCTTAAGAAGCTGCGTTCTTCCCAATTCTATCTCTATTTTCTATTACTCAACTATTCAAACTGCTCTATACTATCTATACCTGAAGGTTCTTTGGAAGAGACCGCTTCTAGCGATGAGAACGCCTAAATTGTACAATTTTATGCATTCATTTTGTGCAATAAAGAGTATATGAAAACCAAATAGATGCTGAATACAAATGACGAGTTTAACGTATTTAAACACGTAGTAAAATATCATTGTCTCTCTCCAGGCGGCAACCTGGTGATAGCGGCGGTGTGTCGCGCGGCGCACGTGTGGTGCGTGCGCGTGTGCGTGGCGAGCGTCACGCGCGCGCCGCACGCGCGTCCCGCGCCCCCCGCGCCGCCGCATCTGACACTACAGCCCGCGCCTGCGCTCTACCTGCCTGATGCGGACACGCAGCCGCCCGGTGAGTTAGTAGTGTCTTACTCTGCAGGTAGATGGCGCCGCTGGGTGAGTTAGTTGTGTCTAGGTTTGATAAAAGATGGCGCTGTCTGTATCATTGCGCCGCCCGTACCTAAATTGTACCTGCCTGATGCCGACTCGATACTGTCGGATGAGTTATTTTTCCCGTATTACAGATTCCTAGGTGCTGTCACACACAATTAATAAGAGATGTCGCTAGTAATGCCAGTTTATTAGGTCGTAGATGGAGTGCACTGCTGTACTCGCCTCTTAGCTGACAAGAGATGGCGCTAGTTATACTAGTGAATAGAGTCTCACTTTGCAGATAGATGGCGCTGTCTGAACGCAAGAGAACTGCTCTGTTTTTCCTATGCTTCACTTGCGATTACGTGGCCTCCATTCTATAACCTTAGGTGCTTGATGCAGAACACTTTTGACCGGGCAAAATTATCCTTGGGGGAGGCCTATGTTCAGTAGACGTCCTATGGCTTAAATGATGATTAGTACCTCTTCGTAATTGGGGCTAGTTAAACTCTTCTCCATGTCATAATTATGGCAGTCTACTGCTGGACTTAATCCTCCAAAGAGCGCCAAAGATCGTGATCTCCCGCCTTTTTTATCCAGCCACTGCCAGCCATATTCCTAAGGTAGTCGGTCCATCGAGCTGGACTCGAGTTAAACTCCTTATCAACAACAAATTGTTATTGTTTCAGCATCAATAACCTGGTGCCTCCGTGAGGACACAGATTCTCTTTTGGTAGCGGGGTCTACGTTGACATTATGGAAACTGACGGAGCGGTCCCATCCGGTACACAAGTTGTTTAGTAAAGGTAAAGTACATTGTTTTGTTTAGCTCAATTATTCGTTTCTTAAGTCATTTAAATTGTTTTTATAAGTTATTTGCATCCTCTAGACTTTCGGGGGCTGATGATGAGTATATGTAAGACCACAATAGTAATAGTCATTTAGGTGAGAAGATTTTCATACCATTATTTGATTTGAGTTAAGCGAACTTTAGCGAAGGTCGACTCGCATTTGACCGTTTTTAGGGTTCCGTACCCAAAGGCTAAAAGGGGGACCCTATTACTAATACTCCGCTGTCCGTCCGTCTGTCCATCCATCACCAGGCTGTATCTCAAAATCCGTGATAGTTAGACAGTTGACATTTTCACAGACGATGTATTTCTGTTGCCGCTATAGCAATAAATACAAAAAAATAGAATAAACCAAATATTTAAGTGGGCTCCCATACAACAAGAGTTTTTTTTTTGTTGTTTTTATAGATAATGCTACGGAACCCTTCGTGCGCGAGTCCGACTTTCGTTTAGCTATAAAGCTTGTTTTATATAGCGAATGGACATTGATTTTGGATTCCAAAAAAAATTCTTCTCATGCTTTAATACATATCTCTTTGTATGGGACCAACATCCCATTGGGTGTTATTTTTTAATCTGTTTATTAGTATATATAGAATCATTATATCGTTATATGAATAAATAGAAATGAAAATAATATTCTTATTATATTATTTCTGCAGGTGCTTTACAGGGCAGTACTACACCCGGGGGCGGGCCTAAACCTTCAAGCGATTGCTTCAACACAGTGGTAAGTGATATATTGTAATACGAGGGTCATATTTAAACATTTTAAAATACGCCAGTAGAAAAATACGCAACCATGAAAAAACGTATTAAAATTTCGAATTGGGAACTTTTTGTGAATCTGCAGATGTGTAAAATCAATGTAATGTCATTTGTTTTTACAAATTGGCGGTAGTTAAGAAAGTGTTATATTTTTAGGTGTGGCAACAAACAGCAATATGGCCGATCGAGGGCGGGGAGAGCGCTGTCCAAGTAGCGAGCACTAAACTGCCTCTCTGTCCTCCTTACGCGGTGCTGGCAACACCGAAAGCGTTGCATCTAGTCCATAGAGATAATCATCATTATGTAAGTATTTTTTTAACCCTCGACGCAAAAAGAGAGAGGTGTTATAAGTTTAACGTGTCTGTCTGTGTATCTGTCTGTGGTATCGTAGCTCCTAAATGGATGAAACTATTTTTGTTTAGTTTTTCTAAAACTAGTCAGCTTCAACTGTTTGATGGTTTTTTTTTTCTATTTATTCAGGACAACAAACATTCT
This sequence comes from Anania fuscalis, assembly GCA_950371115.1. Taxonomy (NCBI): domain Eukaryota; kingdom Metazoa; phylum Arthropoda; class Insecta; order Lepidoptera; family Crambidae; genus Anania; species Anania fuscalis. The sequence continues at coordinate 8,628,931 of OX493353.1, read as the reverse complement.
TACAATAAATCTTAATTTAAAATACTACATTACCTACTATACATATAAGTAATTGTAGGACCAACAACATTGTCCACATAGAGATGTGATATTTAAGTTGAGAGCAGACATCTGATGAAGTTAAAATAAAACTAAAACTAGGGTGATTCCGAAATCATCAGCTCCATTCCATTGAGCATGGTATTCGGCACTCTTACTGTCTAAAATGTAAGCTAAAGAAGCAAATAAATGGTTCAAAGCCATTAAAAACTATTTGTCCAAAAAAATCCTTTACATAATTCTCGTCAAGACTGAAACGCGCTGGATTTTAGTAAAAATAAATTATTAAGACTTACTAGGCAATTTTTTGTCTATATTTGGTAATTAATAAACCGAGTGTGCAAAGTTATGCAAGTGCATTAGTCTATTTGCAAATCTTGTAGCTTTAAACGAGCAATTCTTGGTATATAGTATAATTATAATCTGGATCTCGGAAACGGCTCCAACGATTTTCATGAAATTTTGTATGCAGGACGTTTCCGTTGCCATAAATCGATCTAGCTAGATTTCATTTTTAGTGAAAAGAAATACCATTCAGGTACAAACAGGTACAGGTCATCCAGGGACTATACTTTTACTGGTAGTGATGCAAGCTACATTTCATTCTATTCTAGCGCAAAAAAAAACATTTTTTTTTGAACATTTTAAAGAGTGCGGAATATTATAGTCAGTTATCATTTATGTATACGAGGTCGAGGATATCTCGTTTTTGAAGTCCTCCGTAGCCGAGAGGCGTGCACGCCGGACTATATGGCGTTGCCATCTCTGAGGTTCCGGGTTCGACCCCCGGTCGGATCAATGTAGAAAACGAACTTTTCTATATTGTCTCGGGTCTCGATATTGTGGCACCGTCGTTGTTTCTGATTTCTATAACACAAGTTTTAGCTACTTACCTTAGGGCAATGTATGTGATGTTGTCCAATATTTATTTATTTATTATTTATAGATTTGTTCTCGGCCGGTGATCGCCAGCGGGGGCTTGGCGGAGGCCCCGGCGGGCGCGGGCTCGCCCCCCAAGAAGCCCAAGTACGGCCCTGGCGCTGTGCCGGTGAGTTGTGTGCTGTAGTCTAGTCTACCCTCGCGTCTGCGTATACACTCGCTTGCGCGGGCTCGCCCCCCAAGAAGCCCAAGTACGGCCCTGGCGCTGTGCCGGTGAGTTGTGTGCTGTAGTCTAGTCTACCCTCGCGTCTGCGTATACACTCGCTTGCGCGGGCTCGCCCCCCAAGAAGCCCAAGTACGGCCCTGGCGCTGTGCCGGTGAGTTGTGTGCTGTAGTCTAGTCTACCCTCGCGTCTGCGTATACACTCGCTTACAAGCTTATAATCAAATAGGCTCGTATAGGGATGACGACCTGGGTAAAGAAAATAAAATTCTATTTGGTTCGTCAGTTAGATTATCAAAAAATAACGGACTCTTATTCTATCTTTTGTCATGCAACCAAAAAATTTTAAAGATAAAGCGCGTCAACGTTTAGGAGAGGGGGCTTGTTACGTCACTTCTAAGTAAAAATGATGCCTAAGCGTGACGTCATGCGACATTTTAAATAAATATAACCTCTGTAATGTTTTGATTATGTGAAAAAAAAATTCGTGTCCAATACTTGTTGATAATCTACCTGATAGACGAAGAAAAAGAAGCTTAAAATTTTTCAACAGCATTTATTTCAGGATATTAAATAAATTAATGTTTCAATGTATTAAATAACCCGCCTGCCAAGCGTGGCGAGTATGGCAAAAACCCCCCGATGACAGAAGTTACTGGGGGAGGCCTATGTTCAGCAGTGGACTTCCTGTGGCTGAAACGACGAAAAATAACTAATTAAACTAGACATAGTGTGGTTCATTCTTTTAAGTGCTATTCCACCAGTGTCATAAAAAGCCTAATATTTATCTATAAATAACAAAGTTTTTAATATTAAAATAAATCTGCTGCTGTGATACTAAAATGCTATTCAAATAAAATCTACGTAACAACAATTTTTTTCTTGATTCTAACATATATAAACATATAATAACGTTAATCTTGTAATTATTTATTTATTATTTATATATAATTATTAAAAATAATAAGAGTTATTTTTATTAATAACAAGATTAACGTGTAAAACTATGATCATGCTAAACGTTTATGGCCTTACTACAAAAAAGGTGTCTAGGTTTAAACAAGATTAGCCAACCAATTTTAAATGTAAGTCATTATTACCGAGACATGTCTGATGTGTCAACATTTTAAATTGGTTGAATATTTAGACATCCTTTAAACCTAGTCTACCTTTTTAGGGTTCCGTACCCAAAGGGTATAACGGGACAGCGGATCCTTAGTACTCCGCTCTCCGTCTGTCTCGTCTGTCCGCCCGTCTGTCACCAAGCTATATCTCTTGAACCGTGATAGTTAGAGAGTTAAAATTTTCACAGATGATGTATTTCTGTTGCCGCTATAACAACAAATACTGAAAAACAGAATACAATAAATATTTAAGGGGGCTCCCATGCAACAAATGTTTTTTTTTTGGCCGTTTTTATAGATAATGGTACGGAACCCTTCGTGCGCGAGTCCGACTGGCATCTGGCCGGATTTTATCATTCTATTTTTATTTGTTTATTTCCAAGCTTAAATCTATTATATAATAAGGCCAATAATGTTTCCATAGAGTGCGTCAACGTGCGCCGTGCTGTCCTACGTAGAGATGTCTCAGCTCGGCGGTGTGTGCGTGTGTGTGGACACGCACGCGTGTTTGCATGTGTTCCGGCTGCAGCTGTGGCCGGATATACGTGAGTATAAGGGTTTTTTGGACTACCAATAAAAACCAATAAATAAACCAATTTATTTTTGCAAATAGGCTTAAACTAAGCACTTTTACACGTCCCATTATTTTTTTCCCTACCACTGCTTCGGGACAAGTTTGGGCTAGAGCCGAGAAGAGCATTTACCATAAAAAATATGATGGGTTTTTATAAAAAAATATGATGTTTTGTTTATGCAGTTACATGCTAGGATTTCCTCAGAATAAATAATAGTAGTATTAGAAGATACGCTTGACATGTGCGCTAGAGTAACGCACGCGTTACTCTAGCGCACATGTCAAGCGTGTTCCCATTTCTTTATGTAGGGAGGGAGACCCTTGTTAAGATTTAAGGATTGTGCAAAGCGAGACATGATCACGTTTAAGATCGATTGTGATAAGTGGGAAAGCTATGCCAATGACCGCGACGAATGGAGAAGACTACTTGCTGACAAAGGTGACTGAGTTTGTTGCGCCGCTTCTTCTCATCACCAGCCGATATGTAGTCCCGAAGCGGTGGTAGGAAAAAAAAAATTGGGACATGTAAAAGTGCCATTGATGGCCAATTTGCAAAAATAAATGACTTTGACTTTGACTTTGAGGGTTGCACATCACACGACAATGCATGGTTTGAGTCTCTCGCCGACAAGCGATTGAGACGGCACAAATCTGAAAGTGATGCTGCAACTCCAGCCAACACACAGTTTATATGCCGAGTGTGCGACCGTATATGTCGTTCGCGTATAGCGCTCTACAGCCATGAACGACATTGTAATAGACGCTGATTGAATCATCTGTAAAGATGGATCAAGGCCTATGATGAAGTTATAATAACTATCTGTCATTGAAAGTCCAGTTAAAATCAGTTCAACCATTTAGGAGAGCCGTTTAGCTGGAACAATAAGATACTATTTATCGAAATCCTAATCAAAATGTATCCTTTTTCAAAGGCAGGTGTTCATTTTATTTCATGCCATTTAATAACCAAACTTACCGATCCTAGATCATGGGCAAAACGTACCATACTTAAATAGAAACTTAACATAGAGTTAAGAAAAAGATTCTTTACGTAAATATCTTCTATTCCAGCAAGCCCCATGGCGCATGCGACACTAGCTTGCAATCTTCTCGAGTACTCGCTAGTGTCGGGCGCCGACTGCCTGGACCTACTGCTCACCCTCAAGCAGAGCATCGTGGAGCCGCTGTATGAGAGGTGAGTCCGTGTGTAGTGAGGCCGGTGAACGAGAGGTGAGTCCGTGTGTAGTGAGGCCGGTGTACGAGAGGTGAGTCCGTGTGTAGTGAGGCCGGTGTACGAGAGGTGAGTCCGTGTGTAGTGAGGCCGGTGTACGAGAGGTGAGTCCGTGTGTAGTGAGGCCGGTGTACGAGAGGTGAGTCCGTGTGTAGTGAGGCCGGTGTACGAGAGGTGAGTCCGTGTGTAGTGAGGCCGGTGTACGAGAGGTGAGTCCGTGTGTAGTGAGGCCGGTGTACGAGAGGTGAGTCCGTGTGTAGTGAGGCCGGTGTACGAGAGGTGAGTCCGTGTGTAGTGAGGCCGGTGTACGAGAGGTGAGTCCGTGTGTAGTGAGGCCGGTGTACGAGAGGTGAGTCCGTGTGTAGTGAGGCCGGTGTACGAGAGGTGAGTCCGTGTGTAGTGAGGCCGGTGTACGAGAGGTGAGTCCGTGTGTAGTGAGGCCGGTGTACGAGAGGTGAGTCCGTGTGTAGTGAGGCCGGTGTACGAGAGGTGAGTCCGTGTGTAGTGAGGCCGGTGTACGAGAGGTGAGTCCGTGTGTAGTGAGGCCGGTGTACGAGAGGTGAGTCCGTGTGTAGTGAGGCCGGTGTACGAGAGGTGAGTCCGTGTGTAGTGAGGCCGGTGTACGAGAGGTGAGTCCGTGTGTAGTGAGGCCGGTGTACGAGAGGTGAGTCCGTGTCCAGTGAGGCCGCTGTACGAGAGGTGAGTCCGTGTGTAGTGAGGCCGGTGTACGAGAGGTGAATCCGTGTCCAGTGAGGCCGGTGTACGAGAGGTGAGTCCGTGTGTAGTGAGGCCGGTGTACGAGAAGTGAGTCCGTTTTCAGTGAGGCCGCGTTACGAGAGGTGAGTCCGTGTGTAGTGAGGCCGGTGTACGAGAGGTGAGTCTGTGTGTAGTGAGGCCGGTGTACGAGAGGTGAGTCCGTTTTCAGTGAGGCCGCGTTACGAGAGGTGAGTCCGTGTGTAGTGAGGCCGGTGTACGAGAGGTGAGTCCGTGTCCAGTGAGGCCGGTGTACGAGAGGTGAGTCCGTGTGTAGTGAGGCCGGTGTACGAGAGGTGAGTCCGTGTCCAGTAAGGCCGGTGTACGAGAGGTGAGTCCGTGTGTAGTGAGGCCGGTGTACGAGAGGTGAGTCCGTGTGTAGTGAGGCCGGTGTACGAGAGGTGAGTCCGTGTGTAGTGAGGCCGGTGTACGAGAGGTGAGTCCGTGTCCAGTGAGGCCGGTGTACGAGAGGTGAGTCCGTGTGTAGTGAGGCCGGTGTACGAGAGGTGAGTCCGTGACCAGTGAGGCCGGTGTACGAGAGGTGAGTCCGTGTGTAGTGAGGCCGGTGTACGAGAGGTGAGTCCGTGTGTAGTGAGGCCGGTGTACGAGAGGTGAGTCCGTGTGTAGTGAGGCCGGTGTACGAGAGGTGAGTCCGTGTGTAGTGAGGCCGGTGTACGAGAGGTGAGTCCGTGTGTAGTGAGGCCGGTGTACGAGAGGTGAGTCCGTGTGTAGTGAGGCCGGTGTACGAGAGGTGAGTCCGTGTGTAGTGAGGCCGGTGTACGAGAGGTGAGTCCGTGTGTAGTGAGGCCGGTGTACGAGAGGTGAGTCCGTGTGTAGTGAGGCCGGTGTACGAGAGGTGAGTCCGTGTCCAGTAATAAATATTGGACAACATCACATACATTGCTCTGATCCTAAGGTAAGTTGCTAAAGCACTTGTGTTATAGAAGTCAGAAACAACGACGGTACCACAACACCCAGACCCGAGACAAAATAGAAAAGTTCGTTTTCAACATTGACCCGACCGGGGATCGAACCCGGAACCTCAGAGATGGCGGCGCCATTCAAAGTCCGGCATGCTCGCCTCTCGGCCACGGAGGTTGTCGAAGTAAGGTTTAGCAGACAAGAAATGTCCGCGGACTATTTCGTGTGTGAGTGTGAGTGAGTATTTGTACTTTTTATTTGATAAATACACGAAGAAACCCTTGAGTAAGGCTGTCTGTCTGTTTCAGATTGACCGAGATATTCCAAAGACAATCGGCGCCGTTCCAACAGTATTACTACCACAGTTGGTTGAAACTGAGGATAGCATTATGTCGGTAAGTGGAACACTATGTTTGTTATTGACTACTTAAGTTATACTTAACTTCGTAGTTAAGTTTACCAGTATTTTAATAAAATATTTTGTTTTTTTACATTAAGGATTGCTTTTAGAAGTATTCCATTTTTCTGCTATTTTTTTATCAATTTTAAGTTCCGTGCCCAAAGAGTAAACAGGACCGTGTTACTAAGACTCTGCTGTCCGACTGTCTGTCTGCCTGTCCGTCTGTCACCAGGCTGTGTCTCATGAACTGTGATAGCTAGACAGTTGAAATTTTCATAGCTGTTGTGTTTCTGTTGCCGCTATAACAACAAATACTAAAAACCGGCCAAGTGCGAGTCGGACTCGCGCACGAAGCCACGTCACATGAGTAAAGAAACGGAACAGAGACAAAGCTTCTAAAGAGCTAGCAAAATTTATACCTATTTTGGTAGGGTTGGCACAATTGAATAAATTATAAATGTTCTTTTTTTCACCTTTTTTATTAAAATAGGTTATTTTTTTTACAAATTACATATTCTAAATATTTTTTTTATTACTTCTGGTTTTTAATTATTTGTTGTCTTTTAATCGAATGATAAATTCTAAATCTAATATAAAGTTTTTTCAAATAATCCAATGGGAAACACTCACATGGCATATGAAATGTACAATCTTGCAAACGTGCTAATATGTCATTACCAATATTAACAATTTGTACATGAAGATCAAAATATTCCCGAAATTTTTGCTCAAGCAATTCAACAAATGCAATAAAATTGTCAGGAGGTATTATCAAAAAACCTGATTTCACACTACCTTCATTAAAGTCCTTATAATGGCAAAAAAAAAAGAATTTATGGGTTGTTCGGATCTATTAACATAGGATTTTATTTTCTAACATTTGTGATGTTCCAGACATTTTCTGTATAAATAGCCCGATACATAGACTAAACCATTCTTTTCTGGCATAATAAATCTATTATGCCAGATTATTATCATTTGTACCTACTATTAACGCAGGGATAGTATCATCAGGGATCCTTGGGATAGTTAAAATAAGAAATATTTTTAGTTTTTCTATTATTATTCATGCACACAGTACAATGTACAACCATATTTACAACACTTTTTAAATACTAAAACAAAAATATTACTACGTATTATGTAAGAAACTCGATAACAAAAACAAAACATGCACGACATTCGAGCGTCGCGTCACGCCTGCAAGCCCTGAGATTGACCACTGGCTGACCTAGTTTGAAGCGGTTTCGGCTCATACGTGACAAGCGGCCAGTGGACACGCACACACGCGCGTTGCACTTGTAGTAATGTACCTATCACAGCGCATTCGTATGTAGCTTTGTCCTTGTTCCGTTTCTTTACTCATGTGGCCACGTACCATTATCGGCAACTATAGAAACGGCAAAAAAAACCTGTCTGTTGTATGAGAGCGCCCTTAAATATTTATTTTATTAAGCTTTTTAGTATTTGCTGTCCACAGAAATAAAACATCTGTGAAAATTTTATCTGTGTTATTATCACGGTTCATGAGACTACTACTCGTATACAATGTGACATGGGCGGTACTTCTAACCCGGTCGATATCTTATTTTATCGACAAAAAAAAAATCGTTTGAGTCAACAAAGAAATCTGCAAAAATTACAAAAAATATACTTTTTCCAAAAACTTAATGTTTTTGTTTTTCTTGCTGACAAAACCCTAAACATGAGAAATGAAGTTATTGGTTAGTAACTCTGTTCTTTTAGCTATCTTGTGATATTTCTTTCAAATTTCTAGGACACATGAAACCTTAAATTGATTGTTGCCTAAACTGTTAAAAAACCAAAATGGCAGCTATTCATAAGGAGCGAGGCCGAGGGTTTGACCCCCCAATGATTATTTTTGATTATAAATTTACACATCGCAATTAGCCTTAAAGGGTTAGAAGTACCGCCCATAATTGTGTTGAGAAGAAAGACGCCAGGAGAATTTATGGTAGGTGTTTATTGTAGGACCGCAGGAGTCAAAGAGATCGAATACAGTACAGTTAGTTCAGTTTTTTACCATAGTTACATAAACCAAAGCAGTTCATCGAGTTGTAGCGCCATCTGTGTTAATTTGGTAGAACCAAGAACTACTCTATAGGCCGCGCTGAATGTGATAAATGCTTAATTTTGTGTAAGACCCATAGATGGCGCTTTACAAGTTTAGTTAAATTATTATAATCGAATTATGATTGTAAGTTTACAACACATTGCATAGACCTACCGAGATATATAATAAGCTTACCACGTGGTGTAGCGATGACGCGTGACAGTGACACGTGCCGACACGTTGCAGCTCGTCCCCCGCGCTCGGCAGCAGCGCGACGTGGCTGACGTGCGCGCTGCTGCTGCACGCCGCGTGCGCCTGCGCGCTCGCCGCCTACCGCGCGCCCGACAAGGACAAGCTCGACGACAACCACGAACAGGTACGGCCTCGTTTCAGCCGTAGGATGTCCACTTTGATTATACAGCTTGTCACGGAATTCAACGTCAAGCCGAAAAAGAGTGACAGGATTTATTGTGATTAATTCTAGAAAACTTGGGGCAATTGTGTCTTTAATCGGTCTAAAATCGGTGAACCTATCTTGCATACCCACCTAAATTAAAAGTTTACTGTACCTTACTAACATAGTTTTTTCAGAATATTGTTACTAACAAATGGACATAATTGGTCTGAAATAAAAGATTTTTATTTTTTTATTTTTATTTTTATTTTTTATTTATTTATTTTTGACTGTGATTCTAGAAATGTTATTTAGGGTTACGGTTCCAAAGTTTGAATGAACGAAAATAATAAACATTTACCACATTAACCGCCATGTGGTGCCGGCACGTTAAAAAAATTGCACCACCCCTTCTCTTCCTATGGGTGTCGTAAGAGGCGACTACAGGAGAACCGCCACAAGAAGACGAGCAGTAGCGTCTCCTCTCCACCATTGGCCAAACTGCGATCGCCAACCCGCCTGCCAAGCGTGGCGATTTTGGCAAAATCCTCCTTTTGGAGAGGCCTGTGTCCAGCAGTGGACTGATATAGGCTGATGATGATGATGATGAGTGCAATAGATTAATAAAGTTTTTTATTTATTCAAATAACCTGTAGGCATTCAAATTTAAATCGCCTGCAACGCGTGCGATGCAGTTTGTGCTGTATTACTTTGTGCGGGAGCTTCTTTTACTTTAAACATTTATATTGTGCAACAAGCAGTACCCAAATACGTCACATCTCGTAAAAGAAACTAGTATCGTTTTTCACGCTTTCGAGTAAATGATTATTTTTTTGATTAGTTGAGAACAAAAATATTTTTATAAAAAAAAAATAACTCGCATGGTTTGATAGTATTACTAAAGGTAAATCGTTCTGCCGCGGGAAAACAACCACTAAAATGTCTCGGTGTATACATGTCTAGATTCCCTGTTCGAGTGTCATAAACGTCAAAAAATATATACTGTGGGACTGTGGGTCAACACAGGGGATTTGGGGGGGGGGGCTCGGAATAATCACGTAATAACGGAGACGGAAGAGTTGTAGTAAGATATCACAAGGACAAGCTCGACGACAACCACGAACAGGTGACACGTTCTCGTTTCAGCCGTAGGAGGTCCACTTTGATGTATACGTGTCTAGATTCCCTGTTCGAGTGTCATAAACGTCAAAAAATATGTACGCCAACTGTTGGCGCCAAAGTTTGTTTCGCACGCTCAGTGGCGCGCTTGTTACCATAGCAACCCATAATTTTAGAATAGTTTGTTACGGGATTGCTACCATGTACCTTATTTTTGAGTTCCCGATATTTCGGCGCTGCAGTTGCAAGCGCCATGATCGGCAACAGTGCCGAAATATCGGGAACTCAAAAATAAGGTACATGGTAGCAATCCCGTAACAAACTATTCTAATGTTAGTGACCATGAAAGTTTAAAACAACCCATAATTGTTACTATAGTAACCATACTTATTACTCACTCAAATCTGGCCTGTTATTTTGGTGACAATTGCAGCACCACACTATCTAGACATGTTTATAATCAAAGGAGGTCCAATGACTTGTCCGGTTAGAAGCGGTCTACATCCAGTGGCTTTCTACAACATTTGCTAGGTCATCTTGCGCTGAAGTAAGGCACTGTGCGTCACAAGCAGGAACTGTGGGTCACCGAAAGGGGGCGAAGGGTCGGAAAAATCACGTTATAAGGGAGGCGGAAGAGTTGTAGTAAGATATCACAACAAACTGGTCGATAACCATGAACAGGTAATTCGTCCTCATTTCAGACATAGGTACAATGATCTACAGATAGATCATCGTCATCATTTCGGCCACTGCTGAACATAGGCCTCCCCCAGTGACTTCCAGATCGGCCGGTCGAAAGCGGCTTCCTACAACCTTAACCAGGTCGTCCATCCAACGTGCACATCTTGCGTTGAAGTAGGTTATTTGGCTTAAATAAGTCAATGGGGAGGAGGTGGATGCTGAAAAATTCACGAAATATCATAAGGGTGGAGTGAGGGGTGTAGTAAGATATCACAAGGCCGCTGGACGACAACCACGAACAGGTATACCGGCAGCTTCCATTCCGTCTTCCGGCTTTCAACATTGCTTTTCAAAGAGGGTAAAATTGTATCAAAGTTTTAAGTTGGTAAAACGTATTTATTTCTACAAATTTGCTCTTTTACACGTCCTAAATAACCTACCTACCTCTTTCTTTGGGATAGTACTGAGAGTAAACATTCAACAAAAAAATTAAGATTTTCGTTTTGTTACAAAATTTAAAATTGCGTCAATTACGTAAAAATACTCGTGCTCATCACGCTCGCCACTAACAGCAAACCACTAGCATGACAGCAAACCACTAGCATGAACCACTAAACCAAGACCCTTGTATTTGTTTTTGACAAATCGCTTTTTTTTTACTCTGATTGTCCTTGTCCCCAGACTCTTATAGCGCTTGAAGCGAAACCCGAGTCGCTAGGAGACGTGTCTGCGCTGCAAGCGTTACGTCGGCCGCTACAGCGAGCGCTCGATATAGCGCTCACAGCGCTCCTGTCGCTCAACCAGCAGGGCGCTCAGCAGCACGGGTGAGTGTTGCGTGTTAGTCGCGAGAGATGTGTCGGTGTAGCGCTCGATATAGCGCTCACAGCGCTCCTGTCGCTTAACCAGCAGGGCGCTCAGCAGCACGGGTGAGTGTTGCGTGTTAGTCGCGAGAGATGTGTCGGTGTAGCGCTCGATATAGCGCTCACAGCGCTCCTGTCGCTCAACCAGCAGGGCGCTCAGCAGCACGGGTGAGTGTTGCGTGTTAGTCGCGAGAGATGTGTCGGTGTAGCGCTCGATATAGCGCTCACAGCGCTCCTGTCGCTCAACCAGCAGGGCGCTCAGCAGCACGGGTGAGTGTTGCGTGTTAGTCGCGAGAGATGTGTCGGTGTAGCGCTCGATATAGCGCTCACAGCGCTCCTGTCGCTCAACCAGCAGGGCGCTCAGCAGCACGGGTGAGTGTTGCGTGTTAGTCGCGAGAGATGTGTCGGTGTAGCGCTCGATATAGCGCTCACAGCGCTCCTGTCGCTCAACCAGCAGGGCGCTCAGCAGCACGGGTGAGTGTTGCGTGTTAGTCGCGAGAGATGTGTCGGTGTAGCGCTCGATATAGCGCTCACAGAGCTCCTGTCGCTCAACCAGCAGGGCGCTCAGCAGCACGGGTGAGTGTTGCGTGTTAGTCGCGAGAGATGTGTCGGTGTAGCGCTCGATATAGCGCTCACAGCGCTCCTGTCGCTCAACCAGCAGGGCGCTCAGCAGCACGGGTGAGTGTTGCGTGTTAGTCGCGAGAGATGTGTCGGTGTAGCGCTCGATATAGCGCTCACAGCGCTCCTGTCGCTCAACCAGCAGGGCGCTCAGCAGCACGGGTGAGTGTTGCGTGTTAGTCGCGAGAGATGTGTCGGTGTAGCGCTCGATATAGCGCTCACAGCGCTCCTGTCGCTCAACCAGCAGGGCGCTCAGCAGCACGGGTGAGTGTTGCGTGTTAGTCGCGAGAGATGTGTCGGTGTAGCGCTCGATATAGCGCTCACAGCGCTCCTGTCGCTCAACCAGCAGGGCGCTCAGCAGCACGGGTGAGTGTAGTGTTGTGTCGGTGTAGCGCTGCGAGCGTAAGGTGTATACCATTACCCCAGTCGAGTCGCTAACTAATAAACAAATAGGTAAATCTCGCTAACTTTTGCCTGTTCTAGAACAGTATGTTTCTGATCAAAATGTCGGATATGTTGTTTAACAAAGTAAATGAAATTTTTATGCTGTATGTGCTACATAGTGCTAGAATGACGACCTCCGTGGCCGAGAGGCGAGCATGCCGGACTTTGAATGGCGCCGCCATCTCTGAGGTTCCGGTTTCGATCCCCGGTCAGGTCAATGTAGCAAACGAACTTTTCTATATTGTCTCGGGTCTGGGTGTTGTGGTACCGTCGTTGTTTCTGATTTCTATAACACAAGTGCTTTAGCTACTTACCTTAGGATCAGAGCAATGTATGTGATGTTCTCAAATATTTTCTCCCACAGCTACGAGATCCTAAGCGATCCGACCGCAATAACGCTGCTACGCAAGCTAGTAGTGGTGGCGCGCGCGAGCGGGTGCGGGGGCGAAGCCCTGAGCCGGCCGCTCGCGCGCCTGCAGGCGACGCCGGGGGGCAAGCATGACCTGCTGCAAGGTCAGTAACTATAGCCACATATTTCATTCATATTTTCAAGAACTAATCTTCTCAAAAATAAAATTACTACTGACTTTTTCCAAGTGTAACTTAGTGATACTCTTCTTTTTGCCAATATGTACCGGCTTTTGATGTGATGTGGCTTTAAAAACATAATGCTATTTTTGTCCCCTTTGTCTGTTGTGCTTTTGCTTGAGTTTGATTTAAATATGATATATTATTTTTAATTATTTTGGATTATATAAATTTTTAGTAGCGAAAACTGTTTAAGGCATACTTGTAACTAATATTTTTGTCTACATCTGTTTTAAAAATGCTGTTTGTTTTCCATGGAAATAAAATAAAAATTATTTAAAACTGAAAGAAATCATTTTCCAATAAGTATTAGTTGGACCATCAGTCTATAGAACGCCTTGTAGACCGCGCGGAAGGTCACCCACGCGTTGGACTGACCATCAAATCTGCCATTGGTGGCTCTCTTAACGAGTGCAGCAGGATGACCTCTAACAGGCAGCGGTGGCGAAACGTCGTGAAGCGCGTCACATCTGCCCCATCCACTTCTGCTACGAGTACTTGACGATCACGGCCGCTCTGTCAAGAGCGTGCCGAATAAGATGAAAAATTAGTTGGACATTGTATCTTAGACATTTTTTTTTAAATGGGTTTTTTGTCACAAACAATAATTATAAATATTGTATTACATTATAACATAGCATAACGCGTTAAAATAAGCTTTAATCCAGAGTTAGTTAAAATTAATGAAACCAATGGCAATTTGCCACCTTATATAAGGTCCGATTTTATTAGTGTACATCCTGAGTTTATGCAATATGAAGTCAATGTTGTAGATTTTGATTTCTAACTTTTTTAGTTTTTATGGTACAAGACTTACACATTTGAAAATTGGTTTTTACGATTGCTTTTCACCTATATAGTCACAGGTTAACAGGATGTACGGACAACAGCACGTCGACCTACCACAAAATGACAAATTTTCTCATTTGAAAATGAACTCTATGTGTCAGGCTTAAAGTTGAAAATCTATTGGAGAATTTTTGACTTTTGGGGTAGGTCGACGTGCTGTTGACTGTACGCTAATAAAATCGGACCTTATATAATATGAATATTGTCCCCGCAGAGGAATGGCTGACACTGAACGCTCAGATGACGGCGCCGCGTGTATGGGAGGCGCTGCCACGATGCAGCGTCTCCGCGCCGCACGAGAAGCCCTACCCGCTATACGTGAGTTTTACCCCTCCCTCCACTAGCGTCTTTCGAGCGTGGAAGTCGTGGCAGCGTCCAATCAGTGTTGACGCAACGCGCGCGCAGCGGCATCCCTAACCAATCATCATCATGTCGGCTTAATGCAGTCCAATGCTGGACGTAACCCTATAAGCACAATCTCCCGCTTTTTTCCATCCAGCCACAGCGAGCCATCTCCAGATGTAATTCAAATTTTTTATATGATATAACGTATTTTTTAAGGAAAAAACATACGTTATATCGAGCGTACATGGTATTTTGTTGTAATAAAATCATTATTTTATCGTTTTTACACCCCGATTAAGGTTAGATACACTCTACAACAAGTCAATGTGTGAATTAATAATTTGAATTTAAGGTGTACTTACCGTGGTTTACAATTTAAAAACGATGCCCTCATGAAAAATATTTTATATTGAATACATTATTGGCTCAGAAAGTTTTTCATATTATTTATTATTTTATTGATTGCACTTCAAAAATCCCGCCAAACATTCCGTCAATACATCTGTCACAGTTGCTTTTAGTGATGTACTCATTCCTCGATTGTAAAAATCGATTTAACATTACATGCAGTGTTATGTTTATTTTATATTTGTTATAATATTTAAAAATACTTTTATCTTTTTACTAGTTGGAGTATGGCGTAGAACCTGAAGCACTTCGCTATACACCAGAACCAAATTTCACGTACTGTGAAACAACACCTAATTTAGTAGCAATGGATTCCATAAGGTTTGTATGGTTATCGTAATTCTAAATTAAACGGCTTTTACCGTACCCCTTTTTTCAAATAAATGTTCATTTCATATATAACGACTAGTCCTGGGTAAGATTTTCAATATAGTTATTCATTTGTTTGTATTTTTTTTCTTCCTTTGAAAAACAATCATTTCAGGGTACAATTGCTTTTTAGTTTTTTGAATTCAATTAAATAATTAGAGATGTTAGTTCTTATGATCTGGTATAATAATGTGCCCCAAAGTGCCACGTTTATAATTATGAGAGAGTATAGTCGTTATTCCGCTGTAAATACCAAAAACTCGTAAATATATAGGCTGTTAAAAATAATAAAACAAGAGGTGATTTAAAAATGTCTAGAATATATTATAATTGTTTTTTTTTTAAGATATGCCATGGTCTATATGCGTGCTAATCACTAAAACAGATCTTAAGAAATCCAGTGTTGCAGATATCTTAAAATATTAATTATCATGTATATTTTAATTATCTTAATACTAGGCTGGATTTGAAATCGAAGCTACAATTTGGCAGGTTTTTGAACTCAAATTGTCTCTATTCGTCAGGTACATGTACCTAGGCGGCGGCTGGCGGCCGGCGCGCTGGCGGCAGTGCGGGCGCTGCGGCGCGCGGGCGCTCCCGGCGGCGCAGCCCGCGCGGCTCGCGGCGCAGCGCGCGCACGATGCTCGCTTTGCGCTGGCCTGCAGGTAACGCTGAACTACAACTACTTTAAAAAATATTTTTTTAATTCTGTCACGTGATCTTGATGACGACACGATGAGATTTAAATTAAACAAACTGTTGTTGTTCATTTAAAGTAGCCAGGTTTGACGACTTGTCTGTGGGTGCTTCTCACACCTAGACGTAATCTGACTTAAAACGAACTTATTTTTCTTTTTATGGTACCTTTCTCTGCTGAAGGTTAGCGGTCATCTTAGCAATATTTAGTGAACAGGGATTCGATGCTTAGTCTGAACTACTATCTATTATTCTTGAGCCAAAAGGATTTTCTGCTTGCCTTTTTTTACCGAGTGTTCTATTGATGTTATGTATTTTCTTTCTGTTCCAGGTGTGGTGGAAAATGGTCGTTGTTTTCAAATGTCTAACAAAATCATATTTTATATTTACAATAAATGTTTTTATTAAGAATAATGTGTTTTGTAAATAAATTATTAATACCTCTAAGAAATTACCCTTTCCTTTATCTAGTCCGTTGCTTAAATTAAAAAAAGACCAATCAAACGCCGCTGATCGTGCGTGTTTTAATAATGGTAAAGAATGAAATGAAATGAAATTATCAAATTATTTATTCTGTGTGTAGGCCCTCCTCCGGGCACTTATGCTTCTTGGCATTAAGTCTGTCATTAGTACAATTTTAAAAATGCAATAAGGGACAAATACATAACTTCGAAATTACTAACCCAATGAAGTATTCTTTAGAAACTACATTTCATTCAATTTGCTTTATTGAGAATTGCACAAATCTTATAAGTAAATGCGAGCGTGAACAACTATATTATGATAACACGATTCACCATCATGACCTAATGTAACACGTAATGCCCTTTCTGTGTCGGGATAACTGCTAGTAGGCAGGCCGTACTTAGCTGTCTCAACAAAATAAGCCTATGACTACTAAAATGAACTCTATAAAAGAATGCAGTAAAGTGTGAACGTGTGGAGCGGTTGTCACAAATAAGACAAAGAAAGGAAAAGCTAAGTAGGTTTTTTATTTTGAAAATGGCTAGTTTGGTTCACATTTTATACTATTTTAATTCGCGGCTGTAGTTAATATATTTTTCTTGTAATCATTTACAGTCTTAAACAATCTACCTTATACTTGATTGATCGATGATGCTTTCATGTTTTAAATAATCAATCATTCATATTATTTTACATGATTATAAAAGTTTATTGATTTTTGATTGGTTAGTAGTTTCAAATATTGTTTTGAAATTTTAGTTACGTGGTCTGCCTTGATCTTAATATTTTACGCGTTTGGTATTTTACTTGGCTTAGGGCTGGCATTTTTTTTTTTTTTTATTTGAGATGGGCTTACTCTTGACCCCAATCTTGCTCTAGAGCATAGATGGGATCTACGATAGAGCGAGCTTGCCCAGAAGATGCCTATTCACTCTGGACTTAAAGAGAGTCAGGTTATATGCACTCGGAAATACAGACGCAAGCAGGGAATTCCAATCCTCTTAAATATTTCTCTTAAATTAGTGATTGTTGTCATTTAAATTTCAAAAGTCAAAGAAGGTAACCGAGTTATTGCCGGATTAAGCTTTATATGAATTAGTACACATGTAAATAAATGAATAGATTTTTAACATTTTAGTTAAATACAAAACATACATTTTGCAAGAAATGTGTCATTCGTTAGTAGAAATTAACATAATCGAAATATCAATAGGTACTTGTTTTCGATTATGAAAAACACGTACCCCAACACTAGTATGATTGCACGAATCGTTGTGGTGCGTTGTTTCTTCTGCGACTGCGTTGCAAATCCAAAGCGAATTCTTTGTAAAATACGAAACGTGATCGTTAGTGCAAACGTTTTTACTAATAATTAATTCGTAATCTATTAAATGGCAGATAAAAAAGGTATTTATGCGCTTCTTTTTCATTATTTTCTTTGTTCTTTCTTACTTTACGTTTTGACACATGTAACATCACGTAGGTTTTATCGTCCCATTTGTAACTGTAAAAGCACTTTTATAATGTAAACCAGGTCTGGTTCTTGAATTTTGACTAAAAAATCTATCAATTTGATGTAACAATGTTGAATAAATGCAGTTGTAAGGTAGATCGATAATCAGACATAAATTCAAAATGGAGGGTGATCTACATCATTCAATGGGCCGAGAGAAGCGCATTTCTGGGTTTCTATTATTAGTTTCATTCACTACGACGGCTACTGATTGATTTAAAAGCTATTTACAAGCTTGGTAACGCATAAAACGCCGTCATGTATTAGTATCATAGTGCCTGTATCCAAAAAAAAAGGCTCCAGTATTCATGTCATGTCAAAGCCAGAAAAAACTCAAAAAACCATATTCGCTGGTCGAGGATCCAGCAATTAATATGCTTTTTATCCATATAGGGAGGGCTAGGTCAAGTACTTTACATAGTACTTTAATAATTATGGAAATAGGTCACAATCTCTTCGAACCAGGGTGTGAGTGATTTGATTTGCATATCCTCAACTTAGTGGATAATATAGGTATGACCATAATCTCTTTCTACTGCGATTCAAAAGATGTTTAAGTATTGATCTTGTCTAAATTGAATTTTGTGCATCATAATCATGTCAGAACTACTAAAACACAGATTACTGGATTAGCATAATGGCCTTGGTGATGTTACAAATGTCAAACATTATTCATGAAACTCTTTGCTTGGTTAGTCAATACAATTAAATTATTCTGACGAGTTGTAAATCAGGAAAAAAATTATGTAATCTTATTTATAAGCGGTTGCGCCTATTCTTTCAATTTTAAATTTAGAATTTCTATGCTAAAAAGCTACATAAATGTAGCAATTACATTTACACTCGTTTAGAATACTTGCGGAGGAATGGCTTAAAATCAACGAACTATTTTAAACCATATTTCTCTGGTAGTGCGATATCACCGACACAGTCGCAGCTAAAGGCTGTCAAAGACAGTAAAAAAAATGTGAAATATATTTTAAATCAACACATATTTCACCAAATAGCTAGCCATACATATAGAAAAGCATTTTGCACAATGAAGGTGAATTTAACAAGTTTAAATATTATCTTCATTGAATGTGGCAGGCATAAAAAACCCTGTGTTGAGTAGTGATGGTCGCACCGCTGACTAAACGACTTGATGATAATATCGTTCCCGTAATCCCCCCCTTCCTAGCTGCTGCCCCTTCGACAGGTGCAGCCCAGCCCCGAGGCTCCGGTCGGACGACGACTAGTACAGTTCATGTAATAAAAACCATATAGAAATTTTACTTTCTTTATTTTTTCTTTTTGGAAACATAGTTAAAGAGAGAGACAATATGATATGTGCGTATCGGCGAGTGGACGATCGTATGTGTTATTGATTCAATTGTAACCCCATAAAAGATGGTCTGATTGATATTTTTTTCTATTCACATAAATTGTTTTGGAAAGTTAGCTGTCTAATAACGGTAAGAAAATGTATCTTGTCAAATAATGCACTTCGTTTTATTAAACCTAGTAAAAAAAAAAAAGAATGCACTAAATCTTATTGATTAAATGAAAGCCATAATATTTAATTTTTAAATATTTAGTTACACATTTTTGGACATTTTAAACAGATTTAAAACTCAATGAAACGGGAATTAACGCGATCATAATTTAGGTACAAAATGTTACCTCTTTTGCCTGACGTTTCGATCACGGTCGGTGTAACCCGATCGAAACGTCAGGCAAAAGAGGTAACATTTTGTACCTAAATTATGATCGCGTTAATTCCCGTTTCATTGAGTTTTAAATTATGCAACGCGAAAGTTTAAAAGTAATTTTAAACAGATGACATAATAAGTATAAAACTGATACGAAATTTTCAATGTCATTTTTGCATTTCTAATGATTGAAACATCAAAATTTAAATACCTCAACCTTTCAACTTACTTAATGACAAGAACTTGCTGTTTTTTATCTATGAAGTAATAAATAAAAATTGAAACTTAACATTACATTAATGGAAAATTCAACAAAGATTAATAAAAGAAAATACAAGATAAGAAAAATAACAATCAGACTTTCAGTATATTTTTTATACGAACCGATAAGTTTATATGTTTAATGATTATTTAATTAAATCTTTTTAATCGTTTTTAATGTAATTTTTTTGTATAACATATCCAAGAGGACGGTATTGATATGGAAGCTAAATGGTTGGCTGTACAGTAGATGTTTTTGGCTTGGAGTTATTTGTATAGTGTAACAATGTCCTCTTGGATAAAACGGAAATAAACATAGAAACTTGTCGGTGGATTTAGCTAACACTTTAATTAAAAAAATAAGTTGTTTAAGTATCTGTCTGAGTGCTGATTATTTCGGAAATATTTAAAAAATAAAGTGAGTTAAAGCTTATCTTTATTGAAAAATTCAAACATTTACATTGTTCTAGTTGAATATAGGTTGCTCCGTAGTCACAAAGTCTTTAACTGGATTAATATCACAGAGTTAAGAATTATAAATAACAGAATCATATTTATAAAAGCTAATTTTACAACAACAAAAAATCCATATAATAAACACTGGTAATAGTATAATAAAAATAAATAAAATAAAATAGTCACACATCATTGATTACCTATTAAATACATAATAAACAGGACTCAAAAGATTATTTTATGATAACTTCAATGTTTTATATATGGCTATTTTAATTTTTTTTTCCAAAGTTAAGTTCACAGCTTATTTTTTTAACTTTATTTTCTTTTAACACTTTGTTTTAAGTGACAATAATGACCATTATTTATTTATATACAAAAATTAAATTATAGTATAACCATTTTTTTTCTGAAATACCAAAATGGTCGTTATTGTTATGCTAGCAATTTCATTGCACCTTACTTTGATAATGACGCAAAAAGTTGTTCTGCCTCATTGTCTGACCCACCTAATAAAAGGTAGTAGGGTCGTATTTTGTTTTGAGTTGTTTGTTTTCCATAGTGTAAGCTAACTTCTTAGAAACTAAATTTAGAAATGAAAAGATGACATATTTTCTTATTTATACCATTTTTTTTAAATCTAGAGTATTCATAGCGTGTCATCGTTTCAATTTACAAGTCTTAAATACTTTTTTTGATATTTAAGATTTCTTAATGCACAAAATTTAGATAGGTAGTTCTAAATTTTGTGCACAGGTTCAGCTTTTTTAATAAAAATCGGACGAAATAGTTCTTGACTCGTGTCGTTTTACACAAATTATTGCTAATTATATGACTGCATTCCAGTTTTATTAAATTAATTTAAAGTTGAACCTCCTTATATTTAAGATTGTGTGTTTTATACTAACAATTATGAAAGCAAAACAATATTTTTCACAAAAATCATTAAAAAGTGTTTTGTTTTCATTATTCCCAAAAAATGATTTTATTCACCATTTTTTGTGAATATTTTTTCGTATGTAAGGTGATGGTAAAATTGGCACTGAAAATTAAAATGAAATTTGAAAATTAAAATTAGTGCCAATTTGCAAATTTGTCTGTTTAATTACACTGTTATTAATAATGTAAGATTAACATTAATTGTTTGTATATTATTAAAATTTATTTAATAGTATGCAAATACTATTTTGACTACCCTTTTTGAGCCTACCTTTTTTGTCTAATAATTTTCGAGTAGAGTTAATGAGTAGTATTTTTTTTGTTTTGCTAATTAAAAAGGGTTAGTCAATATGGATTGTTAAAATGTTAACAGGAATGACACCAATGTTAGTGCGTGTGTGATTAGAATAAGGTTTCGGAAGAAAATTATCGCAATCTAAATTTATAAAATAAAGTTTATTTAAATTATTATTCATTAAAATATGTGGTAATATTCTTCCTTCCTAAATGTCAATGACAATTTATTAATTGTCATAGACAATGCATGCATCAGCTTAATTGAAGGACAGGGAAGTATGTCAGTTGAATGGTCCGAGTTTTAGTCTATGGTACATTATAATAACCACAAAGTAAATTTTAACACTTTTTTTCTAGGGTCCACCTTTACACGTTACAGTTTTTGCGTCATTCATTTTTTGGATTTTTTGTTCAGATTATTTTACAGGGTTCCCGGTTTAGGTTACCCTACCGATAATATTCGTTAAAAAGCGTAAATCGCATTTTTGGATTTGTTTTTGTATTGTCTAAATACGATTACAAATCTGTGCTTCTGCCATTATAAAAATAAGGTTAGATATTTGTGTCAGCCATATTGAAAAGAATGCCATTGGGGTTTAAGCGTGGCGTCTTTTTGGTAGTGGATTAAGTATTAGTAATTATTGTGTTGGAAGAAGGGTCGTTACCAGGATTTTTGTGAATCTAACATTTGGTTTTCGTACGAAGTTTTGCTGTTTATAGCAGCTGATTTTGTTTTTTTTTGTCGAGCATGAAACATGGTTTTACTTGCTTACAAATAATTTTGTTGTGTTTTGTAGTGTAGTGTAGATTTAACTGAGTTTAAGGCATGCATTTTTTTGTTGTTGTTTTTCAATTAGCATGTTCTTTGTCCTTCAACGCACTCATCATAGTTTCTTGTTTTTTTTCTGCTTCGTGCATAATACGCTTTGAAAACAGCAAAATGATAAAATGTCTACGAGTAAATGTTGCCAAAAATCTTGGTACAATGCTAAATAGTTAGTTACTTGAATAGATTTATATAATGTTTTCTTTTTCAAGGAATGTTCACGAGATGTATCCACGTTTTTATCGGGCGCCTTTGATGGCGGCCATTTTCGACTTTGAAATTTGGAAAAACCGAAAATTTTCCATCTTTTTTAATTGGCATCATAAATGCTATTTTTATAATAAATAAACTTTGTTATAGAAAGTTTTTTTTTATAAACTGAACATTACCAAAGTTCATAGTCGTATTATAATAAAATAATTAATAAATGTCTCTTTTCAAAGGTCCTTCGTGTGATGACTGTTTTGTTAATTAAGATTTTTTACTTAAAAATATAATCAGAAATCAAAATGGTCACACTCACTTCATGTACACTGCACCTGATATAACTTCCTCGCTGATTATATGGAAACGATTATTTTTATCTTTTTCATATGGTCAGTTTTAGTTAGTGTGACCATTCAGGAATGCATTGTAAATAACGTTTGGTAGGACACACTTGTGTTGAATTGAAACGTTGATTTAACCTACCAAATCATTGTAAACGCCTTCGGTATAAAAAAGAAAAAATATCTTCTTTTATTCCTTTTTTTTGCCGATGGCGAGTCACTTCACTGTTGAGGTTTTTTTAAAAAGGAGTTTTTCTGTATTCTTTTTGGGGAAATCTCAGGCTAGTGGCGCAAATGTAACGCGTTGTATGGGCATCGCTTGTCGTTAACACTGACGTCAGTGAAAAAAAGCGCGGATGAAACTTGTTTTTTTAGCAAAGAGTATTTTTTAATTCATTTTTATTACTTTTAAAAGTTTCATTCTCGCTTAGACTGTACTAAATATTGTTGTAATAGTTGAATATTTTTACACATTTTTTCATATTTTTTTAAACTTTTTCGCACAAAAAATGTACAAACGAATGCAACATTATTTCGTACAGTCGCACCGCTGCGTCAAGCGTGAATGCTCGGGCTTGGGTTGCGGAATTGCCGTTGCTGACTGTATATCGTCCGTTTGACATTTTTTGGTATAAAAATCGAAACGTTTTTGCTCAAAGCGGTGCGTCGAGGGTATTTTTTTAGAGACTAGAATCCAATAAAATCAGGTATGTAGTTGGTAAAAGTTTTAGAAAACGTTATTTTAGTCATTATAGTAATACCTACATACATTTATATTCATTATTCAGTGTGCTGTACAACAACTGTGTTGTAGAACTTAGTAATGTTGTAACTAGATGATTTTCTGACCTATAATTTTGCTGTTTTTATCTAAAAATATTAACAAATAAAAATACGTTCTTTAACACGATTACGCGCCCTAAATTACACATTACACATTAATTTACCGTCGAAGGTATTAAAAATGCGTAGACTGAAGCACCCACCCCCCACCACTCTAAAACGGTCAGTCTCTCCTCGACGCTCGGCGGTGTCAGACGGACGGTGGTCGCGCGGCGGAGGCGACGCGCGTTCCGCCGCTTACAGTTCAAGTTGTTGCAGTCACCCCACCTCTCGGCGCGTATCCCCAGCCCCAGCCGCCGCAGGGCCCCTTCCTGCCGGCTCCGCCGCATCAGGCAGCGCCTCAGTATGGAGGTAAGTGGACCCTATTAAAGGATCTGTCCAAAAATTGGACCCTATCCACTTTTATTAAACCTTTAACCTCAAACAATCTTCGATAAACTTCGATAAACAATTGAATAAAAATGGATGTGGGGTTACCGCTTGGGAGTTAAAAGATTAAAACCGATAAAAATGATAACATGAGGTGTTTTATCAAGGGTTAACTCATTTCCTTAAAATGATCTTTGGAACACTTGGTTGAAAGTTAAAAAGGTCTGTGGTCTCATTGATCACTTCATTGACATTTAAACACCAAATGTCAATGAAGTGATCAATGAGACCACAGACCACACTCTAGTTCTTGGACCCTGTGCCTAGGCACCGCTGGCATCGCTCTAATTACGGCAGTAAAGAAAACGACTGGGTTATACAATAAAATTCTATTTAGTCTGTCTGTTAGATTATCAAAAAATAATGGTCTCATATTTTTCTTTTGACAATCAACCAAATAATTTCAAAAATAAACCGCGTTAAAATCGTGCGTGACGTCACTTTATAGTAAAAATTGTGCCTAGGCGTGACGTCATGCGACATTTCAAATCAATTTATCTCTGTAATATTTTGATTATGTGAGAAAAGAAAAAAAATGCGTGTCTATTACTTTTTAATAAACTACCTGATAGACGAGGAAAAAAAAGAAATAGTCGTGATCCGTATTCAAAAGTGTAGCAATCGCGCCGCGGCCGAACGCCGGCATTGGCGTCGCCATCTTTTGAGGTTCCGGGTTCGATTCTCGTTCGGGGCAATGTAAAAATTCTCGGATCTAGAGATTGCAGTGCTGTACCGTCGTTGTTTCTGATTTCTATAACACTATTGCCTTCTCTACTTATCGTTATCTTAAAATCAGAGGAATGTATGTGATGTTGTCTAATATCTTTTTTTTTAACAACCCTGTGAAGCCAATAAAGAGTTTGAGTTTATAGTATGCCTTTGTCTAACACAATAGTGATTGTCGTGTCTAGACTAGGTTCTGCACGTATTCACCTCTCGAATTATTATTTGTCACGAGCGTTTTAATCTTTTGCCATTCTCTACAATGTAGTATTTTATTTATTATTTATGTAAATGAAGATACAAATAATTCCGTATCTCTTCGCCTTGTCCCGTTCTAAACAGTGGTGATCTAAGACCAAACTAGTCTTCATAATCAATAAAATATATCACTGCATCGCCTTTTAATAAAACACGTTTTTAAGCTAATAATTTTGGGTAACGGTTGGTGGAGCGGTCGTTATTATTACAATTTACCTACGTGTAAAAGTTCTTAAATCAGCCCTTCTAGCACGATCAACAAAACACGATATGATACGATATGATATAGCGATTTATCGCCTATTTACTTAAAAAATATGATAACATAGCCGCCATCTTGAACTTTTATTGAAACAGTAAGAATGTTCGTGCCGGCGACGTCACGGTTATGCTCGCTTTTTTGATAAAAGATCATATTTTGACAAAAAATATGCGATAAATCGCTATATCGTATCGTATCATATCGTGTTTTGTTCTACATGCTAGAGGGGCTGGTCTATTTAAATTGTTTTTATTACTTTGTTTTATAGACAAGTGATATTAAAATTACATTACATGGATCTATAAACGATTCTTCTTTCAAATGCAAATATTTTTATTCAAAATCCAGTCACCAAATTTTATTTAACTTTAAGCATCATTTCAGGAAATTTACCCATCTTCAAAACACGTATTTCCGTGAAATTCCTCTTTATGACTCTACACATCCAAACCTATATTTTGGGACTTTTATAACTGACAGAAAAACGGTTTACATTTCGCACATAAAATATGTAATAAGGCTATATTATTAGACGTTTCTAAGTGCCCGTAAGAGAGTTTATACGTTGAATAAATGAGTTATACAGGGTGTACAAGAGAATAGGACACTCTTTAGAACCACGTGATCAGCTGGTCATATACAACAACTTTTTTTATGGGAGCAACATCGAAATCGAGTTTTTGTTTCGAGCTGCTTCATACAAACTTACTTGCATACCTCGACGATAATGTATGGAGCATCTGAAAATAAAATCACGATTTCGATGTTGCTCCCATAGGAAAAGTTGTTGTATATGTTTAAATGAAACTACTTTTACGGATTATTTCGCGATTTATTAACATTTTATTTAACCTGACGTTTCGAACACTTTACAGCGTTCGTGGTCACAGGTAGGTAGGTAGAAATAATCCGTAAAAGTAGTTTCATTTAAATGTATCGTGTTCGCGTAAATAAAAGACAACAGTATTGTTGTATATGACCAGCTGATCACGTGGTTTTAAGGAGTGTCCCATTCTTTTGTACAGCCGGTATAAGTTTTAATTCCAATGGATCAGTGCCCAGATATAAATAAACAGCTAGGTAGCACCACCAGTGACCCTAAGTATTTGCGACGTTTACGCGCCTCCGCCGTGCACCGGAACCGGTTACGCTACCTTGACCTGCGCCTGCGCTCGTATTACACGCCATTTGTAATGAGAAGTAGCTAGCACAGTGGAAAGAGCTCCGACTTTGTACAGACAACAGCTCGTCGGCCTACCACAAATCGTCAAATTTTCTCAATTGAAAATAATCTCTACATGTCAGGCTTAAAGTTAAAAAACTATTGGAGAACTTTTAACTTTTTGGGTAGGCTGTTGACTGTAGGTACATTGCGTTTTTTTTTACTGAGATACAGATGCCATTTAGAGGTAGTTAAAGCCTTAACACGCTTGAATGACCTTGACGCGTCGCACCCATACAATTTCGCGCGTGGAGGTCATCTTCTAAATATCGGAAAAACATGATTTTTAAGAAATTTATGCCCTTAACGAGAATTTTCAAATAAAACTCTCAATTCAAAATATGTTTATTTAAAAAATCTTGTTTTGTGTAAAAACAGTAATGAAATAGCTTGTGCCGTTTAAGAGAACATTTGCAATTTATGAAAAAATAGACACTTTTTTGTGCATGTTTTAATCCAAGGGACGGAAAATCAAAATTATTCAATTCAAGATGTTAACTAAATCCTCTTCTAGCATATCGTATTTTAAATTTTTAGATTCAATTAACAGGTATTCTGACAATTTAATTTATATATTCGAGATTTTGGGCACTTGGGTGGTGTTAAGGCCTTAAAGTAACAATTTGAAAACGATAATGAAGTTACAATGTTATTGAAATGTTTGGGATTGACAAATGCTGTCGTGAAATCACGTGGTAAACCTGACAGGCGTTGGCTAGTTTCGATATCTTTTGCCGATTGTCACTTGTTTATGCCACCGGTGTCGATGCACCATCGATCATCAAGACGAGACTGTCTTACCTTTATTACCCACACGTGCGTTACCAAGCGTCTATTGTAGAACTGCCCCTGTTAAAATTTAAATCGCATATTAAAACAACTTTAATAAAAATAGGATATTATACTGTAAACGATTATATAAATGATAAAAATATTTGGAAATAAATACTGCCCTGCTCGCACAGGTACATTTATTTTGTAATGTAAACTACCTATATACTATTTAAAAAGAAGCTGACCGAATGGTGACCGAGTTTCTTGCGCTACTTCTCGGCGCTAGCCCAAAATTGTCCCGAAGTAGTGGAAGGGAAATATTGGGACGTGTAAAAGCGCTTAGTTTAAGCCTATGTACAGAAATAAATTGGTTTTATTGGTTTTTTATCGTGCTACTAAAACAGCAGCACAATCGCGATGCAGTCGCTATACAGCAGCTGGCTGTCTACCTGCAGTGATGAAGTCGCGAAGACAAGAATATGTAAATAACGACTTGAACGGATGGAAAGTGACCTAAGGACACTTACATTGCAACTTTCTGCAGCGATAAAAACACGCGTTTGACAGCCGTGCGACTGCATCGCGACATAAGCAATAAACAAACATTTGTACATACTACACTTTAGGTAAACTACACACTATAGGTGGTGTTGTAAGAAACTAGAGTCTGGGAGTCTTATTTTATAAATTTGAGCTATTTTTGATGATTTAAGTCTTATAAATAAAACTTAGAGCTCAAGTCCTTCAGAGTCTTTGCAAAAAGACGTGAGTTCTGCCAAAAAGAACTTTTAGACTGAGTCTTTTTAAAAGAACTTATGAGTCTCATGACTGAGTCCTCTAAATCCATAGCTGTAGTTTGAAGTAAATAAAATAGCATTGAAAAAATATTGATATAAAAGGTACGTAACTATTTTAATATAAAGCCTATACCCTACCCTCTTTCCGTCAACATTTCCAATTTACTCATTTATTATTTCCAGATCAATCTTACGAAAATTTAATAATAAATTTTCCATCAGTAAATAAATATGGATGACGATAATATAAAATTTGATTTTAAAATTAATTTGATTTAAAGGTGATTTTCAAAAAAAATTTTTTTTCAGAGTCATGAACTTGAGTTTGTGTAGGTACACCAACTCATGGTCATGACTCTGTCTAGCTCAAAGAACTTAAAAGAATCGAAAGAACTCGGAAAACTCAAAGAACTCAGACCTATGTGACTAACGAGTCGTAGTCTTGAAAATCTACCAAGTCTCGAAATGAAGACTAAAAAACTCAAGTTTTTTTTCAACACTATCTGGGAACAACAGTGTGTTTCCCATTCTCCCTTCATGCTGAACAAGGCGTAACATAGACCGTCCCTTCCTAGTGGCAGGCGGGTCTCCGTACGGCGTGACGTTCGGCGGCGCGGGCGCAGGCGCGGGCGGCATGTACGCGCCGCCGCCCTACGACCAGTTGCAGCATCATCAAGCCATACCGGCGCTGAGCCAGCAGCTACCGGTAAGTTTATACTGTGTACCATCTGAAATATACAGGTTTACTTTTGGACCCCCCGCAAAAATGAAATATATTATAAGGGAATCATCATCATCATCGTTTCAGCCACAGGACGTCCACTGCTGAATATAGGTTTCCCCCAGTGACTTCCGGATTGGCCGGTTGGAAGCGACCTGTATCCCTTGAGTTGTTTTAAGAAGTGGGGGATGAGGGGTCAATCTGAGTTCAGAGAATATGGTGAAAAAGGCGATTTTCTCCCTGAAATTAGTAGTCTTAAATAAATAATACTGCAAATTGTCATTTTTAATAAATCAAGCGCAATTAAGTAATAATGAATTCACCCTACAAAAACGCGAAAATATCGAACGAGATTTTTATTTTATTTCACAAAGGATTCGCCAAAATTAGCCGTTTGCCTTCGTAAATCTAATTTGTGTTAATTAGCGTTTTGTGCAAGCCATTTGTGGTGCGGTATACCGTTTTACCGTGCTACTTATGCAAATTCGAATCTGCACAAGTGATTTAGCGTGTACCTTTAGTATTTATTGTGTGTATGTATGTGCCCAGAAGAGGGTCTATACTGATAAAATGACTGACTTTTAACAGTATTCCCCACAGATGTATAGCCCGGCTGCGGCCATGTATGCGGCGGCGGCCGGCTACCCCGGCTACATCGGCTACCCCGTGCAGTACTACCCGTACTACCCCACCGCGGCCGCCGTGCAACCCTCCATACAACCCCTGAGGCCTACCATCATGATACCGGTCAGTAGATATCATTTCAGCCACAAGACGTCAACTGATGAACCACAGAATAATATAAAGGTACAGAAGGCTCACTGCCGCAACAGTTACAATAAATTATCAATCTTTTCTACGCGATAATAAGGTCGAAAATAATTTGCTCCCGCACGCCTACCTAACTGATTTAACTGCCAACTACCGTTCACTACAAGCGAAAATGAATTCTATCTATACGTAATACGGTACTATTACTTGGATACGCTTGAGCGAAATTGGTTTTGGGTAATTTGGTCGCGGGGCCCGGCGCGTAGTTAAATAAGTCGACTGAATTGAGCCATGCAGGCTGAACATGGGCCTCCCCCAGTGACTTCCAGATTGTTTGGTTGCGCGCGGCTGCATCCAGCGGCTTCCTGCAACCTTTACCAGGTCGTCTGTCCACCTTGTGGGTGTGAGTCCCACGCTGCGCTTGTTGGTACGTGGCCTCCATTCCCGAACCTTTCTGCCCCATCGGCCGTCAGTTCTACGAGCCACTGCCACTCTAGCTTGCTAATCCGTCGGACTATGTCAGCGATTTTTGTTCGTCCTACGTCGGAGTATGAACTCAAATCATGCCAAGTTTCATTTTAATTAAATTAAACACAGACAAAAATATAGAAATAATTACAGATTTGATTTCAGTATCGATTATAGAGTGCCCCCCAAAAAAAATTTTCAAAATATCTTAAATGTTCAGAATTCGACCCGTTACGTTTTTATTATAGTATAGATTATGTAGAATTAGATGGATGTAATGTAGTATATATGCTTGGGTCCGACCCTTATTCCTTAAAAAATTTCAATCAGCAATAATCGCGCAGTCATCGTCCGATTGATGCTTAGTGTCAAAACCTATTAGCAGCACTGACAGTAGGTTGCTTCGTTTTTGTTTTTTGCTGTCAGTTTGCGATTTTAAAGCCAGAATTGCTCAATTTTTGCTATCGGATTCTTTTGCAAGGTACGGATTACAGGCTAAGGTGCCGATTTTGTGTGTACTGGTACACTTTGGAATCAAAGTATTACATGTAATAAAAAATGCATCAAATATATTGTTTATCGGCACGTCATAGAGCGCTATTGCCTGTGGTACAGAACGGGTTCGAGGCCGGCGGCCGGTTCGAGGGCCTCGCGCAGACGCTGCTGCCGCCCGCGCCGCCCGCCGTGCCGCCCTCGCCCGCGCACCTCGCCGCTCTGCAGCCGCATCAAGTTTTGTGAGTATTGACACGCACACACACACACACACAAACGCATACGTGCGCACCCACAAACGCACACGTGCACACACGTCACACACACACGTCACACACACACGTCACACACACACGCGCACACACACACGCGCACACACACACACGCACACACACACACGCACACGCACACACACGCACGCACACACACCCACGCGCGCGCGCTCGCGCACACACACACACACACACTAACACACACACACACACACACACAATCGCACGCAATCGGGCGCAACCGCACATCTATGAATTAGTAACAGTGAAGAGCGAGGCCTCCTAAGTTAGGAGTCCTAACACAAGTATATTTTTAAACTCATAAGGAGCGTCTCATTTTTTATTAAACCTTTCATCTTAGGTGCAATTTGCTATCCATTATCACGTGTTGTTTTCTGAATTACAACACTTAAACGGGTTTAAAGAGGTTTAATTTTGTATTTAAGAAAAATAATGTTTCATCACGTGCATCGTTATATTACTAATTCTCTACTGCCGCAAGGCTATCCGTCTGTCTGTCTGTCTGCCACGAGCAAATATCTCAGCTGTATGGAAATAGTTCAGGGACTTGTATAGGGGTTTACTTTTTAGGTGGTACTGAGCAAAATTTAAAACGCAGTATGATTTTATGTTATCAGACTAATAAAAATTGCGTCTATGGTAAGCGAGACCCTTTAATTATGTGTGTCAAGTTTAAATTTAATATTGTAATTGGATTACCTTTAAAGTTTATATTGTCCCTAATTTTTTAGATTAGCGCGAGCGTAGCCGCGGGCAAATGCTAGTTATTTATATAAATATAAACGTACATATTTGCCGTTTCAATTTTTGTTTTTGTCACCAGGTGGCGTTAAATTCAAGTTAACGAAAGGCGAGCTATCTCCACAGCGGCACCGACGACATCTATGGTACCCGACACACGGACAGACGTATATATACACTAGTATGTATACATATTGCAAACTATATTTTGTCTATCCCTGATTTTTCATATTATTTTTTAAAAATAATGTACATTGTCTATGTTTTATGCCGTGTCTCCTGCACAGAAAAAATTGCAAAAAGATACTCTATTTTCATCGTATGACAAGTTTGTATGGTCTCAAGTTTTTGGGGGAATCCTGCGCATCCCGTCAATGCGTTTTGATGTCATGGACGCAGCAGGAGATACTGCATAATAGTACATAATTTTGTTTGACTTGTCTTCTCCAATAGTTTGTAATAAACTTATCATCGTGTCTTTATTTCGTTCGTTCGTACGTTTAATCCTCTCGTAAAAAAAACACAAAATTGTTCGAAAACTTGTAAAAATCCGATTAGTTTTGTAAAGTAAATATTCATTTTGATTCATTTGTGTCAAACGAATTTTGACCAATCTAGTAACGACTGATTTCAATTTCGATAAAGAGGAAAACTTTATATAGGATTTAAACTCAATGAAACGGGAATTAACGCGATCATAATTTAGGTACAATATGTTAAATGATCTCGTTAATTCCCGTTTCATTGAGTTAAAATTATGCAACGCGAAAGTTTAAAAGTAATTTATATAGGATGTTAGCTATTATGGCCCAAGACCTGTATAAATATTGTCTATTGGTATTCTTATCTCTATTTTGTTTAGTCAATTACTTTTGTCAATGATTTAAATACAAAAATAATTGTCGTTAGAATTTTTGACTTATCTGTACGAATGAACGAAATGTTTTATAGCAATCGCAGAAATAAGATAATATCATTAAATAATTATAAAAATTACTTACTCTATGTACCTATAGGTAAAGGTTCAATATCAACTGTTTATACATTATTTGATATTTAATTAATTTATCAAGCTTTAATTTAATTTGGAAGACCTTTTGAAATTCAATGAAATGATAAAAAAAATGAAATATATAGGTGATTTTTTGTAGAAACAAATTGTTCATATATTTTACAAAAAAAAAATGTAATAATAAAAAAGCGTCTTCTGAATTTCCTATTTTTACGAATGGTCCGTGTGTTTATATTTATGAAATTAAATATAAATTAATTTCTTGGAGGAACGGAATGTTTTCCAGAATGGAAACTTTGGTTTGATGATTTTGAGGGTAGATGTGGATATATCGAAATAGAGTTGTCAGTCGGTGGCTTAGCTCGTAGTCTCTATGGGCACGGTTTCGGCGGACATTAATAAATATACAAGTAGATTCATATAATAAAATATCGTCTTGTCTCAAGTCCATCATGTGTTAAGTCCACAGCTAAACAACAAAATAAAAGTATCCGTCATGGACTTGTCATAACAACGTTCACGAAAAATTGAACTAAAACTCAGTTACAAGAACAGAAAATTAAAAGAGAGTTGAAAAAAATTCACGATTAGCTGTCAAAACGTTTGCCATTATGAATAATACACATTAAATACGGTCGCGATAAAACTATTTCGACTTTCTGCAGTCACTATTAAAATCTGAATTTAAGTCGACCTGTCTCTTTCACTTCTTAAAGAAAGAAAACAGACCGACTTAGTCGAGGACAAGTCAAACTTAAAATCTGTCTACCACTGTCATACCACTGCGTTACAAAAATACATCATCAACCAAGTAAAAAACTTGTCACTTGTAAACGTGGCAACGCGGCTTAGAAATAATAAAATGTGACTGAAAAAAGGTAAAAGCCCGTTTTGTCATTTATATCCTGTCTCTTTTTTATTAATTGGTATAAGAAAGAGAAACGTGAACTTAACTTCAAAAATAGTGGCAAAATAACTGCCATCATAATTTGAACTTTATTTTGTTGTGATAAGATTGAAAAATAAAAAATACTGATTATTAAAGATGTTTATCCTACTGCGTCTAATTGTCTAGATATTTTACTGTCTACTTGCTTTTATATTGACTTGCTGAAACCGTGCCTATGGAAGGCAATACTGTTTTGACTGTGATGTCTTTTAGGCTTCAGCTTCAGTGTCTGCTAGGATCTTAACAGAATCTCTATTAATACCTTTCGTATATCATATTTCGAAATAAGTATTTGGGTTAGAAAAACATATAATACTTTTTACAGTTGGCGAGTTTGATATAGTGTTTTTTAGACTGTGACCCATTTAAAATGTCGTTTTGTCAAATTAAATAATGACAACTAATACTTGAAAATTGGATCCCTGCCAAATAATATTACATATCGTCTTTTAAAAAGATAGTAGTAATGATCGTGTATCATTTTTGTTAAGTAGTGTCGTTTCTGTCACTATATTTTTATCTTTGATTTTCCAATCTGACATAATAGGCAGGACATGAAATGATGTTACAAAACAGAAGTCAGTTTCCTAAAAGTCGATATGTATTATTTTACATACTTTTAAAACCCTTGCAGTTGACAGAGTAGTGTTGAAATGATGTTATACGAGGTGTAACAGAATAAACGCACATCCTCCTAAGGTCTTTCGGGAGAGATTTCGATATTGGTCCCATAGTAAAAGTTGTCGTATTTGAGTACCAGAATCAGGCCTTAGGAGGATGTGCATTGATTCTGTTACACCTTGTAGATATCTACCTCTTGCTCACACTATCCCTAGTGTGAGTGAGGTGACTATAATCTGTTTTAGATGACAAAAGAGCAATTAAAACGCCTATGATTTCATAACAATTTCATTATAACGACTCGTATTAAAATACGGATTCAAGTTCAATTTTCTTTTTCAAACTAAATGAATGAAGTCATCGTTATTCCGTTTCATATCTATTCGAGTTGTAACTGATTAGATCTGATTAAATTTAACTAATATTGTATTTCTAGTCCTATATTTAACTAACTGGTTATCAGACGCTGAAGCTGAAGCCGGTCGCCTCGCCGTGCGCGGCATCTCAAAACTATAGTATTATAGTCATGTCGGGAGACTTAGGTATACTAAACGCGTGCTGTGGGTTTGTCTGTCAATGAAATTGCAAATTAAATTAACCCCCGACGCAAAAAGAGGGGTGTTATAAGTTTAACGTGTCTGTCTGTGGTATCGTAGCTGCCAAACGGATGAACCGATTTTAGTTTAGTTTTAAGGATATAACACAAAGAAGTAACAGTTTATGGAAAAAGATGCACAGATTAGGTTTTTAGATATAATTGCAAGTTAACAGATATGTCAATGTCAAAGTGACATTTAGTTTTTTTCTTCTCCCTCCCTAGCGCTGTTCTTGTCTGGTATGCTTTATAATTAAATCTATACATATCTCAAGGTTTTTAAATATTCAAATTTTACTTATTAATTAAATTAAAAATTTAAGAATTGCGTTTTGATACATAAAGTTTCATAAAAAATAGGACATTTACATTTGTTAATTGAAGATTGTATCTATAAGACTATGCAGTCTCAAGAAAGGAGAACACATTAAGCGATATCAAGTTAAGATTTCACATTGACAGACAAACCAACACACAGTTTACTAGTTATATAAATGAAAAAAATATAACGCGGTTGTGCGTGCGAATGAGAAGTTCAGTGTGAGTGAGACGGAGTGTTGCGTTTATGTTTTTGTAACGATTATGTATGTATGTATATTTGGAGCGAATCGTACCTTTGATCACGTGGCTAAGAGTTTTTTTTTAATAAATATAAATATTAGTACATTAAATAAAATATAAATCGAAGTATCAGAATATGGCGAACGTTTTTTGGATGTATGTTAATCAAATTTAACAGACTTATATCATCCATATTTCAATAAATTATCATGTATTACTAAGATATTATCCGTTAGTATATTTATTTTAAACAATCAAACAATAAAATAAAATTTGAATAAAACATCCCAAAGATGTTACAATCCAGTAAAATTTATTTTTTAAGTATTTATCTCGTGATAGAAAATTTTAAATGCGTTGATGTAATGTAAGTTTAAACAGTTAAATTGACTTTCTTTTGGTTTAGTTTTTCAGTACCAAAATGCGACATATTATTTTGTATAAAAATCTAGATAATAAACAGAAGAAAACGTAAAAAAAACTGTCGATCGCATTTTTAAGAAATGCCCTGATTTTTCTAAATGTCACGTGATGAAAAAAAGGAAAGGATAAAATGAGAATGTTTAGTATGTTTGAAAGAGATGAATATATACGAATCTCATCTTAGAGATGTAGGATTGAAGCTGCCTTCGTGATGGTTATTTGACTATTATTTGAGTCTGACTGTCCACTTCTAAATCTTTAGTTTAAATGATTATTACAATTTACATTTTGTCTGTAAAAAATCGAATTTAAATAATGTAATTTAATTTTTTTCGTGATTTCTTTGTTCGGCGTGTCACCCTGTATTTTAACCAGCGTATTTTTATACGTTTAGTTTCTGGAAAGTATTTATTCCTAGTCAAAGTTAAAGAAAAATACTCTTAATAGAACGGTACCAAAAAAGTTACCCTGATTCCGGATCTTGCAAAAGCAAAGCTTTAGCGAAAATTGTCCAATTCTGACTTTAAAATCGCAAATTGACTGCCAAAAACAAAACAATCTACCGTCAGTGCTGGCCATAGGTTTTGACACTAACCATCAATCGGGCGATGACTGCGCGATTATTGCTGATTGCTATTTTTTAGGGAAAAGGGGTACGGCTCTGAAAGGTTTGTAAGTGGATAATCAGCCTCATGTTTTTAGAAAAAACTAAAAATCTGTTTATGGGTGTCATTTTCACCTGTTTAAATGTTGGGGGTCTAGAAACGGCTCTATTAAAACATCATTTTGTCGGCCGGCCTTTAGGTCTTTGGCAACTATTTTTTATTTAAATAAAATCATTTTTTTCCGTTTTGTATTTTTAAGTATGTAAACACTCGATTATAGTGACAATTACATCATTTTTAGAACAAAAAAAACCTTTAATTTTTGAAAAATTAAGTTTGCCAGCCTTTGTCTTATTTCTTTTGTAAGAAAAGGACAGCAACGCTTTAGTCTGTGTTGATATTAAAGATATTTTAGTTTCAAGAAGGTCGGCCACACAACACATTGGGTCGTCTGACGAATGCATTGGCCAGAGCTTGCAGTTTAGACATTTTAACGATCACATTGCGATCGAAAAGTACGGACAACAGCACGTCGACCTACCACAAAATGTCAAATTTTCTCATTTGAAAATGAACTCTATTTGTCAGGCTTAAAGTTGAAAATCTATTGTTGAATTTTTGACTTTTGGGGTAGGTCGACGTGCTATTGACTGTACTATCGATGACACACCAAGTGAACTGATAAGAAGACTAAATGTTAAACAAATATAATAATTTTAACAGAATTTTCCGACCGACTCGGTTTCAAAGTGATCATAACTGCAACTGTGTAACTAACACAAGTCGTGGCATTTAGCGATCGTAAATATTCATCAAGCGAACCACTACACCAGACGACCGTCTGGTGTAGTGGTTCGCGCTCCGGATTACAATGCCTGGCGGTTGCGGGTTCGAATCCCGCGAGGGGCAAATGTTAGTGTGATGAGCACGAGCATTTGCACCTAAGTCATGGATGTTTATAAACGTATTTAAGTATGTTTATCCGTTATCTAGTCGCCATAGTACAAGCTTTGCTTAGTTTGGGACTAGATAATTGGTGTGATTGTGGAAACAATTTATTTATTTATTATTATTTATAAGTACTATACGGTGGAAACATCTATGATCTGACGAACTAGTTTACAGACAGACAGCTTGTACTAGGCGACTCCAACAAATGTAAATATGCCAAGTTGACTTTAAGAAGGCAATAAAGTCGAAATATCGCAAGTGAATACGTATTTTTGGAGTCGACTGTATTGTCACGAACGAATAATACACATTGTCATTAAACTTTAAACCTAACTACAACGGTATAAAGAAGTGTATACATTTACTTGTGACGGGCATCGTCGACGACCCAATGTAATCGAACCAAGACTTTTACAAGTTATATTTGAAATGTTTTTGATTATATTATTGCATTTTTGTTGTGCGAATCATGTTGTTGCGGTGCGCGGTGACGTTGTCGGTTTTTTTTTTGGGCTGAATGCTTCGCGGACGGATTGACAGTCGCATGCTGTAAGCATGCATTAGTAAAACGATAGAAAAGATCTATAAATGTTTAAAAAAAGGAAATCAACTTTTTGGTTATTGCTTTTAAGAGTGAGATGACAAATCTGACAAAAAAAGAAGCGCCCAATAACCTATAGGCTAGGCTAGATTCGCTAGCGATGCGAACCTAGCCTAGCCTAGGCGAATCAGTTTACTGTTTTGATCTCGTGTCGACAAAATTGCATATGTGTACGCGCTAAAAAATGTAATAATAAGAGAGGTCGCTTTTGACGTTGAAGCGGTTTTTGGATGGAATGAAAATATTTTTTACGGTTTTCTGTGTCACAATCTTGCCATTCGGTGTTGTTAAAAATGAATTTAAATTAAAATACTAATCAGGCCGTTTTCTGTCTGCCCCAGACATGCGTGCCAAAATTTGTAGAAAAGAAATTACTTTTAAATCAACGGCAGCTTATAAATTGCCTAAGTTCATAGCATGCTCTTGCCAAAACTAGCACGCGACTGTCAAACGCGAAGCACTAGTTCGTACTTGTAGCATCCCGCGAGGTAAAGGGGACCATAGAGAATTGATTTTGTCTTTGGTTTAGTTTCGATTAGCTTTGAAAACAAATTCAGTCGGATGTGAGATGTTTGAATGGTTTTCTTGTTCGTTTTATAAGTGAAATTGTTTGAATCGTCGGTTTATACTATTTGATATACATTCTAGATATTCGAAAATGGCGGCGCTAAAACATGATTGGTAGCCGCTACGAAAAGAGCTTTATCTCTTTCAGTAATTCTGGTCAATCTAAGAATGACAGAGACAACGCTCTACAAAACCGAAGCTAGATGTATACAGCCGTCTCTCTCTAAACGGATTTAACACCAATCTTGTTTTAAAGTCGCTAAATGTACTATGTATATACTATTATCTTGTGGAGAAGGAATTTTGTATGAAAAATAAAGTTTATTTATGGAATAAATCGTACTACCTATTATGACACCGAAATGTGTCATCTTTTTTTTTTAGAAGCCATTTTATCAGTTTTATTCCCGTAATACATTTTATTTTATTCAAATACTAGTGATCACCTCACTAATTTTACAGTAATAAGATTACTATGTACTAGATTGAAAGAAATTTAATAATTTCTATGAAATTCTTCTCCATCATTTAGTTAGTAGTTAGAAACATACTTCAAGACAGTGTTATAGTAGAAACACCATCCCTTATGAGACTAGCAAGAAAATAAGCGTTGTGACACAGACGAGCGTTTTTATAACCGCTCGTGTGTGCCGAACGAGACGCATTACCTCGAGAGAATCTCTGTATTTTCCATATTATAGATTTTACTGCCATGATTGTGTGCCGAGAGTATTTTGCATGCGACGGAAAATCTTGTATAGTTCTGGTTTTGAATGTCAGCGGAGACGAATCTGTTATTCTATGTAATAATAGCTTATTACTAAACAAAATAAGTAAATATATGTACGGATAAAGTTATGTATAAAATAAAAATATGTCAAGGATAAAAGTGTTTGAAAATCGTGTTTATCCTTCAGATAAATAAAATATAGCTTATTTAAAGTTAATGCAGAACTTATCCGTACATTGTGAGAGGTTTTAAACCTAATCTAATTAAACATGTTTTTCTACCAAATTGAGACTAAACACAACTTTTGTGAGATCATTAATAAAATGCGCCGCGTATTGAATGAGTATGACAGACTGTGTATTTTGTGTGTAAAATACACGAGCAAAACATGACAAGAGAGATCTCAACCGACTGATTACGCGACGTATTTTATTGACGGTTCTAATGTGGGTAGTTGTAGAATTACAACGGTTCTTAATGTGGGGAAGTTTTTGATTTCCCGTTATAAAACTTTGTTTACTTTTCACCAGAGAGCGCTAGTATCATACTGTAGAGTACTTTTTAAATATAATAACCCCAATTTATTTGTCGTTAAAATATTCGTGCTATGCTACGACACTAGCGCCATCTGGATTTTTTATTCTGTTAGGCTCGGAATTAAAGCTGCCAGAATCCGTTAGCATCCGCAAAAATCCGTTCAAAAAACGATCTTATTGCTTAAGCGATGGATTGAATCCGCGTTAACCCGGTCCGGTTTCCGGCTGGGTATAGACCGAGCCTTGTTTATATAACAGTTATTCCATTTATCTGTTATTTCTTAACTATGATTTAAAACAAACTTAATTGTCAGTGGGATCGTTTAATAATATTGCTACCCTTCTTATAATTATGTGTTTACAAAACAGACATTTTGTACTGATTAGAGAATCTTATGTTATAATAAAATTAGTCTATAATCTATACATTAAAAGATGGCATCATCTTATGCAAACTGAGTATAATATCTTTGAAGAAGTCTTTTCCCCGTGAAAAGTATCAAAAAAATAAGTCTCCGCTCGCAATCAAAACTCGATATAATCGTCTACACAATAGAGTTCCAAATAGCGCATTGTACAATTGGTGAACTATTTTCCTATCTGCAATAATCGATGTCTACATAGTTTTAAATGTGCATATCTCATTGAAAGTTGCATGTAATGTATGTGTTCGCTAGCGACCCTAGTTTGACAAAATATTCAGTGCTGTACTAAATTTTAGTGCTATTGTAATTTTGATTATAAATATACGTTTTCATAAAGGTGTAAGGGGATCTATGTTTTCAAATGTCGTCCCTTCAATGGAAACGGTTCTTTATCAATTGAATCAAATCTCTGTCATATTTGCAAACTTATGTAGACAAAATGTGACTTTTTCCCTTCATTTGTCATTTCGAAATTGAAAATTACATTGGAACTAAAAAAAATTACAGCACTGACTTTAGTACCTTTGGATGGAGTGTCGCTCAGCGAACACAGCACAGTGCCTTGTCTGTGAGGACATTACCAACTTATTTATGCCAGAATCTTTAGTTTGTGGTATCGCTACGTCTCACTGACTGCCAGTTACAGCTTTCATTTGAATATGGTATTGTGAAGACGGTCAAAGGATGAAGCTGAATCTTAAATAGAGTTGCAACTTGTATGTGCTGCTCGCAGAACTAGAAATCCAGGGATAATTTAAACCTGGTTTAAAATTTTGCATCTGTTTGAATGTTTAGCAGCGAGTTAGACGACTGATAACCATATCTCGCCATAAACAAAAGAAAGTCTTAATCCGAGTTTATTAAAGTTAGGTTCTGCAAGTGAGCCTTAGTGCAAAGTATTGTAGCCTAAATCTGTTGGTAATGTT
The DNA here is from genome assembly GCA_950371115.1 of Anania fuscalis. Lineage (NCBI taxonomy): Eukaryota > Metazoa > Arthropoda > Insecta > Lepidoptera > Crambidae > Anania > Anania fuscalis. The sequence goes on along the minus strand of OX493353.1, from coordinate 8,588,051 downwards.
TCCATTGTCTACGCGCGTTTGTACTCCCCCCCCCCCCCCACGCACCTTAAAGGGTCTAGTGTGAGTTTATTTAGGCAAAACGAGATAATTGACATTTTTATTTCGCAAAATTAAGCAGAAATTTACGTGTTTCTTGGTATTGATCATAAAATCAAATCAAATGTGAATTGATATGGCATGCAGTGGTGCCACCTAGGCTCACTTCATTTTTCATACAAATCCACGTTTACTTTGCTTTCAAAAGCTATTCAATAAACTCGTAATACGCCCTCTGGCGAGTAACAGTCGCGTGTAAACACACTCGCAGTAGAGGCAGGAAGACAAGATATTGTAAGTATAAGTGGTATTGCTCAATGGTGCAAATCGAGCGACTTGAGTCACGTGCAATATATAGCATAATTATTATTTTGTTTCCAATAAAATTATTAAAATCGATACTTTCTTTTATTTGCATACCTTAATATTGACATAGCTGGATCATGGGTTGTAAGAAAAACCACAATCATAGTTCAGGAGGTCTAGCACGAAGGTGTATCTTTTGTTCGGTCGTATAAACCTAACAAATTAAAATTAAGAGATTCATGTGCCAATTGCCTTGGATGATAAATATGACCAACTCAATCTAGCCGTGTAAAAAACCCGCCCCCTTTCAATTGTTCCTAAATTGTCAAACCTCTAATACAAGTGAGTGGATAATTTATTTTATCGGATAATACGAACGATGCGCTTTCGTATTAAACCACCAATCAATTGACGTACTTTTTATGAGCCGTCAAAGAGGTATCCCCATTTTGTATGGTCATTCTCATAGTTGTCACGTCACTTCTAAAGATTTATTGATTTCAGATCGTTCAATCGTTCTTGTCTGGTGTCGAGATCTCAATTCTGTTATACTCGTAATAGCGGAGCGTAGCGAGTCTCGTTCGTGCTCGTAATAGTGCGTAGGTAATTTAGAGTCTCTGAAGTAATGTTACTGACACCAAATTATATTTAAAGTACGAGTTTTGGGCTTCTGATTTTACGAGAGAAACATTTGCAGACAGATACGTTTACGTGATGCCCGTGTCTACAGCTATTTCATGAAGCCAGAGAAGCAAATGGAAATGGCAATCAAAACCTTCAGTTATACAGGGTGTACATAAGAATAGGATACTCCTTAATACCACGTGATTAGCTGGTGATATACAACAACTTTTTCTATGAGAGCAACATCGAAATCGAAAATTTTTTTTCAGCTTCCCCATACAAACTTACTCGCATACTGAGCAAATGGAAATGGCAATCAAAACCTTCAGTTATACAGGGTGAACAAAAGAATAGGACACTCCTTAACACCACGTGATAAGCTGGTGATATACAACAACTTTTTCTATGGGAGCAACATCGAAATCGAAAATTTTTTTTCAACTTCCCCATACAAACTTACTCGCATACCTTGATGATAATAATTACAATGTATGGAGCATCTGAAAATAAAATCACGATTTCGATGTTGCTCTCATAGGAAAAGTTGTTGTATATGACCAAGTGATCAGCATCACTTGGTTTTAAGGAGTGTCCCATTCTTTTGTACATTCTGTATATTAATAATATCAGCAACAACATCTGCGTAACTATGAGGTGTTTTTTGTGTAAGCTAGAGAAATTGACGACCTCCGTAGTGAGAGGCGAGCACGTCGGACTTTAATTTGGCATTTAAAGTCCGGGATCGAACTGGAGGTTCCAGTTCGATCCCCGGTCGGCGCAATGTAGAAAACGAACTTCTATATGGCCCGGGTCTGGGTGCTGCGGTACCTATTCAAATTTATTTATTTATATCAAACATGGTACATACCGTTGTTGTTTCTGATTTCTATAAAACATTTGTATGCCTACAAGGCCGATCACAGCATGCACATTATTGTTTATTTTGTTGACTATCATCGAATTTACCTGTGTATCACAAATAAATAATATGATATGATTTGAAGTTCCTTAATGAGCAATGTAGGATGTGATGTTGTCCAATAATTATTGATTTATTGTTAGAGGTGTCACCTAGGACACGATCCATTTAATTTCATTAGTTTAAATTATGCATCGCGAAAGTTTAGTACTTTAAATTGCAAACCCGATCCAATTTATAAAAGGTAATTTCTGCTATCGCGGCAGGTGAACGAACAGCTGATTTCATAGTTATGGGTAGTGTTGCCGATCGATAGATCACCATCGATAGTCTATCGATATTATAGATGATTTCCGAGGTCAACTATCGATAGTACGGTAACACTAGTTATGGGTGTTTAGTATAGGGACACGACGACGAAGGCGAGATTATTTGTAGGACATTCGGGAACTGAACTACGGGTGGTTGGGAAAAGTTGAAGTTACACTACTCGCCGCTAGATGGCGTGAGTAGTCATTAAAAATATAATTTATCTTCGTTTAAAAGTTTAACAAATTAAAACAAATGCGAACTAACAACAATACCATTTATTGGTTATACAGTTTTTTACATATAGCAACAATCATAATAGGATAATTTAGCTAATATATTTTCCACATTATAAGAGGATCAAAAAAGTGAACGGTAGGTATATTGCTTCTAAACGCTAAAGTTTCAAAACGCTAATATTTGCTTAAATATATTACAGATAGACATACATACATATAGATTTTAATAACTTTTAACACGGAACATAAATGGAAGACGTTTTTGGAAGACCCATCCATTTTGACATTGAAAATATATTTTCTAGATAAACACTAGACTTAAGTAGGTTCATAAAACTAATCTCCAAATGGAAGCACTGCGATTTACTTAATTAACATTATAATTGTCTTTAAGACATAATTATTTAAAACTAATTAGGTAGATCTATTTTAACGCTTATTTTGCAAAGTTCTGCCAATACAATATTTTTTCAGTAAAATAATCTGCCAATTACCTACTAACTGTTCTTCTGTCTTCATTGTTTAACAGAGCCCTGTCAAAGGTCTTACAATAATTTTATTCTTAAAAAAATGATCCTAAAATAATTTTAAGAATGAATAGAGAGTAACTAGGATCTTCATAAACAGGCCATAAAGGCTGAGGTTCGTAAAGAAAATTGCGGCAACAAGACGTAAAACTACTAAGTAATATAAGTAACGTAGTTAACGACAAGAATGATACTACTAAGTAATATAAGTAACGTAGTTAACGACAAGAATGATTATTTAACGAAAAAATAGTGTTGAAATACTGTACATAAGAACAGTTTATTTAAATCCAAAGATAGTTATAATGTGAAATGTTACATTTCATTAATATGGGAGCATTACGTCCATAAAGTACCTACATATTAATACTGTTGGTAGCACTTTGCAAAATCTATTATAGGTGATTAATTACACACACACCGAGACAACAAACACACGCTACATATTTCCATTTATCATTGAATAATTTGACAGACAGTTTTATTACATTTTCCGGAAAATTATTTCCATTTTGTCTACTAGTACATTCGCTACGCGCCACTAGATGACGCCACAGTACGTAAAGCATGCCTTGAGCAGATTTTAAACATTTAAAAAATATAATAGGTATTTCACAAAAGCATTTTAGATACATTTAATTTTGGTTATTTTATAAGTCAAGTTGTCAATTATAGGTATTTTATTTACCGATAGATGGTGCTAATATTTTTAAACAGACGTATAAAAAAATACGTTTTTTTAGCTCACACCGAACACCGAATTAAAATTTAATCCTATTCTACTTGTGCTATTGTCATTGTCACATTTTTCTTAATTTACAGCTTAGGTTATCTTAATGGAAGACATAGAGCCTAAATTTACCTTATACATTTTATAGTGTTAATAAAAATATTAAATTGAGAGTAAGAAAATCTTCGTCGACGTTAGAAATCATTTAATCTAGAATAGTCCCCGAAATTGGCAAGAACAAAAAACAAACGCATTATAAATAGTAAACCACAAGTGTTATTTTAAAACAAATTAATTAAAATAAATTAATAAAACAAGACAATCCATAACCTAGGTTTATGAACACATTGAAACTGTTAGAATAGTTTGTTACGAGATTGCTACCATGTACCTTATTTTTGTATATTATATATATATTGATATATCCTTAACAACTTACGCGCAAGATCTTCAGTTACTCCGTGATCATGGCGCTTGCAACAGTGCCGAAATATCGGGAACTCAAAAATAAGGTACATGGTAGCAATCCCGTAACTAACTATTCTAATGTTAGTGACCATGAAAGTTTAAAACAATATATTGAAACTGTTTGATAAATTGTATTACATCTACTTATTGCGTACATACACAAAAATTGCCTACTTATTTTTGAACAATTATTATTTAATTAATTATCATAATGAGTTCCATTGTAGGTACTAAAATTTATTTTAACTAAACAAAATTATACAGGGTGACAGCTTACACAAGGAAAACACTTTATCAGGATGTTTTTAACGCCTTTTTGCATCATTATCGTGGAGTTTAACTAATATTTTGAACGGAATGGTGAATTTTTCCCCGATTTTTTGTGCAACTGAAATTTTATCAACCGATTCTTCCGTCTAAGCAGTAGGTAACCCTGTATATTTAAGTAAAAAAATACTCATTAATTTTTAATTTGTTTTTTTTTTTCATAAGTAAATAAACCAAATAAATAATACTCAAGATTTTTTATGAATATACTCTTTCTATAACATATTTTATAAAATATATAATTGGCAAAACGGGAGATATGTCATATATTATGTGACTGATATCTTAAATATTTGTTTATAAGTTCTACTTATTATCCCTAGTTCTATTTGAGTTTCCAATATCTAAAGATGTTAAGGGTTATATTATGTTATCTTGTACGAAGTGTTAATTACAATACATTACAAAATAGAAAATTAAATTTATAATATTCAAATATATATTAATTTAAAAAAAATATATTTTAAAACACGAAATTGAGTAATTTAAAAAAATATAGAAATTAAGTTTATGTCTGATTTTTGTTAAATTGATCAATATGCTAGGGATATCGTATATTTCTAACATTAGTAGGTATTGGAACTATCAATTGTATGTATGTATTTCTAAACTTACTAACTAAAATTCTGAAACATACGTAACGCTATGCGTTGCTATATTTTTAGACATTTACACCAAGAAGCTCTAAGCAAAGATTAATAAACTTTTAACATGGCCAACAGATTTTGAAGAAGTGCTTTTAGCTACTAAATTACTCTTTTATGCCAAAAATATTAAATTTCTTTTGCAATAAATCCAACGACACGTATACAATTAATGTGAGTACATACATTATTTTGACACTCATGATGATGCATAAATTTTTGAAATATCAAGTCAGGAATCTAATTCATATTTGTAATCTGTTTTTATCTTCTTAAACCACATATAATGCGAAAATACAATTTACGCGTAAATTACGCACAAAAATAGATATACATACATGTTTCTAACGTATAATTAATTTATTTCTTCTCATTTACTGCTTTAGAATTTAACACACCCCAAATTGTTCTTACAAGTACATTTTAATGGCAGTTGAAAGCTAACATAATACGAAACTATTTAAATAAATAATCTATAAATAGACATATAAAACAATCTACTTGACTAGCGAGTCTTAGGCCTATTTTGGATTATGGCATTAGCACATAATATACATTATATTTATTATAGTTACGTAGGCATTGTTTTTATTTGTCAAATAAGTAATTTTAAGTGTAATTTAAATCGCAGACGTTATCCACGTCGGTACAATGCTCGGATGACTTATTGGTACTACTACTCTCCGCTAGATGGGGTTATTTGAATGTTATATTAGTTATTATTATAAGTAATATTATTTGACAAACAAAATAAACAATCTTTGCATTATCCAGAAGATATATTTTCAACGTTAAATCCAAATTGCGGACATATTTTATATCCTACAGAACAACAACAACCATGTAACAGATAATTATATATTTTTTAACATAGACGGCTTTTTATTATGTATCTATATTTGTATAATTTATATTATTATACTTATATGTATGCAATTTATATATTATGGAAGCGCTTGAAAGTATTTAATCACATTCCTTTACAATTAATAAAATAATTCGTTAAAAGCCAACATTTATATTGAATGCAATAAAAATATATAGTTCTACTCGTTGCTTTTTAAAGATAAATATACTTATTTAGATATCTTCGTATTCTTAAAGTACCTACTCAATTCCATCCACATCAGAGTTCAGACACACACACGATCGCATCCATCGAACTATTATTTTTTCTATATGTTGGTAGAACTTCCATGTTACTTACTTTCCGTTATTGTGATTAATATTAACACCTACTTATAAATTAAGTATTTTCTAAAGGCTCTGTTAATAAAATCTCGAAAAAATATAGAACAGACTTTTAGGTTAAATTAGAAAAAAAACTTAAGTTTTTTTTTTAATAGCCAGATAACTTTTATACGAAGGTTTGAGAAGTTTCACATTTGGCCAGTTTTTGTATACTCGTAGAAAATGTGACTAAACAAGTTAAGTCGTCGATGTGAAGTCAAAAGTTACTGGCGTTTTGAAAAAATCGTTTTTATTATTTCTTTACATAGCACAAATATTAGAGCCTGTACAATTTACTTAGGTAACTACTATTAGTATAATTGATACTAACGATGAGTAGATACATAAACAGACACTCTCTCAATCATTTCATTTGAAACAGGAAACATGACATCGAATAGGACTGACATAATTATTTGTCAAGAAACATGGAAGTAGTTTTAGTATTATTTGATCAGGGCCATAACCATAAACTCTTAAAACAATCTCAAAATTGTCAAATCTGTCAATTTTGGTACAGTCAACAGCACGTCGACCTACCCCAAAAGTCAAAAATTCTCCAATAGATTTACAACTTTAAGCCTGACGTATAGAGTTTATTTTCAAATGAGAAAATTTGACATTTTGTGGTAGGTCGACGTGCTGTTGTCCGTACGTCATAAGAGCGTAGCGAATCCTAAGTCTATGGTCATTTCATACAAAATTTGACAGAAATGATAATGTTTGACAGATTTGTGATTGTTTTAACAGTTCATGGTTAGGGCCCAGTGGTAGTTTTAACGATAGTATTCAATTTGAATTCATTCGAGCTCAGGCATTCATAAAAAAAAATCTACTTTATACAAATCTACTTCTACAACTTTAAATAGGGTCCAAATAAGAGAATTTTGTGACGCAATACTGAGACTTGGAAGAAAATAATTCTTTGTATTATTTGCTTTATATTGAAGTTTAGTATCTGTATATTATTTAACTCTTTAAATTTTTACTCGAATTAAATAATTCATTACAAAAAGTTCGATCAACATCACCAAATTGAGTAAGTATATCGCACTTGTCTAAACATGTGAACCTCCTCCTTTTTTATATCGGTTAAAAACACTATCAAGTCTTAAAATCTCCGATAGTTGATAAGTTTTTGATCTCATTGTTTTTATGGCTAGGTACGATTTATACTTATTTATCCAATAAGTAGGTTATTTTTCTTTGATTTTTTGTTTGAGGATCTACCCTTCTTTTTCTTTTCCTTAGAAATGCAGAAGCCATTTTCTTTATCTGAAATTCTAATTACATGTAACCCCAATCTTAGGTACTTGCCAAAACTCACATAATTTAGTTATATTTTGACTGTACCTACATAACCATTATTATAATGCAATTGCCAAAATAAAGAGATTAAAATATAACTCAACTCAATATGTTTTTTTTGTAAGTAAAAATGGAAAAAAAAACTCTAAACAGGCTGCATGTCCCCATATTCTTTTGTCAAAAAAAACCAATATTACGTCACATCCTTGAACTAGCTACTGTCAAAACTCAAAGCCGATTTAATCGACGATGATATCCTGGCCGAGCCTGTCCATCTCCGAGAGAAGGAAGTCTACATCCTTCTCGGTGACGGCGGCTGAGGAGATGATGTTCCTAAAGAAGTTGGGGCGCCTGTCGTCGGGCTGGTAGCCCACCATTATGGTGCCGGCTTGCATCATCTTACCCTTCAGTTTGGCACATACCTGGGAAGGAAATATTTTACCATTTAAATAATCCTCAAAATGTAACTTAGGTTCAGTAAAGAATAAGATTAAAACCAGTATTCTGTAAATTTTTGTTTTTAGCAATTCCATGCAAAGTTTAATTGAAGATAAATAACACTTGAAAAAAATCATCACTCGCTTGGCATGCGATGGGACGTGGGTTTGAGTCCCACCTGAGGTCGATGATTTTTTCAAGTGTTATTTATCTTCAATTAAACCAGTGTTCTCATAATCTCAAAAATTCAACATACGTTAATGACATTTTTTGACAATTTTACGTCATGGAAAATTCCGTTTTTGATAGTAAGTAGGTGGGTAATGTTACTCGGGTTTGAACGAAACTTGGTTATGGCTACACTTCACTAATTACCGGAATAAGGCCTCCAGAATTTCCCAATTGCGTCCAATAAGTACCTAGTGTTTAGCCTAATAGTAGATTGTCCAAAAATTCCTCAATGCTCTACTTTTTGTACGATTTGATTACGTGCCAAACGGTGCGCTCTTTTTAAGTTTCCGTACCCAAAGGGTAAAACGCAAGGAACATTACTACCAGAGGAAGAATGTCAACTCCATACAAATAAATTAGGGACATTTTTTTACCGCGCCATCTATTGTCAACCCAATAAAAATGTTGTGAGGCGGGAAATTTGAAAGTAAGGTACTCAATATTATTTTTCATAAAGTAGGTGTCGTTCCTTCTGGTTGTACAAAAGAATGGAAAATTATTTCATTTAAATGAAATAGTTTTTCATTCTTTTGTACAACCAGAAGGAACGACACCTACTAACTAATTCATGCTTTTATATTAATTTACATTAATTCGCCGAATCGGAAAGAAAAATGACTTATTATGAATAAAAATACTAGAATATCTTTAACTCAATTTATTATCATTCAAATGGCGTCAGTTATTACATAATATTGCTTTAATTAAATAATTATATATTCACAAGTAAGTATAAGTATTGGACAACATCACATACATTGCTCTGATCGTAAGGTAAGTAGCTAAAGCACTTGTGTTATAAAAATCAGAAACAACGGCAGTAGCACAACAATAAAAGATTAATACAATCAATTATTATGTGGTTTATAGCCATTAACGAACCAACGTTCTAATCAGTTTAGGTAATCTATTAGCTAAGTAGATTAATGTAAACACAAAAAGATACTTTAAACACACTACACATTGTAAATTAGATACACTAAGTACAGGTCAGCTCCGTTCAAATGCATGATGACGCAATGAGCTTGCAGCGTCCATATGAGAACAGCTGTGCTGAGCTGCTTTACAAAACATTTTGAGAAAGTAAACATTAGTTTTACTTTTAAAATTACACACATTTTTATAAGGTTTTATTTAACCTGATGTTTCGAACACTTTACAGAGTAATATTATAAAATAATAACTTATTAACTACCTCATTTAACAGAATTCTTGTCGACATCAATAAATCATGTCTGCCTGATGTCCCTGGCTCTGGTTTGTTCGGTACATCCATTGAAAGATTGTATGATGAGCTTTGTTTAGGTTTATTCTGAAATTAGAATAAAAATTACATTAATTGTGCAAAAATGACATATTATTTGAGATAGAGGAAGCAAAACTTACTTATAACTGACATTAATTAGTAAAATAATAACTTATTAATCCTTATTTAACATAATTCTTTCAGACATCAATAAATCATTGCTGGCCAATGACTTTGGTTTGTTTGGTACATCCATTGGAACATTGTATGATATGAAAAAGAAAGGAAGTACAGTTTCTAAGCTTTCATGACAATCCAATATCCATGTGGACCAAACCACAGGGAACATCAAGTATTATTTGTATAGTGTGCGAAATTTTAAGCAGTAGTATAGTGACAAACCTCTTTACAATCCTCAGGAACAGCAAATCTGTGCAACTTCTGAGAACCCAAAGGAAAATCGCCGAAGAAGTCCAAATGTCTGTTGCAAAGCATTCTGTGTTCTATAAAGTTTACGCTGGAATTGTTGGGGCCAGTATTCTTGTTGGGGCCTTCAGGAAACACATACTTTGCCCATAATTCACAACTGAAACACAAAATAAAAATTATACATTGAATCAAAATGAACTTACCCTGAAAGAAGAGTGTAGTAAAAATAGGTACATACCGAAGTGTGTTAGTCTTCCCAGGATTGGGAAAGCGAAACAATTTGTTAAATGGACCCTCAGCCGGTGATCGTCCGCACTTATAGCAACGCCGCTTACTTTCCGCCAACATATTATTAAAAAAGAGTCACTATCTCAAAACAAACAACGAGTAAATATCTCAAAACACAAATGCACAATCACTATCGTAAAATATTTGATCCGCACAAAGTGGAAACAAATTAAAAACACGCACAGCAATCTATTGAAAATTTCAAATTTTCAAAACCACACAACGGATGTCACTGTCATCCTGTTTTAAGACCCAAAAATGAATTTTTTAGTCTCTTTTTAGGTCTTGCATAATGATATTTTCTACTCCAGCAACACATCAAACTGCCCAAAGGTAGTGTCTCAAATTCGACAGCTAGAGTTGACGGAGGGTGGTAAAACGGGACCCTATTACTGAGGTTCCGCTGTCTGTCTGTCCGTCTGTCACCAGGCTGTATCTCATGAACCGTGATAGTTATACAGTTGAAATTTTCACAGATGATGTATTTCTGTTGCCGCTAAGTATAACAACAAATACTAAAAAACAGAATACGATAAATATTTAAGGGAATTTTTTGCCGTTTTTTTAGAAAATGGTACGAACCCTTCGTGCGCGAGTCCGACTCGCACTTGGCCGGGTTTTTTAGCCTGGGCATACGAAGGACCAGCGTTATAGGTAGCATCACAAACTTTCCTGTCATGAATCGAAACACCATTGTCTAATTCTTTTTAAACCTCTATATTAACATGCATACTTAGTTCTCAATTAATGTTTTTTTATTCTATTTTATTTTTAAAATTATGGTCACTAATTTGTTTTTGCAATGCACTTACATACTATTTTTTTTAACCATTTTTCAATTTTGGACATCTCTGTGCCTAGAGCTAATTAAAACACATTTTCATGCCTATCAAGCTTCAATTACCCACCGGTGGCCGCTTAACAATAACATTTTCATTGTGTCTCTTTGCCGTGGCCTGACGGGATTGTCAGTAGCTAGATAAGTGAGACTAATATAAAATTGTCAAAGTCATTTATTTTTGCAAATTGGCCATCAATGGCACTTTTACATGTCCCAATTTTATTTTTCCTACCACCGCTTCGGGACTACATATCGGCTGGTGATGAAAAGAAACGGCGCAACAAACTCAGTCACCTTTGTCAGCCTGGTTTTATTACAGGAAATACAATTACAAGAATGTGTAAGTGCGAGCTAGGCAGGTTATTAAGTCCATGCACTCTTGTCGTTCAAGTAATCCTCAACTTTGTAATATAATTTAAAAAAAAAAGTGATATTCCTGTACCTTATTCAATGGCACAAAAATGATTCTGATTCTGATAAACTACGTACCTTTCCCAGCTGAATCTCCTTATTATTGTCATGCGGGATGCCCCTCAACTGCCTGGGCAGGTACCAGAAGGACACGTTCACCATCTCCGGCTCCAGGATGAGGTGGAACCGGTCCGGCTGCTCCTTGATACGGCGCACCATGTACTCCGACAGCTCCATGAGGCGGTCCATGAGCCGCTCGAAGCCCGACGTGCCCTGGGAATCAGGGTATTGTAGTATATCGTAAACAGAGTCACAAATTACGTATACGCAGAGTGCAGGCAGCACACAGTGTGTGACAGGCGATGGTAATGAGTGGTTAACATGATCAGCAGTGTTTAAGTCTTCTTAAATAATCTTTGTATTTTTACCTAGTATCGTGTATCTTGATCTTTCTCTTTCTGGTATCATGTGATGTGGTGTAATTTATGTCGTGTAAGTTATCTGAATAAATCTAAGTAATCAGGAAGTTAGTTTGTTCATATTTTACAGGTATCAGTAATCATTTGCACATCATAATGATGCAATAGGGTTTTCGACATCAATCCTACTAATATTATAAATGCGAAAGTTTGTAAGTATAGATGGGTGTTTGTTACTCTTTAACGCAAAAACTACTGAACGGATTTGGATGATATTTTGTATACATTTAGAATATGATCTTGATTAACATATAGGATACTTTTTATCTTTTTTTTTTTTTTTTTTTTTTTTTTTATTTGAGATGGGCTTACTCTTGACCCCAATCTTGCTCTAGAGCATAGATGGGATCTACGATAGAGCGAGCTTGCCCAGAAGATGCCTATTCACTCTGGACTTAAAGAGAGTCAGGTTATATGCACTCGGAAATACAGACGCAGGCAGGGAATTCCAATCCTTAGCTGTGCGCATTATAAAAGATGATGAGAAGCGCTTAGTGCGGGTTATGGGTATATCAACTAAGAACGGATGGTAGCCGGCCGTGCGTCTGGATGTCCGATGGAAGAAAGGTGACGGTGGTATGAGTTCATGCAGCTCATGAGCACACTCTCCGAAGTACAATCTATAGAAGACCGATAGGCAAGCAACCTTGCGGCGGTGAGCCAGGCTGTGCAGCTTGGACGCCACCAGTTTTTTATCGCCTATTATTCTCTTGGCTCTGCGTTCCACCGAGTCAAGTGCAGCAAGTTGGTATTTCGCCGAGCCGTCCCAAAGGTGGCAGCAGTACTCCATGCAAGATCGGACTTGGGCTTTGTAAAGAGTTAAAAGCTGTCCAGGCGTGAAGTACCGCTTGACTTTATTCAGGACGCCCAACTTTCTAGCTGCAATTTGAGCCTTAGACTCGATGGTGGTGCCAAAGTTGAGGTCAGAGGACAACTCCATGCCAAGAAGTTGTAGAGTGCCGGTCACTCGAACAGATGTACCTCGGAAAGTAGGAGAAAGGGTGAAAGGACTCCTTTTTGTGGAAAAAAGACACGCCTGCGTTTTAGAGGCATTGAAGCTGACGAGATTGTCATCGCCCCACTGGGAGACGTTACTTAACGTCAGGCTCGTACGCTCAACCATGGCCTCTCTCAGTCTTTGGACCTCAACTCCACCGGCTCCTGCACTAGACAGATACTTCTCCGCGACAGTACTGTCATCTGCGTACCCAACAATACCTGAAGATAGCAGGTCATTGATGTGCAGCAGGAAAAGAGTCGCAGAGAGCACAGAGCCCTGAGGAACTCCGGCGTCAATGGCCTTGAGGTCAGAGGAGCAGCTGTCAATGACTACTCGGATCGACCGTTCACTTAGGAAGTCAGCCACCCAGCTACAGAAGCCAGTGGGGATACCGTACGCTGGAAGCTTGCTCAGCAGACTCGCATGCCAAACCCTGTCGAAAGCCTTTGAAATATCCAGCGACACTGCGATTGCTTCGCCGTGGTTTTCGATGGCTTCGCCCCAGCAATGCGTTACATACACTAGAAGATCCCCAGTTTATCTCCGATAAATGATCCTGTAAGATACATTGAATAGACTAAAGATCACGTGAGCGAAGTCCCGGGTAACAGCTTATCATAAATAATTCTAAGACATCATTTATTAAATCTGACACCTTATTTTAGTCCCGATAACCCGGTACATTATCATTTTATTCGGAGATTCTGAGTTTTGTTAGCTTCAAAACCAATTAAAAGTTAGGCAGTTGAGTTCGGTAAACAATGACGTCAAAGCTTGCTATCGCCATACAAATCACAAAAGCCGCTGGATGCAGGCCGCTTCCACCTACCTATCTGGATTCCAGATGGTCATTGGGGGAGGCCTATCGTCAGTGGACGTCCAATGGGTGGAATGATGATGATGGATAACATTTCGGGAGCCCTTTTTTTAGAAGTGGTCCTAATAGCTGGAATAATGATGGTGAAGTAACATTAGGGAGTCCTATGTTCAGCAGTAAACCTATAGATGGAATGACAATGATGGAGTAATGGAGTGGTATCCGTTCACATAAGCTCACCGCTAAGTGGTAGTGGGCTGGCCACATCTGTCGCAGAACCGATAAAAGATGGAGTAAACGGGTTCTCAAGTGGAGAACATGCCTTGGCAAACGCAGTGAAGCCGATGGACCGACGACCATATGAAGATGGCTGGCAGTGGATGGATGAAAAAAGCGGGAGATCGTGCTCTTTGGCGCTCTTTCGGGGGAGCTTACGTCTAGCAGTGGACAACAACAGGCTGAATAGATAGATAGATCAGCTCACCTTGCCTCGCCACTGCAGCCACAGTTTGAAGATGTCGTTGTGGCGGCCGCACTGGATCACCTTGTCCCCGGTGTCGTATCGAGGGTCGTAGATCTTGTCCGTCATGAACAGGTACTCCGCGGACATGGCGTTGCAGCTCAGAAGGATGCCCTGAGAAAATTACCCAGATATAAAAGCTGATACCATAGTTATGCAGATTTGACCCCTTTTGTAACAGCTAAAAGGAGAGGTAGTTACAAGAATTCGTAACGGTAGTGTTTTAAGTAAAAAGTTTAGTTTTAACTCAGTTTTTGATGGGCTAGGGGCCAGTTTACGCTCTTGCTAAGAGCTAATAATAATAATATAATAATAATAATAAAAACGTTTATTTCTCTTACAATCTTAGGTACAGTAAGGTTAAATAGGTGGATACAGTAGGTGAAGATTGGAAGAGACTGACGTCTGAACTAGGTGGGAGCCTGTATTACAGAACGCCAGTGTTCCCCTCTCACGGTGTCACTCGGGGTACAGACCAGCCAAACGAGAAATTTAAAACAAAGGAGAGTAAAATTATATAAATTACTGCTAGTGAGCGCGCGCGCTTTAGCGCGTGAGTGAGTGAGTGAGTGAGTAAGTGAGTGAGTGAGTGTGTGTGTGTGTGTGTGTGTGTGTGTGTGTGTGTATGTGTGTATGTGTGTGTGTGTGTGTGTGTGTGTGTGTGTGTGTGTGTGTGTGTGTGTGTGTGTGTATGTGTGTGTGTGTGAGAGTGCGTGTGAGCTGTTAGAGAGAATGCAAAAAAATGAATAAAATTCAAAATCTCTAAGGTACGCTTATTTATTTTGAATTGTTAAGGACTAGTATAAATAATCGACATAAGTATATATACCTACCTAGTCTTGGTTCATTATGGCTTTTCGTTTTTTTTACGTTACTTTCTGGATCAAGTGTATCCGGTTTAGATACGAGATAAATAAAGAAATCGTTTATTCGCACGAAACACGGTATAAAATGATGACATTAAACAATAAAATTGCTCATGTTTCGCTTATAAAATAGCATGCAAATCATTCACAATATCAGTGGTCTTTTTTTTTTTGAGATGGGCTTACTCTTGACCCCAATCTTGCTCTAGAGCATAGATGGGATCTACGATGGAGCGAGCTTGCCCAGAAGATGCCTATTCACTCTGGACTTAAAGAGAGTCAGGTTATATGCACTCGGAAATACAGACGCAGGCAGGAAATTCCAATCTTTAGCTGTGCGCATTATAAAAGATGATGAGAAGCGCTTAGTGCGGATTAAGGGTATATCAACTAAGAACGGATGGTAGCCGGCCGTGCGTCTGGATGTCCGATGGAAGTAAGGTGACGTGCTCAATTACATTACAAGGAATAAAATTAAGTATTGCAATTATTAAATATTTACACTATAAAAGAAAAAGAAGAGATAAAATACTTAGTAATTTCACATGGGCACTTTTAAGGGCACAATTACGCGTCTCTAAATATAACTTCACCTACAGATTTAGAGAAATCTAAAATGCTGAGAAGGATCATATCACATAAAGCGCTAAAGGAATAGGTTGTTTTTGAACTAGACAAGACGGTTACTTAATAAATAATACCTAGGGATATTGTCTATACCTCTTCTTTGAAGCTACCCCAGCCCTCTCTGTAAAAGTATCCGAGCCTATCTGTACGCATTCCGACATTTCCGACCCGCATACCTTTGAAACACAAATTTCCCCTAAGCCTACTTAAAATTCTTCAACAGCTTTTTAGGCGAAAATCGTCTCTATTTCCTAAGTATTAACAGTGGATATAGAGGATAATTTAAAGAGCCATTTTGAACCTTAAGTGAAAGGCTTAAGGGTGTGGATAATTGAATGGATTAGTGGTTGTAAACGCCAACCCAATATGCTAAGTAATAAATTGTGTGACTCCGCCCCTGTGCCAAACTTTTCGGGTAGAGTTGGGAAAGTTCGGAAAATATTAAGAAAAGTTTATCGATAAACGTTCGTTTTTATAATTAATATTTTTTTTACCGGAACCCAGTTTTTTTTGTTTTGCTTTACATGTAAAAAAGATTCTCATGAAAAAAGGGTATTATTCTGTTATAGATTATTTAAATGATAAAAAAGTTTGGATATAAATACTGCCTTGATCGCACAGGTGCATTTATCTTGTAATTAAATATTTTGTTATGTATATTTAAATCTTTTTAAAAGAGGCTGACAATAGTGACCGAGTTTCTTGCGCTGCTTCTTCTCGGCGCTAGCCCAAACTTGTCCCGAAGCAGTGGTAGGAAAAAAAAATCAATGGGACGTGTAAAAGTGCTTAGTTTAAGCCTATTTGCAAAAATAAATTGGTTTTATTGGTTTTATTTGTGGGTCGTGGGTTTTAATTCCAGCACGGACATCTGGGTTTGCTCAGCGGTAAAGGAAAATATTGAGATGAAACGTGCACATAATAATATGAAGAAAGCTTTAAGCTATTTGAAAAAAATGACTGAACTAACTATTTTTGCACGTGTCTCGGGGTTTCAAACAACAATACTTTATTGCATTCATAATGCTCATTCTATAATCAGGTACCTACTAGGTTATACTAGTTATATAAAGATTCTGTCGAGGTTAAAAAAAAACCGCAATCGATCCTAGAAAAAATTCGATATGTATTTTCAAGTTTTTATTTTATCGATGTCCCGTAATGTCCATCCCTCCGCAGGGCTGGCACGTGGCATGTTTAATAAAATTCCTCTGCCGACACTTGCGGACATATGTTGCCAATTTGCCCCCCTTTCCTTTATTGAAATAAAACCCGAATTCAACCTTAAGACTTTGACCTTAAGTTCTGAATTGGCCTTTTCTGGATATTTTTTATGACAATTTTGTAAAACTTTATTTTTTTGCGAAGTTTCTTTCACTGTTCTTTACTTGTTTGATTATACCTATAGTATATATTTTGTTAGATAGATCGGATGCTATCTATAATATTCACCTGATTTCATAAAGTAAAATAAAATAAAGATAACCAAGCAAGCTACTATCAAAGTGGTGGCCAACAGAGACAAGAGACATAGAGCAGACCATCTGCCCGTTGGACTGATTATTGTGCGAGTGAAAAGAAGATCTACCAGTAGGAGGCGAACATGGGCGTATAAGATAGATAAAAGTTAAATTAATACCATATTTTATTTTAAACAGATTATTGTAAAATGTCCATATCTTTAAATCCAAAAGACAAAACTCATGTATTGTGCGTGTATCAGAACGTTTCTTTTTAGGGTTCCGGACCCAAAGGGTATAACGGGACCTTATTACTAAGCCGCTGTTCGTCAGTCTGTCCGTCCGTCCGTCTGTCTGTCTGTCTGTCTGTCCGTCTATCACCAGGCTGTATCTCATGAGCCGTGATAGACAGTTGACAATTTTCACAGATGATGTAATTCTGTTTCCGCTAAAACAACAAATATTTAAAAACAGAATAAAATAAATATTCTTTTCCCGTTTATATAGATAATGCTACAGAAACCTTCGTGCGCGAGTCTGGTTAGAACTTGGACTGTTTTTTCAAATTTCAGTGTTTTTCGCGCTATCACGTTTTTTGATCTGTCATTTTATTATAACAAAACTATATCAAATCGTCGAAAATAAAACTAAGTAGTTTACAACTAGCTTCAAATGGTCAAGTTTCACATTTTTGACACTCGAAAATCAGTTTAATTAAAAGAACAATAAATTACCTAGTTATTATCCTAATTTCAACAAGCTCCATTGCTTGAATTCATATAAGCGTTAATGTTATTAACAAGCTAACGACAAAATAAGATATTCTTAACTAAGTTTCGGCACTGTTATGTCTGTTGTAAATAAAATAGTTTATAAATTGCACTGATTGTATAATGATGACTGTTTGTGCCAAAATAAATGAAAAAAATATAATTTCGCCTTACCGACAAGAGAGCTATAAAAAGGTAATTAGTTGCAGACACAGAGGGCCTGCGTTTGATGCCCGCTGCGTGTAAGTAATTGTTCGGGTGTAAAGCTAATTTTATATTGCCTTAGTTTATGACGCACGATTGAAGAGAATATAGAAATCCTTCCATACTTAATAGATAGATAGATATTCTTTATTGCACACCAAACAAAGAAATTACAGTTGATATTCTTATTTTGTTGATTAGGTATCTAGCAGGGAGCAAGGGTTTTTAAGCGTTGCATCATTACAATGTATAAGGAACCCTACTTTTAATTACAGTAGGTAAAACCAAACTAAGTTTAGGTTTTTTGACGCCCGTCTAGGACTAGTGGTTGGCTCTTTGGGTTACAAAGCCAGGCCGCCGCGGATTCAAATCTCGCAGGGGGCAAATGTTTTTGTGAAGAGTGGATAATAAGGATTCAATTTATTAGTTATCTGTCCTCTAGGGGGTCATTCTGCATACGAAACCGATGACGAGCTAACATCAGTTTGCATGGAGGACTGATTTTGATAAAGACTGATGTGTGTAGATTATTATGAATACCTTACCTCATATTTGAAGTGCACGGTGGAACACTGGAGGAGGGTTCCCATAAGCTTGTGCGGGTTCCAGGTGACGGAGTCAGCCCTGTTGAACACATTTCACATTAAACATAAATAATAGAAAACAGCACACATTTCTCTGACTTCCCCCTGGACATGATCTACCTTGGGAAACCTGGAAGTCCTTAAATAGGCTACGGACCCAAGTAGGCCGAAACAGGGAGAAAACGCACAGGTGGGGTTACAGCTTGGAGAGCGCATGTCTATGTGGTATTTTCCCCCAGAGAATGGCACATCTCCTATGAGGCACTGCGTGTCCCTACACCTGCACACGCGAGGATCTTCACGAGGCCACCGATAGTGCTTTATCGGTGGCTGAGTTTTGGTCCTCATGTATATGAAAGCCTGAGTTTTTACTGATCCTTAGGTAAGTAGCAAAAACACTTGTGTTATAGAAATCAAAATCAGCGACGGTAACACAACACCTAGACCCGAGATATTAAAGGAAATCTCAAACTGAATAAACGATTTGAATTTTATCAAAAAATATGTATTTGAAATAATACATCCGAGAAATCAAAAAAACGCAGTCAAAACACGCTTCAAGTGTAAAATCTCAGCCTTACAAACTTTTGTCCTGCAACAACGCCACCAAAAAAACTTATGCTCTCGGATTATTGTTTAATACGATGTACACACAAACCAACAACTTAAAATGCATATGAGTCGGTTATCGCGCTCGGAAGGGTGCTCAAATATTGGCGCGAGCTATCAGCTGTTGACTCAGATGGGAGCGAACCTTAATCCCTTTTTAAAGTCTGGGGTTGATAGGTTTAGGGTGGGACGTGACACCGATTTTTTTAAAAGTAAAAATAAAAAGCTTATTAAAAAGAAGCCACAATTAATTGTAAAAAGTTCTTCTACATTGTGAAATGTTACTCTAATAAATAATTTAAATCAATTTTAATTATAAACAATCAGAATATCGCTTTTGGTGATAAGACCATTGATATAATAAGTCAATGGATAGTACCTTGGTCAATTAGCAAACATGTGTGACAAAAATATTTCTTTTAATTAATTATTATTTTAATTAGTATGTGGAATATATAGTAATTAATATGTGGAATGATACTGTGGAGTGTTATATAATGTAAGAACTGTCATTTTATTTTAATAATGTAATATTGTGCTTAATATTTGACATGATTTAAATTACTTATTTGACATTATTTATTTATTATTTTTCTCATTTGACTTTTGCATGCTTGTAAGTTACCGATACATGTTTGAACATAATATTTAAATGTAACACCTTTTAACATGTACCTTGTTTCATGTAAATAAATTAATTTGAATTTGACAACTTCTTCTTCTTCTTCTTTGCCTGGCCCTTTCCCATTTTATTTGGGGTCGGCCCTCCGTATCATGCGTCTCCAGGTTGCTCTGTCCTGGGTCATCTCTTTGCTCACTTGGGCCTTCTTGAGGCTCTTATTTACTATGGACATCCATGTGATTCGGGGTCTTCCTCGTCCTCAGGGTTTACTTTCGATATCTAGCACTCAATTTCACTCAATTTGACAACTTCTTATCCGTTAAAAATAAAACCTACATTCAGAGCCATAAAAGATCCGAAATCGCCCCAGCCATTCGCCTGTTCGTTTTGATCCATACTTTCAGGGACACCCTGTATAGATGGAGATACACTTCGGTGTAACAGGCGGCTTTATTTAAAACCTTTTGATGGATGGCCCCATCAAATGCTCGGGAATGTTTCGCTTTTTGTTTTTTATTGAGAGGGCGAGGGGTAGGTAATTAATTGCAGCTCAGGGGCGGCTCCGGGTGGCGGGTAGTGCTTGAATACTGCGTTTAATGAGGACCCTTTGAAAAAAATGCAGGAACTAGGAACTGCAAAATTCAGGAAAAGTACGTGAGGTGCTCGGCGGCTTTGGTATCGATTACTAAATTAGAATAGTTTGTTACGGGATTGCTACCATGTACCTTATTTTTGAGTTCCCGATATTTCGGCACTGTTGCAAGCGCCATGATCACGGAGTAACTGAAGATCTTGCGGGTAAGTTGTTAAGGGCAAACATATCGGTCTACCCTCTTTCGCTGTCTTTTATTGCACGCGTCGGTACCATTGTCTACAAACTCACTATTTTCTCGCACCTATTCTCGACACACAACACTAACAGTATCTGACCGCGACACAGCAGTTTGTTGTTTTTTCCGGTTTTTGCACATACGAATCACTGGATTCCAGACACTTGACAATTTAAACCCATCCTCGCGATTGAAATTTTTGTACTTTGTAATTTCAATCGCTTCCCTGACCATTCTTGGTATGTAGTGGCGTTCTGTCGAAATGATCTGAGGGTTGTGAAACTATATATCGATTACTAAAGTTAAGCAGCCAACGCCGGGTTGTGAGTGGATGGGTGACCGTTCCGACCATTTTAGAGTAGTTTCTCACGAGCGTCTTCGTGCTTCGGAAGGCACGTTAAGGCGCTTTGCAGACGGCGGGGCGGGCCGGGCCGGTCTGTCCGCGAAGCAATAAAGACCGCGTCTGCCCGTCGATGCCCGTGGCTGCCTCGCCGCGAACAAAATGCACACCGCCGCGCCGCCAGTGTCCGCCGGGCACCTGCGACGCGGTTTTTTTGTTCTCCGTGTGCGTTGGTAGTATAGGATTCTCTTTGCGCTATCCTTCGCGGTGAAATTAACCGGCCCGGCCCGCCGTCTGCAAAACGCCTAAAAGTTGATCCCGGTTGATATCGCTTGATATTAGTCGTAAAGCCTAGTCAGAGGCTGATTAGTGTCAGAGGCCTAATGGCGGCTTGATTACATCTGACAGTAAGGTTTAGTCACTGGCCTTACAACACCCCTCTAATAATCCGCACTAGGCTTCCGTGGTGCAATATGGCCTGAACCAACTCATAGTTGAGGTGAGGCCTGTGCCCTGCACTGGGACGTATATAGGCATACTTTCCTTTTTTTTTACTATTTAAAACACACAACACGGTTTAATCCTTTTGCTCAATTCACGCACATCAATAGTTTTCTTTTTTAGGGTTCCGTACCCACTACCCTATTACTATGGCTTCGCTGTCCGTCTGTCACCAGCTTGTATCTCATGAACCGTGATAGTTAGAGAGTTGAAATTGCACAGATAATGAAATGAAATGAAATGAAATGAAATGAAATTCTTTATTCTGTATATAGGCCCTCTTCCGGGCACTTATACACGTCCCAACATATAACTTAGCCCTACCACCGCTTCGGGACAACATATCGGCTGGTGATGAGAAGAAACGGCGCAAGAAACTCAGTCACCTTTGTCAGCCTGGTGTTATTACAGGAAATACAATTACAAGATAGTGTAAGTGCGAGCTAGGCAGGCTATTAAGTCCATGCACTCTTGTCGTTCATGTAATCTTCAACTTTGTAGTATCCTTTTTCCATAAGAATTTTTTTAATGTGGTTTTTGAACTCATAAACAGGTAAGTCAACAAGAGTTTGTGGTACTTTATTGAAGATTTTTATACATTTGTATACAATGTATTTCTGTTGCCCCTATCTATATCTAACACAAAAATAAAAAACCGGCCAAGTGCGTGTCGGACTCGCGCACGAAGGGTTCCGTACCATTATCTATAAAAACGGCAAAAAAATCACGTTTGTTGTATGGGAGCCCCCTTAAATATTTATTGTATTCTGTTTTATAGTATTTGTTATAGCGGCAACAGAAATACATCATCTGTAAAAAAAAACAGCTCTCTAACTATCACGGTTCATGAGATACCTACAGCCTGGCGACAGACGGACAGCGGAGCCTTAGTAATAGGGTCCCGTTTTACCCTTTGGGTACGGAACCCTAAAAAGACATTCTCAGCTACGACGCCCCGTAGCAATTAATCGTAGCATAGCTTGATGTGTGACGTCAGACGTGCGAACTCCCGCGCTGTTACGACTCAGGGCTACAATCTTGTAGCGTTGTGCTCGCTACGGGAACCGTGTTTAATCCCTCGGTTTGTAGGGTTGGCTATTTTATTACAAGGAATTTATTAGTAAAAAATATTCTAAAAAATTACTTTATCAAAGACAATACTTAAAGTACGATGCGATGGGACGTGGGTTCGAGTCCCACCTGAGGTCGATGATTTCTTTCAAGTGTTATTTATCTTCAATACTTAAAGTATTATACGCTTAAATGAAGTAGGTTGCAAGGTCAAGGTCATGCTAAAACAATAATTATTAATGATTAATTATGCAAGCTCTTTATGGGCAACTCTTCAATGAAGGCTGTAATAATTTTTAATCCTAAGTTTTTTTGCCTTCACTTTGTAAAATAACTCTTTTTTTAGGGTTCCGTACCCAAAGGGTAAAACGGGACCCTATTACTAAGGCTCCGCTGTCCGTCTGTCTGTCTGTATAATCAGTATAATATAATCAGTATTGTTTTTATTTTAAGATTTTTTATTTGTTAAGTATGAAATGTCGTGGTATGGAAGACAGGTTGATGAACGAGAAAAGATAGTTTCGACATTTCAAAGCATAAATTCAAATAAAGTATTATCTTGAGTATGACGAATGAGAGTAACTGCAAAAATATGCTGTTAGAATTTATAAGCAAAAAAAAATATTAACGTTTGCTTCTTTCTCTCAGATTAAAAATATTTAGAATTGTATTCTTCTGCTGAACGTAAGCCTTCCATAAAGAGCACCAAAGAGCACGATCTCCCGCTTTTCTAATCTATCCACTGCCAGCCATCTTCCTAAGGTCGTTGGACCTTCGGGCTGGGGGGCGCCCTACACCACCGTTGCCAAGAATCGTATTAAATATATTTTTTTACTATCAAAGTATGTAATTAACACTAATTAATGACCGCAATAACAGTGTTTAGCTCATAAAACTAAGTTGCGACAGCCCTAGCCGGCCTGTCACTCGCTCCGCCGCGCGCCGGCTCGGCTCAGCGTTTAGCGCCATCTGCGTCTTGATTGATGGACTAATGCGTCTAATCCGGCCCTGTACACTGGCACAGTGAGTACAGGGATGGAGTCTATTCATTTTCAATGTTACTGAGGATTTCTGTACCAAGTTTCTTTCTATTTTAAACGAAAGAGTGCATGCAAAATATAACCTGCCTAGCTCTCACTCACTAACATTCTCGTAATAAGTACGAGTAACTGTATTTCCTGTAAAAATCAGGCTAAGAAAAGCAACTTCGTTTAATGCGCCGTTTCTTCTTATCACCAGCCGATATCTTATATTTTTTGGACGTGTCGTGTACAAGTGTGCCCGGAAGAGGACCTATATACTGAATCAATGTCTTTGACTTTGAGCTAGGCAGGTTATTGGGAATGGTGTAATGATAAGGGAAGTCTCTTACCTCTCGATGCCGGTGAGGCGAGGGTGGCGGTATTTCTTGGAGAACAGCAGACCTCCACCCCAGGCAGCCTGTTTGACAGACGTCAAACATTAGTTATGTAGGTGCGTATAGTCATAAAAAACATTAGCCCGTAATCCTCGTATACTTTATTTTTGAGGATAATGAAAAACCGTTCGATCCGATCCCGATTTTAGAGTAGTTTGTTACGAGATTGCTACCATGTACCTTATTTTTGAGTTCCCGATATTTCGGCACTGTTGCAAGCGCCATGATCACGAAGTAACATATACAGATTAAAAACAATATACAGATTTTAGAGGTATTACAGTTTTTGCAGTAACTCAAGATCTAGGTACGTGTACTTATAAGGTAAGCGAGGTGAAGTGTTTGTTTAGCGAAGCCACTATGTCAGTCGGTACGGGACAAAACATATATCATTACAGATGTGCATTGTTTTTAAATGAAAGTATCCTTGGCTTTTTAGTTCGTTACAGTTTACCTTTGTGCATTCACAGGTAAGATTTGTTTCTTTTTGTTTGTCTTATATCCGGTATAAAAACATAATTTTGTTCTGCGATACATCGGTGTTTAGTTATTATTTTTATATTGTTTCACTACTTTAGCTCCAGTAAGTGTACAATTTGTGACATTTTAGTCTAGTACACATAAAGCAGATTTAAGAGATGAGTTTGTCTTTCAAAAGGAACCTTCTGGATCCTTAGTTTTCAATAGTATATTCTTTGTTTTTTAATAGTGTCTTCCTGGAGTGTTATATATCTAAAGGTATATACTTACATCGACATGCATCCACATGTCATACTTCTGGCAGATGTCGGCGATATCCGTCAGGGGATCGAAGGCGCCCAGCACTGTTGTTCCAGAGGTTGCATTCACGAAGAACGGGACCTGGTGGTGAGGAGATGGTATGAGCAAAATGAGTTTTACTAACATTAGGAGGTCGAACTCCGTAGCCATGAGGCAAGCACGCCGGACTTGGCGTCGGCAATGTAAATGAGAAATTGCGAGCCATGAACGAAATAAGAATCGTAGAAAAAAACAATGCAACAAACTCTACTTCAGATTCCGCATTTGCGAAAATTTGAATTTTTTTCACATCCGGCTAATATATACTTTTTGCGGGGTTAGTCTTTTGCTGTTTATAAAGTATTAAAGGTACCTAAGTAATAATTATTATTAATTTTGAGTACAAACATCAACACAAAAGTTAATTTTTTGTCTAGTATTTCCACGAAGATTTCCGCTGCCATTTACGTCCTTTTTGTGCAAAAAATTACCTTTGACATCTGTTCTCATGTCTGCTTCCGCCATGACACTTCCGTTGCATCATTAATCTACAAACTTCCCTTAAAGGGAGTTGAATCTGTGAGTACTTAACTACTTACAGCGTTTATTCGACATTGATAGAACCATATTGATTCAGTTCATGAAAGAGCTAGCTTACTTTATCTTCTTGCTCTTATAACATTATGGTGTACAATTGATTGAATGATCACTGACTACTTTAGTATCTCGTTCACTGCACCACGCTACAATTTTAGCCCTGAGTCGTAGCAGCGCGGGAGTTCGTACGTCTATCGTCAAGTCACACGTCAATGCTACGATTAATTGCTACGGCGTCGTAGCAAGCTATATTACTCACGTTTCCGCGGTCCTTATGGTATCGCACGAGCCGCTCCAGCTCGGAGGGGATCATGCGCCCGCGCTCGTCCGACGGCACGCTGATGCAGTAGTCCGTGCCCAGGCCGCCCACCGACGCGCAGGACTTCACTGAGTAGTGGCACTGGGGGGAGGGAAAGGTTATCAATCAATTAATCGTTTATTTGCTAAAACACAGTAAAGACAACTTGACAAAAAAATTATACAGTACGTGTGTTTAGTCTGCTCGCAGACGTGCAAAAATTCATAATAATTTTACAGTGATTTAACGAAATAAAATTATAATTAATCAAGTATCAAGTGATGTGACGTGAAAAAAAACGAATGTTTTTTCACAATGTTGAAAAAAAACATGTAAAAATACTTTTGTTACAACTGTTTTTTTCTAAATTTGTTTTTTTTAAGAACAAAGAAATCTATGCGAAATGACATATTTTATTGATGTTGGTTTCTAATTTCTTGCATTTTAATAAAATAGCAAAGCTTCAACTATACTCCGCTAACTGCGTTCAAATAAACATAAACCCAACGGGGATTTCCCAGGGAGGAATTTTGAATTTTGCCAATAAATTCATATAATTTATACTATTCCACCAAAATGGTGGGGTAGGTTTATAATTAATTGAAAAACTATTAGTCTTTTATGGAAACTACCTTATTAATTTTGATTCTGTAATCTTGAAAAAAAAGTTGTGTTTTTCACGTCCTTTTTTTTAAATGTATTAAATGTTCATTATCATCTCAGCCAATTATTGTTCACCGCTGAAGGTAAGCCGCCAAAGAGCGCCAAAGAGATCTCCCACTTTTTTTTCAACCATCCACTGCCAGCCATTTTCCTAAGGTCGTTGCCAGTCCATCGAGCTGGGGGGCGTCCTACACTACGTTTACCAAGGCGTGGTCTCCACTCGAGAACCCGTTTACTTCACCTTTCATCGGTTTTGCGACAAAAGTGGCCGCCTCACGCCACTTAAGCTTGCTACATTTTTGGGACTACGTCCGTTTGCTTGCTCCTTAAACAAAATTTTGCAAGGAGAACTGCGATAAACACTTGTTTTGTTGAGTTGTTATAGTTACCTGGTCAGAGGTGAACATGACGAGGTGTCCCGAGATGCTGGTGAGCCCCTTCTCCTTGTACTGGGGGAACTTGTGGTGGCGCGCCGCCAGGAACGCGTACAGGTTCGACACGGATCCACCTGTGGGCGAAAATCAACATTTAAGCACCAAATGACACTATTAGTTAGTTTGACGACCGTCCGGTGTAGTGGCTTGCGCTTCGGACTACATAGCCTGGCGGTGGCGAGTTCGAATCCCGGAAGAGGCAGATATTTGTGCGATGAGCACGAGAATTTGTACCTAATACGTATTTAAGTATGTTTATCTGTTAACTTGTCGCCATAGTACAAGTTTTGCTTAGTTTGGGGCTATCTTATTGGTGTGACTGTAGAAACAGTTTATTTATTTAGCTGGTCATATGCTTAGGCTTTCTTTTGAGGGAGCTCGGGAGAACAGCTGGACTATTTCCGCACTTAGCCACATGATTGGGCCATTAACACTTAAAGCTCTAATAGCAAGACCATGAATAATTTGCTAAAACCTATCCTAATTCTTGGACACTACAGGTTGATTTTTTAATGAGTACACAAATTTCAATCTTCTAATCATAAATATAAAAAACTTTAATATCAAGCTTATAGCAACGAACGTTGCAGTGCCTCTCGACCAATATGTATGGCACAGCTAATATTTTTTTCTAAAAATTCTCTCATGCGTCGCTTGCCGTACCACAGAAGAAAAAGCAAAGCACGGCACGGAAAAAAGTAGCCTTCAAGTGTTACTTGCGGTGGCACGGCATGACCTTGACCCGCGAAAGGTTATATTCATGGGTAGATACCATATTAAAATGCTTAAAAAACTTTGATGAGTACACACTTATCAAACTTCACCCCGTAAAAGAGATTATTGACTGATTACTTTGTAGATTAAAATATGTTGACCAGCCTATGATGGTCTACAAGTCCATTTTTAAGATGAACCTAGTTTTAACCTCCTGTTTTAACGGAGTTCCTCATTTTTTTCTATTAACCTGGAGCTAAAATGGAGTCTCCACTCTTCCACCCGATCATGTTCCTCATCTTCTCCAGCACGACATTCTCCATCAGAATGAAGACGGGCGCGATCTCGTACGTGAACATGTTGGTGTTGGCGGCCGCTGTCAGCCACTCGCCGGCTAGCGAGATGATGTCCAGCCCGCAGGACAGCTGGTTGAAGAAGTGGGGGTGGCCTGGGGAAGAAGTTTAGGTTCTCTAAGGTGGAATAAAATAATATAAATAATTTTGTTTCATTTGTGGTGATTCTACGGCTCACCGGAACAAAATTTTCAATTTCAAAAAACCGGCTAAGTGAGATTTAATCTCGCACACTAAGGGTTCCGTACCATTATCTATTACAATGGCAAAAAATCACGTTTGTTGATGGGACCCCTTTAAATATTAATTTTATTCTGTTTTTTAGTATTTATTGTGTTAGCAGCAACATGTATGCATAATCTGTGAAATATCACAGTTCATGAGATACAGCCTGGTGACAGATGGACAGACAGACAGACGGACATATAGACAAACAGACAGTGAAGTCTTAGTTAGGGTCCCGATTTACCCTTTGGGTATGGAACCCTAAAAAGCATTTTCGGTTACTCAACATGGGTGGACCATGTAAGGTCATACTCCTTCGAAGGCTAATGATTAGAAATTCGTTGTTATTAAAGTTACCCACTTAACAATTATTTTTCCCATGGGACCATTACCAGTCCAAATAAACTGATGCTAGCTGGTTGGCTGGACTCCGATTTTGGTCCTTTAAGATAGGTAGTAATGTCTTCCTTCAATCGCTTTTATGTTAGCTACTTACGAGTTACGACACACTTGTCCTATATTGTCCTACAAAATATCCATCGCAGTTTTCTATGCTTCCATAAAACTTGTGATTGAGCACCAGAATTTGGATTGTTGGTTCGAACAGTTTTTTTACACCTTGCTAAATAAAATATCTGTTTAAAGGTATAAGGCTGGTGTTAACACAACACTATGCGGCCGCCCCGCGCCCGCTCTTCGGCCCCCTCGTGGCGCACGCAGCCCCGCGCCTGCGTACAACGGACAGTCAGTCTGGATCAGTGATCGCAGCAACAGCACGTCGTAACGCCCGCGTCCCCGATACCTATCATTCTGTATTTTTGATAACCGAAATAAAATTAACCGTTAAACACCAAGTATATCAATGAATCCCTAACAGCTGGTTGCATAGCTAAATTGGATAGCAAGGCTAGTTTATCCATAACAAATCTTAACTTAAACGCTTGGACATCTCTCTATTCTATGCAGACTGTTTGTTAACTGAAAGACTACACAGTCTTTGAGAATGCTATCATGTTGTACTATGAAATAGGACTTCGGAATTTGGCTACAATTTACTGAATATTTATGAGATGTTTATAAAAAACATTTGTTAGTTAGAAACTCCATGAGCACTAACACCTTGTAATGATAAAATATACAGGGTTGCATTGCAAAGTGGTGCCAAATTTTCAGGGACCACTCAGAATCAGTAACTAAATCGATCTACGAAATAAACGATCTAAAAATCATTTTTTTTTTATTATCACCTGTCAAAGATGGTACGCGTGGATAATCTTGTCTCATTCATAAAAAATACACACACACTATCTCTGTGCAACCTAGAACTGCTAAGTTCAATGCAATATTAGTCACAATGGCGCGCGAAAACAGATTTTTTCGATGTAAGGTACATTTCTAACGGGAGTAGCGTCCGCGCATACCGAAAGTCCTAATCGACAACAAATACCATAGGCAGTGCACCTCTAGATCTTAAATTAAAAATTTGGCACCCCTTTGTAATGTAACCGTGTATACGATTTACCACGTTTTAAAAGGACGAAAGAGTAAAAAAATTGGTCAGCAGTACTGGTTTTAACTAAGTTACTTACAAAGTCCCGTACACTGATTAAATACGTACGCAAGATTCAACACCTTCATTACCCAATAATAGTTTTGAGTCTACCCACACACAAAACGCGCCAATTTCGCGGTCCACCTCTCCAATGTTACCGGAAGTAATACTCCGCGCCATTTCACCGCGAGATTGTCCGGGCCGGACGTGACGCCATGTTGGGCATAGAGAATACACTTCCGGGTTTCAGTTACAATCAAGGAAAAACATTTGAAAAGTTTGAAACGAAATAGAGGGACACTGTTTTGAAAGAATGCAGTCGGATTTAATTCGGTTTTTCTTTACGCGGTCTACGTCTTGTTGATGTTTATTAACTAAGCAGAGTTGTGTGAGTTTGTTTGTAGGAGTCCAGATAACAGAGAAATACTAACATAAAATGTGGTATTAATATATCTCTGGTTAAATCCTACATTAGAATAGTTTAGAAAGAATAGTATAGAAAACATTTATTTGACACATAAGCACAATTACAAACAGAATCAAATATAAACATAAAAAGAGTGTCAAGAGCGCTTAGCATTTGTGGTTACAGCCAGAGCCATAACGTCGCTGGTTTTTATCGGAAAATTCGTTGCTAATAATCATTACAGGGAGAGGAATTCAAGGTCTATAATAGTCCACCATTTTGTGCACCCGGTGTTAGAGGAGATAGGTACTTCCTTATTCATCGTAGACATAATAGCTGGTCTATTCTCTACTCCTCAGATATGATACTATCTACAAGCTGACGTCCATCCGCCTTTATGGCGCCATTAGCCATAACCCGCTTAGCCGCCATCTTGGTCGTTTGGAAACGACGCCATTTTGCGATCACCATTCGCTATTATTTTTCGATTATCTTTTTTGATCGCACAACATTGTGTTTTGATTTGATTTTTATGGAATATTGGGATGCTTAAGCCCAGTTTAATCACAATGTGAATATTTATTAATGTGGGTGACCGGCCATACTATGGCTATAGCCTAGAGTATTTTAAGGTGAAAGCTCACATAGGTACCTACTTCAATTTCCCATTTAAGGACACTATTAGCTTTGTGGCTCGGTATTTCGCCACGAATTTTTGGATTCCTTGTGCAGACTGCAGGTTTCTACTTACTTATGTATGTAGAAATGAAGTGATTAGTTTTTAGGGTTCCGTACCCAAAGAGTAAAACGGGACCCAATTACTAAGGCTCTGCTGTCCGTCTGTCTGTCGGTCTGTCACCAGGCTGTATCTCATGAACCGTAATAGCTAGAGACTTGAAATATTTCACAGATGATGTATTTCTGTTGCCGCTATAACAACAAAAACAGGATACAATAAATATTGAAGGGGGATCCCATACAACAAACGTGATTTTTTTTCCGTTTTTATAGAAAATGGTACGGAACCCTTCGTGCGCGAGTCCGACTCGCACTTGCCCGTTTTTTTTAAATTGTATCATTAGACAAAATTATTTCTTACTATTCTTTCTTTCAAGTTCAAAACGGCATCTCCTGGCACCTCTCTGAATATATTACTATGTTTTAATTGAAGATAAATAACACTTGAAAAAAATCATCGACCTCAGGTGGGACTCGAACCCACGTCCCATCGCATACCGGGCGAGTGCTTTGACCACTAAGCTACCGAGGACGTCACGTGACAAGATGAAATTCTTCAAGTGTTTTTTCTCGCTGTCAAAGCCAGCGTATTCTGATCAATGTTGTAGCTATATGTATAGCTGAGTAGTATACTACCGTCAACACTATATATATAGGTCGATGATTTTTTTCAAGTGTTATTTATCTCCAATTAATACCTTGCATGGAATTGCTAAAAACAAAAATTTACAATATTACTATGTTTTTATTGTTACCAAAAATAACCTTTTTATTTCAACATTTTATATAACTTTTTATATAACAAAGCAAGCAAGAGTTTCCCCAGCTGAGCAGTGAGTACAAAAGTTATTTATCTCGGCAGTACTGATGATAAAAAACAATCAATCCTCTATTCACACTCCCTCGCAATTCCCGAGGGCGTGTTTTGCGTACGCTAGGGTGACTACACTTCTATGTTAAAATTTCAATCTCATATTTATTTTTACTATTTCTACTTTAAGGCACAGATTAAAATCGTACAAAAGGTAAAATATACGAAAGCTACCTTAACGGTCTTATGACAAATGGTCACAAAGTAAAGAATTGACGTACATATGTTACGAGGCGCCACGACGCAATGTTTTTTTGCGAGGGACGTCCACCACTCAGACTTCAGCCAATTAAAAAAGTTCGTTTTCTGAATATTTTTTATGCATTTACAGTGTTAGTTCTTTCTTTCTTTCTTTAGTGATATCAAAGATGTACTATTATACTTGTCAGTTTTATAACAACTCTTACTTGGCTTGTTGACAGCAAACATCCTAAATAACGGACTCTTGATAACAGAGATTTTAAAAGAATTTGACGAGAGCCACTTCGAAAAAATATACTTAGTTTAGGATATAAAAAAAATATTTATGTGGCTTAAAAAAAAAACTATGTGCCCGAAGCGTGGTCACCCTTTTGTGTAAGTTTTATTTAGCAATTTCCTCTTTTTATCCGGCGCCGTCCGCGGTCGTATTACACCGATATGTCCAGTGATACTCAGGGGATCCAGTTAATAGTTTTGCTATTTTTATCTGCCTTAAAGATTGGCAACAAATCATGAAAATCGTCGCCATATCTGAGGTACCGGGTTCGATCTCCAGTCGGGTCAATGTGGAGAAGTGCAGTTATAACAAAGTGCTTTAGCTACTATACCTTAGGATCAGAGCAATATATGTGGTGTTGTAGCATTGTGTTGTAATAGCATTGTAACCTGGCAACGAAGGAGTTTTTAATAGAATCTTGGAGAATTTTTTGCTTAAATAATGCAAATAAAAATAAAAATTTGGCGCATACTGTTAATAAATAAATCAACCACAGATCGCGGGATTCAATCCTTTTACCACCTGGCTTTTTGGCTATTTGTTGGGTTATCAATCTATGGTGGCACTAGGCAGTGTATAAGCGTCATAACAAACTTATGTGTTTGGAATACTTTACGCCTAAGCGTTAAGTTCCGAGCCCGACTATGCTATAGAAATAATTAAAAATTAAGGATTAGCCTTATTCACGTCCACTTGCGCAATTGTTTCGTTAAATTACCAGTAAAGATATTTTAAACATTATCCTGTTTCTGCCACTGTCATATTACTGACAGACTGAAAGCTCGCTCCATCGTAGATCCCATCTATGCTCTAGAGCAAGATTGGGGTCAAGAGCAAGCCCATCTCAAATAAATAAAATAAATTAATAAAGACACAGTTTTAAATGTGTTTCGCGTTATTTTATTTAAGAACTCATTGTACAAGTTAACCTTAATGCTTAAAGCTGAAGAAACTAAAAAGCTAAATTAAAACAACCCATATGACTAACAAAACAAGGATCAATTCAATGTACAGCAATTCACTGGTATTTCCACCCATAAGATTCTAATTTTATACAATTCATTCAATGTATTCCCAAAACCAAAATCCCATGAGCAAACCAATCTATCTACCCTCAACATGACAATGCCTCTAATTTGAATACCCCAACCCTGTTTTGATTTAATCCAAGTCTGCCCCTGCAAGCCTACTAAATAACTAACGTATACACAATATCTCAAAATATTCCATTTGTGTAACAACCATTGCTGGTTTTGTTAGAAGAGAAGCACGAACACCCTTGTTGAATGTTATTTGGTTGCAAGAGAAGGGGATTTCTTGTAGATGTCGGCTATTGACAATAAACAGCCTGGTCGAAGCGATAAAATGGCCCTAGGGATGATTTTAGTTATCATTTGACAGTTTTTTTGGGAGATTAGGGGTTGAAAATGGCGCTTTTATAGTCTGTAAAAAAATATAGTCAGAATTAAATCGTTTTTTATGTTCCTATACTATTAAGGGGCGGCATCTGCTTCACTACAAAAAGTTGACTTTATGTTTATTAGTTATAGAAATACATGTCTAAGTATTTTAACGTATCTAGACATGTATAATAAAATATGCTGCTATGGGACCAATTTAATAAAATTAGGTACCAGCATAAATAATTAACAAATATGGGACAACATCACATACATTGCTCTGATCCTAAGGTAAGTAGCTAAAGCGCTTGTGATATAGAAATCAGAAACAACGACGGTAACACAACACCCAGACCCGAGACAATTTAGAAAAGTTCGTTTTCTACATTGACCGGCCGGGGATCGAACTCGGAACCTCAGAGATGTTATAAAATGTAAACTATCCTTCATCATCATCATTTCTTTGACAGTCCAGTGCTCTATAGAACACTACAATGACTTTGATAAAACTATTTTCACCCTAAATGACTTCACTGTACCTACCAATTCATTACAAATATAACCATATTTCAATAAACAGACAGATTCACCGAATTTACTGTTATTACAAGTCATTTTATTATCCAACACATTTGAAACAACTGACACGTGATATCTTCAACAGAAATATCAAGTAATAATCGACTTTAAGTCTGTGTATTAAGGTTTTAAATTGTATAACATATTTCGGGCCATTGTTGCCAGATACAAAATATTAATTCGTCAGAATAATCCTTGACGCTCCAACAGATGGGGTCAGGGATAGGGTTGCTGCAAGTCTGTTTATTTACATTAATTTGGTGAAATTAACAATTACGGCCTCACTTATAAAAATCGACTAATCAACATCTCAGTAACTGATTAACTATTCACTGCTTATCTTCTTAAGTAGGGCGTAACTTTTTTTCACTCATAAACGCTACTTAGGCGTTAGTTAGTTAATTACCACAATTTTTATTTTACTCTGCCAACACCGGACTCTAGTCATTATTATAGACCCAAAATACTGTCATTGATGCAAAAATTCAAAAAAAGAATGTTCAAAGCAATGTCACTTGTCAATCACCAAAGAGTAGTTCTTGTATTTTTCCACGAAGGGAAAGGTGATGGCTAGAGCCATACAGCCATTTTAAGAAATCTTTTATGTCATTTAGGAGTGTTTAACACATCACTGTATGCGAAACCCCCTAGATGACAGCTAGCTAGACAGAAAACAGCTGTTGCTGCGACGCCATTTCGGTAATTAAATGTTAAACAAGGGTACGATGCTGCTAGTTACGAGGTCACTAAGACGATGATTAACTTTAATTAGCGTTTATGAGTAAAGTATTTTTTTAGTGAGCTGTTCAGCAGTGTCTTAAATTTAATCAACGTTTATAAGTAAGACCATTACATGTTATTTTATAATTAAACGAAATAACAACTACTTGTATCATGCTTAATAGAAATAAATTTAAGCTTCATTTAATTTCACGTCATCTGCTTCATTACTTATTATTACTTAAGTACTACTAATTATAAGAACAAAACAGTTTTCGTCTATAATTGAATATGAATATATGAATATTGGACAACATCACAAACAATGCTCTGATCCTAAGTTAAGTCGCTAAAGCACTTGTGTTATAGAAATCAGAAACAACGACGGCACCACAACACCCAGACCCGAGACAATATAGGAAAGTTCGTTTTCTACATTGACTTGACCCGGAACCTCAGAGATGGCGGCGCCATATTTATAGTCCGGCGTGCTCGCCTCTCGGCTATGGAGGTCGTCTTTCCTTTACCCGATTGGCGAATTGGCAGATTTTAGCCTTAAACTCAATTGTTATGCATTTTTATTGAGTAGCTTAGTAGCTTTAAAGTAAACATAAATTTTAATTGTAAATGTGTAACTTGACTGTCAACAAAAACAAAAATCTTTGATTTATTTTTCGATAAAGTCCTTTTGTTTTCTGAGCTTTAGTCGCCAGCCCTACCCACAATTAATTCGAGTCAGGTGTTGCCATAATCCGAGTTTAATCTGCATCCAGAGGGCAGCACCGTCAGTTTTTAATAGAAATTACCCGCGCGAACTGTTCAGTTGTATTCCAACTAGGGGAGATTTATTATTAGTATTCGATTGTATAAATAGTGATGTTTGTTTGTTACGATTAGGGTTAGCTGTTATTCGTTTGTTTTTATAATACCATTTTTATTTAGACCGCAACTTACTGCATATTTTGTTTCTTTTTTAGGGTTCCGTAGGCAAAGGGTAAAACGGGACCCTATTACTAAGGCTGCGCTGTTCGTCTGTCTGTCTGTATGTCTGTCCGTCCGTCACCCACCAAGCAGTATCTCATGAACCGTGATAGTTAGAGAGTTGAATTTTTTACAGATGATGTATTTCTGTTGACGCTATAACAACAAATACTAAAATATTGGTACGGAACCATTCGCGCGCGAGTCCGACTCGCACTTGACCGGTTTTATTTAGACCGCAACCTACCGCATTTGTTTTTTTTACGCTGGTTTTAGTGTGATTACTAGTTTTTTTTTTACGAAACGGCCAACTGTATGAATTGATTATATAAAAAACAGTTTATTGACATTTATTGATTGACAGTCTGACTAACTGTCAGCTTAAAACCTTTACTTTATCTACCCTTAAACTGCACAAAACCAAGTTGAAGTACCTACATTTGATATCTATCTGTAAATGGTTGCGGAATAACCTTTTAAGTTTTATTAAAAGCCCTAGACTCTCAAAAATACAATTGCATCGAAGAATGCTTAGTAAAGTTTTACAAGTAAAAGTCTGGGATAAAATGAAAATGGTAAATTCGCGGGTTTGTTAGTATCGTTTCATATCTTATGAACCCTAGTGATCGATTTAAAATACTGGCCACGCCTTGACAATAAGCTGTCAAAAGCCATACATTACGCCACAGATAACCTCTAGCGCACTCTATCTACTGCAGCGCCCTCTTGGGACCGGCTGTCAGCAACATTTCCCGCCAATAGACCACAGATTATATTGATGAGTTAGTTTTTTTAGGGGCTGTGAAAATGAAGGTTTAGAGACATCGGCCATCGGGTTGATAAAGAGATAGGACATACTTTTGATGGTCTTTTTTCTCAGAATGTAAGCAACGTTTAATATAGGTCCACAGTGGAATCTACAAAAATAAAACAACACCATACCCTTTATCATACAATGGCTAAAACCCCTTCACTAAAACTGACCATAGCCTAAGTTGCAATATCTTACTTAAAAAAATATTATGTATTTTTACGGTGTCAAATTAATATTGCTTTACTTTATAAATATGTAATGTACCTACCTATGTCAATAATATGAGAAAGTTTAAACATTTATATGCTTTAACGGCTGAACTTCTGATAACTGAAATCTTACTACACTTAAAGAATAATCTGAGTAACATTAACATAGGATATTTTTATTCCGTTTTTCCCATGTGATGAATATTAATCTTTGCCATCATTCTGAAGAATACACAGACAAAAGACGGACAGGAACTTAAATTGAAATAGCACACTAGTTAAGTGACTTAAGGCAAGTGCATCCCACCTTCCGACTTGCATTTGCAACAATAATTCCATTCATAACTCCACTAACTCGATTTGTTTCTGAATCAACACGTATTTATTCCGATACTCCACGCCCCACTTGGTATGCTGTCTCGCGGTAGCTCTGATGAGGCATTCAACTGATCCGCGATTGTGCGGTTAGTTTGCGGTTATTGTGCGGATGGTATACTCCATTTTGTGAGGAAGGCAATCAATGGTACGTGTGTGTGTATAAAGGGTTGGCTAATTTGGTTAAAGACATAGAATGTGACAATGAGTTGTGCGGTTACAACTTATAAACGGATGAGAATCATTTTCAAAATAAATAATAGGTACGGATGATTCAGCTTAATTCCAGTATTTTTTCTAATACTTGAAAAAAAATCGTCCGCCTCAGGTAGGATCCGAACCCACGTCCATCGCATACCGGGCGAGTTCTTTGACCACTAAGCTACCGAGACGTTTGTCAACTCGACTTTAACTTTTTTCAAGTATTAAAAATCTTAGATAAACCTAGCATGGCAATTGCTAAAAACAAAAATTTAAATTAATTCCTGTAATTTAAAAGCAGACGCAGTCCAGTATCGTTTAAAATACGGGAATTAAATTGTAATGTAGCTGTTGACCATCTTAAATAAGTACTAATCCATAATATATCCTAATGCTGCTGTTACATTATTTTATTTATTTAAACTTTATTGCACAGATGAATACAATAAGCGGACTAAATGCTATACAGCATTTTCTACAAGTCAACCATGAGGTAATACAGATAAAAAAGTTTGTTGCGGAGCATGGAGTTGGTGACTGAAATATCTAAACATTCAAGACAGCTTACATATCAATCCAAGTAATTTAGTGATATTATATCTAAGTTGACCAAATGCCCAAATGTAAAAATATAAAAAAATGTAGCAATCTGAAGTGGCAGTGGGCTGGCCATGTCTGTCGCAGAACCGACGAGAGGTGGAGCAGGAAGGTTCTCGAATGGAGACCACGCTTAGGCAAACGTAGTGTAGGACGCCCCCCGGCTAGATGGACCGATGACCTGAAGAAGGCAGCTGGCAGTGACTGGATGCAAAGGGCGGGAGATCGTGCGCTGTGGCGCTCCTTGGGGGAGGCCTATGTCCAGCAGTGGACTGAAACAGGCTGATATGATGATGACAAATGCCCAATAAAATCAATACAACCTGTGGTAGGTAGAGATGGGTCGCCTAATCCATCATCGTATGGTAATACCAACACAATGGAATGAGCAGGGGAACTGAGGAAGCGCTGGGTTTTAATAACTACTTGCCCCGGTTATTAAAATATTTATTTTGTTGTGATTGATCAGTTTTTAAAAGAAGTACAAATATTTCTTAGTAATTTTATATAAAAACGTCATCAGTTTGCCCGCCATAGGATTAATTTCATTTTAAAGTGATGGAAATGTTTTTATGATACAAATAATTTTCAAGGTTTTTGCAAGACACAAGACAAACTGATTTCATTAACTCAAGGTGTGAGCTTCAATTCTGGCATCGGGTTAATTTAGAAAACATTGTTGTTTAAGGTTTCACCTGCCGTGAAATTAGTCACAATCGAAACCCCGTGGCATTTAATAAGTTAAATTGACACTGGGTGTAGTTGAAGACGTTCGCAGTAATTAAATCGTTCCGTTTCCGTCGTTTATAAAAGTTTGTTGTACGGGAGCCCCCTGAAATATTTATTTTATTCTGTTTTTTAGTATTGGTTGTTATAGCGGCAACAGAAATCATCATCTGTGAAAATTTCGACTGTCTAACTATCACGGTTTAGGAGATACGGACGTCAGACGGACAGACAGACATACGGACAGCGTAGTCTAAGTAAAGGGTCCCGTTTTACCCTTTGGGTACGGAACCCTTAAAAAATGTGAATTGTCTGTCGTATGGCGTAAGAATGAAGTCATCAAAAAATGCAAACCTCCCAACATTACGCCAGGCATCAAACGCAGGCCCGTCAGACACAATCGATCAAGCTCACGCTACGCCGAGCGTGTGATCCGCGTTCGGTTCCCGGGCCGAGCACTCGGGCCCCTCCGGAGATCAATGTGAGGATAATAGCTGTATAGTTTCACTCTTTACAAAGGGCTACGATGTGAGGGAGTAATCAAGAAGTTTTCTCAGTTCACATTTTTTTAAACTTTGACGACTGTCTGGTGTAGTGGTTCGCGCTCCGGAGTACAATGCCTGGCTGTTTCGAGTTCGATTCCCGCTAGGAGCAAAGTGTACAGTACTTAAGTGTGTTTCTCCGTTCTCCGTGTGTGTTAATCCGTTATCCTAGTCGCATTATTGCAAGCTTTGCTTAGTTTGGGGCTAGATAATTGGTGTGATTGTAGAAAGAATATATTTTTTATTTATTACTTTAAATATAAACTGAGTTCTACAACTCATTTTCATCTCACGAAAACATAAAAACGCGATAAAATCATATTATGTGTTAAGCTATACGTGTGATACCTATGAAACTAGTCGTAGTAACAGCTGTCTAAATGTAATAATATCTAAGCATGCTAAAAATCTTGGCAAGACACGTGCACCTTCTTATAATGTAACATCTTAATACCATGTTCTAATTATTCTTAAGCAATAAAGTAGGTATTATGAATTATCTAACCATCATAGAAAATGGCTCATAGAACGCAACAGAAGACAATAACTTTCCAAATCCGAAAAAATAAAAAAAAACCAAGCAAAATTACTACCCCTTGGATTAGAAACAGTTCGTCTATAAAATAGCCCCTCGCCAAACAATCCAATCTTCTGCCCAAATGGGCCGGAATGATCTCGCACTTGCATGAGCGGAATGCTACTAATTGTGGGGGGGGGGGGATAATTACAGATACGTCTATAAAATGGGGTTAAGTTCTTTGGGACGATGCGGGTTTTATTTTGTCAATCAAAATCATAAAATAGTTGAAATAGAGCAACATTTTCAAATAAAAAAAAATCTCCATAATGAGGTGCTTGTAGCTCAGAGGCAGCAACACTTTGGTATTGATTACCAAAGTAAAGCAACCACCGCGGTCGCGAGTGGATGGGTGACCATTCCGACCATATAAGAGGCATTTATCACGAGTATCTCCGTGCTTTGGAAGGTACGTTAAAAAGTTGGTCTCGGCTAATATCGCTTACTGCTAGTCCTAAAGCCTATATAGTTAGAAGCCTTAAGGCGGCTTGATTATTTCTGGAAGTAAGGTTTAGTCACTGGCCTTTCAACTCCCCTCCATCGCGGTGCACTGGGACCGGATGGTGG
The DNA here is from genome assembly GCA_950371115.1 of Anania fuscalis. Classification (NCBI taxonomy): domain Eukaryota; kingdom Metazoa; phylum Arthropoda; class Insecta; order Lepidoptera; family Crambidae; genus Anania; species Anania fuscalis. The sequence continues at coordinate 8,547,410 of OX493353.1, read as the reverse complement.
ACCCCAAACTACCTCATAGTTGAGGTTAGGTTTGTGCCCCTCAGTAGCTTTTTTCCCCTATAAAAAGTTGCTGCTGGCTGATAAACAGAATCAGCCCTTAAGAGGTTCTCTCCTCGTATACAGAGTGACTGGCATGTCGAGGGACTCTATCTTTGTATTTAACAGCTAGAGACACGTTTTTCCAGCTTAAAAACACCTCATAGAGGCAGATGTGGCTGCTGCTATTATATGATTTACACGTTTCGATTGCTCCCATTATGCCGTAAAATATAGGCAGGCTAAGAACTCCTCTAGCGTCATGAAGAAGTTGGAGACACGGACAACTTGCAGTAGGACGTATTAGGCTTTCTATACTTCTGATAGGACCAATGATCTGTCTTTAGCGTTGCTTGAGCGCAGTCATTACGTTACCTTACTTCAGATGGGATCACTAACCTGTCTTAACTTGGTGCTTGAGCGCGGTCTTGCAGTCCTCGAGCAGCTGCTTCAGCGGCAGCGGCTCGTCGTGCAGCTGCAGGTCGACCAGCTTCACCATCTCCTCCGGCATCTTGAACTCGAGGATCTGGAAGAACGGTCACATTGAACCATGGTCCTTTAAATGCAGTCCAGTCAGTACATTTGAGTTGATAGCCATTGACTTAGAGCTTAAGTGGCAGTGGGCTGGCCACGTCTGTCGAAGAACCGATGAAAGGTGGAGTAAAGTTCTCGTGGAGACCACGCCTTGGGAAACGCCGGACTTGTCTTGTGTTATAGATTATTTAAATGATAAAAATGTTTGGATATAAATACTACCTTGCTCGCATAGGTGCATTTATCTTGTAATTAAATATTTTGTTATGTATATTTAAAACTTTTAAAAGAGGCTGACAATAGTGACCGAGTTTCTTGCGCTGCTTCTTCTCGGCGCTAGCCCAAACTTATCCCGAAGCAGTGGTAGGGAAAAAAATAACAATGGGACGTGTAAAAGTGCTTAGTTTAAGCCTATTTGCAAAAATAAATTGGTTTTATTGTCGGTTTAGCTATTCCAGTAGTCAAGTTACGCTTTTCTCTCGGAAGTTTCACTGGGTGTGCAACTTATCTAGATCCAAAATATATAAAATCCTAAAATTTCATCCGTTCAGAATACTTTGACATCATAAGGCATGCCACGAAATTGATATTTTGAGGGGACTTGGGCGCTAATATACCTATAAATAAATTGCTTACACAATTACACAAACTAGCTAGCCCCAATCTAAGCATAGCTTGTACTATGGCGACTAGATAACAGATAAACATACTTAAATAGATCACGTTTATAAACGTCCATGACTTAGGTACAAATTCTCGTGCTCATCACACAAACATTTGCCCCTTGCGGGATTCGAACCCGCAACCGCCAGGTTTTGTAGTTCGGAGCGCGAACCACTACACCAAACGGTCGTCAGTATGTGATCAGAGTAGACTGGTCATATTCGTATTAGCTACTCCTGCAGTCGTCATGTACTCTCAGAACTGTAGAGTTTGACCGGTAGACCAACGCATCTTGTGACAGGTCGACTGATCGGCCAACTAATCGGGCTCACCTTCTCGTTGCGGTCGTTGACCTGCTGCACGTAGTCGAGCAGCACGTCCACGACGCGTGCCAGGAACTCGCGCGTCTGCGGATTCGCATCTTCGCGGTACGGGAGGATCGCTGCGACAAACAGAAAAACAGTTAAATTCAATATCTTTTTTTTTTCAATTTTTACGGCCTCTGACAATATCAATAAGGATGACGACAATGTTTTTCTTTGACTAAATAGGGTAGATTATCAAAAAAAACGGCCAAGTGCCAGTCGGACTCGCGCACGAAGGGTTCCGTACCATTTTCTATAAAAACGGCAAAATAAACACGTTTTTGTATGGGAGCCCCCTTAAATATTTATTTTATTCTGCTTTTTAGTATAACTTTGTTGTTATAGCGGCAACAGAAATACATCATCTGTGAAAATTTCAACTGTCTAACTATCACGGTTCATGAGATACAGCCTGGTGACAGACGGACAGTGGAGCCTTATAAAAGTGTCCCATAACATTTTACCCTTTGGGTACGAAACCCTAAAAACTTAACCATGCAACTGCCTACGGCCTGCCCAAAATGTCCCGTCTGGTATTTTCCCAAAAACCCCGCTTTTTAATTTTTCAAACTCTCATGCAGAGTACGACGTCAGTGATCACGAACAATGCGATGTTAACCCTCGCCGTTGATTAAAACGCGCTCATATCGACCCTTGTCCAGAAATGCGGGGCGCTAGGGTGGGTGTGGAGTTTGAAAATGGGGGATTATTAGGACAGAACATTTATAACATCTTTACCCTTCTTGCGATGCTTTCGTTCCTTGTAGTGAGTTAAATTTATAACAGAAACTAAAAACTGGCCAAGTGCGAATAGGACTGGCGCACGAAGGGTTCCGTACAATGATTTATAAAAACGACAAAAATGTTATAGCGGCAACAGAAATACATTGTCTGTAAAAAAAATAACTGTCTAACTACTACGGTTCATGAGATACAGCCTGGTGACAGACAGACAGACGGGCAGCGGATTCTTAGTAATGGGGTCCCGTTTTACCCTTTGGGGACGAAACCCTAAAGCACCGACTGGTCTAGTGGTTCGCGCTTCGGATTTCAAAATAGTGTGGCATCGAATTTTGCAAGGTGCAAAGTTTTGTGTAATAGCATGAAAATAAATAGAAAATCGATGATATCGATCGATCGATGGTAACAAATTACCTACATATTTTTTATATTGCTATCCTAATTATAAGATAAGAGATCGCTTTTTAGCGATAAGACCGCCTAAATTGTACATCTTTCTGTAAATATCAACTGTAACTTCTTTGTTTGGTGTGCAATAAAGAGTATCTATCCATCTATCTATCTATGCTCAAAAAAAAAAAACAATTGAATAACAATGAACCCGAGCTTACAGGTTAAAAACTACTACTAAGATTTGATTACACAGTTAGCTCGTACTGCGCAGATAGGTCAGGTAAAACTAATAAAAGCGTGCCTTATTTATTTCTATTATCCACATTTTCCCATAAAAATTGGTCACCACAACACGTCATATTGTGCCAACTTCTGTACCCAGATGCCTTTGATTTGTGTCCCGAATCGCAGAAGGGAAAAACAGAAATGATGTTTATAAACCAAACACTGAAAAATACACCTTACCTTTATTCAAATAAGGGTTTTATGAAAAATCTTGATTGCAAATCATAAAAATGTACGCCGTATTGCTGAAATAATATGTGTCTTGAGATTTTCAATATACGCGGGACCCTTAAATTTCTGCCGACTTCTAAGAACATGTTTGTTCGATTTTGAACTTTAGTGCTTTAGAATAGAGACTAGTAAAATTCTACACAAGGCAAAAAAAAAATTGTGTTGTATAAATAAAAGAGTATTGTTGTAAATCATACTATTGTGCACTGATCAACGCTTTGTTTCTGTGAAGGATTGTTTGCCCTTTAGACTCGATGGAAAACAGATGGTTTGACTTCGGGTAGGAAGGAAATGTTTTTTAAAATGAGAATTTATTTTATATGAATGAAATGAAAATGAAAATTATTTATTTAAAACACTTAAATATAAAACAAAGTTTGAACTGTTCTCGTATAAGGTTTCCCTGTGTTACGAGAGACAGGCTCCTCCTCATAAACTTAAAAATTTCAAGTTACAATGGTAATGATTTTCAGTGTTTTTGTGTAAGTGTGGGTGTGTGTCTTTGTGTGTGTGTGTGTGTGCGCGTGTGTTTTTGTGTGGGTGGATGGATTTGTTTGCGTGTGTTGTGGCAGATGTTAGGAGTAACCATTAATTGAGTAGTCTAATTTTTCTAGATTGTCGTATCTAGAATAGAATAGAATAGAATATCTTTATTTGGCACAAAAGAAAAGGTACAAAGAAAAAGTTATAACATGATAGAATTAAGCTTTTGGTGTGCCAAAGGGTATGTGTATTTGATCGAGCCATTTTATAATAATTTGCTTTAGTGTTTTGGAAGTAACTTGTGTAATGTCTTTATTTAATAAGAGAAGTTTATTGTAAATCTGTGGTGCCATGTGCAAGAAGTGTCGTTTTGATAGTGTGGAACGAGTTATGGGGATTTTGTACCTAGGGACTCTTCTTTTTACTAATGGGATGCGCGGGACTATTTATATTGTGGAATCTTCCTAAAGTGAGCAAAATGAAAAGCTTACGTATAGGGAAAATATACTTATATCAAACGTCACAACCTTAAATTATGCAAAAGAAAAAACCAAGCGCGAATTCTTTTTTTGTGAGTTAATACAAATTAACCGTTTTCGGATTTTTCCCTTTATTTCTGCTACGAAAAATCGTTTCTTTCTGAAAATGATTCTAAGTCGACAACGGCAAGTACCACATATTTTGAAATCATTATAACAATTATAAACAATTTGACACCAACGTGGTACACTTAATATAGCTAGTATTTAGTAAAACCTTTGATTTTAAGCTTGTTCTATTATTACCCGACTGCCAAACGAGGGTTATGTTTTTCGAGCGTATATGTATGTATATGTTAAACATATAGCCCTGGACCAGTTCTTTACCAGTGAGTAGCCACTTATATTAAATATAATAACCATTCAAGTAAAAAATTCACACTAATACACACACACACACGCACACATACACACGCACGCGCGAACGACGGGATAGCGTTTATTCAGTCAGCTTAGTCAGCCAGCACCATCACAAATGGCTCCAAATATCATCTGTCGAGAGCAGGGGGGGATTGAAAATCAGCGCTGCCCGGGACCTAGTCTCGAAGCAGCATGAGCTGAACCTCTGCCCTTTATTTTCCATTAAAGTAGTATTGTGTCATAGTATGTAAGATTGTTAATTATTTGTATACCATTAGGAAGATAATAAATGCTTTTTTATTTATTATTTATTTATTTATTTATATTTCTTTGGCACACCCTACAGCCTAAACCCTTTAACGGATTTTAAATAAATTAAATTATAATATATCAATAGATTCGTCTCAATTGTGGGAGTGACAAGGGGTATGTTATTTCCCGAAATTACAACAATTACAAAGGAACAGAACTTACGCCGGGCAAAACGGATCTGCAATACTGATAAACCGATTTTGAAACTCTTTTATTAACTATGGGTCACATATTTTCAGTGCTAATAGTATTCAATCCTTTATTTTCCAAAATTCCTACGGGAACAGGCAAAAAATACACTGAAAAAATAGGAAGGAAAAAACCGTTTAATGGATTTCAACATATGATATGTCATTAGATTCGTCTCAGTAGTGGGAGTGACATTGGCTAAGTTATTACCCTGAATTCCTATTGGTACACAAACTAAACGGGAAAAACCGATTTCAGATATTACCTATACTTACTCGAGTTAAAACCTTTTTTTTTCAATGAAGAGTTACAAATAAGGCTTTATAGTTCATTGTAAAGTAGGAGTAGAACACTACAAACTAAAAAGTCAAAAATAAAATTAATTAATAAAAAAAAACCGACTGCTTAAAAAGCGAGCTTAAAAGAGGAAAACAAGATTTAGGTAATGAATCAATTAGCAGTCGGAGGCATCAAATCCATTAACAGCATAATGATGATTGACTTGGTATGCACTGCGTTAGTACCTAATTAAGTAATTTAAATCCGTGTATAAAAAGTCGAATCAATCAAGTAACATGGATTTGATGCCTCAGACTGCAAATTGATTTTTTAAATCTTGTTTTCATCTTTTAAGTTCACTTTTTACGCAGTCGGGTTTTTTTATTGTTTTAATTAATAATTTTTTCGTTTGAGCAAATTTTAATTATTTTGACTAGTCGCATTCACGTGGCAACGTGTTTGAAATGAAATGAAATGAAATTCTTTATTCTGTATATAAGCCCTCTTCCGGGCACTTATACACGTCCCAACATATAACTTAGCCCTACCACCGCTTCGGGACAACATATCGGCTGGTGATGAGAGGAAACGGCGCAACAAACTCAGTCACCTTTGTCAGCCTGATTTTATTACAGGAAATACAATTACAAGATAGTGTAAGTGCGAGCTAGGCAGGGTGTTAAGTCCATGCACTCTTGTCGTTCAAGTAATCTTCAACTTTGTAGTTTAATGGACTTATTGCGTAGGTACTTTACTTGTACTTGTCAGTGCGTGTACGTACTATACTCATACTCTTCAATGTAGACATGTCCTATTAGCCCCGGTAAAACTTCGCTAAGTACGATGTTATACATGAGAAATCACTTCGGAAAATCCTAAGTGCTTCTCCCGTAATCCAACCCTCCATCGCCCGCGGGTATGGGTCTATGGGACCCCGGCTTTTAACTGCCGATAAAATCTTTTAAATTGAATAGATGATAGGAATTTCAATAATTTATTGTCTCGAGTAACCCTAGTATACAGGGTTATTTGAAAAAAAAATCATACACAACAAATTTTACTCTACGAGTTTTATCATAAATCAATACATTACTCTTACAAGCAAAAACTACTGAACGGATTTGGATGAAATTTTGCATACATATAGAATATAATCTGGATTAACATATAGGATATTTATTATCATTGACTTATATTTATATTCATTGTGATTGACCTCAAAAAAAGTTTCAAAAACTGTTTATTGCCACCTTTCCTCTATCTCATTTTTGTTTGTGTAATTAGTTCGTGTTTAACTACGACCCAACCCTCTGCGATCCAAGGGAATTCACTTCCCACAGGCTAAGTGTTAGTAAGTGTTTGCTCCGTAATCCAACCCTCAACCCCAGTGGCCGGGGCCGACCAACCCCCTGTTATAATCGCTGTTAATACTATCAGTTGGCTGTCAATCGCATGAGGCGTGCGGGACTTAAAGCTACGAAGATTGCTGTATGGAAAATATTTTATTTAAAACTTGATAGACGCTGTAATGTGGGACGACGGGTGATTAAATAAAAGAGGTGTATGGCGCGCACTGTAGAGATAATGGACAATATGACTAAACCTAAGCTTATATCCTAACCTAAGTACCTAGTGTTGGGTGAGGTGATGCACACACTACAACGCAAACGGCCCAGCCCCTCTAGCACAAGCGACAAAACAAGATATGATAGATACGATATGATATAGCGATTTAGCGCATATTTTTTGTCAAAATTATGAACTTTTATCGAAAAAGCGAGCATAACCATGACGTCGCCGTGCTTACTGTTTCAATAAAAGTTCAAGATGGCGGCTATGTTATCATTTCTCCCGTGATACAAACGAACAACTCTTACTGTTAGACCAACTCCCTAACTCGAAAATAAAATTCAACTGTTGATGTTTTTTATGGAACAGCTGATTTATTATGTAGTAATTGGTACAAATAGTATATAAGAGCTGATCGTTTGTATCACGAGAGTCATCTCAGAAGGTTTGGACGGTGATAAAAAGTCACTCGGTATAATAGTAAAAACTTAAGGTTGAATATTAAATTAAAAGGAGCGAAAGATTTTTTTGAAATCTTATTAAATAGCGTTCTGACCTCTGTCCGAATCTATTCCATTTTTTTGTTATTATCAAACAGAAAATATTTATCAATGTCATATCCATACTTCAAATACCAAAATTCATGTCAAACTGTTACAGCGACGTATTTTACACCCTCTGTACTCGGTACAAGGTTTACTTTCAATTTTATAAAATCTATCGCAATCCTAAGAGCAGCATTTATTTGTCAAGCATTACATCATACTCCAAATGCCATTTCATTTACACATTTCGCATTCAATTTTCGATCTTATTTCGTTGGAATATGACTGTGTTTTGTTTGGAGGGTATGTGGGAAAGTAGGGGGATTTCCCGAGCTTATGTTTTGGACATTATAAGCTGATTGCCGCTTCGATGTACATTTCTTTGCTATCTTAGTGGAATGCCATTTGTAAATGCTTTAGGGAGAACTTTTTTTATTTGACAAGTGTCTTGCTTTTGTTATAACATTTTAATAATTAAATTTCTGACGACCCTCGACTTTAGGAAGAAGGAGAGCTGGTAGCTGGCTCTTTAACCCTTTGACCAGTATAAACATTTTTAATTTTCATTGGTTTTCAATCCTAACTCAAGGGCATAAAGTTCAAAATATGATGGCAACTATTTGGCCACCACTGGTTAAAGGTTTAAGGGGCTTACGTCCAACAGTGGGCTGCAACCTATTGCAGACTGCAATAGGCTGGCTGTAGTGCGACCCACCGGTGATGTCCTAACGACACGTGGAACATGGCAGTAAAGCTGGCCCACCGACTTCACGTCACTCAGCGAGCTATGGAAAGGTCGATGCTTGGTATTTCGTTAAGGGATAAAATCCAAAAACAGTCAGAAGACCAAAAAAATGGACATAGTCCAAAAATGTAGCAAGCTTAAGTGGCAGTGAACCGATTAAAGGCGGAGTAAAGGGGGTGTGTAGGACGCCCCCCAGCCCGATGGACCGACGACCATAGGAAGATGGCAGGCAGTGGATGGATGAAAAAAGCGGAAGATCGTGCTCTTTAGCGCAAAAGCGCTAAAAAAAGGAGGCCTCCTAAAAAGGAGGCTTACGTCCAGCAGTGGACTGCTATAGGCTGAGATGATGATAATGATAGGTTGACATGATGATGATGATCGACCGATTACAAATCGTTTAAGTGTGCATCACTTGAGTATTCATGGTTATTAAAAGACCGATCAAACTATCGGCCAATTAAAAAGTGTGTAAAGCACAGGGAATTATTTTTTCAAAATCTGTTATAAATCATTTGAGTTTTTTATAGAAACAATGCTAAAATTACATTATAAAAGCAAAAAAAATATATATCACATCAACTCATAATGCTAGAAGTAAAACCTCCGCAGTTATTTCGTCAAAGCGTTTTTATTAAAATCATAACCCTCTTCTGCCCACGCGGGGTCCCGACTCCCAGACCCGCGATGTCAGGAATTTCACTTACATTCCCCTCTTCGCCCGATTTGTTACACTCCGAACGCCGATATAGGAGTAGAGTGGCATATCTTTCTGAGAAGTTAGGACGTGAAATGTTTACGGGAAAAATATCATAAAATACAGTTACCGACTCAACAAAACAGGAAGACTCTGAAAATACAAAACTCTTTTTTGACCTGGATAAGTCAAGATAGCAAAATATTTCATGATATTAGTATTTTCTTTAAACACATTACTGCACCTGAACGAAGTTTGATGGCAATTTTTTTTACGACTTAAGGTGGCGTTTAAAATTATTTTTAAATATTATCTTTTTGATACTTTTTATTAAAAAAAAATTGATTCAAATCGTTGCTGTCGGACGCGGGGCAGTTTTGATCCTTCTTCTTTGATTGTAAGATAGTAAGGTTTAAGTATTATATTTATTTCACCGTCATTACGTAATCGTTAAATCTATAAATCGATATCGATAAATTGTCGTACACTAAAAATTCTGGTAAAGTAGATATTTTTCTTAAAAGGTAGGGCGTGAAATTTTACATGAAAAATGTAAAACAACTTGCTAAATGTTTATGAAATTCACATTCACAACTAGTGCAACATCATAACGGAAAGATGTAGTAAGTGTAGTAACCTATAAAAATACTTCCATCCTTTTTTTGTGGTCAGTTAAACCGAAACATCTTTAATTTAACCCTCTGATCCTAAGTTGGTCACGTAAACTTCGTTGATTTTTTCGATTTTTGGAATTTGTCCTACAAAGTCAAGAAAACTGGCAACCCTACCCCCAGCACGTGCCATCACACTTACGACAGTAAACATAAGGGTGATTGTTGAATGACATCTACACAAACACACTCCATGCCAAACTCCTGCAGCGGCCCTTAGCCCGTTGACTTAAGATTCAATTTAGACTAAATACTGTCTATAAAAGGTACTTAAACTACAATTTATCGTGTAGCTTATTGGTTCTCAACATTTAGTCAGCAATGTGTCAAAAATAGAATTTAATAAAACAAAACAGTTAATAATACAATAATTGAAAAAAACCCACCAAGTGTGAGTCGGACTCGCGCACAAAAGCTTCCACACCATTATCTTTAAAAACTGCGAAAAAACACTTTTGTTGTATATGGAAGCCCCCTTAAGTATTTATTTTATTCGAGTTATTGGTTCATGAGATACAGCCTGGTGACAGACGGACAGACAGACAGACGAGCCTTAGTAATAGGGTCCCGTTTTACCCTTTGGGTGTGGAACCCCTTAAAATCAAACAATCAATTCTAGAATTTTTGTTTCATACCTATAACAATTTAAAATAAACGATGATATCAAATTTCTGACTTCACCATACTATTTATATGCTTATCTAGTTAACACAGGGTAGGTACGGCTTGATATAGGCACCCTTTACATAACAGCCTGTGTCTTTCTCTTCCTTTGGCCTCGCCTTTTCCCGCTACACGGGGTCGGCTTTTCCAATCATGCGACGCCACGTGGTCCGTCGCTGTGCGTCCTCTTCCCTCAGACCCAGTTCCTTCATGTCTTTTTGGACATTCGTCAGCCAGGTGGTCGGAGGTCTTCCTCTTCCTCTCTTTTAAAAAGCCATAGAAAGGCACTTCCTCACGACATGATCCTCGGTTCTACGCAGTACGTGACCGTACCATCTCAGCCTGGACTCGCTCAGTTTGTCCGTTATCTTTGCAACTTTGAACCTAACAGCCTGTATAAAAATTAAAATTGAGTACGTACTTTATTTTTATATTTGATTCACTAATCAATTAAAATAAGGCTTTCGGAGATAAAGCCAATTGGGAGATAGATAGTTGGATAGACTTAATGACACAACAATATAAACGATGCAGCAGAGAGAGATTCTGCCTAAGATTCTGTTTCGATGTTCGATGTTACTTAATAAAAAATATAAAATTGTTTTCAAATAACATCGAAACAGAATCTTAGACAGAGATCGTTTTTTTCAAAGAAAAAAATTCGCGTGGTATTGGGGGGGGGGGGTGTTGTCTCTTTGTTTTGTGTAGTGTGTTTGACTAGGGTGTAATGGATGCTGTGTTCGCCTATAGGAGGCTTTATAATTTTTGTTACGATTATATAAGGTCCGATTTTATAAGTGTTCATCCTGTTAACCTGTGACTATATAGGTGAAAAGCAATCGTAAAAACCAATTTTCAAATGTGTACCATTAAAACAAAACAAGTTAAAATCAAAATCAACAACATATTGCTTGACTTCATATTGCATAAACTCGTCCTATCTTAGGTACGTTTAACCATCTGATTATCCGTCTTATTCCTTCCCCTTGTACAGAGCGAGAAAGAGTTGAAGATAGGACAAGTTCATGCAATATGGAGTCGATGTTGTTATTTTGTAATTTATTTTTAACTTTTTTAGTTTTTATGATAGACATTTGTAAACTGGTTTTTACGATTGCTTTTTACCTATATGATCACTGGTTAACAGGATGAACACTAATAAAATCGGACCTTATATTACTATTATTAATGTATGAGCTGTGTGTGAACGATAAGTAGATAAACTAAAAATAAAATTTCTACGTTATAGAAGAATATAAATATATTTATCCGAGGCAACTTATGGTTGCGACGACACTGATATTCTGCGGGGTATTCCAATAGTTTGAGAAGCAGTGAGCTAGGGTAAACAAACAACACAGCTGCACTTTACGGTTTGTAGAGGAGTTTTAATTAAAGCATTCCGCAGATGCCGCCACGCGGAATGCGTTATTGGTAAATTGTATTTTTTGCCCTTTTTATTGGAAAAAATATGTGAAACTGTATGATAATGCAAAACTAAGATCGTTCTTTTTGCTTGCCTAAAAAAAACAAAAACTCGAAAACCCGATTGGTGTAATGACAATTCGTTTTACAAAATGTAAAAGTGCGTTACTTAGGCCTATTTACAGAAATAAAACTACTTTTTCTATGTTATTATAAATATTTAGAAGCTGTGTATCACAAAAAAAAAAATGAATTTAAAGGAGATGTCCGAAAATCATATGGACTCTCAGTCCAGAATCATAATTACCTATCTTTTGGTAACTGTACAAGTTACCAAAAGATAGGTAATTACATCTCTAACACTTTGTTATTATCCAATCTCTCTAGAATTGCTTTGTTTCTTGGAAGAAATTACGGGACACATTTTATATTATTAATTAAATGTTGATGATGATGTGATTTAAAATTAGTGTATCGTTCATCACATATTAAAAAAAAAAGTGACAAACGGATTTTTTTTAAATTTTTTTTTTAATTTTAATAAAAATATTAGCACTAGTTATAAGATTATCCGCACATATTCTTCGGATCTCTTTATCTATCCATCACAGTTCGGGCCCCAAGCGCCCTCTACCGACAATTGATAGAGTGGGGATTATAGGATTTGCAAGGGAAATGGATTTTTTATCTGTTCTTTGGTTTGGGGGCTCCTTTTGAAAGACTCATAGCTCATAGTTATAGTAACATTTGTAGCTATATATCTGCCGCCGCGTCAATGGATAAAAATTACTTATATATCTATATATATAACGATAGCGAAGAAATTTTAAACCCCGTATTTCATTTATACAAATTCAATACATGCAGATAAATAACACTTGAAAAAGATCATCGACCTCAGGTGGGACTCGAACCCACGTCCCATCGCATACCGGGCGAGTGCTTTGACCACTAAGCTACCGAGGACGTCACGTGACAAGATGAAATTCCTCAAGTGTTTTTTCTCGCTGTCAAAGCCAGCGTATTCTGATCAATGTTGTAGCTATATGTATAGCTGAGTAGTATACTACCGTCAACACCAAACGTCATAGCACTCGCCCGGTATGCGATGGGACGTGGGTTCGAGTCCCACCTGAGGTCGATGATTTTTTTCAAGTGTTATTTATCTTCAATCAATACATGCATTTTGGTAAAAAATATATTACAAATTCTATTAAAAGTAATATAAAATTGTAAATAAAAAGCAACCCCCACAATCTCCGAATCAAAAATAAAGTACAACTATCAACGCCCATTACTAACTATGGAAAGACGACTGTAATGTTTCATCATCATCATCATCCATCATCATCATTTCAACCGGCGGACGTCCACTGCTGAACATAGGGCTCCCCCAGTGACTTTAAGATCGGTCGGTTGCGGCGCTGCTGCATCCAGCGGCTTTCTGCAACCTTTACCAGGTCGTCTGTCAACCTTGTGGGTGTGAGTCCCACGCTGCGCTTGCCGGTACGTGGCCTCCATTTCAGAACCTTTCTGCCCCATCGGTCGTCTGTTCTACGTGCTATGTGCCCCACCCACTTCCAATTTAGCTTGCTAATCCATTGGGCTATGTCAGCGACCTTTGTTCGTTCACGGATCTCCAGTCTTCGTATTTCTGATTTGATTACGCAAAGTAGGTACAACTTGCATAGCCCTTTCCATGGCGCGCTGTATGACCTTGAGCTTCCATAAAAGGCCCATAGTAAGAGGCCAAGTTTCTGTTCCGTATGTCATCACTGGTAAAACACATTGGTTGTAGACTTTCGTCTTTAGGCACTGAGGTATTTTTGAGGAGAAGATGTGTAGTTTTCCGAACGCTGTCCAGCCGAGTTGGATTGTGTTTGCTCAGTGCTTGGGGGAGCACAACTATTCAATAAGTTACCAAACGCTACAAAAGAGTGTGAAAGCAATCATGAATTTAAAAATAAGCTAAAATTGTAATTAGAACTTAATGAAACGGGAATTATCGCGATCATAATTTAGGTACAAAATGTTACCTCTTTTGCCTGACGTTTCGATCGGGTTACACAGACCGACCGGGTATGCAACGCGAAAGTTTAAAAGTATATTGTAATTAGAGTCGAGTACCGGCATTTTATGTATGATATCATATGATATATGATAAGGAAATGTAATTTCGTATGAGAATAAACATCTTTAACCTAAAAGGCTGCGTTGTGTTATTTGTAAATAAGGTTAGTTAATAAGAACATTTAATTTTGTGTTTATGCTATCGCATTAAACAAGAGTGTCATAATGAATGTAACAAATTATTTCCTTTATGTAAAATATTGCCAATAGAAAAAAAAGTTCGTACCTGATAGGTTTAGAATACTTCCATAGTGACCTATACAAGGAACATGTTAAAAATTGATATAATACAAGAAATGTAAGACAGGAAAGGCTGGTAATACCAAAAGTCAAATTTTATTATGGAAAAAGAATGTCAAAATTTATGGTACCAAAAATATTTAATAAAATAGATTTATTGAGGCAAAGACCTAAGCTAGCTAAAATTACACTTAAATTAAAGCTAAGGAATTTATTTCTCGACGGGCAGACCCCTAAGTAACATTATGTAATAGACAATAATAAATAAATACTAAATAAAATAAAATAAAAATACATCAAATGAATTAAATTTGTATGCACTGCGAGAAATGAAATCCAGTTATATTGGTTATTCATTAAAAATGTTTAATAAGTACCTGCTTGCAATATGTCAACTTGAATGTTTCAATATTTCAACCTTCATCATGAGCAAATGTATTTAAAAATAGTCTTAAGATTATAAATATAGTTATTACATGTATGTGTAAAAAATTAGTGCCTCTCGCCATTTAACTTTACAGTTTGGCTAGTACATTGTCTGTAACATTTTTTATGTGTGATGAATAAATTAAAAAAAATAGGCACTATAGCCTGGTATCGTCTTGTGAATAATAAAAAAACAACCGTTACTGACTGATCTATCTACGCACAGCTCAAACCACTAAACGAATTGCGTTGAAATTTGGCACACATAAAAGCGAGTGATCGCGCTCTTTGGCGCTTTTTGCTGGAGGCTTACGTCCAGCAGTGGACTATGATAGGCTGAGATGATGATGATGATACGTATTATGATGCAGGCGAGCGCTAAGAACGGATTTTCCATAACTCACCACCTAAAGCAATAAGCAATAATATTACATAATAAGCACTCTGCAGCACTTTCCCCTTTCTTTGTAGTTGTCCTCTGCCTAAAGGTTGTCTGGAAGAGATCGCTTTTTAGCGGTAAGACCGCCTAAATTGTACATCTTTCTGTAAATATCAACTGTAACTTCTTTGTTTGGTGTGCAATAAAGAGTATCTATCTATCTATCTATCTAAAGGGGGGATCAATGTTTTTATGGATAAACTCAAAATAAAGCGAGCGAAGCCGCGGGCAAAAGCTAATAGATATACATATAAATTTGGATTGAAATAATATACTTATTTCTAAATACCGCTGAGGCTCAATCCAGTCATTACTCGTAGCGGCTCACCAGACCAGACCCCTCGCAGGGTTAAGCCCCATAATGATGGGTAATTGATGGGAATGAGGAAAACACCATGAAAAATACGGATTTCGTATAGCATTCGAATAATGAAGAGGTTTTGAGTGGGATTTTATTTTGTATCATTAATCTTTTAACTGATAACTAAGAATTTACCCTAAAACTTCACGTATTTGAATTGAATTTCATGTATAATTGATATAATATGCCTTTGTTACGAAACTGCGCTCACAACTGCCTTAAAAATATGATATTTGATTTTACACCTGATGCTACTTTTTCGATAACGTTTTTTTTCGTACACATCCGAAGACCCAATTGGTGAAGTGGTACAGTGATTCGCATTGAACGCAAAGAAACCGGGGTTCGATTCCTAATTTGAGCCAATTCAAAAATTTTACTTTACTAAATACGACGACCGACCTATGTACATAGCCGAGAGGCGAGCTCGCTGGGTTATATATGGAGTCGCCAACTCTGAGGTTTCTGGGTCGATACCCGGTCGGGTCAATGTAGAAAACGAATTTTCCTATATTGTCTCGGGTCTAGGTGTATTGGTACCGTCATTGTTTCTGATTTGTATAACAAGTGCTTTAGCTACTTACCTTATGAACAGAGCGACGTATGTGATGTTGTCCAATATTATGTTCGTATTATATTATAATATTATTAAGTTCACTCGGGTGTGGGTGTGCTGGGATATGACCCCGTCTAAATTTTTTTTATTGTACCTTGTACAACTATAGGCACCGATGTTGAGCGCTAGGCGAAAGATGCGTAGAAGACCATTACGATTACGTGATTGGCTAATCGCGCGCCTGTACCGCGACTGGGATTGGTTGTTAGCTCCGCGCGCACGCGTCTCTGATACGATGATCGTCTCGTAAGATGCGCAAAGCGATCCCCACTCTTTGCCCCATCGCTCAACATCCGTGTCGCTAGTAGGAAGGAGCACAATAATGTTTATGCCATATGCTAGGGCTTCACCTGCGATGATTAGCGATAACTAAATAAAATCACTAAGGTACACGCTAAGTGCGTGGCCACACTTATTTGACGTTTGATTCTAGCGTCTAGCGACGTAGTTAGCGTGTGATCTGTATGTCTTTAAAATAAAATCAAAATGCTTCCAAGAACTCAATACTTTTCTCATTTTGTCTACTCCATCCTAACTTAATAACTATGCACTGTAACATTTATTTCACAATGAGTTTTTGATTGTGACCGTGTTTTAACATGTTTATGTTTATGTTTATGTTTATGACTGCAATGGGGTCCCCATATAATTGCCTTGTCAGGAAGGCTCAGTTCGGCGGCTTATGCTGTAACGAAAATAAGGCTTATAACTGTTGTCGAAACGGCAAGACTAGTATACTTTAGTTATTTTCATAGCTTGTTGTCGTATGGTCTATTGCTATGGGGCTCAGCTGCTGATATTGAGTCAATCTTTGTGTTGCAGAAAAGAGCTGTATGTGCAATATACTGTCTTGGGCCTCGCGACTCTCTGAGGAAGGTCTTTAAAGATATTAAAATATTAACAGTAGCGACACAATACATTTTTGACAATATATGTATGTTAGAAAAAACCTAAGTTCGTTTAACCTTAAATGTGATTCACATCATTATAATACTAGAAATACAAATAAACTTGCCGTTCCGAGCTTCAGATTAAAGAAAGTGGGTAATTCATTTTTGGGGAAATGTATAAAAATCTTCAATAAAGTACCACAAACTCTTCTTGACTTACCTGTTTATGAGTTCAAAAACCACATTAAAAAAATCCTTATGGAAAAAGGATACTACAAAGTTGAAGATTACTTGAACGACAAGAGTGCATGGACTTAATAGCCTGCCTAGCTCGCACTTACACTATCTTGTAATTGTATTTCCTGTAATAAAATCAGGCTGACAAAGGTGACTGAGTATCTTGCGCCGTTTCTTCTCATCACCAGCCGATATGTTGTCCCGAAGCGGTGGTAGGGCTAAGTTATATGTTGGGACGTGTATAAGCGCCCGGAAGAGGGCCTATATACAGAATAAAGAATTTCATTTCATTTCATTTAGTGTAGTAGGTGTATCCACAACAACGCACTAGACGCCCGCTAAATGCCTTTGATGCGTCGAAAGTTACCGCCGTCTGAGCTATCGCCTAACGTCTAGCAAATTAGCGCGTTAAGACCGGCCACATTTGCGTTGTATATCAAATAGCGCACTAATTAATGACATTAGACGCAAGTGAAGCCTGAGCATTACTGCGAGCCACTAATGTTGCGTGTGGCCAAATATTTATTACTGAAACCTTATACTGGCTGCTTACAAACGTCGAAACTTGGAACACTGTCCATCAATATGGGATTTAACCGAAGCCGCTATAAAATTAAACCTGACCCGAACATAGTAAAATGGGTCTAGTAGATCAACGATCTGGTGAATGTCGCGGGAAGCCGCTGGATGCGGGTGGCACAAGACCGATCTTTGTGGAAATCCTTGGGGGAGGCCTATGTCCAGCACTGGTCGTCTTTCGGCTGATGGATGGATGGAGATCAACTCCTGTATCTTGATAGCTCTCACGATCATTATTATCTGTATAGAATAATTGACGTGTAAACTTCGAACAGTACCAAAATCTGTGAAATTTTTTTTACTTCATATCTAAAACTAGATTAACTGAAGGTTACTTGGGCAAAAGTCTTATGTTGATAAGGACCCTCATTTAATTTGACAAGTCATTTCTTGGCGATGCAAGAAGACACGTGTTTATTTACATTTTCATTTGGGAAACATGGTAAGCAAAATAAAGATACAGTTTAAAAAATTAAGATAATTAATTTAATACAACTTGAAGTCCGAAATGACCCACAGGCTATAAAAACTACGACCATTTAGCCATATCTGGGCCATAAACATGAACTCTTAAAACAATCTCAAAGTTGTCAAATCTGTCAATTTTGGTACGTCATTTCATACAAAATTTGACAGAAATGATAATGTTTGACAGATTTGGGATTGTTTTAACAGTTTATGGTTAGGGCCCAGCAGTCTGTTTTTAAAAGAAAATTATACTACCGCGCGCACATTCAAATCGGCGGCTGTGTTGTAAGAAGATGACTTACTATGTACATTTCTACTGTGCCCGAGCTTCGAACGCGCAGTCCGCTGATCCTTGTAATTAGCAGCGCCCTCTATAAGAAGGGATTACCCGAAAGTGGGGTTTCATGTTTTTTTCCTTATTGATGAGTTTTAGGGGGGTTCTGGGAACGTTTGAAACTTAAATTGGCAATAAAAAGCGGTTTTATTTTTAACAGATTTACGATTGGATTATAAAAAATGATTAATTAAAAATTTAATTGTTTTTATATCCCCCAAAGTTATTTATATTAATAGTAAGGTAAAAATTGTCGTAACCTTTCATTATAACTAATTGTTAATATTAAAAGTAGAAAACAATATTCCTAATTAGCATATTGCCCAGCAATATTTAGGTCTTAAACTTAAAACGCAATAAAGTAGTTTCATTGAAGATAAATAACACTTGAAAAAAATCATCGACCTCAGGTGGGTCTCGAACCCACAGTACAACAATGATCAGAATACGCTGGCTTTGACAGCGAGAAAAACCACTTGAGGAATTTCATCTTGTCACGTGACGTCCTCGGTAGCTTAGTTGGTAAAGCACTCGCCCGGCTTGCGAAGGGACTTGGGTTCGAGTCCCACCTGAGGTCGATGATTTATTTTTTCAAGTGTTATTTATCTTCAATTAAACCTTGCATGGAATTGCTAAAAACAAAAATTTATATATCTAAAGATATTGTAGGTATAACACTAATATATAACTCGAAAAGACAAAACCTTTCTACTTCATTATACGAAAAGCATTGCAGCAAAACTTTATGAGCCAATCTCAAACAGATCCCATCCCATTTGGTCCATCCAAAATCTCAAAAAGACATTATTGAAATCCCCAACTAAACCCCAGTCACTCCATGGAAGCCGCGCAAATAAATAATCATAAAGCAGAGCCATCCCTAATGCCATAGACAAATAACCGCAGTCTATGCCCGTAAATAAAAGAAAACAATCGCTGTCTATGGACCCGGAGTGTGCTTGCGCGATGGCCGCGTAATCCTCGAATATATTACGGCCATAGACTAATTATGGAAGTACACAGAAGGGACAGTATCAATAACGACGATATTTGCCTACGCTACTGTACAATAGTGATTTCCGTCATGTGTAGACTGTAGTTTCACTTAATGGTTTCTTTTATGTGTGTCCTGTAGTTTTACTTGTATTTATGGATCGTTTCTCTGACCAAAGAAGACTTCGAGATGACGAAATACACATGTATTTATGACACACTGATAAATGATTTAATTCGACATTAATGAACTGACTAAAATGTGTGTTGTCAATAAAAAGTAATCGCTTATTGTTCATGCTGAGTGCCCAAAGAGCACAATGTATGCCTTATCGTCTAATTGCTATTCTTCTTTGCCGTGCGGTAACAACAATATTACCAAAAATATTTTTTAATATCTCTATAATAAAAACAATATTATAGAGGTGTGGTGACATATGTCATACTCGTATCGTCCGAAAAGTTGTAAGTTTAGGAAAATCTACACACTTAAAAACTCATCATCATCATCTCAGCCTATTGCAGTCCACTGCTGGACGTAGGCCTCCCCCAAAGAGCGCCAAAGAGCACGATCTCCCGCTTTTTTCATCCATCCACTGCCAGCCATCTTCCTAAGGTCATCGGTCCATCGAGCTGGGGGTCGTCCTACACTACGTTTGCCTAGGCGTGGTCTCCACTCGAGAACCCGTTTACTCCACCTTTCATCGGTTCTGCGACAGATGTGGCCAGCCCACTGCCACTTAAGCTTGCTACATTTTTGGACTATGTCCGTTACTTTAGTCCTCTGCCTGATGATCTCATTTCGGATTTTGTCCTTTAACGAAATCCCAAGCATCGACCTTTCCATAGCTCGCTGAGTGACATGTAGTCGGTGGGCCAGCTTTACTGTCATATTCCACGTTTCGGCTCCGTAGGTCATCACCGGTAGGACGCACTGATCGAATACCTTGCTCTTCAGGCATTGTGGCAGTGGCGACGAGAAGATATGACGCAGCTTCCCAAACGCTGCCCAGCCAAGCTGCATCCTCCTAGCGATTTCCCGCTCGAAGTTGTCTCTACCCAACTGCATCACTTGCCCGAGGTAGACATACTCATTGACAACCTCGAGCGCCACGCTTTCGACGGAGACCGGTCCGGGGATGGCATGATCATTGAACATGACTTTAGTCTTGTCCAAGTTCATCCCCAGGCCCACGCGTCGCGAGGCAGCGTTGAGGCTTTGCAGCATTTTCTGCAAATCCTCCAGCGATTCCGCCATAATGACAATATCATCGGCAAAACGGAGGTGCGTGAGGTGTTCGCCGTTGACATTGATGCCCGCTCCTTTCAAATCCAGTGTCTTGAAGACGTCCTCCAGTGCGTTCGTGAACAACTTCGGAGATATGACATCTCCTTGTCTCACACCCCTGAGCAGCTGGATAGGTCTCGTCTTATGGTTTTGGACCTGAACAGTCATCGATGCCATTTTATACAGGCTCCTCAGCACCTCTACATACCGCCAATCGATTTGGCATCGCTGTAAGGATTCCAGAACAGCCCAGGTCTCGACGGAGTCGAAGGCTTTCTCGTAGTCCACAAAGGCTAGGCACAGAGGCTGATTATACTCTTCTGACTTCTGAATAATCTGCCTTACTGTGTGGATATGGTCTACGGTACTATAGCCTTTACGAAACCCAGCCTGCTCCGGCGGCTGGAAGGCGTCAAATCTTGTGGCTAGACGATTTGTGACGACTCTTGAAAACAGCTTATAGACGTGGCTCAAGAGCGTGATCGGACTGTAGTTCTTCAGAAGAGTTTTATCTCCTTTTTTGAAAAACAGAGCCACCACGCCCTCGCTCCACGCCTTCGGGGTAGTCCCATTGGCTATTACGGAGTTGAACAGTCCCTTCAGTTCCCTAAGAACGGGTATTCCCCCTGCCTTGAGAAGTTCTGAAGTGACTCCATCTTCGCCGGGAGCCTTCCCATTACGAAGCTGTTTGAGAGCCGCCTCAATTTCGTCTACGTCTAGCTCTGGGAGATCATCGGTGTAGTGGCGTACAAGCGTAGCTCTAGGATCATTTGCGTCAGTTGGAGGTTTCAGGGCATGCGAGGCGTATAGGCGGCCGTAGAAGTCCTCGATCTCGGCGAGAATTTCCGGAACTGATGTGACGGTTCTGCTATCCGAGGTTTTCAGCTTTGTCAGATGCGATCTCCCATTTCGTTGGGCAAAGACTTTTGACCCCCGGTTTTGCTCGATCGCCTCCTGTATGAGGCGGGTGTTAAAGCTTCGGAGATCGCGTCTCACCAATCTTCGGATCCTTTTATGGATGGCATCTGACTGAGCTCCCTCTGGCGTTTCACGTCGCAGTCGCATCAGCTCTAGAGTCTCCCCCGAGAGTTTGGACCCCTTGTTTGGTCGCTTCCTTTTAAAATGCCTAGCTCCCACCTCGCGTATAACGCCTACTACGCTGTCGAGGTCCTTGTCAACATTATCTGTGGTTTCCAGCGCTTCGAATCGATTTTTCAGCTCTAGTTGGAACGCTTCGGAACCGTGTTCAGCTTGAAGCAGTGTCGGACGAAGAATAGACCTCACCATGCGGCTTCTTTCCAGCTTGAGATTGATATTTAGAGTGCCTCTTACTAGCCGGTGATCACTTCCGGTGTTAAACCTGTTGATCACTGAGACATTTCTAAATATGTGCCGTTTATTCGTCATGATGAGGTCTATCTCATTCTTCGTCTTACCGTCGGGACTCCGCCAGGTCCACTTTCTATGGGGCTTTTTTTGATAGAATGTGTTCATGCAAAAAAGCCCCTGCATGTTGAGAAAGTTGACCAGCATTTGCCCCCTATGGTTTCTGCTTCCATAGCCATGCGGTCCAACGTACGATTCGCCATGTTGCTGTACTCCCACTTTTGCATTGAAGTCTCCGATGACAACTGTGAAGTGAGTCTTGGTGGTTAACACACACTTAAAAACTAACGCTATAAAAAAAGTTCTAATTCTGACTTCAAACAATTGACACGTCTATCTTTTAAGCAATACGTATTATTTGTCTCTGTTTAACGTGGGGGTGTCTCGAGTAAGTAATTTTACACCAAGCCCGGTGTGGGACGCAGGCAGTTAAATGCGGAGTCATTACTTTTCTATTTGCTGGGCAAATCCCGTGTTAAGGGGTATAGCCTATGTTTAGTATTCGAACTAAATTTAATACTTTAGATGTCGCCACTGGCGCTCTTCCTGTTTTGTACGACGATCAAACGCGATTTACAAGCTCTATACATTTAAAATTCAAAATATTTATTTGCTTAAAAAACATGGTATAATAGATATATTGTTTTAAACTTTCATGGTCACTAACATAAGAATAGTTTGTTACGGGATTGCTACCATGTACCTTATTTTTGAGTTCCCGATATTTCGGCACTGTTGCAAGCGCCATGATCACGGAGTAGCTGAAATATCGGGAACTCAAAAATAAGGTACATGGTAGCAATCCCGTAACAAACTATTCTAATGGTATAATAGATGTTATAAAACTTTAATAGTACAGACATGTTTGGCCTTCCACTTGATGGCATGCAAATATTGGTATCGCAAAAAATGTCGACAGCAAAAGACAAAAGATTATAACACTACAACATACGTTTTACTTCATATTATATCATTACCACTAAGTTTAATTATCATTTATTAGTATCGCGATTATTTAAATTATCATTTATTATCTAAAAATTCTTTGATGTCATAGAAATTGTGAGCGATGAGCCATTTATGTAAATTTTGTTTGAATTGATTAATATTAGTCACTTTAAATTCATTAGGTGTCAAATTAAAGATTTTTACACACATAATCAACCAACTTTTTTTGTACTGCTGTTTTCGGCGTTTCTTGCAGTACCAGTCTATGCGAGTTTCTTCTAATTAATTCTAAAACATTGGTAAAAAGTGCGATTATGGTGTTATGTTGTGTTTTAATTGATCAATAAACATCGTGAGTGAAAGTGACAGTGTCTAATTGAGCACCCCAT
This sequence comes from Anania fuscalis, assembly GCA_950371115.1. Taxonomy (NCBI): domain Eukaryota; kingdom Metazoa; phylum Arthropoda; class Insecta; order Lepidoptera; family Crambidae; genus Anania; species Anania fuscalis. The sequence goes on along the minus strand of OX493353.1, from coordinate 8,523,964 downwards.
AGGTATCAATCCCCAAAACAAACAGCCTATTTATTTTGTATTCTAGTTTCAATAAGTAAGAAATAAGCTATTGAAATACATTTTTATTAACTTCTCTTAACATACAGGGTGTACAAAAGAATAGGACACTTCTTAAAACCACGTGATCAGCTGGTCGTATAAAACAACTTTTCCTGGAGCAACATTGAATCGTGCTTTGTTTTCAGATGCTCCATACATTATCATCGAGGTATGCGAGTAAGTTTGTATAGAGCAGCTGATTTTTTTTTATCGATTTCGATGTTGCTCCCATAGCAAAAGTTGTTGTATATGACCAGCTGATCACGTGGTTTTAAGGAGTGTCCCATTCTCTTGTACACCCTGTATGTACTTTTATTAACTGACTATGTAGTTAAAGTTAACAATAAATATTTCTTTAACCTAACTGATCATCATCCTCATCATGACAGCAAAAGAGCGCTAAAAAGCAAGACCTCTAGCTTTTTCACGAAGCCACTGCCAGCCATTCACCTTAGGTCGTCGGTCGATCGAGCTGGGGGGCGTCCTACTACACTACTAAATACTACTAATAAATAAAACCGGCCAAGTGCGAGTCGGACTCGCGCACGAAGGGTTCCGTAACATTATCTATAAAAAACGGCAAAAAAAATCACGTTTGTTGTATGGGAGCCCTCTTAAATATTTATTCTATTCTATTCTTTAGTATTTGCTGTTATAGCGACAACAGAAATACATCATCTGTGAAAATTTCAACTGTCTAACTATCACGGTGAGACAGCCTGGTGACAGACGGACAGACGGACAGCGGAGCCTTAGTAATAGGGTCCCGTTTCACCCTTTGGGTACGGAAAACTAAAAACTAACGACATCGGAATAGTACTACGGCGTAGTGGTGTGTTAAACGCTACAAACAAATAATAATAAATAAATAATAAATATTGGACAACATCACATACATTGCTCTGATCCTAAGGTAAGTAGCTAAAGCACTTGTGTTATAGAAATCAGAAACAACGACGGTACCACAACACCCAGACCCGAGACAATATAGAAAAGTTCGTTTTCCACATTGACCCGACCGGGGATCGAACCCGGAACCTCAGAGATGGCGGCGCCATATACAGTCCGGCGTGCTCGCCTCTCGGCTACGGAGGTCGTCATTATAAAATAAACTATATTATTATATTTACCGTAGCAATAACTATAGTAACTCGTACTATCGTAGGCTACGGCTGCCGCCGAGTGCTACGGGTATGCTACGGGACAGACGTTCGTAACGCCACGTAGCGGAGTGCTACGAATTCGTAGCACAACATAGTTGTTTAAAATGGTCTGTTTTCATTTTTAAAAGACAACAACTACTTTTAACAAACATATATCTGTACTGGGCCCTAACCCTGACCTCTTAAAACAATCTCAAAGTTGTCAAATCTGTCAATTTTGGTGAGTCATTTCATACAAAATTTAACAGAAATGATAATGTTTGACAGATTTGTGATTGTTTTAACAGTTCATGGTTAGGGCCCTGGTCTATATTATACAGACTTTTAACACTTTGTGGCCTAGTTGCGCCTCTCATTCTCGAATTTAATTTCTAACTATTCACTAACACGGTATTTAAAACAATATATAACGATAAAACAAAAATAAAGAGTTAAATAAATGTTTAATTATTTAAATTTCAAATGTATAATGTAAAAACTAAAAATATATTAAGTAATAAAGATAATTGATATGTTTAATAATAATATTTTTGTATTTTTGTTGTACCTTGTAATAAAAAAACGGGTAGTAGCATCTAAACGTTACTGCTATTGCTATGCCCATGCCCTGACGGGGCGTAGGTAGTTTAGCCCGTTTGCCGGACACCCCCTGTTTTCGGACACTTTTAAGTTTTGTCGCAATAATAAGAAAATATGACCTTACTCGTTCAAAAACCAATGTTTACTTGATTTTGTCGAATGTACCCCATACATTTTTAAATTTGTATGATATTAATAGTTTATACGCCTGGTCAGTGGGCTTCTAAAGAGTAAAGTAGTACGTTGGTGTGCCTAGACATAGCAAAAAAATAGTGCGCAGGAGTTACTTGCAAGGTAAGTAATACCTTGCAAGTAACTCCTGCGCACTATTTTTACTCTTAATTTAGTTCTCGGCCGGCCGGAAGATTACTCACTAATTTGTACGTTGGTTAGCTGGCCACTAGATTTAGTTAACACAAACTATAAATATCACTTAGTTGGACCAATATATCATTTACTGAACCAATCCACAATGTCCTAAAACATTTTCAAAACATTATATACAATAGAAAGTACTTCATACTTCGCTGCCGTGCACTTTCGAACTAGCGTACATCGTACTCGTATACTTTCGAACTAACGTACGTCGAAATAGTGACCTTCGAACTACAGTAGCAGAGTCAGTAACATGCAATAAATGATTGATTAAAATCGTTCTTTAGCTGTTATTTTGTATGACGATGACAAAAAGTCTGATGTCTTGCCACATCCATATGAATGACAAACACCTGGCACACAAGTAAGGGTCCCCTACATAGAGGGCTGTTCAGTTGGTGAAACGTTTTCTTAGATAGGGGTTCAATTAGGGCCCTTTCATTTTAAGAAGCACATAGTTATGTAAAGTTTTAGGGAACGTTTTGATGAAATCGGGCATTAATCTCGTACTAAACTAATCCGGTGGTAAAGTTCATAGAAGGTTTTTTTAAAGTAATTATGACGCAATGTTTCGAGATTGCATCCTATCGTCGCGGTTCGTCACTTACGACGACGCTGGTTTAGGGGTAGGCCAGAAAAAAGGGGGGCAACACGATTTAGACAAGTGCTCCCAAGATTAGCATTTTGTAAAAATAAATATTGGACAACATCACATACATTGCTCTGAGCCTAGGTAAGAAGCTAAAGCACCTGTGTTATAGAAATCAGAAACAACGACGGTACCACAACACCCATATCTGTGACAATATAAAAACGTTCGTTTTCTACATTGACCCGACCGGGAATCGAACCCAGAACCTCAGAAATGGCGACGTCATATAGTCCGGCGTGCTCGCCTGTCGGCTACGGAGGTCGTCAAATATATCCATATAAGTTTATCCGTCGTCTAGTCGCCATACTACAAGCTTGTCTTAGTTAGTGGCTAGAATTAGTTTGACTATTAATATAAAGAAAGAATTTAATGAAATTAATGGAAAAACAAAATCAAATATCAATGACATTTTTGTGCTCTTTCAAAATGTTTAAAATGCTTTTTACTGTAACTTTTTGGCGTTTCAAAATTAATGACATAACACCATCAACGAACCAACAACGTTACATCATTAATTAACACGTGACTTTGAATCCATTTTGATGTCATTGGATTAATTAATTACACTCAACTTGTGTGGCTTAAGAGAGGGTTGAAATTTGTTTAAGAGTAGTTAAATATGTCAAGAACGAGTTGGGAATGATGACTGTGTACAAAATAACTTCGTTTTGTTGCTTTAGGCAAAGAATACTTAATGCTTTGGGTGAAATTGAGGTATATTTGCTGCTGACGATGAAAGATTTTAGATAAAGACAGGAGCGATGAAAAGAAAAACTGAATGCTAGATAAAGCCTGAGTATACCCACTGTTAATATTTTGTAAGCATACATGACTGCATCTTAGTTTTTATTCAAATATTTCATTGCAAAGACAAAAAAGTAGTACAAATATCAGATTTAATTTAAAAATTTCGTAAAATTGTTACATGTCCGTCTACACACAGTGTACGTTCGTGTGCGTGTATGCTTTGCCAGCAATGCCATCATCATCATCATCATTATTTCAGCCATAAGACCACAGCTGAACTTAGCCCTTCCCCAGAGAGCATTAGCACTTATATGAAGTCAAAGTCATTTATATTTGCAAATTGGCCATCAAATGCAATTTTAAATATCCCATTTTTTCCCTACCACCGCTTCGGGACTACATATCGGCTGGTGATGAGAAGAAGCGACGCAACAAACTCTGTCACCCTTGAAGTTTGAATTTTTGTGATTTAAGACGCCTCCGAATGAAATTAGCTGAAATATTACGTACTGATATAGTTCTAGATTACATTTGACTAGTTGCTTAACACAAATTAAAAATGTTACCCCGTTCACGTAGGTTGATTATCCATCCTAGGAGAATCTACTGGGCTAGCTTATTTCCTAAAATTTAGCAATCAGCAATAATCGCGCAGTCATCGCCCGATTGAAATAGACTACGGACCCAAGTAGGTCAAAGCAGGACATGTACAGGTGGGGTTACAGCTTGGAGGGTGCATGTCTATGTGGTATTTTCCCCCCCAGAAAATGGCAAATATTCTGTCATGCCCTGCGTGTCCCTACACCAGCACACGCGAGGATCTTTACAAGGCCACCGATAGCGCTATATCGGTGGCTGAGTTTTGGTCCTCACATATAAAAGCCTGAGTGAGTCGTCACGCAAGGATGAAGTTCGCCCGATTGTAAGTGTCAAAATCTATGGGCAGCACTGACAGTAGATTGCTTTGTTTTTGTTTTTTGCTGTCAATTTGCGATTTTAAAGCCAGAATTGCTCGATTTTCGCAATTGCACTGCTTTTGCAAGATACTAAATTAGGGTACCGAGTAAGTCTATAACTAGGTACAATCTTACTAAGATTTTTGATACTTGAAAAAAAAAATCGTCCGCCTCAGGTGGGATCCGAACCCACGTTCATCGCATACCGGGCGAGTGCTTTGACCACTAAGCTACCAAGACGTTAGTCAACTCGACGAAATCTTTCAAGTGGTTCTCGCTGTCAAAGCCAGCGTATTTTCTGATCAATGTTGCGGTATATACTACTACCGTCAACACCCGATAGAAATTTTAAAATTAAATTTATTTTTTTTAAATTTAAATTAATTTAATTTTTTTCTAGTATTAAAAATCTTAGATAAACCTAGCATGGTAATTGCTAAAAACAAAAATTTACAACCTTACTCTTGTTTTTAAATTGCATGGTATCTCAAACTGCTAACAACCAGAAAATGACACCGACTACACAAATAACACCGCTTATCTAACTAGAGGGCGCCACTTCCGCCGGAAATGGCTACATGACGGCGAGGGTAGATTACCAGCTTGATGTTTGTAATCTGATATTCTATACTGGGGTATGTTTAATTGGGTTTGTTAAGTTCCAAAAGCGAAGACTAGATTGGTGTTGTTGTGCGTTTATTCGCCTTAAAGACAAAAGGTTCTAAGTTCGGTTCTCAATTCGGGTAAAATCAGAAAACGAACTTTTCTAAATTAACTCTAGTCTGATTATACTAAGCATAACTGCGTATTAAAAGGATATTATTTAATATTAAGTTTTCTTTTCGTTCCCTTTTAAGTAATTCATTGCCGTTTTAAAAAATCTATTGGCCTTATTACTAAAAATATATTCTACGCTTAAACGATGTCTAAATAATAACCAACCAATTTAAAATGTTGACACATCAGACATGTCTCGGTAATAATGACTTACATTTAAAATTAGTTGACTAATCTTTATACAGTGTTTAAACCTAGTCTATTTTTTTTGTAATAAAACCAAAAAAGTTTTTGTTTTCCGGTTTTTAATATTTTCCGCGTGGAACGAAAATAGTTACGAGCATTTTAATTTAGTAGCAACCATAGTCGAGAAATAAAAAAAGCGTAAAATCGCGATCAATAGAATAGAGTACGAATACGATTCGTCTTAAAATTCAAGATTTATTTCTCATCATCATCATCATTTCAGCCGGCGGACGTCCACTGCTGAACACTGAACATAGGCCTCCCCCAGTGACTTCCAGTCCAGATCGGTCGATTGGAATTGGAAGCTCATCACCTGCATCCAGCGTCGTCCTGCAACCTTTACCATGTCGTCTGCCCACCTTGTGGGTGGACGTCCCACGCTGCACTTGCCGGTACGATTCATTTCTTATGTTTAAAAAATACATCTCCAGTACATTGTGGTGCCGGCACGTTAAAAGAATTGCACCACCCCTTCTCTTCCTATAGGTGTCGTAAGAGGTGACTACAGGAGAACCCCCACAAGAAGACAGGCAGCAGCGTCTCCTCTCCACCATTGGCCAAACTTCGATCGCCAACCCGCCTGCCAAGCGTGGCGATTATGGCAATATCCTCCTTTTAGAGGCAGGCCTCTCCAAAAGGAGGATATTGCCATAATCGAAACAGGTGTCCAGCAGTGGACTGATATAGGCTGGTGATGATGATGATGACAGTGTGGTGAGTGAAAGGCAGTTCGTTCCAGAGTTGATTAGTTTTGAGGCGGTGGCTTCTGCTAAAATTAAATAAATAAAAATACTTACAGTCGTAATACAGGTTGCCGACGGAGGAGGTTAGTTTGGGAGTGCTCTGGCCAGACAAGGACGCCATCCTTTCTCCCTTTTGAAACAGAAAAACGAAACAGTTAGTGACCGCACTACAAACCAACACTAGGATCTTAAGACTTCAAATGTACTGACAGGTTTGCTGCTAAGGTCGTAAAATATACTAATTAGTTTGTTAATCCTATTGTCGACGAGGAATCGTATCTACTTGTTTAATAGGCGTAGCGATGATTTCGGCGGTTAATTAACTTAATTAAGATGTTATGACTTTTTGCAATTAGACAATTTTAACTGATAAGGGATTTCTAGTGCAACATTGTATTGGAAGGACACTTGTAAACGTTCAACATATCAACGTATCTCACTTTAAATTGTAGAAATTATGCAACTTTTTACAACATTTTGTTTTGTGAAATAGCTGTTTTTTTTTTCTTCGCTATTGATCCAAAAAGTTGTTTCAAGTGTTCCATCCTCCCTCAATGAAGGTTACTATAGTAAAATTTGGGTAGGTATCCATAAAAACACAGTCTGTTTACCCATGGAATCAGTTTAGAAATAACTTATTTCTAAGTCTTGAGTCACGGACTAATGCAGATCCAGCATAGATGTTAGTAAATAATTTTAAAGTGCAAGGGATAAAAAATCAAAGTACCTAATGGTCAATTAAAGTTTAATAAGAGTTATTTAGGTACCTATACTTTTATTCCTTATCTTAGCTCGTTAGGTATTTTTAAATACTTTTGACATGATGGGAGTGTTCGTAACTTGAAAATCAAAAAAACTATATTAATTGATGAGTATTGATTTAATACTTGGGGTGGAATAAATGAAGATGAATTACTAATAATTTAAAACAAGTAAGTTTGTTTCATCTACACTAAATATTGTTTATACATTAGTAAAAATAAAACAATCATAAAAGTACAGAGAGCATGCAAAAACGCTTTAAAGGTAAGAACTTTCGAAGCAAACTAACAAAGAAATCTGAAATCAAAATGGCGGACACGGAAAATCAATATGGCGCCAAGATGGCGGGTAGCAGTGATTGAACTAACCAACTGTATGTGTTCAGCTATTTGCTTGCAGTACGAAAAAAAGCCGTCCAGGGTCAGTTTTGACATAACTCGCTAGTCTATCTATTCTGTAAACAAAAAAAACATGATGTTAATTTTTTTTTCGTTACATAACCTCTTTTTGACAAAGTTAACGGCTTGATTCGAAAATGGAAACGTTATTTTTTATGTTGACGGTTATTTTTAAAAGACTTTTACATATTTTGGTAGTCTTTAGTAGTATAAAATTCGTTTCTTTGGAACAATTTGACATTTCTACTGCGCATAATGTATGCGCAACTTTATAATTAAGTAATTAATTTTAAGTTCAAAGTTCAAAGGTCATGTGATGGAAAAGATATGGATGTGTGAAAAGAATGAATATGAGAAAAAACAGCTAGATCTAATACTACAGATCTTTCTAGTTATAATTTAAATAATACTAACCTTATTTAAACAGCTTCTTAAGAATTAAATAACAAATTAGTTTACTAATTTAAGTAATAAACACTACTTGTAAGAGATATTTTTAGTTGAAAAACAAATTAATATGTGTCGGATTGGGTCGTTTATTATTTCAATAATGTTTAAGGTACGGTCGCGTATTTTCGCTGATTTGAATATGTCTTTCATATATGAAAGGAGAAATTGGAAGATTTTATTTCAAGAACTTTCAGCTTCCAAGCTGGGTCTAGCTAGGACGATCGAGGTAGACTGGGGGTTTCAGTAAGGCTTTCAGGGTCCAATATTGGCGCATGCGCTGTACAAAGGTCGGAGGTAAAAGGGGGGAAATTAGGCCGAGGGTAGAGGGTGGGAGTGACCTATTTGGAGTAGTGATATTGATGTTCGCCTCACGGTTATGCTATGGTGCTGGCAAATGAAGGATTTTCAGGCTATCTTATCATGAACGGGTTTAGTTTGGGCTCAAATCTATAGATTGAGTGACGTAGCGGAAAGGTTAAAGTTACAAAAAGGTCAACGGTCACATTTTATATCTTGTTTATTAAACGACAACCCCTTTATGTGTAAGATGAAAAACAAAGAAATTGAAATAATAGACCGATCTACTTTTGAGTATTATTAGCTTCAGTTTTGTGGAATGTCATATGTCATATGTCATGTCATATGGAATTCTATTATGGGGCTCAGCAGCAGATATCGACTCTATATTTATATTACAAAAGAGAGCTATACGAGCAATTTATAACCTTGGACCTCGTGACTCGTTAAAACAACTGTTTAGAGAAATTAATATACTGACAGTAGCTTCGCAATTTATTTACGAAAATATCATTTACGTTCGCAAACATATGGATCAGTTCCCAAAGAAAAGTGACATTCATAATTTTAACACCCGGAATAAGGATAAGCTTGCCGTTCCAGATTTCAGACTGCATAAAGTGGGAAATTCGTTCATGGGGAAATGTATTCGCTTTTTTAATAAATTACCAGCATCTATTGCTGAACTGCCCATGTTTAAATTTAAAGCTCATGTAAAAAATATTGTCATAAAAAAAGGGTATTATACTGTTATAGATTATTTAAATGATAAAAATGTTTGGATATAAATACGGCCTTGCTCGCACAGGTGCATTTATCTTGTAATTTAATATTTTGTTATGTATATTTAAAACTTTTTAAAAGAGGCTGACAATAGTGACCGAGTTTCTTGCGCTGCTTCTTCTCGGCGCTAGCCCAAACTTGTCCCGAAGCAGTGGTAGGGAATAAAATAACAATGGGACGTGTAAAAGTGCTTAGTTTAAGCCTATTTGCAAAAATAAATTGGTTTTATTGGTTTTATTGGTTTTTACCTAATATTTATCATATCCTAGTCGATTCAAACTTACTTCTAATTATCGTTTTGATTTGAAAGTTTGTGAAATTTAATTTGTAATTTAGTTCTAATAGCTATAATTTGATACAATCGAGCTGATTTAATGATAGAACTGGAAGATAATTAGTGGAAATCTACAATAGTCACTATCAAAACCATCGATTTTGGGCTTACTTGGTTGTTTTTTTTAACTCTAAAGTTAGCCTGACTGTTGTTTCAATGTACAATTTATAATTAATCAATAATAGTGTAACAATATTCTATTACATACATGATTTGATTAGTTGGATTGATCGATAAGTTTTATCACTTTGCAGCGAATATAAAATTTAAAATTGATATATTTCTGTCACAATTAATTAAGCCGACTTTATCTAAATAAATCTTCTTACTCTTGTTACATAGTGGTGTGGAAATGAATAAATGATTACTGAAGATAAATAACACTTGAAAAAAAAATCATCGACCTCAGGTGGGATGATTTTTTTTTCAAGTGTAATTTATCTTCAATTAAACCTTGCTGAAAAACAAAATTTTCAAATGATTACTGGTTACTAAACTAACCAAAAATTAAGAACTACCTACTCGAAAATAGCGTATCCCTGAGGCAAGGAGGCGAAGCTCTCTAAAGGTCAGAACCCGCACCCACGCAGCCAGCGCCCACTCTGAACAACCCACACGTTTCAACTTTGGCATTAAAGCTTTCATTTAAAAGCTCCACGCTTTAAAATGTTTGGGCGTGTGTTGCAAAAACAACAAAGTGAGATGCGGTAAATAGCAAAGGTCTTTTTAATTTAATGAAGATTTTTTTAACAGTTTGTTCGTTATAAACTATAGCTGGATATAGAGTAGCAAGCAAAGACTAACTAAAGTAGCAGTGGGCGGGCACATAGCACGTGAACTGACGGCCGATGGGGCAGAAAGGTTCTGGAATTGAGGCCACGTACCGACAAGCGCAGCGTGGGACCAGCTCCTCTGTCCACCAACAAGGTGGACAGAGGAGCTGGTAAAGGTTGCAGGAAGCCGCTGGATGCTGCCGGACAATCTGGAAGTCACTAAGGGAGCCCTATGTTCAGCAGTGGACGTTCTATACCTGAAATGATGGTAATGATAAAACTATATTAGCTGTGCTCGGAGCTTCACCCGTGGATTACGGCGTACCCCATACTTTATTCCCTTAGAAGCTAAATTAAAAATAGTAGTCTATGTGCGTCCCTTGGATACAATTCCATTCCAAGTTTGCCAAAATAAAAAATATGATAAAACCGGAACTAAAAAAAATGAAGAATGAACTAATTACACGTAATTTTTTCACCCTTACTTGTCAGCGGTGTATTTTGTTTATGATACTCTTACGTAGCCATTTTTGAAAGAAACGAAAAATTTACAAAAAGTCGTGTCAAGTCAATTATATTTAAAAAATACAGGACCCCCTTTTTAAACACTTTTAGAAAAATATTGACAAGTAAAAAAACAACTTGCAGTAGTAAGCGAGCATATTTTTATTATTGTTGTTTTCACATCATCACCAGCCTACATCAGTCTACTCCTCTGGACACAGGCCTCTCCAAAAGGAGGATTTAGCCATAATCGCCACGCTTGGCAGGCGGGTTGGCGATCGCAGTTTGGCCAATGGTGGAGAGGAGACGCTGCTGCCCGTCTTCTTACGGCGGTTCTTCGTCTTCTTATCTTATTGTTATTTTCATGTTCATAAATAACTTTATTTGGTTCTGCCATAGCTTACTAATGGCATATTTATCGATTTCAATAATGAAATCATAGTAACATTATTATAAATTGAGCATTAGAACTCTGCACCACTTTCCCCTTTCTTTATAGTTGTCCTCTGCCTGAAGGTTGTCTGGAATAGATCGCTTTTTTGGAGATAAGACCGCCTAAATTGTAATATCTTTCTATAAATATCAACTGTAACTTCTTTGTTTGGTGTGCAATAAAGAGTTTTTATTTATCTATTGAATGTCTTTTTAAAAGGAGCTAAACTAACTTAATAAAATAAACTTCTATTCCTTCCACATATGCCTTATAAAAGTCGACAAAACTGCCACCTACTCGTTACAAATGAATCCATCAAAAACTAAGTTTCACGCCATCCCAAATCTGGGGTTTACAAATCGTGACATTTCCACTGAAAGCACCCGTTCACCCCCTATTCACCCTCTCACCCCCTCACCCCACAAGGCAGGGGTGGACAGGGCGGAAACATCGTAGACCACGCCTGTTGGGAGGTAATATTAATTAAGTTGGACGGAACAATGTTAAAGGGTTTGAAATACAATTCTGTGGTTTGTGGTCATGTATTGCAATGTTGGTTTCAACATAGCTTAATGTAACAGTGGCAACAAGCATTGAATTACGATAAATAAATAAATATTGGACAACATCACATACATTGCTCTGATCCTAAGGTAAGTAGCTAAAGCACGCGTGTTATAGAAACCAGAAACAACGACGGTACCACAACACCCAGATCCGAGCCAATATAGAAAAGTTCATTTTCTACATTGACCCGACCGGGGATCAAACCCGGAACATCAAAGATGGCGGCGCTATTTTAAATCCGGCGTGCTCGCCTCTTAGCTACGGAGGTCGTCAAAAACGATGAGATTTTTTTTAAATAATGTAATATACTTAATATGTTTTTTACATTCAATCGTAAAAATGTAGCAAGCTAAAATAGCAGTGAACTGATGAAATGAGGAGTAAACGGGTTCTCGGATGGAAACTATGTCTCGGCAATCGTTGTGTAGGACGCTGCTCAGCTCGATGGACCGAAGATATTAGGAATATTTTATTTTTTATTTATTTTTATTTTATTTATTGGGGACAACAAACAATTGCACATATGGATACAATAACCACTTACATAATAAAACAATTTCTATATTTGTGCAACCAGCACCGTTATCCACTAAAATAACAAAGAATACGGTTACTTAGATCGTACACATTATAGTCGCCGAGATCCAGCAGGCCCGCTCCGACACTTTTTAAAAGTGTATTCCAATTATTTCTTTTCAAATTACTTAACTCTTGACATATAATATAAGTGTTAAATATATCCTACTATTCGACTCCAAAAAGTAAGAAATTATTTTTAATTTTATTGTATCGTCATAAAGCCGACTGTCAAAACGGGTCCGAATATGGCTGGCAGTGGCTGGATAAAAAAGCGGGAGATCCTGCTCTTTGGCGCTCTTTGGGGGAGGCTTACGTCTAGCAGTGGACTGAGATGATGATGATGATAATCCAAAATTTTGAACGTTCTTCTTCTAATGACTGTTCCATCCAAACTTATCTAGAATGTGTACAGAAACGAACAAACAACTTTTACAAGGGTTTCAATTGTTTATTAATTAAAATAAAATAAACAGTTTATTTGATATTTTTATTACAAATAGCTGACAGAAGATATGAAACAACAAGTAATCGTATTTGCAAAAGCTAAAGTATTTGCAAAAAGCTAAGAGCAAACATGGCGCCGACAGATAAAAGCTTTGGCTAAAAGCCCATCTCTAAAGTCACTGATAAGCCTTATCTAAAGCTCTGTGATTTCCCGAACAGAGTACTGTAAAAATGTAGAGTGCTTGATTTTGTTTTCCATAATAATACCTAAATTACGAATGAACGATTGACGACCGTCTGGTGTAGTGGTTCGCGCTCCGCACTACAAAGCCTGGCGGTTGCGGGTTCGAATCCCGCGAGGGGCAAATGTTTGTGTGATGAGCACGAGCATTTGTACTTAAGTCATGGTCGTTTATAAACGTATTTAAGTATGTTTATCCGGTATCTAGTCGCCATAGTACAAGCTTGCTTAGTTTGGGGCTAGCTAATTGGTGTGATTGTGGAAACAATAAAAATATATGATAGTTTGAATTCCATAAACATAATCTAAAGGGAATCTGCGTGCCATAAAATAGCTTCGCATAAATCTATCGAAAATATTACTCGTTTACTTTTCGATTAAGTGTTTTGTAGTACTCAAACTAGGTCCTAAAACGATTATTCTTCATTTGCTCGGGTGTGACTGTGCTGTTTACCGGTCTCGTCATTTCTGTTCATTCGTTCTCAGAACGAAACACCAAGCTTAGCCCTTTCCATAGAAATTATGTATTAACTTTCTGAAAATAAATTCAATTCAAATTCTAATTCCATGGCACGCTGTGCTACCTTGATCTTTCTTATAAAAACTGTAGAAGCATTCAAACGCTGGATGCAGGCCGCTTCCAACCGGCCGATCTGGAAGTCACTGGTGGAGGCCTATGTTCAGCAGTGGACGTCCTGTGGCTGAAATGATGATGATGATCATACAAATAATGTATTCTCTTAATCTAAACATAGTACACTATTCTGGGCATAAGTTAATAATGGCAGTAGCAACAAATCCAGTCTATTATCTAGCCAGATAGTATTTGGCGGTCAACCAATATGGCGACGTACATGGTGAGTGAAATGTCATTAATCTTATAGTCCAATGCAATATTTAAAACTGCCTGTTGCCTGTTGTCTTTAATACAATTAGAAATCTTAAATGGTTAGTACCTCGATAATCGCAGATCCTAAAGGATTTAAACTTCCTTTTTTTCAAATAAAACGTTTTGGACAATTTCTATCCATTTAATCAGCCTATTGCAGTCCACTGCTGGACGTAAACCGCCCCCCAAAGATCGCCAGAGAGCACGATCTCCCTCTGTTTTTAATCCAGCCACTTAATTGTTAATTAATTAATATTAATTAATTAATAATAATTAATAAGTCACTTAATTAATTGGTCAATTTAATGTTTAATATTTTTATTGCGTTCCATAATCACACAACGGTGGTTAATCGGTAAAATTAAAACTATAAATATAATATGGATGTTGTGGTACCGTCGTTGTTTCTGATTTCTATAACACAAGTGCTTTAGCTACTTACCTTAGGATCAGAGCAATGTATGTGATGTTTTCCAAAATTTATTTATTTAATATAGATTCGTCTCTGATACGATTTTCGTCTTGTAAAATCCGCAAACAGATCCCCACTCTTTGCCCCAACGCTCAGCATCAGTGCCGGGGATTGTAAGGGATTCCTTTCCCCTTTTGAGATACAAAACACTTAAAGCAAACCACTGTTAAATGTAGAGCAATTTTTATTTTTTTACTTGGGAAGTTGGGACTACTCGTATTTATCACTATACGTGACAATTATAATACCTACGGGTTGAATCGACCTTGAAGGACCGGCCCCCTGATTCCGTATCTTGCAAAAGTAATTTGTGATAGCGAAAATTGACCAATTATACAGCCTATTGACCTAATTGGTCAATTAATCCCTAAAAAGTAACAATCAGCAATAATAGCGTGTTTATCGCCCGATTGATGGTCAGTGTCAAAACCTATGGGCAGAACTAACAGTAGATTGCTTTTTTTTTTGTTTTTTGCTGTCAATTTGCGATTTTAGAACCCAGAATTGGTCAATTTACGCAATCGCATTGCTTTTGCACGATACGGAATCAGGGTAAAATCGCGAATTTGCTGTTAGCAAAAAACAAGAACAAAGCAATCTACTGTCAGTGTTGCCCTACATTTTGACACTAACCATCAATCGGGCGATGACAGCGCAATTATTGCTGATTGCTAATTTTTAGGGAATAAGGGTACCGGTCATTTTAGCCTGTGAATTTCGTAAAGTGCATACATACAAATAATAATAATATAAAAGCATTTATTACAGATTCAGTCCATAATTGACGACCGTCTGGTGTAGTGGTTCGCGCTCCGGACTACAATGCCTGGCGGTTGCGGGTTCGAATCCCGCAAGGGGCAAATGTTAGTGCGATAAGCACGAGCATTTGTACCTAAGTCATGGATGTTTATAAACGTATTAAAGTATGTATATCCGTTATCCTAGTCACCATAATACAAGCTTTGCTTAGTTTGGGGCTAGATAATAGGTGTGATTGTGGAAATAAATAAAAATGTATACCTAAAAAAAATTAAAAATACATTTCATTAGATTTCTTAAATAACTTTCATTAGATAAATATTAGTCTTAGTAGAAACTAGTGATGATGCTTTCAGCAAAGCCGAAATATCGGAAAGTACATAATAATATCCGAAATTCATATTTCTAATGACCATGGAGTTACACCAGTATATTGTTAAACCCAGATAATCATAAAATTACACTCGTCAAACTTTCCCACCTCCCACCCACTAGAAAGGGACGTACAGAGCGAGACAGGGACACCCGGTATTGATTTCACCCGGGGCTATGTATGTTTTATGTACTGCACACTTTGGTATATAATGTACATTGAAGCTCTAGCGTGTAATAGCATTAACGTGTTTGCAAGTTTAAATAAATAGGTATATCATTGAAATCGCAACTATAATACACTAATTGAAGATAAATAACACTTGAAAAAAAACATCGGCCTCAGGTGGAACTCGAACCCACGTCCCATCGCATACCGGGCGAGTGCTTTGACTACTAAGCTACCGAGGACGTCACAAAATGAAACTCCTCAAGTGTTTTTCTCGCTGTCAAAGCTTGAGGAATTTCATCTTGTCACGTGACGTCCTCGGTAGCTCAGTGGTCAAAGCACTCGCCCGGTATGCGATGGGACGTGGGTTCGAGTCCCACCTGAGGTCGATGATTTTTTTCAAGTGTTATTTATCTTCAATTAAACCTTGCATGGAATTGCTACAAACAAAAATTTATAATACACTAGTTTTCTTATAACAAGGGCCAATTTTTCAAACTTCTTCTTTATCCTAGACACTTCCCATTATTAGGGGTCGGCTCTCCTCGTTCTGCGGCGCCAGGATAGTCTGTCCTGGGTTTGGCCAATTTTTCTAACGCCAGGAAAAAAATATTCAACGGATAAAATTAACATTTTGACACTTTTTCTATACAAAAACTGTCAACTTGTCAACAAACTTACTCATCATTATGTTATCAGGGAAAAAAGATCAGGTACATCAACTCATATACATATACAACAACTTTTGCTATGGGCGCAACATCGAAATCGAGTTTTTTTCAGATGCTCCATACATTATCATCGAGGTATGCGAGTAAGTTTGTTTGGAGAAGCTAAAAAAAATATCTATTTCGGTGTTGCTCCCATAGAAAAAGTTGTTCTATATGACCAGCTGATCACGTGGTTTTAAGGAGTGTCATATCCTCTTGTACACCCTGTATTGAATTTCTTGGCAAAAGTGGTGATATCAAAACTTTGCCAATTTTTGATGCGAAAGATTTCACGTAAGTTTGAGATGGGAAAAATGGAAAATCGTTTATAAGAAAAAAAAGTAGGTACCAAAGCAAAAAGTAAAGTGAGTAAAAGTTAGAGGGAAATATAATATGTCAATCACAAGTCATATCGTGGGTATTAGAAGTTTTACTCATCATTGACAGTTTGCTTTTAACTCCTTTGAACATGTTGTTCGAACAGGGAATAAAGTTTTTTTGATAATTTTTTCAAACGTAAATTTATGCAGGTAGAGATTATAAAACAAACATAACATGCGAGTTGGACTCGCGCACGAAGGGTTCCGTACCATTATCTGTAAACACGGCAAAAAAATCACGTTTGTTGTATGGGAACACACTTAAGTATTTGTTGTATTCTGTTTTTTAGTATCTGTTGTTATAGCGGCAACAAAAATACATCATTTGTGAAAATTACAACTCTCTTACTATCACAGTTCATGAGATAAAGCCTGGTGACAGACGGACAGACAGACAGACGTACAGCGGAGTCTTAGTAATAGGGTTCCGTTTTACCCTTTGAGTACGGAACCCTAAAACACAACATTATTCTTAATTAAAAACAATTGAAACCAAGTTATGGTTCAGATTTGATCGGCAATCGTAAAATATTAGTAGTAATGAACAACATCATACATTGCTCTAATCCTAGGGTAGGTAGGCTGAAGCTGAAGTTATAGAAATCAGAAACAACAACGTTTATTTTATAATAAGGACCATTAAAACAATAATGGCCTTAATAAAAAAAAAATAGACTAAATTTAAACCATGTCTAAAGAATAGCCAACCAGTTTGAAATGTTGACACATGAGATATTCGAGACATTTATTATCAAACATTTTCAATTGGTTGGCTAATGTTTAGACAGTGTTTAAACCTAGTCCATCTTTTTTGTGGTAAGGCTATTACAGAACAAATGGAAAAGAAAATACATTAGAATAAAATTAAACTTTAAATTAAACTTATCCTATAATTAATACCTACATTACCTATTTTTTTTTTTTGTTTATTGAACTGTCATATTGTTTTTGTATAATAGGCTTGGAATTGAATTGTAATTGAATTGAAATTATTCTAAATGTACTTACTTCAATCGCATATTAAGTGTTTAATGTTTTTATTAACTTTTTATTCAACTAGTTACGCATGACGATATCGTAACATTTGTATATCGATAGATCGATTAAACATGTATGCACGAACACGATACCTAAAAATAAGAACCAGAAATGTACCATGTTTATACAAATAAATATCTTATCTTATCTTACAAAAAATAAAACCGTGTTCGTGAGGCAAGGGAGCAAGGATACTGGCTGTGTTTCCTCGCTGAATGACTAAACTTGTGCGAGAAACGAACCAGCATTTTTATTTTCTGAAATAGATAGGTATCAATTTTGGTGCTATTTTGTCGAAAAGTATTAAGCATTCGGACCCCATACGGTCCAAACGTCATGACGCCAAATGGCGGAAACACATAGTCACCTGCGAGACTCGTATTTGCGTCGCTTGGCATTCCCTGCTGACTCGGCTACAACGATGGTACCACAACACAATTTCTTCACTAGAAACCAAGCCTCACCTCAACTAAAATAAATATAAATAAATATTAGTCAACATCACATACATTGCTCTGATCCTAAGGTAAGTAGCTAAAGCACACGTGTTATAGAAATCAGAAACAACGACGGTACCACAACACCGAGACCCGACACCGACCCGGTGTGCTCGCGTCTTGGCTATGGAGGTCTTCTCTTCCTATGGGTGTCGTAAGAGGCGACTACAGGAGAACCGCCATAAGAAGACGGGCAGCAGCGTCTCCTCTCCACCATTGGCCAAACTGCGATCGCCAACCCGCCTGCCAAGCGTGGCGATTATGACAAAATCCTCCTATTGGAGAGGCCTGTGTTCAGCAGTGGACTGTTATAGGCTGGTGATGATGATGATGTAGCAGAGATTCTAGCTCGCTGGGCTTCGCCGTCTCTGAGATTCCGGGTTTGGTTCCTGGTTTCATCTAGCTAATTACCTTAAGATTAGAGCAACTTATGTGATATGTTGTCCAATATAGGTATATCATCATCATCATCTCAGCCTATCGCAGTTCGCTGCTGGACGTAAGCCTCCCCCAAAGATTGCCACAGAGATCTCGCGCTTTTTTCATCCATCCACTGCCAGCCAGCTTCCTAAGGTCATCGGTCAATCGAGCAGGGGGGCGTCCTACACTACGTTTGCCTAGGCCTGGTCTCCACTCGATAACCCGTTTTGTAAGGTGGAGCCTTTCATTGGTTCTGTCATTGGTGGCCAGCCCAGTGGCATTTAAGCTTGCTACACTTTTGGACTATGTCCGTTACTTTAGTCCTCTGCCTGATGATCTCGTTTCGGATTTTATTCCCTTAATTAAATCCAACATTGGTATCAAAAGTGTAAAATATTAGCTTTAGGTAAGTCTCTTCTACAGGCCTGTACTTACTAAAGCGCCTCGTAATAGGAAATATTATATTCGAGGCATATCTGCTAACTTGCGACACTCACTGCCAAACTTGGTACTTGCCAAAGTTCCACAAATGCCTTGGATAGGAGTGGAAATCTTAGATACCTAAGTATAATGTCGACGACGACCTCCGTAGCCGGGAGGCGAGCACGCCGGACTATATGGCGTCGCCATCTCTGAGGTTCCGGGTTCGATCCCCGGTCGGGTCAATGTAGGAAATGAACTTTTATAGAAACTTGGCTCTGGTCTGGGTGTTGTGGTACCGTCGTTGTTTTTGATTTCTATATCACAAGTGCTTTAGCTACTTACCTTAGGATCAGAGCAATGTATGTGATGTTATCCAATATTATATTATTATTATTATTATAAAAGAAATAGTATTTTTGTTACTTGACAATTGACCTCTAGATCTTAGATCTTGGGTTAATACATAACTGTGAATAATAACTGGGACTTGAAGACATTTCTTTTTGATGTCAATCAAAACTGTCAGATAAAATAGGTCGCCAGTTAATTAAAGAAATATAAACGTCTTCCCTTCCTCCTCAAATAAAAAACTTAATCGTTTTACAACAAAAGCAAATACTTTCTTTGTCAAAACGTTTGAGATAATCGCCATTTTAAGAACAAATATTTTTAATCAACACAAAAAATATTTCACAGATGGTGATACTTGCAGCGGTGGGCGTGGTTCTAGGGGTGGTTTTTGCTGACCAATCGGAGTCAAACCTTCAAAGTCTTGAGCAAATGGAAGATGGGGTTGAAAAGAGACGGATAGATACCCCCGAAGTGGTTCTACAACTGAAATACGACAGAGGGGAACTGAATAGGATATATTTGGCGCAGTTTCGGAAAGGCAAAGGCGTTTGGGCTCCGTCAGTGACAGCGCGCAACAATCTGTGTTCAGACCTCTGCCACGCAGGTCGGCTGCGCGTTTTTTGTTTCCTTTGCTTTGTTTTGTTTTTTTTTTTCGTTTCGGTTATGTAGTGCTGTGCTGTGGTTTATGTTGGTTTTTTGTGGCTAAATTGGTGGAAGGGGACACGAAAATGGCGAGATGGAGAGAAGGTTACCGGTAAATATTTTTTAAATTTTTACTATATTTTAACAGAATAATTTTAAGTGTACATTTTTTAAAATAGTAGTTAAGTGTAGTTATGCTATGTCATCTAATCCGTAGCCGTTTACAATTTGTTAAATACCTGTCGAACCCACTAGTTTCTGCAACCTGAGCAATTAATTTAATTTATTTATTAAAACTGTCATCATTTCTTTAGGCGTTACAGAAAATACTAGATCGATGGAAGTAATAGGTATGCTCATGTGATGTTAGTAGGTAAATATTTATTTATTTTTAGAATAGCGCCGTCCTAACAAAAAAATACATTTAAATTTAAATATTTACAAAAAAACTAGTAGGTACGGTTGCAGTTTTTGTTTTATTTGAAGCTTTATATCGTAATCTAACAGTTCTATTTTTGGGTGTACGAAAATTTTATACATTATACAGTAAAAGTTAATTTGGACCGGATAGACACTGAATTTCGACTACTGCTTAAATTCGGACAGGAGATAACTCCAATGTCCAAATTTTAATATTAAGATCGTAAATAACCAGGATTTATTTAAAAATAACTATAAAATATATTTTTATAGATAGACAGAAGAATTCTTAAGAAATATGAGTTTTGATGTATTTCAAATTGAGTAAAAGAAATTACTTATATTTATTTACTTCTAGATAAATAGAATCTAATAATATGCATTGCTAGCTGCATCACGAATTCACAAATATTTTTTATTAACCTTATTCAAAGTTAGGAGCAAGAAACAGAACGAAAGAAACAAGAAAACAAGCTAATTACCGCAGCGCAGACAAGTACATTTTTTTTACCTTAAGTCTGACTGGTAAAGAATGCCTTTTGGCACTAATTCACATTTGTTTTTTTTCTTTGCAATAAAGCTGTCGTCACTAAAACAAATAATGCTTAATGAAATAACATAAAATACTTAACACTACCATTTATTTCGAGTTCCTATACTGCTTCCGAGCAGCTGGTTGTTATAGAATTGCCACGGAAATCGTTTCCAAATTCAATATTCAATTTTATAAAATCTGACCGCCTGTTGTTAACCGATTATTGTCTTATTTTTGCTGTTTTTATTTTTAAAATAAATAAAATCACAATATGTATTAGACTAGTTGAAACTGTAGTAAAACACGACTGCCAAAAATCAAATTCAAAATCATTTATTTCTGTAAATTGGCCATAAAAGGCACTTTTACATGTCCCAATTTTTTTTACCTACCACTGCTTCGGGACTATTTTGGGCTACTGTGCCGTTAATCAAAGCGAATTAAATAGTTAGAATTAAATTATAAATGGTGTTGGGGTCCAGCACCACTGTCCACTGTCCTTTTCGGTATACCTATAAATTCAATATTGAAAAATTTTACTGACTTCTATAAAAACAAACGCTATTGCTTCTGTTGTCTTTTATTTACGCGAACACGATACATTTAAATGAAACTACTTTTAAGGATTATTTCGCGATTTATTAACGACCACGAACGCTGTAAAGTGTTCGAAACGTCAGGTTAAATAAAATGTTAATAAATCGCGAAATAATCCGTAAAAGTAGTTTCATTTAAAAGCTATTGCTTCTTTTGATATTTTAAAAATAAATTGTGTCAACAGAAAACCTGTTTCCTTAGCTCGTAATAATCCTAACAAATGCATTACGAAATTGTTTGCAGTTTGCACCTTTTTAATATACGAGTAAAATATTTGATAAGTTTAAAAGGATTTTTTTCTTAAGGTCACATTTTATGTTGTTTTTAATTTGACATATTGTTTTTACAATGACGTCATTAACATAATATTCTACGCATAGACCTAGGATTCGCGTACATTCTATATCTGTGGTTCTACGGGAATAAAGAAACTCACACACATAGGTATAAGCACATTCATGAACCCAGAAAACATTAGACTCCTTTTTTGGGCAGTCGTGTAAATAAATATGGTGCCGTGTGGTACCGGCACTTTAAAAGAATTGCACCACCCCTTCTCTTCCTACGGGTGTCGTAAGAGGCGACTACAGGAGAACCGCCATAAAAAGACGGGCAGCAGCGTCTCCTCTCCACCATTGGCCAAACTGCGATCGCCAACCCGCCTGCCAAGCGTGGCGATTATGGCAAAATCCTCCTTTTGGAGAGGCCTGCGTCCAGCAGTGGACTGATATAGGCTGGTGATGTGATGTGTGATGTGTAAATAAATAAAATAAAACAACTTTCAAGATTTAATTGAAGTTAGTTAACTGTTAGTGGTCTACAAGTTAATCTGTTATAAAATTAATAAATAATAAGTCCTTATTTCTGTAAATTTGCATCCATATCGGGTAGTAAATATCTAGTAATATTAGACTTACGAGTAAGGCACTGAGTGGGCAGACGTTGCACAAATAGTGCCTTGCAATGCTTAAATCACTGACAGATGTTAATTAATAATACTAAATTGACTTAACTTCCCTTCCAAGTCCTTGTCAATACGCGACATTCCCTCAAATTGGGCATGGGAATACACACATATGAAGTCCTCCTGTAGCAAATAAAGCAAAAACACTAAATATTTCTTGACTGCAAATTGTTCAATACGAACAAAGTTTTAAGACATTAATTATTATATGTAATTTAGATCAATATTATTCGGTTTATAGAAGTAAGATTAGCACTCCCTGGGCCGATCTGTCTGTGCTATATTCATCATCATCATCATTTCAGCCACAGGACGTCCACTGCTGAACATAAGCCTTCTCCAATGAGTTCCAGATTTGCCTGTTGGAAGCGGTCTGCATCCAGCGGCTTCCTGCATCCTGTGCTATATTATATCGTAAAATTAGGGACCGAGTTATATTTGGGGATATAGTACATGGAGCTATTGTCAACCGATATTCTTCTACGGAAGCGAAAGTAAACCACACCCTTCGGCCAGAATTCCTTCTTCGAGAAGGTATACCTTTCTTGTCGGCACCAACACAACGAAAGCTTTAAAATCTGCGGTGTGTCCCAACTCCAAGAGAGCATATTACTCTTAAATCAAGAGGCTTGATATTCTCTATGATGACTTAAGACTAAGTACAAGTTAAGGGACCAGGGCAGGAAGATACTTAGAAGAGATATGCGTTGTATTGCCAAATTAGCCAGGCCAATTGATCTGTAGCCAGGTCTATGGTCAAATATATGATCACGACATTCACATAAAACATGTTTACCTCTGTAAACGTAGTGTAGGAAGCTCCCCCAGCCCGATGGACCGACGACCTTAGGAAGATGGCTGGCAGAGGCTGGATGAAAAAAGTGGGAGATCGTTCTCTCTGCCGTTCTTTGGGGGAGGCTTACATCCAGCAGTATGGACTGCAATAGGCTGAATAGATAGATAGACCTCTATAATGTATCGTATATCAGCTCCTAAGGCCTCGCAACTCGTTTTGACGCAACGCTAGCGTAGCGGCATTTATCTTAACGCTGATTGGACACTGCCACGACGTCGACGCTCGAAAGACGACGAGTAAGAAGTACGTGTGTGACGTTAGGAGGTCCCTAACGTCACACACGTACTTCACCGTGCCGTGGTCCCTTTTTCACGTACCCCACCCATCTCGCTCGGTAACATTGTGTGGGAGACAACAAGATACTTCCTTCCCTTTCTCATATACACTACAATTTAACCTCAATGGCTAATCCAGCTCCTTTTCCTAGGTCTAGGAGGATCAGCATGCGGCCCCACCTGCGAATACCTGATGCCGGTGGGGCTCCAGTCAGCCCTGGACGGCGCCAACAGCACCGAGGCCTCGTACGGAGAACCGAGGTTTAACGTCTGCCCTGCTCTGTGCAACAATATGCTAGGTCAGTGTAGTAACATCATCGCCATCATCATTTCAGTCATAAGACGACCCCTGCTGAACATAGACCTCCCCCAGTGACTTCCAGATTCTCCGGTTGGAGGCGGCCTGAATCCAGCGTCGTCCTGCAACCTTTACCAGTTCGTCTGCCTGCCTTATGGGTGTGAGTCCAACGCTGCACTTGCCGGTACGTGGCCTCCATTTCAGAACCTTTCTACTCCATCGGCCGTCAGTTCTACGTGATAGTATTCTAAAATAAATATAAGACATCATCACATACTGCTCTGGTCCTAAGGTAAGTAGCTGAAGCACTTGTGTTTTAGAAATCGGAAAATACAAAGGTACCTCATCACCCAGACCCGAGAGAATATAGAAAAGTCGTCAACTGGTATAAACAGGCCAATTACTAGTCCCAGTTATTATGAGCTTTAATTATTAAATTAGTTCGATTAGTTAGGTTAGGACCTCCTTAGACGAGAGGCGAGCACGCTGGACCTAATTGTCGTCGACATCTCTTAGGTCCCGGGTTCGATTCCCGGTCGGATTGATATAGAAACCATTTCTATATTGTCTACATTGTCTCGGGTCTAGGTGTTGTGGTACCGTCCTTGTCTTCTTTATCTCGTGCTTTAGCTACTTACCTTAGGATCAGAGAAATGTATTTGATGTTGTCCAATATTTCTTTTTAAATATAGCGATTCCTAACCGATTACATACGATTGATTTCCTCTCAGGTACTCCGCTGTGTAACTGTCGGGCCAAAGAGGAGCAGGACCAGGAAGTGAACTGGAGTGCCATCTGCCACACCTTCTGCGTATCTGACAACTACCAGCTTAGAGGTAACAAATCCTTCCTCGACCGGTTGTGAGAATTCTGAATAGTGGTCAAATAATTTGAATTTTGTTTTTAGGGTTCCGTACTCAAAGGATAAAACGGAACCCTATTACTAAGGCTCCGCTGTCCTCTATCTGTCTGTCAGTCCGTCTGTCACCAGACTGTATCTCATGAACCGTGAAGTTAGAGAGTTGAAATTTTCACACATGATGTATTTCTGTGGCCGCTATAACAACAAATACTAAAAATCGGAATAAAAGAAATAATTAAGGGGGCTTCCATAAGACAAACGTGATTTTTTTGCCGTTTTTATAGATAATGGTACGGAATCCATCGTCCGCGAGTTCAACTCGCATTTGGCCGGTTTTTTAGCCATTACACGCTAGGTTAATAATTCAAGATGATATAATACTCGAAAAAAATCGACTGCCTGAGGTGGGACCAGAACCCACGACCACGCATACCGGACGAGTGGTTTTCCAACTAAGCTATAAGACGTTAGCTGACCCGACGAAATCTTTCAAGTGTTTTCGCTGTCGAAGCCAGCGTTAACCTACGCAGTGGCGGCGCAGACCTAAAATTAATGTGGGCAAGGTACATTTTGCGAGGCCCTCTGATCGGGAAAGAAAAAGGGAATATAAAATTAACAGTTTTTTTTATTAATTAAGAAACAGATAAAATTTTAACATAGGTATACTCACTGGCGTAGCCATGTTTTAGTTTGGGGGGGTTCCAGGACGAAAACCGACTAAAATTGCATAAAATTATGTTTTTTGTTACATCATTTTTAAAAACCGCAGATTTTGTGTTACAGAATTGTGTAGTAAAGTGTGAAAGTTTTCAACCAAATATGTTCCGCCATTAACGCGTGAGTGAGTCACAATATCCTAACACATAATATTTGTCGGATTCTATAGCAGATTTTGGAGTACGTAGTGAGGTAAATGAAAATTTATTCACGTACCCACCGTTATTAGATTCAGGCAGCGTATTATAAATAAGCGCGAGCGAAGCGAGCGTGAATTTTTTTTGCGTTTTGATAGGTATTACATTGTATTAGAGTATTATTTAAATGTAACAGGAAAAGTGCTAGCGAAGCGAGCTCAACATTTTTTTGAGATATTATTATAGATAGAGATACTCTTTAGTGCACACCAAACAAAGAGGCTACAGTTAATATTTACAGAAAGATGTACAATTTAGGCGGTCTTATCGCTAAAAAGCGATCTCTGCCAGACTACCTTCAGGCAGGCATTATACACATCGCACAAGAGACCACGGCAAGGCAACAGCGACAGCATTGGCGAATGCGACGGCCAGCGGCACGCAGAATATATTGTTTTATTTGAGGTCTACGCAGAATGTATAAAAGCCGCAAAAAACAACTGCACTTTCATACATTTAGGCCTCCACCTTTGCCATAATCTGAATAAAATAAAAAGTCTGAAGGACAGTGATAATGACGCTAAATTAATATCAAGTTTTGAGTAAAATGTGAATTACGTTAATTATGAAAAGCAAAAACATATTGCAAACAAAATGATTACGAGCCCTATATATTTTTAATAGTATCGCGCCGTTGATAGTTAAGTAAACACCATGCAAACCAAACAAAAGCCGCGAGCGAAGCGAGCGCGAAAGAAATCGAAAACTACAATATCTCTCCTTAAACTGTTTTACAGCACATATATAATTTTATCAAAAAACAGTCCTAGCCTCCAGCCTGTGCTACCATGTAATTGCTAGAAAACAAAATTTAAACATCTAAGGTAAGTCCTTGCTTCCAGGGTGCCCCCCCTGCGAAAAGACCACAGCAGTCCCCCTACTGGCGCCAGCAATGTCCACCTCATTCCGCACCCTGAACACCGCTGAAGGCTGGTCGTCATGGTGCAATGTTCAGTGCCGACAGGGCCACGGTGGAGCTGCCTGCAATTGCGACCGCGCGCCCATCTAATTAGGATCTTATTTGCTTGCAAACGGTGAAACTGACGTTTTTGTTGTAATAGAATATCGGCCTATTATAATACCTTAAGGTACCATGCAACTGTATTTTTAATTGTAACAGATTATTTGCAAATTATATTATTACCTTAAGGCACCTTATAACCTTGAGGTTAAGTACATACATAATTAACAATCCCAGGATGAAAAAAAAATCAGACGACAGATTTTAAACATGAAATCAACACGCAGAATTCAAAATCGATTTTTATTTTTAGGTGTTGTGGTAGATTGCCTGTATTATAAATATTAAACTGCAATTAAATAAATGAAAACCTTTATCCGATTTTTAAAATAATAATTTTTTCAAGTTATAGTGTTTTAGAGTTATACAGTTTGCTTCAATTTCAATTCGTAGGTACTTACATAATAGAATTTCAATTATTAATATAAAAAATATTGACTTCTCTAAATAAAACATCCTTTTGAATTGTAAAATGTTAATAAACTAATATTCTATAATATTAAATGTATTTTATATCAAATTTAACTACCTAATTGATTGGACTTTCTAAAATAATAATGCACCTAACTTCCGTTACTTTTCTATTATACTGTTCTAAATATAACCTATAAAAATGTTTAATAACGGGTTATATTTCGCAAAATAATATTGTAAGCTGATATATTATCTTATTAATAACTGTATGCATAGATGAGTGTTAATATAATGTAACAAGTATACCACTAATGAGAATATATTAATTGTTTTTAACAAGTTACATTTAGTAACTTGTTAAAAACAATTAATATATTATTTAGAAGTAAGATAATGTACATGGCTTGCATTTATTTCTTTAGATTTTAACATTTTAGTCTATAATTAATAAAATAATTGGTAATATTAAAGTTTATTGTATAAGTAAAACAAAAAAGCTCTGTGAAAACGACAATATATAAAACGTATAATTGTAAATTATAAACATTATAATAACTTATCTAAGTAAGTGTAAACGTATCATTAAAATATTTTAGAATTTTATCTTAAAAGGTGTTCATTTATAGTTTAGTTATATTTCATTTATTAAACTTATACTTTCATTTATTTTATTTTATTTTTTCCTTTACATTTTCGCCTACCATCCAGTCAATTATTACGATTAGTTTCGACTCCCTAAATTTTTCAATTTTAACAAGTTCATGTGGTTAAATATAGCAAAAGTGGTAGTTTTACGTCTCTGTGTGTAGTTTCAGTGTTTCTGTGTATTAACACAAGCATTTGAATAGCTTTCTAGATGTGTAATAAAGTTGTAAATGTAAGAATTGTATCCACAATAAAACGTAAACTTTCTTGCTTATTTCGATTCAATACATTAGTTATTTTGACTTTTTTAAATGACAAATTTTTACTTATGTTATTTTTTATTTACTGTCAGTGTTACTTAAACAAGTTGTAATTTAAATAACGCAAATCCTTCTGGGGTGTGGTTCTGATGCCTAACTTTACAGCATACAGCAACTTTTTCTATGGGAGCAACATAGGAATTGCAAAAAAAAACTTTTCCGTACTAAATTACGAACAGGTGATGGAGAAAATTGATAAAATGTTGTTCCCATAGAGTTTTTTTTGTGTAAAAGTGCACTACTATTGACTTGAATCGATTATTTGGGAAACCCCATAAGTCAGGTTTTATCCCAAATTTACTTTTTTGCAAAAATGTGTTTTATGAAGGTTTTTAAAAGAGAAACCCGACAATTGGGAAAAATACTAACTTATGGGGTTTCTCAAATAATCGATTCAATTAGCCTTTAAGAAGTTTTGCGTTAAATTACTTACATCTTATAAAAATCTGTTTTAGTATCATCACGTCAAAGTTTTAAGGTGAGTAACATTTTGAAATTTTAATTAAATAAAACGATGTCTTCCTGCAATCAAAAAAAGTGTAAAATATTGTAAATTTTGTTTTTAGCAATTCCATGCAAGGTTGAATTGAAGATAAATAACACTTGAAAAAAATCATCGACCTCAGGTGGGACTCGAACCCACGTCCCATCGCATACCGGGCGAGTGCTTTGACCACTAAGCTACCGATGATTTTTTTTTAAGTGTTATTTATCTTCAAGTGTAAAATAGTTAGTAACTAGAATGTAAGTAACAGAGTTATATTTTTTTAGATCCATGATGAAGAATGACTGCGTGTGTAATAAGAGTGATTGTTCTATATCATGTTTTGTTTTGGTTAAAAAATTAACGCATTTTAATACCACTTTAGGGTCCGTCTAAGTATTATATTCTATGTAGTTATGGCAGCCATCACACAAGTGCTTCGTTTTTCGTTAGGCCGCCAGCTAATAAAAGCAGTGAACAAAATAAAAATAGGTACTTATACGTCGATATTTAACAAATAAAATTCCATTTGTAATTGAAAACGTACCATCGAGATATTTTGCTACAAACTTCAACTCAGACGTAATATTTTTAGAACATATCGGATGTGATGAAAAAAGCGGCACAAGGAACTTTTCGTCGCTATTTGATTCCTTCTCTTGTTTGGATTTTGGCATAGGAAACACAGCAAGAAGTACCTACAGTACCATTAGGTAGGTACCTATAATAAATTGATCAAACAAAACTTAGCTATTCTATACAAATATCTACTCCGTTTATAATAACATGTTGGTTTTAAAAGAAAAATTCAGTGACAAATATTTTTAATTTTATTTTTTAAATGTGTGAGTGAATGAATTAAATGTACATATTAGTGTTAGGACAACCAAGAATTATCACAACAAACAATATCACGAGAGTCTTCCATTAAATAAGAATTAGTATAGTCTAAATTATATCAATGTATAATACTATAAATAATTATTATAAATAAAATATCATGTAAAGAAATCATCAATACTTATTTGCAAATATTTTAATATCGATAAATATATATTGTTAAAATATCTTTCTCGTGTATTACTAAGTATCTAAAACGATAAATTATACATGCCTTTCCGATAGGATCTGAGCAATGTATGTGATGTTGTCCAATATCTGTTATGTAATGTGTAATATAATTTGTTTATTGGTAACATTTTAGTAATTAATCTATTTGTGCAAACTTTATTAATACCACTAAAGTAGTATCGTACATTACTCTGTACCTACACACAAACATATTTTTGACAATCGATACTTATCTTGAACAGTTGCAATTAAAACCAAAGAGTTTAATTTTATGTAAATCCATATTATAATATTTGGTGCATGATACAAGTACTTACTCTTATTGTGTGTACTTAGTTTATTTATAAAATAATTTAAAAGAAATGTTTGTATTGCAATAAATACCTACTTATTATAAATGGTAGTTAAACTCGTATTTTAAATTACACATCGTCGTTTTTTTAAGTTTATGTTTTTCAACATATAATAGTCATCCTGTAGAAATGTTTAAGGTAAGATATATAATTTTATGTAAATAGTCATAAATATTCCCTAGTTACTCAAAAACACATTGATGCGCGCTTTACCTAAAAAGTGAAATGTAACGCACAATACTTATAGGTACCTCCCTTAGTTAATAGATTTCATTCCTCTAAACAATTGCATTATCTAATAACAAACATCTATATATTAGATATCTATGTACCTATATTTTTTATATTTATAACTTTCTTCTTACAAGTAAGTATATTTCATGTTTAAAAAAAATAATCAAACAATCGTCTTAAGAACATAAAAATATATATATAAAATCCATGAAATAACACATTTATCATTCACAATTTTAGAATACAAGTTTAATATAAAAGTGTAATAATTAATAGAATGAAAAAACTCTATTGTAGAGTTTATGATTTTTTTTTATGGGATAAAACCTGAAAATTATTCACTTTTTAAATCCCATGGCATAGGCTCAGGGAAATTCAAGCGCTGGTTTTGTCTATAGTTTTTATCTTTTAGGTATTTTATACTCTGTTTGTTTGTATCGTAAGAATTTTATGCTTATAAAAACACACGGCAACTTAATAGCTTATAGTATTCAACCAACTGCTCTTAGCCTAAAAATTAACAGTGTATAAACTTTAAAAATGTACATGTATAAATCTTATAAATAGTTACGATAAAAGACGTAAGTAGCATGTTTTAAATGTTATTCATCAAGTATTTTTTTTATTTAGTGACTGGCCTCATCAAAAAGGTGCCAGGGAGCCTAGCGCGAAAGTGTATCTTTCGTTCGGTCGTATAAACCTAACAAATTAAAATGGCCCGTCTCATGTCTTAATCCTTTGATAAAATATGACCAACTCAATCTAACCTTGTAAAAAAACCCAACTGTTTTCAATTGTTCATAAATTATCAAACCATTATTGATACGGGGGAATGGATGTTTTAATATGATAGGATAATACGAGGGGATGAATACAGTTTCAGAACCATTCGATAATTGTGAGACCTAGTCCTAGATTCTAAGTAACGTGGTTTTCCGGTCGACAATTTTTTAATTAAAAGGTTTGAATCTGAAGACATTATTGCATATTCTTGAATTAATACACGGTGACTTTTTGATGAGTGCTAAATTTAAGATCTGCGGTTCTTCTCACGGAAATAAACAACTTTTACAAGAAGCCGATAGTAAATCGAGAAGGAAAACATAGTTGTTCCGTACAAAAGTTGAAGTGGTACCTGATTAAAATGTCACGTTATTACTCATATATCATTAAAAAGTCACCTCGTACTTATAAAAATATAAATTTGGAAAGTTGTTTGTTAGAAATTACCTATACCTACTTAAATAATTAATTAGGTATTCGTTTCACACGATACCTACTTATGTATGTTCTCGCGTAGGTAAGTACTTAATTAGTAAATGTATAATAAATGTTTTTTCATTCGATGGTTTGTTAAAATGAAGTGATAGGTATTAACTGTTTAGATAATTAGAAATGTTAATCATGTCAAATTAAATGTGTAAGTACTTCTTTAATTAGGTACGTTAAAATGCGTGTAGAAGCAATGATGGAAGTGAATATTTAATGTTTTTTTACTTGATTGTTTATATTCTCGTCGTAAATCAAACGGTCTTCCATTTTTACAATAATTTGAGGTATCTTTGAAGACTTAACTTATTTAAGTTGTTGGAAACTGTTAAAATTTTCTCTTGCGTAACAGAATAGTACATTTTTTGAGTACATTAAAGTACCAGTAGGTACTTAAATACCAGAGTTTCAAAATCATTTTTTAATTAATAAAATACAACTTTATCTTTTATTGTTATCTTTACTTACCATAAATAAGTAGAATAATAGTTCTACATCTACAAAGTAATCTAACGAGACGCAAAAAATTACAATCCAAAACTTAGAGCGCCATCTAGCGTTGAGTAGACAAAGTAAATATGCTTTTTTTTTCAATAATATTTTGAAGCGACAGATAGCGTAGCTTCAGGCGTACTAGCCTAGTGTTTTACGTTCTCTGGACTGAAAGTTCTTTTCTGCTTACCTAAATGAATGTTGTAAAATAAATTTATTTAGAAAACATTATTGTTGATTTTATTTCCTTGCCTCAATGCTGAGAGAAGATGAGAGAAGAGACAATAATCTGTATTTTTATACAAATACAACCCTAAACTACCTTGAAATACTTTGTAGCTAATAAGTAATTTGTACGAACAAGCGGTGGGCACTGCAGTAACAACAACAAGTTTAAAATGTTTTTGAACGAGGCAGCAGGCAGGGCTCATCTCTGTATGGTGACGTCCATAATAGATCGCTATCTGCAGTTTAATAGAGAATATAAATTAATTTAACGAGAATATTAAACAAAACGCTTTGCTTTATTTGAGAAGACATTTCTGGCATTCACTATTTCTTATTATAATACAAGAGCTTTTTTAAAACGAATATCTCGAGCCCGCAGACAACCTACCTACCCTTTTCATGAAATAGAATTTACGAAAATGACGCTTGCGCCCTAGGACACCTTTCGCACTCTGCAATCTACAGCTAAAGCTGCTTTCATAAGGCTAACGCTCGGTCTATACGCTGCCGGAATCCGTATGCATCCGCAAGAATCCGTTCAAAAAACGACCATATTGCTTAAGCGATGGATTGAATCCGGGTTAACCCGGTTCAGTTTCCGGTTGGGCATAGACCAAACCTAAGGTACAGTTAGGTAGGTAGAGATATTTTTTAATGCGCTGGAATTTATATAAAACCGGTTTAATCGAATTACTCGATTTCTTTTCTGCAGGACATCCCTAGTAAAAGTATTTCTTTTTAATCTGTTGGTCTGTTGCTGTTTGACAGACTGTGTGTGAGTGAGTGAGTGTGTTGTGTATTTTTTTAATTCGTGAACCAACAATATTGTAAATTATACAAATAAAATGCCATAATACGCTAATAAAACATGGAAAGCGTTAAAAATACATACTGCCGCTTTTGCGCGGAGCCTAAAAGCGCGGACAAATTATTAAACTTGCAGTACGACGGCCAAAAATGCGACGAAATACTCCTGAAGCTTGCCTTTATGAATGCGCTTTATGTAAACGTAAATAATGACAATATCTTACCAAAAACTGTTTGTTTCGTTTGCTACGACTCTCTGAACAAAGCTTACGAGTTCCTAGACAAAGTGAAACGTGCACAAGATGTGTTGTCGAGATTGTTCTCCGGGATTGAATATCACAAACTTGAGGATGACGATAAGACTACAGGTTTTGACGATTTCCTGACAAACGAGGACTCTGACAACGAAATGAAGCTAGATTTTGGCGGTGAACCTGACAGTAGTATGCTTGTGAATGTAAAAATCGAGCCACACGAATTACCTGATGTTAATAACTTTGGTTCAGATGTAAAGTTATCTGACAGCCCAAGTGGCAGTGTTATTCCTGAGACGTTAAATGTACAAGATATAATCGATGCTGCTATGTCTACCGCTAATATTACGTTGTGTGAGAAAGATTTGTCTGATGTCGGCAAGAAAGCTGTAAGAAAATGGAGAGACTACCCGTGGCTTTGTGCCTACTGTAATATTGAGTTTCTAGATATGGAAACTTTGCGTTCCCACGCCAAGGTCGTGCATGGTAAATGCTCGGCCTTCATGTGCGTAGACTGCAAAGTTGTCAAGAAAGACAACTTCTTATGGTTTATCAAACATGTGAGGAAACATAGGAAAAGCCTGAGGTAAATTCGAATTTACTAACAAAGTATTTAAATTAGGTAGATAACAGTCGCTAAGAACCAGCTGAATAAACATTATTAGCTTTAGAAACAGATATATAGGTATTGACTTAAGTGTAAAATTAATACTTAAGCCCAATTATATTTTGCAGTGCCAAATCGGTTTGAACTTATTAATTACAAGCCTTTATTCTGACGAGTTTATTTCCACTTTATTTCTACTTCTATAACTTATCTACTATTTTGTAACATAGATTTTACCAGACTTGAAAATCTTTTTTTTTATCTTGATAATACCAAAAAAAAAAAACTTCAACCACCTTCTTTTACTGCTGAGTGCCCACTATCCAATAATTCAGTAACTTGTAACTTTCAGAAACTACTGCCACTACTGCGATAAGAAATTTGATTCACAAGAAAACAAAAACACTCATTTGAAAGAACATTTTGTAAAGTCGAAATTTGTTTGTTCACTGTGTGGTGAAATATTTAAAAACGAAGACGGACTCAAAGATCACCTTCAAGAGTTTAATCTTGTCAGACACATGAGAAAACCAAGAAGAAAGAAAGGTGTTCCAATCACTGTCGAAGAACTAACATGTCTGTTATGCAAAAAGGTCTACAAAACACCAAACAGCTTAAGAGATCACATGAAATTACACACAGTTGACCGTAAACGTAACTACACCTGTGACCGTTGCGGGAAAATGTTCTACAACAAAGGAACGCTAACGTCGCACATCATGTCGCACGATAAAATACGTCCCCACGTCTGTAAGATATGCAATAAGTCCTTCTTATTTCCAAATATGTTACGGAGACATGTTGAAATGCACTCCGGTGTCAAACCATTCCGATGTGAAATGTGTGGAAGATGTTTCCGACTGCAATACCAATTGAATGCACACAAAATAATTCACACCGATGCAATGCCTTATGTATGTACATATTGTAATAAAGCGTTTCGTTTTAAACAAATATTGAAGAACCACGAACGATTGCACACTGGTGCTAAGCCTTACTCGTGTTCTCAATGCCATATGGAGTTTACAAATTGGTCGAATTACAACAAACACATGAAGAGGAGACACGGAATGGATACTTCAAAGAAGAAAATTACTCCTGAAGGTGTATTTCCAATAAACCCGGAAACGGGACAGATAATGCAAGTTCAAGACCCAGTTGGTACAGAAGAATGGAAGACAAAGATAATGATACCAGCGAAAAGAGGTAAGAAAAAGAAAAATATCAAACAGGAAGACGAAGATTCATTGCAATAGATTACAAATATATCATTTTCAAATTAATAAAATATTTTTTATAGATAAAGCAATTATGATAGATGAAATAAGATAGCATTTTTCATTTGTCTGAGTATGTTTTGCGTTAATTTACTCTAGAAATCACACTAGATTTATGTTTATTTATAAAAATCCAGTATTTTAGAAAAATTACATTGTGAACTGTATTTATATGTGCAGACTTTAGCTATAATTTTCTATCTTAGAGACTTTTTGACTTAGCTACTGGCTAGCTAAACAATTTTTAATTTGATTTAAGTGTTAATATTCATGGTCAGGCTTCTGGTTTTCTTGTATGATGTTCGAAAACAAATATATTGTCACATCCGGAAACTGTGATTAGTTAATGCGCCATAACTCTATTAGTTAACTAATTACTATACAGGGTGTACAAAAGAATAGGACACTCCTTAAAGACCACGTGATCAGGTGGTCGTATACAACAACTCTTCCTATGGGAGCAACATCGAAATCATGATTTTATTTTCAGATGCTCCATACATTATCATCGAGGTATTCAAGTATGTTTGTATGGAGAAGCTGAATAAAAATTATCGATTTCGATGTTGCTCCCATAGGAAAAGTTGTTGTACATCACCAGCTGATCACATGGTTTGAAGGAGTGTCCCATTCATTTGTACACCCTGTATACTATAAGAGTCTGCTGTCTTTTATACCATCCATCATCATCATTACGATGCTGTTTCGCGTTTTATCTACTCTGATATCGATCGCAAGCATCCGATACTAGCGACCTGGGGGCCTGAGTGCCATAAAATAATCGAGTCGATCACTTTTCGATCGATTTAAGTCACTTTGTTGGTTTGTGCAGCACGCACTAGGCATCCTGCCTCTAGCACGAGCAACAAAACACGATATGATATGATACGATATAGCGATTTATGGTTGAGCGTACGAGCCTGACTTTAAGTAACGTCTCCCAGTGGGGCGATGACAATCTCGTCAGCTTCAATGCCTCTAAGACGCAGGCGTGTCTTTTCTCCACAAAAAGGAGTCCTTTCACCCTTTCTCCTACTTTCCGAGGTACATCTGTTCCAGTGACCGACACTCTACAACTTCTTGGCATTGATTTGTCCTCTGACCTCAACTTTGGCACCACCATCGAGTCTAAGGCTCAAATTGCAGCTAGAAAGTTGGACGTCCTGAATAAAGTCAAGCGGTACTTCACGCCTGGACAGCTTTTAACTCTTTACAAAGCTCAAGTCCGATCTTGCATGGAGTACTGCTGCCACCTTTGGGACGGCTCGGCGAAATACCAACTTGCTGCACTTGACTCGGTGGAACGCAGAGCCAAGAGAATAAGTGTGCACATGAGCTGCATGAGCTCATACCACCGTCACCTTTCTTCCATCGGACATCCAGACGCACGGCCGGCTACCATCCGTTCTTAGTTGATATACCCATTATCCGCACGAAGCGCTTCTCATAATCTTTTATAATGCGCACAGCTAAAGATTGGAATTCCCTGCCTGCGTCTGTATTTCCGAGTGCATATAACCTGACTCTCCTTAAGTCCAGAGTGAATAGGCATCTTCTGGGCAAGCTCGCTCCATCGTAGATCCCATCTATGCTCTAGAGCAGGATTGGGGTCAAGAGTAAGCCCATCTCAAATTAAAAAAAAAAATTTTGACACCCAACTTTCAAAATATGTTAACATAGCCGCGGAGCCCATCTTGAACTTTTCGAACGATCGAAACGAACTTTGATACAGTGAGCATGTCGAAAAATCTAGCATGGTCCGTTCCGATGACATCACGTCACCGGAACGGACCATTTTTCGATAAAAGTTCATATTTTGACAAATAATATCGCTATATCATATCATATCATATCGTGTTTTGTTGCTCATGCTTAGGGACTGGGCATTGTGTTTTCGCGCGGTTTTGATTAATTTCTGGTGACAGTTTTAATTTTCGATTGCTAATGTTGGTATGTGCTCAGGCTTAATCAGCGCACGAGAACCTAGTCCAGCCTCGACATAGCGATGTGTTTAAATTCAAAATAAATGTATACGCACACTTATCCAAACCGCGCGCATCAAACAAAACGAATTTCAAAATTCTTCCTAAAATGCCTATGATACCTTGCGCACCTGTCGCGTCGAATCTGGAAGGACAAGAGAAAACCTACAATTCGGACAGTTGGATGCGATAGAGGTGGCTCTTTGCTTCGTCACATTTTGCTACTGAGTAATATTCGTAAATATTATGATGAATACAAAAATAAGTGATTTCATTAATAAAGCACTAACAAAATATGTGTGTTTATTGCCCTTTCAAGTTCGTCGCACACAGAAGGAATTCGTAAACTTTACCTACCGTGCCGATGTTAAGGTTTTTTTTTAAATGAAATAAATATTGTATGGGAAAATACTAATTATCGGAAAACCATTTTTGCGAAGGCCATTTCTATCAAGCCATATAATTATAACCTACCGGCCACATTCATTTCATTTCATCGATAGGACATTTCACCGAAAAGCTACATGTACGAACTTCCATGTCACCGATCATACGTCCTTTTTCCAGTGGCAGATATTCTTATATTTATTTATGTATTAAAATGAAAAGGTTTTTCCTTTTAATACACCATATAAAACCTGAAGAAAAGTATCGATAATCAATGATATGGAAATTATTTTCGGTGAAATGTTTCATCGATTGATTAAGCCGTCCGTTTGTACGGTGTATGTAATTAGAAATTAGCTTCGAACCAACCATATTATGTAAACCAGCCCCTCTAGCATGAGCTACAAAACACGATATGATACGATATAACCGCCATCTTGGACTTTTATCGAAACGGTGAGCATGTCCGTGCCGGCAACATCACAGTCGTGCTCGATTTTTTGATAAAAGTTCATATTTTGACAAAAAATTCGCTATATCATATCATATCGTGTTTTGTTGCTCATGCTAGAGGGGCAGTACCTGTTATGGGAACCAGTGACCGGAAGCTAGTAGGTAAATTAGATACCATTAAGCTTATCTATTTTGTAAGTATGTTTTATAAGTGCATAAAAGAATTTATCAGCGTGCCAGATCTTTGTTTATTGTTAGGTTTGAGCTTTAGTTCTAGTGCTAGGTTTTCAGCACGGCAATAAAATTATTGCAATATAGAGTTAAAACTTGTTGATTTATGTTACGAAGTATTTGTAAAGCACAATTTTGTAATAAATATTACATCCCATCCCATCATGCTGTTTCTTTTTCCTTGTTCTCCCAGTACAGTTATGGAAGGTTTAAATAAATTAAAAAGATGTTTAATTTGCAAGTTTTGCAACTAGACGATTTATTTTAAATAAGTTTTAAAAACCTAGTAGGTTTTTTTTTTTTTTTAATTTGCAACATAGCTGTTGGAGACAGGTCCATGGCCGAAGAAGGAGGTTGTACTTATCTGACTGCCTAGTGCAAATTTTAAGATTTATTTTATTGATTAATTTGCAAGGTAATCATAATCAGGACACTGGTTTCCCTTTAAAACGCATAATCATAATCGGGAACTAAATACAAAACCGGGCTTTACCGGTAATAGGTTGCGATATAGTGTTACTATAACACAAAAATCAACGGAGTATTATTTAATCAGTGGTAGCTAACAATAAAAAAAAAAAATCTGTCAGAAGTGTCAGTCAAAAGCACAGATTAATATATGTCTAGTCAAAAGCACCCGAGTCAATACAAAGTCGAATTTTAATTTCTTACAATCTTCTCAAAATGGAAAGTAATGAATCGTCACACTGCAGATTTTGCGCTGAATTGAAACCCATCAAAAAGCTCCTTGATATACAGAAGAACGACGACAAGCGCCGTGATATAACGGAGAAACTAAAGCGCTTGAACGCCACTGCGGATTTGAATGTTGAAACACTGCCTAAAACAATATGTTTCGTTTGTATAAGCGCTTTAGACAGAGCTTATGAGTTTATTTGTAAGATAGAAAAGGCGCAGGAAGTATTGTGTGATATAGCAACTGTAAAACAAATCAAGAAAGAGGCTCTTTCTGATAGCGAAAGTTTTGTCGTGGATGCGAGTCACGATGTAAAACACAAAGTTTCAGTCAATGTAAAGGAAGAATTGCCGGAGAATGAGTGCGATGCGCTCGGTAAAGCGTCTAGCTTTAAAACTTCTCATGATTTTACGCCAAAAA
Source organism: Anania fuscalis (assembly GCA_950371115.1). Taxonomy (NCBI): domain Eukaryota; kingdom Metazoa; phylum Arthropoda; class Insecta; order Lepidoptera; family Crambidae; genus Anania; species Anania fuscalis. The sequence goes on along the minus strand of OX493353.1, from coordinate 8,484,612 downwards.
CGCAGAAAAATAAACCTAAAAAATCAGTAAAAAATAGTCTTGATGGCTTACCCTTGGCTCAACTGAAACTTACCTGGAAAGATTATAGTTGGACCTGTGCCTTCTGTGAAACCCAGTTTCAGACAATAGATGAACTGACAACCCACTCCATAGATTACCATAACAGTTGCAATGCATACCGGTGTACAGATTGCAATATTCGTAAACTAAGACTTGACAGTTTTCTAATACACGTAAAACGGCACAAAAGGTTTCTCAAACTCTCTTGTTATAAATGCTTTCTTAAATTCAAAAGGCCTCGTGATGTAAATCTGCATGCAAAATGCCATATAACTTCTTCAAATGTCTGTCCGGGATGTAATAAATCTTTCCCAAGTGCTGGAGCAATGAACCGTCATACAACTTTGTACTATAAAGATAAACGGGCTCGTCAGGTACCATTGCTTGGTGCAATGGACAGTCTAACATGTTTGTTGTGCAAAAAGACTTTTAAAACCAAAGGAACTCTAACTACACATCTTTTCACACATACAGATAGAAAAAGAGATTACACCTGCGATAAATGCGGAAAATGCTTCTTCAGTAAACAAATTTTGGCAGGCCATATGTCACTACACTCTGACATCAGACCATATCAGTGTGAAATTTGTCGATCGACATTTAAAACTCCTAAACATCTGCGTAATCATGTGGCAGTACATGATGGACAGAAACCATTCTCCTGTGACCAATGTGGACGATGTTTCCGCTTGCAAAGGCAGCTCACATCCCACAGCATTATTCATACTGACTTACTTCCATTTGTTTGCAGTTATTGCAATAAAGGCTTCCGTTTCAAGACCATCTTAAATCAGCATATACGGCAACACACTGGTGTAAAGCCATATTCTTGTGAGATATGCCAACGAAAATTTACAAACTGGCCAAACTATAACAAGCACATGAAGAGACGACATGGAATGGAAATGGCCAAGAAAAAGCGCACTCCTGAGGGAGTTTACCCCATCAACCCGACTACTGGGGAAATAACTGTGTGCCCGGAGACAGACAGAGATGATGGCCAAGGGGAGACCTAGAAGACCAGACCAGATATTAAATGCCACAGAAGTCAATTTAGAAAATTGTGATGAGAAGACCGAAAGTTAAAATGTTAGATGTTGATATGGATAAGCAGTTACTTGTAACAAAATTGAATAATCTTGTATGAAATGGTAAGCGCCGATGTGGCAATGATAGTAATTTAATTTCTAAACACAAACAACCAGGGCATCTTGAGACTTGCGGAACCATTAATATGAACTACTTCATACACATGTTCATGTCTAGGAATAGTTTTGGCACCTCAAAGGCAGGCTATTGTATTTCCTTTGAGCATTAATTTGTAAGAATGTGTATGTAAGTGACAGTTTAAATAACCCAGTTACCGCACATCCACACACATGTTATTTATTTTCTCTGGGAGTTTAAGGGTTAATGTTAAATTGGATAGTTACATGGAAAGTGTATTGTGTTCTCTCTTAAGTCACAGCTTTGTCTCTACCACATAAACAAATGAAAAGAACAAATAAACAGCTACATACAAGATGTCACTCAAATAATGCAAACTTTTTACTGGTGCTCAAATACAACTTTAGAATCGCAAAAAGAAATCTCTTACACAAACAAATCTCAATTTAATAAACTATTGAAATATCTCCTCCGACGACGACCTCCGTACCCGTAGCGCGCCGCGCCGCTATACGTAATTTGTGGTAGCCGAGAGGCGAGTACGCCGGACTTTTAATGGCGCCGCCATCTCTGAGGTTCCGAGTTCGATCCCTGGTCGGGTCAATGTAGAAAACGAACTTTTCTATATTGTCTCGGGTCTGGGTGTTGTGGTACCGTCGTTGTTTCTGATTTCTATAACACGAGTGCTTTAGCTACTTACCTTAGGACCAGAGTAATGTATGTGATGTTGTCCAATATATTATCATATTATATCTGTTATTAGTATGGAGAAGTTTTATTTGCTACCAAGATTGAAAGATGTAAAATTTGTAAATTACTGTTACTCGAATTTTTTTTTGCCCATTTTTACCCTACCATTATTTCATTTACTTCATGTTTTTTGCTGTCTTATACATACAATGATTCAATCTTGCTTATGAGCAATATTTTATTTGTTTTATAGACTTGTGATAGCAAAAATTGTAACCAGATTTTAAAAAAAAAACATAAGAGCTCCTACTACATGTTAGGGCCGGAATTATTAATAAAAAAACAAAATTAAATAAAGTGATTTCTCAGAGTTTTGTACAATGTAAAGTTTATTAAGATCCTCAACTTCTCAAGATACAAATAAATGAAATAAATATTGGACAACATCACATACATTGCTCTGATCCTAAGTTAAGTAGCTAAAGCACTTGTGTCATGGTGCCGATGGTACCACAACAGTACACCCAGACCCTAGACAATATAGAAAAGTTCGTTTCTACATTGACTGGGGATCGAACCCGGAACCTCAGAGATGGCGACGCCATGTGCGTCCCTCTTGGCTACAAGAGACAGAGAGGAAACAGGGAGTAACGCACTTGTTAGAGGACGAGCTATTCTTCGTCTAGTAAGTTGGTGTATGTATTTTTATCTTAGAAGTTTAAGTTAAGAGATAAAGGTTTTATAATCAGTTGTGTACATACATAATTTAAGTTGACCTAAATTAAGTTTAGCTTGTCTTGCGCTTTATGTCGTCAGTGTAAACGTTGATTTGTAATTGTTGAGCAATTAGGTGAATGCAATAAATCAGTGTATGATCAACACTCGTCGGGTTCGGTTATTTAGCTCTCTTCGGAGGCAACGCCCTTAAGAATTATTTAGCGAGCATCTTCAGCGTTACTTTAGTGTATGGTTACTACCATTACAAGTTGCTTTTATTAACAAATACAATAATAAATAGGGTAATGCCTTTATTTGTTACAGTGAAAATGTAATATACTATAGAAAAATAACGTATTTTTATCGTTAATTTTTATTGCTCTTGTCTAAGTTTTATTTTACTTGGTATAATATGAATTTGTATATCTATAATAAAGTTTCTATAGAAAAAAATAAAAAATGTACAGCACAACTAAATAGTAGTTTTATTCATAAACTTTCATTACATTACTATTTTAAGTCTTAAGTACAGTCAACAGCACGTCGACCTACCCCAAAAGTCAAAAATTCTTCAATAGATTTTCAACTTTAAGCCCGAAATATAGAGATAATTTTCAAATGAGAAACTTTGACATTTTGTGGTAGGTCGACGAGCTGTTGTCCGTAGTATACATAAAAAAAGTTTAATAAAAAACTAAAAACCGACTTCAAAATGAAACTAAAAAGCGAAAAATAATATTGACTAAAACATACCTAGTCAGTTCTTTTTGGAGTCGGTGCCAGCCATCGAGAGTTAAAATGTGTTCATTCGCACCGACTCCAAAAAGAACTGATTAGGTAGGTATGTTTAGTAGATAACCTAACCGTTTTTTTAATTCTTTTTTTTTAATGGTTTCCAATAGTGTGTGTGCTCGCTTCCGCCAGTGTCGAGTCAGGTTTGCAGAGACCTTTAATAAATATTACTGTAACCTCTGACACGATTCACGCGATCTCTGTCTCATATAAATATTGACTGAAAAACCTAGCGACACGTTATTTGCTTAGGATCGATCTGCTCTGACATCTAGCGATAAAAAGAAAAAAAATATGTCTTTTGTATGGGAGCCCTCTTAAATATTTATTTTATTCTGTTTTTAGTATTTGTTGTTATAGCGTCAGCAGAAATACAACATCTGTGATTCCACTGTCTAACTATCACGGCTCATGAGATACGGCCTGTGACAGACGGACTGCGGAACCTCGGTAATAGCACAGAGAAAGTACCTATTATACTTCGTAAAATAGGGTCTCGTTTAACCCTTCGGGTACGGAACCCTAAAAAGTATCGTATAAAACGCACCAAATACAGGGTGTTTATAATAACTGGCTTGAAGGATGCCACATTTGCTATCTTTTCAGATACAACAACTTTTTCTTGGATACATTGTACTGGGTTTTATATTGGACAACATCACATACATTGCTACCTATTTGTGTTATAGTAATCAGATGCAAGGATGGTACTAACTACAACCACCAGTCACGCACGACACGAGGCAATATAAGTTCGTTTTCTACATTAACTCAACCGAGCATCGAACCTGGGATCGCTCGCAGAGATGATGACGCCAAGTCCGGCGATGCTACCATTAACCACTGTATAATAAATAATGAGTAACGCTATGGAGGTGTTAAATTTTTTAAATATTTATTTTTGAAAGGACCGCATTTTATCAAGGCCATAAAACCATCGAGTAACGTATTTGATTGACGGCCGTATAGGTCTTCCCTCATTAGAAACAAATGCAAATATTTTGATTTAAGCTACGGCCAAACCAACGCGGGGGCGTGGGCGTGCGAGGTGGCGTGGGCGTGAGCGTGCAGGCCAGTTCACACCAAACACGCGGACACTAGGCGTTCAGGAGGCCTAGCACGAAAATGTATCTTTCGCTCGGATGTATAAACCTAACAAGAAAGAGATTAGTCATGAAAGAAGTCAAAGAAGATTATGAATGCTAGTCATAATAAAGGTATCTACTTAATGTTGTTGTAGAAATTATGATTTTAGTATTGTTTATCAGATTATTTAATGAATGAATATCAACTTTAAGCTCGAACGTGTCCGCTTGATGAAGTCCAGGCTCCGTCCTAACCTGCTCCAAACCATCGTGGGATCCGAAACGTTCCAGACCAAACTGGAAAACCGATTTGCTGCCATGGAAACCACAAATGCTGTTGATACAAACCAGGCCCTCGAAAAAGTGGTCGGAATTCTCAGGGAGGAAGGTACGAGATTTTGCGCAACGCAGCGTAAAGGCAAGTAGTCGAAGTTTTCGAATGAGACTCTTAGGCTTATGAAGGAACGACGTGAGGACCCACCTGTCACTTCGTCCGAACAAAGGGCTCTCAACAAGAAGATTGGCAAACTAGTACTATACGACCTCCGATGCTCCAATACACGCTCAATTGAACGAGCGATTGAGCAAAATCGGGGATCGAAAGTGTTTGTCCAGTCTCTCGGGAGAAGCCAATTGACGAAGTTGACGACGGCCAGTGGCGTAGTCGTTGCTTCAAGGCCGGAGATTCTTTCGGAAATTGAAAACTTCTACAGCCAGCTATACGCCTCGCATGCATCTCAACCTGATCCCGAAAATGAGGATTCCAGAGCCACATTGACCCGCCACTTTACCGAAGACTTGCCAGAAGTTAGCCTAGGCGAAATTGAGTTGGCTCTTAAACAGCTCAAAAACGGAAAAGCCCCCGGTGAGGACGGTGTTACATCTGAGCTCCTTAAAGCAGACGGTAAACCTGTGTTGAAGGAACTCCAACACATCTTTAACACTGTTCTCTTTGATGGGAGAACTCCGGAGGCGTGGAGTAGGAGTGTTGTCGTGTTGTTCTTCAAAAAAGGAGACAAGACCCTATTAAAGAACTACCGACCCATTTCGCTTCTAAGCCACATCTACAAGCTGTTTTCTAGAGTCATCACAAACCGCCTTGCGCGAAGACTCGACGAATTTCAACCACCAGAGCAGGCCGGGTTTCGACGAGGATACGGCACCATAGACCACATCTTTACAATGCGGCAGATTAAACAGAAGTCCGAAGAGTACAATCAACCCCTGTGCTTAGCATTTGTGGACTATGAGAAGGCGTTTGACTCTGTCGAGACCTGGGATGTTCTAGAATCTATGCAGCGATGCCAAGTCGACTGGCGATATATCCAAGTGTTGAGGTGTCTCTACAATGCATCCACAATGGCCGTCCAAGTACAGAACCAGAAAACTAAACATATCCCCTTACAATATCGAGGTGTGAGACAAGGGGATGTTATATATCCCCCAAATTGTTCACAAATGCCTTGGAGGATGTGTTTAAAATGCTGGACTGGAAAGGACAAGGCATCAACATCAACGGTGAATACATCTCACACTTGCGATTTGCGGACGACATCGTCATCGTGGCCGAAACGTTGCAGGATCTACAATCCATGCTGAACGGCCTTGCTGATTCTTCTCAACGCATCGGTCTGCGGATGAACCTGGACAAAACCAAGGTTATGTTCAACGACCACATCATTCCGGAACCGATTGCAGTGCATGGCAGTGATCTCGAGGTTGTTAAGGAATATGTCTACCTCGGGCAGAATTTGCAGTTGGGCAGAAACAACTTCGAGAGAGAGGCCAGTAGAAGAATACAGCTAGGCTGGGCAGCATATGGGAAATTACGTCGAGTATTTACGTCGCCCATTCCACAAAGTCTTAAGACGAAAGTTTTCAATCAGTGCGTCCTACCCGTCATGACATACGGACCCGAAACGTGGACACTCACGATAGGGCTGGTCCACAGATTTAAAGTCGCTCAGCGAGCTATGGAAAGTGCTATGCTCGGAGTTTTTCTGAGGGATCGGATCCGAAATGAGGTAATCCGATAGAAAACTAAAGTCATTGACATAGCCCATCGAATAAGCAAGCTGAAGTGGCAGTGGGCCGGCCATATTTGTCAAAGAACCGATAACCGCTGGGGTAAACGAGTTCTTGAATGAAGACCGCGTGTCGGCAAGCGTAGTGTGGGACGCCCTCAGACTAGATGGAGTGACGATCTTCGCAAGGTTGCTGGCAGGAGCTGGATGAGAGTAGCCGTGGATCGTGCAGAGTGGCGTGCAATTGGAGAGGCCTATGTCCAGCAGTGGACTAGGGTGGGCTGATGATGATGATGATGATCAGATTATTTGCCGATATACTACGAATATAAAAGTTCAACCCTTTTACTAATTAATCAAAGTTTTTAATTTATTTATTTACTGAGTTTTTCATTGATTAATTCCAACGCGGTTACCCGAGCGAAGCTATTTGAAGATGTAGGAAAGAAAAAAACCTAGTTGGCTTCACACATTGCTTATCAGAAAAAAAATAGTAGTTTTAAACGTAATTATTTATATTATCGTAGTAGCGCACCATCTGTCTGTTGAGCCTGTCACGTCAAATGTCATGTCCACGCGTGCAAAAGCTGGATGTCAAGCTGCATGCTTGATGCTCGCCGCCGCTGTCAGCGCCGGTGTGAACTCGTCGATACAAATGCTATCGCACGATCTGAACGCCCACGCCCATGCCACCATGCACGCGTCTGTTTGGCCGGGACTTTACACAAAATTAAAAATCTAGCTCGCAAATCAAAAGACTTAATTTTCGACACATATAACAAGTAATCATAATCGATAATTAAAACCGGTTTTTACCGAAAATTTGTTTTTTAATCTGTACTGTGGTGCTGCCATTTTAAATCTTTGCAAAGATCTGTCAATCAACAGTTCAGAAAAAAAAATGACAAAATCACGAAGAAACACAAATTAATTTCAATCCATTTTTCTTATTCAGAATGGACAGTATTGAATCGTCACACTGTCGATTGTGCGCCGAATTAAAGCCTAACAAGAAGCTTATTGATATACAGAAGAACGACGAAAAGCGTAGAGATATATCTGAGAAGCTAAACCGATTAAACGCCACTGCGGACTTGTACGTTGAAACTCTGCCTAGAACAATATGTTTTGTTTGTATAAGCGCTTTAGACAGAGCTTACGAATTTATTTGTGCGATCGAAAAGGCGCAGGAAGTATTGTATGACATAGCAACTGTAAAACATATAAAGAAAGAAGAGACTCTTTCAGACAGCGAAAGTTTTGGCTTCGACGCAAGTGATGATGTAAAATACGAAGATTCGGTCAGTGTAAAGGAGGAATTGCCGAAGAATGAGTGTGATACGCTTGGAAAATCGTCTAGCTTAAAAAAATCCCGGGAATATACGCCGAAAAAGCACAAGAGGAAACCTAGAAAGTCTGTCAATAATAGTCTTGATGGCTTACCCTTGGCTCAACTGAAACTTACCTGGAAAGATTATAGTTGGACCTGTGCCTTCTGTGAAACTCAGTTTCAGACAATAGACGAACTGACGACCCACTCCATAGAGTACCACAACTGTTGCAATGCATACCGATGTACAGATTGCAATATCCGTAAGTTAAGACTTGACAGTTTCATGATACATGTAAAACGGCACAGAAAGTTTCTCAAACTGTCTTGTTACAAATGCTTGCTTAAGTTCAAGAAGCCTCGTGATGTTAATGTGCACAAAAAATGTCATATAACTTCGTCAAATGTCTGTCCAGGGTGTAATACATCTTTTCCGAGTGCTGAAGAAATGAATCAGCATACTACTTTGTTTTATAAAGATAAGCGGGCTCGTCAAATACCATTGCTTGATGCAGTGGACAGTCTTACATGTTTGCTGTGCAAAAAGACTTTTAAAAACAAAGGAACTCTAAACACACACCTTTTAACACATACAGATAGAAAACGAGATCACACTTGCGATAAATGCGGAAAATGTTTCTTCAATAAACAAAATCTGGCCGGCCATATGTTACTACACTCCGATACGAGACCATATCAGTGTGAAATTTGCAGATTCGCATTTAAAACTCCTCAGCAACTACGTAACCATGTGGGAGTACACGATGGACAGAAACCATTCTCCTGTGATCAATGTGGACGATGTTTCCGCTTGCAAAAACAGCTTTCGTCCCACAGCATTATCCATACAGACTTACTTCCCTATGTTTGCAGTTATTGCAATAAGGGCTTCCGGTTCAAGACGATCTTGAACCAGCACATACGCCAACATACAGGCGTAAAGCCATATTCTTGTGAAATATGTCAACGGGACTTTACGAACTGGCCAAACTATAACAAGCACATGAAGAGACGGCACGGTATGGAAATGGCTAAGAAAAAGCACACTCCTGAGGGAGTGTACCCCATCAACCCGATTACCGGTGAAATTATTGTGTACCCTGAGACAAATAAAACGCTAGAGTGGAAGAAAAAGATGATGGCTCAGCGAAGACCGGGCCGTCCAAAATTAAACGCACAAGAGGATACAGAAGTCAATTTAGAAAATTGTGATGAAAAGAAAGAAACTCAAATTGTATTAGATGTTCAGGCTCTATAATTATAATTAATTATTGATTTTTTTATGTATAAAATATTTAATGTTCTTTTATTTTTTTACACAATTTTAGGTTAGAGGACTTCATGGTCTGTTAAAGCAATAAGATTAACATATTTTTCAAACAAGAGATGGTATTATATTGTTATAATGATAGCTTATGAAGTTTTGTTAAATACATATTTCTAAATTATTGATGTTGTGAGTTGGATTAGTTTTTTAGGGTTTTTCGCCAGGGTTGTTAGTGATAATTATCAAGATAATTATGCCTTGATGACTATAAAATGAATAGGCACACAATAGTCTGTCTAACGAAAAGTCGGCCGCCTTTTTATTCCAATAATGTTTCTGGCAACACTAAATAAAAAAAGTAAAATATAGTATTAGATTTCTAATTGATTTTTTTTTAAATAAGTAAATTAAGTATGACCCATCATTAATAATTATCGGATAGTTATCATGATAATTATCAAAGATAATAATTATCTTGATAATTCTCAACCCTGGTTTTCACGTAACAGTCCATCAGATCTGTTTCTCTCTTCTGCCTGTATGCAAGCCTATTATTATAATTATGACAGAGACGAGGCTTAGATGATTTGGTGCAGCTTGGAAGGTGTGCGAATACCTAAAATGCGGGATATATAAAGTCTGTTTTTCTTTACTTATTTAATATTGTAAACAATCATTTTAATTTTAAAAGTATTGATGTAAAAAGTAAAAAAAAACTTAAAAAAATAACTTTGTGTTAAATGATGATTATTATATTAGTGTTTATCTTTTTTATTTTTAAATTAATATGTAACTTCAATAATATAAAGGAAAATTAATTGGTCGACAATATTGGACAAGCAAAGAAAAACGAACTATAACATTAAGTCAAGTAATGTCATAGTAGAATCAAAGAAGTAGACCAACTTCATACAAACGTACCGAACGCGGTTTGTTTGTGAGCGCGCCCGTCCGTATGCGTCGTCGCACGCAAACATTGACAAAATTTATAGGTGATGAATGTGCGCCAGACGTGTGTGGCTACGCGCCGCGCCCACTCCACCGCTGCGCTGGCGTTCGTTATAATCTGCCGCTGCACTCGCTCATCAACAATAAATAATATGAACCTTCTTACTAACAGAATAGAGGCTATGTTCGTTTGTACGGCTAAGTCGAGTTTTAGAGCGAGTCCGTTGCGTTTTTCTTAGAGAAGCGGCCGGCTGAACGTGTTCCTTTAAATCACAGATTAACTATGCATTTTCACAATTAATTAAGGTTTAAGCGACAGCCCTACGTGTTTAGGCTATTATCTCTCGTTCGAGGCTCGAGTTGGCCTACGTCTTTGATTCTACTATGGTAAGGTAATGTGTAGGTATATCCCGCGTAAGACCACTGAAGCACGCTAAATACTGCGCAAATACCGTGATAGATGGCCCGTAGTACGGACAACAGCTCGTCGACCTACCACAAAATGTAAAATTTCCTTATTTAAAAATGATCTCTAGTTGTCAGGCTTAAAGTTGAAAATCTATTGGAGAATTTTTGACTTTTTGGGTAGGTCGACGTGCTGTTGACTGTACAGTAAGCGGCATCGATTTTAAGCACTGGGGCAAAGAGTGGGATTTCTTTGCGCATCTTACTAGACTTATCGTATGAGGCGCTCGTGCGCGGAGCTAACAGCCAATCCCGGCCGGCGGTTCAGGCGCGGCGCGCGTCTATACAATCACGTAATTGTAACGGTCTTCTGCGCTACTTTCACCCAGCGCTTAACTTCCGTGCCGCTTTTTGTATTGCGTATGTGCTGGATAGGTACTCATAATATCACAATGACTATCAAGTGTTGCCAGATTAGTTTTACAGAAAACAAGGCAAAAAGCAAGTGGGACGTTCAGTCATTTATTCAATTAGGCTTTCTTCCGGGCACTTAAACACGTCCCAAAATATAACTTGGCCCTATCATCCACAAGGTGGATAGAGGACCTGATAAAGGATGAAGCCGCGCGCAATCGGACATGCTGGATGGAAGTCACTGGGGGAGGCCTATGTTCAGCAGTGGACGTCCGCCGGCTGAAATGATGATAAAACAAAAAGCAAAATTGTAATGAAATGATTGGGACGTAGTGAAACATCTTTTGCACTTGTGCTTCTTCGTTCGCCGAACTATCTAAATGGTTGACTGGTAGATAATGCTTTTGGCATTAAGTCCGCCATTTGTACCACATATTATTTTGTATGTGCAATAAAGTTAAAATAAATAAAAAATAACTTCTTCCATGGTACGGACAACAGCACGTCGACCCACCACAAAATGTCAAATTTTCTCATTTGAAAATAATCTCTATGTATCAAGCTTTAAAGTTGAAAATCTATTGGAGAATTTTTGACTTTTGGGGTAGGTCGACGTGCTGTTGACTGTACCAACATTTACTCGCTAAATGAAAAAGCGGGATTTTCGGTGTTATAGGAGAGACTTTTTTCTGATAGGGCTGATAAGAAAGACACCCTGCCAATCTGGCAACACTTGATATACATTGCCATATGTATGCCAACTCTACTTCAGCGGACAGAAGTCTTAACCATAACCTACTTCAAAGTAGGTGGTGATTTTTATGAAATGTTAAGATACTAATATGAGTTATGTACTTGTTTATTTAAGTTTTTTAACATTTTAAATGTAATTTACGAGTGGATGATAAATAACAAACCTTTATCTCTCGCTAGCTAGCACCAATAAGCAAAAAAAAAACTGTTTGCAAAGTTAGGATTTTGTCGATGTCCTATCGACTTTTGCGATAGTTTAATATAAATCGAGGCTTTAAAATATTGCTAACTTAATTAAAAATTCGGTAACTAGCATTACCGTATCAAGATAGCGAATTATTTATTATATTTGTTTAATCATTGCATACTACTTTGAAGATGGTCTAATTTTATTATATTGTATGTAATTTTATAGATGTTATAATAATAGACAATTAATTACATAATAAATTAAATATATTGAATTAAACTTTTTTTATTATTCGAACAGGCTACACTGAACACCTAGTTCCGAATTGCAAAAGCACTATTAGCACGGATCCATATTACTTAAATCCAGTAGGTAGTTAAAACAGACCAATTTCGGGTAATTTTTATGACTATTATATTGAATCGGATTCGCGCTGACATTGACAGTGCTTTTAGCGGAATGCGGCCTATACAGGATTATTAAAAAAAAACCGGCAAATTGCGAGTCGGACCCGGACACCAAGATTTCCGTGCCATTGTCTATAAAAACGGTAAAAAAATCACGTTTGTAGTATGGGAGCCCCCTTAAATATTTATTGTATTCTGTTTTTTAGTATTTGATGTTATAGCGGCAATAGAAATACATCATCTGTGAAAATTTCAACTCTCTAACTAACACGGTTCATGAGATACAGACGGACAGACAGACAGCGGAGCCTTAGTAATAGGGTCCCGTTTTACCCATTGGGTACGGAACCCTAAAAATCAACAACCTCGCACGACTAGAAAGCTAACATCATAAAAAACAACATTTGTTCTACGACTTTTGATAATATGACACATTTTACTTTCATAAAAAAATTAATATCAATTTAATTATACGTCTGATAGCTCTTATCTCTGTGCGTGTTTGAATGGAACATAGAATTACAAATGTCATGACAGTAAAATATATTTTTTATTTTTATTTATTAAGAATAATAAACAATTGCACAAAAAGATTATATAACGTTTACACAAGAAAAAAATAATTAAGTACATGTGCAACCGGCACCATTATCCACAAAGAAATATAAAAAATAAGCAGTTACTAGGGGTTGTTACGACTCACGCACAAATTGAAAAACACAATATATAAGCTTGGAAAATAATTTTCAATTAATTAATATATTAAAATTCGTAGGACAAATGTTGTTGTTAATGATGTTAACTATCAAGTCATGCGAGGTTGTTGATTTTTTTCAAATAACCCTGTATTTATATAGGATGTTTTGTCTGTCAAAACACATCCTTTCTTATTTGTATGACGATAGCGAACTATGACGTCACTATTTAACCTAAAACTAACTATATTTTATTGATTTCGAAGCAATCAAAAATCTGATTTTACCAATAAATGATAATGTACCGGGTTATCAGGCCTAAAAAAGGTTTTAATTTTAATAAACGATGTCTTAGAATTTTGTCGGCACCTCTATTCAAAATTTCAAACCATAGACAAAATTAAAAACTTGGAAAGTAGCAGTTCTAAAAGCGTAATTTATTATAAAATGGTCCTCTGGACAAAATTAAAAATTATCTTCAAACAAACACAACTACCTATTTAACATCAATTTATTATAATTAAATAGACATTTTCAAACACATAACAACATAACACTATTTGACATCAATTTATTATGTTTTTATTCATTCTTTGCAGTTACATGAGTATCTTCTTGATGCTAAAATTATTTCCTACTAATAGGTAGTTTCAATATATTGAAGAAATAATTATATATATAAGTATTATATATACAGGGTGTAAAAAAAGGCTTAACGAAGCCTTAAACCACGAATTCTATACATAAAACCAAGAAAAATGCAAAAAAAATAATTGCAGGGAAATGATTTTTATTTTTGGGTATCAAAAAAAAAATACTTATTTCTAACCCGGAATGTATAGCGCGCACGCCACAGACTTTGCATGTGTGTGTAAGCGGATCATGTTTCTTTCTGTCAATAACTCGGTAACCCGTCATTTACCAGGTATAGTGTAAAAGAAAAAAATGATCGTAATAGTACGTAGAATATGTAGTATTCGGCTTCGTGAAGCCTTTTTTTACACCCGATATATATTTTCCATCCAGAGTAGAGAAGTCCGATGTGCGACTTATAGACAATGTCATCTTACTTTATATTAAAATTTTTGACAGAATATCTAATAAATACTATAATTATTAAAATTAAATACTTACCTAATAAATTCTTTCCACAATCACACCAATTACCCAGCCTGAAACCCAACTAAGCATAGGTAACATTTTGTACCTAAATTATGATCGCGTTAATTCCCGTTTCATTGAGTTTAAGCTTAGCTTGTACTACGGCGACTAGATACCGGATAAACATACTTAAATACGTTTATAAACGTCCATGACTTAAGTACAAATGGTCGTAGGTACTCATCATACAAACATTTGCCCCTCGCGGGTTTCGAACCCGCAACCGTCAGGCTTTGTAGTCCGGAGCGCGAACCACTAACCAGGAGGCCTAATACGAAAGCTTATCGCTCGTTCGGTCGTATTATACGATCAATTTAAAACATCCATTCAGCCGTATTTAAGGTTTGACAATTTATTTACAATTATATTGAAAACGATCGGGTTTTTTACACGGTTAGATTAAGTAGGTCATTTTATCAAAGGATTGACACATAATACTGGCCATTTTAATTTGTTAGGTTTATACGTCCTAACGATAAGATACACTTTCGTGTTAGGCCTCCAGACGATTGTCGTCATCGATTATATAATTTTATATTATATATATTTTTATTTAAGTACATTTATATAAAACATTTAAGTTACTAATAAGTTATGCGCCTATAGTTTTTGGCTATACTATGAAAATACGCCATAATATGTTTATTTACATTTTTTACTAGTCAAAAAATAGATAGATCTGCCTTAGACTTAGATATATAAATATAACCTGTAAAGGATTATAAGTAAGACTCACTTGATCCTACAGACAAACTGTGGAAACAGTTTTGTAGGAGTCTGTTATAAAAAAAAAATATGCAGTATAAATAAATAATAATTAAAAAAGGAGTAACTAACTTATAGGTAAGACCGATGAGTAAAAAGACTGTGGCAGTACTAGTAGTAATTAAATATATACAGGATGTCCAAGAGAATAGGACACTCCTTAAAACCACGTGATCAGCTGGTCATATACAAAAACTTTTTCTATGGGAGCGACATCGAAATCGAGAAATTTTTTTCAGCTTCTCCATACAAACCTACTCGCATACCTCGATGATAATGTATGGAGCATCTGAAAATAAAATCACGATTTCGATGTTGCTCCAATAGGAAAAGTTGTTGAATATGACCAGCTGATCACGTGGTTTTAAGGAGTGTCCCATTCTTTTGTACATCCTGTATAACATATAATATTGGACAACATCACATACATTGCTCGCACCCTATGTTAATTAGCTGAATCACTTGTTTTACAATCAGAAACAACGACGGTATCAACACCCTGACCTGAGACAAGATAAAAAAGTTTATTTTAAACATTAACACGACCGGGAATCGAACCTGGGATTTCTTAAAAGGCGAATCCAAGTCCAGCATCGTCACTTCTCGGCTGCGGAGGTCGTCAAAGTAGTATTGTTAGGACCTATTTGATCATCATCAATTATTAAGAATCACTTGACAAAAAGTACAATACGACTGATTATAAACGTCAATCAGTAACGTTGCTTAGAAAATATATGATGCCATTCTGCAATTGGAAGTATTATTATTTTGACCGGCAAGTAACTTTGACAGGAAATGGTGAAATGCACCCTTAGAAATAGTGCCATTTATGAATGGCACTAAGTATTAAACACGATAGGAATTTTCCGAGATGAAGCTTTCGAAACCTAAGTCTATGATGCTATCGGCGACAGAACTGTCATCTCTGTCAACATCATCATCCGAACTTAAAGTTTCCTTGACAGCCGTCAAAGCAATGCACCTCGGGGATTGGCCTTCATTGAAGAACTTTTTGTGCTCGCAATCATCAACGCCCATTTCCTTCAAATACAGAAGTCTGTCGTACAGAATTAGATTTTCTACCACTGGTTGCATATAATTCTGCATCAAGATGTATATTGCTGCTTTCTGGAAGTATGTTCCCGAGTAGCTCCGCCAAATTTGACGTAGTTTGTCCAAATCAAAGTTGTTGATTCTTTCGTTTTGTTTTTCTTCATCGGAAAGTGGTATACCGTATATTGGTTCGTTGGGTATGATGGAGAAGCCAACGGTGGCTGCTTGGGTGATGTAGTAATCGAATGATTCGCCTTTTTTCACGTTGACAGGTTTTCGTCGGTTTCTGCTGACTGTGCAATTGCCTGAAAACGGAGGTATAAGTTAACAAATGTTTTCTTCTTTCTAGAGCTTTGTCCACATGTTTCATTACGATGTTTTTCCTCACGAGTTCTAAAGGGAAAGCGCATCGTTCGGTCGGTTGTATGATCCGACCAAATTAAAACATCCATTCCCCCGTATAAAAAGTTTGACAATTTCTGAACAATTGAAAACGGTCGGGTTGTTTACACGGCTAGATTGAGTTGGTCATATTTTATCAAAGTATTGACACATAAGACTGGTAATTTTAATTTGTTAGGTTTATACGACCGAACGAAAGATACACCTTCGTGCTAGGCCCCCAGGGTTGCTACAGACATATTAAGGCCGGCATAAATCGGCAAAGCCAGGCGGCAAAACCGAATATAATATATGTAACTGGATCAATGGAAGTAATTTATTAGATGAATCAATCAATTGTATATGACATGGTTCGAGTCGGCTTCGTTTATGACCAATGCCGAACAGACAATACCACCTGATTAAATGTGTAGCTACCTTCACCGCAAGAGATATACAGGGTTACATTACAAGGTAGTGCCAAAATTTAATAACATCTAGAGGTGCACTGCATAAGGTCCTTGTTGGCAATTTAAGCCTCTGGATTGCGCGGGCGCTCCTGCTGTTAGAAATGTACCTTACATCGAAAAGGCTATGGTTTGTTTTCGCGCGCCATTGTGACTATTATTCCATTGAACTTTGCAGTTCTAGGTTGCACAGTGATAGTGCGTGCGTGTTTTTTATAATTTGAGACAAGATTATCCATGCGTACCTACAATCTTTTAACAACGGATAGTAATAATAAAAAATAATAAAAAAACGAGTTTATTTTTTAAGGAGATCGATTTAGTTACTAATTCCACTAGGGTTGAGGTCGTTGGAGCAGTAGAATCACAAAAAAGGAAAGGTTAAATTAAGAGGGAGTTAAGGGAGGGAGGGATTAAATTGGACATTAACTTACGTTTGTACGCGTACAGCTGCAGCACAGCTCTCGACATCAGGCTGAAGACCATCCGCATCAAGCTCCTTCCGTTATGAGTCGGATGCGCGGCCAGCCTCATAAACGGAACACCCATGAGCTCCACTCCGTTTCGCCTCTCGAACACCTTTTTCAAAGCATTGCTCAACGGGAAATTAACGAATCTGTCCCCTTCCCTCGCCATCTTGTGGTAGCAACAAGGCATCATGATCAATGTCCTAACATCTTCCATCTTCAGGAATAAGTTCATCGCTTCCACGGCTAAATCCCCGCAGCAGTGTAAGCCAGTTATGCACAAAGGACCATGGTTCCTGAAGTGATCTTCGAGGTACTGTTCTATGTTCTCATCGGAGTTTTCTGTGACCCTGTGGTTGACGAAGACGACTTTTTCGAGGGAGCTCTCATAGTACGTCATTTGGCGATCAACAGCTCGGGCGTAGTGGCTTAAATTGCACTCGAGGCCTAGGACATTGTATTCGGTTTCTTCGTGGAATATCTGGTCGAGGTAACCCTGGACAAAAGGTACAAACTATAAGGGAAGGCTATCTTTTAGACAGAGATATCAATCTGTGTATCTGATACTGTATCTCGGCGGGTTACTGCGAGCTTAATGAGCTCCACGCACCAGCGGCTCGCAGCAGGCTCGTGCCTTCACGTATGCACTTGATACAGTATCAGATACGTTACATACCACACAACTAGGTGAGTACCCTGCTTTATAGAGAAAGTCCGGAGCGCGAATCACTACCTACACCAGACGGTCAGAATCAGAATTTTTAATTGCTTTAAAAAGGGTTACAGTGGTCGTCACAAATGGTGTAAATAAGTTTACTTTAGTACCTATTTATTACCTATCTATTAACGAATAAACGAATTTTAATATGATGGTTTTATATGATTAGATTAATATTTCTGTAAAACTAGAATGACCTTAAATGGTCCATAAGTATGGTCTCACACAATGTAATAACTTAATTAATGTACAATTATGATGCAATAAATAAATATGAATGAATGTCGCATAATGTATAAATCCGACACCATTAAACTGGGTCGTTACTCGGTCTTAAAATAAATAATATTATATCCAGAAAAAAACGTATAAAACAAAGATAGCTTACCAATCCCGAACCAATATCGATTAGTGTGTCACATCCATTAACGAAACATATATCTTGAACCTCCTTAGCAAGTACCAAAACTTCATACTTCTTCTTGGGGCTGATCGGAGCCTCCAAATCTACATCATGAATCCCTTTTGCTATATCCTTATAAGCCACTTTAAACTTCTCCAACTCCGTGCAAAAATCTCGCATATAATCATCGTCAATCCCATACAACGTGAACTTCTCATCATACACTTTCAAGTATTGTATTTTTTGGTCAGGAATATCAATGTTATGCAGTGTTTCATTAATCAATATGTCAGTGTTTGGTCCTTCGACAATGAATTTGTACTTCGTGAAGAAGTCAAAACTCGCTTCGAAGTACTCTTCAGGCGTTTCAAAGGTCTTTGGTAAACTCATCGCGGACCTGTAATAGAATTTAAAGGTAATCATTATATATCCGCGACTTTTGTTCGTTCACGGATATCCTCATTTCTGATTTGATCTCGCAAAGAAACACCGAGCATAGCCCTTTCCATAGCGTGCTGTGCAACTTTGAGCTTCCATAAAAGTTATTTATCTAGTTTATTATTTTTTAAATAAAAAAATAAATACGACGTCCGGTCCGGGGCGTAAAATTTCTTCGCTATCGTAATCTATAAAATAATACTGAAAACAATTTCTGATTTTGTTATTCAGAAATATAAAGAACATTGAACTAAAAAAAGTCCCTGACATAGCCCGGCGGATTAGCAAGCTGAAGTTGCAGTGGGCGGGGCACATAGGACGTAGAACTGACGACCGATGGGGCAGAAAGGTTCTGGAATGGAGGCTGCGTACCGGCAAGCGCAGCGTGGGACTCACACCCACAAGGTGGACAGACGACCTGGTAAAGGTTGCAGGAAGCCGCTGGATGCAGGCCGCGCGCAACCGGCTAATCTGGGAGTCACTGAGGGAGGCCTGTGTTCAACAGTGGACGTCCTGTGGCTGAAATGATGCTGACCTTCATTTGTAAACATCATCTAAATTACAGTACGAATTATGCTCGTGCCCATGACACAAGCTTTTGTCCCATGCGGGATTCAAACCCGTAACCACCGCCGTCAAAAATAAATGCGACTCACAAAATATAAGTCAAAAATATCTAGCGCAGCTGCTATTAATGAAAGTTACTTAAAAGATTAAGATAGTGAAGAAATTTCAGGGGGCCTAGCAAGAAAGTGTATCTTTCGTTCGGTCGTATAAACTTAACAAATTAAAATGGCCAGTCTCATGTGTCAATCTTTTGATAAAATATGAACAACGCAATCTAGCCGTGCAAAAAACCTGACCGTTTTCAATTGTTCATAAATTGTCAAACCTTTGATAAGAGGGAATGGATGTTTTAATTTGATCGGATAATACGACCGACCGAACTATCATCTATTTTTTATTTTAAAAAAACTAAAGATTAAGCTTATCTTTGTTTCATCCACACATGTCCAACTAGTGCGGGTCGTGGTAAGAGGGGGCTAGTCTTAATCTAAAGTTTATTATTTTAACATTTAAAAAGAATCGCTACTAAAATCTAGTCTGGCAAACTGGTATATACTTACGTATTTAAGCACAATAATAAACGTCCATATTTTTTTGCACTTGTAAAATTAACCGAACCTCGATAGAAGACCGGGCAATGCACTCATACATACATCGATGGACAAAATCTCCCTAACCTGGAGGCATAATACGAAAGCGTGTCGTTCGTTCGGTCGTATTATCCCATCAAATTAAAATAATTATCCATTCACTTGTGTCACAAATTACGTAAAGCGGCGGCGCGCTTATGTCAAAGGTTTGACAATTTATAAACAATTGAAAACGGTTGGGTTTTTACACGGCTAGATTGATTTGGTCATATTTTATCAAAGGATTGACACATGAAACTGGTTATTTTAATTTGTTAGGTTTATTATACGTCCGAACGAAAGATGCATTTTCGTGCTAGGCCTCCTGAACCGTTGAGTCTCGTGGCTCTAATATGCAGAGTGTTGGTAAATGGTACATCAAGCCAAAACTAGTGTTAAGTAATATAAAGAAATAAATAGT
Organism: Anania fuscalis; assembly: GCA_950371115.1. Taxonomy (NCBI): domain Eukaryota; kingdom Metazoa; phylum Arthropoda; class Insecta; order Lepidoptera; family Crambidae; genus Anania; species Anania fuscalis. The sequence goes on along the minus strand of OX493353.1, from coordinate 8,464,198 downwards.
CTCCACAATCACACCAATTAGCTAGCCCCAAACTAAGCATAGCTTGTACTACGACGACTAGGTAACGGATAAACATACATAAATACGTTTATAAACATCCATGACTTATGTACAAATGCCCGAGCTCATCACACAAACATTTGCCCCTCGCTGGATTCGAACCCGCAACCGCCAGCCTTTGTAGTCCGGAGCGCGAACCACTACACTAGACGGTCGTCGAGTAAATAGTATGACGAACTATCATTTATTTTGGGCTAAATCTGAAAATGTTATCTGTATAACAAAAGTGTACAAAAGAACGGGACACTCCTTAAAACCACGTGATCAGCAGGTCATATACAACAACTTTTCCTATGTGAGCAACATCGAAATCGTGATTTTATTTTCAGATGCTCCATACATTATCATCGAGGTATGCGAGTAAGTTTATCGATTTCAATGTTGCTCCCATAGAAAAAGTTGTTGTATATGACCAGCTGATCACGTGGTTTTAAGGAGTGTCCTATTCTCTTGTACACCCTGTATATAACTTGTGCCATATTAACTTTTGCTCCAAATAGCTAGTTTCAGATTTAGTCTAAAAATGTATGGAGCCTGGATGATATCCTTTGATGAGTATCATCCATCATTTAAAATTTATGAATTTTCATACAAATACAATATTTTTAAAATCAGATTTGTAAGTCATTGGGGGAGGCTTATGTTCAGCAGTGGATGTCCTGTGGCTGAAATGATGATGATTTGTACCTACCTTATATATATTTTTTCAAAAGTGATGATATCTATCTTCTGACTTCACCGTAGTATTTATACAGGGTGTAACAAAAAGGCGAAATAAAATTTAAAGGACGTGTAGAGTAGTAAATGTGTAGTTCCTATGCAAAACCACAAACTCGTGCGAGTATAAATTACTGAGTAAATTAATGCTAAAGTTTTAACAAAAACTTATCGGTGACAACCTTAAATATCACATCAGCATCAGCTGATCGTGCGGCAGGCGAGGGTTGCGGGCGGGGGTTCGCTAACGAATGACCGCAGATTCAGGGTTGTCAACACTTTCGGTAAAAAAACAATTTATTTACTTAGTATGGGAAAAAAAGTTGTTTATTTTTAACTAAAACTTTTACTACTTAATGTTCACATTACATACATACATACCCTTAATTATTATTTCGCCTTTTTGTTACACCCTGTATACCTAGGTTAACATAGGCTAATTTCGGCTTGATATACCATTTACTTAACACCTTGATTATGGTGTTTAAAAAATATCTGCTAGCGCCGCGGTTGCTATGGTTAAAAACCAATAAAACCAATTTATTTCTGTAAATAGGCTTAAACTAAGCTCTTTTACACGTCCCAATATTTTTTTCCCTACCACTACTTCGGGACAATTTTGGGCTAGCGCCGAGAAGAAGTAGCGCAAGAAACCACTCTATTCTTATATATGGTCACTATTGTCAGCCTCTTTTTAAATAGGTAGTATATAGTTTGCATTACAAGATAAATGTACCTATGCGAGCAGGGCAGTATTTATTTCCAAATACCTTTATCATTTATATAATCATTCACAGTATAATATCCTTTTTTCATTAAAGTTGTTTTAAAATGCGATTTAAATTTTAACAGGGGCAGTTCTACAATAGACGCTGGTAATTTATTAAAAAAGCTAATACATTTTCCTATAAACGAATTACCCACTTTATGCAGTCTGGAATGGGTAACGGCAAGTTTATTCTTATTCCGGGTGTTAAGATTATAAATGTCACTTTTCCTATAGAATAAGGACAGGTTTTTGCGGATGTACAAAAATGTACATTATATTTTCATAAATAAATTGGGATGCTACTGTAAGGATATTAATTTCTTTAAACAGTTTTTTTAAGGAGTCTTGGGGTCCAAGGCCGTAAATTACCCGTACAGCTCTCTTCTGAAGTACAAATATAGAGACAATATCTGCTTCTAAGCCCCATAACAATATTCCATGACATTATTACTATGAAAATAGCTAAAATACACCAATCTTGCCGTTTCGAAAGTACCTACCTATTACTTATAGTATATATTAAATTACGGTAGTGAAGAAATTTCATCCCACTGATATCATCTATTTTGGATTAAAAAAATATTTAAATCTAAAAAAACCATCCAAACTGTGTCCCGCGCTAGTGGGGCAGGTGTTCTTCTTCTCTTTTTTTGCAGGTTAATTTTTAATTAAGTTTATTGTATAGACAAAAAAATAGATGTCGTCCGGGGCATGATATTTATTTACTATTGTAATCTATTTAAGTCTTACTTTCATCCGGACCACCCGCGGCAGATATTTTTGAAACACCTTATGTATTTTAACACTAGTGCTACGTGATTTATTGAATGTCAACAATCGTTATCCAAGGTTTCTGGGGGCCTAACACAAAAGTGTATCTTTCGTTCGGTCGTATAAACCTAACAAATTAAAATGGCCAGTCTCATCATGTGTCAATCTTTTGATAAAATATGACCAATTCAATCTAGCCGTGTAAACCCCCCCCCCCCTTTTTTAATTGTTCATAATTGTCAAACCTTTGATACGGGGGATTTTAATTTGATCGGTTAATACGACCGACCGAACTATGCGCTGCGTATTATGTTGTTTGTGCATTTAATTCAAAGTCAGGGTTACTTAAAATAGGGTTCCTAGGTTTCTATGGGTTCGCCATTACCTACTCGTAGACGGTCGGGTCATCATCATCACTTCAGCCACAGGACGGACGTCCACTGCTGAACATAGGCCTCCCCCAGTGACTTGGCTGGTAGCGACCGATTGATATAACTAAGATTTTTATGACCTTGACTTCTTTCAAAAACTATTACAATATTGGGCTATTCCCAGTCGCCCCCTGGGGCCAACTGGGAATTTGTAAAAAATAATGCCCGTTGCCAGCGGTGCCTTACTTCGAGAGGGCAACAGGGAATTTAATTTTTAAATGTTCCAGTCTCCCGGTGATACCCCGTAAAGGTTAGTTGCCCCCTCGAAGGAGGCACCGGTGGCAACTGGGATATATTTTTTTACAAAACCCAGTGGCCCCCAGTGGGAGCAACTGGGAATAACACACAGTATTTCCCTAAATACGATAAATAAAAATCGAGTCAGATCACGTTATTTTCCTGAATTAAAAACAAAAAAATAAATAAATAAAACAATCGAATAACAAAATACTATTTATTAATTACAGTCTCAACTCTGTATACTCAGAAATAAATACAATTAGAATGTTTCAACATTGCAAACATAGGATTCCATTCCTTCAACTAATAAGTGAACTCTTATAAAATTATATTAAAACACATTTGTCTGTATAGTTCGTTCGCGTTAAGAATGCAGTGAGTCATACTTCTTCACCGACCTAGCCACGCCCCCTTACCAATCAAATCGTGCCTAATTAGAAAGTAAAGTTCACAGAGACCAATTGAACGCATGAACGAAACGGTTATGAAAACCACGATGAATACACCTGCAGTTGCACTGATGACTAACTGTATTCTTAACGCGAACATACATATTTTAAAACAACGAACGATAGATAACTGCTTTCATTATTTATACTTTCCAATAACCAACATATTTAACCCCCTAATTAGATAGGTCATCCGCTGCCTTGTTCCTCGAAATCGCAATGCTCCGTTGCATGAAGTGGACGACCCGTACCCTTATCCCCTAAAAATTAGCACCAATAATCTCGCAGTCATCGCCAGATTGATAGTAGTTAGTGTCAAAATCTATGGGCAGCACTGACAGTAGATTGCTTTGTTTTTGTTTTTTGCTGTCAATTTGCGATATTAAAGTCAGAATTGGGCAATTTTCGCTAAAGCATTGCTTTTGCAAGATACGGAATAAGGGTACCGTTTGTTGGTTTTTAAAACATTTCAACGGACCATACATCTTGGCCTAGCTATCTTACCACGCGTTCATACAAGTTGACAAATTGTACAGCAGAAAAAGCACTGCTAAATGCAACCAAAGTGTACCTTGTCAAGTAAAACCTCTCATGACTAGAGACCGATGTTCAATTTTAGTTTTACAAAATAACTTGTACTTCTATTCGTATATTTGTGCTCATAAAATTATAATAAATCTTATTGCTGTGGCCCACTAACTTTCACCCATACTTCTCCATCCTTCTGCAAATCATTAGAACCTTCTCCAATAACACATTTACCGGCCCATTTATCATTCTTTAGGTACTTTTCGCAGACTTCAATAAGGTCTTCCTTCTTCACAGCCAGTACCCTCTCTCGCTGTGTCTTCCAAATATCATAAGATAGACCATACAAAAATAGGTCAATTCCTTTCATGTATTCAGCAATGGGTTGGTCCATTTGTTGGAGTATAGACAGTTTAGCTTCAAACAGGTTCTGATCATCCACCAATTTGTGATTCTTTAACAACCATTCTGATGTGCCGTCAAAAACATCCAAGGTTACCTTAGAATTCGGGTCTCTATAGGAGTAATAATTGAATACTCCATCCATAGTTAACATAGCCCCTCCGCCGTACGCGCCGTTTTGTTCCCTTACAATAGGATGCAGGTACTTTGATGTTAAAAATCTTGATAGTACCCGCAATTTTGCGTAATCTGGATCAGTGTATGGCACTGTAGGTATGACTTTAGCACAGAAATTGACAGGGATATTCATCGAAATGTGAATCCCTCTGTTCTCTTTCGGCATGTCGACACATTCCGTCCAATTGACGCGATTCAATTCCTTGTTGCTATCGTCTTGGCACAAGTTAGTGCAGAATTTGTTGATAGAATCGTGTATATTTTTATTCGTATCGCAATAATGGAATGCCGCTCGTAAATTGTGTCCTTTGAGAATCTGCTGCCCTATTTGATCGATCAGACTTTGAATTTCCTCGATTTTCAATGTCTTCTGCACCTCTTGCATCGTAATCACATGATGGAGGCCTAACAAGTTTTCTTTGCACTCATCAACGGACGATATAAGAGATCTAGCTGCTTGCATCGCGTATGTATGCCCGCTGTCTATAACTCCGTTCGATAGAGAAGAGCAGTAGTTGTTGAACAACATACCCATTCGTTCGCTGTTTTCGAAATTAGGTTTGCTGAATATTTCACTCCAAATATCCAGCATTTTAGGTAAGTTGTCGTCCAAGCAATGGCTGTAGATCAGAGCTCCCTGTTCGTATTGGCCTTGTTGGTTAATGTGTTCTGTAATGTGTGTCACGAAGCTGAGCCCTGATGTCGTCTTGCTTACATGCTTGTCAAAGTCTCTGTAGTTATATGACTTAGTATCAAATTTGTCAGCGATGTAGTTAAAAAACGGCAGTAACTGGCGTTGTGTTTGGTTCAAACAATCAGTTCCTAAGACTCCTTTGAAATATGTTACTCCATTTGTGTTGGCTTCGCAAAGCTGTAGGGGTATAATTTCTGCTGCTGTATGTTTTATAGGAGGTGCTGTCTTATTCAGAGTTATCTCATCAGTCTTCAAACAAGGTAGAACGTCCAAATTCTGCTCTTCTTTCTGGGCCTTAGAAAGTTCTAGACCGTCTTTGTATATTTGCTCTTTCTGATCTGAATTAAGTGCTGTCACTTTGCTTTTAAGAAGCTTAGCTTCAGCTTCGTTGAATACGTCATCGAATTTGGGATCTGGCTGCATGGTCATTATCAGTTTATGATTGTTTAAAATGAAGTACTTTTCGATCACTTCCTTAACGTAAGACGGCTGCATCAAGTTAGTCTTCAATTTCTCAAGTAAATCATTGACTTTCAAAGCATTTAGAACTGGCCCATTGTGGTTCCACAGAGGCATGAGGTTGAATAGGACGTTCAAGCCAAATTTAGGCGATTGATGCTTGATCGACAGTTCAAAACCGTGGAGAACACTTTCAATGTGGGATTTCTCGAAACCTTTATCGAATATCTGCTCAATAGTTTGATTTGCGATTTTTTCGACGTCATTGAAGTTTACTTTTTCGACATCTTTAAGACCAACTGCAAACAGAGTATCTCTGATCTGATTGTCGTACCCAGTTAGAGAGTTGTATCCACCCGAGATATTCTTTTCAATAAGACTTTTATAAAATGCTGAATTGGGACCGATGATCATCAGTTCTGCCAAGGCAGTGAGCATAAAGGTTTCGTAGACGCTGGTAATATCCGACATTACGTAGCCAATTGCAATCTGATTCTGCTTTTCGACAGGACCACCATATTGATCGACTCTGCAAGAGATTTCTGCCTTCCTAGGAGATTTCCACCTCTCTTGGCGAGAGACAATCGTATCGCGAGGATCTAAGAAGTCGTACTTGCTCAGATACGCCTCATTGACGAACTTTAAATTAGCTTCAAGGGGAAAATTGCCATAGGAGTATATCCTCGCATTGCTTGGATGATAGTAAGTTTTATGGAAGTTCCTCAAATAATCGTGTGTCAACTCCGGAATGTGCAAGGGATCCCCACCAGATACACAGCCGTACGTTCCTTTCGGAAGTATTGCGTTTATAAACTTCTGTCCGAACAGAGAACTGGTTTCAGAGAAGGCGCCTTTCATTTCATTGTACACTACGCCTTTGAACGTCAATTCTGAATTCCTATCATCAACCTTCGAATGCTCCAACCTCCAGCCTTCTTGAAGAAAGTCTAATCTTGCTAAATTAGGTTTGAAAACGGCATCCAAATAAACTTTTTGCAGATTTCTGTAATCCACTTCATTTTGCGATGAGAAAGGGTAGAACGTGTAATCAGGGCCCGTCAAAGCGTTCATAAACGTAGCCAGAGATCTATTTAGCATTTTAAAGAACGGATCACGGACTGGATACTTCTCTGATCCGCATAGCACTGTGTGTTCTAGTATGTGTGGTGTGCCCATAGAATCTAGTGGAGTCGTTCGGAACCCAACAGAAAATACATTATTAGAGTCATCTCTCTCTAAATGTAGATATTCTGTTTTAGTTTTCTCATGGGTTAAGAAGTATGCTGTTAAATTGTACTCTTTGATGTGTTCTACTTCGGAGCACATGAATCCATGGAGTGTTTGGTCTGGTCGGACCTGTTTTGTGACAACTTCTTTCTTCTTCAGGATGCTAGTGCTGTTGTATCTTTGGTTAGGGTAGGAGATGCGCCGTTGGACACTGCCCGCGTGTCTGAGTCTTGAATACATCCTGTTCCTGAAATTTAAAATACTAGCTGTTTTATAGTTTTAAAAGTGGTAAAATTTACACTGATGCTGAGGGCCACGTTAGCCAAATAGTTTGCGGCTGTTGTTTGCCTCTCATATATTTTAACTCGTTAACACCCAAGCGGTCTCACGAGACCAAGTTACTATGGAATTTCTATTGTATTGATTGTGCATGGCTGATGGGTTAAGAAGGAATGCTCATACACACATGTATTGTAAGCATTTTGTGGCGTTTCACTTGCCGACTCACTTAACGCATTACTCACTCCAAGAACTAGAGTACAAATCGAATTTGCAGCCCAGAATTTGCTAAACAACTATCAGCCTGCAAACTATTTTCCTAATGCAGCCACAGTCATAGGGTGACCAAATAAAAGCGAAATAATAACTAGCAAAATGAGCTGTTACGGAATAATGTGAAGACATATAACATTCCCTTAGCGATTTAATTTAAACAACACGTACTAACTTGATGCAATAACAATTAAAAAAAACTGATTGTATGTAAGTATTTTAGGTTACAGCAATATAATTTTAATGACACAGGAAAAGTTTCTACCACATATAAACGAAGTAAGACTAGACTTACAATTCTGTTTTTATCAAAACAGGTTCAATAAGTTTTATTCTGGTAACATCGAAAACACGAAAAAAATCGAATACTTCGAAAAATGGGGCCATTTTGGAAACATGAAATAATGTCTCTCGTTAACAATGTAGGTATATGCTATTGCTATTAGTAAAGTAAAAAGTGTAAAAATGCCTGGTTATCAATCGTAAAAAAACATTTATATAGTAAATAATAACAACAACAGGTCATATATAGCAAACAGTTCTATTTCATGTAATTTTATTGGGCTGAAAACATTTAGTAGGATGCTTTCAGTTAAATGAGTTCCGGCTGTTTATTAAGCTTTTGTTTAAAATAAACCGCATTATAATAAATATATATTTATTTGGCATACAAGCTTAGATAAGCAAATACAATCAATTAAGACAATGGTTGTCAAGTTTAACAGAAGAAACACACAGTGGGAAAATTATCATAATATAGGGTGTACAAAAGAATGGGACACTCCTTAAAACCACATTATCATCAGGTCATATACAACAATTTTTCCTATGGGAGCAATATCGAAATCATGATTTTATTTTTAGATGCTCCATACATTATCATCGAGGTATGCGAGTAGGTTTCTATCTCTGGAGGAGCTTTAAAAAAATTTACAATTTCAATGTTGCTCCCATAGAAAAAGTTGTTGTATATGACCAGCTGATCAGGTGGTGGTTTTAAGGAGTGTCCTATTCTCTTGTACACCCTGTATAATGAGCACAATCATTTTTATTATTCATGAATGTTTATTAAGTGTTAGAATAGTTTGTTACGGGATTGCTAAGGTACATGGTAGCAATCCCGTAACAAACTATTCTAATGTTAGTGACCATGAAAGTTTAAAACAATATATTTATTATGTGTGTTTTAAAATAAACTAAGCATAATAAATATTTCTCTACCAATACGGTATCTGAAATAATATGAAACCTGACTAGGCTAGTTGACACCACCAATCAATTGACATACTTTTTTAAAGCTGTCAAAACCCATCTCTTCCTTATAAATTTAATGTCAATAGCAAACTATGACGTCACAGTTTACCAAACTCAACTTGATATTACCAAAACTATTTATTGATTTCGAAGCAATAAAAAAATAGATTTTTTTAATAAACAATTATGTACCAGGTTATCAGACCAAAAATAGGGTGTGAGTTTTAATAAGCGATGACACAATATTGCTTGCGAGTGACAGGAACGGTGCAAGAAGACAAACACCAGCACCTTTAAACTATATTTACCCTTTAGATGAACTAAAAGAAAATTTATTATCTTTTAATTTCTCACATCATGTCATTTAGAATGTGGTTTAGGTTAAATCCTAATATCAGAAGGTATAAACCTTTACTGGGTTTTGTACAGACAAAAGCTGCAGGTCAACCTACCCAAAAAATTAAAGGGTCATCCAACAGATTTTCAACTTTAAACATGACACAGAGATCAATTAAGAAAATTTGTTGTTTTGTAGTAGCTTGGTAAGTTGTCTGTACCTTACCAATATTGTGCATTTTAAATAAATAAACAGATGATTGGCCAGACTCAATCTTAGTCATTACTATCATATTATCAGATATTTACATTTAATTTATTTTAAATGGTATTAGCATTTCTTTTACATATCCCACTAGTCCTTCAAAACAACTTGAGTTAACTTGGTCACCCTACTGAGGTAATATACTTATAATTTATTAAGAATTCATGGGTTTGTGATGAAAACACAAAAGGCATGATTTATACCTATTGCAATTCTATCAATAGTGATGAAACTTCTGAACCTGATAAGAAATGCAGCTAAACTAGTGTGATTATGATGATACGTTTGCCGAGACTAAATAAGTAACGCTTTTTTTTCTTTATTAAAAGTGATTTATTGCCAAACGAAACTAAAAGCAGTGTTAAAAATGGGAAAACAAAAGAAAAATGAAATACAGTTTCACTCACCGCAAATTGATTCCTGGTCGTCGCGAAGAATTGGTAAGTGAGAGGAAAATTCACAATTCAATTTTTACCCGTATTATTTAATTCTTTCCATAGAATTCATCATAATTTAATGAAAATCTAACCTCACAAAATGTACGAGCGAGCAACAGAAATGACATTTTAGACTTATTGGTGTTGCCATTTACTAGTTTTGCATACACAGAACGAAGCTTTAAACTTCAATAAACCATTTTTATGCAGGATTTGTTTTTAGAATTCACTGGTTTTCTGATTATGACTAAACAGTTGCTTTTGAAAGGATCGCACTACTAAACGTCAACGTGACACTTCATTCTTTCTAAAACACGTGTTTACGTGATGCTCTCATTGAGAGTAGATTTATTTTACTAAAAGCAGTAAAAATAAATCAAGATGAGTTTGTACAACTTTAAAAAGATAGCTGTAGTCCCTACATCAAAGGTAAAAAAATATACACACCGTAACATTATAATTTTAAAGATAAAACAATAAAAGTAACATCTAACCTAACCATGTTGTGTTTATCTTGATTTTCAGGACTTTATAGACATAATATTGTCGAAAACACAAAGGAAAACTCCGACAGTAGTACACAAGCATTATAAAATATCAAGGATACGCGCGTTTTACGTGCGCAAAGTAAAATTTACGCAGCAGAACTTTCACGATAGGTTATCTCGGATTATACAGGTTTGTGACAAAATAAACTGTAATTACTTTTCTTAAATACATATTTGCAGTTAAAATATGTTGTCTACATAGTTATACCCCCATTTTTCCTTTTTTTTTTACTATTGGTCATAAGCTGTGTAATTATCTGTAAAGTGGCATGGTATTAAAGTAACTCACTAAAAATACTTTCATTTGTATTTATTATATCCTTATTATAAATATTAGCATTACAGTAAATGTACAATTCCTATTGCATTTTTATATTATTATTAATCAAACTGAAAATTTCACAATATTGTCTAATAATTATTTGATAACACAATATTTAAAAGTTAAACATAAACCCTTCAAAGCTTTATTACATACATGACTTATAAACAACCTTCTATTTTTTTAAAACTTCTCTCCGTCATTCAAATTCCTCAAATCACTAAATGATTTTCAGGAATTCCCTAAATTAGATGATGTGCATCCCTTCTATGCAGATTTGATGAATGTTCTCTATGACAAAGACCACTACAAACTAGGTCTCGGCCAACTGAACACAGCGCGCCATCTTATTGACAAGTAAGTGTGTAAAACCATTATGAGTAAAGGTTTTATAGTTTTTTTTTATTGCCAGGATAAACAAAACAATTTGAAAATACGTAACAAGTAAACATCCATCCTACCTGCCTGTCTGTTAATAAATGTATGCACTGAATTATTACCAAGAGTGAATTTTTGTTGGTTTTGGAGCTGTAAACTTTTCATAGTTCTTTTATCCATCTATGAGACCAAAAAATAAAAATAAATGTTCTTTTAACAAAAACAATTATTCTGCGCGCTGTACCAATTAAGAAAATCTCATAAACTAAATTATTTGTAAATGCCAAACAAATAAACATACAGTAGAATCCGTTTATTATGACTCCGCCTATATTGACCAACCGGTTATTATGACGTAATTACACCACGAAGTTTGGTTTTCATATAAAATTCTTTATAAAAAAGTCGGATATAATGACTTCCCTTACAGTGACATGTCGCTTATTATGACCCATTTTTAATAAATTATGTCCGGTTATATTGACCGACATGATTCTTTACACCTCCGGTAATGTTCGTTGATTCCCGACGACGTTTAGCTATGTCTTCTATACACAATAGTATTAGAGACTGTTTTTACAATAAAATGAAAAAACAAAAGCATTCAAAAATTACAGATTTCTTACAGTAAAAAATACACTTGTATGTGTTATAATGTGCTGATTATGTACAATTTTGATTTTGATTTAATATGTATGTTTACATATGTATTTACTATGTTTCTGTATTAAAATACTTAAGTACATACATATTTACATAAAAAAGGTTTTTCATTTCACAAAACGTTTTGTATGACGTCCGCTTATTATGACGTGTTTGTCAATTCCTTTCGATGTCATAGTAAACGGATTCTACTGTAATTATTTTAAAAACCCTGAATCCTACATCTTTATTCAGAATCCAATAACTTTTTCAGTGTTGCTAAAGACTATGTCCGCCTGCTCAAGTACGGAGACTCGCTGTACCGCTGCAAACAACTCAAGCGCGCCGCGCTGGGACGCATGGCCACCATCATGAAGCGGCAGGGAGCTAACTTGAGTTACTTGGAACAGGTATTATATTTATTTTAGTCAAACTATTGCTGACTATGTAAGGGAAAATAAATATCTTTGTGTTTTTTTAAACAGATTCATCACGAATCGTGAATTATATTACAATAGGTACATATTTTTTGTTCTTTGTCATGAAAAGCTGATTTTTCATCTATAATATGTTAGTTATTTATTTTGTTACTTATTCAGATCCAAATATAACAATTTTTCTTGCAAATTATGTTAGTGGTCCCATTCTGTAAAAATATACAAATTATGTAATATTTTACTTTGCATGTTACTACTATTCTTGTCATTTATTTTGGAAATTTGGAAGCATAGAAAAGCTAAATATACTTTCAGTTTCGGAAGATACATTATTTATAATATAAGTGATAGAAATATAAATAAAAGGTGATGACACATACACGTGATACTTTATAAAAAAGAACTCACTAATTGCTATCATGGTTTAACATCCATCATAATTTATATTAAATGCTTAGAATTACAGTAATTAATCAGATCATAGGTAAAAATACTATTTTGCTTTAATTTTATCACAGGAATGTTCTAGAAAGTATTTTTGACATTGTTAGTTGCAAATATAAAATAATAAATTATGGGCCCGATCGAAGCTGAGCAAAGCCGATGCCTTGCGTCAGTCAAAGCGCGGCCCACAGCAAGCTTGGCATTATGGTCGCGCGGTGTGTCTACATACGTACCGTGCATTACCCATGTCACGAACAAATTATAATCTAATATACGTTTTTATATTTACTTGGTAATAAACAACCTCCGTAGCTGAAAGGCGAGTAGGTCAGACTCGGCGGTGCCAGCTGTGAGGTCCCGGGTTCAATTCCCGATCGGGTCAATGTAGAAAACGAAATTTTCTATGGGTGTTGTGGTAACGTCGTTGTTTCTGATTTCTATAACACAAGTGCTTTAGTTTATCATGTCAGCCTATTGCTCTCCATCCACGGCTGGACGTAAGCCTCCTTCAAAGAGCGCCAAAGAGCACGATCTTCCTTGGTTGTCAAATATTTCACTCTAATGAAAAAGAGCTACTACACCGTTACTGATTATAAATATAAATGATAAAAATGTGTAGATTTAAAACTGCTTAGCATGCACCAAATCTTGTAAAAACATTTCTTTAAAAAAAGGCTGACAATAGTGACCGGTACGCGTATATGGCTTTCTGTTATCACCACGTCCCCTCGATGTGGGACGACGTCGATACGCCTTTTCTGAGCGAAAACGTCTGGAAACCCGTTTTCACCTGGTCGCTCGCTCGGACGTGCTAGATACGGCTTTTCAGCTACTTCAAATACAAAACTTCCTAGAAACCCGTGTTCACCACGTCAACTAAAGAGCGACGAGATAGATACGCGTTTTTGCGCGTGTTACCGCCAAAAACCCGTAGCGAGCTCGTCGTTGTGATGTGCGGAATATGATATACAGCTCTATTGCATTGCATAAGGGGTGAAATTGGCTTAGCGCTTTTACGCGCTAAGTAGCGTAAAAGCGTGTAAGTATGTAAAAGCGCTTAGTTTAAGCCTATTAACAGAAATAAATTGGTTTTATTGAATTTAACATACATTAATTAATTTTGCTTACATTTCTATTTTCTATTTTCATTGCTATTTTCCTATAGAGGCTAGTTGACACCACCAATCAATTGACATACTTTTTATGAACTGTCAAAACAGATATCTTTCTTATAATTTGTATGGCGATATCGGATTATGACGTCACTATCCGATAAACTCAACTGCATTACTTTTTTACGATTTTAAAGCAATCAAAAATCAGTTTGCTTCTTAAATGAAATTGTATTGAGTTATTAGGCCTAAAATAAAGTGTCTGTTTTTATAAATGATGCCTTGAATTATTTATGAATGAGGTCAACATCCCTATTTACAAATTGGACAGGTAGGGTAAACTATATTGTTGGGATATGTAAAAGTCAAAGTGAAAATCATTTATTTTTGCAAATTGGCCATCAATGGCACTTTTACATGTCCCAATTTTTTTTTCCTACCACCGCTTTGGGACTACATATCGGCTGGTGATGAGAAGAAACGGCGCAACAAACTCAGTCACCTTTGTCAGCCTGGTTTTATTAGTATTAGTATTACTAAAAGAACCTTTAATGGCATATTTGCAAAATAAATGATTTCGATGTTATCGTCACCCAGGTCCGTCAACATCTAGCCCGCCTGCCTTCGATCGACCCGTACACTCGCACGATCATCATCTGTGGGTTCCCAAACGTGGGCAAGTCGAGCTTCATCAACAAGGTTTGTCAATAATTGAATTTTATTTCATGTAACAATGACTCATGTTGTTAGTAGATGTTAGTAAAAATAAAATAATTTTTATTTGCTTTTTAAACATGTTATACAGAGGTGTTTTAAAATTCAGGTACCAAGCATGTTTAGACAACACGAGGCATGCAAATTAGATATAAAATTGAATGAAAATTAGATATAAAATTGAGTCAAATTGCATTAAATTAAATAAGGTACATATATGTCACTCAAATCAAAATTTATGTTAAAATCAATATTTATTATTTGAATAAAAAAGTAAAAAAAATAAAGTAAAGAATGTTTTATAAAAAAATAAATATGTGTCAAACTGTCAATTAAAATTAGCTATTATTATATTTCGAAGCAACATTGTTGATTCAACCCATACATTTCAGAAAAAATGTGCATTAAATTGAGCATTCCAATGATCGCCTTTGACCACGAGGTCAATATAAAAAAAATGAGAACACTTTGCACAGACAGAACGTTACAATTCACAATCCAAATTTAAAAAAATAAAAATAGTTATGTTTTATTTTTGCCGTGATAACGTCTTATAAATCTATAACGGCTGCACGCACGAAAAAGTGTCACGTTGGGTGTTTTATCAATAGGTCGAGCACGAACTTCTATCGAAATTACTGTCGAGATCAAGTTTTTTTTTATGAAATCTTTATCATCGCCTTTGAAATGCGGTGTAGCGGAACTAATAAGTCTCGACACTCGTGAATTTGTTTGGAATTCGAATTAGGACGCGGCTGTCTGTATTTATGGAAATCGGTACCATGATACAAGATTTGACATACCGTTTCGAAAAAAAAACCCAGTAGAATCCCGATTATCCGAATCAATTAAAACCAGGGGTAATTCTTATAATCCAAAATAAGGATAATCCGATTTCAAAGCTATATAAACCATCTTTAATGATAGAGGTATATTCCATGCCCTTTTTAATGTTTGCAATTCTGTAGAGTTCGCTTCAACCGGCATATGGCAACATCTTTCAAATTGGTTTCTTTAAAAAAATCGAAGGCGGGAATAAATTTTTCGTAACATGTCTCGTTGCACCGTCAAATCATTCCTAAGTCAGTAATTGAAGAATGAGTCCGGATAATCGAGATACTACTGAACTTTTTTTTCTGGCTGACGCTTTCAGATTTGCGCCAAAAATGTATGAGACGTGAATGATTTGTATGTAATTATTCCAGATCACGCGAGCGGACGTCGAGGTGCAGCCATACGCGTTCACAACGAAGAGCTTGTACGTGGGACACACCGACTACAAGTACTTGAGATGGCAGGTCAGTTGCGTATTTGTGTTCACGTATTTACAAGGTGGGCAGACGACCTGGTAAAGGTTGCAGGACGACGCTGGATGCAGGCCGCTTCCAAACGGCCGATCTGGAAGTCACTGGGAGAAGTCTATGTTCAGCAGTGGACGTCCTGTGGCTGAGATGATGATGATGATGATTTAGGGTCTGTTTCTCTACATATTTAGATAGATAGATAGATACTCTTTATTGCACACCACACAAAACAAACAGTACAAAAACAGAAAATACATTTAGAATGGTACAATTTAGGCGGTCTTATCGCTAGAAGCGATCTCTTCCAGACAACCTTCAGGTAGAGGACAGTTTACAAAGTCGAGAGGGGAAGGCGGTGAAGAGTTAAAGAAAGAAAAATTAAATAACAATATATATACGTAAATTAATAAATATAGTTAATAATACATATACGTAAATTAACAAAATAAATCATAAACATACTTATATTATCCTAAATAAAGCATACATACATAATACCTTATACATAAATACAAGAAATGCAAACAACAAGAAAAGACGCAAAAACAAAAAAGCTAAAGGGAAAGGAGATAGGTTTTAAGTTTACTTTTAAAGCTTATAAGCATATAAGTGATTTATTATCTTTTACATAGTTTTATCCGTACATTATGAAACAGAACCTTATAGTTATTTCTGTATATAAGCCCAAATTAAACTTTAATAAGTCTTTCTTCTGCTTACTTACTATTGCTTCGGGAATTTTTTTTAGGTTGTGATATTACTCGGTCATTCTGGATAAGTTTTATTTTTGTAATAATGCACTCAAAATGTGTCCAGTTCCATGCTACCGTTTTGTAAACTGAATTATAATACATATATTATTTAAGAGATGTATATTTATCTCTTAAAAATACAATTATAAAAATAATATTTGGTATTATGATGATTACACCACGTTTTCTAAAATTTGATCATTATATGTTATGTTGTTATGGGTTCTCGAGTGGAGACCACGCCTAGGCAAACGTAGTGTAGGACGACCCCCAGCACGATGGACCGACGACCTTAGGAAGATAGCTGGCAGTGGATGGATGAAAAAAAGCGGGAGATCTTGCTCTTTAGCGCTCTTTGGGGGAGGCCTACGTCCAGCAGTGGACTGCAATAGGCTGAGATGATGATGATGATGTTATGTTTGCGAACTACTTTCATTCACTAAATATTTTCCTTTTTCTCCCTTACTTGAAATAAGTATTTTAACGATAATTCTGTAAAAACATCAACTGCAACTTCTCTACATGATTTGCACTAAATAAAATCTAAGAGATTTTGTTATAAACATCTCACTAACACTTACAAAACCTTACCAGGTGATAGACACGCCCGGTATCCTGGACCATCCGCTAGAAGAACGCAACGTCATAGAAATGCAAGCCGTCACCGCGTTGGCCCATCTCAGGGCCGCTGTACTATACTTCATCGACCCGTCGGAACAGTGCGGGCACAGCATCGAGGAACAGGTATGTTGCGGGAACAGAATTGTGGAACAGGAACAGAATTGCGGAACAGGAACAGATGGTATATTGAGATGCAAGTCGTCACCGCGTTGGCCCATCTCAAAGCCGCTGTACTATACTTCATCGACCCGTCGGAACAGTGCGGGCACAGCATCGAGGAACAGGTATGTTGAGGGAACAGAATTGTGGAACAGGAACAGAATTGCAGAACAGGAACAGAATTGTGGAACAGGAACAGATGATAGATGGAGATGCAAGCCGTCACCGCGTTGGCCCATCTCAGAGCCGCTGTACTATACTTCATCGACCCGTCGGAACAGTGCGGGCACAGCATCGAGGAACAGGTATGTTGCGGGAACAAAATTGTGGAACAGGAACAGATGATAGATGGAGATGCAAGCCGTCACCGCGTTGGCCCATCTCAGAGCCGCTGTACTATACTTCATTGACCCGTCGGAACAGTGCGGGCACAGCATCGAGGAAGAGGTATGTTGCGGGAACAGATTATGGAACAGGAACAGAATTGTGAGACAGGAAATCTGCCGGAATACTATTATAGAACAGAAACAGGAGTTGGTGTTTGAAGAACTGATTGTAACAATAATATTTTTTAGCTGACTGGATAACTGGCTTATGTTTCTAATTTGCAGCGGGTTTTTTAAACCACGGGACTGGGTCTTTGTTGAGATAGAGGGATAGGTTAGGTTATGGAATAACAAATTAAGTCTAAAACGAAATAAAATTGCTATTTTGGCCCGATCGAAGCTGAGCAAAGCCGATGCCTTGCGTCAGTCAAAGCGCGGCCCACAGCAAGCTTGGCATTATGGTCGCGCGGTGTGTTCACATACGTACCGTGCATTACCCATGTCACGAACAAGTTTTAATCTAAAGATATTATGCTTCAATTACCGATAGTAAGATAGCTCAGGCAACACTTGTAGCTGTCGTAAAAAGGTTTTCTTAAGATTTTTAGAATCACTTAATTTTGTTTTGAATAGGGAAACGTGATATTCTAGTGGAAAATAAGCAATGTTGAAATTGAAAATCATCGTACCAGTTAACGCATTAACAACCTTCTCCATACCAAAATCGCAGTGTTATACGACTAAAATGTATGAAACAGCTGATGTTCTTTCTTGGTTTTACTATTGATCTAATCAAACACCCCTCATTCTGGCAAGAAACCGGCTACGAGGCGGTCAAAAAAGTTTTGTCATTGTGTATTTTTATCGCTAGGAAAAAGTTAACTTGTATTAACACTCCGGGACGCAATGCTAGATACATTATAGTTTTTTTTTAGGATTCCGTACCCAAAGGATAAAACGGGACCCTATTACTAAGGCTCCGCTGTCCGTCTGTCACCAGGCTGTATCTCATAAACCGTTATAGTTAGAGAGTTGAAATTTTCACAGATGATGTATTTCTGTTGCCGCTATAACAACAAATTACTAAAAAACAGAATATAATAAATATTTAAGGGGGCTCCCATACAACAAACGTGATTTTTTTGCCGTTTTTACGGGACCCTATTATATAAACGGGACCCTAAGGCTCCGTTGTACGTCTGTTTGTCTGTCTTTGAGGAGGCTCCCATACAAGAAACGTGATTTTTTGCCGGTTTTTATAGGTAATGATACGGAATCCTTCGTGCGCGAGTCCGTCTCGCACTTGGCCGGTTTTTCTCTCTCAAGTCTCAGACACCCCTGAAAACCACGTGATAACCTTCTGATATACAGTAACTTTAACTAAAGGAACAACATTTACATTGTATCTTTTTAAATGTCCCATACTTCAATATCTAGGTAGCGTGTTAGTTTGTTAAAAAAACCGGCAAAGTGCGAGTCGGATTCGCGCACGAAGGGTTACGTACCATTTTCTATTAAAACGGCAAAAAAAATCACGTTTGTTGTATGGAAGCCCCCTTAAATATTTTTTGTTTTCTGTTTTTTTAGTATTTTTTGTTATAGCGGCAACAGAAATACATCATCTGTAAAAATTTCAACTGTCTAACTATCATGGTTCATGAGATACAGCCTGGTGACAGACGGACAGCGGGGCCTTAGTAATAGGATCCCGTTTTACCCTTTGGGTACGGAACCCTAAAAAGCAACAAAATCTATTTATATTGTCTCTGGTCTGGTTGTCTTGGTACTGTCGTTCCTGATTTCTATATCACGCGTGCTTTAGCTACTTACCTCAGATCAGAGCAATGTATGTGATGTTGTCCAATATTATTAATATATTAACTTTATTTTCCAGATATCTCTCTTCGAAAGCATAAAGCCGCTATTCACGAACAAGCCCCTGATAGTGGTTCTGAACAAGATGGACGTCATCAAGCCGGAAGACCTGGCTCCGACCAAGAGGGTTCTCATCGAACAGCTGGAGAAGACTTGCGCTAAAGGAAACGTTGTGAAGTGAGTAACTATACTCCATTCAGGATCAGTGGGTCTAAAACGGCCGCATTGGATGTTTCATATTCCGTTCATAATATGTTTCATTTAGCAAATCTTAAAATGAAATGTTATTTGATGAATCCCAAAATGAGCCTCGAACATTTCATATTTGCAGTTCATCTAATTTGACAGTTTTGTATAGAAATTCGTAATATGGTCCACTTATTATGAAGAGTAATTCATATTAAATGTCAAATTGGTGTACCACCATTTTAATGTTATTTTTATTATTATTTTGTATTGATATTTGTAGAAAACACAAAACTTGAGTATTTTGAAACATTTTGTTCCTTTTAAAAACATTCATTTTCACAAAAACCGTTAAGTAAGATTGGACGCTTCACTATATTCTTTTAACGTCATCAAATATGATTCATTTGATGAAATGAATTGCATATGATTCATTTATAAATGTGGCCGTTTTAGGGTTTGCAAATCATTTCCGCTACATTTCACTAAATGAATCAGATTAAAAATGAAACATCCAATGCGGCCGTTTTAGACCCGCAGATGATCGCTTTGACACATAACAGTTCATACTTATAGTGATGCGCCCCAACGAAATCTAATCGATTCTTTTCGGAAATCGAGAAAGTTTATAAAGCTTTGCATGTTGTTATTTGTATAGTTTATTTTATTGAAAATATTTTTGATTTTAATATGATTAATGTGAAGCTGCAACTATCAATCTGCACATTATTTGTTTTTGGAAACGTTGTAAATTGTAATACACAATTTTTAAATAAAAAAAATAATAATTAAATTAGTCATAGTTTGTTTTCAACATATATTTTTCTGTGCATGTTTTGGCAGCCTTTAATTAAGGCAACACTGTAACCTGTTGTTTGAAATTGTTCTTTGTTGAATGTAAAGTGTATGCTTTGTTGGTTGTCCTGAAATAAATAAATAAAATCAAATTGAATTTTTCCTATTACGGTAGCTGTAGCTATGATTTAAATAAATAAAAAACTGTGCTACATAAAGGCAGTTTTATTATTTTACGATATTTAAACTAAATACAAATTTATTACATTAAAAATAACAAAAAAAATTAAACTGATAAAACTATTTCACAACACATGACGTAATTACATACAGTAACATATCTATGTCCTTCGTTCAGTTCAGAAGGAAGAGCAGTCGCCTGATAGCGATAATCGAATTCCATCAGAAGCATTTCTTTTTATACGGATTTCGAATTCCATCAGAAGCATTTCTTTTTATACGGATTACATTGCAAGGTAGTGCCAATTTTTCAGAGCCACTCAGAAATAGTAACTAAATCGATTTACGTAAAAAACGATTTTTTTAAAATTTTTACTATCCGCTGGTAAAATGTGGTAAACGTGGATAATGTTGTCTCAAATTATAATTTATTTACTTTTCAATGTTATCAAAAAGCATCACAATCAATAGACATAAATAAATGGTAAGAAAATAGTATACATTATAACCTTTATACCGTCCGTCTGGTGTAGTGGTTCGCGCTCCGGACTACAATGCCTGGCGGTTGCGGGTTCGAATCCCGCGAGGGGCAAATGTTATTGTGATGAGCACGAGCATTTGCACCTAAGTCATGGATGTTTATAAACGTATTTAAGTATGTTTATCCGTTATCTAGTCGCCATAGCACAAGCTTTGCTTAGTTCGGGCCTAGATAATTGGTGTGATTGTGGAAACAATTTATTTATTATATGTCAATAATACTCGTTTTTTTTATTATAAGGCATTCGTGAATTAAATGATTTGTCTACATACATACACTTTTGTCCACAGCGCGGATTCGAACTCGGACCTGTCGGTGGTCCCAGTGATGAGAATGTCTACGGTATCAGAGGAGGGCGTGCAGGAAGTGAAGATCGAGGCGTGCGAGCGACTGTTAGGCCACAGGGTCACCGAGAAGATGAGGACTAAGAAGGTTGGTAGTTTTGTTACTAGATGGCGCTGTGTCGAGTTCCATCGCGATTCGTTTTGTGCAAGTGTTTTTTTCATTCTTAAGTAAACACTTTGTAACTAGGTGGCGCTGTGTCGAGTTACATCGCGATTCGTTTTGTGCAAAAACTACACCAACAATAAATATTATAAATACATTCTGATGTTAATACTTATACAGGGTTACTGAGAAGATGAGGACTAAGAAGGTTAGTGGCTTTGTTACTAGATGGCGCTGTGACGAGTTACATCGCGATTTGCTTAGTGCAAAATAGTTTTTTGTTTTTTATTGATTCCTTGGAAGCGTTTTTTTTTTAAGACTAATATCCACAGATCACACATTAACTAACCCGCTAGACGCTAGAATCAAACGTCAAATAAGTGTGGCCACACATTTAGCGAGTACTTGGGTGCATTAATTAATGAACGCTAATCATGCAGTTATTTAAACGTTAGGCGTCACGCAGGTGAAACCCCAGCATAAGAGTGGTTCTTGGTCGACTATGCCTTGTTTAAAGGCAAATAAAATAAAAATAAAATAATTGTATTATCTTCAAAAACTTACTTAATTACAAATGTGGAATGGAGCCTCCATTTACGCAAAACAAGTCTGGGTTTGGAGGCCCCGCTCTTCCTTAACTAAATTAGATAACAATTCTTATCGTGTCAATTAAATGTTAAAGTTAGTGTTTGTAAATATATAAAAAGGGTGTTAATGTCAATCCTCGCCATATTTAGGAAGTTGATTAAGTATCTTATTCTGATCACGAATCAGTAAAAAAATACTTCGAAAGGAAAATTATTTTCTTTTTAAATATCTACGATTTTCATAATTCCGTTCGTTTCATAATTGCGGGTTCGAATCCCGCGAGGGGCAAATGTTAGTGTGATGAGCACGAGCATTTGCACCTAAGTCATGGATGTTTATAAACGTATTTAAGTATGTTTATCCGTTATCTAGTCGCCATAGCACAAGCTTTGCTTAGTTTGGGGCTAGATAATTAGTGTGATTGTGGAAACTATTTATTTATTATTACTTATCAATGATGATGATGATGTCTCCCAGGTGGACGGCATCCTCAACCGCTTACACGTGGCCGTCCCCGCCCCCCGCGACTCCAAGGCTCGCCCCCCAGTACTCCCAGCCTCGGTTCTGCTCAAGAAGCAGCGACAAGCTGAGAAGGAGACGCGGAAACGGAAGCTGGAGAGAGAGATCGAGATCGAGCAGGGAGACGATTATGTGCTGGGTGAGTTGGTTTTCTTCTTATTTTGATAAAAAATGGGTTGTTCGGAAAGTCGGTATAATTTTACGTGATAACGTCAGAAAACATTGATGCTACTCGGACGCATCGGCCGATGGAGTGGGAGAGAGATAGATGCGTCACAAGCCGTACGCTGGCGCCGATCGTGCCTCTCTGTCGCTTTATCTATACTTCTATACTAATATTATAAAGAAGAAAGATTTGTTCCTATTTTTGTATGTTTGTAATGAATAGGCTCAAAAACTACTGGGCCGATTTAAAAAATTCTTTCACCAATAGAATGCTACATTCTTCCAATTTGACATAGGCTACATTTCATGTTGAAAGAAATTAGGGATCCTTGGTAAAATTTGAACAATGTAACCGAAGGTGTAGAAAAATGAGTCTTAAAATGTCTTTCGTCGAATGCGCTGCCGAAACTATTAGCGATAATTGTCTACCCCGTGCGAAGCCGGGACGGGCTGCTAGTAATATCATTTCAATCTTTCTTGTTGTATTTTTTTTAAATAAAACACTATACACAACAGGGTTATTGATGCAACATACTTCTTTTTATTAATGATTGTCCCGACGTATCGTTGACGACGTTTGTTTTTACGTTTTCTCTACGAGTTTAAACTCAATGAAACGGGAATTAACGCGATCATAATTTAGGTACAAAATGTTACCTCTTTTGCCTGACGTTTCGATCGGGTTACACCGACCGTGGTCACAGGCTGACTGGAACAGCGATGTCTTCACTCCGTATGAGAGGCAGATTCTTCATCTCATAATATTATTTTCACGCCAAGTACCGTCACACACTACACTCACTGTGTCTATTCTGCACACTAACCGCCGCGTCCGTATTCAGGTGAGAACTCGACCGCGAAACAAAACGAGATTGTCTATTTTTAATTGAGTTTAAATTATGCATTGCGAAAGTTTAAAAGTAATTCTCTATGGGTTGTTCCGCACTCTCGCACGCACGCGGAACGTGACACTTTAACGTGCGTGCAACCGGTCATCGATTTATAAGACGTTATCACGTCTAAAAGAGACAAGCTAACGGAAGCTAAAGAGGAATGAGATTGAACTGGGAGACGACTATGGGCTGAATGAGTTGTTACTGACTTTCTTTTCTTTACATAGTATAAAATAAAGTCGCTGTTTGCTTAAATATTTTATTACACTACAGATTTTAACGCAGTTTTTCAACAATAGATAGTGATTCAAGAGGAAGGTTTATATGTATAAGATTCTGCTGTCCGCCCGTCCGTCTGTTTGTCTGTTTGTTCGTCCGTCCGTCACCAGGCTGTATCTCATGAAGCTGAATAGCTAGACAGTTGTCATTTTCACAGATGATGTATTTCTGATTTCTTTAATAAAAAACAGAATATAATAAAAATTTAAGTGACTCCCATGCAACAAATTTAGCTCGATATTGTTAACGGCAACAGGTAGACGCTTGAAATATTCACAGAATATTTAATTAGACGCTGGCTTTGACAGCGAGAAAAAACACTTGAGGAATTTCATCTTGTCACGTGACGTCCTCGGTAGCTTAGTTGGTAAAGCACTCGCCCGGCATGCGATGGGACGTGGGTTCGAGTCCCACCTGAGGTCGATGATTTTTTTTCAAGTGTTATTTATCTTCAATTTAGTTAGATATTCACCTAAAAAATAAATAAAACAAATATTAAAGGGGGCTCCTATACAATAGACATTATTTTTTGCCGTTTCATTACATGATGGTACGGAACCCTTCGTGCGCGAGTCCGACTCGCACTTGGCCGGTTTTTATTGATTTTGAAGCAATAAGAATTCAGTTTTTTCTTATAAATGATAATGTTGCACGTGATAGGCAAATTACTAGTTAGTTTCAATTCAATAAATGATGAAATAGAATTATTATTCTTCTTCTTTGCGTGTCGACTCAGGCTTACGGTACGGTACGGTCACGGTACAGGACGTCTACTACGAAAAACGAAATCCGTCAATACGATAATCGTTTTGCGGATTGCTTACTATGAAACGTTTCGGATCCGATATCGGCGACGAAGTTCGTTGTTTGACGAAGACATTTGTTTTATTTTAACATTAAATAATCACAATAAATATCATATAATCTTAAAAATTTGATGTATTGATCGTTTTAAGCAGTAAAATAAAAAAGCACGTTTATTGTTGCTTTTTTTTAAATGATTTCCGGTTTTTTTTCTATAAGTTCGGTAAATAGCAACTTAGTCATTCGATTCACGAAGTCATTCCGAAATGTGTCTATGGATCCGATCGAAGCATTGAAATCCGATAGTGTTTCATAGTAGGCTTATCGTTTGCGTATCGTTCGTGTTTCGTTTTGTCCGAAACATCGTATATCGTTTTTCGTAGTAGACGTAACGCAGACTAGCCGATCCTACCACCACGATATACGCCACGACTTATTAGAATTATTTGTGAATGATGTCAACATCCCAATTGATAGATAGATACTCTTTATTGCTCTTTACCACACAAAACAAACAGTACAAAGAAAGGAAAATACATTTAGAATGGTACTTTTTAGGCGGTCTTATCGCTAGAAGCGATCTCTTCCAGACAACCTTCAGGTAGAGGACAGTTTAAAAAGTCGAGAGGGGAAGGCGGTGAAGAGTTAAAGAAAGAAAAATTTAAATAACAATATATATATCAATCATCATGGCTCGACGGTATTCCTGTTAGAACTGAGCAGAGCCCAATGTTCTGGTCAGCCGGTCGCGAGCCTAGGGCGACCTTGACACTTGGCCGAATGCTGCTTAAAGATATGCAGACATTCTCTGCCCTTGTCAAGTACATTTGTAATTGTTTAAAAGCGCACATGTAAAACCTCAGTAAATATTATAGATTTAAGTGGATACGGATATAAGACCATACATTTAAATTGCATGTTAAAGTATGCATAATATACATATAGGTCCCACCTACTGCAGGGCGCAGGCCTCACCTAAACTATGAGAGGCGAGCACGCCGGACTATATGGCCTCTCCGTCTGTCACCAGCGGGTCTAAAAGGGCCGCATTGGATGTTTCATATTCCGTTCATAATATGTTTCATTTAGCAAATCTTAAAATGAAATGTTATTTGATGAATCATAAAATGATCCTCGAACATTTCATATTTGCAGTTCATCTAATTTTTGTTAGACAGTTTTGTATGGAAATTCGTAATATGGTCCACTTATTATGAAAAGAGTAATTCATATTAAATGTCAAATTGGTGAACCACCATTTTAATGTTATTTTTATTATTATTTTGTATTGATATTTGTAGAACACACAAAACTTGAGTATTTTGAAACATTTTGTTCCTTTGTGTTGTTAAAAACATTCGTTTTCACAAAAACCGTAAAGTAAGATTGGACGCGTCACTATATTTTTTTAACGTCATCAAATATGATCCATTTGATGAAATGAATTGCATATGATTCATTTATTAATGTGGCCGTTTTAGGGTTTGCAAAGCATTTCCGCTACATTTCACTAAATGAATCAGATTAAAAATGAAACATCCAATGCGGCCGTTTTAGACCCGCAGGCTGTACTGTATCTCATAAACCGTGATAGTTAGAGAGTTGAATTTTTTTTTCACATTTCGATCATGCCAGGCTCAGCAGAGTACAAGTTGTCAGAGCGCATAGGCTTCGGTCTGGACACGTTCCGTTGAATAAATTTGCGCATCTCATGAAGATAGTCGATTCGCCCAATTGTGATGAATGTGGGAAGGTGGAGGATGTGTATCACTTTTTGATGGAATGTGTTAAGACCAAGTCTAAAAGGGATAAGTTGTTTAGGGGAGAGACATGCTTGGATGTGGGTGTCTTCCAATCTATATTGGCGGAGCCCCTGTCAGAGGCGGCTAAATTTGTATACGGTTTTCTTTTGTAAATAATGTATACAAATTTAGTTGTATATTTTTTTTTAGTATTTGCTTTGTAGTAGTGTATATAATTTATATTTATAATTTTAAGTTAAGTTGATGTTTGAAGTTTAGTTGTGTAGAGGCCAGCTGGAGCTGGCATATTCACCAGTGTGAATAAAGCTCCATTAAAATAAAAGATTATAAATAAATTGATGTATTCATAAAATAAATATTTAAGGAGGCTCCCATACAATAAACGTGACTTTATTTATTGCTCATTTTTGTAGATAATGGTGCGAAACCCTGCGTGCGTGAGTCCGACTCGCACTTGGCCGGTTTTTTTAATGTTGTTATTGTATCACCTTTATGTTACTACATTTTTTCATCGTAAAACCAGCTGTCAAAAAGGGATTCTTAGTACAAACAATTTCTACCAGCTATCCGTCTACCCGCCGCCATGTTAGCTCGTTACCAATAGTGAACAAACGTAATTTGTTTGCAGACCTACAGAAGAACTACTCGGAGATAGCGGAGGAGGAGCGCCACGACGCCATCCCGGAGTTCTGGGAGGGACACAACATCGCAGACTACATAGACCCCGACATATTCGACGTGAGTGCTATATTACTGCTATATCTATAAGGTCCGATTTTATTTGTGTAAATCCTGTTAACCTGTGACTATATAGGTGAAAAGCAATCGTAAAAACCAACTTTCAAATGTGTACCATAAAAACTAAAAAAGTTCGTTTTCTACATTGACCCGACCGGGGATCGAACCCGGAACCTCAGAGATGGCGGCGCCATTTAAGTCCGGCGTGCTCGCCTCTCGGCTACGGAGGTCGTCAATTGGATCTTATTGTAATTTTTGAAGCATTTAGTATTCTGCTACCAACTTCATTCTTAAATTTAAGTCTTAAATTAGTAGCAGAATGCGAAATGTGTAATTGAAGATAAATAACACTTGAAAAAAATCATCGACCTCAGGTGGGACTCGAACCCACGTCCCATCGCATACCGGGCGAGTGCTTTGACCACTAAGCTACCGAGGACGTCACGTGACAAGATGAAATTCCTCAAGTGTTTTTTCTCGCTGTCAAAGCCAGCGTATTCTGATCAATGTTGTAGCTATATGTATAGCTGAGTAGTATACTACTGTCAACACCCTATAGAAATATTTTTACAAATATTTGACTATTGGTTAAGATCAGAAATGCTTAAACATTGTAAATTTTTGTTTTTAGCAATTGAGGGAAAAAAAACACTTGAGGAATTTCATCTTGTCACGTGACGTCCTCGGTAGCTTAGTGGTCAAAGCACTCGCCCGGTATGCGATGGGACGTGGGTTCGAGTCCCACCTGAGGTCGATGATTTTTTTTTTCAAGTGTTATTTATCTTCAATTAAAACCTTGCATGGAATTGCTAAATACAAAAATTTACAAATGTGTAATTGTTAGATACATTTGGTAATTTTAGTATTAAATTTAAGTCAGTTAATTAGTATTAGAATATTAAATGTGTCAATCAATTACATTTAGATCCAATTGATATTCAATAATGCCACTTTAAATAAGCAGACTTGGGGTTGTCTTTCCGCAGCGAAAAGATTTAGCCTCGATATTACGATCAGTTCGTAACCACCTTTGTCCTAAAAGTAAAATAATGTCAGCCCCCATAGCATAACCAACAAAATATGATATAGCGATTTATCGATACCCAACTGTCTTATGCCTTGCCTCAAGATTTCTCGCCATCCCTCTCAACTATAGTAATAGTCTTTTCAAGATGAGTTCTTTGACAGTTTATTATTGACTATAGTGATGAGCCCTCACGGAAAACGATCGATGTTTTTGGGTACCAAAAATTTAATAGAGCTAGTTTAATCGATTTCAATCTTAGTAATCTTTTATTAATAAATAATATTGGCCCGATCGAAGCTGAGCAAAGCCGATGCCTTGCGTCAGTCAAAGCGCGGCCCACAGCAAGCTTGGCATTATGGTCGCGCGGTGTGTTCACATACGTGCCGTGCATTACCCATGTCACGTACAAATTATAATCTAATACTAACCTTAGTCTCTTCATCATCACCATTTCAGCCATAGGAAGTCCACTGCTGAGCATAGGCTTCCCCCAATGGTTTCTGTTATGCTGATTATGTTATTAGTTTGGCTAATCTAAAACTTAAGGCCTTAACACGCTTGAATGACCTTGACGCGTCGCGCTCATACGATTTCGCGCGTGCGGATGACCTCTAAAAATCGGATAAACATGTTTTTTTATGAAATTAATGCCTTTAACGAGAATTTTCAAATAAAACTCTCAATTCAAAACATGTATATTTTCCAAATCTTGTTTTGTGTGAAAACAGTAATGAAATAGCTTGTGCCGTTTATGAGAACATTTGCAATTTATGAATAAATAGACACTTTTTTTGTGCGTGTTTTAATCCAAGGGATTTTACGGAAAATCAAAATTATTATTTAAGATGTTTATTAAATCCTCTTCTAGCATATCGTATTTAAAATTTTTAGATCCAGTAACAGGTATTCTGACAATTTGATTTTCATATTCGAGATTTTAGGCACTTGGGTTAAGGCCTTAATGCCATGATTGGTCCATTTTATTTATTGTACAGATAAAAAGTACAGAAGATAGATTCAATACCATGCGGCATACTCTGCCAGTCGACCATTAGACTTAATAGAAATATTTACAGGCCTATGATATTAGATCGAGTATTCTTGTCATTGATCGTTACATTGTGTTGCATACATTTGTATATTTAGAGATTAATAATAATTTATTTTGAAGATAAATAACACTTGAAAAAAATCATCGACCTCAGGTGGGACTCGAACCCACGTCCCATCGCATACCGGGCGAGTGCTTTGACCACTAAGCTACCATCTTGTCACGTGACGTCCTCGGTAGCTTAGTGGTCAAAGCACTCGCCCGGTATGCGATGGGACGTGGGTTCGAGTCCCACCTGAGGTCGATGATTTTTTTCAAGTGTTATTTATCTTCAATTAAACCTTGCATGGAATTGCTAAAAACAAAAATTTACAATAATTTATTTTGACAACTTATAACTTACTTTTAGTCGCGATTTCGGATTCCACATAGGATGACAGTTGGTGAGATAAGCACAAGCCTTTGTCCATCTTTAAGAAAAACTGGGCAAATGTGTGTCGAAACATATTATTTGTAAAAAAGTTACATTTCAAACCCCGTAAGAAGTTAAAATATAAATGAAAGAATAGTAAAATAACAGGCTAGTTGGCACCACCAATCAATTGACATACTTTTAATGTGTTGTCAAAACGCATCTCTTTCTGAAATTTTAAGATATCGAATTATGACGTCACAGTATTCTTAACCCAACCTTACTTTTTATTGAGTTCGAAGCAATCGCGAATCAGATTTTTCTAATAAATGATAATGTATGCAGTACGCGATCCAACCGGCCAATCTGGAAGTCACTGGGGGAGGCCTATGTTCAGCAGTGGACGTCCGCCGGCTGAAATGATGATGATGATGATATATCATATTATTAGGCCTTAAATAGGTTATTGAAATACCCTATTACATACAAATATGTCTTACAATTATTAAAAAATTCAACATCCCAATTTGTTTCTTGCAGAAACTGGCAGAACTAGAGAAGGAAGAAGAATTGCGCGAGGCAGGTGGCATGTACGCCGTGCCCAAGATAGAGCTCGACGAGACCATGAAGGAGATACGCGACCTGGCCAGGCAGATACGGTATGTGTGATACGCGACCAGAGGCAGATACGGTATGTGTGATACGCGACCGAAGGCAGATACGGTATGAGTGATACGCGACCGAAGGCAGATACGGTATGTGTGATACGCGACCGAAGGCAGATACGGTATGTGTGATACGCGACCGAAGGCAGATACGGTATGTGTGATACGCGACCGAAGGCAGATACGGTATGTGTGATACGCGACCGAAGGCAGATACGGTATGTGTGATACGCGACCAGAGGCGGATACGGTATGTGTAATACACAACCAAAAGCAGATACGGTATGTGTGATACGCGACCAAAGGCGGATACGGTATGTGTGATACGCGACCGAAGGCAGATACGGTATGTGTGATACGTGACCGAAGGCAGATACGGTATGTGTGATACGCGACTGAAGGCTGATACGGTATGTGTGATACGCGACCAGAGGCGGATACGGTATGTGTAATACGCGAAAGAAGGCAGATACTGTATGTGTGATACGCGACCGAAGGCTGATACGGTATGTGTGATACGCGACCAAAAGCAGATACGGTATGTGTGATACGCGACCGAAGGCAGATGCGGTATGTGTGATGCGCGACCGAAGGCAGATACCGTATGTGTGATACGCGACCGAAGGCAGATACGGTATGTGTGATACGCGACCAGAGGCGGATACGGTATGTGTAATACGCGAAAGAAGGCAGATACTGTATGTGTGATACGCGACTGAAGGCTGATACGGTATGTGTGATACGCGACCAGAGGCGGATACGGTATGTGTAATACGCGAAAGAAGGCAGATACTGTATGTGTGATACGCGACCGAAGGCTGATACGGTATGTGTGATACGCGACCAAAAGCAGATACGGTATGTGTGATACGCGACCGAAGGCAGATGCGGTATGTGTGATGCGCGACCGAAGGCAGATACCGTATGTGTGATACGCGACCGAAGGCAGATACGGTATGTGTGATACGCGACCGAAGGCAGATACGGTATGTGTGATACGCGACCGAAGGCAGATACGGTATGTGTGATACGCGACCGAAGGCAGATACGGTATGTGTGATACGCGACCAGAGGCAGATACGGTATGTGTGATGCGCGACCGAAGGCAGATACGGTATGTGTGATACGCGACCGAAGGCAGATACGGTATGTGTGATACGCGACCGAAGGCAGATACGGTATGTGTGATACGCGACCGAAGGCAGATACGGTATGTGTGATACGCGACCGAAGGCAGATACGGTATGTGTGATACGCGACCAGAGGCGGATACGGTATGTGTGATACGCGACCGAAGGCAGATACGGTATGTGTGATACACAACCAAGAGCAGATACGGTATGTGTGATACGCGACCGAAGGCAGATACGGTATGTGTGATACGCGACCGAAGGCAGATACGGTATGTGTGATACGTGACCGAAGGCAGATACGGTATGTGTGATACGCGACCAAATGCGGATACGGTATGTGTGATACGCGACCAAAGGCGGATACGGTATGTGTGATACGCGACCGAAGGCAGATACGGTATGTGTGATACGCGACCAGATGCAGATACGGTATGTGTGATCCGCGACCGAAGGCAGATACGGTATGTGTGATACACGATCGAAGGCAGATACGGTATGTGGGATACGCGACCAGAGGCATCGATCGTCTATAACAGATATTATAATCATAACGTGTGTATCACGCGACGTATTTATAAGTTGTCTTATGATTTCGATAGGTTTGTTTATTGTATTTTCTCTGTACAAAAAACTAATTTCTGGACGAACAAACTTTTTTTTACTAGCCACTTAAGTTTGCTACATTTTTGGACTATTTCCGTAACATTGGTCTTCTGCCTGATGATCTCGTTTCGGATTTTATCTCTTACCGAAATCCCAAGCATCGACCTTTCCATGGCTCGCTGAGTGACGTGAAGTCGATGGGCCAGCTTTACCGTCATGTTCCACTGACTGACTTGATGACTTGAGTTTAATGAATATAAATTCTAATGAAAATTGTTTACTAATTGTGAATATAAGCTCTCCATATTCTCTGTCAAAAATAAAAAATACAAGTGAGAGAATTACTTCGATACGCCAATTAGTTTCCGATTTATAGAAGTAAACGTGTGACGGTGTGACGTCACCTCACAACACTCGCTCAGTCCGCGCGTGCTCTCATCAGCACGGTGTCTGGCGACTTGCTACTAAGCGGAGCGTTGTAAAATGACGTCACATGCGGTCACGTGACTGTTTGCGGGACTCGATATTTATCGTAAGTTTAAATGCCTGTAAAATCAAAACTAACAGGTATATTTGACTACAGCAAAAACTAGTGTATTTGTATACATACAAGCTTTACTGTAGCAAACGTTCAACCGATTTGGCATACCTATTAACATTCTCCATTATGAATGGGGTCCGTTTTCGATTAATTTATTTTTTAATGTACATTCGTTTTGCAGCAACAAGAAGGCGATACTGAAGGACGAGTCGCTCCTAACGAAGCAGTCCACCAAGCCCGTCATGCCGCGCACCAGCCGCGCCCGCGCCAAGAACCGGTCGGCCAGCCAGCTCAGGGACGAGATGGAGAAGCTGGGTGAGTAGCATCATCATCATATGATATGATAAAGCGATTTATCGACAACCAACTGTCAAAATATGAACTCTTAGGGATGTTTGCGAGACGTCACTGGCATGAAAATGCTCGCTTTTTCAATAAAAGTTAAAAATGGTGGCTGTTGAGTTAACCTATGCACAATTACGTTGGCTATAGGATGTCCTCTGCAGAGCTGCACAATAAGGTTGGCTATAGGATGTCCACTGCGGAACCGCACAATTACGTTGGCTATAGGATGTCCACTGCAGAACTGCACAATAAGGTTGGCTATAGGATGTCCACTGCAGAACTGCACAATTACGTTGGCTATAGGATGTCCTCTGCAGAGCTGCACAATAAGGTTGGCTATAGGATGTCCACTGCAGAACCGCACAATTACGTTGGCTATAGGATGTCCACTGCAGAACTGCACAATAAGGTTGGCTATAGGATGTCCACTGCAGAACTGCACAATTACGTTGGCTATAGGATGTCCACTGCAGAACTGCACAATTACGTTGGCTATTGGATGTCCACTGCAGAACTGCACAATTACGTTGGCTATTGGATTTCCACTGCAGAACTGCACAATAAGGTTGGCTATAGGATGTCCACTGCAGAACTGCACAATTACACTGGCTATAGATGTGCACTGCAAAAATTATTGCCATAGGAAGACTACAGAACATATGAACAATACTTTTAGACATATGA
Organism: Anania fuscalis; assembly: GCA_950371115.1. Taxonomy (NCBI): domain Eukaryota; kingdom Metazoa; phylum Arthropoda; class Insecta; order Lepidoptera; family Crambidae; genus Anania; species Anania fuscalis. Next base: position 8,430,437 of record OX493353.1, on the reverse strand, counting down.
CATCCACTGCAGAATGTATGAAACATCAATTTAGACATGTCCACTGTAGAAATGAATAATCGATTCAACCATTGGACTTCCACTGTGCAACGTAGAAATTAACAATTATTAAGTCTTAGGATGTCCATTGTAGAAATAAACAATCATTTTAGCCATGGGACGTCCACTGCAGAACGGAAGCCTCCCCCAATGACTTCCAGATTGGCTGATTAGAAGTGGCTTGCATACATTATTATTATTTTATTTTATTTGAAGAGTACACAGACAGATTACAGTCTTAACTTGCTTATAACTACAAAGAGTTCTCAGATATAGACTAAACTGTAATCCAAAAATAGTGTACTTAACATGATTTCAAATATCGAATATTATTGGATATTTGGCTAAAAATTCTTGCCCCACGCAAGAATTTCTACAGACCAAACACATAGTTAAATCTAAAAGTTGTAACATCAATATTACGTTTGGCCCGATCGAAGCTGAGCAAAGCCGATGCCTTGCGTCAGTCAAAGCGCGGCCCACAGCAAGCTTGGCATTATGGTCGCGCGGTGTGTTCACATACGTGCCGTGCATTACCCATGTCACGAACAAATTATAATTTAAATCTTATTTTTTAAACCATTTAAAGTGATTTTTATTGTAAAAGGTCATAGTTTATTAAGTAATGGATGATTTATTTGCTCAAATGCAACTATTTCTACTATGAAAGCAACGTCGATCGTTCTACGACCGTCTGGTGTAGTGGTTTGCACTCAAAACTACAATGCTTGGCGGTTGCGGGTTCAAATCCCGCAAGAGTAAATGTTAGTGTGATAAACACAAGTCATGGATGTTTATAAACGTATTTAAGTATGTTTATCCGTAATCCTAGTCGCCATAATACATGCTTTGCTTAGTTTGGGGATAAATAATTGATGTGATTGTGGAAACAATGTATTTATTTAATATATTGGAACTGTCGTTGTTTCGAATTTTGGTACACAAAAGTCGTATCTACTTACCTTAGTATCTGAGCCATGTAATGTGATGCTTTCTGAAGCTTAGGATCAGAGCAACGTATATGATTCTGTGCAAAACTTAGGGTCAGACCAATGTAATCATCATCATCTCAGCCTATTGCAATCCACTGCTGGACGTAGGCCTCCCCCAAAGAGCGCCAAAGAGCACGATCTCCAGCTTTTTTCATCCATTCACTGCCAGCCATCTTCCTAAGCTCGTCGGTCCATCGAGCTGCGGGGCGTCCTGCACTACGTTTGCCTTTCATCGGTTCTGCGACAAATATGGCTAGCCCACTGCCACTAAAGCTTGCTACATATTTGGACTATATCCGTTATATTAATTTCGTCAAATCTCCCCAGGCGTGGACATGAAGGACACGAAAGACGCGAACTTCACGAAGACTCGTTCCCGCTCGCGCTCGCAGTCCGCCGTCGCCGCCAAGCGCGCCAGGGCCGACTCGCAAGCGAGGACGCGCTCCGTCAGCCGCCCCGCCAGGGACGAGCAAGGGGTTAAGGATGTTGTTGTGAGTATACTCGTAGAAGGATCGACAAACCTAGGAGTATACTGCGGGATAACTTGCTTATCCTGCGGGGTGAATTGGTTGTACTGCGGGGTTACAAGAGAGGGCGCGCTCTGTGAGCCGCCCGGCCAGGGAGGAGCAAGGGGTCAAGGATGTTGTTGTGAGTATAGGAGAATCGAAAATCCTAGGGGTATACTGCGGGGTGGTAACTTGCGTTTTACTGCGGGGTAGCTGGGTTATACTGCGGGGTAACTTGCGTTTTACTGCGGGGTAGCTGGGTTATACTGCGGGGTAACTTGCGTTTTACTGCGGGGTAGCTGGGTTATACTGCGGGGTAACTTGCGTTTTACTGCGGGGTAGCTGGGTTATACTGCGGGGTAACATGGTTAAACTGCGGGGTAGATTGGTTACACTGCGGGGTAATTTGGTTATGCTGCGGGGTAAATTGGTCATACTGCGGGGTAACTTGCGTTATACTGCGGGGTAGCTGGGTTATACTGCGGGGTAACTTGCGTTATACTGCGGGGTAACTTGGTTATACTGCGGAATAACTTGGTTACTGCGGCACAAGGAGTCAAGTTCTTGTGAGTATAGAAGGATAGGTTGGTTATACTGCGGGAAAACTTCGATAACTACGAGATTACTTGTTTATACTGCGGGATAATTTACCTAAACACTGCGATAAATACCTTTTTTATTTAAAATAATTTGGGTGGTGTAAGACCGCTAAGTTTAAGTTTATTTGCAGAAATCAATCTGGTAAATTGTTTTTTATAATTAGGGATAACTTTTATACTTTAGGGACAATTTAAATACATCAATAATATTATTTACAACCGTTATAGGCTAAGCCGCGGACACGTCTCATTTACTAGCTGTTGAAATAATATAAAAATAACATTATAACATAGACTGCATATTATAACGTAGAGTGCCTTAAGTTGTATCGTGAGTTGTCTAAAGCCCGGTTCCTATATCCGAGAAACGGTTGGTTTTGCTAACGGATGGTAGGAATTGTCAACTTGACATACTCAAAAGCGTTCCTATAAATGACGCTTCGTCAAATTTTATAGGAACGACTATAACGGCTCGTTACTTTTGACACCAATAACATCAGTTGCTGATGTACACTTACGCATAGTACAATATAGGAACCCGGTGTAAGCGTTTAGTTGTGACTTCTCACGATTCAAAGGCTGGCTTATATCTAGGCCAATGGATTAGCCTAGCTATCTAGCGTGATAACGTGCCAGCCTTTTGGTTACTTTTCCCTTGGAACAGCGATTTCAGTCAGATATTTTATTTGTAGGATGTTTCCTATTTTTAAAATGTCTGGCTGCCTATAATAGTTTAGTTATTATATTAAGGGTTTTATTTTTATTTGTAAATAGTTGCATAAGTTTTTTTTTGTGTAAATATATACTTTCTAAGGCCTACAACATAGACTTTAATTTCGTTTCAATTCAATATTGAACCAAATTAAAGTACCTGCATATCTAAAGTATTTTTTAAAAATGAAAATTTTACACAACGTTTAATTTGCCATAAATGTCTATAATCTATATATCATTTGCTAATAAAAAAAAATTCCCGCAGATGGCGAGAAAAGTCAAGAAGATGGCCCACGTGGCGATCGCGAAGAAGACAAAGAAGATGGGTCTCAAGGGAGAAGCGGATCGCTTCATCGGCACAAAAATGCCGAAGCATCTGTTCGCGGGCAAGCGCGGCGTCGGCAAGACCGACCGGCGGTAGACGGAGATATTTATCTAGATGTTGGATATGGCCATGTTGGGCAATGTTTAGCGGAGATATTAAAAGATTTACAGTTATTTTCAGCAAAGGGTGTTTATATCCAGATAGAAGATATTGGGCGATTTTTAATAGAAATATAGACAGATTTCAGTTATTTTTAAATTTACGGCTGTCGTAACGATCGAAGCACTGACCTATATGAACCCTGGACTGTATGTTGTCAAATTTAATTAGTGCCTATTGGATTATTGCCAAATGTAAGGCAATTTTTAGACAGGGATATTGACAGATTTTCAATTATTCTTTAAGTTAACGATTGTTTAAACGGTAGAAGCAATGACCTATGAAAACCCTGGGCTGGCTGTTGTCATATTTTAATTCGTGCCTATGTGATTGCCATTTTGGTAAGGCCAGTATACACCGTGAATTTTGAGATACCCGAGAAAATTAACTAACATACTCAGATATCGATATATATCGAATTCGGCGAATAAAAAAATTTTTTTATGAGAAATTTATTTAATAGGTCCCTAACATTCCTTAAAAAATATGCACTATAAAAGTCCTGCTAATTCAAATAGTAATCATTATCATTCCAACATTAACGGAACCAAAATCCACCTAATTTAGTCGCGTAATATTGGCGTACGAAAGGAATAACTATGAATTATTATTTTTTTCATTCATAGTTATTCCTTCCGTACGCCAACGCCGTACGCCGTTCCGTTTTTTTTATTCGCCAAATTCGATGTATATCGATATCCGAGTATGTTAGTTAATTTTCTCGGGTATCTCAAAATTCACGGTGTATAGGCCCTCTTCCGGGCAACTTACATACGTTCTAAAAATATAACTTTGCCCTACCACCGCTCCGGGACTACATATCGGCTGGTGATACTGCCGTAACCATAAACTTTATGATTTACTACAACTTCTGTAGTTATTATTGATTTATATTTCGTATTCAAAGTGATGAGTTTTCTGTTAAACAACATATTTAATAAGTGAAATAAAAGTTGTACAAATATACATTTTTGTTTATTTATTTCCAAACAAAGACATTCTTAGGGAAAATATTTAATTATATCAGTTATTCGTATAAATAAATGTACTATCTTTGTTAACACTACATTTGGATACTTAACTGTCTCGCTTAAGTTTAATGGTTAAGTTAACTTTAATAAGAAAAGGCTGTAATACCAAGTAACTAATAAAATACGATTTATACAGGGTTATTTGAAATAAATCAACAACCTCGCACGACTAGATAGCTAACATCATAAACAACAATATTTGTTCTACGGGTTTTATCATAACTCAATACATTAATTAAAAATGATTTTTCCAAGCTTTTATTGTACTGTCGTGACATTTGTAAGTCTATGTTAGGCGACGCGCGCGCCCCGCCCGATGTGAAGCGCACAGAGATAAGAACATCCAGACGTAAAATTATATTGATATTTATTTTTATATGAAAGTAAAATATGTCAAATTATCTAGTCGTAGAACACATTTTGTTATGTATGATGTTAGCTATCTAATCGTGCTAGGTTGTTGATTTTTTTCAAATAACCCTGTATAATTGCGTTTTATAATGTAGTGTTACACAGGTGTCATGTTACCATATAAATACGTAACGAACTATAGGATCTCATCCCGGATGGTGTTCACAATCCATTGTCGCAGTTCGTGCACGCGCGTGTACAGGCCGGGCAGACGACCGCAGCCGGAAACCGAACCCACGGCCACTAGAGATCCGTTTGCAACCACTGGGCCGCCCTCGTCGCTCTGCGAAAGTGGAATTAATAAATAAATATTGGACAACATCACATACATTGCTCTGATCCTAAGGTAAGTAGCTAAAGCACTTGTGTTATAGAAATCAGAAACAATGACGGTACCACGACACCCAGACCCGAGACAATATAGAAAAGTTCGTTTTCTACATCGACCCGACTGGGGATTGAACCCGGAACCTCAGAGATGGCGGCGCCATTTAAAGACGGTGCTCGCCTCTCGGCGACGGAGGTCGTCAATCAATTTAACTTATGGATTCACTGTGACAAGTTTGTGTTTTTTGACACAAACAAATTTACTAACAATAAATTTGTATTAACGGGCGGCTTTTTACACCTGCCATATAAATTAAAAAAACAAATTGCTACTTTGTTAGCATATAATATTAACAATTTATTATATAATAAAAATTCAAACTGTGACCAACGTATTAGTAGTAGTACTAATTTAAATATTATTCCTGTGACAATCTCAAATAATTTAAACTAAGAGAGCAGACAAAAGCTAAGCCTACCTTTAATATTGTGCACCAAAATATGCAAGGCTTGGCTGGCAAAGAGTTAGAATTAGCCTTATTCTTACAAGATTTAAATGTACATGTTCTATGTTTAACAGAGCATTGGATAAATCAATATGAGTTAATGATATACATTGAAAATTATAAAATCGGCAGTTCGTTCACAAGGAAGTCCACTACGAGGGGGGGGTCACTTATACTATTAAATAGCGAGTTAAACTGTAAAGAACGTAAAGATATAGTGTCACTTTCGATTGAACGAACTATTGAACTAGCATGTGTTGAGCTAGAGCAGTATATAATAATAAGCGTGTACAGCTCCCCATCAGCCAATTACCAGCTTTTTGAATCCAATATGGAAGAGGCATTGAAAAAAGTCTGTAGTTCTAGTAAGAAAATAGTTGTGTGTGGAGATTTTAATATCGATATATTAGTAAATTCACCGAATTCAACTCGTTTTCTTAATCTTTTTTTCTTTTCTTTAATTTAATTAACTTATTTAATGAACCAACAAGAGTGACTCCCACAACAGCAACTTGCTTAGATAATATTTTTTGCAATAGCAATGTAATAGATAAATCAGTTATAAATTATTTAAGGTTTGACCATAGTGGCCAGAGGGCGTCGTTTGAGCACCATCATGTCCGAGGAATTATAGATGCTGTCTGCAGGCCAATAACCGTAAATAGAATAGACCGATTTAAAGAAAAAATTTGTGATGGTATAGATTCATTAAAATCTAGCAGTTGCCATAGTGTTGATCTGTTATATGAGGATCTTTTTGGGCTGATTAAAAATGAATTTGATAAAATTTTTACACAAAAAAAAATTAAAGCAAATAAAGTCAGGTGTAAGTTTAATGAATGGGCTACACCTGGTATTTACAAAAGTAGAAGAACATTATATGACTTGTATAGTCTAAAAGCAAACACTCAGAACCCACAGATCATAGATCATGTTAGAAATTACTCTAAAATATTTAAAAAAGTATGTGCCACTGCAAAATCAAACCATCTTCGAAATATTATTTTGGGTTCTGATAATAAAGCAAAGGCCACATGGAACATAATAAATAAAGAAACATGTAGGCGTAAACAGAATGATCACACTTACTCTCTTAAAATTGGGGATAAAATAATTAACTCACATGCAGAAGTTGCAAATGCTTTCGAGGAATTCTTTTCAAATATAGCTCCCTCTACAACTAAAGAACTGACTTCTTCTGCTGAACTAGCTGAATCCCTTCTCAAGTCGGGTGTAGATGAGTGCAAAACTCCATTTAATTTTAGACATATTAATCCTGATATACTAATAAAAACTTTCAAGGAATTAAACATGAAAAAAACTGAGGACTTATGGGGGATCTCAGTCAATATTATCAATACAATTATAAATACGATAGCCCCTTATCTTACAATTATTTTTAATAAATGTATTGAAGAAAAACAGTTTCCTACTTTGATGAAATTTAGTAAGATAATTCCTTTATATAAATCAGGCGAGAAAAATGATCCTTCAAATTTTCGACCAATTTCAATTTTACCAGTACTTAGTAAAGTTTTTGAAAAAGTAATTTTTAATCAACTTTTATCATACTTTGTCCTCAATAAATTGTTACATAAAAAACAATATGGCTTCACGAAAGGTAGAAGCACTACAGATGCTGGAGTTGCACTCTTGAAACACGTGTTTGATGCTTGGGAAAGTAGGCAGGACGCTTTGGGAGTTTTTTGTGATCTTTCTAAGGCTTTTGATTGTGTGGACCATCAAACTTTACTGAAAAAACTTAGACACTATGGTGTTTCATGCGATGCCTCAGATTTAGTAAACTTTTATCTCACAGGCAGAACACAAAAAGTTTGTATCAATGGAGCTGAGTCTTCTGGGTCGCCTCTTACTATGGGCGTGCCGCAGGGTTCGATATTAGGGCCTCTGCTCTTTCTAATCTACATAAATGACCTTCCATCTTTTACGAAAGACCTCTGTGAGACGGTGTTATTTGCAGATGATACTTCATTGATTTTTAAAATCAAGAGAGGTAAAGACTCATTTGACGATGTAAATAATGCACTCTCGCAAGTATTGCATTGGTTCACCACCAATAATCTTATGCTCAATGCAAATAAAACAAAGTGCATCAAATTCACAATGCCCAACGTAAAACTTGTCTCGACACATATAACTGTAAAAGATGAACAACTTAATACATCTCGTTCCACTACATTTTTAGGAATCACTTTAGATTCCCGTTTGCAATGGGGTGCGCTTATCGAGACTCTGTCGGGAAGACTTAGCTCTGCTGCTTATGCCGTGAGAAAGATAAGACAACTGACTGATGTTGAAACGGCAAGATTGGTGTATTTTAGCTATTTTCATAGTATAATGTCATATGGAATATTGTTATGGGGCTCAGCAGCAGACATTGAATCTATATTTGTACTGCAAAAGAGAGCTGTACGGGCAATTTACGGCCTTGGACCCCGAGAATCCTTAAAAGAACTGTTTAAAGAAATTAATATACTAACAGTAGCATCCCAATTTATTTATGAAAATATAATGTATATCCGCAAAAACCTGTCCTTATTCCTTAAGAAAAGTGACATTCATAATCTTAACACCCGAAATAAGAATAAACTTGCCGTTCCCAATTTCAGACTGCATAAAGTGGGTAATTCGTTTATGGGAAAATGTATTCGCTTTTTTAATAAATTACCAGCGTCTATTGTAGAACTGCCCCTGTTAAAATTTAAATCGCATATTAAAACAACTTTAATGAAAAAAGGATATTATACTGTAAATGATTATATAAATGATAAAAATATTTGGAAATAAATACTGCCCTGCTCGCACAGGTACATTTATCTTGTAATGTAAACTATATACTATTTAAAAAGAGGCTGACAATAGTGACCGAGTTTCTTGCGCTACTTCTTCTCGGCGCTAGCCCAAAATTGTCCCGAAGTAGTGGTAGGGAAAAAAATATTGGACGTGTAAAAGCGCTTAGTTTAAGCCTATTTACAGAAATAAATTGGTTTCATTGGTTTCATTGGTTTCACTGGATGTGTATAAATCCTGAGAGAGGCGGTAACTTTCGAATTCACCGTCACCAGCGATGATTGCTACCACTGAGCCTAATCGATTCACTAAGAAAAACGCAACGGACTCTCTCTAAAACTCGACTTAGCCGTACAAACGAACATAGCCTCTATCTTGTTAGTAAGAAGGTTCATATTATTTATCGTTGATGAGCGAGTGCAGCGACGAAGTGAGCACGGTTTTGTTTAGAGAATCGACAGGTTCTCGTCGCTCTGCGGAATGACTGGGTAAAGAAAATGAAATTATATTTAGTGCGTCAATCATCAGTTAGATAAAAAATGGACTCTTCTAATGGATTTTTTCTATTGTCAATTAACAAATAAATAACAAAGATAAACCTGTCAAAATTCGGGAAAGGGGCTCGTGACGTCACTTCTAAGTAAAAAAAAATCTAGGCGTGACGTCATGCGTCATGACAAAAAAAAATTACGTGTCCAATACTTTTTTATAATCTATCAGTTAAATGAAGAAAAAAAGTTAGTCGTCATCCCTAATTGGGAGCATTCCAAATATGCTGCTTTGGAGACCGCGTATGATTTTGTGCCGATCGCTGTGGAGACGGCTGGGCCCTGGGGTGATGAGGCACGCGAACTTTTCAAGGAATTGGGACGAAGGTTAAGAGATAGGGGCAACGATCCCCGCTCTGGGTCCTGGTTAGTTCAACGGGTTTCCATAGCTATTCAACGTGGTAATGCTGCTAGCATAATGGGGACCTTTGGATCGATCGGGGCGCAGAGTGGGGATTCGTTGTGGTCGAGATGAGCCACGGAGCACCTGTTTTGTGTATTGTATTGAATTTTTATGACATTTTATATAGAATAGTAAATGTGACGATGCTTGTGGCTGAATTTATTTGTAATTCTTGCATGTGATTTTTCTTTTTAATAAATATGCTGTAAATATTGGGATAATACTTACTTTTTTTGTTATTTAGGGCGTCCTGGTCAAATCTCAATTTTAACATAGACTTGAATCGTAATCTAATTAATCCATAGTAAATTTATTGTCTTTGATAACTTACTTCCACTTCCGTTTTTTCTTTTACCTTGGCTATTGGAGTCATTAGAAATGTGTGAGCTATTGTCACAACTTATAAATAATTAATTGGAAATACAGTTTCATTTATATTTATTTGAAGGGTTTTAATTTATTAAAACAAGCGAGTGCCCTTTATATGTGTATCTATATGTCCAAAGATAGACTCAGAAACATTTGGATAAACCGCCATCTGCGACCAGTTCAGACCAACCTGTGTTGTATAAACCAATATTTTGATGCTAGGACCTTGCCTAAAACCTTACGATGTATCACTGAGGAGGGGAGGGAGGAGAGGTATTAAAAGTGGTCAAAAAACGTAACTTATTAAAGGACGGCCCCATTGGTAGTAGTAAAAAATACAAAGGTATCCATCTCACCACGCAATCCCCTCGCTTCTCCCCAACGGCGCCCGCGCAGAGCATCCGCGGCGCTATGATGCGGCCCAGCAGGCCTTGCTGGCAGTCAGCCTTGCGTAGCACGGGCACTGACATCTCTTTTAGAACACCAGGTAATTCCTTAAAAAAAATTGTTGTCAAGTCGATTTACGGACGTTAATTATACGTGATAACGTCTTCAGAAAACCTTGATGCTACTCGGACGCATCGGCCAATGGAGTGTAAGAGAGATAGATGCCGAAAGTTTAGGCCGATCATGCCTCTCTATGGGTTGTTCCGCGCTCTCGCTCGCACGCGTAACGTGACATACTTTCGTGCGTGCAGCCGGTCATCGATTTATAAGACGTTATCGCGTCAATAAAACATGATGACTCACAGGATTGTATACAAGTCATGTCATCATTATGACAGCCTATTGCAATAGCAGTCCACTGCTGGAATTACTTCCAGCAGTTCCAGCCTTCTAAAGACGCCAAAGAGCACGGTCTTTCCCTCCTTTTTTAGCCACTGCCAGCCATCTTCCTAACGTCGTCGGTACATAAAGCTGCTGTGAGTAGGTCTTACTTGGAGAAAAATAGGCCTTTGTCAAAAGAGGCCACCCACATACGCTTGTCGAGACAAGATTACGTCATAAGTACCCAAGTGATAAAAAAGAACTTGTCTTAACTCTGAATTATCATTTCGTCTACTGCTGAACATTGCTTCTTATTTTAACAACATTAAAGATCTTAGTGAGTCGATTTTGAGCAACAAAGGTCGCCCACCTCCGAGAAAATGCAACAAAACTTTAAAATTAAACATACTTATAAGTTAGCTGTATTTATTACCATTTTCATTCCCCACCCAACCACGGTCACCACATCACCAACCCTAACAGTCTTCCCCAGCTGGATTGCCCCAACTTTTGGCCCAAAAGCAATCTCGTCAGCCAACTTCACAAGCCCAATGTTGTAGTCGCCGGTGTGTAAGCAATACTTCTTGTGCGTGAGGGTAGTTGCTATGTCGTATAGTTGACCACCTGAGAATAGGGTGTCGGTTCCTACTAGGGCTTTGGTGAGGTTTCTGAAAATGATAAATAAATTATCCGACAATCACGCCGTTAAATTAAACTAGACCGAAATTTGACAGAGATTGTAGTTTAAGGACTATGGCTAGTAATTTAGTTAATCAGTACCTATATAAATAAATTATTACTGCTGAATTAGTAACTTTTAAACTGTCGCGTAAAACGTAGTGATATAATTAATACTCCTTGCTTTCGCGTTGCTTAATTTATTATATTGTGTGTGACGGTACTTGGCGTGAAAATAATAATATGAGGGTAGTGGGGAAATCTGCCTCTCATACGGAGTTAAGACATATTCACTGTTCCAGTCAGCCTGTGACCACGGTCGGTGTAACCCGGTCGAAACGTCACGCAAAGAAAAGGCAACAGTTTACCTACCCTATTATTATTATCGCGTAATTCCCGTTACAGTGTGCTTTTTAATTCATCATATCAGACTGTTGCAGTCCACTGCTGGACATAGGCCTGCCCTACGGAGCGCCACAGCGCACGATCTCCCGCCCTTTGCATCCAGTCGCTGCCGGCTGCCTTCTTCAGGTCATCGGTCCATCTAGCCGGGGGGCGTCCTACACTACGTTTGCCCAAGCGTGGTCTCCATTCGAGAACCTTCCTGCTCCACCTCTCGTCGGTTCTGAGACAGACATGGCCAGCCCACTGCCACTTCAGCTTGCTACATTTTTGGACAATATCAGTCACCTTAGTCTTATGTCGTATGACCTCGTTCCGCTTTTTAATTACTGCTGAATTATTATGGTATCTATGACGTGTCTTGCACACCTACTATCCTGACCATTGTGCAGGTTACGAATCACCAAGCAAGCATCTACGGTGACGACAATAGTTTATTTTATGTAACTTAGTTTTATGTATCAACTTGTGTGTAGGCTTAGGTATTTAAGTAAAATTTTCGCACTATCACTCTGCACCACTTTTTTCTATCTTTATAGTTGTCTTGTCTGGAAAAGACTACTCTTAGCGATAAACCGCCCGAATTGTACATCTTTCTGTAAACATCAACGTTTTTTTATGGTGTCATACAGAGTATATCATGTATTTATCTAGTAAGCAATTACGGAAGCAGCGTACGCTATTTAATATACTTAACGTGTTTCCCTGCAACTTACATTCTTAGCCCCGAGTCATCAAGCAAGCAGCTAGCAGCAGTCAACAGGAACCGCTGGTGCACCACGCTGGCTCCGCACTGCTGGCCAGGGGCTGAGCCCTGAAGAGTCGCCATGAACGGAACCGACTCGATCGACACTGGGCTAGTCGCCTTCGTCATGTTTACAGCATGGGCTTTAAATAACAATAAATAAATATAATGTAACACTTGAAAAAACTCGACCGGCTTAGGAATTAGGTGGGATCCGAATTCACGACTCATCCCATACCGGGCGAATACTTTTCCTTGCTTGCATCTTGAATAGACAAAACTTTAAATAAATAAAAAATACTTACGCTAGCAAGAACACAAATGTCATGATAAATAACGTAATATATTATGAAGTATATATATTTGCAAAGAGCATCTTTCAACACATCTAGAGCGTTCGGTAACAAATTATCGACCGGTAAATCACGTGATACTATATCGGGTGTAAAAAAAGGCTTCACCAAGCCGAATACCACATATTCTACGTATTATTACGATCATTTTTTTCTTTTACACTATACCTGGGAAATGACGGGTTACAGAGTTATTGACAGTCAAAGTTACAATTTTTTTTCAAAAAATTTTACAAAATTGACTTCTGTTTGATAATACTAAACTTTTTTACAAAGAAACATGATAAAAATTTTCAGTGCTTCTTTCATAAAAGGCCTTTAAAGGGCACAGCCGGCAATGAATCGTGCGCAGTGCTCTCGCGCCACCCGCTCGCGCCGACCGCTTACACACACAGGCATAGTCTGTGGCGTGCGCGCTATACATTGCGGGTTAGAAATAAGTTATTTTTTTGATACCCAAAAATGAAAGTCATTTCCCAGCAATTATTTTTTTTGCATTCTACTTGGTTTTGTGTATAGAATTCGTGGTTTAAGGCACTGATCAAATAATACTACGTAGAAGATAGAGGAGTAGGAATATCGAAGAAAGTAAACGTCACTTACTTCAATTGATTGGAAACTTTTTAGTCGAGTGACAAAAAAAAAGAAAAGAAAAAACTCAGAGTGAGATACTTAATAGTGATGTGATGTCTGATGACCGTAAATGTCCACAGGCTATATAATATCGCATAGATCTAGACATAAACGAGATATCGATGCACTTTAATCGATAATCGTTAATCGATACTTTATAATCGGTCGGTAGGTAGTATGCGCTGTATAGTAGCTATCAGAACCTGCAATAATAATAATAATGGGTACTTTACAATAAAACTGTAGTTAAACGAAAATTTTATATTTAAGAACTTCAAAATAAGAAATACACTTAGTTCAGTCCCAGAAATACAGATTCATAGTCTCAGATTATCTTCTCGTTCTCTTGTAGCTGTAGCCGAAAAGGTACTTTAACAAACAGATCCAGAAGGCAAAGATAGTTCCAATCAATTTTATTGACTCACATAAGTACATCACAGAATGTCATAGAACCTCAGAATAAGAAATACACGATTGGTCCATATATCTGCATGAACAAGAGTTTGAACTCTTTCTGCTGTTTTAATTTTATACAGCTTTATACAACTTGTATGAGCACTAAATGTAATTTAAAATATATTTCGTGGAAATTCAATTCAGAATTTAATTTAATTTAATGACTTGACACTTGACAGACGCCAATGACACGCCGAATATCTTTTGACAAAAAATAAATACAAAGGAGTATTAAATCTTATAAAAAAGTATGTACTGTTCATTAAAAACTTTTTGTAAAATCAACCATGATTCGATGATATAAGGCACTACACACAGTGCACAGACGAAGGCACAGGGCGGAACAGAAATGTTTTTACTAGTAATTACCACAAATGAATATAACACATCTAAAACATAAACCATTAAACTAAAAATAATAAATTAAAATCACTACCTTTTTTAAGCGCGGCTTATTCTACTGTTGTAACGTTTATACCTAACACGAGTTGGATTTAGATGTCAATAACGCTTAGTTTGGTTCGGAAAAGTAAAAAGTGAGTGACAAAATCTACTTACTACCATGGAAAAGCACAAAACAAAGTTTATTATAATTAAATAAGGTATTTCTACATACATACATACATAAACGTACCTACCTTCAAAATCCAAACCAGCGCTGATTATTCAGTGATTATTGTTTTTAACAATAAATATTGATTATTTTGATTTTAATTAAGTGTTTTATTTATATTTCTGCTAGAAATTTTCTTTAAATATGTTTTTACTACGTGTGGATATTAAGATCCTTGGGAGAGGCATATGTCCAGTTAAGTAGTAGTCTATTTTGGATGAAACGATGATGACGACAACCCAACATTTTTTTGAAACTTTATGAAATTTTCTAGTGATTTAATATATAATTTATTAGTGATCTCTTTAAATTTGTTTGATTTAATACTTATTAGGACAAACCTATTATAATACATACAAAATCATTTATTTGGTACTAGACCAGATATCTCCATGATTTTTGGTGATTTATTGTGAAATTGATTTTTTATTGTTTGGTGACTACATTTTGGAGACAAATCTTCTATTTTGCGGGCAAACCCTATTATTTAAGAAACACAAAACTAATTAAATCGGCGATAGCTTCAATGATATCCATTTAAAAATAGATAACCCACTCAATAACGAATACTAAACAAGTTTAGCTATGTACTTGCACTTGAACTTATGCTATGTTTAATTACACATTAACCCTTAACTATCCAATATGCTTTTGTAACGTAACTGACCAGTAGTGTCCAACAGACTCATTTTAGAAATGTAAGGTATAATGAAGAAAATAAATTTATTTTGAATGAAAAAGACAGTATGGTGTATTTCAGTAATGTTTTTATGCACTTATTTACTTACAGATATTACAAACATACATACATACTACATACATACTACTAAAACCCACTTCAATGTTGTTATGGGAGACTTCAACGCGAAACTGGGCATGAGAGGCGATAATGAGCTGAGAGTGGGGCGATTTGGATATGAGCAACGGAACCCTAGGGGACAAAGGCGTTATAATGCAACGCGAAAGTTTAAATGATTATAAATAAAATACATATAAACTTAAAGTGCCAAGCTTTTATTTTTTTTACTTTAGCCTGTCCCGTTGTCTGTAATCAAATCTTGCAAGGTAAGCAAATTAAATTTGATCCACTTCCTGGTTTCCGATTGAGCTGAAATTTTGCATGCATGTGTAAATCGAATGACAATGCAATATTGATTGTTATGAATGTGGATTACGTCTGATTGATTAGATGATGCCAAGGTGAGCACGTGCCAAGGGCTGAATTGTATGAGGGTGTAAAAACATTTCATATCGCTAACGTTGCGTCTCAGGGTACCAGGGCGAACCCTGTTCTACTGAAGCCCTTATACAATGGACCCCTTGGGGGATGGACCGTTTTTGTCCTATACTCGTGGGAACAACATGAACAAAAAATATCGAATTAAAATACTAAAAAGTTAAAAATAAAATTAAAGAAAAAAAAACTATTTTAAAAACAAGCTTTTATTATTTGTTAATAAAATGAACTAAAAATTTAAAAATAAATTTACCTGATGAGAAAAATACCTTTATATAGGTAGCATTTCAAAAAAATAAAAGCGTGTTTCATTGTAATTGCAGAAGAAAAATAATGGTGTATAACCTAAATGTTGTTTAGTGTTCCATCAAAATGTAACACGCTTTTATTTTTTTGAAATGCTACCTATATAATGATATTTTTCTCATCAGGTAAATTTATTTTTAAATTTTTAGTTCATTTTATTAACAAATAATGAAAGCTTGTTTTTTAATTAGTTTTTTTTTCTTTAATTATATTACGTATCTCTACCACTGAGTCTTTCGGCAGCTCGTACCTAATCATCTTTACTAAAGAAATCTTTGCATACAAGACTATTATCAAACGTTCTCTACGAATGGCTACAAGGCATTGTTTTAATAAACGTATTTTATCTTAAAGAAACATGACCTCCCGTTTTTTAAGCACATAGGAACTGAAAAACATGGTGGGATTTCGATTCTTATAAAATATTTATTGTATTTAATTAAGAAATACAAAACTTCAACACTTCAAATATAGGGGCTCTGATACTTGTGACAGGTTTCTGGACCTGACGTCTCGGAGCTGCCACCTAGTGAGCGTCATTTCAGAAAACCCTCATTAAAAAACTAGCATTTTTTTTTCTTATTTCACCCAGTACTGGTTTACGCCCCCAGTAAATAAAATAACTGACTGGTACCTCGTAAGCGCCACTTCTGCCTAATACACTACGAAATACGTTCTGAAGACAAATCGCAGTATTATCTATTGACTCCTAAATGTTAAGGAGTTCTGTGGCCTCCATCATCAGCTCAGCAGTATGATATGCATACTAAAACCTTCTTCAGAATGTAACAAATACTTTTCTGAAAACCGCATCAAAAGCGGATGAGCCAAACGCGAGAAAATCAAGGACGTTTGTCCGCGATTTAAATACATACATACAAACATACGGGTCAAACGGAAAACCGTCGTTTTTGAAGGGATTCTTGCGGTTGCTTACGGATTCCGGCAGCGTATAGACCGAGCCTAAGGTCGTTTTTTAAAAAGGTTCTAATATCGGCCGGAAACAGCTTATTATAATCCAAGCCTTACAGATATGATAGATTACGTTATCAAATCGTGCTTATTATGGATGGGGCTTCGACACTTTTTACTCGTTCACAAAAATTATTTTATTCATTCACATCATTAAATTTTATTCATTCAGCCAGGTGACGGATCTTATTAACAATACTGGCTACGCTTAAGAAGCTATAAAAGGGGTAGAAAACATCTGTCATGGCGTCATCGAAAGTAAGTCGAGCTGACATTTGGCTGTCATAGAAATCTCAATAGGCACTGACGTAAGGCTGGTTTAAGGCTTCGTTAAGCCTTTTTTTACACCCTGTATAAATCGGTTGTCAATTTGCTATCGAAGAATTCTGAATCGGGAGACTGGCACCCATCGTCTTCAATGAGAATTAGCGCAAAACTACAGCAATCGGGTTTTACGCCAAATTACACACAGCTACATTGCATAGTGCCATAATATACCTATAATTATGGTGTAGAAAACAATAGCAAAACAACTTTATCTTATACCTAATTTTAATATTCATATTTTCCAAGAGATCCCAGGCGTATTTTTTTAATGCAATAACTCACCAAAAACCCCGTAATATAAACAGAGACAGCTGAAAACAGCAATCTGATAAAAACATGGTTCGCGAACTGCCATTGCTGCTGTTCAAATATCACTGTTGTTACCCCCATTTTCCCTATTTTAAATGAGCTATATCTTATCTAACTCGTAACGATTGAATAACTATTTAGTTTAATTAACTAACTTTCGATTAGATTGGATTAATTAAATATATCGATGTATTTTTTATTCACTAGCTGTTGCCCACTACTTCATTCGCTTGGTCTAAGTTTATTCATAATCCATCTCATTCAGAGTGCATTTGCTAGTACGAGTTTAAAGTTATCCCTCAGTATTAACGGCGGTTTAGCAAAAATTGCATTCAGAGTGACAGACTACGCTTCTTCCCGGTTTCGTCCCGGGGTTAAGGTTGAGATAAAGCTATTCATTTTTACCTGCCCACGGGTAAGTTTAAGGATGGTTTAAGACTTGTTTATGATATATTGATCTGTGGTCTTTGCGCCTGTCTAATATAAGCGAGTTAGGTATTGATAATTGTGAAAATGGACGATTTTAACGAAATCCAACAATACGAAGAAATGTTTGAGTATTTTCTGTCCCGGCAACCGAGAATAAAAGAGAAAGGAAGGACCCATTTAACAAATCTATCTTATTGATCTTTCTAAACCGTTATAATTTTCCTTTATGTTCATGAAAAGCACTATCATATAAAAATAAATTAAATAAGTTTTTAAACCACATACCAGAAACTACCATTTGTGATTGACTACCAGCTGAGTGGCCATTGGCACATGATAACTTTTTTTTCAGCGAGTGATGCGACAAACAGAACTATCGAACGTATTTTATCGAAATCATTCACTCTTTAAAGTCGTTGCCATTTTATTCCTTACTTCTGGGGTTAGTATAATCTCTAGTTTAAGTGTCACTCTAAATATCAAAATTGATAAACTAAATTGATTTTGATAAACCACAGTTTTACGCCAGTTTTATAAAACGTCTCTGAATGAGACGGATATGTATGGGCAAAATTACACAAAGCTTTACAAGTTATATCGTGTATATTGTTCTGATGTATAAGCTATAATACTGTAGTTTCATCAAAATCCATTCGTAGGTTTTTGCGTCAAAGAGTAACATACAACCATCCATCTTTTGCATCTTCACAAACTTTCGTATTCCTACAGCTTTGCGTAAACTGTTGTATTATTTCCACTAAGTCGGCATGTTCGTTCGTTCATTCAATGTTTGATAACCATTGTAGGATAAAATAAAACACAAAATTAGCAAAATGAATGGCACATTTAATTAATATTATCATTTTTATAATTAGACCTTTCTTGTATTATAATCATTTTTAATCTATGCATTTGAACTGAAAAAAAAAATAACAAATGCTCTATGATACAGTGTCGGCTGCCGGTGTTGCCACCATAAGAGGAAAAAAATAACAAAAAAGCCTCATTTTGTACACAATCTCCAGGACGTGTATAAACCTACCATTCATGTGAACTGAGCATTGCCTCAAAATAAATTACGGATTTACAAGTACCGATTACAAAAAAAATGATTCCTTAACATTTACGTAGTCTTACGTACAGACAACAAAAAAATTAATAATTAATTAATAAGAAAAAAAAACTTAAGTTTAACCGCTAAATGGAAGAGAAGGTCAACTAATCTAACTAAAGGGGCTCCAAGTAATGATTAAGTAAGTGTCACTTATTAACTATTTTTATAGAATACTAAAAAAATATTTTGAACTTTTCAATTATGGACTTGTGTGTATGTGTGGGGGGAGGGGGGCAGCCTGCGCCCGACACAGGCGCCCTTGACATATCAGTTGATATATTTGACAGGTAACTGACAGATCGAGCTGCATGACATTCAGGCGATGACAAGTTCACGTCATATCATAAATACTGATGCAGCCATTCAGAATTGTACAATTGTATAAATGCATTATAAGTTTTTGTTGGAAATATATGTTTTGTATCTGTTTATTATTGTGGTATCGCCAAATATACAAACTAATATGATTTGACGTCAATTGTGCTGAATCATTACAGTCAAAAATCGACCTTATTGCCTATATAATACAGGTTAAATGAAAGTAAATTATCTAAGTGGGTAGTTCGAAACAACTAGCAGTATCGTACTTTTCTCGTAATATTATTACTAAAGTACGTATTGTAATTGTTTATGAAGAAAAAAAAATACTATTCTCAATTAAACGCATCAACAAATATGCATTTAGAAAAAGACTTAGCTGGATTGTTTATGGCTATAACTAAAAAGAACTACAAAATTTAAGATCACATGTTATGTACTGTTAATCTCAAATAAATCATGTTTAATTCGTTTTGTAAATCATCGTCTGCAGATTGAGTGAGACGACGCTCTACAAAACCGAAGATAGTCGATTTTTACCGAGGCTCTTTCTAAAAGTCGAATTATTTCTTGGCGAATAATTAAAATAGTATTTTCATCCTCGAGGAAATATCAAAATATCCACAAACTTAAAGTATCGGCACTGTCATGAAACGAATCACTAAATAATTTAATACAAATAATCATGTCAGCCACATTCCTTTTAAATAACCAATTATTATATTGAGCTTCCAATTTTTTTATTTTATTTACAATAGAGTCAAATTATGCCTTTGTAAAAATATGGAAAGACATAGCTGTAAACACTAGAAGCTACCCTTTGGTGTTGCCAGAAAATAGTTAATATTTTCTACTAAAAATGATTTTTGTTAGATTTCAGACGGCAACTTGGAGTATTTATTATGTAAAACTAGGTTGGCTTATAATGTTTAAGCTAAGATAAATCGATATTAGATTGCAATTCATCATATAAAATGTTACCACATGCAAAATCACTATACATTTATTTAAATTCATGCATGCATGCGATTCTTTTCACCATCATATGACGAATTACAACCTGATATAAGTTTTAAAACAAAAATATACCACGATTTCACATGTCAACCAGCTACCAAATAAATCTAAAATATATATCCATACAAAATAATACTAAGAATAGCTTTAGATCGCCTGGATCTAACGATAAAAATGTAGATTTGTCAAAAAAACAAACGAAATATATGTCAACGAATTTCACTGGAGTTTCGGTACAAAATAGCGAAAATAAAAACCTTAAGTACATCCTTAAGTTAGCAGCCACTTTTCATTTATAACATTTCGATAGTACGTTTTGTATTTGTGCAAATTAATGTTACCACTGGTAAAAAGTAGCCAATATTATGGATGAAATTTTGTAACTAGTTTGAAATTCAACTAGTTTTTTTTTTGCATAAATAGTTGTAGTATTAATTAATCATATTTAATCCCCTTACTAGTTTGAAATGCAATAGCTTTTATTTTTGTGCTACTAGTTATAGCATTAATAATATTTAATCGACTTACTAGTGCGTAATTTAATTACGTACTTATTAAAATTATATTTGCACAAATACGAAACTATATCTGACCGCATTCATATTAGCAAATTCATTCAAAAGAAATCACATTACAATAATGTTACAGTGCGATTCGCAATCCATCACCGAGCTTTTATTGTCAAGCTTATGAGTAGGGAAACAAATCTGTTTTGCCCGATAAACAGACCAGTGTGGAGGCAAAGATTTGGTGATTTTTATAAAACAAAAACAAATTTCAACCCCCGAAAATGGACTCAGAACCGACTTAGAACCTATGCTTATGGCAGCGAAAAAAACTTCTTTAAAATCGTAATTAAAAATATCATTTCTCATAAATCGAACTATAATATACCTATACATAAACGTATTTCTATGGCTAATATTTTACAAAATTCTGGATTTCTCCCATGTCCTTGGTTAAGACAATATCTCCTTGAAAAATCTCATTTTTTTCATCATGGCGTCTCGTAGCGTTTTGTGGGCGTTAACCGTTATATTATTATAGAAAACTATAGCCTATTTGCTAGAAATATACACACTTATGCACTATAAGTCCGAAATACATTTACTACGCACTGCTCGTGGGGTCTCTTTGGGATCGTTCACGCTTGACCAATCGAGTGAGGAGACGCTACGTCCTTTGATATGTAAATAATTAAAACATTAAAATGAAGTATTTGTAGTTTTACTAGTTCCTCGATTGAATTAGTTACAAGTTTTATATGCACAGTTAGTTATTAATAGTTTTTGCAGCTAAGAAATCTTTTGAAATGTTGAATTTGAAATGAAGTTGAATGAAAAAAGAAATGTAGTGTCACATTTGATCAATTAACTAGTAAATCTACAACGATTCAAAACCAAACTAAATCAAAGTAAAACGCATTGAATTAATTCAAAAGCGTCTCAGTTTCACCACTGGGTTTATTATGTATCTGTACGCCTCGCCGCCAGCCATGTGTGTCCACTAGTATTAATATAAAAACTATTCCCACTAGTTGATAGGTTAAAACTATTTGTCAAATAGTTTAAAACAATATCACTTGATTTTTTCATTCATAAATTCTGTGACACAGAAAAACGTAACTCAAATATTTATTTTGCAATTGATTTATAAAAATAATGGTAAAAATACCAAAGATAAATAAAATAACAAAACTTAATAAAAGTTTAATTGTTTCGAGTTACGCTTTTCTATATTTAGAAAATGTTTGTAGAAGTATGATAGCAATTACATTTTTATAAAACGATTTTTAAACAGTTGATATTGTGTGTGTAATAAATAGTATTTAAAATTATAACCGATTTGTAAACTCATATTTTTCTAATTAAAAATGTGTTAAATGGTTAATTTACAATTTATATCAAAATAACTTCATGAAAAAAAATTTTTTTCTTAATATCAATGATTTATCATTATCATACTAATACAAAAGTGATTGTACAATAAATTGTAAACTTCTTTACATAAAGTCCAATAGGTTTATAATCTCCCGTCAAGAAGTAACGTTTAACTTAAATAACTTTAGACAAAGACGCGTGATATCGCAGTCATTCGTAAATGGAGTCAACGACATACTATGATATAGACGGCGCTCTTAAAAACCGTTTAATTTATAATATCTTCCTAATTACTTTTTGACGGGTACATATATCCATAAAACATATAAACCAAGTCTACTCAAGTACTTTTGGAGAAAACTAAATGCTAGACTAGCGCGGTGTAATTGCGTACAACGCCATCTAGCGAACGATGTGGGACTCTCATGCCGCCTAGAAACCATTAACCCGAAACACTCCTCATGTACTTTTGCAAAAAACGCAATGCTAGCGCGGTTTAATTGCGTTCAACGCCATCTAGTTACCGATATGGGACTCACATGCTGCCTAAAAACCAAAAGTATCATCAAGCGATATCAAGTACTTTTGGTGAAAACGCAACGCTAGTGCGGAGTAATTGCGTCCAACGCCATCTAGCGATGCGGGACTCACTTGCTGCCCAGTAGAAACCAAGTCTCATCAAGTACTTTTGGAGAAAACGTAACGCTAGCGCGGAGTAATTGCATACAACGCCATCTAGTGACCGACGCGGGACTCACATGTCGCCTAGAGCCGGCTAGGCGCGCGGCGGGCGAGGGCTGGAGGGGGCAGGGGTGGGGGCGAGTGCGGGGCGCAGGGGGGGGCGCGGCGGTCGCTATTGCGGGGGCGGGCCTGTGGGAGGCTGCCCTGGTAGCTGGCCCATGCCCTGTGGACAAACGAAGGATGAGAAACACTGCAATATTAAGAAATTACACTATAGTGCGCAGGATTCAAGTTTTAAGACCCACTTGGCCATTATTAACCATTCCAAACTTAGCCTAAGTGCCTAACTAAAGTTTCAAGAAGTGTTGTCCCGTATTTAATGTCATTCTGCATCTGTCAGTTTGTATTAAAAAGGTCGTAACAAACTAGCATAGTCATTTGCTAAAAGTACTACCGCTACATAAAGATTTACTGATAGTATTACTAAGGGTAGGGAGAAATAGAAAGAGTAAGACAAAGAGAGGGAGAAATAGAGTGTGTTAGACAAAGAGAGGGAGAAATAGAGAGAGTAAGACAAAGATAGGGAGATATGAAGAGAGAGAGTAAGAGAAGGATAGAGGGAGTAAGATAAAAACAGGAAGAAAGGGAGAAACAAAGAGAGAGATATAAGTAAGAGAGCTCGCCACTGACCGGCATGGGCTGGTAGTGGTGCAGCGGCGCGGCGAGCAGCTTGGGCGCCTCGTCCGCCTTCTCCTCCTCGCGCCGCTTCAGGCACGCCGCCTTCGGGTTCAGGTTGCGTTCTGTAAGCAATTACACATTATACAGGGTGTCCGAGAGAATAGGACACTCCTTAAAATCACGTGATCAGCTGGTCATATACAACAACTTTTTCTATTGGAGTATACTTAGTCGCACACCTCGATGATAATGTATGGAGC
Organism: Anania fuscalis; assembly: GCA_950371115.1. NCBI lineage: Eukaryota > Metazoa > Arthropoda > Insecta > Lepidoptera > Crambidae > Anania > Anania fuscalis. Next base: position 8,406,521 of record OX493353.1, on the reverse strand, counting down.
ACCTGAAAATAAAACCACGATTTCGATGTTGCTCCCAGCTTTTCACGTGGTTTTAAGGAGTGTCCCATTCTTTTGTGCACCCTGTATAGGGCTATTTGTAAAACATCAACAGGACTACGTGTAGCTAACAACCTAAATAACCACATTTGTTTTACGAGTTTCTAAGACATCATTTATTAAATCTGACACCTTATTTTAGGCCCCATTACCTAGCACAGTATCATTATTCGAAGAATCAGATTTTTGTTTGCTTCAAAACCAATAAAAAGTTAGGCAGTTGAGTCCGGTAAGCAATGACGTCAAAGCTTGCTATCACCATACAAATTATAGGGCAGAGGTGCGTTTTGACAGCACTAAAAAGTATGTCAATTGATTGGTGGTGTCAACTAGCCTATTAGACACATTTTACCATTGACGTCAGTCTGGTTTAGTGGTTCGCGTTTCGGACTACAAAGCCTGGCGGTTGCGGGTTCGAATCCTGAGAGGGGCAAATGTCAGTGTGATGAGCACGAGCATTTGTACCTAAGTCATGGATGTTTATAAACATATTTAAGTATGTTTATCCATTATTTAGTCGCCATAGTACAAGCTATGCTTAGTTAGGGGCTAGATAATTGGAGTGACTATGAAAACTATTAAAAAAAAACAAATCTTATGGTTCCAAAAAATTACTATTACGGGAATTGGTTTTCTGGTAAAAGTTGCAGAAAGCCGCTGGATGCTGGCCGCTTCAAACCGGCAGATCTGGAAGTGAGGAGGCCTATGTTCAGCAGTGGACGTCCGCCGGCTGAAATGATGATAATGATGAAACTATGACTACAACTGACCTCGCACTTGCTGTTCGAGCGTCATGATGACCTCGACGGCCATGTTGAGGATGCCGAGCTTCGTCTGCGGCTTGTCGCTCTTTAGGTGCGTCATGCACATCCGGCCTAGCTCCTTAAGCGCTTCATTTATATCTCTTATCCGTATCCTGGGGGAATAATCGATCATCAGTTTACTGTAGCAGAATACTGCTTTCAATCTAGACGGTTTGAAACGGACTGCTACCAAAGAAAAGGGATTTGCTTAAAAAGAGGCTCTGGTCACCAATAAAAACCAATTTATTTCTGTAAATAGGCTCAAACTAACCTCTTTTAGCTAGCTAGCACTAATAGCTGTAGTATAAAACATACAACAAAATAAAGCCTCCACCACACTAGGGTCATTCGAGCGTCGGCGTCGTGGCAGTGTCTAATCAGCGTTAAGTAAATGTTTCTGCGCGCGCATTGCGTCAACACTGATTGGATGCTGCCACGACGTCGTTGGTGGTTGGTTGGTGAATTGGTTATGGCTACTGTTTTGGAAGAATATAGCTAGCGGGCAAGACGCTCGTTCGGCGCGTTTGCTATATTAAGTCCCTTAATGTTTGGTAACGTCCGTTTTGAATCGTCAGAATTAAAAGAGCCCTAATGGCTGATACTGACTAGCGTTACGGGGCGTAATGTAACATTCAGACCGAGCATCTTTTGTTAGGTCACGAAACAAAATCCGTATCAATTCTCGCTTGTTTCTCCGTACTAACTGCACGAACGCTCGCTTTGTAACATGTTATATTCGCCCCATAAAGCTGGTCAGTCGTTAGTTAAGTTTTGATGGGTGTCGCACACTGATCAGTCCAGCATCGGATCTGCAACGCCTCGCCTCGTTTGTACCTAATTTTTTGCCTTTGTAACAGAACGCACCAGTAGCGAAGCGAAACGAAAATGTTCAGCTAGGAATTTCGCGGCGTAAACCCCAATATTTCAAAACGCGCGACTTAGCGAAGCCAAACGCGTTTAGTGTGAAAACGATTAAAAAGATATATAAATAATAGCGGCATTTGTTTTTCAGTGTATCTACGTTGCCTGCAAGCTTATTTACTGCATTAATGTTTTCTGCTTTTATTGTTTAATGTATTTTAGAACATCATTCGACACAATTTATATTGTGTTATGAATAAACTGAACTGAATTGATCGAGGCATTACATTGGCGCCGTTGCTTTAGTGATAAGTGTGCGACCATAAAAAATAAATTCAGGATATCATAACCATGTGGACATATAAATTTAATAAACAGATAGAGCCAACAAAATGTAAAAAATCTCCAATTTCAACTTATTCGATTATCAATTATCAAACTTCAAAATAAATTAAAATTTTGAGCACAGTATGTAAATCGCCAATTCATTTTCTTTCCTGAAATAAGAATACTCACATAACTTTATTTTATAACGTAAAAATACCTTTTGGTCGGTCTTAATAGAATTAGATGTCCTCGTCTTTTCTACTATGAGATATATTATAGCTTTCGTCTAGCATTCTAGATTAAAAATCATTAAGACATTTACTAGTTACAATTTGGAAGTAAAAAAAAAAGTGTAGATGTTTTGTTAAACTTTCAGAATCCATTTTCTATCTTCCATCATCTCTTATTTACTCTCCTGGTAGTGATGTTTATCTAACAACTTTTCATTTATCTCTTATCTCTCTCTCTTACTTTTTATAGTCACATGTCTTATAGAATATATCTATATTTCTACCGTACCGTTTCGATCGTTTATTGTTTTCTAGTGTTCCTTCTAAATACATGTCATAAACTTGGACCTAGTCTACGAGTATATTAATAGCTAATTATAATAATCTCTTTTTTGTTTAACCTTTCACAACCTTTATTCACACACTGCGCTCTATCCTATCTTTCTCTTACTTATTTCTCTCTAGTGCATTGCACTATCTTATAACTTTTATTCACACACTTCACCTATCTATCCTATATGTAACTTACTTATTCCCTATCATATCATCCTATCTTATATCCCTCTCTCTTACCTTTCCCTAGCGTTGTTAGCTTGCCGCCTCTCCTTCTCCCGGAGCGCCTTGGCCTGTGGATCTGCTTCATCGTCGCCTTCGTCCGCTGACGAGCAGCTGCCAACACTGTGCACGTTACACGTACGTTGGTATGGGTAAGAGAAGGAGAGATCTCTCCTGTTAAGTATTTTTAGGTTTTTGTAATGCTTGGAATTTTTATGTGGATTGTTCTTTCAATGTTTATTAATTTATATTCAGCTTAAGGGTATTTATTTATTTATTGTGATTTGGACCATTTTTTTTCCTTTACGATTGAATAAACCTTTGTAGTAGACGAAGGAATTTGCCATTTGTCCTTGTTTTTTATACTTTTTTTTAAATTTAGTCAATGGTACAAAAAAAACTGTTATACCATACCATGTTTTAGGTCGTTGTTTACATACAACTTGGCATCCAATTTTTAACTCCTTTAAGAATATGCAAGTATTTTATCCTGGCATTACAAAAAAACCTTTAAAACTTAATAGTTTCGTAACTACGCGTCCTTTCAATAAGACATTCTCACCCGACACAGCGCCGCGAGAGAGAGAGCCGCCGACCTCCTAGATAGAAAGAGATAGTGCACCCGCCACAAGCCATCATGTTAAGTGCTACTTTGACAACTTTACTATTAATAATTATTATTTAAATAAACTGTCAGATTTGATAAAAACATTAACATCAAACAACTTTCATAAATAAACTATAATAACTTTTAAACTATGACAAAAAAACTAATGTATAGTTAACGAAATCATAAAAATAAAACTAAACGCTTAATAGTCCTCCCCTCTCCTAATTGCCATGCAGAAACGCAGAAAAGTAATTAGTTATGTCTTAGTAATGATTATGGTATTGATTTTGGTTTAGTGCCTTTGATTTCACAAATTGAAAAAGGTATTTAATTGTTTAAAAATGTGCTGTAAAAGATTATTTCTTCCATTAACATTGTTTTATACCAGTTACTGTTATACTATTTATTTATTTGTAGCGTCAAAATTAAAATACTAAGCTTATTTAAAAACGGTAAGTGATTTTTTAGTGTAAAACAAACGGTAAAGTTGTCAAAGCGTAAAATGTGTTCAAGGTATTATTATGAAACGTTGTTTGTTAGTTACTCTAGGAAAATGCCTTGTGGGATGTTTTATAAAAGTACACAATTTCTATAACATTCACCATGATATTGTAATCTTAATGTTACAATTGAAACATACAGCAACAACACTAACGTTACAATCATAACTTTATACGTTACAACTGAAACATTTCTAATATATCATGTAAACTTAATGTTACAATTGATACTTTAAATGTTACAACTGAAACATACAATTTTAAAATTTAACATGAATCGTGTTACAACTGAAATTGGGTAGTTTTATTATGATTTTGATATTCACTTACCTGCTTAACCCTATAATAATGGTTGAAACACGGAAATGACACAGACATATGACAAAGTATAGAACAATAGCGCTCATGGTTTAAAACACTTTGACGATTTACATACTGTGACCCATTTTTCGTTGTTAATGATGAAAAAAAGCTGAAACATAATGTTAGTAAATTATTGGAGATTTTTTACATGTGCCATTTTGAATTTTATCGCAAGGGAATAAGATTAGAAATGGCGGAAACGGTAAAGCTGTGTAACTATAAACAAAATTATAATTTTGTTTGTTTTCACACAAAGAAAAAATCACACTAAAAGAAGAGATGTTGTCAACCTTTTTTAGACAGTTACTTAATATGTTTTATTTTTATTTAAATGAAAATAAACAGATTGATTTCAATTTTACTAACAACATCACTTCAATACACCAATAAATGAGCGCGGTAGGAGCTTCCAATATTCCCAAATAACTTTTCAAAGATCTATTCATTTCAAATCTACCCACTTAAATCTCTCTACTATACCTATCTCTTAATATAGGCCACATTTCCTGATTTTGTTAGCATGTATTCAATTAAAACTAAACGTTTTATTGCTATCATAATTTCTTATCTCCTTTCAACCCCAAAACACATTAATTAATCCACCATTGTATTTAACAATTTTGTAGGTGTTTTTACAACTTTCAACTGTAACCACAGAATTCATCCCAAATGACCTAACCCCCTTTCATCCGCAATCAGACAATTTCATCCCACATTACCTAATCCCCATTCCAACCTCAAAAAAATGCATCCCCACCCCCCTTTCAACCTTTAACACAAATTCATCCCACATCACGTAATCCAATTCCAACCCCAAACAAATTCATCCTACACTACCTAATCCTTTTTCAACCCCAAATCAATTTCATCCCATCTAACCTAACCCAATTTTTCCTCATTTTAACCCCGACCGCGCCCATTCAACCCGTAGCCCCCCACCTCTCTCGGACGTTGTTGGCCTGGCGCCGCTCTCTCTCGCGCGCGGCCTTCGTGTCGGGATCCAGATCGTCTTCGTCGGCTGATGAGCAGCTGTGCAGCGATGTACTTATTAAAGGACAAGGTGGTCGGTTAGGGTGGTTGCTTGTGGTGACCAAGACTCAATGGTGGGTTGGAGAATTGACTATGTTTGTGATTCATTAGACTTTAGAGGATTAGGGAAAAAATATAGCTATAAAGCTACTCTGGGCTATTACTAAGCTTAAATGTCTATGTGTCTGTTTGCCATATTAACCTCTGGACTGGTAACAGATTAGAGAGTCAAAAATAGGCAAAATAATCAAAAATAGAAATTGACATGTCATAAATACTTTTTTGAGAAAAAAAAGGATTTTATGTCAAAATATTTCCATTATGAAATAACGAATGTTAATATGTGATTTATGTCGTAAAAGTATCCCAAGATATAAATCTTAAGGTAAAATAGTGCCAGATTAAACTGAATAAAATTTGAATAGGATCAAAACAGAATCGTAATGTGGCCTAATGCCTGTAGTTAAAAAGTAATCAAAATACTGTTTATGACTGAAAATGGGCAAATCCAAAGTGAGATTTTTGTTTCTTCCATTGTCAGTCGCATTACAATAGTAACAGTCATATTCTATTACGAGAATCCTATTTTTTATATTAATGTTACTGGGACCAGATCGAAACAATTTTTGACTATTTAAATTTTGTTTTTAGCAATTACCATGCTAGGTTTATCTAAGATTTTTAATACTTGAAAAAAATCATTCGCCTCAGGTGGGATCCGAACCCACGTCCATCGCATACCGGGCGAGTGCTTTACCACTAAGCTACCGAGACGTTAGTCGACTCGACGAAATCTGTCAAGTGGTTCTCGCTGTCAAAGCCAGCGTATTCTGATCAATGTTGCGGTATATACTACTACCGTCACGCTGGCTTTGATAGCGAGAACCACTTGAAAGATTTTGTCGAGTCGACTAACGTCCTGGTAGCTTAGTGGTAAAGCACTCGCCCGGTATGCGATGGACGTGGGTTCGGATCCCACCTGAGGCGGACGATTTTTTTCAAGTATTAAAAATGTTTGACTACTTTTGAATTGCGTAAACTCATACCAAACCTTATACAAAAGGTAATAATGACGAAACAGATAATATCTAACTAGTTCTATAGAAACACAATATTAGTCAATTTTCCAACGATATCAACACATGGATACGACACTGAGCCGTAAAGTGAAAGTATACGTTAACGTTAGATTATTATAGACATGATAAGACATTACAATAATTTAAAAGAAAAAAAAAACGTAACCAAAATAACAAAAAAATAATCAACAATACAGGGTGCAATAGAAATATAGGTACATCTAAACTCTTTTGAGGTTTTCGATTTTACCCTGCATAAATATAATATTTTTTTAATTTGCCAAAATTGTAAACAAAATATCTAGGTAAGAGCCAATGAATTTTAATTTTAACTCGCATTCCAGACGGCAAACTTAGGCAGTTGCGTTCGACTCGAATTGAATGTTCGAAGCAACTAAATTGTGGGTGTTTATAAATGTATTTAAGTATGTTTATCGCCATAGTACAAACATTGCTTAGTTTGGGGCTAGATAAGTTGAATTAGATTGGAGAATTTAATATTATTACTGAATCATGCGCCATCCATCACAATGCTAAACATGATAGTATTAAGATGACGCGGATAAATTGGAGTTCAATATTATTTTCGATTCAGCTAGAATGTAATTGCAATAAATACTTTAACAATGGCTCATATGATTCTTGTAAATTGCTCTGTTAAGACAATACTATAATTTTGTTTACAACAAAAGCAAATCATAGTGACGTTACCTAGGAAGCAACGCATTCATATTCCCCATAGCACCCGTGCCGGGACCGTCGGCCGGGAACCGGTCCTCGCCTTGCTTTCTATAACTAAAACGGGCACACGGTCACGGGAAAATCAAGACGTATAGGGTGTTCACACCACACACCACTAGATAATAAATGATTATGTTGGTGCCACAGTCGAATTGTACAATTGGATGTATTACATAACGTTTAGCCGTTTTGAATTGCAGAGGATGAACGTTTAGCCGGATTGTTATTATGATACGTTCTACAATACAGCGACCCGTTTAGCGCAGATTGATTGAACAAGTTGTATGATAAGGTAATTAAATAAAAATGTAAGAAAAATACTATTATAAGGTATTAGTTTTCCATAAAAGGCGGTGTTTAATGAATCTTTATACAATTTCTTGACATGTTTTTTGCATTGGAATCATGATTATTATTAACACTTTTATTGACACAGTTTCAAGTTTTTAACGCACAGTGTTTAAAACAAAAACTGTGAATCACCTTTACCAGCCACATTTAAAGATATGAAGCGCTAAATAAAATACGTCCGACATTCTTTCAGCCGTAATGCAATAAGGCTAGACGTCAACTGCATATTTTTTTCTAAATGTGTAACCATGTAATACGAAGAATTTTACAATTTGGCTGCGACATTGACACCACCAGTCAATTTTACTGACGTGCTTTAAAAGAGGATGTCAAAACGAAATATTCGCATGGTGTTATCTCTAAGTAGCTAATATTAAATGGTGTCAACACCTTCATTACTTTAAAACATATCTACGACAAGCTTGATTCCGCGCGGCCTCTCCATTGAATTACCTATCCTTTTCTCCCCCAAACTATAAAAAGAAACAGACGGATTCTGAATTCTTGATTGCATTCGTTCATAATTTAATAACTAGATTCGCTACATCTAGGATCATGGTCAAGTATAATCCGACTAGAAACGAAAAATAAGAATGCCTACACGGAATCTAGCTTAAAAATGTATTTTAAATTGGAAGAAATAGTAACAATATCTGACATTTTAACTTTAATTTTAGCAAATTTTTACTACAGTTAATTGTCAGATATAATATAAATCAATTTTCTAGTCACCCTGTATTGCTAATTATTAAATTTATCAACCTTCCCGTGACTCAATGTTTATATTCTAATTTAAGTACATAATGTTTAAATTTTTACAATCAAGGTGCAAAAATATGTTTCATCCTGAATCACTTTTAATTCAATAGATAAGGGTTTTCTTAAATTTAGAGATTAAAACGACTCAAATTTGAGACATTTTTTTACACCTAAAAATTAGATTGTTAGTAGATCAATAAGGATGTATAGACTGTGTATGGTATTGGATGAGTGTTTAGCTAATGTGTAACTCAATGAGAGTTCATACATTTTTGAACACAATGAGAAAGTGGATGAATGAGCTAACGTATCATACATAATGTTTTGTACTAAATGAGTGTGTATTTATTCTGTTTGATACTAAATGAGATTGTATAGATAGTGTGTGGAACTCCATGAAAATGTATAGCCATTGTATTATACTCTATGCGAATGTACAGATAGTGGGTCGAACTCAATGAGAATGCACAGATAGTGTATTATACTCAATGAGAATGCACAGATAGTGTGTTGAACTCAATGAGATTGCACAGATAGTGTGTTGAACTCAATGAGAATGTACAGATAGTGTGTTGAACTCAATGAGAATGCACAGATAGTGTGTTGAACTCAATGAGATTGCACAGATAGTGTGTTGAACTCAATGAGAATGTACAGATAGTGTGTTGAACTCAATGAGAATGCACAGATAGTGTGTTGAACTCAATGAGATTGCACAGATAGTGTGTTGAACTCAATGAGAATGTACAGATAGTGTGTTGAACTCAATGAGAATGCACAGATAGTGTGTTGAACTCAATGAGAATGCACAGATAGTGTGTTGAACTCAATGAGAATGCACAGATAGTGTGTTGAACTCAATGAGATTGCACAGATAGTGTGTTGAACTCAATGAGATTGCACAGATAGTGTGTTGAACTCAATGAGAATGCACAGATAGTGTGTTGAACTCAATGAGATTGCACAGATAGTGTGTTGAACTCAATGAGAATGTACAGATAGTGTGTTGAACTCAATGAGAATGTATAGTTAGTGTATTGTTTTCGATGAGAATGTAGAGTGTATGGTACTTACTATCTGCGGGCGCGCTTGTTCCCGGGCGGCTTGGCGAGGTCGGCGGCGGAGCCCGAGGACGAGGGCTTACTGTCCAGGCCGGAGTCCGGGGGCTCTTTGCGTTTCTCTGAGGAACAAACATATCATTGATAAAGTAAAAATATAAATAAAAAAATATTAGACAGCTATTTATACATTGCTCTGATTCGATAGAAAGTAGCTACCAAAGTAATAAAAGTTAAAAAATAATGTTTAAAACTGATAACCTAATTTAAACTAAACTCCGATGCCTGACGTTGAACAGGCAGTGCCTCACTGATGAGTGCGGCGGGCGTGTATAAGCGTATAGTGTATATACTCAGTACCAAATGTGTATATACTCAGTAGCAAATGTGTATATACTCAGTAGTGAATGTGTATATTTTCAGTAGTAAATGTGTATATACTCAGTAGTGAATGTGTATATACTCAATAGCAAATGTGTATATACTCAGTAGCAAATGTGTATATACTCGGTAGCAAATGTGTATATACTCAGTAGCAACTGTGTATATACTCGGTAGCAAATGTGTATATACTGAGTAGTGAATGTGTATATACTGAGTAGTGAATGTGTATATACTGAGTAGTGAATGTGTATATACTAAGTAGCTAATGTGTATATACTTAGTAGTGAATGTGTATATACTCAATAGCGAATGTGTATATACTCAATAGCAAATGTGTATATACTGAGTAGCAAATGTGTATATACTCAATAGCAAATGTGTATCTACTCAATAGCGAATGTGTATATACTCACTGGTGCCGGGCAGCGGATGGCGCTCGAGCTTGACGGGCGCGTCCGCGTGCAGCGCTCTGCTCACTGCGCACAGACAGACAGAAATAAATATAGGAAGACAATACGTCAAAATTAGTTAACGTTCTTACTTGTGGCGCTATAAATGGGCACACGAAATTAGCTATCATTTGTATGAAACATTCAGTACATATTTATTTCAGGTCAGTAGATAAACTTTGAAATTAAAAGCGGCCCCTTGGTCATCTTCTATAACATTATGCTTTGCGCCTTCGCGCAGGCAGAGACGTAAACCTGACGAGCAGTAACAAAGGGAAACGATGCCATTGTTAATGGTACCAATCCGATTGATCGAAAACTGCCGAAGTCAGGAAACCTTCAACGCGAAACATTTCGATACATTTTCGTGTTGTAGGCTCGGATAATTTTATCAGTGACGAAAGAATGCACTTTAGTCTATGCTAATAGAATAGAATACAATAGAATAGAAAAAGATTTATTTGACACACAGAATACAAAAGGGAAAAAAAAAAACATTTACAGGATAATAAAAAGCAATATGTGTCAAAAATAGCAAGACAGATCTATAAAGTGTAAACACTTTTATTGCAAAAAAATATCAAAAGTATGACAAAAGTAAAATCAGGCGGCCTCATCGCCAAAAGCTCTCTTAACAACTTAACGCAGAATAAGTTGTTTGCTTTGTTATTTTTTTTTTAAGTTAGGTAAGAGTAAGCCCAGCTCAAGTAAAAAAAAAAAAAAAAAGGTATCAATATTAAAACGATCTTTTTGACAATCTTTAAGTAAAATAAGTTTTTTCTTTGCTATAAGCGCAGTTTGTTAAAGCTAATCTATCTCTTGTATCCTCACCTGCAGCGGGCTGATGTGTCTGGTGTGAGGGGTGCGCGGGGTGGGGGTGGGGGTGCGTGTGGGGGTGGGGGTGGGGGTGGGGATGCGGCAGGTCGGGCGGGTAGAGGTCGCAGGCCTCGGCGTGGTTGCGCAGGACGTTGATCGCGTCGTCGAGCCGCTCCTCCATCCGAGCTCCCTGTATTGCGAATATATTCGTTGAGAAGATCGAATACGGTGAAACCGAATAACAGTTTAGTACTATTCAATGACCAAAGAATTTTTTCAAAGCAATTTTTTGCTCAATTATTATTATTATCAACAAATACAATACTTAGTATTCTCTATTACGCTTTGATGGCATAAGCGTAATTTTATTGTTTTAGTCACGTAATATTGACAGGACTATTTAGATTTTCATCCCTTTCAACCTCTAGCGAGATAAGATTCAAAATTGTGAACTACAACCTTTTCACAAATTTAAGCTTTCAAAAACACGGTTCAAGCTTTATCCGTAACAAATTCGATCAAAATCAGTTCAGTGATTTTAACCTGAAAGCGCAACAGACTAGACAGTTACTTTTTCACCTATTAAGCTTTTACAGTTCAAATCACTTCTCTGGTTAGTCTAATCCATGATTCAACAAGTGGCAGTTATTAATATTAAACATAATCCAGTAGTAATACCAATTAATGATATTAAAGCCAAAATTACAGCAAACGCATGCTTACTCTAATAAATTGAAAGTTAATCACTATAATAACACTAATTAAAATCATGTTGTTGAGAGGGGGCGAAAATTTATAAAGGATTTTTTATCATGCATTATTGAAAAGAAATAATTACATAATAGTGTAAAATAAAGATTAGATTTTGTGTTTTCGATATTTCTTTTAAATTTTTTACCCGTTACCCATAACATTTGTCCGTAAATATTTAAGAATTTATTTATTTTTAGCCTTCAAATTCAAACATTTTTATCTCCTTACACCAAATAGTTTTCATATCCGCACTCCAAATAATTTAACCCACTAACACCGATCAATTTCATCCCCTCATACCAATTTTTTTTATCCTCGTTCAACAATTTCATCCCATCCCGCCAAATATTTTCATCCTCTCTCAACAACATAATGAGTAAAGCCAGCAATACTCACGACAACATCGGAATGCTCCCGCAGGAACACCATCGCCTCGTCGAGCTGCCGCTGCTCGGCCGGCGCGCCCTACGGACCGACTACGTTACCAACGGTAGGGGAGCTGGTCACCATACGATTGGTTGAAACGACGAAGGGTTCAGAACTAGCCATTCAATTTTAGAGGCAGAATCCTAGTCCGAGTATAAACCTATAGAATGTCAAAATAGAAAGAAAAATGAAATAATTGGGAAGAAAATTACAAGTTATACGTAAAAGCTATCCATTAAACTTTAGGGACGGAAATCTTAATCGAAGTAGCAATAACCGAAGATAAAGATCAGGACATGAAACGTAAGAAATTCTACCCAAAATATGAAAGTCCAAATATGAATAGAACACCCAAAATGGTGAAAGATTCGAGTCAAAATAGTTTTTACTATAAAATATCCGGCTCGAAGGACCAATTAAATAATTGAGAAGAAAATTACTTAGTTGTTGGTATAAACTAGCTATAAAATTGTAGGGTTAAAATCCTACTTAAAATACGAACAGCCAAAAATAAATATAACTCCAGACAATATACGGTTTATATCCGACTGGAAAGAGCAAAAAATAGGAAGAACGTGACCTTTAGAGTTCCTAGTAAAAATATGATCAGTACAGTATATGACTTTCGACAATTTACGAAATATTCCATGCAAAAAATGGGAACTATAGTATTTTTAGAAGCAGATCTCAGTTAAAATATATAGAGCCGAGGTTTTGACTGTAAATGGCATATTGGGGTTGAAGGACAAGTAAAGAATTGGGAAGAAAAATACTTATAAAATTATTGTTGGTTAAAAAATAGCCATGAAACTTCATGGTAAGAGATCCTAGTGAAGATATGGATATCCTAGTATTAGTATCCAGATAAATAATGAAATATCCTGTTCAAAATGGGAAGAATTTGAACTTGTATTCAAGTAAATTGGTTCTTTTGAGCAAATTCGTAAACGACAATCAAATTGAGCTGAAATTTCTTCCAAAAATTATACGCCTTGACCTACAAAATCTATCTCTAATTTAATAAATATCTAATGAAACCAACAAAAGGGTGACTATTCCAGTCTTCAAGGAAGCTAAATCATAAATGTTTTTATTTGGCATTACTTTTTCAAATTGAATTGCATTACAAATTGAAGGCTTGTTTTTTACTGAGACCAGAGAGACCAAAAAGATCAGACCGATGATGTTGATAAATTTTAGAAATACCGAATATCAGTCTAAAAATTCTTGAATCTATAAAAAGGCAATATGAAATGGGTCGAGAAATTCAGGCAGGTTTAAAATTAGTACAAATTCAACAAAGAGACCGAAAACTAGGTCTAAAATACAAAATGTTACTAGAACTCAAAAAACAAACTACACAAACTACAGCTAAGAATATTATGGTAACGAGCTCCACACTACACGCTTAGTTAAATACAAAAACACAAATCAAATATGGCAGGAATTAACATTTTAACCTTAAGCAAGATCTTCTAGCTTTGTTTGGCATCATAAACCGTTGTTTATGTCTGTTAAGATCGCTTATTTTCGACCGTGAAAATGAATTCGTGCCACATTTTGGAAAAAACACAAAATAATCTAAAAAAAAAAAAAATAATAATGAAAAAGCAAATTCATTCTTTTAAAAACACTTTTTATTTTAGTAATATTAAAATCTGACATGGAAATAAGGTCAAACTAGAAAACAATAAAATTGTTGATATTTTGAAAACAAAATGATTTATTTACATTCATGCATGACTCATGAGCCACATGCTCTACAAAGTTTCAAACGAAAATCTTTTGGAAAATCGTATTATTTACAATAGTAGTGTTTTGTGTTGGATTATTGTCAGTATTTTTTTAATTAGCTTATTACGTAGCCAATTCTTGGCGTCTCTCAAATTTCATAATAGGTGTTATTATGTATACACGTACGTGTGTGTTGTCTATTTTGTGTATCGTTGTATTAGTGTGTTTATTGTGTTTTTTAAATTGTATGTCGTGTTTATAGTGTGGCGTGTATATAGTATGGCGTGGATATTGTCTGTCGTGTAGGTTGTGTCAGTTGTGTGGCGTGTATATTGTGTGGTGTGTATATTGTGTGGCGTGTATATTGTGTGGTGTGTATATTGTTTGTCGTGTAGATTATGTGGCGTGTATATTGTGTGGTGTGTATATTGTGTGGCGTGTATATTGTGTGGTGTGTATATTGTTTGTCGTGTAGATTATGTGGCGTGTATATTGTGTGGCGTGTATAGTGTGGTGTATACATATATACTGACCATGTTGGGCGGCGGGAAGACGGCGACGTGGTGCCCGTTGGGCAGCGGCGGCGCGGCCGCGGGCGACGCCACGCCGGACGACACCCAGTTTGATTGCTGCACAAACATACTCTTATTACTCAACTATCTATTCATCATAGCCGTAAATATTGAACAACATAACACACATTGCTCTGATCACAAAGTAGCTAAAGCACTTGTGTTACAATCCCCGGCATGGATGTTGAGCGCTGGGCCAAAGATTGGGGATCGCTTAGCGCATCTTACTAAACGGTCATAGTATCAAGTATAACGATCAGGGCATAAACATTTTTTTATTGTCTTTCAATAAAATATTAGTATAAGAAATTGAAAGACTGTTAAAATATAACGAAAAGGATAAAAAAGGTTCTTATTTTTTTATCTAGCATTTTAAATAAAACATTCGTTCACCATCCGCGGCTGCCACTCCGGCCGTGATTGGTCGTTAGCTCCGCGCACACGCGCCTCTGATACGATGATCGTCTCGTAAGATGCGCAAAGCGATTCCCACTCCTTCCCCCAACGCTCAACTTCGGTCGGGTACTGTATAGTTGCTTAACTTTCTTATAACATTATGCACATTTGAAGTGCGGCAATATATCTGCCAATTATCCCCCACCTATCCGTTATGATGCTGCACAAGGTGAATGGCGCCTTAACGTTTGCTGAACTGTCGCATACACAAAAATAGTGTTACACTTTGGATTTAGACACCAATCACGAATTATTCTAAGACATAATTTATTAAATTTGACACCTGATTTAAGGTCCGATAACCCGGTACATTATCTTAGATTTGAAGGATATGATTTTTGTTTGCTGTAAAACCAATGAAAAGTTAGGCAGTTGAGTCCAGTGAACAATGACGTCAAAGCTTGTTATTTCCATTCAAATTATAAGGCAGGGGTGCGTTTTGACAGCAAGTAAAAAGTATGTCAATTGATTGGTGGTGTCAACTAGCCTGTCATAGTCCGCCTTTCGTTATGTTATGTCTGTCCATGGCCTGGTTTACTAAGCTGTCACATTAAAAAAAAATGCGGTGCCAAAATATGCGGTCACCCATCCCCACCTGTCCATTATGATGCTGCACATGGTGCAGCGCGGGCGAGTGCTTGAGCGGGTAGAGGCGCGCGTGCAGCGGCGGCGGCGAGTGCACGGGCGTGGAGGGCGACGAGCCGTACGACGACAGGCTGCCCCCCTCCGCGCCCCCCACACCCGCCCCCACACCCGCCGCCACCCCCGGGGTCGACGCCCCCCCGCCAGGGTACATCTGCAATGGGGATAACGGATGTTATACGCTTAAGGCCTCCCACATTAGCGTCTTTCAAGCGTTGTCGTCTCGCCAGCGCCCGATAAGGCGCCGCGTGGACGGCAGCGTAAATCCGGCGTTCGGCAGCCGCTAAGCGTTGGCGTCGTGTCGACGCTGCGCCGGCGCCGAGAAGACGTCGACGCTCAAAAGACGCTAGTGTGACCCTCACGATAATTTTACCTTACGAAAACGAAGACAATTTTCAAGAGCTTATCATGATCAGGATGGGTGCCTTTCAGGGCCATCAAGCCTTTACCCAAAGGGTTCAAATCTCAGAAGCAGACTAAACTAACCAACTACTAACAACTTTTGGAATATAACATATTAAGATTTGAAATAAATGGCTAAAAATATCATCAAATCATTGGCAGTGGCTGAATGAAAAAAACGGGAGATTCTTTGGTAATCTTTGGGGAAGGCTTACGTCCAGCAGTAGACTGCAATAGGTTGAAAAGATAGAAGGCTGATGAAGTGTTCTACGGTATTCACAGGTTGTAACGAGGGTTTGACGACGTGCTATATTCTACGGTACTCACAGGCTGTAACGAGGGTTTCCCGACGAGCATCGGGTCTGTGGGCGAGTGGTGTGGCGCCGCCGCCCGGAATGAGGACATGGGCGGCAGCGGCAGCTCGGCCGCGCCGCCCACGCCCGCGCCCGCGCTCTCGCCGCCGCCCGCACCCGCTATACCTGGAACGAGATAACGCACTGTTATTATCTCTATCCTGCAAACTTTACCAGGTCGTCTGTCCACCTTGTGGGTGTGAGTAGCACGCTGTACTTGCCGGTACGTGGCCTCCACATGTGCCCCGCCCACTGCCACTTTAACAGGATGCAGGTTAATTCCAACCAGCCGATCTGGAAGTCACTGGGGCAGGCCTATGTTCAGCAGTGGACGTCCTGTGTCCGAAATAATGATGATGATTATCTGTATCTACCATATTAAAGAAAAAATGGACATCAGCCGGCGGACGGCCACTGCTGAACATAGTACGACGGCTCCTGGTACGGCGCCTGCAGTCTAAAAGTGACACTGGTAGAGCTAGTCTCACCCGGCGACTTGGCGTAGGGCTCATGCTGGAAGGGCGGCGGCAGCTGGTATTACGCGGCGCCCCACTAGCCGCCCGCGTAGGACTGCTCCTTGTACGGCGCCTGCAGTCTAAGAGTGACACTGGTAGAGCTAGAGTCTCACCCGGCGACGTGGCGTAGGGGTCGTGCTGGTATGGCGGCGGCGGCTGGTAGTACGCGGCGCCCCACTCGCCGCCCGCGTAGTACGGCTCCTGGTACGGCGCCTGCAGTCTAAGAGTGACGCTGGTAGGGCTAGAGTCTCACCCGGCGACGTGGCGTAGGGGTCGTGCTGGTATGGCGGCGGCGGCTGGTAGTACGCGGCGCCCCACTCGCCGCCCGCGTAGTACGGCTCCTGGTACGGCGCCTGCAGTCTAAGAGTGACGCTGGTAGGGCTAGAGTCTCACCCGGCGACGTGGCGTAGGGGTCGTGCTGGTATGGCGGCGGCGGCTGGTAGTACGCGGCGCCCCACTCGCCACCCGCGTAGTACGGCTCCTGGTACGGCGCCTGCAGTCTAAGAGTGACACTGGTAGGGCTAGAGTCTCACCCGGCGACGTGGCGTAGGGGTCGTGCTGGTATGGCGGCGGCGGCTGGTAGTACGCGGCGCCCCACTCGCCGCCCGCGTAGGACTGCTCCTTGTACGGCGCCTGCAGTCTAAGAGTGACACTGGTAGAGCTAGAGTCTCACCCGGCGACGTGGCGTAGGGGTCGTGCTGGTATGGCGGCGGCGGCTGGTAGTACGCGGCGCCCCACTCGCCGCCCGCGTAGTACGGCTCCTGGTACGGCGCCTGCAGTCTAAGAGTGACGCTGGTAGGGCTAGAGTCTCACCCGGCGACGTGGCGTAGGGGTCGTGCTGGTATGGCGGCGGCGGCTGGTAGTACGCGGCGCCCCACTCGCCGCCCGCGTAGTACGGCTCCTGGTACGGCGCCTGCAGTCTAAGAGTGACGCTGGTAGGGCTAGAGTCTCACCCGGCGACGTGGCGTAGGGGTCGTGCTGGTATGGCGGCGGCGGCTGGTAGTACGCGGCGCCCCACTCGCCACCCGCGTAGTACGGCTCCTGGTACGGCGCCTGCAGTCTAAGAGTGACACTGGTAGGGCTAGAGTCTCACCCGGCGACGTGGCGTAGGGGTCGTGCTGGTATGGCGGCGGCGGCTGGTAGTACGCGGCGCCCCACTCGCCGCCCGCGTAGTACGGCTCCTGGTACGGCGCCTGCAGTCTAAGAGTGACACTGGTAGGGCTAGAGTCTCACCCGGCGACGTGGCGTAGGGGTCGTGCTGGTATGGCGGCGGCGGCTGGTAGTACGCGGCGCCCCACTCGCCGCCCGCGTAGGACTGCTCCTGGTACGGCGCCTGCAGTCTAAGAGTGACACTGGTAGGGCTAGAGTCTCACCCGGCGACGCGGCGCCCCACTCGCCGCCCGCGTAGTACGGCTCCTGGTACGGCGCCTGCAGTCTAAGAGTGACACTGGTAGGGCTAGAGTCTCACCCGGCGACGTGGCGTAGGGGTCGTGCTGGTATGGCGGCGGCGGCTGGTAGTACGCGGCGCCCCACTCGCCGCCCGCGTAGTACGGCTCCTGGTACGGCGCCTGCAGTCTAAGAGTGACACTGGTAGGGCTAGAGTCTCACCCGGCGACGTGGCGTAGGGGTCGTGCTGGTATGGCGGCGGCGGCTGGTAGTACGCGGCGCCCCACTCGCCGCCCGCGTAGTACGGCTCCTGGTACGGCGCCTGCAGTCTAAGAGTGACACTGGTAGGGCTAGAGTCTCACCCGGCGACGTGGCGTAGGGGTCGTGCTGGTATGGCGGCGGCGGCTGGTAGTACGCGGCGCCCCACTCGCCGCCCGCGTAGGACTGCTCCTGGTACGGCGCCTGCAGTCTAAGAGTGACACTGGTAGGGCTAGAGTCTCACCCGGCGACGTGGCGTAGGGGTCGTGCTGGTATGGCGGCGGCGGCTGGTAGTACGCGGCGCCCCACTCGCCGCCCGCGTAGTACGGCTCCTGGTACGGCGCCTGCAGTCTAAGAGTGACACTGGTAGGGCTAGAGTCTCACCCGGCGACGTGGCGTAGGGGTCGTGCTGGTATGGCGGCGGCGGCTGGTAGTACGCGGCGCCCCACTCGCCGCCCGCGTAGTACGGCTCCTGGTACGGCGCCTGCAGTCTAAGAGTGACACTGGTAGGGCTAGAGTCTCACCCGGCGACGTGGCGTAGGGGTCGTGCTGGTATGGCGGCGGCGGCTGGTAGTACGCGGCGCCCCACTCGCCGCCCGCGTAGGACTGCTCCTGGTACGGCGCCTGCAGTCTAAGAGTGACACTGGTAGGGCTAGAGTCTCACCCGGCGACGTGGCGTAGGGGTCGTGCTGGTATGGCGGCGGCGGCTGGTAGTACGCGGCGCCCCACTCGCCGCCCGCGTAGTACGGCTCCTGGTACGGCGCCTGCAGTCTAAGAGTGACACTGGTAGGGCTAGAGTCTCACCCGGCGACGTGGCGTAGGGGTCGTGCTGGTATGGCGGCGGCGGCTGGTAGTACGCGGCGCCCCACTCGCCGCCCGCGTAGTACGGCTCCTGGTACGGCGCCTGCAGTCTAAGAGTGACACTGGTAGGGCTAGAGTCTCACCCGGCGACGTGGCGTAGGGGTCGTGCTGGTATGGCGGCGGCGGCTGGTAGTACGCGGCGCCCCACTCGCCGCCCGCGTAGTACGGCTCCTGGTACGGCGCCTGCAGTCTAAGAGTGACACTGGTAGGGCTAGAGTCTCACCCGGCGACGCGGCGCCCCACTCGCCGCCCGCGTAGTACGGCTCCTGGTACGGCGCCTGCAGTCTAAGAGTGACACTGGTAGAGCTAGAGTCTCACCCGGCGACGTGGCGTAGGGGTCGTGCTGGTATGGCGGCGGCGGCTGGTAGTACGCGGCGCCCCACTCGCCGCCCGCGTAGTACGGCTCCTGGTACGGCGCCTGCAGTCTAAGAGTGACACTGGTAGGGCTAGAGTCTCACCCGGCGACGTGGCGTAGGGGTCGTGCTGGTATGGCGGTGGCGGCTGGTAGTACGCGGCGCCCCACTCGCCGCCCGCGTAGTACGGCTCCTGGTACGGCGCCTGCAGTCTAAGAGTGACACTGGTAGGGCTAGAGTCTCACCCGGCGACGTGGCGTAGGGGTCGTGCTGGTATGGCGGCGGCGGCTGGTAGTACGCGGCGCCCCACTCGCCGCCCGCGTAGTACGGCTCCTGGTACGGCGCCTGCAGTCTAAGAGTGACACTGGTAGGGCTAGAGTCTCACCCGGCGACGTGGCGTAGGGGTCGTGCTGGTACGGCGGCGGCGGCTGGTAGTACGCGGCGCCCCACTCGCCGCCCGCGTAGTACGGCTCCTGGTACGGCGCCTGCAGTCTAAGAGTGACACTGGTAGGGCTAGAGTCTCACCCGGCGACGTGGCGTAGGGGTCGTGCTGGTATGGCGGCGGCGGCTGGTAGTACGCGGCGCCCCACTCGCCGCCCGCGTAGTACGGCTCCTGGTACGGCGCCTGCAGTCTAAGAGTGACACTGGTAGGGCTAGAGTCTCACCCGGCGACGTGGCGTAGGGGTCGTGCTGGTATGGCGGCGGCGGCTGGTAGTACGCGGCGCCCCACTCGCCGCCCGCGTAGTACGGCTCCTGGTACGGCGCCTGCAGTCTAAGAGTGACACTGGTAGAGCTAGAGTCTCACTCGGCGACGTGGCGTAGGGGTCGTGCTGGTATGGCGGCGGCAGCTGGTATTACGCGGCGGCCCACTCGCCGCCCACGTAGGACGGCTCCTGGTACGGCACCTGCTGTCTAATAGTGACGCTGGTAGAGCTAGTCTCACCCGGCGACGTGGCGTAGGGGTCGTGCTGGTATGGCGGCGGCGGCTGGTAGTACGCGGCGCCCCACTCGCCGCCCGCGTAGTACGGCTCCTGGTACGGCGCCTGCAGTCTAAGAGTGACGCTGGTAGGGCTAGAGTCTCACCCGGCGACGTGGCGTAGGGGTTGTGCTGGTATGGCGGCGGCGGCTGGTAGTACGCGGCGCCCCACTCGCCACCCGCGTAGTACGGCTCCTGGTACGGCGCCTGCAGTCTAAGAGTGACACTGGTAGGGCTAGAGTCTCACCCGGCGACGTGGCGTAGGGGTCGTGCTGGTATGGCGGCGGCGGCTGGTAGTACGCGGCGCCCCACTCGCCGCCCGCGTAGTACGGCTCCTGGTACGGCGCCCCCGCGCCTGCGCCCTTTGGTGACGCGTACCGACTCGGGGAGTCGTGCCCGAACTCATCGCTGCCGTACTGGAATAGAAAGAAACTTGTGTTAAAAAATTGTATTACAGTTGTTCCCGTTCTTCTGCTTCCTTTTTAGTTTATTTAGGGCCGATATGTCAAAAAGTTGCCCGCTCCACATTTGTTAGGGTTGCTCACACACAAATTCGGGACGGCATTAATCGGCAAAGACGGGCGGTAAAACCGAATATGTGTAGATGGACATAATGTAGCAGATGCTTCGGGTCGACTTTGTTTGTTCGACAAATACTGCTGAACCGACAATCTCATACCGATAATGCCGGCCCCGAAATGTGTGTCATATTATTAGGTATAATTATGTGACTGTTGATGTCGATGTTATTAACTTTAAAATAGTATTTACTTTTTAAACATTTAATGCAGAATGTCACAAATGTTACCCAACATCAAGGCATTTACTCGAAGAGTTATCACTTATCTCCGATCTGCGGTATAAAGCTGTTCAAATGAAGCCATTTCGAGTGATCCCCTTATATAGAGTTGTTTTTATTCGCTTATTATATCGCACTGTTGCACCAATCAAGCGTTTTCGCAACACAATGAATTAAAGATAATTAAATTTACACAGACTTGTCTTGTTTCGAAGGTAGAAATTTATTTCCAGCCTAGCCTAGCTTTCAAATTCGAGTCGTAAACCTAGTTCAAGGGAAACAAACCATTTTGGGGACCATGGGTACACTCATCCAGTATTTTCCAATTGTGCGAATTAGTAGTAGATTTTAAATGGTATTGTATTATCTGAGTCGGGAAACAAAATGCACTCCTGTTTTTTATAGTCAACTAATAATGTTTATGCGTTCAATTAAATGCATATATAAATGCTTTGTTGACCTTGATCCTAAATCCGATCTTTTTATTTTAAGGCAGAGTATAAAGATGTTAAACGCAGGAGATCGCTTACGTCCAGCAGTGGACTGCAATAGGCCGACATGATGAAAGATGTTTGAAGCAATTGCAATAGACTGACATGATGAAAGATGTATCAAACCTAATCACCAATACTATCATTGAATATCATCAACGCACGTCAGTCCACTGCTAGACATGGGCCTCCACCTCAGCACGCCGCTGAGGCCGATCCTTGTTTCTTCATTTCTACAACCGTTGACGCCTTAGACCATTGAGGTATAATGTACTAGCGTACTAGAGAACACATCTCGAACTAAATGTTTCAGCCAAGCATTGTAGCCCGTCAAACGTCAGTGTCAATAATTGAAGTTGTCAAAACTGCTTCTTGATTGTTCAATCAATGAATTTGTAGTCCACCGGGCTACAATGCTCGGCTGAAACATTTAGTTCGAGATGTGTTCTCTAGTACGCTAGTACATTATACCTCAATGCTTTAGACATACTTTATACTTTTCATGTCACCAAAACCGTTACAAGCGGCATCGATGTTGAGCGCTATGCGAAAGATGCGCAGAAAACCATTACGATTACGTGATTGGCTAGTAGTGCGTTGCGCCTGCACGGCCAGCCGGGATTGGTTGTTAGCTCCGCACACACGCGCCTCTGATACGATGATAGTCTCGTAAGATGCGCAAACCGATCCTCAACATCGGCGCTGGGTTGCTACACTGCGTTAGACGTACTTTATTACTTTTCATGTCTTTAAGACCGTTACAAACAGTTATGATCCAGTATTACTAAATACAGCTATGATTAATATTACATTTTATTTATTTATTTGCACCGTGTACGTATTTTTCTAACATGTCACACTTTTTGCTGTTATTCCTTATATGGTACGCAATTACAGATTATTACCAAGTTTGGTTGAGTTTTATTTGAATTTATTGCGTTATACATTCAATGGACTCTAAGTCCAAAGCCGATCTTAGAGTATATTTCTCGGACAAAGAGTTGTACAAAGATGTAGAGCTGACTGCTTCATCTACGGAAGAGTTAGAAAACCCCATTTGAATTTTCTGTATCGATGATAAATCGAGAGTTCGCGATTTAAGCGTGATATCGGTTTTTTTTAATTAGCGACACGGTCAAGGTGGGAGAGAGGGTACAGTACAACCACAGTAAATAATGTAAATATATCTATACAGTAAAGAAACAGTCGACAAAGTGTGACCTTACGTGACAAGGGGTGGGAGGGAAGTCCTAAATTTTGTGACTTCACATTTTAAATTTATAATCTTATATTTCTAGTTTGAAACACAAAATTGAAAAAAAAAATTTTAGAAGTTTAATTGCAAAATCACATATTTTGCAATTTATCTTCTAAAAAACGTCATACTAGTAAGGGGAGAGTCTTACAAATGTGACCACCTGTGACAATTGGGGAGGGGTCAAAATATCATGAAATTTGTGTGATAATTTATGGATCGCCCCCAACCCCCAACCAATGTCACTTAGTCGGCATAGCGATTGTTTTCCTAGCTGGGAGTTGGAAATGGGCGAGTACTCTTACTAATATAAAAATATACTAATAAATCAGTAATTATAAAAATAAAAATGAATCAAACAATTCCTCGGTTTCGTCACCCGCCCACTATTCATTTTCACTTCACGGCTATAAAACATGTGGCTAGTTTTACGATCTCAATAATTATGTCGTTTTCAGAGCTATTATTTATGAACCTCAGATTTTTTATAAATTGAAAACAATATAATTTAAAGTTTGGTCTTTAAATTTTTGTCTGGAATTCATTAATTATAAATGGATAAATTTGTTATTAATAATAATAAGGGAAAAAAATATGCTTCATCCCGATCTTTAATTCTGCTCAAATATTTGGCGAAGGGGCATAGTGAGCCTTGAAATAATACGATCCATTCATCGATTTTCAATTAATTCGATCCACTGAAAATCGAACATTTTCAGTTCCAGTCAATCTGGAAAACGATTTTTATCAACTCTAGTATGTATAAGTATGTTGAAAAACGCCAGTAACAAAATTCATACCCTGTAACAAAATATAAATTTCTTACTTAGCGATAAATGCCCTTTAGTGAGAAGTCTAGCGCATGCTATTTAATAAATGACCTAACAGTTTCTATAATTACCCGCACTCCGTGACCAAATATGTTTCAGTTTAGCCGTGATTAATATTTAATAACAAATAAAGAGATCCGTGAATCAGCGTCGGTTCCCATGTACGCCGAGTCATTCCTTATACCAGCTTCCTGTTGGATCTTGCGTTGGGATTGCGGTGGCTCACGCCATAAGAGGAAGCGAGAGCGGTATAGTATGATTAAGCGTTTTAAAAATTTACACATGTCGTACCTATCATCATCATAATCATTTCAGCCACAGGGCATCCACTGCTAAACATAGGCCTTCCCCAGTGACTTCCAGATCGGCCGGTTGGAAGCGACCTACATCCAGCGGCTTCCTGCAACTTTTACCAGGTCGTCTGTCTACCTTGTGGAATATGGGTGGACGTCGGACAGACGGGTGGTCGTACCTATGCTAAATTTCAAATTTTTGGAGAACTTGAGAGGTTCAATAAGTTTAGATGCATCCAGACAAATCAACTTGGATCTCCTCAATAGGTTCCTGAAGATGGGTATCACCGCAGAGAACGTCTAAACTTCAAATCAACTAGCCATCGTACACGAGACGATGTGAACAGCTACACCAAATTAGCAAACACAATATTTATTTCTGTGACAGGCACATTTATTAATAGGTTAGGTTCGGTTCGGTTAGGTCTTTTAAAAGTACAGAATAAATAATGGTTATTGTTTATGTGTTAAGTTTAAAACAATGCACAACACAGCAACGCACACATAGACATCGCTTAGGTAGGAATAATAAATCACGGAACAGCGGAACGGTCCGATTCCGACCGTTCCAAGATTTTGTGGCTATGACAGATGGTCCACGCCACGCTTAAACGTTGCTCCACCCAAAAAAAATGGGACGGGGTAAATGCACTATCATTTAACACGCTATCAGTCCATACCTTGCACCACCCAACAGGATATCGCGTCGCGTTTTTTCACGAATCTCAGTTATAATAACGGGAATCGAATTGTGATTAAGAAGCTGCCGTGTGAAAAATGTTGCCTTTATGTTACTTCCTTCGTGATCTTTTTGTGCCTGATCGATCACTCTGATAAAGGATTAATACACGGTGTAACTAAAATAACTACTTTTTCTATGGAAGAGAAGACAAGAAGTCTTTTTCATACAAACTGATGTAAGTTGGCCGTGGTTGAGTATGAAGGAGTGAAATTATTACTTACAGAAAAATACAATTTTTAGAATAAACACTCTTAACTTATTTATTTAGTACGTAAAGACCGATTAATATACTTGTCATCGTGAATTCTACAAAAAAATTGAACATCTTTTGTTTTATGAATTTTTTAAAAATTTAAATGTTCATAAAAAATATAAACTGAGAGGTATAGAATTTGTATGGGAATTTGAAAACAAATCTATGCAAACGTTTAAAAAAGTTACAAGGAGACGAGGGGATTTACGTCCAGCAGTGGACTGAAATGGGCTGACAAGATTTATCAATGTATTGAGTCAGCCACTTTATGAACACACCACCAAAAATGGACTCGAACCATTTATTATTCAAAGTTAATCATCTCACCACGAGATATACGTAGATGACATGGCAATTTCAACAAAATCCCGACACGGCGCGGGTCGGTGTCCTGTTACATCCATTAGTTGTTGTCGGGAGCCGCGAGGGGAGCTGGTGTCGCGTTACAGAACACTCAATGGGAAATAGTTGTAAAGGCAAATAGTTTGGGATAGATGTATGGGCTTTGGTCCACTTGTAGATCATGGGTTCGATTTTATGTTTTAAATGAAAGTCTTTGTTAACCATCCCCGTTCTGAATCGAAATCGAAAAATCGGATCGTCAATGGTCACCAGTGGCGTCTTCCAGAACACCTAGTCTCGAATCAATTTAGAAAAGTTAATTTACAGTCCCCGGCACCGATTTTGAGCGCTGGGTCAAAAAGTGGGGATCGCGTTGCGCATCTTAAGAGACGAACATCGTATCGTATAGACGCGTGTGCACGGAGCTAACAACCAATCCCGGCCGGCGGTGCAAGTGCAGCCCACGACTAACCAATCACGTGATCGTAAGGGTCTTCTTTCATCTTTCGCCCAACGCTCAACATCGGTGCCGCTAGTTGTACTAAATGAAGCCGAATCGGGAATCAAACACTTTGGGGTTTTGGCGAATAACCGAGCAACTAAGACAATCAGATGGCTTAGACAAGTGGCAATCGTTAGATAGCGAAACGATATGGAAAATCGTCATCGCCTGTAAGATTTAAGATAACGTTGACAATTTACTATGGCTACGGCCTTAAGTCGCGAAATAACGTAGTGTTAAGACGCCACTGATTAAAAAAAAACTTAAATGAAATTTAACTAAAGTTAACTTAGTCAACTATCATTACTTTCGATCTTATTGTAATAATACAATCACTAATTATTACTCGTGATTTCGCAAGCCCGCCGCCATTACAGATAAGCTAGTCTCGCCACCCGGGTGCGCCCACGCATACACGATATACTACGGCCAATAATACACCCGTGTAATTATTAATAGTACAACTAAATATACGGCAAGCGTGATGTAACTATGTCAGTGGAGATGGATTGGGTTTGTAAATATCATAATAAAAAGGCGAAACGATTACGTTCTTTCAAGGCAGCACACGAAATAATCAAAGATGTCTTGAAAAAGTTTGACTACTTCAGAAAGGAAGTTCACGTTCCGTAGTCCTAAGCGACTGCTGGTTGTGAATGTTGTGATGATTTTTAATAGGAGTTCATTTTTTATTTTGTGTTTTAAGTATTGAGTCTCCAATATTTCTATTGCACGCGCTTATGATCATGATCAACTAAAAAACAACAGCAACATCAAAAAACCGGCCAAGTGCGAGTCGGACTCGCGCACAAAGGGTTAACCCTTCGTGCGCGAGTCCGATTCTTTAAAAATTACCATTAGCTATAAATCGAGCAAAACAATCACGTTTGTTGTATGAGAGCCCCCTTAAATATTTATTTTATTCGAGTTTTTAGTATTTGTTGTTATAGTGGCAACAGAAATACATTATTTGTAAAAAAATCAATTGTTTAGCTAATACGATTTATAAGATACAGCCTAGTGACAGACGGACAGACAGACAGACAGACGGACAGCGGAGCCTCAGTAATAGGGTCCCGTTTTACCCTTTGGGTACGAAACCCTAAAAAGACATTAAAAAATGGTAATAAGATCCAAAATAAATAAAAATCATAATCACAATGGGACAGAAAATGACATGGTTAAGGTTGCAGGAATAATAAATGAATCATTTATTTGCCATAATCTGGTACAAAGGTAGGTAATATCGATAGATTCCAGCATACACTATCTATCGCAACGCGAACGTGCAAGCCGTGGAAGCCGTCATCATAATAAGCTCAGTCCACTGTTGGACGTAACTCCCGCAGCAAGCCACTGGGCCCGCTCAGCTATTCTTTTCCATCAACTGCTTGCATCAACATCTGTCGCAGAACATCGGTTCTGTCGAGAAACCCGTTTACTCCACCTTTCCGATGAAAGTCGAGACCACGCCTTGGCAAACGTAGTGTAGGACGCCCCCCAGGCCGATAAATTGACGACACGGCCAGCCATCTTCTTAGGTCGCGACATAAGAAGATGGCTGGCAGTGGCTGAATGAAAAAAGCGGGAGATCGTGCTCTTTGGGAGAGGCTTACGTCAAGCAGTAGACTGCAATATGCTGAATAGATAGATAGAACTGCCTGCAGCAGCGTATATCGTCACTCCACCTTGTCGGATGGCGCCATACGCTGCGATTGCTACGTCGCGGTCTCCACTCAACTCTCAAGACCACGTAAGTAGTACGGGTGGTCGTAGCATCATGATAGTTTAAATCGACACCATTCAAGACCACCCGGAACCATTTACTAAACCTGTTCCTACACACATTTAACCGGTTTTATACACCGTGAATTTTGAGATACCCGAGAAAATTAACTAACATACTCAGATATCGATATACATCGAATTCGGCGAATAAAAAAAAATTTTTTTATGAGAAATTTATTTAATAGGTCCCTAACATTCCTTAAAAAATATGCTCCATAAAAGTCCTGCTAATTCAAATAGTAATCATTATCATTCCAACATTAACGGAACCAAAATCCACCTAATTTAGTCGCGTAATATTGGCGTACGGAAGGAATAACTATGAATGATTTTTTTTTCATTCATAGTTATTCCTTCCGTACGCCAACGCCGTACGCCGTTCCGTTTTTTTTATTCGCCAAATTCGATGTACATCGATATCTGAGTATGTTAGTTAATTTTCTCGGGTATCTCAAAATTCACGGTGTATACAACTTACCCCACTCTCCTGACTGGTAGCAGCCGGTGGTTGGAGTCCATGTTCCACATTGTATCTTCTTCTCGCCCTATGCCTCAGCAGCGCTGACGCGTCAGGCTGTCCGAATTGGAACACATGATCGTCTTTCAAAAACACTTTCTCACTAAAGTCTGTATTCACATACTCCTGCGCACCGTCTTTGAACACTTTCGCAAAGTCCGAGTATTCGGATCGCCCGTCCAAGATTTCGGACGAGAGCCGAAGAGAGTCCGATGTTTGCCGAAGATTGACGTCGGATTCCGGACGGTAGCTTTCACAGATCTGACTGAAGGTGTTGAAGTACTCAGATGCCAAGTCTGCCTTGGGTTGATACTCGATGTCTGACACTGGAGGGGGGTCAGCGGGTAGGAACGTTGGGTCCATGACGTCATGTCGTAGCGCCATCATTTGAATTTGAACTTTTTGCACTTTGAACGCATCACTTTGATTGTATTGCACTGTTTAGAACTTGAGTTCTATGTTTGTTACTTTGTATAGTTAAAACATTTTGTGTAAATATACTCTGGTTAACAATACTCTATAAAACTTTAATCTAGAAGAGAAGGGGCTTAATTAGTATTTTCTTTTTGATTGATTGGAACTCTTTTTATGCAGACATCTGTGTCCATGTGCTAGTTTGATTTGGTCGTAATACTAATCGGTTGGTAATCCCTATCATAGGTTGGGTCGTAAAATATTCTAATGAAAAATTATAAAACGTTTAAATAATTATTATTTGCAACAGCTGCATAAAAATAAGCCGTTTAACATCAAAAAGAAATCGCCAAATATCGTTTATATATTTAAATCTCTACAACACGGCATCTTTGTCCAAAAACAAATGAATTCAAATTTACAGACGGCGATATCCTAAACTCGTATTAAACCGCAAAACCATTATGCCTTTGCCACAAAACGCCGACAAAAGGTTCGGACCACCCCGCAGGTACCATAAACAATAAACCAAATATTATAAAAAATATGGGACATTTCTACCCAAGTCCCTATGGGAAAGCTAACCCTTTATTGAATCGAGAAAGCAGGTAGTTGCTTTGCAGCTTGCTACCGCGCAAATTGATGTGTCATATTTGACAGATGTCATCAAATTTCATTTACAAGTGACGTTTACAATGGCAGATTTTAAGTTTATAAAAGACTATACAATGGTCAATGATTATGCATGTGAAATGTGTCAAATGACACACATAACGTCAGGTGACTGTAGTTAACTTTTTGGATGCGGAACGGTCGCATGAGACCAAATATTTAAAATAAAAAACACTTTTATTGTGTCTCGTTTTGCTAGGCTAAGGGGTTTAGGCATATTTTTAGCTCTAGCTTGAATCATATTCTCAAGATTGATGAACTCTTATTGATGATCATATAATTTTACAATTTGGTAATTTCCTACATCCAATTCAAAAGAAACGTTACTTACTTTCACGGTATTAACTTATAAATTACTTATAAACAAAATTACTAAGTTACATGTAATAATTCTAAGTTTTTTTTAATACAGAATATTGTTTTTATCTTATCTTATTTAATTAAAAAAAAACAAGTTTCAATAAACTACCATGTAAAATAAATATTATTTCATAGCATCGTAAATAACGAAAGAAATCATTTTCAATAATCATAGCACTTCGAGCCATCAGCATACACTTTCACAATACAAATTTCAATTTAAAAGTTGCAAAAACTGTCAAAAAGGACGAATTAAAAAAAATGGTTCTCGGATCGCGTATTGTGTAACGTATAATGTTCTATTATCGGATCCTGCGCCTGCGCAGGTTTGTTTAAAAACCGTCAGCATGGTGGAATGTTGGCAACAGATGTTTTTGGACTTGAATAACAACTTTGGAGTACCTATAGAATGATGCTACATATAAAAATTGATAAGTTACATTGATGATTGCTTATAAAATATTTGGTACAATTTTGAAAGTGTGAACATTGGTGGGTACCAACTAGCAGGGGCGTGCGGTGCATAGGCAATTAGGCAATGCCTACCTCAATGAAATAAGGTAGGCAGTAGGTACTTACAAGTGTGTGTCATTCATGAAAACCACTGATTTTCACGAACAAAACACCTAAGTAAGTACCTACTCTGCCTACCTCGAAATAAAACTAATTCCCGCCACTGCCTACTAGTGCGCAAAAGAATTTGGGACGATCACAGGCGCGCGAAGTAGTTGCGAACTCTAGGCGAATCCACTGCGTTCTCGTATCGCTTAAAATTTACTTTAAAATCGCACGTGTAATAAAATAAAACTCTAAACGGTGACACTGGTCACAAGTTTTAAGATACGAAAACATGTTTAGACAATATTTTATTTATTTATTTATTTATTCATTCATTGCGGGATGGCCTATGTCCAGCAGTGGAAGTTCCTTTGGCTGAAATGATGATTGAAGAAGAAGATTTATTTATGGTTTTAAAAATAGCCTACTAAAACCACATACCAATTGTTTCGATAATTCGATACTTTAAAGCTTAATTAGTTGACTAACAGTTTTAAAAAAAAACCCGATATCATCCTTAAAACCGCCCACTAGCCAAATGACATCATTTTTTCGGCGAAACTTTTCACAGAACGGACAGGGCTTCGTCCACCTCACACCTCGGAGGTGTATCGGGTTGCGTGAATAAGCCATTAAACAAATATAATGGATAATGATCCGTGCGACATTTAAAAAGATTGGTGTCGACTTGAGCAGAAACACGCCAAATTCGTGCGGCGAATCGAGATGTTGCAATCCCCTGGAATCATGAGCGCTCGGGCAAAGAGCGGAGATCGCTTTGCGCATCTTACGAGACGATCATCGTATCAGTCGTGTGTCCGAGCAGCAAACAACCAATCACGACCGGCGGTGCGGGCGCGCGACTAGCCAATCACGTAATCGTAATGGTTTTCCGCGCATCTTTCGCTCAGCGCTCAATACAAGTTCTGTGCCGCAATTCGGCTCGGCACGCCGCGACACTGATAAATCTACGCTCTTTCATAGTACATAATACAGGGTGTACAACAGAATGGAACACTCCTTAAAACCACGTGATCAGCTGGTCATATACAACAACTTTTCCCATAGGAGCAACGTCGATATCGTGATTTTATTTTCAGATGCTCGATACATTATCATCTAGGTATGCGAGTAAGTTTGTATGGAGAAGCTGAAAAAAAATTAGCGATTTCGATGTTGCTCCTATAGGAAAAGTTGTTGTATATGACCAGCTGATCGAGTAAGAGTGTCCCATTCTTTTGTACACCCTGTATAATGAGACTCGATTCTATTTGATACGCTTTTAGATATCCCTGAAGTAGAAAGCCGTTTGTCCATTGCAACCATCAACCAAGAATGAGATGACTTCCACGAAGTACAAAATACACACGAGAGACAAACGAAATAAATGTGAAAGTCATTTTGTGCGGATGTTTTTTATTCAATAAAACATTAACATAATCTATTTGTGTATAGTATAGATCTAGCTGGCTTAGCACAGGATTTTTTTTGAATTTATGTATAAATAAATAAATAAATATTGGACAACATCACATACATTGCTCTGATACTAAAGTAAGTAGCTAAAGCACTTGTGTTATAGAAATCAGAATTAACGACGGTACCACAACACCCAGACCAGAGACAATATAGAAAAGTTCGTTTTCTATATTGACCCGACCGGGTCAATGTAGAAAACGAACAGTGGGGATCGAACCCGGAACCTCAGAGATAGCGGCGCCACTTAAAGTCCGGCGTACTCGCCTCTCGGCTACAGAGGTCGTCAATGTAAATGTATGTTTATTTACTTTGTATAACTATTTTTCTACCCATCCAAAGGTCGTTTGGAAGAGATTGCTAATAGGACATGATTGACAGCGTCATTTATGTATAATGAGATTTTGTACAGTAAAGTTTGTGTATCTATCATGTGTCATCAATATTATGAATGAAGACGTCCATTAACCTCTAGTCATCAAACCCGGCAGCTAATTCCGCGCAAACATTTCACACGTCAGTTCGCCGGGCACACCGGGGCATCGAATCCCACACCTCGGTGGTCCGCCACCGGCGTCGCGAACACGACACCGCTCGATCAGCTGATGCGAATTGCTGAGTGGCTTCGATAAGAGTTTTGTTTTAGGGTTCCGTTAACTAACCCTTCGTGCGCGAGTCGGACGCGCACTTGAACGGTTGTTTTATTTGTTACTAGCTGCTGCCCGCGATTTTATTCCTGTTGTCTTATCCTCAAATGTTCTAGTTTTCTGCCTTTATTTTACGTAGGCTAGGAACTGAATCTTTAAAAAAAAAGATGTAATAAATCGATAATGTGGTTCTCAAGTTATGGTTTGGAATTCATTTTATTTAACATAGTTATTCCAAAACACTAGCAAGCTAGTTTATATTCAATGTCAGAGAAAATCAATATAAACTACATAAAATTGCGCTGCTTAGTATGAGAGGATTTAGGCACCGTACAAGTTTGATGCTTGATTTTGCCGCTAGAGGCGCTGGTGTAAAATAAGGTCAGAATTGTCAAATGTCACTCACTGAACGTTTACCAAGCGCGCGCAGATGGAGCCAGTTGAGAGGTTAAGCAAGATTTTTAGGGTTCCGTCGTACCCAAAGGGTAAAACGGGACCCTATTACTAGGGCTCCACTGTCCGTCTGTCTGTCCGTCTGTCACCAGGCTGTATCCCATGAACCGTGATAGCTAGAGACTTGAAATTTTCACAGATGATGTTTTCTGTTGCCGCTATAACAAAAAATACTAAAAAAACAGAGTACAAGAAATATTTAAGGGGGCTCCTATACAATCGTTTTTTTTGCCTTTTTTTTAGAAAATGGTACGTAACCCTTCGTGCGCGACTCCGACTCGCATTTGGCCGTTTTTTTAATTATTTGATAAAAAATATACAATGTAGAGGATAAAAATGTTGGAATTGATGTGTCATATAGCGATATTTGACGGTGGTAAAACGCAAAAATAGTGTTAATCCTAAAGATAAGTAACAAATAGCCTATACAGAACTTATCCTTACATCGTAAAACAGCCCTAAGGCTGACAATAAGCTTCCCTACAGAGGCGCGGCGGTGTACAAGTTTTGTGGGAACACTTCTCCTTTTACGACTTGCCGAAGTTTCCCGTCCACACTTGGCCAATTCACTATTATCAAACATAACACAACTGTTTACGCTAACACTAATACGGCCCACATGTTCGGAGACCGTCGACCCCGCCCGCCCCGGGAACCGAACGGCCTCGAGCGCCATCTGCGCCACCGAGACACGTGGGACATTTGACAGGTGCTGTTTACACATAAACAGTTGTACAGGTGATGCGGTTGTGATTTCATTAAGGAAACAGAATCTAATTGACAGATGTCAAATGTTTATAGTTTTTAGGTTCATAATGGGTGCCAACGGGACCCTATTACTACTTAGGTCTTTTTTAAACTGTAACAGGTAGACACTTGTACCGAGTTGTAAAAATGGCAGAATATGTAGAACATACCTAGCTTTAAGACCTTAATAGTGGTAACCATGTTTTTTTTAAAATAAATGATTTTTAATTGATTTGAGTTGACAGTTTATGGATTAGCATTAGCAAGAATGCGGGGCACATAGCACGGCCAACTGTCGGCCGATGGGGCAGAAAGGTTCTGGAATGGAGGCCACGTACCGACAAGCGCAGCGTGGGACTCACACCCACAAGGTGGACAGACGACCTGGTAAAGGTATCAGGAAGCCGCTGGATGCAGGTCGCTTCCAACCGGCCGATCTGGAAGTCACTGGGGGAGACCTATGTTCAGCAGTGGACATCCTGTGGCTGAAATGATGATGATGATGATGAAAAGCTACTAGCTATATAGCCTTTACTCCAGTTATGAATCAAACTTGCCTAAGACATAAAAAGAAATCAAACTTAACCCTTGATATGCGAACGAATCCAGACACAATCGATTTTTGTACGTTTTGGTAAAAACGTTTAATTAAAATACAACTAAAACGATCCCGGTGTATTACACGTTATGTGTATTCGCATACCTTTGAAGTCATTTTAGAAAACGACCAAAAAAATTCAGGTCAAAACAATCGACGCGCGCGCACGCTCTGTGGCGAGCGTCGATTTGGGTATCGAGTGATTCGGAAATGGGGATATATTAGTACTTTTACATATAATATACTGTTTTAGTCATATATTATGTCTAATAAAAAATACTTAAATTTCAAATGACACATTGTATGTATAAGTTTTTAAACCCAATAAATATAATAATTTATGTACTGTATGTGGGCAGCATTGTATGTACAATTGAAAGGTTTTTATCGCCAATTCCTTATTCGCAACAAATACCGACTGAATGAATATCTGTTCAATGTACTCAACTAATATTGATAGATGCGGCGCAGTCAAGTTGATCATCAGACATCACTTTCGAATCCTCCACAAAAAGTTTTTTTTTTTTAATTTCTAGGTACGCTTTGAGGCCCACAACTAGCGGCATCGATGTTGAGCGCTGGGAAAGACGCGCAGAAGATCATTACATTTACGTGATTGGCTAGACGTGCGACGCGCATGCACTGCCGACCGTAATTGGTTGTTAGCTAGCTTCGCGCACAGGCGTCTCTGATACGATGGTCGTCTCGTAAGATGCGCAAAGCGATCCTCACAAGGTACAAGGCTATTAATCCCTTACTTCAAGATCATGACAATGTATTATAGCGAGTCTTACTTGTTCTGTGGTATTAGCTCATAATTTTCATATGTTACTTATTATGTTACGTCACAGTGATAGGCAAAATAACACAACGTTATTAGTTCTCCCTTTTTAAAACAGCACAGCTTTCAGAAATCCTCTTCTTTTCTACGACTTATCCTCTACCAATCACTGTTCCTGTAACGCGTATTTATCACAGTTCCACCTACCCCGGTGTCCCATCCCGTCCCAAGCCGAACCGGTCCCACACATCTGTTGCGGCAGGTGATGCGACTCGGCCGGCGCGCACGCAGCGGGGGGAAACCGAGGCACGTTTACTTGGGTTCCGTATGGACCAATTTTCGTACCATACTTCGCTGGTACTGCTTGAGGGTAACTTGAAAGATATAATTTAGCGCCATCCCCGGTCGGGTCAATGTAGAAAACGAACTTCTCTTTATTGTCTGGAGTCTGGGTGATGTGGTACCGTCGTTGTTTTTTGATTTCTATAACACGTGTGATTTAGCTACTTACCTTAGGATCAGAGCAATGTATGTATTGTTGTCCAATATTCATTATTTATTTGACATTAAGAGGAATTACAACAATAATGTTGTAATTGTTTAATAAGTGTCAAAAATCAGCGCTGCAATTTTCTGCAGCACACGCTGAGCTGGTGGTGCCCATTAGACACCACATCGATGACAAATAGTTTTGTAATCTTTTTGTTTTTTCTTCTTGTCTATTGCTGTTTTATTTTTTGTTTGCTTTTTTTTTAATGTTTTGTTTTTAATATTTAATGTATTGTTGTGTCTAATAAAAAAGCTCAGCATTTGTAATATGTAGTTTAATTCGTTTTCAATCAGGTTTTTGATAATCCGTTAAGTATTTAAACAGGTTGGACTAAATGTACCTGGAGGGTATAGTAAAAAAAAAACAAGATAGCGAAATTAACCTAAAGGAACCATTTCTTGAAATTGTCTCGGGTCTGGGTGTTGTGGTATCGTCGTCGTCGTTTCTGATTGCTACAAGTGCTTTAGCAACTTACCTTAGGATCAGAGCAATGTATGTGGTGTTGTACTTTTTTTTTATTTACTGTACGTCACGTTCTCAATGACTCAAGTTTTTGTAATTTACCTAAGGAACTCCAACATAATTATGCTTTAAGGGGTTAAGTTCTTGTCTTTATGTAGATGTAATAAGAAGTAGAAAGGACATATTTTTTCATTATTCATCGCAATTAAGGCTTGCTCGATTGTTACGCTCTAGTTCGGAATATGTTCGTGTATGTGTTTTTATTGTTTTTCTTGGCTTGGACAAAGAGATTGTATGTAACTTGGATTTGACTGCGACTTCGTCTAAGTTAACTCTTAATCGTTCAGAGTTGAACAGATTTATACAGGGTTATTTGTAAAATATCAACGACCTCGCAAGACTAGGTAGTATTGTGAACTAATGTTACATTATGAAAGTGATTAAATGAATATGAATATGAATGAATAGCTAACATCATAAACAACAACATTTGTTCTACGACTTTTAATAATTTGACATATTTTACTTTCATACAAAAATAAAAATTAAGTCAAGACAGATAATTAGTTACATGGAAAAACTAACTCGACTAACATAGTTCCATAAGTCAAATGTACTAACGTCTTTTGTAATTTTATATGGACATTTATGTCTGAAATATTTTTTTTAAGTAATTTTCTATCAAGAGTATACAAATCAATAAGTATAAAAGACATCACTTCACTTCTAAAGCAATTTGTAATCACAGATATTTATGTAAATATATCTTAGTCCGTCGTAAAACCACAAGCAATAAATATTTACAAATAAGGTCGTAAAACAGATTAACAGACCACCAGCAGAGACGTTCTAGAAACAATTAACGCTATTTAATTACTATTAATCGCTAATCAGATGCGTTTGCGCATACGTGACATTCCTACGTCAGTGGGGTATCAGATGACAGCGATGACAAGTAATATTCATTCTTGAAAACAACAGAACTTACTTTGAACCATAGAATGCATTATTTTACATATAATAAACGACCGTCTAGTGTAGTGGTTCGTGCTCCGGACTACAAATCCTGACGGTTGCGGGTTCGAATCCCGCAAGGGACAAATGTAATTTCGTCTATAGCACGTCCGTCCACTGCTGAACATAGGTCTCTGCCCTCTCCCAATGACTTCCTCATTGACCGGTTGGAAGCGGCCTACCTGCAACCTTTACCAAGTCGGGTATCCGCCTAGTGGGTAGACGTCCTACGCTACTACTATTACTATTGCGCTATTTATTGCTTAAATGAGTATAATTATGTAAATTGTAAACCTTTGTCGACAGATTTTGGAGCCATGATCGCGAAAGTTCTTTGAATCGCCGAGTTCAGTGAGATTTTACAGCAACTGAACTCCTTAAACATAGAGAAATAAAATCAGTGCACCATATCTGAAATTCTGATGAAAGTTCTATCATTCTCAAATGGTATGGAAGATGGTCAAAGCGTGTTGGAAGTGACTTTTGCTTTAGAATTTCGGTTTCGACAAGGTTGAGCGATGATATCCCCTGCTGCTGCTGGCAGTGGATGGGAAAGAATAGCTGAAGATCAGGAGCAGGTAACCAAGGACAGATGAGGGCTGTTTATGATTATGTAAATTCTCTCTACAAGCCTATCCCAGTAGGGGTAATGTAAATGTGGTAAAGATGGAACTGGTAGCAGATGGAAAAGTATATCCCTAAGAAAAGTGACATTCATAATTTTAACACCCGGAATGAAGGATAAGCTTGCCAGAAGCAGAGGCAAAAAATTGGAACGTGTAAAGCGCATAATTTTAGGCTATTTGCAAAAATAAATTGGTTTTATAAGTAGGGTCAGGTTTAACTATACAGAAGTGAACTAACATGAGCTGATGATAATGATGCGAATTCTTTATACAAGCCTATCCCAGTGTTTACAAGAAATGTAATGTACTACAAAGACTGAAGGGGTCAATGTCCCACAAATGCCACAATCATATCATCTTCACAACACCGTCAACATAATGACAAGTCAACGGTCACTCTCAGTATCACATAACACGTCTCGGGTTGAATAGCGGCGCGCGCGCAGACTGCCTGCC
Organism: Anania fuscalis; assembly: GCA_950371115.1. NCBI lineage: Eukaryota > Metazoa > Arthropoda > Insecta > Lepidoptera > Crambidae > Anania > Anania fuscalis. Next base: position 8,368,236 of record OX493353.1, on the reverse strand, counting down.
GCTGGTGACGTAGCGGATGTCATCGACATACTATAGCTATAGTATAGTTATACGAGCACTTGATTAGTATGAGTTAATGTGGCATGAGGAAGTGGGTGCGAGATACAGTCACTACTTTACAATGGTAACTTAATTTATAAAGATAATTCGACTTTAAAGTCATTCTACGGGCTCTGTCAAATTTCTATATTTAGGAATCTTTCGTTGTCATTCTTCCAGGGATTCCATAAAATCCTTACTAATATAATAAACGCGAAGGTTTGTAAGTATGATTGTATAAATATTTGTTACCTACTTATTATAGCGCAAATTTCGTTTTCTTAAAAGACCAGCCCAGGAATCAAATCCACTGCACTAAAGAAAAATCACCAAGCCTCTGCCACCAACCGGCTAGAACCAAGTCTACAATAAAATCAAGCAATATAACCAGAAAAAAACGAAACCTGAAATCTTAAAAACCCCATAAGGTCTTACTACAAAAAAGATAGACTAGGGTTAAACACTTGTTTATTAATTTGAAATGTTAACACATCAGACATTCCAGACATATTATTGACAAAATTTTTTTACTGGTTGACTAATCTTTAGACCTAGTCTATCTTTTTGTAAGACCGCTAATCAGGGGCGTGCAGTGCATATAGGCAATTAGGCAGTGCCTACCTGATAATTGAAATGAGGTAGGCAGTAGGTACTTACAAATGTGTGGTATTGATGAAAATGATGAATGATGATTGATGAATGATGATTTTCATCAATAAAACACATTAGTAAGTATCTACTGCCTACCTCGAGATAAAACCAATACCCGCCACTGCCGCTAATAATTATGGAATATTTTTAAAACAGACCCACCCCATCATTTACCTAGTTAAACCAAACCTCCCATAATGACATGTTAAGCTGTGGCGTTATTTTAAAATATTTACAATGTATCGAAACCGCCTAATAAAACACGGTACACATTATTTAACCCTTTGAATACTTCATGTAGGGCGGATTTACACTCTGGGAATGTTATTGTTTATTTGTAAATGGTTATTAAATAGACACACGCAATATCGTTCAGGTCACAAGATACAGGGTTGCTGTTAAAACTGGAGTCAAATTCATGGAAGTGATTTTTCTCATAAAACAATAACTTTAGCTATCGGGCCAACATCATCGATTCTTGTTTTGGGACTGCGCTGGTGATATACATTAAATCTTTTAAAACGATTAGAATAAGACCCAATAGAGCAGAATAGTGAAGAAAACAAAATAAAACATTTTTGAACCGTTTGCATGCTTTTTTTTGTTTTATTTTTTATTCGTAAACGTGCTAAAGTTTAATTTTTCACTTTTATTGTTAATTTTTAAACCCTTATAATAACGTACCATATAAACCTCGCTTTATCCGATACGGTACTTTCTAATATCTGTTACAACGAACCAAGGAGAACCGGTATGTTAGCATTCGCCGAGTCATTATCAACTCTATTGTTTAAGCAATAAGGGCTAACAATTACAAGCTTTCGTATTTTTGCGTGGTCGAGTTGAGGGTTATCAAATACATTCCGCTTATCTAGACGTATAGTAGTATATTTTGAGTTTAATGGCCCGTGTTTGTGATTATATTAAGGCTAAAATAGTCTTTTAAATGAAGGTGGCTTTAGTAATGACGATCACTTCAAAACTCAGACTTTAGATCGTTATTTTTTAAACAAACATTATAAGTCAAAATTAAAATACATAAAGGTATGTACTTTATTTGACACAAATATACAGTGTTTTTAAAATAATTTTTAATTTGATTGCAAAATTTGATAGGATTTGTCATTTATATTGAAGTAAAAATCAGTAACAATCATCATCATCATCATTATTTCAGCCGGCGGACGTCCACTGCTGAACATAGGCCTCCCCCAGTGACATCCAGATCGGCCGATTGGAAGCGGCCTGCATCCAGCGGCTTCCTTGCAGTAAAAATATTCAGAAGAAATTTATAACATCATATTGATGCTTTATTAGAGTATATCCTCGATGTCTCCCACATACTAAATAAGGTAAATAGCTAAAGCACTTGTGTTATAAAAATAATAAAAAAAACGGTACCACAACACCCAGACCCGAGACAATATAGAAATAAATCGAATTGGACCCAGGATTGCAAAGATGGCGACACCAAGTCCGTCAGAAATAAATGATTCTATGCAATACTTATGTCTTTGAAGACGCCAGCATATCAATAATTTGAAATCTCAAAACAGCACTTGTGTTATAGAAATCAGGAAAAAACACGGTACCACAACACCCAGGCCCGAGACAATAAAAAAAAGAAACGTATCTAACCCGGAAATGCAGAGAGATTGCGACAACAAGTCCGGCAAAAATAAATTATTTTATGCAAGTTACTTATGTCTTTAAAGACGCCGGCATATCAATAATTTGAATGCCTCACTTATTACAGTCAACCCTTAGATTGCGAAGGGTGTAATTTCGATCACAACACTACTTTAAGTAATAACACGTTTCGAACTTGACGTGTCTCTTTGAGATGACGTGTACGTACTGAATATATTGAATTTGAATTTTTTAAACTGTTTAAAAAATAGGGCTTATACCGTTTATATTCGACGACCGTCTGGTGTAGTGGTTCGCGCTCCGGACTACAATGCCTGGCGGTTGCGGGTTCGAATCCCGCGAGGGGCAAACGTTAGTGTGATGAGCACGAGCATTTTGCACCTAAGTCATGGATGTTTATAAACGTTTTTAAGTATGTTTATCCGTTATCTAGTCACCATAGCACAAGCTTTGCTTAGTTTGGGGCTAGATAATTGGTGTGATTGTGGAAACAATTTATTTATTATAGCAGCCCGTCCCGGCTTCGCACGGGGTAGACAATTATCGCTAATAGTTTCGGCAGCGCATTCGACGAAAGTCATTTTAAGACTCATTTTTCTACACCTTCGGTTACATTGTTCAAATTTTACCAAGGATCCCTAATTTTTTTCAAAATGAAATGTAGCCTATGTCAAATTGGAAGAATGTAGCATTCTATTGGTGAAAGAATTTTTTAAATCGGCCCAGTACTTTTTGAGCCTATTCATTACAAACATACAAAAATAGGTACAAATCTTTCTTCTTTATAATATTAGTATAGATATAGATTTATTATTATACACATGTTAAATATTTTACTAAAAGTAAACTTGTACCATTATGTGGTATGGCAATAGTTTTAGATATTGCGTGTGTCCGCTATGTGAACTGCTAAAGTGTTAAAGTTTGATAAATTATTGTTAATTTACTAACCTTTTGTTATAATTATAAAATTATATGCATTCATAGATACTTACTTAACTGAGCTCAGTTTTTAACCTATTGTTTTTTTTTTGTTTTAAACTGTCTGAAAATGTTTACTTCGAAACAAGTTTTTTTAATATATTTCTGTATTCTAAATTCGATTTGTGGACACCTACAAAAATATGGCTCGAATAATCGTATGTACTCTTTTTAATTTTTTCTCTAGTACAGTACCTACCAGTATAAATCTGACCATACTAAGAAATATAAATTATACATACCACTAAAAATATCTATAAAGAATCTACACAATGACCGACTTATTAAGGCACGTTTACGTTCTTTATTCTCAAAAAGCAGCATGACGCGGGTACTTATTTACCCAACACGCCCGCAGGGGGTTAGAAGTGCGAGCCACCGATGAGTATCGGGTTCGATTCCCGGTAACGCAACACCGCTCCCAAGACGACACTTCCGTTCGTCGCATGACATCCGCCGGGGATTTGACACAGATTTTTTACGACTGGTATGTGAAAGTCAAGGTATGTACAGTCACCAGCACATAAGTATCCACAAATTGCCAAATTTCCCCAATTATTAATAAACTATATTGCTTGAAAATTAAGTTGAAAATCGTGACGTGCTGTTTTCTGTACGTACAGAAACATCAAGATTTATATGCGTCATTTTATATTTGTTAACCACACATGTAATGTAAACAAACGATTTCATTTGAAAGTACATATTATTAAAAATCTTTTAACTTTTATGTACGGAAGCTCGTCGACCTACCACAAAATGTCAAATTTTCTCATTTGAAAATGATCTCTATATGTCAGGCTTAAAGTTGAAAATCTATTGGAGAATTGACTTTTTGGGTAGGTCGACGTGCTGTCATAAATCAACTTAAGACAATCTACTTCTTCTACAGATACCAAACGTAACACGTGTTTTAAATATTTTCTACTAATCTACGTAGACGATCGATTAATTAATAAACAACTTAACCAAGGAACAACACAATAGCAGACCCATCTCCATGCTAATACCATTCAAATCATCGTCATTAACACCTGATTTCATGATTAATTAATCGATTAACTCGATTTGAAGAATGGAGTAGTAGAATCGATACTTGTAGCGGCTTTGGAAACTAGCTAGTGTGCTATAAACATAAGATAACGCCTACACGACGCATTTATAAATGCTATGTTGCTGACGAACTTGGGAATAGGTAGTTTTTCTGAACGACCGAAAGTAGTTGCTAAAGCCTGTCAAGTTAGTGCGCAATCCTCAAACTAGGGGACAGGCAATTTGCTGGGGCGATGGACGCTAGGTGTTGTCCATATATTAGGCATTACTAGTACCATTAAGTACTACGTTCCTAACTTCCCCGCTGCATTACCTGCCGTTGCTGGTACCTAATTATCACGCTTCGACACCACATGCGCCACACTCTACTATGCTGGCAAATAGGATACATGGTAAAATTTAAATCACTTGACAGTGTCGAGTCGACACAATTTAAATAAGGAAAATATCTAATGATTACTAACAAATATTACTATATGATCAAAATTCCACCGGGCACTCCATTCAACCGAATTTACACATCTAAGGAGATCTGATGGGAACCATTCTAATTTAAAATGGTACGAGACAAGACGCAAGAAAGAAATCCCATAATTTAAGTAATCGGAGAAAACCATTGACAAAGTAAGCAAAGTATCTAGACGCTTATTTGAATCACATACTAAAGGAAAATTAACGTTAACCTTTTTAAATTTAAAAATCACAATCGACAGCTCAGTCAAGTGGACCTCCGATTTAACACTCAACCTGCAACACGACGTGAACGCATCGGATTATGTAGACGGACCGTCACCAGAGTCGTGCTCGTTGAATATTAAACGAATGTGAAGCACGATGGCCTAAGAATACCGGTCAATTAACTACATTAGCTTAGATTTGTCTGGATAAGACACCATTGCCTTTCGATACTTAAATTCACATCACATCACACACATCACCAGCCTATGTCCACGCCTGGACACAGGCCTCTCCAAAAGGAAGATTTTGCCATAATCGCCACGCTTGGCAGGCGGGTTGGCGATCGCAGTTTGGCCAATGGTGGAGAGGAGACGCTGCTGCCCGTCTTCTTGTGGCGGTTCTCCTGTAGTCGCCTCTTACGACACCCATAGGAAGAGAAGGGGTGGTGCAATTCCTTTAACGTGCCGGCACCTCACGGCACAAAGTATAAATTCACATTCAATGTTAGTTTCCGACCGTTGAAAGGATTTTTTTTCTCTCTCTGTATGTATTCCCATTTTTGTTTGTGCCAAATAAATATTATTCTATTCTATTCTAAAATAAATAAATTGTTTCCACAAACACACCAATTAGCTAGCCCAAACTTAGCATAGCTTGTACTATGGCGACTAGATACAGAATAAACATACTTCAATACGTTTATAAACATCCATGACTTAGGTACAAATGCTAGTGCTCATCACACTAACATTTGCCATTTGCGGGATTCGAACGCGCAACACCAGACAGTCGTCCAATTGAATAAGAATTGAGTGGGCATTGTCCTTCTTAAGACAATAGCAGAAAGATCTATGTATGTTGTTACAGGAAACCTTTAAATTTTTCAAATTGACATTGGATGTTGCCTTTTATCCTATTAAAATCTGAAATTGCACAATTGAATGCACCATATCAGCACGAGCTAAGCCATCTCCAGTCGTTTTCATGTTTTGCCAATTTGTTCAAATTTTCTCTCTATGAAAGCAATTTTAAACACTTAAATTTTTAGGGTTTCGTACCCGAAGGGTAAAACGGGACCCTATTACTAAGGCTCCGCTGTCTGTCTGTCTGTCCGGCTGTCACCAGGCTGTATCTCATGAACCGTGGTAGTTAGAGAGTTGAAATTTTCACAGATGATGTATTTCTGTTGCCGCTATAACAACAAATACTAAAAAATAGAATACAATAAATATTCAAGGGGGCTCTCATACAAAAAACGTGTTTTTTTGCCGTTTTTATAGATGATGGTACGAAACCCTTCGTGTGCGAGTCCGGCTCGCACTTGGCCGGTTTTTCAAATCGAACACACCTCGCGTCCCTTCCGCCATTTGTCTCTTCGCCTTATTTCTAACATCCCAACCACACGCACCGTTTGAATGGATTAAATAGACGGAACGTCGCCACGGGCGCGCGACTTGAATATTTATAACTGCTTAGCAATGATTTATAAGTTGGAGACGATTGAGGCCCGACCGGGGCGGAAAACTTGAATCTTGGCCGATAGGCCTCGATGGGTTTGGTTGGAACTTTGTGGTCAATAGTTCGATGTTCGATGTGTTATTGTGTATTCATCATCACCATTTTAACCATAGGACGGCCACTGGTTAATAATAAGCCTTCCCCTTATTTCGTATTATCATGGACGAACTATCGGACTACCTCGAAGGGTTAAGTTTGGGTGGTTCACGAACTTTGTGGTCAATGGTTCGATGTGTTATTTTGTATTCATCATCACCATTTTAAACATAGGACGGCCACTCTTAATCATCCCCAAATTTCGTATTATCATGGATGATAGGCCTCGAGGGGTTAGGTTTCGGTGGTTCGCAAACTTTGCGTCAATGGTTCGATGTGTTATTTTGTATTTATCATCACAATTTCAACCATAGAACATGGCCTTCCCACAAATTTTGTATAATCGAAGAAAATTTTATACAAACGCAAAGATTTAGAAAACTTTCTGTGCTGAGTCGAATGTCAACCATTTTGTTCTGATAGAATGTGAACAATTTTGGTATTGAAAGTGTCTTGGTAAGGGTCCTTCTATAGAAGTTGGTAAGTTTTTGCCTGGTCGAACTAGGGAAGTATTTAATCGAAGATGAATTATTGAAAGTTGAACGCGCCAATCAGCCAAAATTAATCAATGGGTGTTAAAGAAAGTTTTGCTTGCATGAAACAGTAACCCACGCACAGGTAGATACAACAATTCCTATCATGACCAATAAACAAACAACTTTGTATGTCCATGCATTTCTTGAAATTAAAATTACCTAAGTAATGCAACAAAGGGAATACTACACTGTATAATAATATGCGATTTCTTCCGTCACCGCTTATTACCTCACTCGGTAAACAATCTAACCCGCAATCAGTGCGGCAATTATCAATCCAGCCTGTATTTACTTGGTCAGGAATATTATACCCTATGTAGAGACTGCGGTAATGCTGATTCAATAACATTGTCTTTATTTCAGCTCGAACAAATAATCGACGGGCCAGTAGACGATCATGATATTTCTATTGATACAGATCTAGATGTTCTAGAAGACAACTCTGTTTAGACTCACTGTTTGCAACCTAATCACATTGATGCCATGACAGTTGGTTGGGATGTTGTTCGGCACATATTTGTTTAATCCATATTATAAATTGAATAGTCTTTCTATTGACGGCCTCAGTATGAAATCCTCTTTGTTACAAACTTTATTGGAATCAAAACAAACTAAATAAGCCCAAACTCGATGGGTTTATCCGTAGCCCGTTACCTGGCTCTATAATCTTATTAGATCAGTGTTTTAAAATATTTTTTGGTTTTCAATATGCACCAGAGAACTCAACAACTTTTATGGCCCCGAAGTTTATATATCAGAATTACATACTAGCTCATTTGTAAAGTTTAAAATCGATACGGAAAATCAGAATTAACTTTAAATCGAAGTCTTAAAATCGATTACTAGTGAAACTAAAAATACAGATGTGATTAAATAATATATTAACGGTATGTATACCAAAAAAACAAACGAAGTAAGTCGCAAACTCTTGTTTCAATTCAATAAGATCGATTTCTACTTGCAATGCTTATTAACGATTCATGAGGCTAGATACTGACGTGGCTTTCTTCAAGGGGGTCGTATTAAATTAATAACTAAATAAAAACTGATGATATGCACGAAGGGAAACCACCAGCTGTGAGAAGTTTATTAAAGTAAAGGATAATTGATTGGAATGCAATAGGAGGTAGTCAGTGAAAGGCTATAATTTAATCTTTATCATCTACTATACTAATATTATAAAAAGGTAAAGTTTGTTTGGATGTAGGAAATGCATATAACTCCTCATTTGATGCAAATAATAATTTTATAAAACCAGCATTATAAAACAAACCTTCAGAAGGCGAGATAGATGTCAATATCGATTTTGCTGTTCAGTCAAAAATAAAATGAATTGATGTAAAAATAAAATTTAGTGTGCAAAGTGCAAAGCTAAACTGTTTCATTAATTATAATGCTTTCAGAAAATGACTTTGTAAGAAAATATTGAGTATTGTAAATATTTGTTTTTAGCAATTCCATATTTATCTTCAATATTGTGTATGTGTTGTATATTAGGATAGTTCAATAACGTTTTTTTCTGTTCTTCCTGAACAGAAAGGAATTATACCTTCTACAGCAAAGACACTTTTAACTTTCAAATTAAACAATTTGCTCCACTTAAAACCCTTACAAAGAAATTTCGAACGACCTTTATTACAAATTCAAATAAACTTCTAAATTGTTCGATCCCCAAATTGCTTGGGAATACTTATAAAATCGAGCATTTAGCTGTAATCTAAAATTAGGGGCTCTTTCTTGAGAAGCATCGTAAAAACTTTATAGGCATTTTATTTGTTTATATACACTCCGCTACATTGATATACATGAATTTCATCTTCGTTCCATCCCGGAAGATTTCCAAATATGATTCATCTTGTTTGTTAGGCAAAATAATGTGGGTTCTGTTGCCGATTTTATATAACTGTATACTTTGCTGTGGCTTATTTTATCAACTTCAAGGTTAATTAGAATTGGGTTATGTAGAATTTGATTAAGAATTAAGAACATTTATAATTTTATCTCTGAAATAGGAACTAGGTAAATTGTGAACGCAACCCTTTGCTAACGAAAAACTTTTGAACTGTGATTTCTTTGAAATGATTTCTGCAATCTTCAGATTTTCTAGGAATTATTATATCTGCCGCAGACAAAGCTGCTATTAATAGTTTACTAGTTTTAACGGAACTCATTGTTATTATTGATGCCGGCCATACTTTTGAGATTGGCCTTACATTGAATATGCTATTGTTTCCGCAAAATAATCGCAGTTTATATACGGTACCGAAGAATTAAAATCCTTCCCGACGAATAGATAATTTGATGATACAATGCAGGTCAATATCAATTTTAGAAAGGAATAATTAGGGACTCAATGTCACACCCTGTGGTAGTCCTATCAAAACAACTACCAAAGCTAAGACAAAATTCGTAGATTTAATGAAAGGCTTTAGATACAGCGTTATTATATTTAATAACACCTTTAGGCGATTTAATATTATCTATAGGTGTAATTATTCTACCATGGTATTGGCCTAAATGAGGTGATGTCCGACGTAGTTTAGTGCATTTAAATAATCGATAGGAATCAAACTGGTGGCGACTTGTGATTATTTAATTATCACTTCTGTTAACAAGGTCCATTCTTAGGTCCTTTCCTATTGATTTGCCATACTTGAATACGAATCTAACACAATTCCTGTCGATAAATCATCGATGAGTTGTACCTTAGCTTGACGTTTTTTTTGTAGCTGAACGCCAAAACACAAAGAAAATTGACAAACTATAAACATCACTCGCTCTTCAGAGAGCTACCTTGTTGTAACGTCCTCTTTCCTTTCTTTTGATGGTACTTGCTTTCTACCTGAAATTTTCTACAAGAGATTGCTGTACTGTATCTTACATTTCGAATATTGAATAAATGTTTATATATGTATAAATGCTTTATCATTTTTATAATGTGCCGCGCGTAATAAAGATTATCGATATAACATTATGGATAAGACAGCTGCTAAAATATCCTCTGATTCATCAAAGTTCTTTTAATGTTTAGAAAAGTAGAAATTGTGAATCTTTATGATAAATGGGTCATCGGCAAGGCATGCAGCTAGCCATCTCCTCTTGTCCAGTATTATCATAATACGCAATGACATCATAATTAAAACAATATGGTGTATAAATCAGGTTGATAAAAATGATACCGCTTACGCACGTTTCGCTACTATTGAGCTATTGTTTAGTTTTGATGTTATCTGCAGATGTATTAGGTTGGATATAATTGGTAGTGGTTATGCAGAATTTATCTCGATCATCACACACTATAGTAAGAATCTTATTAATAATATTAAGATTGTAATGATTGTCATCTGATCAAGCTAAAAGCCAGTCGCTAGAAGGCAGACATAAATATTCTGATCTAACTTATCATATTAGCTTATTTTTATCCTCTTTTTGTGTTCACGTAAGATAAGAATTAATTCCTCCTTGGCTTAATTATAAAGTTAACGCAGCAGAAGTTGTTGACAAAAGCTAGTAAATTTAATTCTGAGAGAAAATTCGAAATGTGTCGTGGAAAAATTGATAGATTTTTGCATCTTTCTAACAAACTTGTTCCGTAATGTATAAAACAAAAAATATTTAATGTAATACAGATTAACGAAGATTTTTATCTTCGTTTATTAAAATGATAGTATATGCTTAAACCGGATGTAGGTATATATTGAAAATATTGATAATAAAGGTAGGCAGAATTTGATAACGAATTATTTTTTTAATTTTATTCAGTAAAGCAAAATAACTACGGGAAAAGTGAATACGAAAGAAGTATCTAAATTCCTTGATTATTTCTAGTTTCGGATTTATTTGGTTTTATTATTAATATCCATCTGAATTTCTGACAATACAATTTTTGAATTCTTGAAAACAGGACCAGTAATTTAATTTTTTTTTTGCGGTCATTTCATTTTTATTTTTTGAAAAATTAGCCAGACAGTATACAATGCGATAATCTCGAAACATAACAATTTTTTATCCTACAAAAGGTCGACCACCGAATTGAACGTTATTTTTCTATAATTGATTTAAAATTAAGCACATGACAATTAAATTTATTTTGAGATAGCAATTTGTTCGTCCATCTAAGTGGCTAAAGGTAATAAATAACGAAGATTTAGTGCACCGTTAGATGTTATTTATTTAGCGTTTCGTTTCATACGTCTAACTCCATTATCTTGATTGGGTTCTGCAATATCAAGAGTCGAGACATCTTTTCAAAATTGCCTATCAGTTTCATTTCATCTCACGGAATTAGGCACTGCGCGGAACTTTTTTTAAAGTTCTCATTTGATGTAGACTCGATCCTTTGGAATTGTAATTCTGAAATTGTGTTTTAATAATAACATTTTTATTATATTTTTGAATAATACCTGTATATAAACTACTCGATTATAACATTTTATTAAACTATTTTCCCCTAATTTAAAAAAACCTGCTTTCTCCTCTGTGCATTTTACATCACACAAGAACACAAACGCAAGTTTGAAATTCGAAAAAACTTTTGAAACGTACAACGCTCCTGGTATAAACAAAGAAGATAGCACATGGGCACAGATTCTGATAATCTTGTCACAAACTCACATTCACTAGCACATGTATCACTGACACTGCACAGTATTTAGTTTATCGCGGGACAATGGGACGTAAAGTTTGTACGAGTTACATCACAAAGTTTGTGGGACGAACGCGCGAGGAGTGCGCGCGTCGCCGTAGCTAGGGCACTACTGCCGAGCAAACCGCGATGGCGGCGCGCGAGACTGCGGTGTTGCCATATGTAGATTATAGTTACCCAGTTTGAAGAACAATTATATAACTTGACAAGGCGATGTATTAATATCAAATATTACTTATGTGCTATGCTGGAAATAACTCACACAGACGAGAGTCGATTGTCTTTTCCAAAATTGACTCGACGATGAATCGCACCAGATACTATATGCATTGCAGGTAAAATACGAGACCACTACACCAATAGGTTCCTCAAAGCGTCACGTTAAAGGTAGAATGCTTAGGGACTATGTTAAGAAAGAAAATAAAACAAAATAAAGTAGACTAGTCACAAGTGCAGTTGCTAGGTACACATAAATATGCATAATAAATCATGTCGTAACTTAATGTAAACAATCTTATCAAAATGCAGGTGTCTGCAATACACGGTAATCAAAATGACGTTTTATCGTATTTGCGACTAGATTTTGGGTATTTTATTACTGTCATTATACGGCATACGATAATGCATAATATGCATTTCCTTCGGTATTTAAAGGGTATTTATTTCCTTTTAAATCGGCATAACTTATAGATATCGTAGGTAGTAAAAGGGGTATTTTTTGCAATCAAACCTCATCACAATTGGATATCATATCTATGACGATGGAACATTTGTACATAACGGATTAATAAGATAAACATTTGATAACACTGTTGCTAATTGCTAGACGATTATACTACGTGAGTAGGTATAACTAAAACGTTTACAAATAAGCAATCTAATGCAATCATTGATGAACTGTGTCGAAATTTAAAATAAATAATTAAAAATTCAACTTATGAGCAACCATTCAAGTTTGTAAAATTTCATTAAAAAAATGTATAATGATTATTGCCCATAGGAAAATCATTTTTATTAAATAGGTGCACAAATTGCTCACATTATACAATTTAAAATGTTGGTAAAAACGGTGATGTGTTTTTCATACATAATTATTAGAGGTAAACTACAGTGATATTATAAAGACGAATATCGAATAGTTTCGTATTGAAGCAGCATAATATTTGGCCCGTAAAGTTTTATTCCTTTACACGTTGCAGTCCAGTAATTAAAAATAGGTAGTAGGTAAGGTAGTACTTAACAAATTTATTCTGCTCCTAGTTTTTGTCTGTCTAATTTTAATGACAAGAAACATATTTATATCTTAGATACAAGATATATTAATTTACCCTTCATTGGAATAATTAATCGTTAACCAAACGGAGGCATAAAGTAAACAAAATATTATCATCCCACCAAAAAGAACCGTATCAAACAAAATTTACCCACACGGCAGGCAAAGAAAGCTCTCCCGGCTATGACAACATCGACATTAAAGCGACGTTGCCACCCCTCCTCTACGCTAGGGCGCTGCGAACGCCACAACAGAATGAGGTTAAAGTTGCCCAACTCTAAACTTTTTTTTAATTCTCAAAGCTAATCCAAAGGCAATTAGTGGTTGAAAACTTTTTAACAAAAACTCCTTGATAAATGAAGACTTTTTTAAAAAGATAATAAATAACAGAGTCTATGTAAAAGTTTTATAACTGGCACGAAAGTGCTCGAGTGTCGTAAAATTGTTATTAATGGGAGTTGTTAAATTTCGATGACGTTATACTAATGGTAGAGTTTTGAGAGATATTTTTTAAACTATGAATTTTTGAACGATGTACTTGAAAGGGAAGTTTACTGAGTAGGTACATTACGATTACGAATAGAAAACATATGATTACGATAGACTTAAGTGTGGCTTAACGGACATCGGTTTTTCGACCCATACAACTTACTTTGAAACATTTGTCAAGTATATAGGTTCAAAGATAAAGAAGTTTTGTTGGATTAAATAAAAGAAATGAAGGAACATGGTGGCAAAATCCTAAAGAATTAGCAAATTATGTATCAGCCGAGCTGACTCTATCGGAATGGCAAAAACTTGGTTTTGTTTAGAGGATCTGGGAAGAGCCACGGACAAAGTTTAGAGTTCATTAATTGCATTGAGAACACAATAAAAAAAGAAATGACAAAAGCATGACATATCCTTTTAAAAAGAATAAAAGTGGTAAAAACAAAGTATTTTGTAATTTGATCCGAATAAAGATTGATTTCGAATTCAACGAATCGACGCAATCTATGTTTCACACATATTCTAGAGATAACATTTAAGAGCATACAAACATAATTCAAATGATTCATATTTCAATATAAACGTTTACTTTGCAGTATGAATTTGTTACCTACATACATACTATAAATTACTAGTGAGAGTTATCCAAATAAACAACGAGTATATTTAGATGATATTATGATTTATTCAACAGATATTTAGGAACACCTTCCTTAAATTGTGCTGCATTGAAAGTGAAGTGTCTACCTATGTAATTTGTATAGAATTAATGGTAAATCAAAGAAGTTAATCTTGTATGAACTAATTCCGAATTAAATCAGCTTTAGATACTGATTGAAAAAAAGCCTTGTCATTTGTTTTACACTCACTACCCCACCCACACTGGTTTGCGTGAAAGAGCTTACTCCTGCATATAATCATCATCATTATCATTTCAGCCACAGGACGTCCACTGATGAACATAGGCGGAGGCCTAGTGACTTCCAGATTGGCCAGTTGAAAGCGGCCTGCATCCAGCATCGTCCTGCAACCTTTACCAACCGTATGTGCGGGGCACATAGCACGTAGAACTGACGGCCGATGGGGCAGAAAGGTTCTGGAATGGAGGCCACGTACTGGCAAGCGCAGCATGGGACGTCCACCTACAAGGTGGACAAACGACCTGCATATAATATTTCAAATAAAATACACGATAAGGTAACACTCAAACCGAAACGACGTAAACCATCGTATATTTAAGTAGAATTGCAAAGTTCGAATGACAGTCTGTTCGTTTGGAATCTACGATGCCACAGACACACAGATACACTTATAACACCCCTCTTTTTCCGTCGGGGTTTAAGAACCTGACCGTTGGCGAAGAAAGGTTCTTAAGTGACGAACATGAGCTGGAGGACGTGGCGTGGGCAAATCCACCTGGTGGAAAGATGACCTAGTCAAGGGTTTCGTAAGGTTTAGATGCAAACAGCCTAAAGTCACATTTATTAATGTGTGAAATGGTATGTTGTCAAAAGTTTGTACCTGCAAATTTTGTATATTTATGAATAATCTGACATTTTATTTAAATTTATTTTTTTTATTTGCTCAAAACATGGTTATAGTGGTGGTACAATTTATATTAATGAATGAAGGAGCACATGTTTCACCATAATGTGGCATGCAAATTTTAATTAAGATAATGTCATCTGGTCATCATTTATTGAAGAAAAAAAATATATAATCGACTAAATGTAAATTTTACTCAAATATAATGTCAAAAGTTATATTGTTATCTAGTCAATTCATTGTAACGTCAAAAATATATATTTATGTCCTAATGTGATGATTTTTAATGAAGATTTTCACTGATTTTATAAAAGTTCTTGTCTTGTAATAATGTAATTGTTCGTTTATTATTTGACATGATTTGAATTAATTAAGTGGACTTAATAAACTATTTCATTATATTATTTCTATCAATTTGAAATTTGCGTGCTACTAAGTTAGCGAAACATGTTTCATCATCATCATATCATTTCAGCCTGTTGCAGTCCACTGCTGGAAATAGGCCTCCCCCAAGGAGCGCCACAGCGCACGATCTCCCGCCCTTTGCATCCAGTCGCTGACAGCTGCCTTCTTCAGGTCATCGGTCTATCTAGCCGGGGGGCTTTCTACACTACGTTAGCCTAAGCGTGGTCTCCATTCGAGAACCTCCCTGCTCCACCTCTTGTCGGTTCTGCGACAGACATGGCCAGCCCACTGCCACTTGCTAGCGAAACATGTTTAAACATTTTTTTTTTAATGTAACACCTCAAATATGTACCGTGTTTCTTGTAAATAAGTGAATTTGAATTTGCCCTCGCATTCCATGGGGGAGGCCTACGTCTAGCAGTGCTTTTAAAAGGCTAATGATAATCTTATAGTTCAGTTAATTATTGCAGTGTGATATAAATAGAAAAATCTAATCTACAAGAATATGCTCCAG
Source organism: Anania fuscalis (assembly GCA_950371115.1). Classification (NCBI taxonomy): domain Eukaryota; kingdom Metazoa; phylum Arthropoda; class Insecta; order Lepidoptera; family Crambidae; genus Anania; species Anania fuscalis. Next base: position 8,352,163 of record OX493353.1, on the reverse strand, counting down.
GGACAATTTATAAAATAAGTAAAACTTAAACAAATACAATTTACATATCATCATCATAGGACGCCCCGCGACGATATCTGTAATATTTTATTGTTTTAATGAATATCATTTTAATAAAATGGTAATTAAATAGTTATTAATTTTAATAGAATGGCTATATGGGTCGGATTTGTGGTTTGCCTCGTGCTAAACAATTATTAAACAGTTTTAATTTGTTTTGAACGAAGATCTCATAATTGTTATGAATATAACCTACATCTATTAACTAAGAAAATGATTTACGCTTTAGGATTTCCTGAAGGAAGCATATTATCTAGCCTTTGTTAAAACGTAATGCATAAAAAACGTATAATTTACAATCCATTTATTAATAATATTTATTATATATTTTTTATATATTTATTAATATTATTTAAGCGATTTCGTTGATTCCTTGGCCTAGAAAAAAACAATGATATGACCACAATCAACAACATTTATCAATTTCATCGAAAGTGATAATCCTAAATAACATTGATAACGATTTGTTACAAAATTGTTTCAACTGACTCATTCAGTATGTCTGTTATTTTTTTTTAATATATACTCGGTCCATAATTTTAAAACTAAGTATGAAATCCCGTACCCTAATTCCGTATCTTGCAAAAGCAATGCAAACATTTCTGGGGTCCGCTTCCCAGTCGAATCGACATGGAAAACGAACTTTTCTGTTTTGTCTTAGGTCTGGATGTTATGGTACCGTCGTTATTTATATAACACCAGTGCTTCAGCTACTTACCTTAGGATCAGAGCATAGACAATATAAAGAATAATATTAAACCGGAAACATATGGCTAACAAAGGGATTAACTTACTGTCTTATTAAGAGTGCATTTGCTAGTCCGGCGGGACCAAGGTTAACCCACTTTACTAATGTACATAAAACAGTGGGTTAACCTTAGTCCCGGACTAGCACATGCACTCTTAATGAGACAGTTAAAGTGTAAAATATATTGCCTGCCTCTTTTTTCAGCAAGAATAGAAATAAAGATCTGAACCTAACTTGATTAAATTACCTGGAATCGAACCAAGCAAAGTCCAAAACAAAACCCAGGGCAAGGCAACGCACAGAGCTAGAGCACAAAGATAATATTATTGTAAACAAACCAATAGATCATGCTAATTATTCATCAACCAACAATGTGTATCAACCTTGCGATGCTCAGGTCCATAATACCAATAATACATACAAATTAATCAATTAATTTGAATAAATACCAGACGCTGCAATGACCACTTCAAACATAGACAAGGAATGTTTCCTGTATTTGCGGAAGACCCATAAAGGGTTAATGATGGAATAATTGAAGAAATTTTAAAAAAGAAATGACATTTAAGAAAATTCCGTTATATTGTCAACATAGTTCAAGCTTTGCTAAGTTTGAAACCAGATAAGTATAAGTAGGTATTACATAGAATTAAGTAAGTATTGAACAACATGACATACATGGCTTTGATCATTTTGTAAATAGTCAATGCACTTGTGTTACAGAAATCAGAAACGATAACGGTACTACAACACCCACACAAAATAAAAGTTTGTTTCCCACATTGACCTGACCGGAAATCGAATCCGGAACCTCAGAGATGGCGACGCCAACTTCGGCATGCTCGCCTCTCGACTACGGAGGTCGTCGAATTAAAATAATTGGTGAGGTAAAGTGAGGTTGTTGGAATAAAACGGTTTTAAAATCGAAGCCCTACTCTTTATAATATTTGATTTGTTTTTTTAAGGTTATTTAAGGCACTATAATTATGACAAGACTTATTTAAAACACTCAAATGTCTACGAATAACTCCTCTACATCGACATAGCATTGCATCTACAAAAATACTTTTTACACCAACGAATCCCATCATCCCATATCATAACTCCACTTTCGAAACACCAAAAGAATCTAAAAAACCAGAAAAAACAGGCCAAGTTCGAGTCGGACTCGCGCACTAAAGGTTCCGTATCTATAAAAACGGCAAAAAAATCATGTCTTTTGTATGTGAGCTCCACTTAAATATTTATTCTATTCTGTTTTAAGTAACTATTTGTTGTTATAGCGGCAACAGAAATACATCATCTGTGAAAATTTAAACTAACTATCACGGTTCATGAGATACAGCCTGGTGACAGACGGACAGCAGTCTTAGTAATAGGGTCCCGTTTTACCCTTTGGATACGGAACCCTAAAAATTCAAATACAACTCTTCAAGATCGAAACCAAAAGCAGTGCAGACCAAAACGTCTTTCTTGCCCTAATTTCCCTGAGCGAACAATAGCTCAGTGAGGCTTTATACGGAGAGGCATATTGGTCAGCAATGGGACTAATATGACCATTTGCTGTTGCCCAACAGTGCCATGAGTATGGTTGCCAGCTCTTTTAGGGGGGAGAAAACACAGGTAATTTAACAGTAGCCGTAATCCAGTTTTAATTCGGATTTCAGTCCCAGTAATATTATTATCAAAAAGAAAATTCCAAAAATTAACGAAAAATTTTAAAAATTGCGATTAAATGTGGGCCAAAAAATATAATTTAGGTTAATTCCTGTATATTGTTTGTCAAACCATTTATGTTATTGTTTTACAAGATAATTGTAAGTATTGAATTGAGGGATTTTTCAAGGACAGTTTAATATAGATTGTAGTTTGGCATGCAAATCTATTAAAGAACTTTAAAGGAGTTGCCACCCCTGAGTGAGCAGGAAAACTGTAAGCCAATTATGGATCTGGTGAGATTTGCTTAACTTCGGTTTGCAATTGCGCATTAGACAATGTAACTAGTGACGAAACCGGTAAATGAAGAACTGGATTAGGATCTGATAATCCTTGTCGAAGTAATTAAAAATAAACTATTCCTTTGTCGACTTAGCCTCCCGGTATGTAGTGATATGGAAACGTCCTCCCTCTTATTCCAAAACAAAGTTTAAACTTAGTACTCAGTTTAGTACTGGTATTAAAACATGAACTAAAATAAACGCTATTACAAAATGAAGTTTATCGATGGTTCGGGTATTGTCTATAGTACCAAAGTTAAACCGCCATGACCCCTAGTTTAATTTTGGTACTAACCTCAAAACGTCAAATTGAATTCAGAAGTCGACACACGCGTTTGAGTTTTTATTTGTAAAATCGTGAAAAATGGAAATGGATTCAATTGATTTAATGGATTTCGATGATTTGGAGGACCTGGGAACGCAGCGGCGTTCCAATAGATACCGTATTCGTTTAAATCCTTTTGATTTAGATGACGAAGATTTTCGCTACAAATATAGGTTCACTAAAAGGTTTGGGCTGAAGATAGTGGACTTATTGCGTGAGGATTTAGTCTACGACCCTCGAGGATATGCTCTCAGTCCTGAGATGCAAGTAGTTTGTGCATTACGGAACTGGGCTCGCCATGAAGTAAGTGGTATAACCTTGTAATGCAATGCAAATGATACTATGATCTAGCTCCAATGTTGCAGTAAAAATGTACCTAATGTTGTTTTATTCGCAGATTCAAGACGATACTGGTGACTTACACGGTGTATCTCAGCCAGTTATAAGCAAAACCTGCAAGAAAATAGCAGGAATTCTGGCACGTATGTCACCCAGAAAACCCAGCGATTATAAATATTTTTTTTTTTTATAAATAAGTAACAACATTTTGTAAAAAGGAACAGCGCATCGAATGCTGAACGAATAAGTGAATGATAAACTGACATTTGCTGCTTATAATCTGTGGCTCTGGATAAGACCAGGGACGAGTTTCGGTACTATTAGGTCCTTGTTTGGGCTACGATTTGTAATACGCATAAATTTTAGTACTGTAATAAGCCTTAGTACCGTAATAAGCCTAGACTTTTAAGTACTGGTTCAAACCCGGTACTAACGTATTTTCTTGTAATAAGAGGGCCTAAGTTTTTGACATTTAACCTAAGAACGGTGATTCGAAAACGAGACACAATGGAAATTTTTGTGTAACGCGGTCACGTGGTTTGAGATAGACAGATTACGATCGCCGTCCTTTGTCACTTTCTGTGAAATCTTAACATCCAAAAAAAAAATTAATAAATACGTGTTTTATATCTGTTATTTACAATCTGGGCGAAAAATTTTAAACCATAATGAGGTATTTTTTTTCCATAAATGTTGAAATTTAAGGAATGTAATTTGAAAAAAATAATAGTATTTTTTTATAATTTTTTGAAATGTTTTACTTGATGACCTGTACAACATTCCAAAGCACAAAATCATCCCTGTCAAAAGCGTCCCCTAAAAAGCACATTCGAAACATATTCGCAGTTTCAATTTACTCATCTACACCTTGTCACTTGCATGTTATGTCCATACAATATGATAGGGCTGCCAGATCTAAATAACGTTTTATTATGACGTTTTATAGCTTTTTTATACAGGTGTACTTGTAACAGGTTGTTGTACTATGTACAGTCAACAGCACGTCGACCTACCCCAAAAGTCAAAAATTCTCCAATAGATTATCCACTTTAAGGCTGACAAAAAGAGATCATTTTCAAATGAGAAAATTTGACATTTTGTGGTAGGTCGACGAGCTGTTGTCCGTACTACAAAAAGTACATATTAAGAATAGTGCTTCAAGCCGAGATGGCTTTCTGTTATGTGACGGTTATGCTTAATTTTGTTTATTATTTTAGTATTATTGTATTAAAAATAAAATCTGTAAAAATATAGTTGGTTAGATTATTTAAAATACACCCTTCTTGTAATACAAGGTTAACCATTTGTACTTCAAAAAGCACAATAGGCAGTTTTTGTTCTTAAATGTCAGGTCTGAACTACTTCTATTAGTTTGTACTTCTAACAGTACGTTGAGAGTGGAATATTTCCTCCTTTCAAATATCTAGAAAGTCTACCTGTTTGTCAATAATTATTTTATTTTTAAACGTAGTTTATTTTAAAAAATCCACTTTTTTGGCGATTGATTAGAAATAGAAAAAAAAAATGACCCCATCAACCCTAGCGCTATGACGTAACTACACGCGTACACGCGTAACACAACGTCACGCGACGAGTGAAATGCGAGACTTTTCTGCGATGTTCCTGACACAAGGGATGATGGGTATAGGTATAGGAAACTGGAAAGAAACTGGACGTAAAGACGTGTCGTCAAGCGAACCTTAAACACGCTGTACGAAAAAGTCACACTTTTCCCCCGTATATTGCGTGCCTTGAGGGGTGTCACCGGTAATTCCCAAAAAAAAAAAATCTATTGTTTCTAGTTTCGTGGCAGTTAAAGGGTTAATTGGATATGACTTTCATTATCACTATTATTTTTAAAGTTTTGTCGCTATGACAGAAGAAAAAACAGACTATAAAGTTCAGAAGCGCTAGAACGGCTTAATAACATCTGACAGTAAGGTTTAGCCCCGGCTTTTATTAATACCGCTTGACATTGTTTAAGCCCAGTCATATACCTTAGGGTGGCATTAAGGTCAGTCACTTGCCTTACAGCGCCCATAAACCGCACAACACTAGGGCACGTGGTGGAGTAAATGTTACTTTGACAAACTTGTAAAATTTTGTAGGCACGACTATAATCTGTGGCTCTCTGTGTCATCAATATGGCTGAGCCTTCTAGATACACAATAATCACAAGCCTAAATAGTTCCCTCCGCTCCGCGCTCGACCCCGGAACCGAACAGGAGACCTCTGACACATAAATAAGCTTTTTTGCGTCACGGCAGTAAAGCTACCACTTCGCTCCCTCTATACGCGTCTCCCTGTTTATATTGCTGTCTCGCTCGCTTCAGAGGGGGCGCGCGCTGGCAACATCTCACAAAAGTTTACTATACATTACTCTGACATAAAGTAGTAGCGTTCAGAAGGAAATCCTTGTCGACGGAAAATCTGTCATATTTGTTTTTTTTATACCTTGAGATAATAAGCTCGACTCCACTAGAACGGTTTATAAAATATTTTCATAATTAAAAGGATTCTAACTACCATAATTATGAACTCTATTTAATAAACCATTGACCAACGGCATAAACACCTTACATACTTGTATAGCAAACATTTTTTTTTTTGTGTAAATATATGAAAACTTGTAAATAGTGTAGAAATAGTGTTTAAGTAGTGTTAATTTTTCTGTTAACATTTTGTATTGTTTAACGTGTCTAGAAGAGAATCAGACTACCAAGCAAATAAGGCTGTTTATTAATTCCTTTTTGACCTCATTCCGAAGTTCACATGTCACCGAGCCTACTTAACCCATTTCGATTATTACGTAGTCGAGTTGAAAAGTCGTTTTGGCGAAGAGCTTTCGCTGATGTTCCTCGTACATTTGATTTATGCCACTTATACTATGATAGGGGGAGTGACGTGGAGTTGGTCATTTCTTGGAACATTATTAGTTTTGTAATATCACTGTTGTTTACAATAATACTCATTATTTTAATATATAGGCCCTCTTCTGGCCAAAACTAATACTTTACCGTAACACCATTTCAGGAACTACATGTTAGAAAGAGAGGGAGAGAGACAGAGAGAGAATGAGAGAGAAGAAACGGTGCAAATAACCCATATGAAGTCATCTTTTTCAGACCTATTTTGACAGGAAATACAGCTGCGCGATATTTATAAAAGCAAGGTAAATTACAAAGTCCGTGCACTCTTGTCATTTAAATAGTCTTCTATTTTATAATATCATTAGATTTTTTAATATGTGTTTTGAACTTTATAAACTTGCTAATATCAATACGCACTGGGGCCGCGTGGTGGAGTATGGTATGGCCCAAACGCCTCCTGGTTGGGGAGGCCTGTTGCCCTACAGAGGTAGGATGTATAACCTTACTTTATTTTTGTAAAGTCATTCGTCTCATGAGTTTTACTTAAAGCTAACAAACTAGGAGCATAAATGACATAAATTGTGCATGTTATTAGTGAATAGTAAAGTGCTAATCATTGCAAATGACTCGTCAGATATCAAAATACACACTTTGTCCTTGAGTAGTGACACTATCACGCAATTTTTTGCATTTAATGACATGAAGTTTGCATGTATAAAATATACGTTTTAAACATAATATAATACTGATATATTAATTTGTCTAAAAGGGTAAGACATTTTTGTGATTTCGGTCTATAAGTAAAACAAATAGTGGTTTCTATACAATTAAAGCAATGGTAACCTAACCTAGCTTTTCAGCAATAGCAATAGAAGACGTTGCAAAAATGAAAACAGCGACACAAAAAGACGTCAAGAAAGCGGGCGATTCTAAATCGATGCTGAAGGAAGCGTTTAAAACTTTTAAACGGGCCACTATTACGTGTGACCGGGAAATGGCTATTGCTATGGACAATTCTATGCGATGATGTCGATGCAAACTATAAAACATCATCACACAAAACAACAATGTTTGGAATGCTACAGCTGCATATTGACCTCCTACATAAAACGTCAGCCAGCTGCTCTGGCTGCTTGACTGCACTGACAGGTAGTAAGTCCACTAAGTTGGAGGCTCACGATGCGTCTTCCAGTTCGTGGTCGCACTATAAAACATCATCATCTCATTATCATTTCAGCCACAGGACGTCCATTGTTGAACATAGGCCTCCCCCAATGACTTCCAGATTGGCCGGTTGGAAGCGAACTGCACCCAGCGGATTCCTGCAACCTTTACCAGGTCGTTCTCGGTGGACGTTCCACGCTGCGCTTGTCGGTACGTGGCCTCCATTACATAACCTTTCTGCCCCATCGGCCGCTATAAAACAGCGTTAACTTAAATATATCTTAGCAACTTCTTGAACTGATCATCCAAAGACAAGATTCAAACACCTCACTCACTCAAGAATCTCAGACAATGTGTTGGACGTAGGACCCAGATCCTCTTTAGGGCAGCAGTGGATAAAGTAAAGATTGAGATGTTGATCGCTAACCTTTAACAGAAAACGGACAACCTAAGTAGTTGATGGCCAATTCAATTGAAGACATCTGATGATAAACAAGTAAGAGGAGCTTGGTCCTTCGACCATGAAGAAGCCTCTTCTTGGTTGAATTGTCTGTTTCTAAGCAAACTCACTCCATCCTAGATCACAAATTCCCATATCAACTAGGTCCGCAACACAAACAACAAGTGAGACGGACCTAGATTGGGCACTTCCAGAGCTCGCCACAACCGCCCAGTGTAGCTGAAGCTTTCTTTAAAGTCCGTCAGCGATAGGTCCGTCCGTAATTATATGGCTAATGCTAGCACCTACGTGACCGCGTATCATTGAAAGAGGGTAGAAGAATACTACTTACGTGTAGCTATAACGCGGGCATAAAGGCAAAGTGTGGGCACTAAAACTTCATAACTATCAGGCGAACAGTTTGGTCGTGTAGTAAGATGATGGCCATCGATAGGAAGTAACCCCGATATGTATTCCTCTCCATAACATCCCCCACTATGAAATAGCACGCCCAAAACCAAAAGGAGTAAGAAGATGAAGTCAAGCTATCGATGGCAAGAGCCCCAATATCTATTCCTTTCCATACCCTCGACCCCCCATTTAAACTTCTAACCGGGCAACTTACAGCCTATGCAGTGTGACGAGTCGTGCATTTTTTATGAAGATGTTACGATGAGAACTTTTATTGTTACAAAGTTCGTTTTACGGCCTAAAAACTTTCCGTTTTACGCTAAGTGCGGAATAAATATCGTAGCAGGAGCATTACTTATACGATTATACAGATATATTTTTGGGTAAACTGTTTAAAAATTCGTCTTTTCGACGACGACAAAAGTCTTGAAAGATTAGTTACTAAGTATGATGTTTGGTTATTTTCTTACCTTGTGCGCAAATCGCAATCATGGTGCACTGCTAAGTTGAATTGACTTACTTTGGTATACTACCAGAATACTGATACTGATGTTGGACTTACCTGAAAAATAACAGAATAATTAATTAATAGAGATTAGTCGTAGTTCCGTTCATGACCAGCTTTACAAATGTATAAAAATCAATAGCCACATGAAAAATATTACATGAAAAATCATCACTTAGGAACGGCTACACTGATTTGGCTGTTTTCTTTTATTGTATTGGTAATTATTTATTTGTAAATTTATCTTCAATTATTTATTTATTAAAACTTTATTGCAACACATTGCATTAAAAAAATCATACAATATGTGGACTTAATGCCATGAGGCATTCTACCAGTCGACCATTAGGCTATACATAGATGTTATGTGGGCGGTGCGATTAAGGACATATTTTATTATATAATTATCAAAGTACACACCTTATGTATGAAAACTATGAAAAGAAATTGGTAAAGTATCCCGGGAAAAAATTTAACGATATTTTTCTCTAGTCCCTTGAACATACCCCTTGACTGTTCATTATCAATTTTGGACACGGCAACAACTTGCAGATTAGCTAGTCTTATATAATTTACAAAAAGAAAACATCATCCTAAGGAAAGGTACTCTAGCTCTAGTACTTAATTGTCCCTCAACGAACGACGAAATAAATTCACCTCAAACCCCCGCGCGAGGCGCCTTTGTCCCGGCTCCACTTCAATTCACTTACCGGGTAGGGTCACCAGAAAAGAAAACCGATGAAATACCAGATATGAAGGGATATGGAAGAACCAGTTAACTGATATAGTACTGGCCATTTAACATAAATAGTATCAAGCCAAAAGGTCTAGAGTCGTCATCGACACGCACTGCCTGCCTACTGACGAACGTACTTTAATATTAATAATTTATCTAATACTTAAAATGCAATGATGTTACTATTTAACTTTAATAATTCATTTAATATTTACACTGCAATTTTTCCATTGCAACGCCCTTTCAGGGCCCATATGTTCACTACCCTATATAATAATATCTTACTGTATTATACATATGTGATGCAATAAATAAATGAATATGAATATGAACGTCATCCGACAGATAAATTCCATTTTTTTTAATCTAGAAAGATTGATAAAAGAGGAAGAGATAATTATTGTGTGAAGAATGAAGCTGAAAAAATGGTGGAAGAAATGGTATGACCATCAGACTTAGATTCAGCTGTGCTTAAGCCACCCCGCTTATCTAAGTTGCAGCTGAATCTAAGTCTGATGGTTATATATATATTATAACAAAGCAGATCACTTGATCTAACAGACCTTAAGGCAGTTTAACATTTTTTTTTATATTGGACAACATCACATTCATTGAGATCTGATCCTAAGGTAAGTAGCTAAAGCACTTGTGTTATAGAAATCAGAAACAACGACGGTACCACAACACCCAACCCAGAGACAATATAGAAAAGTTCGTTTTCTACATTGGCCCGACCGGGGATCGAACCCGGAACCTCAGAGATGGCGACGCCAATACAGTCCGGCGTGCTCGCCTCTCGGCTACGGAGGTCGTCAAACATTACATACAAAGTGAAAATAATATGTGGATAATCTTTTTGGCCCTGGTAACCCTAGTCCAAAATAAGTCAGTATATCAACCCCCGTTTCAAGGGCACAATGAATACGGCACGCCATAGATGTCGCTCGCAGCGCATCGCAGTCGATTTATTGCGAATCTTCCGACGCGGCAGTTAGGTGAACGTCGGCAATACCTTAATGAGAGCCGCTTGGAGTGGGAATGCTAATGTAATTGGGTGATTAACTGGTAACGGTAGGCATTGTTGAGTTGATATTGTGAGATTGTTTAGACCAATTTTGTTGCTATGGTTTTATTTATTTTGTGTGAATTTCAAGAAAAGTTAATAAACAACTGTACATTATGAATGAACAATCAAAGACGTTATTGATTTTCTTTAGTTTCCCTGTTGAATCAGACTAATTATTCATAGCTCAAGTGAAAATGATAACTGTTTAGACCTAGTAAAAAAAACAATTAACAGCTTTAGTAAAAACTACTCTAAGGTCAGCGTTAATTTAAGGTTAGCGTTAGTAGAATTAACCCTAAACACATTTAAAACAGCATACTGTATCTGTCAGTAATTTGACAGAAACAGAATGATATTTAAAATATGCTTACTAGTAATTGCTTTAAACGAATCATTGTGTCCAAGGGACCTAAATGTTGTTTTTTAAAACAAGAACTCATCAACATTTAGCAAGCCACTAAGACACGTAATGATGTATGGTATAAAATAAAAAAAAAGTATCTTATACAGTTTATAAAAAAACCAGCTGTGGCCGCAGCTTCGCTTATGTGGGATACCGCTTGTCACCCCCGCTTTAAACACTCTTACGAATTATATAAAAAATATTTTCCTTTGTCCATCCCTAGGGTTCAAGCTTTTTCAGCAAGCAAGAAATTTCAGTAAAATCGGTTTTATATTTTCAAAGCATAACAAACAGTTACTTTCGCATTTATACTATTAGTATAGATTTTACTTAGCTTATTAAAAAAAAATGTAGCTACTTTCATAATATTGAAAATGGCTATCGTCTATTTAAACCACGTCATTGGTCATAGCATGCAGAAAAATACAGTTCGAAGACAATTTTCGCTACCGTATCAAATCGAGGGTTCTACAAGGACTTTCGGGGTGTACAATTATAGCGGGCTATTTTAACCCCCCCTCTGCCTCCCGAGCAATAAAAAACAATGGATGAGCCATTGTGTTGTTGTTTCCTACAGTAGAATTTGTAACATAGGTTCTCTAGCATAAACTAGACCGTTGAACTTCAATTTTTTTTTTTTGAGATGGGCCTGCCCTTGACCTCAATCTTGCTCTAGAGCATAGATGGGATCTACGATGGAGCGAGCTTGCCCAGAAGATGCCTATTCACTCTGGACTTAAAGAGAGTCAGGTTATATGCACTCGGAAATACAGACGCAGGCAGGGAATTCCACTCTTTAGCTGACACATGACCTAATCATGTTTTATTACTGTTTGCTCGGGCAAACAAGACATAATAGAAATTCAATTGTTACATGCGCAAATGTTTCCTTTTTACGAGTTTACTTAAATCTGGATTAGCAAGTTGGTAAATAAACTTAAGACCATACAATTCTATACACGTGGACCTAAATGTTCCCCCGCTGCCAAATGATTTGTATTTATATATAAAAATGAAGTGCTGTTCGTTAGTTTCGCTATAACTCGAGAACGGCTGGACCGATTTGGCTCATTTTGTTCTTGAAATATTCGTGGAAGTCCAGGGAAGGTTTAAGCGGAAAAATAATGAAAAAATTGCAAAAACAATACAAATAACGGCAATTTCATAATATCACACAATCTGTTCGTACAGGCAGGGTGCGTAGGCGGTACGAAGTTCGCCATATTATAACCCTCAATAGTTTAACACCGCGTCATAGAATGACGTGTCCACTTCAATTAATTCCTAGACCACTAGCGCCTATACCGTCGGCCCACGTCAGAAACCGCGGTGCATCAAAGATTCAGCCAACAATTATTACTGGCTTTATGGGCGGTTACACTGCACGACTTGAATAGGGAAGGGTTGCCAATTTTTTTTGGTTTGGTTAGTTGTTTGGTTTTAAAATATTAATCTCTAATATACTGGATGACATTTTTTACCGTCAGGAAAAAATAACTGTGTATTCTGTACCTAAAACTATGTGATATTATGTAAGTGTGTTTATAAAATACAACTGATTTTATAAATTTTGTAATGTCCAAAAAAAAATTCTAAACATAGAATACTTACATCAGTGAAAAAATATGAAACCGGACAAACCTTAAACGCATAGTTTAAGTTTTGTCCGGTTTCATATTTTTATTATTATTTTACCAATATTCTTTTTTTAATGTTCAGTTAGTCAAAATTAACTTAGAATTAGATGGTTATGAGGATAAATAGTTCATAAAAATAAAATAAAATATTAAACTTTTTTTTAAAATTATTATGTTATCATCACCTATATCATTTACCTATCTCACACGTTTATTTTCTTGACGGTAAAAAAAGTCATCCAGTGTAAAACAAAGTCGAGTTTGTTATAAGACTTATACCTCGAGAACGGCTGGACCGATTTTCATGGTTTATAATTTGTTGGATTCGTCTCCGCCCCGAATAGCAGAATCAATAATAAGAACATAGGAAAAGCTGACGAGAAAATGTTAACTGTTAGGCGGCACGAAGATCGCCGGGTCACCTAGTTAAGAATAAGCGAAGAGATATTCTTGATTCGAGTGACTGCTCTTGAAACTGAGCTAGTGGAAACATAAGTTAACCCGTCTGGTTTAATGTCCTACGTAGCTCAGTTGGAAGATCACTCGTTTGGATACTAGAAATGTTATTTTTTTTCGATTGTAATGATAAACTTCCTAAGTTTTTCACAAACCATCAAAGTCTGATGACAAAGGTATATAAAAGTACATGCTGACTGTCATGACATGGCATACGGAGTCAAGATTCCAGAATTCTGATGTCCACTGCAGATCAGACGTCGAGACCGGCAATCTCAGAACAGAACGTACCTAGTTTTTATGGCATCTATGAGGATTTATTTAGGACCTTTTACTTGATAGCGGGGGAGATTCAGGGGGAAAATTGCACATTCAAATAACAGTAGTGTACCTAAAGTCCAATTGACTAGTTCCCATGTCTAAGGGTTACGAAAGTATAATATCAATTGCTCCAAATGTAGTTAGAACACCTGTCGTATCTACGATCATGATCAAGCATATCCCGACTAGCAACAAGACGTGCTGGGAAAATTAATACACAAGAAAGAATATTCAAAAGATTCAAAGATTATTCACCGAGAAAAGGTAATACAGTTATGATGATACAGAGTAATTTAGTGCAGCTTATCTCACCAGCGCACCTAACACCTGAACATAGGCGACAGTATCTACTGGTCCTTCATAATCTACATATTCTATTTATATAGTATGTAATGTATTAATCTAGTTAAGTTTGATTTTGTATACAAGCTTATTTTGTTGCACCGCCCATACCTTTTCTGTCTGGCCCTATGGTTGACTGGTAGAGAATGCTTATGGCATTAAGTCCGCCATTTGTACCACATGTTTTTTGTCTGTGCAATAAAGTTTAAATAAAATAATAAAATAAATATTCCCACTTCTTCTTCTTGTTCTTCTAATAGTGCCTCTCCAACTAGTGAAGGTCAGCTACCAGTACTGCAAAGCGTCGACAGTCCCTTGCCTCGTGCATAAGTCTACCCGCATTTCCAACTCCTGTCCATTCCCACTTCAGCCACTGACGCCACTGGAAAAATCGTCCAGTGTAAGCCCCCTAAGCCATTCTGATCAATCTTGCAGTGTGGTATTTAACTGGTTTGCTCGCGTGAGTCCGAATCAGAAAACGAAATGTTTGTTTGATTGAAACGAGAAAAACCTTTGGATTATTTATTGGAGACTTTTTCCGGGTCCAATATTAATAATAATTTTGTTTGTAGAACTAACTCGAAATACTCAGGGAAGATTTTGAAAGAGAACCTACTTAAATACTTTTTTGATAGTATTCTATCAAAAGTGCTTATTAGCACTCATGTATATTTAATTTCTTCATTCATACCAATAATCTAGACTCAAACCAAACAGCTGTTACTATGGCGACTAGATAACGTAAAGACAGACCTACTCAAACACATTATAATATCCATAACTCGGGTACAATAAATAAATATGCACCAGATAACATATCCATGCTCGTGGTTTCGAAGGACGGAATTACATTCTTGAGTTAGTTACGAAGTACGATATATTGATATTTTTCGAGGCATATTAAAGTTTTTTCTGATTTGACCCGACCGTGAATCAAACTCTGGAGCCCTTGCGTTAAATGCGAATCACTGTGCCACTACACCAATCGAGTCTTTAAACGTTACACAATACATACGCGGTACCGATGTTGAGCGTTGGTGCAAAGAGTGCGAATCGCTTTGCGCATCTTACGAGACGAGCATCGTATCAGAGACGCTAATGCGCAGAGCTAACAACCAATCACGGCCGGCGGCGGTGCAGCGGGTCGCACGACTAGCCAATCACTTCCGGTCTTACTTATAAAAATCGACTAATCAACATCTTAGTAACTGATTAACTTCTTAAGTAGTGCGTAACTATTTTTCACTCATAATCGCCACTTAGGCGTTAGTTAGTTAATTACCACAATTTTTATTTTACTCTGCCAACACCGGACTCTAGTCATTATAAAAGACCCAAATACTGCCATTGAAGCAAAAATTCAAAAAAAGAATGTTCAAAGCAATGTCACTTTCAATCAATCTTGATACCAAAGAGTAGTACTTGTATTTTTCCACGAAGAGAAAGACGAAGAGATGGCTAGAGCCATACAGCCATTATATAAGAATGTCTTTATGTCATTAAAGAGTGTTTAACACATCACTGTATGCGGGACCCCCTAGATGACAGCTAGCTAGACAGAAAACAGCTGTTGCTGCTACTCCATTTCGGTAATTGAGACTTTAAACAAGGGTACGTAGCTGTTTATCTTGACAGTAGTTTACGAACTCACTAAGACGATGATTAACTTTAATTAGCGTTTATGAGTAAAGATAAACTGCTTAGCAGTGTCTTAAATTGAATCACCGTTTATAAGAAAGACCCTTAATCGTAATGGTTTTCTGTGCATCTTTCGCTCAGCGCTCAACATCGGAGCCGCTAGTTTTAAGGACCCTATGGTTTCGTAGTCCGGAACGCGAAACACTATATAAGGTCCGATTTTATTAGTGTTCATCCTGTTAACCTGTGACTATATAGGTGAAAAGCAATCGTAAAAAGCAATTTTCAAATGTGTAGCATAAAAACTAAAAGTTAAAAATCAAAAACATTGACTTTAAATTGCATAAACTCGTCCTATCTTTGCTACGTTTAACCATCTGATTATCCGTCTTATTCCTTCCCCTTGTACAGAGCGAGAAAGAGTTGAAGATAGGACGAGTTTATGCAATATGAAGTCGATGTTGATATTTTGTAATTTATTTTTAACTTTTTTAGTTTTTATGATAGACATTTGAAAGTTGGTTTTTACGATTGCTTTTCATCTATATAGTCACAGGTTAACAGGATGAACACTAATAAAATCGGACCTTATATAATTTTCGTCAAATAAAAAGAACGCTGAAGGGTGGCGCTACTTGTCCCCACCGAACATTTAAAGCAGTACTGAAAATGTTACTTCCTATTTTTGCAACCGCTCTTTTTACGTGACGCCAAGTATACACCAGTAGTGTTGACAATAACGTCTAAAATGACATCATCTACATACACTTTCCGTGGAAATACTTTCTTGACAGCCTCTTTTAACCCCAACCGCGTTATCTAGCCATCGGATCCTATAATCGCGTATCTGCCGGTTAGGGAACAATTTCCCTTGTTGATCGAACATGTGGGATCATTATAATGAAGCTTTTATATAGATATCTCGGTTGGAGCTGATGAGGATCGTTTGGTTAATTTTAGATAATTTTGTTATTAAATATTATGTTTTATTTTGAAATAAAACAAAACCTTGTTAGTTATAAGGACATGGAACAGACAAACGGTTAATGATAAATGTAGATTCCAAGACAGCGGCAGAAGGTGGAAAGGGGGTTTTGAAATGGTAGGATTGGGTTTCCGTTAAGGAGATTACGGCCCAAATTAGCATCTTGATGCGTGTCCAAATATCTTACAAAACATTGAAAAAAGGGTTTGACATCTTGATTGGCGCAGCGGTACAGTGAATTTTCTTGAACGCGAATTTTTGTGTCTAGTAAATTTGGGGTTCGGGTTTATTATGTCAAAATTGACTGTTTTCTCGCAACAAACCACAAATATTTTAATGCTTCGATATCATGGCTATATGATCATGATTGTGTTGTCTATCTATAGCATTATTATTTTATTTAAACTAAACACTTCAACTACTTTCCCCTCTCTTTATAGTTGTCCTCTGCCTGATGGTTGTCTGGAAGTAATCGCTTTTAGCGATAAGATCGGCTAAATTTTACATCTTCTGTTGTATCAATTGTAACTTCTTTGTTTGGTGTGTAATAAAGAGTATCCTTTATCTTTATCATACATTTTCGAAGGTGGGAATATTAATAGCAAGTTCCTTAAAACTTTTATGTCAAGCTTAGTTCTTTTTATATAGATACATAAAAATCGGATATTACGTACTGGGATTCAAACTCACAATTTACGGATGAGAAGCAAGACTCCAACTACTAAGCTACCACCGATCTAGCATCTAACATCTAAGTAACAACGACGGTACCACAATACCCAGACCCGAGTTAACATAGAAAAGCTTGTTTACACTACATTTAAATTGAATCGAACCCGGGACCTCAGTGATGGCAAAGCCAAGTCCGTCGCACTCAACTCTCGGCTACGGAGGTCGAAATCCCTCACTTATCCGGAACGCTTTAGGCGCGTTTAGTACAACTACTGCAAAACCTTTACCAGGTGCACCTCTTGTCCACCTCCAAGATTGAGGTCTATGACTCCACAAACAGTCCTATCAACCCCAACCCAGCAGGCCACCTGTACAAATCCACACGACCGGACAGAGTACAGGTTTCGTAATAATACCGACTAGTGTTGTCGCTCGATGGGCTATCGAGGGATCGATAGTTCTGTTGATAGTTTCGAAAGAAAGACAAACTATCAAACAGCCTGGGTAATATCTTATAAACCAATAGTATACATGTTATCGATTGTTAAATACAGCAAAAGTATTGATTATACACAGTACAGTATGCGGCATCGATGTTGAGCGCTAGAGCAAAGAGTGGAGATCGCTTTGCGCATCTTACAAGACGATTATCGTATCAGAGTCGCGTCTGCGCGGAGCTACAACCAATCACGGCCGGCTGTGCAGGCGCGTCACACGACTAGCCAATCACGTAAACGCAATGTTCTTCTGCGGAACTTTCGCCCAGCGCTCAATTTCCGTGCCGCTAGTTGTACTATCGATACTATCGCTGCATATCAATACTATTTCTATATTTTAGGAATCGATGTATCTAAAATATATAGTATTGGAGTGTATCAATACTATCGATACTCTAACTGAATGTCAAGGTCAACTATCGATAGTCAAACTATCGACATTTCGGCAACACTAACACCAAGTCACCGACGCACGCGCACGGACAGATGTTCGGGGTCGGGCGACTTCGCCGCCGCTCGGGACCGCTCGGGTCGTCCGGCTAAGAAACCGCCCTATAGACCCGTTCCCATTCGTTAAATACCTCGAATGTCTGATAAAAAATCTGCATGGTCGTATTAATTGCTTACATGATGTTATCATTGATTCTGAATGCGACGAGAAATAAAATGGCCAACTTTTTAGAATATTGAACTGAACAAGTTTGAAAAAAGTAATATGACAAATATATTATGGTCGTTACATTTGAACCTAAAGTATGCCTATATACGTCCCACTGCAGGGCCTACAGGCCTCACCTCAACTATGAGGTGGTTTGGGCAATACTCCACCACGCGGGCCCAGTGCGGGTTGGTGGAGGGGTGTTGTAAGGCCAGTGACTAAACTTTACTGTCAGATGTTATCAAGCCGCCTTAAGGCCTCTGACTAGGATTCACGATCTATATCAAGCGATATTGGCCGGGACCAACTTTTAACGTGCCTACCGAAGCACGGAGATGCTCGTGATAAATGTCACTAAATATGGTCGGAATGGTCACCCATCCACACACGACCGCGGCGTTGGTTGCTTAACTTTAGTAATCGATACCAAAGCGCTGCCGCCACTGAGCTACGAGCACCTATTTAAACCTATCAGTTGAGCCAGATTAACGAACAAGGTGGATAGACGACCTGGTAAAGGTTCCAACCGGCTAATCTGGAAACCGTTAGGGCTAATGTCCAGCAGTGGATGTCCTATAGCTGAAATGATGATTGAATACAGCAATTTCATTTTATTTCGTTTAGCTATTAAATAAAGTTAGTTTAGTAGTAAGTAAGTATTAGCTATTACTCAATTCATTAACACCCAAGGCAAATTAGAAACTCGTTAAAGCCTATTTTCAGCAGTGAATGTGTTATTTTTGAAATGATGATTAAATACAGCAAATTTCATTTTATTTAGTTCAGCTCATAAAGCAGGTTTGAGTGACAACCAAACATTCACAGAATCTATAATTTTAGTAAGATTAGCTAGCATCCCATCGCTGTCAGTCAAACCCACAAACACCAATCGTTCTGCAGCTCGATTCTCTAAGAAAAACGCAATGAACTCGCTCTAAAACACGACTAAGTGTTACAAACGAACATAGTCTTTATCTCGTTAAAAGTAGGTTCATATTACTTAGCGTCGATAAGTTAGTTCAGTGTCGAAGTGAGCGCGGTTTTGTTTACAGAATCGACAGGCTGTAGTAAGACTGCTACCGCGCCAGACGAATATCCCGCTCCACAAAAGACGCATGCGCAAGTCGCTATACACAAAGAAGAACCGCGATTCGCTTGCTAAAAAAGCGTGCGTGTGCGCACCGCTTTATTAATTTAGCGCTATTACGGAAAGGGCGTTATTCCAGTTAAAGATATGTTTATTTATTTAAACTTTATTGCACAATTTAAAAAAAACACACAATAGGTGGTCTTAATGCTATGAGGCTTTCTCTACCAGTCGACCATTAGGCTAAACAGAGATGTTTTGTGGGCGGTTCGATAAAGGACATAGTCTAAAGTAAGAATAATTAAATAATTTAATCATAAACTAAATACTATCATATATTTAATGTACATAAACTAAATGCTATCATACATAGGTACATACATAGGCATGATTATTCTTAAATAAATATGACGACGATCAGAGACTAGAAGAGATCAATTAGATAATTGCAATTGACAGATGAGCCCGGACGCGCTTCTTGAAAGAGTATTTTTTACCCATGTTGCTGCTTGTTGCATGCTTGTTTGATGTTGCAGCGACCGAACAGTAACAACTTTATAGCCTGCTGGGGTCACTGGTGACCTTCATGGCGCTCAATGTGTATAGGTAGTTTACATTGGACATAAACGAGATCCGGTCAAAGCTAAAATAAAAGGGTAAGCCACCTTTTAACGAAACTTTTTTTTAAATATGGGACAACCACACATAATATTGCTCTGATCCTATAATAAGTAGCTAAAGCACTTGTCATAGAAATCAGAAACAACGACGGTACTACAATATACAATACCCAGACCCAAGCCATTTCGTTCGTTTTCTACATTGACACGACCGAGAATGGAAACCGAAACCTCAGAGATGGCGACGTCAAGTACGGCTTGTGCGCTTCTCGGCTGCGGAGTTCTTCAAAAGATCGTTACCTAAATTGGCTCGAAGCAGGACACAAACCATAGCCGAATTAAGAAAGATACAAGCTTAATCAAGACCAATTTCTTTTGCTCAAAGCTTTATAGCTTAGCTTAGCTGTTCACTGGAAGACAGGCTTAGGTGTCAGAAGACTAAGTGGTGTAACCAGAGGGCTCGGGGACTTGCAAAACAAAGGCAACCCCATTACACGACCTTTGGGATACCTTAGTAGCCCTGTTAGAACTAAACATCCTTATGTTATGACTTATGATGTACCGGATCATGTTTAAAACCAATATATTCCTGTAAATAAGCTTAAACTAAGCGCCGTTACACGTGTTTTTCCCTACAACTGCTTCGGGACAATTTTGGGCTAACGCCGAGAAGTAGCGCAAGAAACTCGGTCACTATTTTCATCCTCTTTTTAAATAGTGTATAGTTTACATTACAAGATAAATGTACGTGTGCGAGCAGGGCAGTATTTATTTCCAAAAATTGTTATAATTTATATAGTCATTTTTTATTTAGTCATTCATTATTTTGCAAGGTGAGTCTATCCGGACTACCTGCACACTCAGAACAAAGACAATTTCATCATTTCATTA
Organism: Anania fuscalis; assembly: GCA_950371115.1. Taxonomy (NCBI): domain Eukaryota; kingdom Metazoa; phylum Arthropoda; class Insecta; order Lepidoptera; family Crambidae; genus Anania; species Anania fuscalis. The sequence continues at coordinate 8,331,296 of OX493353.1, read as the reverse complement.
ATAAAAATTGACCCACACCGGTAAACGAACTCAAAATTCTTGGCGTTCAAGACCGCAACCGCACCACTACGCTACGCCAATGTCTATGGCTTATTCGATCAATCTATGTAATGTATACTAGTTGTATGTCTGTTTATATTTGTCAATCTTTTTATTGCCTCATAAAAAACTAGAATTCATTCACTCTACACGATAAACTCATAAAATATGAACTCTATACATTAACAAACGCCCAATCGTTAAGTCCATTCTATTTTTACACGAATTGATTGACACAAAATATAATACGGAACCCTTTCTCTATAAAAAGCGCGCTCCCTTACAGATCGGTCGTTCAACTTGTCTTTTGGACTGGATTAAAGCGATTATTTGTTTTTTTATCAACTTCAGACCTACATCCTTGCTAGCGTAGGGTTGTCACAGATCTTTTAAATCTTCAAATTCAAACTCAAAATATTTATAAATAATAATAATAATAATGAATATTGGACAACATCAACAACATTGCTCTGATCCTAAGTAGCTAAAGCACTTGTTATAGAAATCAGAAACAACGACGGTACCTACCACAACACCCAATATAGAAAAGTTAGTTTTCTACAGTGATCCGACAGGGAATCGAACCCAGAACCTCAGAGATGGCAAGTCCAGCGTGTTCGCCTTTCGGCTACGGAGGTCGTCAATTTATTCAGGTCTACACCTTCTGCTAGTCTTATCAATGTAAAAGTTTATATTTTTGTTACCTACTACACAATCTGAGGCTGAGCTGAATTAGATGACAACGAGATATTGATCTCGCATAACGCTTAGGATAGTTCTAATCAGTTTTTTTTTTGTTTTTGTATGATGATTAATAATTATTTACTTTAATTTGTTTTAATTCCAAAGTCTGCTTAAATTAAAGTTCAAACGTAGTCGCGAATTTAAACTAATAATTTTTAACATATTCTCTGAACTCTTAGCCCCAAACTAAGCGTCTGTACTATGGCGACGAGATGATGGATAAACATAAATAATTATACATATTATTATATCTATGATTTCGGCATAAATTCACGTGCTCATCACTGACACTTGTCATTGCGAAATGAAATACGAATTACCATTTATTAACGGACATATTTTCGAATTTTAACACTGTTTTTTTTCTGGTTTCCAGGAAATAATTATGGAACATTTTTTTTTATTTCTTTCTTTTTTGATGTTAGATTAAGATAAAAAATAATAATGTATTATTAAATTTTTTCTAATAATTAAGAAGTGACAACCCTATCAATCACTAGGGGCTAGGAATAAAGAGCATTCTGAAAGGGTCATTTTATTGATCACGACACCCAACGCATTGTCGACTCAAAAACCAAAGACATAAAGATCATTTTCATTGACGTATACATTTTTTAAGTTAATTTCAATATGAATGCAATGTATTAGCATTGTATAGGATTGGTGGCCGTGTTTGAACCCTCGTTCGTATGGTGGAAAATTGTAAGCCAAACCTGATTGGCCCGAGTCTACAATCTCTCCTTTAAAAAAAAAAACTTGTAAATGTTGGACAACATCACATACATTGCTCTGATCTTAAGGTAAGTAATTTAATAACTTGTGTTTTAGAAATCAGATAAAACGACAGTGCCACAACATACAGGGCGGATACAAAATACACAAGTTCTGTTTTTTACACTGTCTCGATCGGGAAGTGAACCCGGGTTCTCAGAGATCAGACGCTAAGTCCGGCGTGCTCGCGTCTCGGCTACGGAGGTCGTCATTATTTTTGCAAATAGGCCATTAAAGGCACTTTTACACGTCCCAATAATATGTTTTAAGCCTACCACTGCTTCGTGGACAATTTGTGGGCTAGTGCCGAAAAGGAAAAAGTAGTTTAATTAAGTACCTTATTTTTATAATATCTTTATGTACCGTGTTTGATGTAAATAAATGAATTTGAATTTTAGAAACTCGGTCACTATTTTCGCTGTCTTTTAAATGTTGGCCAACACTCTAGAAGGAATTTCAACAAATAAATTAGGATCTCATATATTATCGATTCCAATATACGAGTTCCGAATGGAGGTTCCGGGTCCCCGGTCGAGTCAGTGTAGAAAACGTACTTTACTATAATTGTCTCGGTCTGGGTGTTGTGGTACCGTCGTTGTTTCTGATTTCTATAACACAGGTGCTTTAGCTACTTTCCTTAGGATCAGAGCAATGTATGTGATGTTGTCCAATATTTATTTATTTATTTATCGATTATCAAAAATATCGATTATAATATAATAATCGATTAAGTGTATACGCATCGTATCGTGAACTTGCCGGAATCCGGTCGTACATCTCAATCGGACCCGTCCGCGACAGCTGGCGACGACATTGTGGGGGGTGCTTTGACCTACTGCCGGTTTTGTTCTTGGACTAGTCTCTGGAAGATAGGTGGAAGGTCTTAATCTCTAATAGACATACGTAGACTTCAGTGAATTAGAAAAAAAACGTCCAAGTGCGAGTCGGACGTAGGACGAAGGGTTCTGTACCATTATCTATAAAAACGGCAAAAAAATTACGTTTGTTGTGTGGGACTCTTAAATATTTATTTTATTGAGCTGGTGACAGACGGACAGACCACAAAACGGGACCCTATTACAAAGACTCTGCTGACCGTGTCGACAGCGGAGTCTTTGTAATAGGGTACCGTTTTATCCTTTGGGTACGGAACCCTAAAAAAGCAAGAATAATTATACCCTGTGATCAAAAACAACACCACTGACAACCCTTAACAAAAAAACCCCCTTAAAAACGGGATATCATTTCAAATTTTAGAACAATAAAAACAGACATCAGACAAGGATGTGATTTCCTTATTTTGAAATCATATAAATACCGTTAAACCGCGATACCTACATGGACAGATTTTGTATAATAATACATAACTAAGACATCAGACTACCTAGGTAGCTTTAGGTAAAAACGAAGACAAGCTCTTTAAATATATTATTTATACATGGATAGTTATTACTGCCTCATTAAGTGTTGTATAAAAATGGATTCATTAATGTTTGTGTTAAATTGATTGATTTATTAGTTTGTTCCCTTATTTTCCTGGAAAGTGATTCCTGTAAAGACTTAGGTTTCACCCCCTTTATAACTAAAGATTCAAGACTAAACAACATGACAAAACTGCCTAACCTACACTTAAACCCTGCCAATTCAAACTCAATCTTATATCTATCAAACTACTGTTTGAATTCATTTGCGTTTAATTCTAAGCCACTAAGTGCATATTTTCAATTAGAAGTGGACCTTAAACTTGAAGGGTAGGGTAGTTTTTTGTGTGTTTCGAGTTATCAAACAGGATTCCGTTGGTACACCTGCCCGCGCGTGCGCCGACCGTAAGTCGTCATCTACATACTGAAGGAAGCAAAGAATTGTGTTTTTGTTAAAATATTGAAATATACACAGTTATTAGTATAGATTATTATTAGACGACCTTAGGAAGATGGCTGGCAGAGGATGGATGAAAAAAACGGGAGATCGTGCTCTTTGGCGCTCTTTGGATTGGCTCTCTTTGGTTAACGTCTAACAGTGGACTTCAATAGGCTGAGATGATGATGATGATGATGATACAGGTATAGTCGTGGAAAAAAATTAAATAATTGATTGAGAACTGGAAAATAGCAAAACCCTTTGATTTCATGATTCGACGATTTGTAAACCACCACGGTGGTTTTGTCAGAAACCTACCGTATTGTCAGAAATAATGTTTTTGTCAGGAGTACTAGACCAAAAAAAGTTCAAACTGAATAAAAACTTTGTTATCTATAGTAAGTGTAATCAAATCAAAAAGTTTTCTTTTTTGAGAATAAACCTTATGCACTAGAAAGCGTAGCGTACTCTTCGTCAACCGTCGCCGCGGCGTTTTATTGACGTCGCCGACTAATAATATAGGTATAAGGTAACGAATATAGGTAGCCTGCTGCTCTGTAGCTACAGATTCAGTATTACTCGACTCGGTGGCGAAAGAAAACATGGTGAAGAAACCTGCACATCCAGATAACACGGAAGTGTAGCCTAGCCATAGTCCAAAAATGGTCTCATTTCCATCCCGATTCCCACCTTTTACAGTAACGAAGGTCTGACGGAAATCACTCCAAATGCAATAACTAGATTTGCCTCATCTAGCTTCATGATCATGCGCACCCCGACTATGTTGTATCTGTAATCTGCTTTGAGACAAATAAATGCATTCTATTCTATTAATACAGGTTTTAGATGATGCTGCTTTTCTTCCATACTCCAGATTCCCAAGGAGTGGCGGGCATTGGTTTTATTTCAAGGTAGGCAGTAGATACTTACTAATGTGTTTTATTGATGAAAATCTGTGGCTTACATCACATATTTGTAAGTATCTACTGCCTACCTTCTTTCATTTATCAGGTAGGCACTGCCTTATTGCCTATATGCACCGAACGCCCCTGTTCCCAAGCCATGTATCTTCTTCCAACCGGAGAGAGAGGTTAACTAGCTCATTGTATCTTTGCAAAAACATTGTCAATACCTACTGCACGTCTTCTTCCTTATTTACATTTGTGATTCTCAGAAATTCGTAAACCGGTGTCTGAGGCCACATTAGTCTAGTGAAGATATTGGTAATACCGGCGACAAGCACGAGACCTCTCGCCGTCCTCTCGCGGGCCTCAACGGGTCACTCCGCGAACACCTGGCACTGATTAGCATACGCGATACCTCTTGTTGTCGAAGATTTTTGTAAAAGCTTAATAGAAGCTAGTTTCTAACTTTTTAGGCTGCCTTCCGTATCCAAAGGGTAAAAACGGGACCCTATTACTAAGACTCCACTGTCTGTCTGTCTGTCTGTCCGTCTGTCACCAGGCTGTATCCCATGAACCAGGATAGTTAGACAGTTGAAATTTTCACAGATGATAACAACAAATATTTAAATTTAAGGGAGCTCCCATACAACAAACGTGATTTTTTGCTGTTTTTATAGATAAGGGTGCGGAACCCTTCGTACGCAAGTCCGATTTGCTCCGCACTTTTTTTAATGTTCTGCTTCTAATGCCGACTAAAAATTTGCAAGTCAATAAAAGGAGGATGTAAGTCCACTGCTGGAGATAGGCCTGCACCGCGCCTCTAAGCCCTCCAACATGTTGGAAGACGCCTTGGAATGACGCTGTTTCCAAATCGCGGTCTCCAATCAAGCCTGGCTTAGTTCTGCGGCTTATATGACCAGTCACAACAGCTCAGAAAACAAAAGCTGCTTAAAACAGTTCGACAGAGATGAGAAATGCGCTTGGTCAGACGGTACAGGATAGTTACATAAAAAGAGCAATATGTATATTTACATTGACTGTATGTCCAAATTGGTACGAGCCGTGGATATTATTGTACGGAAACCTTAATTTAAACGGAGAAATTAATGCCATGAAAAAGCTAACTGTTAAATTAAGAGACGGTTAGTAAAGGGGTTCCTTTTACTGCATTGCACGAGGATCTGAGGTATCCGAGGTGTTAAGAAATATTGCGGTGTGACACTTTGTTTCACAAATTAATTCATCTGACATTTGTGTCAATAACCAGAGCTTGTAATATGGCGACTAGATAATGCATTAAATTAGATTACCAGCTACAAACAGTCGTACGCATCATCACACAAATATTTGGTCCTTCTGAGATTCCGCTGGCTTTAAGTCCGAAACGCGAACCACAAGCAAAACCAAATCGCTTGTCATCTGTCACTCGACCATATCTCACCAATTTCCCAATCAGATCGAGATCCATCAGTAACGCACCGATGAAACTGTCCATCGATAATTTATTCCGCTGTCAAGCTAATTCGCCCATTTGTATTCGGACCAGTCGAATAGCGAATCGTCTCCGGTTACAATATACAACGGATTTGGTTTTCGGCAATTAACGATATAATGAGTCAACGTCTAGTGGAAACTTGACTCCAATGTCGCGACATTGGACTTGACTTCTGCTTGAAGAACACCGATGTTGGCAGGGGGTAATAATATATTAAAAAACCGGCAAAGTGCGAGTTGGAGCGCACGAAGGGTTCCACACCATTATCAATAAAAACGAGCAAAAAAAATCACGTTTGTTGTATGGGAGCCCCCTTAAATATTTAGTTTATTTGATTTTTTAGTATTTGTTGTTATAGCGGCAACAGAAATACCTACATCATCTGTGAAAATTTCAACTGTCTTACTATCACGGTTCATGAGATACAGCCTGGTGACAGACGGACGGACAGACAGACAGACAGACAGACAGACAGACAGACAGACAGACAGACAGACAGACGGACAGCGGAGACTTAGTACGAGTAATAGGGTCCTGTTTTACCTATTGGGTACGGAACCCTAAAAATAAGTGGTGTATGCTATTTTTAGATATACGACAGATGCTGTTTAAGCTTCATCATGACGGAAAGGTTGTTATTACTTGTAATGGAGACAATGGACAACATCATTAGATCTTCACAAATAATATCGACATTTTGGACCACCTTTGTCGGTCCTCCCCTATGACACGTTTTTCCCCACCTCTAACATACACTGACCCCTATCTATGACCGAGACGTAATATGCAGATCACCCCTTAGCACCCTGGAGGAGACCACTGCTAGATATAATACTCCCTCATAAAAGTCACTAGTGGCTCTAGGCCGCAACGTTAACAATTGTCCACGTTTAGTTAAGGCTTCCTACGTGCAGTTAAACCTTATGCTTCATAAATGGCCAGTCTACACTAGTCTTATAAGTAATAAATATTAGACATTATCATCAAATACATTGCTCTGATCCTATGGTAAGTTGCAAAAGCACGTGTTACATAAATCGGTAACAACATGGTACCACGACAGTCAAGACAATATAGAAAAGTTCATTTTCTACATTGACCTGACCGGAAATCGAACCCGAGACCTCAGAGATGGCAACGCCTAGTCTGGCAGGATCGCCTCACGGCTACGGAGGTCATCAATCAAATATGACAAACTTTTAGCTTTTAAGGTGTATGATCTTGTTGGTTGTCCAAATAAATAAAATAAAATAAAAATAAAATGACTATAAGAGTATCAGTCAGAAGTCATCCAGCGCGCTATGGGGAGAGAGAGCTATATAGCTATTAGCCATGTTTAGCATTTCTTAACGTAATAGGATCCTTAATCATTTCTCTATCCCTAAAGTCAAGTATGCTGCATTCTTCCCTATATTACATGGAGGTGCTCGTAGCTCAGTGGCGGCAGCGCTTTGGTATCGATTACTAAAAGTTAAGCAACCAACGCCGCGGTCGTGAGTGGATGGGTAACCATTCCGACCATATTTAGTGACATTTATCACGAGCATCTCCGTGCTTCGGAAGGCACGTTAAAAGTTGGTCCCGGCCAATATCGCTTGATATTGGTCGTGAAGCCTAGTCAGAGGCCCTAAGGCGGCTTGATAACATCTGACAGTAAGGTTTAGTCACTGGCCTTACAACACCCCTCCACCAATCCGCACTGGGCCCGCGTGGTGAAGTACGGCCCAAACCACCTCATAATTGAGGTGAGGCCTGTGCCCTGCAGTGGGACGTATATAGGCATACTTTACTTTTTTACTTTTTTCCCTACATTATCTACAACATAGCAACAGTTTTAAAAGTCAGTAACTTTACAAAAACGATAAAAACTAGATACATTACATTTCTGCCCCCTACTTGCTAAATAATGTGGTCAAACATACTGATAAGACCAGAGGTGACAGGACGCACGTGCTAAGATTCCGTCGCTAAATATTTGACTTGACATGTCGATAAAGCTGTTTGCTCAATATGTCAGAACATGTTGAAATTTGCTTTTAAAAACTATTTACTCTGAGTCAGTAAGCTGGAGTAAAACGATGATATATACTTCTGAAAAGAAGCAATACTACGATGATAGATAAAAGGTTAATTCATTATAATAATGAAGAAATATTGGACAACATCACATACATTGCTCTGATCCTAAGGTAAGTAGCGAAAGCACTTGTGTAATAGAAATCAGAAACAACGACAGTACCACACACAACACCCAACTTAGGTGGTATTTTTAATATAAGCATCAACATTCGGATCTGCCTTTGGAAGTATACTGCTGGACAAAAGCTTTCCTCATAAAACGACAAAGTGAGGAGGTTTGATTAATTTTATTGACGACTCCTCGCACACCCAGTTTTCTGTTAGCAATTTCAATGTGATGGCAAGCGATGAAGTCTAAGGAGCAGTCCTTGAAGTCAAATACTGTCTCAATTACTTGAATCATGAGAAAAGGCCAAGGTAAGATTAAGGTTAAGGAGTGACATAACATGCAAATGATTTGATACGGAATCGACCTATTTTTCAACAGGTTAGAGTCATTACTTATAAATACTTCTGAAGTAACCTCTTTCCTTCACCCTCCATTAAACTACGCTACGACTTATATCTTTGGGACTCTATACCAACTCTTCCTCTTAACTTTCTGTCATCTGTCATCTACCTGCAGAAGGTTGCCTGGAAGAGGTCACTTTTAGCGATAACGACATAAATTGTGAAGTTAATGTAAGGTTTTTTTTTCCTGTGCTTTGTTTGTATTTGATGGTGCGCAATAGGGAAGCATAGAGAAAATTTGCTGTCCAAAATTTACCAATATTTTTGATAATAATAATTACATAACGCATTCTTTGAACAACTCCGGTCCGTGTTGACCAAATCGCGCTTTCTTTCGCAAACATGCGCACGCGCACACCGGCGCTTTTTCGCGCGGGGTGCTTGACCGGGCTATTTCCGGAGCCGGTATCGAAACGGTTTTATCGCCCCCGGGTATCGAACTGATCGAGGAGGGGGCGGTGAGCGATTTCGATAACTCTAAGTTCGAGACTGAGACTTGGACAAAAAATAATAATTAAGAAACTTGACACATTTACGGATTAGAACAAAAAAATATAATAGTTTGCTAGAAAATATTATAGATATTCTTTGCAATCTTTTAATCCATTACAAATAGATATTAGACAACATCACATACATTGCTCAGATCCTAAGGTAAGTAAGTAGCTGAAGCACGTATTTTAAAGTAATATTACTTATGTTATAAACATAATATGCAGTACAAAGATACAACAACGGTAAAATAGCATCCAGATTCCAGACCCGATAATATAGAAAAGTTCGTTTTTGTATATTGACCCGAGGACCCGAAGACCTTAGAGATGACGGCGCCAAGTTTGGCGTGCTCGCCTCTCGGCTACGGAGGTCATCAGAATTTAGTGATTCAGATTAAGTCATCAGTGTGAAATTCGAAATTATAAAATGTTACGTTTCTTTATACGGTTTAACCTAGATCCCAATTCTCAAAAAATCAAAATGAATACCTTGAATTAACACGATTTGGTTACTGTTTGCACAAAATGTCATAAAAGGAATAACTTAACAATCGCTAGAGTTACCAACTTACCCCACCACACCGGATGCGCTTGCGCATTCTCGAGATCGACTCAGCCCTTAATAAATACTTATTGTTTCCAACGATTACCTACCACTCCTGCGCAGAGAAATGTGCAACACTTACCTGAAACGGAATAAACAAAGTTAATACGTGTTTAGATATTATTTAACCATGTTATGTTAGGGTTCATTTAATCAAGAGTTGCCAAGGCTCTTTTTTTGTAAGTTATTTAAATTAATTATTATTGTGTCTTGATATGTCACACAGTCTGCATGATAACAAACTATGTACATATACTGATACTTGCAATTTTAAGAAGAAAGTTATACAAAATTATTAATAGTATTTAATGAAGATTTAAAAAGGGCAATGTCTTATAAACAACTGAACGACACGAAAATATAAAAAGAGGTGCAAGTTGAAAGAACAGTGAATAATGAATGCAATGGCTATTTTACGATCAAATACATTTTCCCATTACATTAAAAGCGCATTCCACTAAAGGTCAAGCATGGTTAACAAATCGTCTTCTTCATCCCGAAAACTAATTAAAATTTAAAAGTCGGTCCGAATCAAAGAAAGTTTCAAATTCGCAGAGTTGTAAATACTTCGGTCCCATACTCCTATCCCATCATAGACATAAATCCATGACAAAACAACAGATTGACCGTATCTTCTGACAAAGAGTAGGCATACCTGAGGCCATATGCCTTTGCCTCAGCTAAACTCGAACAATGAAAGAAAAAAATCCACCTTCGCATCTGTCGTTTACACCCCCGTGGGCTCCCCATGCGAGGGAGACAGGTATAGGATTTACAGTAGGTGCGAGCGGGACAGGTATACGAACAAAGCACCCTTGGTGCGCAGCAAAAAATCAAAATTAAATGCGTATACGCTTAGTGCGTTCCGTTTCCGATTTAACGATTTCGGGATTTAAATCGGAAGAGTTCGATAAGATTTTAAATTTTGTAGACCTAATTCCATTTATTTTCATGGTAGATGTTAAATCACATGCCAATTTCAATTAGGAGTAAAAGCAAACTGAGACGGTAAGGAATAAAACATTTTATTGACACGCATTTGGAAATTATGTACAATTAAGGAAATTGGAGTCTCTGTATAGTATAGGATCTAATAGATTTTAACAGATTGGCTGAAGGCGGATACCGATTAAGGAGCAAAGCAAGTGTTGCATATCAGATTAAATAAAAAATATTTATGATACTTAGTACAACATTAACCACATTTGCGACTCTCCTCTCCCATATTTTATAAGATACTCTGCTCATTTACTGAAACGGAGTATGAAGCCATGATTCAAATGGTCTGGTTTCCCTGTCCAAGAGTTATCGAGTTCTGACCATTGCTCTATTAAGTAAAACTGGCCACATCTATCTATATGGTCAAATGTACTTCGACTCCAAGTGAAGCCATGATTCAAATGGTCTGGTTTCCCTGTCCAAGAGTTACCGAGTTCTGACCATTGCTCTATTAAGTAACACTAGCCACATCTATCTATATGGTCAAATGTACTTCGACTCCAAGTGAAGCCATGATTCAAATGGTCTGGTTTCCCCTTTTCAAGGGTTACCGAGTTCTGACCATTGCTCTATTAAGTAAGACTTGCCTTGCCACATCTATCTATATGATCAAACGTACTTCGACTTCAAACGGGACAAAGCGTTTAAGGGGAGACTTTTGCCATAATATGGTATATCACCAATACGTAGATGATATTTTTGAAGATAAATAACATTTGAAAAAATCATCGACCACAGGTGGGACTCAAAACCACGTCCCATCGCTTATTTATCTTCAACCTTGCACGGAATTGCTGAAAACAAAAATTTTCAATTGATATTTTTGAAAAATAAAAAGTTAAATATTTGCAATGGTATGCTCTTTTCTAGGATCATATTTATCTTCATTGTCAAATCTTTGAAATAAATCAAATTGTTAGCATGTTAGCTTCTGATTTTAAAAAGGTGAATTTTTTCATCCCTTTTAAATTGGAAATTCAATACATCATAGTTCATATCCATACATTATCCATACTCACACTTGCTCAATAATACACACTTGTATTACTGTCTGTCTACCTGCTAATGTAAGAGTGAGATACCTATACACATTTCGCACTGACCCGAGCGAGAGGGACGATCCATCATCGACAGATGTTCGAAGCGCGCACGCATTATGCGGGCGGTTCTTTTTTTTAAATAACAACCATAGACTACGATAGACCGCTTCCTTTCCGCGTGGGAAATTGTCTATTGCCATTGTTTTGTTATCTGTGTCTGTTTGTTTTTCGCGCCTTTCACAATAGCACAGATGCTGAGGTGTCAATGACTCAAAGAAAGGTGATTAAGAAAGAAAAAACTTTTTAAAACCAATTAGCCAGTGCCGTTGATCTTTTTTCAAGGAATCGAAGGTGAAATATATTTTTATTTTCTTTGTGCCAGTTGTTAAGGTATACAGCCGTTTTGTTGTGGTAATTGCTAGTGCAATACATGCCGGTAAAATTGCCGTATTCGCTAATTACTGTACAAATTGTCCCATACAAATTCTTTCCCTTTTTTCACTGAACTACACTGCTACTTTGATGTTGTTTTAAATTGATTTTGGTCATAAGAATTCGAAGTCACTCCATGTGACTTTTTGGTCTATATCAATGGAATTTTATAGGACAGTCAGTGGAACTTTACTTTGGTGTGTGTGTGGCTAGGATTGAATGAGGTCTATGTCTAACAGTGGACTGATGTGGGCTGGATGATGATATATAAGCGCATTGTCTGAAGCTTTCCTTCTAATACCTATAAACATGATTGATTGTGTATATATCCTGTAAAAAGTTAGTGATGATAAATGGATGGATCATTATCATTATCTCAGCCTATTGCAGAGCACTGCTGGACGTAAGCCTCCCCCAAAGAGCGCCAAAGAGCACGATGTGCCGCGTTTTTCATCCATCCACTGCCAGCCATCTTCCTAAGGTCATCGGTCTATCGAGCTGGGGATGGATGTTTGTTGCTATTCACGCAAAAACCACTGAACAGATTTTAATGAAATTTTAGAGTAATATAACTTATACATCAGAAAATAGCACATGCAACAATTTATAAAAAAATTGTGTTCGACCACATCTACTTTATCTTTACATTGTATACAATTCGCTACTGCTGTCTGTTCGTTTTGATCTTTTTAATCTTTTACTCAACGGATTTTAATGCAGTTTTCAGCAATAGATAGAGTGATTCAAGACGGAGGTTTATATGTATAATACATAATGAATAAACTAAAAACCACGCGAACGTAATCGCAGTATTATAAATGCGAAAGTTTGTAAGTATGGATGGCTGTTTGTTACTCTTTCACGCAAAAACTACTAAACGGATTTGGATAAAATTTTGCATACATATAGAAATGATCTGGATTAACATATAGGATACTTTTTATCTCCGATAAATAATCCTGTGCGATACATTGAATAAACTAAAGATCACGCGAGCGAAGTCGCGGGCAACAGTTAGTCTATAATAATGATGACCGACTCTACATTATCAAGGACTCATTTCACGATACCGAGACATTTAAAAGTTTAAATAATAATATCAATAAGCGAACAGTAGAGCACTCCAGTTATCGTACAGGTTTCGGACTAACTCCGTATCAGTTATAGCATCTCACCCCATAAACAGAACGACGCGAGGTACACTCGCACGCGGAAAATTCGAACGGTATGATATTTGACAGGTATAAATGACATCTGTCAAGCCACGTGGATTGTGAAGAAAAAAAACATTTTTTTTTCTAGCAATGACAAATATTATTCACTGATCGTTATTGTATTATGGCGATTAGATAATGGATAAAGAAATAAGAATAAAGATAAAGGATAAAGAAATAAGAATGAATTATATGACATTTATGAATCAGGTACGAATGCACGCAAACATTTGCATTGCGGGATTCGAAACGACTGACCAAAAAGAGATTTGATTTCCTGTTAAGGATGCAATGAACAGTTTGGAAACTATCTAACTTTATTATGGCGGATTATAAGCAGTGTAACTGTTTTAGCTTAAAGATGATTTTTCAATAGCCATATAGCTCAGCAATGAGTCCCTTAATCAAGGTATACTAATATTTCTATGAGTAGTATTATATTTAACTCTGCAGACAAGCAAAATTAAGACAGCAGAAGTTTTATTGTTACGCAGCCTGTGTGAACGCTTGTCAGCCAATAGGTTCATTAATACCTGACTTTCTGACTAAACACAGCGTTTTAGAATTGGCATTCTAAATAATATTTAGCGTCTTAAGTTTTTTGAGACTGTGTTAATGAACTGAAATCAAACAAATTTCTCATACTAGACGAAGCTTCTCGTTACGATGATGTGAGTGGAATTATTCATATCAAATATTTATGACTGACTGTACTTCACCCTACTTTACCGACCGTAAAAAGGGGCGCCCGCGCACCCTCCATACTCCATCTCATCTTTTGTCCCTTTCCCTCTCCCATACAAATTTACATCACTCGCATTACATTGCAAATTGCACTGTTTACGTATAGACAGAGAGTTCAAAATGGATTAAATAAAGATTGTATATTGAAATAATCGTAGAATATTGTGAATTCATTACTGTAAAGGGTTGCGGGGTATGTACAGTGTTTAGGGTTCAGTAACAGGTCCCGAGAGGGACTTAACATGAGGTAACAAACAATCATTCTACTAGATTTCGTGGGTTAAATAAATCTACACCTAATTGTATAGAGTAGCTTTTTAATTACCGAATGTCGAGCTCACCTAATAATATACATATTATGACCTATATTTTTTTCACAATTTTTTTTATTAAGCATTATTATAAATGACCTTTTTTGTAGTTGTTCTCTGCCTCAAGTTTGTCTGGAAGAGCTTTTAGCGATAACACCGCCTTAATTGTACATCTTTCTGTAAATATCACCTGTAACTTCTTTGTTTGATGTGCAATAAGGAGTATCTATCTATCTATGTTAAAAGTTGATGTAATAAGCATACCTAAAAAATTACTGCAAGAGATAATAGTAGTACGGATTACTCTATAAAGGTATTTGAAGGGTGTAAAGATGGCAATGAAAGTAGAAAATGGACAGCTATTCATAAAAGATGAACCACAACACAAGGTGCAAAGCATTATGGAAATACTGAATTAACTTCTAATTCCGCATGCGTTAAATAAATCTTTAGTTAGTTACCTACTTTTGAAATGGAGCTTTTTGAAAGAATAAGCGTGCGAAAAAACCTCGTGAGCCAATTTCAAGAACACGATGAGGAATTAACGAAGTCACGTTTTTAAGAGAATTTAAGCATTACATCTCTCATAATACAAAAAAAACTTTATCACACGTACAAGTAGGTAAGCATTGTACGTGTGATAAAGTTCCAGGAACATGAGGCCTAACCTCAAAATGAGGTTGTTGGTCATAATACTTCTTTTCATATTCATAACTCCACCTCGCAACCTCAAAGTTGCGGATTGAGGGTTATGTTTAAAGAACTAAATAATAAAAAGGTTTTGCAAATTTTTCTCCCCTCTAATAAATTGACAACTTTCTAAAGACTGTTGGAAACTGTCTAAAAACATTAAAAAATCCTAATTATGCAGGACTATTATAGTTAAGTTGTCCTCCTATTAGCTCTTCAATGAACCGATAATTATCAAGAGATTGTTTGAAAATACCGTTTACAAAATATAAATTACTCAATAATTTATTGCAAAACCATAATGTAATTATGCAGATCTATCTCAGGAATGTTTGAAAAAATCATCTAAATTATGCAGATCTATAATTTTTAGTTAACTAACAAGCAACAGAATATCCATCTAGATTCCAGACTTAATTTCGTACAAATAACTAGAGTAATATTAAAAATCTATACAACAAAGATCTTCTACACCGCCATAGCTTCATCCCAAGCGGGAATTCTCAAAAGATCATCCACACACATCGGGTGAAAGCCGGCGCTTCCCCGGCGGCGCGGGCGCACGCGATTGGCGAGCACGCGCCAGGTGCGCGGGAGACCCCCGCCCCCGCCGCGGGGTGGGTAGGGTGGAGGTGCTATCGACGAAAATATCGATAAGGAAGTAATTAGTTTAAACTGATTTCAAGAGTCCTTCCCACCGGCCGATCTGGAAGTCATTGCGCGAGGCTTATGTTCAGCAGTAGACGTCCTGTGGCTGAAATGATGATGATGATATGTAAAGATTTATTAAAACACGTAGTATCTTTCGGATCCTTTGCCTGTTGGAATCTGAACTAAATGCGAGGGGCAGAGAAACAAAATTCTGACATTTTTAGATAGTGTCTGATTTTAAATTTATCGTTACAGCAATAAAATACCTCCTCCAAATACCTACGATAAAAAGATAACTGGATGACTAAACCAGAAGATAACTATGACTAAGATGATTCTAAATCATAGAAAAAGAAATTCTGTAATCACTCTCAACAGATCTGTCGACCAATATTGGTGTGGTCAGTGGTGTGGTGCACATCAAGCTTGACACTAATCGTTAAACTTAATGTGTCTTAAGCCATGCTCAAAAAGGAAATTCTTAAAAAAAAAAAGATTTTACAGATTCTTTAACACTCCCTTTCTTTAAGTAGCAACAACAAATCAACTCGAAACAACGAAATATCAAAACCCATACAATCGTACAACATAATTATACAAAAAACTCCGCAAACTATAACACAAAGTGATTTTTGATTACTTTTACGAGATGGGCAAAAAGTGTGCACATTTCAATTGTAGTTGCGCCGGCGCACAATAAAAGTAGACACAGAGGGTTCCCTCCTGGGCTAGGCTCGAAGTTAACTAATTGTCTAATTGCCTGGACACCAAATTCTCGACTACAGACCCACAATTTAAAATAATAAATAAATAACAAAGTTTCACGTAGAACGATCGTTCTGCCTCCGTTTCAAGTTGCTGTGAACCACTGGGTCCGTGTTATGTAACTGCACACATTATAAGACCAAACTGCTAATATGGTAAAGCAATAAATAAGTGAGTATTATAGGATTTCTGGATGTTGTACAAATGTTATGAGGCGAGAATTACCAATGGACTCTACTTTACTTGGCTATATTGTGTCTGCGCCGGCGCAAGTGTATTATAGACATTATAGACCACACCTGATAACGAGGACGGCCGATTATACCTTCGTGTAGCATGCGAGAAGAAAAAAGGGGCTAGCTTCTTAAGTAGGGGTGCTTCTAAAGCTTTAGGGTCAATTAATCTAAAGCTTGAATTTTTATCTTCTTCCTAGCGCTTGATGCGAGCCGCGGCAAGACTGGTTATTACTTTTTAAATTTTTGTTTTTAGCAATTACCATGCTAGGTTTATCAAAGATTTTTAATACATAAAAAAAATCGTCCACCTCAGGTGGGATCCGAACCCACGTCCATCGCATACCGGGCGAGTGCTTTGACCACTAAGCTACCGAGACGTTAGTCATTCACATATCATCATTCGCCTAGCCTGTTCCCAGGTTATCTGGGGTCGGCGCAGTATGCTTTCTTCTTCCATGCAATTCTCACTCGTCATTGAGTTATTCACTCCCTTCTCAGACATAATTTATCATTACATTTAAACACGAAGCAAAACTTAAAAAATATACTAATAATCTAGCTCTAAGTCCAAACTACGCAAAGCTTGTACCATGACTACTAGATAATGGATTGATGACATCACATCCATGACTCAAGTACTCGTGTCGTGCTCCACATACAATCACATGCCCCTTTGCGAGATGCAATCCCGATATTACTTGGTTTCGCAGTTCAGAGACCGTAAAACAAAACCGTAATGATCGTCAAGCTTCTTTACTGATATTAATGTCAAGATAAAAAAAACAGTTCGATATGTCGATATCAACATTATCGACAACGAGCACCACTAGCAAGCAAAAAAATGGTACGTGCCCATTTCTCACAGGTATAAATGACACAAGTAGGTAGATGTCGATGTTTATCAGGGACCAAGTCGATATAAATTTTCAATTTCCTGGCTCTGACGTCTTACATTTATGTTACGCTAGCTGGCCCGGCGAACTTCGTACCGCCTAACAGTTACTTTTTTTTTCGTCTGATTTTTCCAATGTTTTTTATTATTTATTCTGCTATTCGGAGCGGAGACAAATCCAACAAATTATAAACCATGAAAATCGGTCCAGCCGTTCTCGAGTTATAAGTGTTGTAACAAACCCGACTTTGTTTTATAATATTAATACGTTATATTTTTTGTGAATTTAATAAATGTATACTAAACATAACCATAGTAAAGACAGCCTATATTCGACTTACAGCAGAGCAGCTTTTCGGAGGAAAATGGTAGTAGTCTGACAAAATAAATAAATAATTAATAAATATTGGACAACATCACATACATTTCTCTGATCCTAAGGTAAGTAGCTAAAGCACTTGTGTTATAGAAATCAGAAACAACGACGGTACCACAACACCCAGACCCGAGTCAATATGGAAAAGTTCGTTTTCTACATTGACCCGACCGGGGATCGAACCCGGAACCTCAGAGATGGCGGCGCCACTTAAAGTCCGGCGTACTCGCCTCTCGGCTACGGAGGTCGTCAATGGCATATTAAATTCAATGGCATATTAAAAATTGTAATTGACACTTTTACTATTAGCTCTAAATAGGGTTTATGAATACAAAATTACATCATCATCTCAGCCTATTGCAGTCCGTCCACTGCTGAACGTAAGCCTCCCCCAAAGAGCACATCTCCCGCTTTTTTTAATCATCCACAGAAAAATTGTTGTTAAGCACTATTTAAAGGTTTTCCCTAACGTTAATTGTCATTTTTAGGGTTCCGTACCCAACGGGTAAAGCGGGACCCTATTATACTAAGGCTCCGCTGTCCGTCTGTTTGTCTGTCTGTCGCCAGGTTTCATGAACCGTGATAGCTAGAGAGTTGAAATTTACACAGATGATGTATTTCTATTCAAAAATCTGAATACAATGCAGAACTGTCAGCCGACTGGCTTAAAAGGGATATCCCCAGAGCCGTAAAACCAAGTAAAAAAAAAATTGCTGTAACTTTTCAAATAAACAAATAAAAAGCGTCAAAGATCACGTGTCTCAGTTAACAAATACTCGCAGATACGAGATGTCACGTTGACAGTTGTGTGACAGACGTTTGCGAAATTCAGAGATAGGTGCGACACGTTTTGTTGTTATTTGTATAATTTACGTGCTTGGTGACCTATTATACGGTGATAATAATAAATAAATAAATAAATATTGGACAACATCACATACAATTGCTCTGATTCTAAGGTAAGTAGCTAAAGCACTTGTGATATAGTAATCAGAAACAACGACGGTACCACAACACACAGACCCGAGACAATATAGAAAAGTTCGTTTTCTACATTGACCCGACCGGGGATCGAACCCGGAACCTCAGAGATGGCAGCGCCATATATAGTCCGGCGTGCTCGCCCCTCGGCTACGGAGGTCGTATAATAGTGTCAATAAGTGTAATAGATTGAAGATTGATTGAATCACCGCGGTCTATGGTAGACATACGTACAGATTACGCTTTCGGTGCATTTATTTATACGGTTTGTGCAAAAGAATAGAGCACTCCCTAAAACCACGTGATCAGTTGCTCATACAAAAACTATAGCTATGGCTATGGGAGCAATGAAAATCCTTTTTAGGGTTCCGTACCCAAAGGGTACGGGAAACGGGACCCTATTACTAAGGCTCCGCTGTCCGTCCGTCCGTCCACCCGACCGTCTGTATGTCTGTCTGTCTGTCTGTCACATCTCATAAACCGTTATAGTGAGAGAGTTGTTGTTGCCGCTATAACAACAAATACCGAAAAACTGAATACAATAAATATTTAAGGGGGCTCCCATACAACAAACGTGATTTTTTTCCCTTTTTAAAGATAATGGTACGGAACCCTTCGTGCGCGAGTCCGACTCGCACTTGGCCGGTTTTTTTCTTCTTCAGATACTCCCTACATTTCATCGAGGATTCGAGGTCGTACGTTAGCTTGTATGAAGCATCGAAAATAAAATAGATGCTGCTTCCATAGAAGATGCCATGAATAGAGCTAAGTGGAGGAAGAAGAGCACGAAATTAAGCGGACCCTGCCAGAAGAGGAGCTCCCATAGAAAAAGTTGACGTATATAAATATAAATAAATAAATATAAATATTGGACAACATCACATACATTGCTCTGATCCTAAGGTAAGTAGCTAAAGCACTTGTGTTATAGAAATCAGAAACAACGACGGTACCACAACGCCCAGACCCGAGACAACATAGAAAAGTTCGTTTTCCACATTGACCCGACCGGGGATCGAACCCGGAACCTCAGAGATGGCGGCGCCATATACAGTCCGGCGTGCTCGCCTCTCGGCTACGGAGGTCGTCAAAATGTAAACGTATATGAGCTGCTGATCACGTGGTTTTAAGGAGTGATCTATTTTTTGTACACCCTGTCTGGTGCCATGGAAATATCTGAAATCTACTATTTATCGTACATCCTGTATGCAGAGGGTCAATCATTTAAGTCAACAACAACAAATCAGGAATTTTCATTATTAAAATAACTTTTGTATGGCTGAACTTTAATATTTTTAATTTTAATAATAATATTTATTTGGCAAAAAACGTTTATTTATTTCTTCTCATTAGGACCTGCATGAGTAATTATTTAAATTTGATTCGTCCTATTGAGTCAGATGGACAGGGAGGGATAGGGATACGGAGGGAATCTTCAATCATCATCCTTTCAGCCACAGGATTTCTACTGCTGAACATACGACCTCCCCCAGTGACTTCCAGATTGGCCGGTTGGAAGTTGGTCGGTCTGCATCCAGCGGCTTCCTGCAACCTTTACCAGGTCGTCTTCAATGGTACTAGTAAAGCCATTAAGTTTGAGCTCATTTAATTCGTTATGTCTAGTCCCAATAGAAAAATAATAGATGGGAAAATGATGTATTTGACAAAATAAAAATACATATCAAAAGCAATTTTGGGCATGTGTCAAAAAAGCTCAGCATTTGTCTTGACAGTCAGGGACTTATCACGACTGATTTTCGGCGGGGACACTCACCGTACAGCGTGTTCAACATTCTTTAAAACTTTGTAAAATAACTAAGAAAACTTTGTTCTACTTCTAAAACGGTCCCTCAAATCAATTGCATTGTTACTCACAATTATTAATATACCACCTATTTTGATTCAGTTCCGAGTGCGAAGTGCCTCACTTGCCCGAAAGAGATAAGTCACGAACTTATCGCCTGTCACACGAGTAACCTTCATTTTATTTAAAAGGATTAATTAAAAACACGAAAGAATATTAGCAATCATAATAAGTTAATTAACAGACCGTTACTTGGTAAAAGAATCCTTTGCTAATTAACAAATTTAAAAGGTGGACGTGGTTAAATTAATTAATACTCTTTTTTTTATAATGTACGTAAAAGACCTTCACCAAAATCTATACAGAGATTGTTCGTTTTTTAAACGATAGCAAAAATACACGTATATAGTACTTAGAGTTACAGATAGATGGCGCTGTGCCTTCCTAAATTGCGGTGACACTTCGTTGCTAATCTCCG
Organism: Anania fuscalis; assembly: GCA_950371115.1. Lineage (NCBI taxonomy): Eukaryota > Metazoa > Arthropoda > Insecta > Lepidoptera > Crambidae > Anania > Anania fuscalis. The sequence continues at coordinate 8,310,182 of OX493353.1, read as the reverse complement.
ATTAATATATCGAATCGTGTTACGAAAGTTACTTGGTCTTGGAACTTTGGTTTTATTCAAGATTCCTACTAGTGGGTTTTTTGCGACTTGTTCAACACGGCTCGCTTGAGTTTTTCACTTTAGTTATACAAATCTATACAGGGTTATTGAGTTATTTGGAGCTATTGCAGTAATACATCTCTCAAGGTGGACTTCCGTGCATTGCATCGCGGCGATCTATCTATATGTTTACTATAATTTCATACCAAACTGTTCCTTAAATTAAATCTATCTTTCAGATGGATTCTGCCAAAAAATAACTGATTTGACGTTGCTTTTTTTTTCAACGAACCAAAGACGGTTCTGTAAAAAGTGTTTTATCAAAATTAATGATCTATTTTGCTAACTACATTAAAATACGTATTCTAATTAAACAAACAAAGAGGAAATATTTCCGTGCGTCATAACCCGTGTAAATAGTGCAAAACGTCACACAGACGACCGTTCGTTGTAGCGGTTCGCGCTCTGGGACTACAAAGCCAAGGAGGTTGTATGTTAGAATCCATAAAGGGTGCAAATATTTGATTATAGTAATGAGTGGCTTCTTTTATCACCACTCTCCTATAACGTCCGAATATTGTGACTTCTGCAATCACTCCCTCTTATATCTTGCAATAAGTATCCTACCAAAATGCAATTAGTAAATTTTCTTTAAATTCGATAGTTAAATTTATAGAATCTTAAATAAAGTTTGACTTCACCTTTTCTTGTATCTATAATGATAAACCTAAAACAATAATTACTAAAAGCACACCACAACTACAAAAAATTGTGCAAACAAAACAATAACAACGTGTAAACATTAAAAAACAACACAAAAACGACGTATAAGTATCAAATACATCGTAAACACAGCACAAAAACGACTTGTAAACAACAAAAACGGAATATAAACAACCACAAAAACTACTTGTAATCTATACATAAAGCACAACACAAAAACGACGAGTAAACAATCACGCAAACTACTAGTACATTAAATCTAATCATGAAACAACACAAAAAAACGACGTGTCATCGTTTCCGTGATACAATCACGGAAACTACATGTAATCTATACACTACAAAAACACAAAACGACGTGTAAACAACCACACAAACTACGTTTTATTTTTAGATTACACTAAAAATAAAACACACCACAATAACGATTTGTAAACATTTTTACGAACTACAAGTAATCTACATAAACATAAAACACAACACAAAAACGAAGTGTAAACAGGTACAGGGTGCACACAAACTACGAAACACATGGTGTAAACTATTCACAAACGTCCCGCTCACCCATTGCGGCGGTACGTCCGCGTGCTGGTGGTGGTGGTGCTGGTGGTGCCGCCTGTCCGGCTGGTGGTGGCCGTTGGACGCGGCGCACGACGTCGCCGCCACGCCGTACTATAGTGCAAAATGACACGTTACGTGCGTGTACAGGGCGGGTGTGATATGAATTACTTGGACTATGGCCTTGATAGATGACGATAGATACGATACGATATGATACGATCGCCACGTTACGCGAATTGACAAGGCACTTAATGTTATGAACTACGAACAAGGAATAGTTCATGCCTTGATAGATACGACACGATATAATACGATCGAAACAATACGTACGTACGTGTACAGGGCGGGAGTGTGTTAATATAAAACTACTTAGACGACGTCTTGATAGATACGATACGATATGTTACGATCGAAACGTTATGGGAGTGTACTAAGGTTAGGGAATGCATTGATTATATTGTAGGCTCGATACGATACGATCGACACGTTATCCACGTGAACAGGGCAACTACTGAGTTACGAGAATGTAGTGGTTAAGAACTACGTGAACTATGCCTTGACAGATAGATACCATATTCTAGGCTCGATACGATGAAAACTGTCTGTACATACAGGTACAGAAACCTATTGTGTTTTGGTTAGGAACCCGAGATACGTGAATTATGACTTACTGGTGGTGGTGGTGGCCGTTGGACGCGGCGCATGACGTGTGCAAAACGACACGTTACGTGCGTGTACAGGGCGAGTATGTGTTAAGGAATACGTGGACGATACGATATGATAGGATCGATACATCGAAGATCGTGTACATAGCGCCTAGTGTGTTATGGATAGGGAAGATGCCTTGATATGATATTATAGGCTCGATACGATATGATACGAGTACAGGGCGGGAGTGTAAAGGCATTAATTTATGGATCAAGTGTCGCCGTAGACGATAGATAATGGCATTATTGCACGAATTCTCTCTGTACTACCAAAAAGACACGAGCTTAAAGCTAGCAGCAAGTAAGTTGAGCGCTGGGCGAAAGTTACGCAGAATACTTATCATTGCGATTACGTGATTGGCTAGTCGCGCGCCGCGCCTGCACCGCCGGCCGGGATTGGTTGTTAGCTCCGCGCACACGCCTCTCTGATACGATGATCGTCTCCTTAGATGCGCAAAGGGATCCCCAATTTTTTTCCCCACCGCTGAACTTACGTGCTAGCTGTACTGTGGTTGGACCGCGACCCCGATTTTTGACGCAACCAGTATTCGAACTCCACCGTCTTTGCTCAGTGATGGGACATTATACCTTTCTTAACGGAATGGACCATCACCAACTTGATTGGACACAATTCCATGGTAGGTACGGTCAGGACATAAAATTGTTGTATCCTTGACTATTATTTTGGTGCATCTTTAAGATTGTTAATTCAATACAATTTCTTTTTTGGACAACATCACATACATTACTCTGATCCTAAGGTAAATTGCTAATGCACTTGTGTTATAGAAATCAGAAACAACGACGGTACCACAACACCCAGACCCGAGCCAATATAGAAATGTTCGTTTTCTACATTGACCCGACCGGGGATCGAACCCGGAACCTCAGAGACGGCGGCGCCATTTAAAGTCCGGCGTGCTCGCCTCTCGGCTACGGAGGTCGTCATCACAATACCCTCATAACTATGACTTTTGAGGGAAATGGAAGAAAGAGAGGCCTTAAAACAAATGAATAAGTGAAGGATACGTTGAACGTATAATATCGTGCTCATTGTCTCATCAGAAAATCAAGGACAAGCGAGATTTCATGGAATAGAGCAGAATGGAAAAAACAACTTCACCAAAAAGAGCAGAATCGGAAAAATGTATTATTAATTATTGAAATACACATTTACATTGTTCACCGATATATGGCGTTGTTGAGCATTGAAAATTAAAATTAGTATTTAAAGAATTCGTTTTTAACATTTTTCTGTAATTTTCTAATCAATTTGATATAGAATTTTCGTTTTTACTGAATATTTCTACTGCTGGGACAAAAGTAATTCGTGAACTGTGTTTTTATGCGATTGTTCTGTCCCTTCTCATCAACAGCCGATATGTACTTGTAGTAGCGGTGGTATAGCAATTTTTGGGACGTATATAAGTGCCCGAAAGAAGGGCCTACATACAGAATGAATGATTTTGACTCTGAGAATTTGTAAACTATAACAGATTAAGCTGTCGACTGTACCGAGCACTAAAACTAAGAGCCCTTAAGGGACAGCCCTGAGCATAAACGCGGCCGTTGACCTCGATCAACGCAATTACCACCCGTTTAGCTAAATCGGCTATTTATCTGTTTGCCCTTTTATTTTCTCTGCCGTTTCCACAAAGGAGAGAGTTTATTTTGCTACCAACTTTTGCCTGCGACTTGACTGCCGATTACAAATCGTTAGTGTCTGCACTTGTCTATTCTAAGTAATCACGAGCGAGACTAATCTAATTATTGGCCGAAAATAGGTTCTTAGTGTAGGGGGTTTTAATTGTTGCCATGTATAGAATTGTCTATATGCGTAAGCCCCTTTAAAATTGGTCGTTACGTCACACGAATTTCATGATATTTTGCCCCCCACCCACAGGTGGTCACATTTGTGAGACTCTCCCCTCCCTCGTGTGACGTCACATATTTTGCAATTTAACATCTAGAATTGTTTTTTTTTTTTTAATTTTGTGTTTCAAACTAGAAATATAAGATTTTAAAATGCGACGTCACAAATTTTAGGACCCCCTCCTGTCACCCTGCCACGTAAGGTCACTCTTTGTAAACCCCCTCCCCCTTCTCCCCTTTAACGTGTGACGTAATTTATGTATGGCCCCTAAATACTGTGGTAAATTTTAATTATTTTCATACAAAACATACTTTTTAGAATCTGAATTGTATTAAAATTTTTTTTTTTTTTAAAATGCTGTTATCATATATCTGACTTCACCTTAATATTTATATGCCTATGTTAACATAGGCTTGTTTCAGCTTGATATACCATTTACCTAGTACCCTGTATAGGTAGACTCGAACCCAATAAACAAATAAATATTGGACAACATCATATACGTATGCTCTGATCCTAAGGTAAGTAGCTAAAGCACACGTGTTATAGAAATCAGAAACAACGACGGTACCACTGCATACCTACAAACTGAATCTTATGAGACCATAGCACATCTGCTGTCTACATTTTTTAGACAGACCAACTGGTTTGACGTAGTTGTTTTGTTTTGTGAAATTGATTGTCACTCACAGAAATTTTGTCAAAAATAAATATTTTGATGACCTCTGATACTGCCCTGATACGAAAGAAGACAGCAAAATAAGCCACAAAATAAAAATTTCGATAAAAAGAATTATAAATGCGCGGAATTGAGTTTTTTGAATTCTATATTCAAAAAGACAACTTAACTATTTCAGGTTAAATATATTTTTTTACTTATAGAATTCAAGAAACTCAATTCCGCGCGTTTTTTTAAATCGAAATTCGATTTTGTGGGTTAGCCGCCTTCTTTCGTATCAGGGCAGCATAGCTGAATAGCTGTGAGAGGCTAACACGGCCGGACTCGAGTCGCCATTGCTGAGGTCCCGGTTTCGTTTACCGGTCAGGGCAATGTAGAAACCGTAATTTTCCATATTGACTCGGGTCTGGTATGGGGATTTTTCCAGCACTAACTTTACTGTCAAGTAACAAACTTAAAACGGTTTTAATAACGTGTATCAATGTAATGTAATAAAAACCATTTTATCAATAAAGAAGATATTACTTCCATTAACATCTAATTATTTTCATAGTAAAACTAAAAGCCTTAACAAAAACAGTTTCATAGATAACATACTAGTCCAATTTCACGCAAAACCATTTAGCGTATTAATAACTTAATATCTATACATAAAAAGCGTCACCTGTCCGAACCAATTATGTACACAATACAAAATGATACAGCAGACTCGCTATACAAAAAGAGAGACTTGTTTATTTTGATAAATTCAGATCAACAAGGTAGGTAGTTATAAAAGGTTATGCTTAAAACTTAATGAATATTATGCTCAGGTGCAATAAATAAAAATATATTATAATTCAATTTAAAATAGAATGCTTAAATAAATAGTATTTTATATGTTAATAAATGTTAATGCCATGACCGAATGTTCTAATTGATTGTATACTTATCTAATTCTTATTCACTACCTATCATTAGTTATTAATTTTGTAATAAATTGCTATCCCCTTGCAGGGTGCATGTAATGTACTGTAAAATTACTTATCATCTGCTAACCCCACACATGTAATGCAATAAATGATTTGATTTCTACATTTATGGAGCGTGTAGTTCAAAAATGGTTAGAAATATGGAAAAAGTGTATAGAATAAAAGTTATAGAACATTTAACAAGTTTTCTTCCCATCTTAGAACATAAATCGTTACAAAGCACCATTTTTGACATGTTGGTCAAATACCTAAAATTGAGACCTTTGTCAAGCCTGAAGAAATCGCCTAGTTTCCCGCTGAAGCACTCTATTTTTTTTTTTTTTTTTTTATTTGGCTCTTCAACAATGAGTACACCATTACAAGCTAAATTTACAATTCACAAACTTAATTATCTAAGTGCACTCTATACCCTTCTTGGAGTGAACTATAACTAAATATAAAATTATCTATCTATGTAAAATGACGAGGGACTCTTTAGCCGAGAGGCAAGCTCACCGGACTTGGCGTCACCGTCTCTGAGATCCTGGATTCGACTCCCGGTCGGGTCAATGTAGACAATGAACTTATGTATTGATTTCGGGTCTCAGTGTTGACGAACCGTCAGAGTTTCTCTGATTCTGATTCCTATAACACAAGTGTCTTAGCTAAAGCTAGCTGTACGTGAGTTTAGCGCTGGGGGAAAGTTGCGCAGAAGATTACGTGATTGGCTAGTCGCCGCGCCTGTACCGCCGGCAGGGATTGGAAGTTAGCTCCGAGCACACCAAAGCCGTGTGGTGCCGGCACGTTAAAATAATTGCACCACCCCTTCTCTTCCTATGGGTGTCGTAAGACGCGACTACAGGAGAACTGCCATAAGAAGACGGGCAGCAGCGTCTCCTCTCCACCATTGGCCAAACTGCGATCGCCAACCCGCCTGCCAAGCGTGGCGATTATGGCAAAATCCTCTTTTTGGAGAGGCCTGTGTCCAGCAGTGGACTGATATAGGCTGGTGGTGATGATGATGATGACACCAGAGCGTGGAATGGATATAGACAATTAGCCATAGCCTACCTGATAATTGAAATGAGGTAGGCAGTAGGTACGTAGTGTAGGTACTCACAAATGTTTATTATTTAAGAAAACCACTGATTTTCATCACAAAAACACATTATAAGTATCTACTGCTACCTCTAATTAAAAGTAATGCCATCCACTGGCTCACACTCTCTCTCTCTCATTTTCGTCTCTAATACGATGATCGTCTCCTAAAATGCGCAAAGCCATTCCCACTCTTTACCCCAGCGCTAAGCCGAGCACCTATATTTCAATGGAGCGTTCCTGATTGGCTCGTAATGCGCGGGAGCGGTGCGGCACAGATTCCATACTTTCTATACCTCGGTATACGAGCATGCTGATATCGCGCCGCTGCTGTGACGACAAATCAGAAAACGGCCTTACGTGCCTCTAGCTAAACAAAGTTGGGAATTATTGTTTTAAAGGCCTTATTCGAGTGGAGCTACTGTACTCTCATTTTTTACTATGGCGCAATAAAGCTAATCATTTTATACACCTTGTATGTTTAATCATAAAGTAGAATTTTAAATAATTCCATACAAGAAAGAAGCGCGAAACTGCACATCAATACATATTGACAAGTACGAATATGTATGTAAATAGAACTTGATCTAGTTTCGATGTTTTTGTTGTTCGGATTAAGGCTGGGTACACAAACATGCGAAGGCGTAAGGTTTTTTTTCTGGGTTATTTTGGAACTATCAGTTAAAGGAAAAGAAAATTCTAATAATATAATTTGACAACCTCCTCCGTAGCCGAGAGGCGAGCACGCCGGACTATATGGCGTTGCCATCTCTGAGGTTCCGGGTTCAATTCCTGTTAGTTGATCGAGGTTGCCATTTTATAGCGGTCGTCTATAACTAGTCCGTCTGCTAGTAAGCCGTCATCATCATGTTAGCCTATTGCAGTCCACTGCTGGACGAAAGCGCCAAAAAGCACGACCTCCCCTTTTTACATAAATCGTAAACCGCAATTCGATAATGGTACGGAACCCTTTGTGCGCGAATCCGTCTCGCACTTGGCCGGTTTTTTTATCCAGCCATTGCCAGCCATCTGCCTAAATTCGTCGGTCCATCGAGCTGGGGGCGCGTCGTACACTGCTAATTGTTCTAGTAGGCCAGATAATAATAAAAGACCAAGTTTTATCTCTAGTATGCACCTCCCCTTACAATACCAGTCCTAGCCCATAGCACAATAGTGGTAATTAAAAAACATCGAACACCAATCAACCACCGCAATTACATAGGACGGGATGTAGTTTGTATGAGCCCATACATTAAAAACAAACTAGTTTTGTCTATGGAAGATCGTCTTGCAGTTTACGAAGGCCGTTTTAAGAATTTACAGGTGCAAGAGAATATATATTTTTTTAAATAAGGACCCACTTAAGCCACTTTTGATCAAAATTAATCTTTGCTAATTTCTACAATTGTGGGTAAATGTTTTAAATGATGACGGATGCAATGAAACGAGGTACCACAACACTCAGTCCCAAGACAATAAGTAGTTCGTTTTCTTCCCGACTAGGAATTGAACTCGGAGCCTCTGACATGGCGATGCCAAGTCCGGCGTCATCACCTCTTATATGAAATGTCCATAAAAGTTACTATCGAAAATACTTCGCAAATCGCAACTAGAACAATTTACTATTTTTTGGGATCTGTTTCACAATCGCTGAGTAAAGATCTAAATAAGCTACTAGAACTTATCTGCTCAGTAAACAAATAGGGATGTTGACTTTGACGTTGATAGGGCACTTTTGCTTTCTTTCAAATGATTTTCTAAAAATTAACAACAGCCCTATACTTTACTAAGCAGATTACCTATTCAGTTAAAAAATATGGATGTTGAGTATGTTGACTTTGAAGTTAACAGGGCACTTTTGCTTTCTTTCAAACGCTTTTCTAAAAATTGACAACAGCCTTATACTTTACTAAGCAGATTAGCTTACTTAGAACTTTACTCAGCGATTTTAAAACAGGACCTTAGTAAAGTATAGGGCTGTTGTCGATTTTTAGGGTTCCGTACCCAAAGGGTAAAACGGGACCCTATTACTGAGGCTCCGCTGTCCATCTGTCACAAGGCTGTATCTCATGAACCCCACGGTTCATGAGATACAGCCTGGTGACAGATGGACAGAAATACATCATCTGTGAAAATTTCAACTGTCTCGCTACCACTAGCGAGACAGTTGAAATTTTCACAGATGATGTATTTGCCGTTTTAACAGCCTGTTGCCGCTTTAACAACAAATAGTAAAAACCAGAATAAAATAAATATTTAAAGGGGCTCCCATACAACAAACGTGATTTTTTTGCATTGAATGCAAGCAAAAGTGCCCTGTCACTGTCAACGTCTAAGTCAACATCCCTATTTGTTTACTGAGCAGATAAGTTCTAAGTAGCATAATAAGAACTTTACTCAGCGATTAACAGTCTACACATAAGTAGGTACTCAATCAGAGTATATCAACGAAATTCATAAATATTAAACAAATATTATAAGTTAGAAAAGGTTAGTTTCTCAAAAAGTGGAATAACAAAACGTATTCGATATCGTGATTTATATCGTCCACTATATTTTCCTGAGTCGGGATACCATGAATTCTCTTATTGGCGGACTTTCCCGTAAACGAAAATATTTTTTTAAATATGCCCAGAAAATGGGTAGTCCATCACGTAATGTGTTTTAGAAAACCTTTAAATCCCCTCGTCCCTTTGTGATAATATGAAATGAGGTTATACACTAAAAACATTACGTGCATTTTTTGTGTCAAATTATACCTACTGTCACTTTCAGAATATTTTCTTTAATTTCAGATAATCTGATTTAATTTTAGAAACTTAAGCATTATGATGATGTGATTAAAAAGTCCAGAGCACACGTTAAGGTTGCTGGCAACGAAAAATAAATACACATGATATATGATTACATCATTTGTACCTACACTTAAATTGTTTTGAGTATTATGTTCATCATGTACCTACCTATATAACTTTCTTGTTCACCAATGTAATATGCAATAAATGATTGATAATTTAAGCATGATTTATAGTTTGTAAATCCACCTGATCAAAATCCAGGACTTTCCCAAATCGTGGTCACCCCAACACCGCGAAGGTTTCACAAAAACGTCGACGCATCGAAACCTTTTTCCGTATTTTGTATAAGAATGTATTATTTCTTGCTTTCCTTTTTATTTCGGAATAGTAAGTTGTCATTTATTTGATACTAACAGAGCGGACCCGGCGAACTACCTACCGCTAAGCAGTAAAAAAAATTTCGTTAGCTTTTCAAACGTTTTTATCATTTATTCTGTTATTCAGGGCGGAGACAAATCCAAAAAATTATAAACTATGAAAATCGGTCCAGCCGTTCTCGAGTTATAAGTGTTTGACTTTGTTTTATATCGCGTAGTAGAACACACAAATTGTAATGGCCACAAAAAGTAATAAATAAACATCCTTGTATTAGCAAGTATTAGACTGAATTTCCGTGATTTCGAGAAAATTAAGATTTTCTTCCGAATTAACCCAAAATGGAACCGAACCTGGCATTACAATTTCCAATCCCAGGATCCTCCTTGGTCTTCAATGGCCTTATTAAAAAAATATAGACAAGGTATAATCGATGTCTAATTAAAAATAACCACCCAATTTAAAATGATGACACATGAGAAGACATGTCTCGATAATAATGACTTACATTTAAAATTGGTTGGCTAATCTTTAGACAGTGTTTAAACCTATTCTATCTTTTTTGTGATAAGAGTGAATGAGTGAATGATGAACGAATGTATAAATAAATATTGGACAACATCACATACATTGCTCTGATCCTAAGGTAAGTAGCTAAAGCACTTGTGTTATAGAAATCAGAAACAACGACGGTACCACAACACCCAGACCCGAGACAATATAAAAAGTTCGATTTCCACATTGACCCGACCGGGGATCGAACCCGGAACCTCAGAGATGGCGGCGCCATATACAGTCCGGCGTGCTTGCCTCTCGGCTACGGAGGCCAAAAGGCCAAAATAGGTTATCATCGCCATAAAGAAGAGGATGTTTCCACTAAAGCGGGATACAAACAGAGAAGGGAGAAGAAATTTAATTTCGTTTAAATGCTCTTATATCGGGTGTAAAAAAAGGCTTAACGGTGCCGAATACTACATATTCTACGTATTATTACGATCATTTTTTTCTTTTACACTATACCTGGGAAATGACGGGTTACCGAGTTATTGACAGTCAAAGTTCCTATTTTTTTAAAAGTTTTTTTACAAAATTGACTTCTGTTTGTTAATACTAAACTTTTTTACAAAGAAACATGATCCGCTTACACACACAGGCATAGTCTGTGGCGTGCGAGCTATACATTGCGGGTTAGAAATAAGTCATTTTTTTTGATACCCAAAAATAAAAGTAATTTCCCAGCAAATATTTTTTTGCATTCTACTTGGTTTTATGTATAAGAATTCGTGGTTTAAGGCTTCGTTAAGCCTTTTTTACACCCTGTATATGTAAATTCACAATGTAATCAATTAAATTTTGCATGTCTGAAAAGATTATTTGTGAGATACGAAAAAATGTAAAATCATCTTATGTTACCACTCCTATAGCAAATAAATACTATTCTATTCTTACTTTGTTAGTGTATGTTTTTTTTTTATTTTACAATTTTTTAATATACTGTTGTCTTTTATTTACGCGAACACGATACATTTAAATGAAACTACTTTTACGGATTATTTCGCGATTTATTAACATTTTATTTAACCTGACGTTTCGAACACTTTACAGCGTTCGTGGTCACAGGTAGACTAAGGTGTTATTCGTCTTGACAATATTTTGAAAAAATATAAACTACCGTCACTCAGTTAATATTAATTTGTGTTCCTATCTACGCAAAAAGAGCTAACTGTATCTAGAGGTCTTGCAGTGCGGGGCCTAGCATGGGATTTCGTTAAAACAGGATCCCATGCTGGTGGTATTTTCCAACCATCTTCTCTGTTGAAATTCGGGTGTCTTCTAATTTCAATTGCCTCCCGTAACATGCGAGGAACAAATCGTCGTTCTCTTGCAAGGACTTTAGGCTGGTCAAATCGTATGAAATGGTTGGGTGTATCTAAGGCATGTTCACACACTGCAGACTTAGTATTCCGTCTATAATTATATTTATATAATTAATATTAACTGAGTGACGGTAGTTTATATTTTTTCAAAATATTGTAAAGACGAATAACACCTTAGTCTACCTGTGACCACGAACGCTGTAAAGTGTTCGAAACGTCAGGTTAAATAAAATGTTAATAAATCGCGAAATAATCCGTAAAAAAGTAGTTTCATTTAAAAAAAAATTTTAATAGACAAATCAGACCCATCATTGTAGTTAAACGACATCAAATAACACTTATTTCCAAACGTACAAATACTAACGCAAGATTAAAACACTTAAATAATTATTGCTCAATGAAATAAAAAAAATATAACTCACCATCCCATTGTCCATGCCTCCATATGGCGATTGGTATCCCGCTTTTTCTGTGACTGCAAATAAAACCATAGACACGTTAGACATTTTTTTTAAATCGATTTAAATTTAACACGTTCGTTTCAGCATCCCTCGAACTGTGTCGTGTTTTTGTGAAAACCAGCGTATTCTGTGTTATGCCATTCTACGTTGACGACTTTCTATCATTCACACTTAGATTCCTTGTTAAGGAGCTAGGGCTACGGAGGGCTGATCATATAATAATAATTGCCTTAAATATAATTAATAATATGCTTCTAGGAGGTTAATAAGTGCTTTGAACGAGTCGAATTAACTACTTATACATGACCTTCCTTAACGACGAAATAATCATAATCTTTATGAACACGTTTAAGGGGTTTTATTGTGAAAAAATATTGCCACGAAGCGAATTAGTTTAAAATAACAATACTTTTATTTTCACTATTACTGAGATTTTGGTACGAGAAAAATATAACAACTTCATTATCCAATAAAAGTTATTATTACAAAATTGAGTTTAATAAAACATAGAATTATTACGACTATCATTCTTAACCCGTTCAATGCCACATGGTCTAAAATACCCGCGACACTCAAAAATTAATTGTTCGGAAACGCATTCACTCACTTAGGGTTGTGTTATAATCCGCACATAACAATAATGTTATTAAAAATAACATTTCGGGGGTATAAAAAATAATAAACTCATTGAATTTGGTCTGTTGAACCGCAAAAAATGAAAATGGATTAAAAATAATATGAGGTCGGTAAAATTGAGTTTCGATTTTTTTTATTGGACGCATAATTTCGTTTATATCACGAGACAAACGTTAAAAAGAATTATTATGTATAACTATAATGAAAAAGAAAAATTGGTCATCATAGAAAACACTAAATACTAATGTATGTTGGGATAAGGAAAATGCTGGTGTGTGTAGAAAATAAATCACCTAAGGAATTTACATAGGACACCCCGCATTGATAATATTTTCAATGTATGTTTGCCGAATTAATTGTGCTATTCAACAAAACAAGAACAATCTTGTCGAAAAATTGACGTAATAAGCAATTTGAATCGAATCTGTCAAGCTCAAACAACCTACGTGGCCACGTAAAAAAAAACTATTGTGTCTCGTTTCCTTTTCTTGTAGGTTATAAGTAAGAAACATGATAATGTATTTTCAAAATATTTACTTTTACTTATTTGTCTGACTCGACCAAGAATATTTAGATTTATAATTTATATATAGAGATATTATAAGATTTATAATGCGCACAGCTAAAGATTGGAATTCCCTGCCTGCGTCTGTATTTCCGAGTGCATATAACCTGACTCTCTTTAAGACCAGAGTGAATAGGCATCTTCTGGGCAAGCTCGCTCCATCGTAGATCCCATCTATGCTCTAGAGCAAGATTAGGGTCAAGAGTAAGCCCATCTCAAATAAAAAAAATAAAAAAAAGAATTTGTTGAAAATTTGGTCCTTTTTTCATCTCTTTAACCAAGTTGAGTGAAAGCCGAAATAATACCTACCATCAACACTGCGACTCATTCCACCGCCCGACAATACAGCACAATGAACAATTAAGCTGGCAATTAGCAAATTAATAAGGATAATCAGCTCGGGACCTGCTCCCGACTCGATTGCGTTAAAAGTTGACGGATTCGTTTCCACCAAAGAACAAGACTACAAAAAGAGACATGTCTCTGACAAATTAGCTCCCATTTGAAAGGGGATTCTGTGTAGTAGTAAAAATTGAGTAGTAAATTACTAAAGCTTTACGTGACGTGAGTTGGCCTGCATTATAATCAGGTGCGACTTGCGATCGAATGCAGTTTTTAAGCCTAGCTTTACAATGTTTACACATTTTCCTTTATCTCTGATGATAATTAGTCTTTCAAAAGGTATAGTCTTAGTATACCTCTAGTTCCTATGAAAAAAAAAACGGCTACCGGGAAATTATAATTTTCGCATGTTGCTTACTCATTAACACGAACCATTGAAAATCCGATTGTTATCATCTTGAAGGGAATAATAAACATTTTTGTGTTACGAAGTACATATTTTGGACGACAATATTTTGGTAAGTACAAAAAAAAAATAAGTTACCCTTACCAAACGACTACGCCAATCAAGCTCTTAAATCTCGTTAATTTTGAAAGCTTTGTTGTAACTTTATTACTAAGTTACATCAAAACACCTAAGGTTTTTTAATTTCCTAAAAATAATAACTCATGAATGCTCTGGAAATGACCAGTGATCCAAATTAAAAAGACCCCTTCCCCATAGGACCCTATAAAACGGGGACCCACCCCGCGCCCCCTCGTAACAGATACTAGCGGAACATAATAATAATGGTGATGTCACGAAGCGAATGGTTAATCCAAATTACAGTAACCTTGGGGTAGTTTTCGATGGGGTACTCTGATGTATTTATTTCTGGATAACGCTTTGAGGTAATAACAAAATCAAAGCGGTTCGAATTTAGGCATAAAAATGGTCTGGCTCTTTTGTTTAAAAATTTCTGTCATTAAAATAGAATACCCGCGTTTATTTGACAAAAAAAGAAAAATATGACAAAAAATAGGATATCTAATTGTGTCAATAAGTTTTTTTTTTACATTAATCCCAACAATTGCCGTGCCTTGCCTATGGGTGTCGTAAAAGGCGACTACAGGAGAACCGCCACAAGAAGACGGGCAGCAGCGTCTCCTCTCCACCATTGGCCAAACTGCGATCGCCAACCCGCCTGCCAAGCGTGGCGATTATGGCAAAATCCTCTTTTTGGAGAGGCCTGTGTCCAGCAGTGGACTGATATAGGCTGGTGATTATGAACACACATATCTAAAAAGTTCCTCATGTGTCATGACTGCCTGGGACTTAGAAGGGGCCAGTCATTTATTACGTAAGATGATTTTTGGCAGTTTTTGACAGAATATGTAAGAAACAATTTTCTAGGGCCCACTAGAGGTTTTAAAAGTCAGAAATCCAAACCATAAAGGAAAAGATTATGACTTTGCAGACGATTGGATATAATTTTTAACGGGCATCAAACATTCTTGCTCATAGCAGAAATAATGCCGGGCAATGCGAACCTGCAATCCAAATTACACACTGCGCTTGCTGGTCTAGCTTTCCATTTAGTCCGACACGGGCTTTCCGTTCGTCATATAAATAGAGTTGAATAAATAAAGTACACAAGATCTAACAATTGCACCGGTTTCCTAATTTGAGTCTTGAACAAAGATGGATTTCAAAATTTACTACAATTTGCCTTGAACGCAAAAGTCCCGGTTTTACAGTTTAAGTCAATTCAAAAATCGATATTTCCCAAATTGACTTTGGGTCTGGGTCCCTAACAAAACACATTGTCTAAAACAGTTCTTTACATAAATGTTTTGAGTGATGAAACAATCCCGTGTTGTTCTACAAACTTGCGTCCGCGATGACACGCGTTTTAATTTTTATACATTTTGAGTGGCATCTAATAGAAAAAGTCATCATTTTGTGCCTACACGTCATCTGGGCACGTGTCTAGTGGAAAAGCGCCCAGTCACAGAAAATGATTCTAAAATTAATACTGAATTTCAGGCTATTAGAACCAGTACTCATCAAGTTTCTGCCATTTAATTTTGTAATAGTATCTGCATCGATTGCTCGTGGCCTACATACGGTAGGAGTCAGTGGTTGGGGCTTGACTGATCCGACGAGTAACCCCTGCATTACCCACCCCCGTACAAATTATACGCTCCAGCTTAGGCGGAATGAACTGGGTCGTTTGCCAATGGTATCGACAACTTCACTCGATTTTTGACGACTTGGGCATTTTCGAATCCCTGTATGTTCAATTTGGGTTCAAGAAACTCTCGCGAATCTGGTTGTTTTAATTGAATGTGATTTTTTTATTCGAGACTATGATAAATTGGTATTAACTTACACTATACACAAGGGATGAAGGGATATTCATGGAAAACATACCACTTTTCATAGTTTTCATTTAGTTTCAAAAAATGCAACAAGAAAGCTTAAATTGCTAAATAAATTGGCGGGTTACATGAAGCAGTTTAATACTTAACAGCTTCACTAAAACAAATCAAATAAGCCCAAACTCGACGGATTTACTATCAAAGAGATTCACTTTCCAACTCCTGCTTGGCTCCATCATCTAATTCTAATCGGTTTAATGGTTTATCGATGGTACTAGCGGCACAGAAGTTGAGCGCTGGACTTAGGTTGCGCAGAAAACCATTACGAACGATAACGTGATTGGCTAGTCGCGCGCCGCGCCTGCTCCGCCGGCCGGGATTGGTTGTTAGCGCCACGCACACGCGTCTCTGATACGATGATCGTCTCGTTAGATGCGCAAAGCGATCCCCGCCCTTTGCCCCAGCTCTCAACATCGATGCGGCATACAGTAATGTTAGTAATTGTTGTATAGTCATAAGAAAATACTTATTTAAAAAAGTAGATCACTTACACTCCTGTAATTCGCTTAGTGCAGCTAGTTTGACAAAATTAAAAAACAACATTCAGACAAATTAAGAACCTCCTCCTTTTTTGAAGTCGGTAGAAAATCCAGCAAAACAACATATAAATGTGCTGCTAATTTTATTTCTTATTCATTCATTGTTAGTTGAAAGCAACAGATTTGAATAGAGTTGTTGGTTAAGAGAACTTAATGTAAAGTTCTATAACACCCCAATCGAGTTAATCATTACAGATAGGTAGGTGTCGTGTGGTGCCGGCACGTTAAAATAATTGCACCACCCCTTCTCTTCCTATGGGTGTCGTAAGAGGTGACTACAAGAGAACCGCCACAAGAAGACGGGCAGCAGCGTCTCCTCTCCACCATTGGCCAAACTGCGATCGCCAACCCGCCTGCCAAGCGTGGCGATTATGGCAAAATCCTCCTTTTGGAGAGGCTTGTGTCCACCAGTGGACTGATATAGGCTGGAGATGATGATGATGAATCTATAGAAATTAATTTCTAATAAATTGCTATGCCTTTACAAACTGCATGTGATGCTAGCCACACATGGAATGCAAAAAACTATTTGTTTTGATTTAAATTATACAATAAGTAAGAATTCGGAACCAAGCTTTATCAAGGGCAAAACAAAAAGTCCCTGCCCTAAGTTTCAATCAAATAACAACTCGATTTGGAGTTACAGAACTCTATGAAAGTTTTCTTTGAAACAACACTTTTTAAATCTGTTGCCTTGCCTTCAACTAACTTTGTTTTAATAATGTCAATATTATGGGGCCAAAGTCGCGACCCGAAAAAGAAACTGGTACTGAATACATTATTATTGAGGTTAGGACTATTTTGTAGGAAAAATCAACTTTTTTGTTCCGATTTTATTATAAAAGTAGCTCAATTCAATGTGTGCGATATCCTCTTAGTATTTCTTTCTTAGTCTCAAAGTCACCCTGTATAATAATATGACCGTAAAATCAAGTAGAAAAGAAGGTAGGCTGTCCTGTAATATAATTACTTTGTAATTAAATTAATAGTTAATCATTAATTATTCCGCACAATATATCAAAGATAAGTAACATAACGACGATTACAACTTGAATCGATTCCAGTAATTGCTCCATTAGAAATAATTTATTAATACAGTTCATTATAAGTCTGCTCTATTTTCAATAAAAATTGTGTAAAACTACCTTTAGCTGTTAATAAAAAGTTAAGTGAACAACACGTTGGGCGCCATTTTTGTACCAAGTGAAACAAATGCAGAGGTCATCAACATAATATAACATATTTTAAAATTACCGTCTGGTATAGTGGTTCACGCTCCGTACTACAATGCCTGACGGTTGCGGGTTCGAATCCCGCAAGAAGCAAATGTTTGGGTGATGAGCACAAGCATTTGTACCTGAGTCATGGATGTTTATAACCGTATTTAAAAGTATGTTTATCAGTTATCCTAGTCGACATAGTACAGGCTTTGCTTTATTTGGGGCTAGCTTATTGAATGAAACAATTTAATTATTATTATTATTATAGACCTACATAAATAAATAAATTTTAAAGATATTGCTGAACTTTAGTGATATTGAATTAGTGGATAAAATGATTTTAAAACATTTAAACATATGTTCAGAATGTTTTCTACTTACGGCTCTCATACATCGCATAAGCTGTGTCTAGACAGAGTTTCAGACAATACATTGATCTAGCATTATACACCATTTTCTTATCCCTTTGTTGTGTTCCAAGTAGATAATCATATTTGAGTTACAGTACCCGGCAATAAATATTGCACATCGGCAATAATCGCATTTCCGAATACAAAAGAATATTAGATAGTAAATACATACCATACCAAAATCCACCTAATTTAGTCGCGTAATATTGGCGTACGGAAGGAATAACTATGAATGAATTTTTTTTCACTCATAGTTATTCCTTCCGTACGCCAACGCCGTACGCCGTTCCGTTTTTTTTATTCGCCAAATTCGATGTATATCGATATCTGAGTATGTTAGTTAATTTTCTCAAGTAATTAATAATTCACGGTGTATTTATATTTATATTTTTATTATATTTTTTTAACGAATATTAGAATAGTTTTCAAAGGTCGATGTGAAATATTTACCGCCAGGAACTGTAATTCCACGAGGTAACTAGGCGAAGTCGCCGGCTGAGGCTAGATTTACAATAACCAGTCAAAATTGTATCATCTAACCTTGTTATCTTCTAAGAAATCTGTTACTTAGTATATTCTTGTTATTAATATTTAATATTTGTTATAACAGATGGCATTGGCATGTAAAGTAATAAACAGGCAATTAATAATTATTTATTGATGATCAAAGGGTACACCAGTTATCAGTTAGATACACCAGTTATCGATAATAACATTGTCAAAATTGCAATTAAAATGATAAACGAAATAAATTATACGACAAATCACTTGTAAACCGTTTTAATTGTATATTTTAGGTGACAGATCAACTACTAGCCCCTACTGAATTAATGACCAAATGTCTTTTAACTAACTACTTGTCTATGGTTAAAATTCATACAGAACATTAAAAGTACCTCTGCAGAAGATTTGATGTGAGTTTTACTACTATTTACTTGCTTTAAAATACATTTTGATATTATATTTGAAATTAAGAATTTAATTAAATTTAATAAGATATTAGGTACCTATAACACTGTTTCCAAATGTTTGCCCTGATTTTTTTTTTGTTGTCTGGTGTGCAATAAAGAGTATTCTATTCTAATAAATCTATCTAATAAAAAAAATATTCCATGCCAAAATAATATGTTTAAAAAAAGAACTAAAATGTCAAAAATAAAAATATCGCTAATGTTTCAAAATGTCCAATGTCATTATCAATAATCTCAAAATAGCAAAATTATTCATATCAAACGTTTAAACATTTTATTTTATTTTAGTTCTATAGAGTTAATCACGATTGATCTGCCATTTGTAATTAAACAAAGTGACCCGAAAGATTTTTATCACTGACTACCAAATAAAGTCTCAATTATAGGCAATTCCCTTATCTATAATCCAGTAACTAAAGCACCCTTGCAAATAAAAGAGTCGACCCTACTGGACTGCCAAAGGCACAAGGGCGGGTATAGGGTTGTCGCCAGATTTTGAAATCAGTATAACAGTGTTGTACGGACAACAGCTCGTCGACCTACCATAAAATGTTAAATTTTCTCATTTAAAAACGATCTCTATATGGCAGATTTAAAGTTGAAAATCTATTGGAGATTTTTTTACTTTTTGGGTAGGTCGTGGTGCTGTTGACTGTACTGTTACAGAAATGTTTTAAATAAAACGGCATAATAACTAATTAAAATATGATACGGAATGACGCGCGAAAGCACAAGTACGATGCGTAGTAGAATGACGTCCCGGTGACAGATGACCGCTAGTGTCGGGAACCGCTCATAGGGATTGATTGTTCCCATCAATCGATTCCTCGCTAACAGTACTGATATTGAAATGATTCAGATTAGATCATTAATATTGTTTCTATAGATTTTTTGTTAAATGGAAACAATGAAAGTTGCCAAAAAACTTGTCCAATTTTTTCTCCCAATCTCCTATTAATGGTAACATTATAATCAGTATTATATCATTATGATTTAAAATTTTGGAATACGATAACGATTCGCTGATTCATCTTCATCATCATCATCAGCCCACACTTGTCCACTGCTGGACATAGGCCTCTCCAATTGCACGCCACTCTGCACGATCCACGGCTACTCTCATCCAGCTCCTGCCAGCAACCTTGCGAAGATCGTCGCTCCATCTAGTCTGAGGGCGTCCCACACTACGCTGATTAATCTAAATCTTCGTGATCATATAATACTATTAACTTTGTTGTTATTATTTATACAGAAGAAGTTACGGTATTTTCGCGGCATCATCATAAGCCGAAACCTATTTGTTGACAACCCTATTGAACCTTTAAAAGGATATCGTGTAAATAAAAAGCTATAAATCTCCATCATTTTACGGTGGATTGGCAAGGAAAATATGGGATTAAATTTATTGACACACAGCAAAGTTTTAATCGGTAGTCCATGTATGCAAAACATTGGCTATTTTAATAAGTCATAATAAATATTATGTATTAATGCGGTCCCTCTGGCCCTAGAATGATAGCCACGTACCGACAAGCGCAGCGTTGGACGTCCACACACAAGATGGACAGACGACCTGGTAAAGGACGCTGGATGCAGGCCGCTCCCAATCGGCCAATCTGGGAGTCAATGGACATTTTAACAGTGGACGTCGTATGGCTAAAATGATGATAAATGATGAAGTAGTGACTGAAGAACTTATTTATACGATCCTCGAGCATTGGAACCATATACATATAGAACATTAAATCGTTCTTTTAGTTTCAGAAGACAAATAACCGGCAACGTTTAGTCCTCCCAACAGCAGACAAGCAACCAACAGGTTGGATTATTGACACTGGCTTTGCGCACGGCGGGCGGATAAAAAAAAACAAATTGTGGCGCGAAACGCGTGCCGGTCGCGCGCCATTTTGAGTGGTCTGAGGGTCAATTAAGTGGTTGCGGTGATTATTCTGATGTCCGCGTGGAATTGGCATTTGTATTTCATGCTGAATGAAGGAAGATGTGGCACTGGTTACATATTTAAAATCATCTTTTAAAATATGTCCGATTGATTAGACCTCGAAAGCTGACTGACTCGTTGTTCTAGGTAAAAACGATAAAATAGTGATGAATTGCTTCATTTGACAGGTCAGTTAGCAAAGACAACGTAGAACAATTCTCACACAATCCTCTTCTTTTGATATTGATTGTTGTAACATGACGCTTTTTTCGCTTACGTCCAAAAGTCACAGGACATTGATGATTTCAACTATTTTAGTAGTGCTGTTAGTTATTATTTGTCAGGTAAGGGCAGCCGCCCTGAAAAGCAACAGGGGTTGTGTTCAATTACAATCTGAAGTAGTCATCATATCGTAATTCGTATGGCGTTTGGCTAGAAACCTAATTTGAAATTAAAATTAAATGTCGATTGACAGTTGACGCAACCAGTCCTCGGCTATTGGGGGAGAAGATTAAGGTCCCGCAAGCCACCAGGGAAAAAGTGAAGCTGGCAATCGTTCTGAAGTTACCTATCAAATCATATTGTGTAATACTTACTAACTTTGTGTAATGCAAAAATAGCATTAGAAAGCTTTACTATTATGTATTAACACTATAAATTAACTTTATTACATCAATTAACGCAAAAACAAGCCCGCAACCGTCCACAACTTTAATCAACTCCAACAGCTTTTTAAATAAAGTTCAGTCACGGAGTCGTTATGTAAATCAATTAGCCCCACTAACAGACCGCTGTACATTTCGGTCGGTTAGCGGGCGCGTGGCGATGGGGTGACCACGCTTTAAGGGGGTAACTGGGAATGTAGGAACCCTTTTTAAAACATTGACAATCAAAGGTGGTGACTAGCAGTAGCACTATAGAAGGGGGTCCTAAATTTCGTGACGTCACATTTCAATATTTTATGTCTAGCCTATCAAGCGGCAAAGACCTCCGGCCGCTCAGTAACCATAAAATTTTCATTGTGTCTTTTGACCTTCGCCTGACAGGTCTCTATATTATTGGTGGTATATGTAACTCTTCTGTGGGTATGGGTGATTTTGAGTTTTTGTAAACTTTTATATCATTATTTTTAAGTCTATATTTTATGTCTAGTACAATTTCTAGATAGATGTAAAATAGAAAGGGCAGAGCTCCGTGTTTTTTTGCCAGATCAAATCAGTAATGAGGAGTTCCGTGAACGAACATAAGTCGCTGAGATATCTTGACGGATCGGGAAGGTGGACAGACGACCCAGTCGCACCCTAGAGCTAGAAGGTTGCAGGATGTAGGTCACATGCAACTAGCCGGTGCGGAAGTCACTGGGGGAGGCCTATGTTCAGCAATGGACGTCCGCCGGCTGAAATGATGATTATGATAAGATGTAAAATTGCAAAATAAGTGAAGTCGCACTGGGAAGGGGGAACTCACAAATGTGACCTGTGGTGACAAGACCTCTTGTCAAAATATTATGAAATTATTGTGACGTAATATAGCATCTATCTTTAATACGACAATCTGGTCACCCTACAACCTCGCTGCTCATCCCAGTGGAAGCCCAGGGTTGTATTGTGGAGAATCGTGCGATTTGTCGACATATTGTCGAGTACCTCTTATCGAGTGGGATCTATTTTTTGCACTCCAATAGGAAATTATATGAGGAGTTCTCAGACCATGGGAGTTATAGTGAGTGTACTTGTATTAAAATCATCAGAAATAATAACACGTGAGGTGGGATATCAGTTTGAATACAAAATGAAGCAGCCCAGCATGTAAGTTGTAACATTGTGTTACCTATGTGAATTTTTGATGTCGAATCATAAAAAAATGTTCTCTAAAATATTTTTCGGGTGGACCACCCTTATCATTAAGGGGTATGAAAAATAGTTTACGTCCTATTCTCAGACCTACTGAATATAAACACAATTTTTTTATAAGAATCAGTCAAGCCGTTTCGGGGCAGTTTTGTTCCAAACACTGTGACACGAGAATTTTATAATTAGAGAAGCTTTGAATTTCACTATGAAATGAAATGAAATTCTTTATTCTGCTCTTCCGGACACTTATAAGTCGTAGTAAGTCTAACTAAACGTCTAAGCAGGCTGACCCATTCAATATGACTCTCTGGTAACATTCAAGTAATAGCAAGGACTTTTGTAACCTAAATAGGAATGCTCAATCTGGTAACATTTAAGCCACAGCAACCACTTTTGGTAACCCAAATAGATATGAATGCTTAAAATATGTAAATTTAATTCACAAAACGAAATAACTCTTATGTAATCATGCCCTTTCCAACTGCAATTTTACACCGAAATCATTACACGCGGATATTAACTTATACTAATTGTAATAATAACAACGTCAGAACCAAACAGATCTAGCGTCCTTTTCTGGCGCGGGTGAGATACTGCGAGTGCGAGCGAGAGGGCCATCGCTGGGGATGAGAGCGACATGATTTGTTGTAACGTAACGAATATTGTCGAGCGTGAAGTGATTATGGGGTTCCGTATGCCGTATTCATAATGCAATCCAGATATGGTTCGAAAACAGTGAATAAGCCGCAAGGGAAAATTTCCTTGAATAGTTTTTAAATATGATTTAATTGCAGACATTATCAGGTAGTCTATTGGGTTAAAAATAACGATCAGGAGACGTATTTTTGAAGCATTCGAAATTAATCTTGAATTCGAACACGAATACGATTCGTGTGCGAATTCTATTACTATCACTCCCGATTTTACGCATTTTTGAATCACTCGAATTCTGTGTTGCTATTATGGTAAAATTCTTTTACTATTTTCGTTTCACGCAGAAAATATTTAAAACCGGAATGCAAAAACTTATTGATTTTAAAAACCGGCAATGAATCGCATGGAACGGAACGGAAAAAAAGTTTTTAATCTGTGAACCATATGTTTACTTGTCAAAGTCATACTTCTAAACTTTCTATTAGTTGAATCGAAAGAAGAGTGGGTCGGACCACTCGATGCAGAATTCACAGAATGAATTTTCAAAAATAGCAATTTTAGTCATTCGCATGCGAATCTTGCCATTTCGTATTCGAATCGGAATTCGCATGATTCAAAAATACGTCTCCTGTTCGTCGTCTTCGTCAGTCGTGTATTCGTGTAGCGTCTAATAAGAATAAATTTTTAGTTACTTAGAAAACAGATACATCAGCACACTGTTCCTTTTTAGTCAGGATACGTTTGATCATTTTCCTGAGGCAAGTCTGGTTATTACACTTGCAGCTATTGGCATAAGACCTCTTTTCCCTTCCGTCGATATCATTATGGACCACACAAACAGTGTTATCGAAGTTTCCCTCAGAATGTTTTACCCTCATCACTAATGTGGTATAAGGTATAAGGTCCTGTCAAAAGACCTATTCGAGAGAGATGAGACTGAAAACATTTAGATACTGACATGAAAACAATTTGATTAAATTAAACACAATTTTATTCAACTAGCGTCTTCCAACAGCGCGCCGCGCGATTAGCGAGGAAATAAATAAATAAATATTGGACAACATCACATTCATTGCTCTGATCATAAGGTAAGTAGCTAAAGCACTTGTGTTATAGAAATCAGAAAACAACGACGGTACTACAACACCCAGACCCGAAAGTTCGTTTTCCACATTGACCCGACCAAGGAACGAACCCGGAACCTCAGAGATGGCGGCGCCATTTAAAGTCCGGCGTGATCGCTTCTCGGCTACGGAGGTCGTCCGGAAAGACATATCGATGGTTATAATATAGTCGTTGCAAAAAATAGTGAAACAAAACAGCATCATGGAGATGACCGATGAAATTACGCATACATCCCATCAATGTTGCCAAAAGTCATACATTTAAACATTCTAACGGCTGTCTAGAAATCTGAACAACACGAGGACCGTATCCGATCTCCAGATGTCGATTGAAAATCGATTATTCTAATACAATGTATTTATAGTATTCGGGAAAACCCATTATTAACTGTTGTTTTGACTGCGAAGCATATTTTAAAGCAAGTATTGCATTTGATCGATCAACTTTTTTTCTCGACAACTCTTTAAAGAGATCGGTTAAAGCGATATCACCGCTTAAGTTGCGCATTTTCTCTGCATACTTTTTTGCGAGTGTTCCATTTTGAATAGGTTGACAATAGTAATCGAGTTTCTTTAACTTGTTCTTTTTGGCTTACTAAAAAAAACTTTATTACGTACAACTTATATTTAGGCATTTATTGAGAATTATTGTCGGCAATACACAATTATCCAAAAGCAGTAGGCAAAAATGGGGATACGTAAAATATAATACCTATTTGCATAGCCTACAATTATCCATAAAGGGGTAAAAAATGGAATATGAAAAATAAATATACATAAATTAGTTTACAAATTTACTAACTGCTTAACTTTGCGATAAGACTTGAAATACTAATAAAATTAGGTCACAATTTAAGTACTACTGTTCTGACTGAGCGAGTTTTAAGGACGGTCCCAATCCCAAGCCCTATGCATAACCTCTGGGTAAATAAATAGTGCTCTCGTTTTGCAATTTGCCATGAAACTTCAGTTTGAAATCATAATACAAAAATTTGGTTCGTGCTATAAATACGGCCGCACTCGGGGGCGTACAGTCGCGCGTCTAATTTGATTAATCACCGCGTCTTCACGCTTTGTCTCCCGTCTGTCCTGCCGCGAGGGGATGGATCGACTGTACTTTTGTAGTACAATTATGTGAGACTGGGCGCCACGCCCCTTTATAGTGGGAAATTCGCCAAAATGTCGAACACGTGTTTGATTAATTTCTGATTTTGCAGATTGAAAAACATTTTTTTAATTGACATTGTTGGAGTCCAGTTTCCGAAGAATGCCGGGAGATGAGGATGCACTGGTTTAAAATCATGAAGTAGCATCAGCGGAAAGCCCCTAAACTTTACCAAGCAAAAATGGAAGCAACAAGCCTCAAATTTGCCGACCAAACATCGAAGTAGGTCAGTGCAAAATTATTTCTATGAGTATACCCCTAGTTGGGGTTCATAAAGTCATCCATTTTTTTTTTCAATCTTTAAATAACTTGCCTATGGGCCTTTTTTATTGACCTTTGCTCTGCACCTAATGGCTTTCTAGCGCTTTAGTCCCTACCTATCTCGTCCCCAGTCAGGGTACGCTTGCCCCTGATCCTAGATGCAGCAAGTTTATCAGGTTTTACATTCGGAGCGATTGCCGTCAGACCTCCTCCGTAAATAGACAGAGGAACTAGACCATTATGAACTTTTGAATATAAAAAATATGTACCAGAAAACACAGTAATTGTCAAGTTCTTAAAGTAAGGAATTAACATCCTTGTGTTACGAGGTACCAGAAAATGATTTTGCCAAGGGCATCCCCCAGAAAATCCAGAACCGAGTCAATATAGAAAAATATAGAAAAAATACTGTATTTGCGCAGTAGAATCCTTCTAATAATCTTCAAATAGATGATTGTTACTCTTTCATGCAAAAACTACTAAAAGGATTTCATTTTTTATCCTGGTGAACGTTCCTGTGGGATACATTGAATAAACGAAAGAACACGCGAGCGAAGTCGCGGGTAAGAGCTAGTAAGTAAAATAAATATTTGACAACATCACCTACATTGTTCTGATCCTAAAGTAAGTACCTAACGCACTTTTGTTATAGAAATCAGAAACAACGACGGTACCACTCGTACATACCACAACACCCAGAATCATCCCCTGAAACGAAATTAAAGAACTATTAAAATAAGACCATAAATAAGTCTATTTTCAGGTCTCAAACAGACTTACCCCAATCCAGTCGCAAACAGTCCTAAAAAAGCACGCCATATTTATTGACAAACACACTGCCACTGTTTGCTATGGCTAAACAACCTCTAGTTAGGGGTTGACCAACTACTATTATGACTCATTTTAGTCTGTCAACATGTTAACTCTTCTTAAATGTTGGTTTATATAACATATTACATACTAGCTGTTGCCCGCGACTTCGCTCGCGTGATCTTTAGTTTATTCAATGTATCTCACAGGATCATTTATCGGAGATAAAAAGTATCCTATATGTTAATCCAGATCATATTCTATATGTATGCAAAATTTCATCCAAATCCGTTTAGTAGTTTTTTGCGTGAAAGAGTAACAAACATCCATCCATACTTACAAACTTTCGCATTGATAATATTAGTAGGATTATAGCAATGATGAAACAAAGTTTTTTGGACATATTTGTGTTAGGTTTTTGGCTAAGTGAAGCGGTCAGATTTAATCGAAAAAGGTATCAATTTGTATTCCCGGTTTCGGTTAGAAAAACAATCAAACATATTATATTAACACTGTTTTTTTACAATTTTATTAAAATTGCAACTTTATTGCCTGTCCATGAAGATAAGGTCCGAATTTATAAACTCCTTAGTTCTAGGGAGTAGGGAGTGACTTTACTTCTTAAAAACAGCTGTTGTGATTTTAAATGAAAATTCTATTTAGTCACTGTTAGGTATTGGGCCTAGGTATAGGTATATGATAGGCGGTTGGTATGCTGCTGAATTCCATCTATATTGGTTTGAATTGACTCAAACCGAAACTAAACCTTGACCCTCTCACGTTAACCACTACAGCAATCCCTCCAAAAATAAACTGAATACTGAATTGCTGACATGATTTTTACAAGATAATCTTCTTGAATTCTGACCAGTTTATCATTGAAACCAAACCCATTACTCCATTTGACGACCTCCGTAGCCGTGAGGCGAGCACGCCGGACTATATAAGGCGCCGCAATCTCTGAGGTTCCGGGTTCGATCCCCGGTCAGGTCAATGTAGAAAACGAACTTTTCTATACTGTCTCGGGTTTAGATGTTGTGGTACCTTCGCTGTTTCTGATTTCTAAAACACAAGTGCTTTAGCTACTTACCTTAGGATCAGAGCAATGTATGTGATGTTGTCCAATATTTATTACTTGCGAGATCAAAAACACCTAACTAATGATGCGCTATAGTATGACAAACAGCAACCCGATCCTATGTGATAGCGCGACCCCTTTCCGATAGTGTTTTAGCTGATAACGCCTGTGTCAAACGTAGGGCACATTACTGACTCATTCTTGCTTGATTAGTGTTGATGTTCCTTTAAATTTTCATGTTTGAATGATTATTAAAGGACGTCTTAAGCGCTCTCCGACTAAGGAAAATGGTATCACTCGAAATATCACTTATTTTATTTTTATTTTATTTATTTGAGATGGGCTTGCTCTTGACCCCAATCTTGCTCTAGAGCATAGATGGGATCTACGATGGAGCGAGCTTGCCCAGAAGATGCCTATTCACTCTGGACTTAAAGAGAGTCAGGTTATATGCACTTATATACTTATCGCAGGTGCAATAATCATAAGGTTCATCATCTTGTCAGCCTATCGCAGTACCAGCAGTACACTGCTGGACGCAGGCCTACTCAGAATTCTGAATAGCCCAACGATTGCTTTGATTCAAATTGTTTTATTTTCTAATTATATAATTTCCAGACACGTTAACTATCAGATAATTTAAGGAAAAGCTGTTATTAGCCTTAGAATTTCCAATTTGTTATTTGTAAACGCTCTTAGTTGTCTTTGTCAATAAAAGAATAGTTGAGGATCTAGCTTATTTGAGTGTACTGGCCTTCAAGTAAGGAGAGGACTGTAAAAATCTGATTCTGATTCCCTCTTCCACCTTTCTTGTCTGCCTTGCATAAGAAAAGATTGAACCTCCGAGCAAGATTTCAATATCTAAGGCTCCGTTCTATTTCATATAAAAGAAATGTTATCTATGCTTCGTATACAGTATACTGCAAGCTTTAGCTATATTTGGAAACTAATGTGCTTACGTAAGAAACTAAATTATAAAAATAATCAAGTTGTATTAACCTGACGGTGTCAACACACTATAGCATAGTTTATTCGTATGTGATACTATATTATTGTAATCTACGCAATTCGTTTGCACAGCTGCGCTTGCGACGGTTGTCTATTGGCCCGCGAATCGACCAATGGTAGTGACGTATTTGATCTTCGAAATTTAAAAACAGGACAATTTATAATTTATAAAATACTTGTTTTACCCCCCGAATGCTTAAAGTAAAGATTCCATAATATCGCACTTCATCAAGACATATCGTCAGCGTAGCCAAGGTAGAAAATTGAAACTTATTAGAGACTTTAGAACAAGTTAAAATGTTAATTGGCATTTCAAGTTTTTGGAGAATAAAAGATCATTTCAATCAAGATGGATTAGGACATTCTGTATTCAGAATTGAAAATATGTGACTCTCAGGAGTTGATTCTGTCCGAGTGTCGAAAACTTTCTTGAACATGTTTTTTTATATGGCAAATTATAACAATTCGCATAGGTACTATCACTGAAAGTGTTTTTATAATCGCGAATGAGTGTCAGCCCGCGAGAATGTCAGCATTTTAACCCACCCTGTTTTATAATAATTAATAACGCACTCACTTAATAATCATAATAATCGCGAACAAAGAAACTCGGTGCCATAATGTCTGCCGTCGAGCAACTATCGTAATTATTAATTTATGTTTTGCTATCTGCGCGATGGCCCCGGGTTACTGCGTGTATCGTTACTTGTTAGGTCGGATGTCAGCCGATAACTTAAGCACAAGTGCTAATTCAATTTCGCATTTCTTTATTTTTTAGGGTTCCGTACCCAAAGGGTAAAACGAAACTCTAGTGCTAAGACTCCGCTGTCCTTCCGTCTGTCTGTCTGTCTGTCCGTCTGTCACCAGGCTGTATCGTATAAACCGTAAAAGTAAGACATAAGAAAATAGAAATTTTTACAGATGATGTATTCTGTTGCCGCTATAACAACATATATTAAAAACCAGAATAAAATATCTACAACAAACGTGATTTTTTTGCTCGTTTTTGTTACATATTGATAACGGCTACTGATAGACGCTTGAAATAATCACAGAATAGTTTTTTATTATATACTAAGAAGAAAGGGTATGAAGATTACGCATTGAGTGGAAGATACATATTGTACATTATGAGTTTAATAAATAATGCTGTGTCATCATTACATTACGACATACGGTACATGACGACCGTCCGGTGTAGTGGTTTGCGCTCCGTACTACAATGCCTGGCGGTTGCGGGTTCGAATCCCGCGAGGGGCAAATGTTAGTGTGAGGAGCACGAGCACTTGCTTGCACCTATGTCTTAGATGTTTGTAAACGCATTTAAGTATGTTTATCTGTTACCTAGTCGCCACAGCACAAGCTTTGCTTAGTTTCTGGGCTAGATAATTAGTGTGATTGTGGAAAAAAAATACTATGTTTACAGCTAAAATCAAAACCTTCTGCCAAACCATCATGACACTCTTTAAAACAGTTGCTCGGACTCACATTAAGACATTATAGCAAAATTGTTTGATTTTTTCCTAAGGGAAGTAGGTAACTTTTGCCAATACATTTAAGTACTCTATATATATATAAAATATTGGTGCATATTTTCTTAAGCAACTTAGGAGATCATCCACGTAAATAGTTTTTCAAAGTATGCTCACATAAGCAGATCAGTTTCAGGAAAACACTGAAAAAAAAAACACTGATTGACACGCGTAAGATATTATTAGCTTGTTCAACCGATAAACTTTCAATTACGCGTTAAATTATGCTCCTTAATATCAACAACACGATAATTGGTTGTACAATATGGGGTTATCACGACTGGTGAAACGTCACGTCAAATATCGTGTGCACTGAATTATGCATCAACAAATGATATCAGATGTTTTTATATGCAAAGAGGAGTATGATTTTGCACTTACTAAATCTACCGAAAATGCTTTTGTTTAAGGCAATTTAAGTCTAGGCTTTCGGTTTGTAAATACATACATGACCTAGCTAGAGAAGTTAATTTAAAAAATAATCCAAAGAATCTTCAAAAATTCCCTATGAATTCGTATACGATTCTTGCCAAGACATTTATGGATTGGGATTTTGGGATTCTAACGATACAAAAATAAGTTTCAGTTCGAGGTTTATTATGCTTCGAGGATGTCAAGCTGTTTGCTATTATCTTCTTTGGCTATTCTTTTGCAGAAATGGGCAATCACGGGAAAAGAAAAGCCTTTTATTTAAGTTGCCAGGTAACTGATACACAGCTAGATTTTCCAAGTCCAGTTCAGATCTAGTAATACAGAATATGATTGATGTACTAAAGTTGCACATGAGACAACCAAGCGTTCTGAGACCGTTTAAAAATTATCATCGAATGCTCGATTAACCTCGCCCGAGTTATCGATAATTCATCGAATAGTTTCTCGCGAGTGCCACGTAAAGATATGCGATTGTTGAATTTTAAAAGCGGCCAGCTATGTCAATTACTCGTAATTGGACGTTTTTTTGTTGTGGGTAAATATTTCAGATTGGTGAGGAAAATTAAATAGAACCGTTTTAGGTATCCAAGTTAAAAAATGAGCATGCATAATCTCTGGTTTACACGTTGACAGTAAATTTAATCAGAAATGAAATACTGTAATTGACATGGTAAAACCAGAAGTGAGGATACGTTGCGTTGCAATACGTCCCCTAAAATCAGCTTCGTGATAAGTTTCTGGCTACCACGACTAATGCTGAAGGAAAAACTCTTTCTTATTATTTGTTATTTATTCTTCCTAATTTGTAACGAATGTATTTTTCCCTGCTTGGTCGTGGTCGTGGTCAACGTGGTCAACTGCTTAAAAGCTTTATATTTGGAAGAGACCTGCTAAGAGTAGCTGAACTGACTTATGCTTATGAGGACTGTTAACTAGCAGTTACAAACTGAACTAAACATGGCAGATACATCAATAACCCTTCTGAAGTATTGGAACTTGGTGCTTTCCCAGATTTTCTCATGATAGCCTATCCTTTCATAAAAGGTCGCCTAATATTAATACCCAATAACTTTTCCTTCTCCTATTCCTCGTTCTCACGATGCGCATGCGCATTATCGCCGTGACAGCCGCGTATGATTAATGCGACCCATGTAACAGTTCCAGAGACGTGACTCTCCGTATTTGGTTAGCTTATACGCGACACAGGTTGATTTTTTATCGAATTGCAAGAGATATCGCCCGAATTTTGCGCTTGCGGATTTAAGTCGCAAAGAATTCAATGGGTTTTGAGTTTTTGAGAAGAACTTACTACACAAACCAAAATGAACCTTAGTCCGGGAATAATCTCGTTAAGGATTAAGAGATGATTGAGGACGGGAAGAGAAATGGCCGTCGACAACTAGATAGTGAAGTGAAACATTGCGATTTACGAGCCGGTAATATATTCTATCCACAATTACACGAATTATATTGCTAAAAAACATGCAAAGTGTATATAATCGCGACTAGATAACTGATAAACATTCTTAAATACGTTTGCAAAGGCATGACTACAGGTACAAAACTCGCACTTCAACTGCCCCTTGCGGGATACGAACCCGCTATCGCCTGAGCTTGTAGTCCGGAGCGCAAATCACTACACTAGATCGTCGTCAAATTGAAAGAGGCATCAACATTGTCAAAACCATAATATCCTTGAAAAGAATTCAAGCAAAATGACAGTTATTATCATTATAGGTACATCTATAATTTTTTGCAAGTGATTTTTTAATCAGCCTGTAAGTAAAGCTGACTATTGCAGCAAGATTTAATTCATACAGGTTCAAAATGTGTCAATCTATTGTAAAATCTGTATGCTTGTGGCTTAAGTTACGAGTTTGTTACAAAAATAGGGTTACAGGTATATCTGATGCCAATATCTCCAAATGTTACATAACCAAACTATCCCCACCTTGTAACATGGTCGAGCGTACCCCAACTAGGAACAGACCCCCGATTCTAAACTGTTCGATAGCAAATTGACGACCGGAAAACTATGTGACTACCTATAGGATCTAGCACCGGAAAACTACTTGACTTTATGATTCAGTAAGTGTCCCGTAATTTTTTACCAGTCGTCAATTCCTTATCGAAGCGTTCTGAATTAGGGGCCGGGACTAAACGCTAGAAGAAGGAAAGAGTGTCAAAACAAGTTCCCCGCTGCCGCCTTAGCCTTTAAACCCACATCGCTATACGTAATGCCACACCAAATATAGATTCTCGGTTCAATGGCGACGTTTGTCATAGAAAATCGCACCGTTTGATTGATGCGATTGACTGGCGTTTTTTGTACTGTCATGTATACTAGTATTACTAGTGTACTGGTTGTTGTAAGCTCAGGTTGCAGAAGAAGCTAAGATATGTTCAATTAAACTGAAAACTATCAATTAAAATATAGCAAGAACTGTCACATACTTCTTATTTTTTATGTAGGACAAATTGAAAGAACCTTTTCATATCTGTGATCAGAAGATAAACGAAGCTGACCGACAAAGGCTTAGTAACAGCACTCAAAGAGTGACATTGGGAGAGATTTGATGTTGAACGAAAAGCAGATGGGACAGATAATTTTGGAGTGGAGGCTGGACTGGAAATAGGAGCGTGGTCAGGTACCTTGTAGGTTAAAACATCGCTCTACATAAGCTGTGCTAGCTGTGTAGCTCCGTCATAATATTTGGTTTTACTTATGGTACCGCATAACTAAGTATTTATCACCTATTAGTGGCACTAATTGCCTGGGAGGCATTCACTGCACGCTTTTAACAACAAAAACTGCAGAGTATCAAAAGTTTAAGGTCTCTACCTATTTCGGAAAGCATAGGTA
This sequence comes from Anania fuscalis, assembly GCA_950371115.1. NCBI lineage: Eukaryota > Metazoa > Arthropoda > Insecta > Lepidoptera > Crambidae > Anania > Anania fuscalis. Next base: position 8,276,218 of record OX493353.1, on the reverse strand, counting down.
AGTAATAGAAGGTCTCCTAATGGAAATAATCTATTAATATTAAAGCCCATAGCACTTGCTAGGCTGTAATGGAAACACGTCAGTTGAACCCTTGTCTCTATTGTCAAATATTATTTGACTTTAGCCTACAATATTTTCCCAAAGCAGGGTTGGTAAGATAATAGTAATTGGTCGTGTAAAAGAATTAAATTCAGACCTCGGTTTGTAAAAATAGTTTTTCTACTGGAGATGTAAGTGTAGTTTTTGCTGGTTTTTTTATCAACTCTTTTGGTTTGTCAGGGTTTTGACTAAATTTGGTAAAGTATTTCTCTTTTGTATCTTTCGTTTTTGTCCGCAAATACGGAATTCTCCTCTTAGGTTAAAAGGCAGTTGCTAGCAGTTCATTTGCGCAGCATAAAACTATCGGGCGGATTATTTAGTATAAACAACGTATTGTTAGCTACAAATAGCCGTCGATAAATCTGAGCGAACGTAAAATATTGCCGCGGATTTAAAACTACACGATGCAGCGGGAAAATTCAACGTAACAAAATCGTTGATCGAAAATATGGACAAAACAGTTGCTCCTCGCGCAAAAGACAGATTTGTTAATGTAAAAATAAATAATATTACCCTGAAAAATTGATTAAAAATACTTTTCTTAGGTGTTTCCTACACCCTGAAAAGTTTTTACCGTTGTTCCTCGCGCAAAAGACCGTTTTTTTAATGTAAGAGTAACCCACATTTAATCCCCTGAAGATTAGATAAAAAAAACCTTTCTTAGGTGTTCCTACACCAAAAATTATTTATCAATACTACCATCAAGGAATTGACAATATTTTCAACAGTAATTCTTTAGTAATTCAGGCTGTAGGTTTGTTAATTAATCAGTTACTTATAACTTAAATACATTTCTACACCCCTGTAAGCTAACTTCAGTTAGGAAGTGGTGTGTTCAATTGTCCATCTCAAAACACATGCTAATTAAGTTTAAATATGCAACCTATCCAGGACCTTAGTTAAATTAGTTAATAATTAAAACATGTTTTTAAATTTGTGACAAGTTTAATTTATTTTATTGTAATTTTTAAGAATCATACGCTAATTATGGGTGCGCCAGCTAAAGCTAGACAGTTTTTTCGTAATTGTAATCTGCTGCAAAAGAAAAAATTCAACAACATCACTTCTAATCTTTTCCTGAATAATCTGAAATCCCCGCTAAACCGTCTCCCCTCGAGTCCATCCTAAAATCAACTTTTACTATCATTCGGAATACATTTTAACGATCAATCTAATGAATCTTCGACTTAATTGCCCTATAAAAAGTTAACCACTACGCTCCGCGGGTCACGTGACAAATTATACAGACCACTCGTAAATTATTCGCCGACTGAATAGTATCGGATTTAGAATCGAGACCAGATCGGATAAATTGTATGAAGATTCTACAAATAAATGGGCAACATCACATACATTGCTTAGATACGGTAATTAGCTAAAGCACTTGTTTGGAAATCAGAAACAACGACGGTACCACAAGACCCACAACACTCGGACCCGAGACAATATGCCAAAGTTCGTTTTCTTCATTGACCCGACCGAGAATAGACCTCAGAGATGGCGATGCCAAATAGGACGAATAAATCAAGGAGACCAACTTTTAACGTGCCTACATCATCTTCATCATTTCAGCCGCAGGACGTCTACTGCTGAACATAGGCCTCCCCCAGTGACTTCCAGATTGGCCGGTTGGAAGCAACCTGGATCCAGTGGCTTCCTGCAAACTTTACCATGTACCTTTGCCTTACAAGACACGAAATTCGTGCTAATCATCACTAAATTCGGGCGTTATGGATACGAATCACTTCACAACCATACAACGTCGGTAGCTTAATTTTAGTATACATTAATCACAAGCGCGGCCGCCATTGCGAGGTATCCACAACCACCTCCGATTCATGAAATACATTATTAAATGTAATATGGCCAAATTGGAAAGTCGTCAAAATAGGCCATTCCACGTATCTAGGTGTGACTAAATGAATTGTGGGTTTTGTTCCGAATATATTAACCACGCACTTGTTTAAACAAATTAATCGCAGTTACTTCAGTGGGTTGAGAAACTTTAGTTTTATGTTGTATAGCTGTTTTAATAATTTTTACATTCAAATAAAGAAGATTATAATTGACCTAGTGCAGGGCACAGGCCATACCTTAAACTTGAGATGGTTTGGGAAGGGGGGCGCCCAGTGCGTATTGATAAAGGGGTGTTCTAAGATAAGTGACTAACTAAAATCCTGCGCAAACGAGGGACTTTTGTCCATGGAGGACAAAAGCCCCCGAAAACTCTGGGCAGGACTTGTCATGGACTCAAAACACATGGTGTGCGATCATTTGTAGGCCAGAAGTTTATTAAAACAGACGATATGGAGGCTTTTATTCATAGATTACGATGTGTACTAATTTACTTAGTTTAAGAACTCTTGCGCGCTTTTTGTGATCATGTCTGTCGTTGTCCGGAGGACTTTTGTACACGGTACTTTATTCTCTAGAGTGAGTAGCAGATGCAGTTGTAAGCGTCCTTGGTCTGCGCAGGCAAACCTTACTGTCAGATGTAATCAAGCCGCCGCAAGGCTTCTGACTATGTAACTTCAAGAATTTATACATTGAATAAGTCATCTATACAAAAATGAATCCCTATTTCCCTTAGCAACGCAACGTCATAACTAGACAACGAATTTACCGATTTGTAGAATGTTCAAACGTTAAAAATACGAAAGTTTCGGTTTATTCTCCATTCCAGAACATTTCTGCCATATCGGCCGTCAGTTCTACGGTCAGTGCTATGTGGCCCGCTTTCACTTTAGCTTGCCAATCCGTCGGGGTATGTCAGCGACTTTTTTTTGTTAACGGATCTCCTTTTTTGTGATTCTATTCGAAACAAACACCGAGCATAGCCTTTTCCATAGCGCGCTGTGCAACCTTGCGCAAGAGCAAGTAGTATAAGCCCGTTTTTCGAAAAAAACCAGAGGTACGTGCTATTGGATGCAAACTCCCTACAAGTAAGGCCATGGCAGTATTTCGATTCTTCGACCGCTGAGCTACCACTACTTTAAATAAGAAATAGATGAAGTAAATGTAACGAAATTATACTAAGAACCATAATTAGAAATACGACTTGCTTGTACTCTATTGCTTTGACCGTAAGGCAGTGTGTATTAATATTAAGAGCTTTTAATAACAAATTCTCATAAACAGCGTCCAAATAGATATCATATGCGACGGCTATGTTACTACCTACTATTCGGAACAAGGCCAGTGCTTGATTGTGACAATAAATGTTATTGATCGATTGGTACAGTATGCATTATGATTTGCAAGCCATTTCTAACTTTAACACCATAGAATTAGGATCATAATTGCGTTTGTCGTTCGTATCGGCGCCCGCGCATTCAGAATGTACTACAGTTTCCTATGATTCTGAATGGTCTTTTTGAATGATTAAAATCAAAATAACTGATTAATACTAGGGAGAAATATAAGGTTGTGGTTTTGGAGAATTGATTAGTTATGTTAATGGAATTAATAAACTGACTTACTAGATTATGTGCGCTAAATGGACGGAATCTCGCCTCACATACGTGGATCGTGGGTTCAAACCCAGCACAGACATCGGGTTTTCGGAATCTATGTATGGATTTATACCACTTGGTCGGCCCAGAGATAAAACATCTAAAGGAAACCTGTATAGTAACACAAGGAAATAAATGACTGAAAAACCGGACACATAGTCATACCAGAATTAAAGGGATATTTGGTGGTGGTAATTCGAAACAGGATAATTAGACACACTTGGAAGAAAATATGCACCAGACAACCTTATTAAGAATCTCACACAACAGACAACTACAGACTATTAAGAAAAAAGGGTTACCTTTTTTTTTCAGGGAACTTATTAGTTTTTTTCAGAAACTGGCAAACATTCATGAATCAAAAGTTCCATGCTGGCAAAGCTGTGGGCATAAGCTAGTTTTATTATAACTACAGAAATTTTTTATTTGACTAATTTTAATATCCATTATTTTGCAAAGAACTGCAAAAATATGAAATAGGTGTAATTTTTGTTTGTTTTTGGTAGCAGAGAAATAAATTAAGGTAGGTAACTAATTCTACAAATACCTTGTCTATTGTTCTTTGGTTACCATACTAGTAGAATTTCAATTTAGTTCTAACTATGCTTAGCAAATGTTTGCAAGCAAGTAAGCTCTATTTTTAAGTATGCTATACATACCTATAACTAATTCTATCTACCCCCAGGAGAGATTAAAGTCAAGCACATTGTATTTGCAAATTAAGCACTTCTAAGAAGTACAGAATTACAGCACAGAGTAAATAAAGTGAGATGTAAACTGTTTGCAAAAATACCGCAATGTAAATTTATAAAAGTTTCTTTTTAGTATTGCTGTTTGTTTATTGCACATTCAATTATTATTTTACATGTTTTTTTAACTTGCAACACCAGTACCCACCTTAGACAAGCCAAAATTCAGTAAACAAAACCTAAATTGTGTAATTTATGGTTGTTTTTATTTCAACAGCCATTTTGAGTCAAGAAAATAAACTGAAGATTTGATTTATGTTTTATACAACATCAAATGTATACAAATCTTTTGTCAGGGAATAATTAAATTTGAGATTATACAAACAGCTAATTTCTTAGTGTTTCGATGATCATCTAGTTTTAGTTGATTATGCTTGATATTACAAAGCTAAGCAGTTGCAGGTTCAATCCCGCAAGTGTTTGTTTGAGGAGGACAATCATTTGTACTTAAGCCTAAATTGTATATAAAAGGACTAGTTGCTACTGTACTTCACATAGATATGGGCTAAATAATTGGTGGTATTGTTAGAAGAAAAAATAAAATGAACAGGAATAGTTGGCCATTGCTTCTTCATTTAAAACTTGTTAATTACAACCTAGCATCATAATTTTTTTTCCAATGTTTCACTTTACTACTAGGGAAAACTTTGAAACTATACTACAAATGTAGTAGTTTGCAAGGCAGGTAACATCAAAATAAAGCTTAAGAATTCTTCCTGAGTAAACCTAGATTTGCCTTTGAAAGAGCATTTCCTAAAATATGAAAATCACAAATTATACATATGCTCAAAGATGTAATATTTAAATGAAGGTTTAATTAAGGATAACATTATATATTTGTAGCAATAGAAATATTGAGTCCATGCAACACTGACAATATCAATCAATTAGGATGCAGAGTATGATATGGATCACACATACAGTTTTCCTAGTCAAGCCACCTGTCTCTTCCATAGGCTGGATTTGACCACTGCTTTTAATTAAAAAAAATACTTTTTAAATAGTATATAAAGCATAAACATAGCCTATCAGGATACTTATTGTCAATAACTAGACCTGCTGTAATATGAAATATATTATTACAAAAATTGTATCACATTTTGGTGTAGTCCTGGAAGTAGGCCCAATCTGGTATGACTAATAGTGTTACTGAGAGTGTGTGTCACTAATAAACAAGCTTATTGCTATATTAACCCCCTGTAAGCATATCAATAAAGACTTTCAGCTGTAATCACAATGGACCAATAAAATGTATATGCTGCTGGTTATAAAGTACATCAAAGACTACCTAAACGGATTGTATGTATAAAAAACTTTGGTCCTAATTTGGATATACTTTAAAAGTACGTTTTTCACAGCAAGAGCTGTTACCTGGTACAATCTACATAGCGACTAGGTACGTAGACAAAACGCACACGCTTCAATGTGTAAATAAACAAAATTTCACTGTAAACATAGGCATAAAGGCGACGTTAAAACGGCAATCGCCGATATAAAACGCCAAGAAGTAACAATAACACACCTCGCTGACATCCCAAGATGCCATTGACGCGAATACGAAAAAAAAATGCATCCACAAAATCTTGCGAAGCATTGTACGCTACTATCGCACGTTGAAATCGCTGTAAACACTATTGTAAGCCTAAATACGATGCGTTTTCGTTCCCAAAGCTTTAACGAGCTCGCCAATGTAAATAAGAACGGCGAAACAATACATATTTGCTCAAAAATTTATCATTAGCACAATGGATTGGAGCACATTTGACAATCGACTGTGTGACCAAAACATAGCCTTTACGGACGTTTTACACAATGAAACCCTTTTATCCTGCAGTAATATACTTGCGTTAAGCATCGAGGAACAATCCTTGATCCCTTTTGGGGATGTACGTTGCGCTTTTGAGAAGTATTTCGAAAAAATGCTGCTGGTATCCAACACAGAAATGGCATAACACGCAAACACTTTGGCCGATTTTCACAATGAAACACTTCACTGCACCGCGATAATTAGTTCGAGGGATGCGAGACGAGCCACGGTATGCAATATCTCACTCACCTTGTTGTTTATTCGCTATTTTATTGAAACAGTTTTGAAAAACTTCATATAAATGCATAGGCTCGTCATCGCTCGTCGCCATTTTGGATTTTACTGTCCAAATAAAGCATAGACAAAACAGACAGATAGACCCATAACTGCGGCACGTTCAGAAGCTCGTAATCAATTTAATAAAATAAAATAGTTGTACGCTATACAACAAAAGCTAAAATTATTGCAGTTAGGTGATGAGACTGAATATTTCTATGGCGAAATTAATGAAAAAAATGCATGCAAAACATGCTATAATATTCCACTATCATATTATGATGAGAGAAAGATAATGATATTATTCAGTCATGCATGCATCTGATCGTGCGGTGCGTGCGTGCGTGCGTGCAGTATCAAAGAAAAAAGTATAAAAGGAAAAGAGTTAAATTCAATAATATTTATCAAACTACTGGAAATTTCAAGGCCTTACTACAAAAAGATAGACTAGGTTTAAACACATGTCTAATGATAAGTCAACTAATTAAAAATGTTGGTTAATAATATGTCTCACATGTCTGATGTATCAACATTTCAAATTTGGTGACTAATTTTTAGACAGTGTTTAAGCCTAGTCTATCTTTTTTGAAGTGAAACTTCTTTATCGGCGTTGGAAAAAAATTTACCGTCACATTTTTCGGTTACGCGTCACATTTTTCCGTTACGCGCCATCTTTTGTTTACATCTTTTAAGTTTCACTTCTTACGTGTGTACACTAGTACACGCGCACATTTTTTGTAGTAATAAGGCCAAAGTTTAACCACACCACAATACAATCAAATCAAAAAGATGTTAAATAACTTACTATACTTTCTTAAAAAGGCGGAAATTAAGTAACTTCGGTAAAAAATACATAAAGAAATCCGTTCAAAACTCATAAAAAATAAAACATTTTCCTTTGCTTACCATAGAGTATGAAGAAGTGAAAAAATTCGCCATTTTTCGCTACGAAAATTAAGTTTGACGTAAGAGCCTACAAAATTTTCGAGTGCACTTCCAGAAAAGGAAAATATATTTTTCACCTACATGTAACATGTTCTCATTGAATTCCATAAACACCCAAAATCAGGTTAGTCTTTCAAACTTGTTAACGGCAACTTTATGTGAATAATAAAAGCATGAAAACAGATATTGTTTGTCATCTACATAACCTTCCTGTCGTTTCAGATTTTAGTTAGTTTTAGTCAGATATCAGCACGTTACGCGTGCTTGTTCAAGCTTAGAAAGCACAACAGTGATAAAAGCAGCCATGTGACAAGGAAGGAGGGTGCTGCTGCATTGAATGATGCAACATTGTGTTCACTAAGTTTGGAGGAGACACTAAAGAATTTTGATAAAGATGTCTTAAATGAAATGCGGAGGATCGACGTGCGTTCCTTGGCGACTCTCACTGGTGGTAGAAGATCATTGGCTTCTGCCAGGCAGTTGCAGTCAACCAGGAAAGTCTCCTATGTATCGGCACAGAGTTTTGATCAGAACAAAAATGGGTGGTCACCTAATAACACGCTGCCTACCGTCACAATTGACTGGCGAGGGAATAAGACCAGGTAAACATTATACTATTTCTTACCAGCATTAAAACTTTGATTTTTTAAGTTATTACCCGACTGCCAAACGAGCGTTATTATAACCATGTTTGCACAACAAATACAAACACATCTGAAGTTTGTTGTTGTTAAAACAATAGCCATACAAAGTAATAATATTCTGCAACAACCACACCATTAATCTTTTCCCAAACTAACCTATCAAGCGGCAAAGACCCTCCGGCTGCACTGTAATAATAAAATTTTCATTGTGTCTCTTGACCTTCGCCTGACAGGCTACAGAATGCTTGTACACACAAACATGTTATTTATTAAATCTTAAGTTATTTATATAAAATAAAAGTTTATTATAAGAAATTGAAACTGTAAAGCCGCTGGATGCAGGCCGCTTCCAACCGGCCAATCTGGAAGTCACTGGGGGAGACCTATGTTCAGCAGTGGACATCCTGTGGCTGAAATGATGATGATGAAAAGAAATTGTAAGTATGTAGTTAGTATGCTTGCTAAGTTTGGTTTCTGAATGGAATTAAACACCACAGGAATTGAGTTGTGTGCAACAGCCGGTTATAAAAAATTTGAGTGTTTATATTGTTTTTATCTTTGAATGTAAAACATGCACTGTTGTCACTGATGGCTATAGTTAAATAATAAACATAAGATAATATGCAACGGGACTATATCAAGTTGATTTTTTTTACATTTGCTTTTGATGATTATTATAACTTATGTTTTTCTTTATAAACATGTATTTTCCTACTATAGAGAAAAAACCTAATTGGCACAAAGCTCAATGACCTCCAAGTCATATAGATGAAGTTAGCACTGACCTTAGTGACAAGGTCAATGTCCATTGTCAGAACAGAATCCTTATAGTTTCGCAATCTGACTGTCTATTTATTGTCAGCTCAGAGACTCAGGTATGAAACGCTGTAATGAAGCATATTTTATATTATTTACAGCGATAAAGAAGTAAAATAAAATCCATAAAATATATTTTTTTAAAGTAAGTACTTCCTATACATTTAAATGGGGATGTGTTTAGGGTTCCGTATCCAAAGGGTAAAACGGGACACTATAACTAAGGCTCCGCTGTCTGTCTGTCCGTCTGTCACCAGCCTGTATCTCATGAACCGTGATAGGTAGACAGTTGGAATTTTCACAGATGATGTATTTCTGTTGCCGCTATTACAAAAAAATATTAAAAACCAGAATAAAATATATATTTAATGGGGCCCCCATACAACAAACGTAACCTTTTGTGCGCGAGTCGGACTCGCACTTGGCCGCTTTTTTTTTCTTATCAATCCAATGGTGTGGAGAGTGATTGGATAGGTTGCACAAAAATAATATCGTTGTGGTTGTATGAAGATAGTAGTACCTATAACAAAGTTAACGAAAGCTATCATAGCTAGCTAGGCTTCACTCTTCCAAGTTGTTGTTTTCACCAACTTGCTAACTAAAACTAAAATGTACTGGAAGAATGAATGTACATCTTTTTGTGAAGCATTTCAGTTAGTGCATTTTTAATACAAATCACTGGTCAATGCTTAAGTTGCTAATTACCTAAATAATTCTTAACAAATTTCTTTTGGCTCTGTCTATACCCAGCCGGAAACCAGACCGGGTTAACGCGGATTCAATCCATTGCTTAAGCAATAAGGTCGTTTTTTGAATGGATTCTTGCTGATGCTTATGGATTCGGACAGCGTATAGACCGAGCCTAAGACGTAGCAAACATAGTGTAGGACACCCCCCCCCTTATCTCTATGTACCGACGACTTTTGGAAGATGGCTAGCAGTGGCTGGATAAAAAAGTGAGAGATTAGCAGTGGACTGCGATAGGCTGACATGATGATGAGCTTTTTGTAAAGAACTCTGTTAATTCCTATCTTGCAGATTCAGCTTCACAGACAACTTCATCGGTATACTCGCTCGCAGCGTTCAGGACAACACTTTCCGTTTCCAAATCCACGCCAGAGGGTTCAAGACCGAGCGTAGCATACATGCAGACCTCAAGCGGAACCCTAACATCATTAATAGACTGCGTAAGTTCTTCGGTCAGTATAATTAATAAATAATAATCAATATTGGATCATAACATACATTGCTCTGATCCTAAGTAGGTGCAATTGTGTTATAGAAATCAGAAACAACTTAAAACTCAATGAAACGGGAATTAACGCGATCATAATTTAGGTACAAAATGTTACCTCTTTTGCCTGACGTTTCGATCGGGTTACACCGACCGTGGTCACAGGCTGACTCAGTCAGCCTGTGACCACGTGAGTTTTAAATTATGCAGCGCGAAAGTTTAAAAGTAATTATCAGAAACAACGTCGGTACCACAACACTCAAGACCTGAGAAAATTGAGAAAAATCGTTTTCCACGACCGGGAATCGAGCCTGGAACCTCAGAGATGGCGACGCCAAGTCCGTTATGCTCGCCTCTCGGCTACTAAGGTCGACAGTAGTATAGTATGTATGTGCTGGGAGTGTTAGGGCTCATCCAAATTCGTCATCATTCACCTGCCCTGTTACCAGGTCATGTGGGATCGGCGCAGTATGTTTCTTTCTTTCATTTTGGTGGTATTAAACCGACTGACGACCCGACGACCTAAGTCAATATAGAAAAGTTCGTTTTCTATATTGACCCGACCGGGGATCGAACCTGAAACCTCAGAGATGGCGACGCCATATATAGTCCGGCGTACTCGCCTCTCAGCTACGGGGGCCGTCAAACATACACGAATACATTATATTATTCGTGTTATATTCCCATGAAGTCTTGCCATTCCCACCTTGTGCAATCTGTAATTTGGAACAAGTTTATCTTTATGCCAGTATATTATTTATCATCATTTTAGTCACAGGACGTCTACTGCTGAACGTAGGCCTCCCCCAAAACTTCCAGGTGGCTAGTTGGAAGCGACCTACATCTAGCAGCTTCCTGGAACCTTTACTAGGTCATCTATCCACCTTGTGGGTGGTCGTCCCACGCTTTGCCCGTGGCTTCCATTCTTGAAACTTTTTGCCTCATCAGCCGTCTGTTCTATGTGCTATGTGCCCCCGCCCATTGACACTTTTTTATAAATAAATAAATAAATATTGGGCAACATCACATACATTGCTCTGATCCTAAGGTAAGTAGCAAAGCACTTGTGTTATAGAAATCAGAAACAACGACGGTACCACAACAACCAGACCCGAGCTAATATAGAAAAGTTCGTTTTCTACATTGACCCGACCGGGGATCGAACCCGGAACCTCAGAGATGGCGGCGACATTTAAAGTCCGGCGCGCTCGCCTCTCGGCTACAGAGGTCGTCTAATTGTAATAAATAATAAATTACCTCATGAACACTTAGAAATATTAAGTGCAGATTTTTGCGGACTACCTTATCAAGGTAGCTACACACATAATCGGGCCGGCATTGCCGGTTCGGCAGTATTACTACAACAAAGCCGACCCGAAGCATCTACTACATTACATTCATCTACACATATTCTGGATGCAAAGGGCGGGAGATCGTGCGCTGTGGCGCTCCTTGGGGGAGGCCTATGTCCAGCAGTGGACTGCAACAGGCTGATATGATGATGATGACACATATTCGGTTTTGTCGATTAATGCCGGCCCGGTTATGTGTGTAGCACTTCTTTATTCTTCATATTTTTAGCCGCTAAAAAGTGGTTGAAAGAGGCTTTCAAGAGAGTATCTATGTAGATGATGTCAAAATTTTTAGTCGTTATTGTCAATAAAGTGGACAGACAACCTGGTAAAGGTTGCAGGAAGCCGCTGGATGCCGGCCGCTTCCAACCGGCCGATCTGAAAGTCACTGTGGGAGGCCTTGTTCAGCAGTGGACGTCCTGTGGCTAAAATGATGATGATAATGATGATGAGCCCTCACTTCACTGGGTGGTTTTTAAAATTAAACCGATTGATTTGTATTTAGGACTCAACGTGAACGACAACACGACGGAGAAGCAGTCCGTGAACCTGGGCCCGGAGGTGGCTCCGCGACTAGAGAAGCTGCTGAGCGAGGGAGCCCCGCTGTCGGCGCAGCAGCGGGACAAGATCAAGGTCGCCTTCGCGGAGGGGTACCTCGCAGGTACATCACATTGCGCGCCATCCTTCTCCAAACATAGGATTTCTATAGGGATGGTGACATGACACGGGAATATATAAAATGTTATGTTTTTACCATAGCAGAGAATATAAGAATGCTGAAAATCATATTTTGGATGTAGGTATAAATATGCGTAATAAATTTATTAAAAATAATCAAAAATATTTTTAAAAAATCCTAGTATCACGCACGTGACTGCAAACGCTATACGGGATACGTCAGGTGACGTCACGGTGTGAGAAGCATCCACAGACAAGCTGTCAAACCTGGCTAAATAAACAGCAACAATTTGACAGCAGTTTGTCTTTATAACACATCGTGTCGTCATCAAGATCACGTGACAGCTTGGAGCGTTTAGACGCGAAATTTAAACGCTAAACTAATTAGACTAGATTTTTACTTAAGCTTAATAATTAAAAATTTAAAAACTTTTTTTTGTAATAATTACGGATCTATCTATAAAATTTACCAGTTCTAAAATTTTGACAACATCCCTATCGTATCTAGATACTTTATGGTCTTTAATAGCATCTGGTAATTTGTATTTTTCTGCACGTAACAAAAGTGTTCCTTTCCTTGTTACAAGTTCTTATTGGCCTTACAAGTTTATTTTTATATGGCGAGTGTATAACGATAAAATTCAATAGTGTTATGTTCAATAAATACTATTGCTATAATTTTACCATAAATACTATCGATGTATCGAAAGGACTATCCATAGTGGGTTATCGAGCAGCAAGACTAATATCGCTAAGTCTTTTAAAACCTTTAAATATTATTCCCAGGCTCCCACCCCGACAACGTCCGCGGCACGAAGGCTTCCAAATACCTGAAGCTGGTGCAGCAGCTGCTGACCATCGTGCTGTTCCTGGCCATCTTCGTCAGCCTCATGGCCTCCGTCAGCGGGACGGTCTTCCGGTAACTATCACATTGTGGAACATACGCATCCTGCGACGTTTACCCCAGTAGATCGTGGTTTTTTATAGTAGACCACAGTAGACCATAGGAGACCATTCCCTTTTTACCATAATAATCAGTTTAGTTGCTAAAAGTGATGTTTATGGCCATCTTTGTCAGCCTCATGGTCTTCCGGTAACTATCACACTGTGGAACATACGCATACTGCGACGTTTACCATATAAAACCCCGGTAGACCGTGTTCTTCTATAGTAGACCGCAGTAGACCATCTCCTATTTTAACATAACAATCAGTTAAGTTGCTAAAAGTGCTGTTTCTGGCCATCTTTGTCAGCATCATGGCCTCCGGCCTGTTGTTTACTGTAGTAGACCATGGTCTTTTAAAGTATACCGTAGTAGGCTATCCCCTATTTTAACAATAATCAGTTTCAGAGATAAAAGTGTTTTTCCCGGCTATCTTAGTCAGCCTTCGGTTACTTTACAATCACATTGTGGAGCATTCCTTCTCCTCCAAAATAGCCGCTGCATGATCAGGCCTGCAGGCCTTAGTTAGTATAAGCAACCAAGTTCAGTTGGACTTCTTCTTCTCTGTCGTTTCGCTCTTGACAGAGTGGTCGTGGTCACGATGAGGCGTCCGTGTTAGTGGTGGAGGCGGACACAACTCTCTTCACGATCTCCCGCCACCTCTCTCGGTTGGCAGACTGTCTGGCGCAGTCAGACACGCGGCCTCCCACTGCGGACTTCACTTGGTCAGTCCAGCGTTTCGGTGATCAACCGCGCGATCTGGTTCCCTCCACTTTTCCCTGCACAACCAGCCGCTCTATGGACTCGTTATCACGTCTTGAGATATGGCCAAAGTACTGCAGTATGCGCGACTGTACTACGGACGACAGACGCTGTGTGATTTTCAGCTCTCGGAGGATGGACACGTTGGTACGGAATTCCGTTCATGATATTCCGCGAATCTTCCTCCAGCACCAGCAGTTGGACACTTAAGAATTTATTTATTTTATTTGCTTACAAAATACACAGCTCATAAGTACAGAATACATTTTCTAAGTTACAAAGCAGACAGCCAGTATTGGATTTACATTTTGTTACCTTTTATACAATACTTAAAGAGGGGAACGCGAACTCAAAGTAAACCATACAAACAAACAATGTGCATATTATGCTATGAAACTCATGCTAGTCTACTGTAGATTGTTTAAACCTTTTTTACCACTGAAGTATATACCTTGTGAAACGCTAGTAGACCGTGGTCTTCTAAAGTAGATCGTGGTTTTTTGGAGTAGACCCTGGTCTGTTTCAGTGGACAATGGTCTTCTGTAGTAGACCGTGGTCTTCTTTAGTAGACCGTGGTCTTCTTTAGTAGTCCGCAGTCTTGTGTAGTAGACCGTGGTCTTCTATAGTAGACCGCAGTAGACCATCATCTATTTTAACATAATAATCAGTTTTGTTGGTAAAACATGCGCAGGATTCAGCTAGGCAACCAAGTGGAGGTGGACCCGGAAGACATTTCTGTCACCTTTGACGACGTCAAGGGCGCGGACGAAGCGAAACAAGAGCTTTTGGATGTTGTAAGTGTTTTAATTTCATTTTAATGAGTTTGACCCACCAAGGACGTACTGTAGTGATTATTCACTAACATATGGTATAACATATAAATATAAAATAACACATTCTGTCAACTCTCTCTCGATTACTAAAACAGTATATTCTCAGATTTAATAATGGCGGAATTTTATATTAATTCCTAAATATTTAAAAACACGATCGAAACGCACAGCTACTATGTGACAGTTTATGTTAAAGAGATGGAGAAAAAAGCGTGACATGGGAGGGGGGGGGGGGGGGGCGTCAGGTTTGAAGAGCCGCATGTCAAAACATACGTCGTGACATTTATAAGTCAGTAATTTTGAAGTTAGCTTACGATCTGATAACTTTTTGCAGTTGCAGATTGTACACTATTTTATATCTATGTAGATAGATAAATCTATAATGTGCCGAATAAAACTATTATTTACTCGAAATAGTTTTAAAACCGTAATTATTTTGCTTACAATTTTTATATCTTACTCTTAAAGAACATTTTTTTTTTACTATGGGGTTTGGTACTAAAACAAAACTCTTCAAACTTGACACTGATATGTAAAAGTTGGTCGGTTTTTGATTACTAAAATTATTAAAAACAATTGTATTTCGTATTCTCAATAGCAATATTATAAGGTCCCACGATACTTTTTTGTGTAAAAATATTGCCTTTTTTCCTGAATTGATATAAAAAAATACTAATGACATGAATTTTAGCAAATCAAATAATGTAATAATAAATGACTAGGCAGCATGGCCGTAGACATAAGCTTGTTCAAAGTGAAATAAAAAGAAATCTGATATTTGAAACAATAACCTCCGTTCGGAAATGCTACAACACATTTAAAAACATTTTTTTTTTATTAATTAAATAGAGGTCTTCAAAAATCTAAATGCTAATTAGAATGATAGCATTTAGTCTTTGGAGTAATGTTTTATAAAAATGGTATTAGTTCGTTTTATTTTTATTTAAGTACCAAAAAAAATATGTCCTTCGTGTCCCAGGTGGAATTCCTAAAGTCCCCCGAAAAATTCTCGTCCCTCGGCGGCAAGCTGCCCAAAGGCGTGTTACTAGTCGGTCCGCCGGGCACCGGCAAGACTCTGCTGGCGCGCGCCGTGGCGGGCGAGGCCAGAGTGCCCTTCTTCCACGCAGCGGGGCCCGAGTTCGACGAGATACTAGTCGGCCAGGGCGCCAGGAGGGTCCGGGATCTGTTCAGTGAGTACCTTATGGACGGGTAAATTGATTGAAAGACGGATAGATATGGGTAGCCGGACAGATAGACAAACTAGACGGTTGGACGAACAGACGGAGGGTTATGCGACTAGACAGACTATTGGACGGATTCACGGATTGACAGATATATAGGATGACGAATGGACGGACAATTGGATGGAAAGACGGACGGACGGACACAGACAATTGGATGGATGAATAAATGGACCAACAGGCGGATAGATGGACGGGTAGCTGAACAGATGGACGAATGAATGGACACACAGACAGAGGGTTAGGCGGATATATGTACAGACTATTGGACGGAAGGATGGATGGATGGACGGACGGACGGACAATTGGATGAATAGACAGACGGATGGATAGACAAACAGCTTGAAAGATGTATGGATGCGTGGACTGGCGTACGAACAGTCAGACTGATGGACGAACCCACAGACAGACGGATGGACAGACAATTAGACGAAAGGATGGATCGTCATAAATAGGCGGATGGAAGGTCGGACAGACAGACAATAGGCTGACTATTAAATTAAATTTATAACTATTTGATTATTGCCATTTTGAATTGAAATTAGACGGATGGACAGACTGACGGATGGGTGATGCACAGACAAACGGATAGATGGACAAATGGACGGATGATTGTACAGACTGATGGACGAGGATGGGTGGACGACAGATTGATCAACGGACGGATTGGGACGAATGGACACACTATTCTAATAAGGAACAGTTCTATTTTTTTTATTCTAGTTTAGCGCTGTAAAGCTATATTATTGTAAAGTTCATAAAAATCCGTTCTATAGTTTTTGCGTGAAACTTTATAATATTAGTAGGATGTCTGCTTTATAGTTATTTCTCTGTATCTGAGCCGTATTATTAATAAAATTAAAATGTTATGTTACCTTACAGAAGCGGCAAAGGAACGCGCTCCCTGCGTGATATTCATCGACGAGATCGATTCCGTCGGCGCGAAGCGAACCAACAGCGTGCTCCATCCTTACGCCAATCAGGTATACTTCATCATCATCATCATCATTATTTCAGCCACAGCACGTCCACTGCTGAACATAGGCCTCCCCCAGTGAATTCCAGATTGGCCGGTTGGAAGCGGCATGTATCCAGTGGCTTGCTTCAACCGTATGTCAGTCAGCCTATTGCAGTCCACTGCTGGACGTAAGCCTCCCCCAAAGAGCGCCAAAGAGCACGATCTCCCGCTTTTTACATCCAGCCATTGTAAATTTTTGTTTTTAGCAATTCCATGCAAGGTCTAATTGAAGATAAATAACACTTGAAAAAAAATCATCGACCTCAGATGGGACCTGAGGTCGATGATTTTTTTCAAGTGTTATTTATCTTCAATTCAGCCATTGCCAGCCATTTTAGTAAGGTCGTCGGTCCATCGAGCTGGGGGGCGTCCTATACTAAGTTTCCCAAGGCGTGGTCTTCACTCGAGAAGTCGTTTACTGCACCTTCCATCGGTTCTACTACAAATGTGACAATTAGGTCTATAGCTAGCCCAGTCCCGAAGCAGTGGTAGGGAAAAAATATTGGGACGTATAAAAGAGCTTAGTTTAAGCCTAGTTGCAAAAATAAATTGGTTTTATGGTTTTACTTCGATCATCATGTCAGCCAAAGCACGTCCACTGCTGGACTAGGCCTACTATAGTAAATAAATATTGGACAACATTACATACATTGCTCTGATTCTAATGTAAGTAGCTACAGTACTTGTGTTATACAAATCAGAGGCAACATATAAAAGTCCGTTTTCTACTATAGCCTTGCCCCTCTTTTCTACATTGAATCGAACTCGGGACCTCAGAGATTGCGACGCTAAGTCTGGTGCGCTCGCCTCTCGGCTACGGAGGTCGTCTGAAGTAATTAAAAGTGTGTTTCATAATATTTTTATGCTACAAACCTTATAACTGTACGAATTCCTTTCCAGACGATAAACCAGCTGTTATCGGAGATGGACGGCTTCCACCAGAACGAGGGCGTGATAGTACTGGGTGCTACCAATAGGCGTGATGACCTGGACCAGGCTTTACTCAGGCCGGGCCGGTTTGACGTCGAGGTATGTTCACTTTCACTATTAAAACTAGAAAGTTTTTTATTTTTTATTTTTATTATAAACATGGACTACAAACAAGTTCACAGTTGAAATATGTGTTAAGATTAACTTATAAACTAATAGACATTACTGTGAACCCAACATAGTTAGTCACATCATGATTAAAGAGATATACCTATTTAGTGGAGCCGAATCCAATGTAACAAGGTACAGTGGTCACATTCTAAAATAAGAGATATTTGAATATAAAATACTATAGTTAAAGAGCTTAGTTTCAGCCAGTTTGCAAAAATAAATTGGTTTTATTGGTTAAAAACCAATTTATTGGTTCAATATATAGAACAATAATTATAAAGTTATTTATAAAAAAATAATAGTAGACGAACAAATAACAAAAATGATTGCCATAACAGATGCGACCATTGTCCCTGACAGTGCGCGTACTATATTGATATATTTAGTATTAAGCAAAACTAGAACAGAAATAATAATAATAAATAGTTATTATTAACACCTTAATTCCATTTGCTCCAACAATGTACCGAGGCACAGGAATGTAGCGAAGAAGGATAGCAGAACAGTCATTAGATTGTTACAAAATAATTTGATGATTGGATTGAATACAAAATTATAAGATACATTGGTTTAACAAATAAAAATAGAACAAAACAATAAAAATACTTTAAGTAGCGCAGAACGTTTGGAATTTTCTATACCTCAGGTACAAGTCTAAGGCGACAATCTATGAATATAACGGCAATAAGAATGCATCTTGAGTAAGGAAACAATAACATTACATAATCTACTTTTTGTCAGTCAAAACTTGCGTTACCAATCTCTTGAAAATTTTAGGATCCGAGCCAATTATGTCTATTTCATTAAACATCTCATTAAATGTTAGCATCATACGGTTTATTGGACATCTACGCCCAGCATTAGTTCGGCGTTTTAATGCAGCAAACAATTTGTAAGGATGCGAAGCCCGCCTATGCGATCTCGTGGGCACATTATAATTCAATTTATTTGTCAACTCAATGCAGTCATACCTGTTATGGCATATATCGTACAGTAACATTGCCAAAGTTATACAGATAATCGGTAATATATACTATTCGTTATTCGGTCGAATATTGCGAGCTATTCAGCCGTAAATTGCGAGCTATTCAGCCGTAAATTGCGAGCTATTCGGCTGAATATTGCGAGCTATTCAGTCGAAATTTGCTAGTTTTTCAGCCGTGTATTGCGAAATATTTGGCCATATATTGTGAGCTACTCAGCTGTATATTGCGAGCTATCCGGCTGAATATTGTGAGCAATTCGGCTAAGCACTCCTTCCACTAGAACGAGGGCGTGATAGTCCTGGGCGCCACCAACAGGCGCGATGACTTAGACCAGGCTTTGCTCAGGCCGGGGCGGTTCGACGTCGAGGTATGCTCACACTCCACTATTAAAACCAGAGATACCATGAATATTCGGCAATTATTTTTCCACTATTCGGTATTCGGTCGAATATTGAGAGCTATTCAGCCGTATATTGCGAGCTATTTGGCCAAATATTGCGAGTTTTTCAGCCGTATAGTGCGAGCTATTCAGCTAAACACTGCTTCCACCTTGATAAACTGGACCAGGCTTTACTTAGGCCGGGGCCGTTTGACGTCGAGGTATGTAGTATAGTTTAGTTTATTTAATTCAGGAAATTCAAGTACATTTCAACCATAGGATGTCCACTGCTGAACATAGTCCTCCCTCAGCGACTTCCAAATTGGCAAGGAAACCGCCTGCATGCATCCAGCGGCTTCCTGCAAATTTACCAGGTCGTCTGACTCCTTTGTTGGACGTTTTAAGCTGAGCTTGCTGGTACGTTTTATAGGATAAGCCTATATCCAGGTGTATTCTTAAGCTGAAGACCTGCACCTGCGTAGACAGATGCTTTATAGAAATTGCTATATCCAGGTGTACTTCTGTAGCTGACTTTATAGAAGTGACCAAATCCCGGTGTACTATTGGCGTTAAAGACCTGCATCTGCAAAGACAGGTGATATATAGAACATGCGATATCCAGGTGTACTCATATAGCTAAGACCTGCATCTGCATAGACAGATTCTTTATAGAAGTGACTATATCCTGGTGTACACTTGTACCTATAGACTTGTATCTATCTCCACGTGAACGTCCCAACAGGCGTCGATACCGAAGTATTAGCCCGGCTATATTCACGTGTACTCTTGTAGCTGAAGACCTGCATTTATATAAGTGGCTAAATTCAGGTTTTAATCGTGTAGCTGTATTATAGAAGAGGCTATATCCAGCTGAAGACCTGTATCTACCTGCAGGTGAACGTCCCGACCCCGGACTACGGCGGGCGGCGCGATATCCTGCAACTATACTTGGCTCGTATAGCGGCGCACCCCGCCGTCGACACGGACATACTGGCGCGGGGGACCACCGGCTTCACCGGCGCCGATCTCGAGAACATGGTCAACCAGGCTGCGCTCAAGTCAGTACCGGCTAGCTTTATTTGTTGTACAAGTTGACTTTTTTATCTCCATCCACCTGAGAAGACTCCAGTGATACAAACGAACAACTCTTACTAGTGGACCAACTCTCTAACTGAAAAAAATCAGCTGTTCCATACAAAATATCAATATTCATCATCGTCATAATTTTAGCCCCACGACATCCACTGCTGAACACAGGGCTCTCCCAGTGACTTCGAAATTGGCCGGTTAGAAGCGACGTGCATCCAGCGTCGTCCTGCAACCTTTATCAGGTCTGCCCACCTTGTGGGTGGACATCCCACGCTGCGCTTGCCGGTACGTGGCCTTCATTCCAGAACTTTTCTAACCCATCGGCCGTCAGCTCTACGTGCTATGTGCCCCGCCCACTGCCACTTTAGCTCGCTTATCCATCGGGCTATGTCAGCGACCTTAGGCCTTATCAATATTCATTCGACCAAAATGTATACAGGGTGTAAAAAAAGGCTTAACGAAGCCTTAAACCACGAATTCTATACATAAAACCAAGTAGAATGCAAAAAAAATAATTGCTGGGAAATGAATTTAATTTTTGGCTTTTAAAAAACATAACTTATTTCTAACCCGCAATGTATAGCGCGCACGCCACAAACTGTGCCTGTGTGTGTAAGCGGTCGGCGCGAGCGGGTGGCGCGAGAGCACTGCGCACGTTTCATTGCCGGCTGTGCCCTTTAAAGGCCTTTTATGAAAGAAGGACTGAAAATTTTTATCATGTTTCATTGTAACAAAGTTTAGTATTATCAAACAGAAGTCAATTTTGTAAAAATCTTTGAAAAATTTTTTTAACTTTGACTGTCAATAACTCGGTAACCCGTCATTTCCCAGGTATAGTGTAAAAGAAAAAAATGATCGTAATAATACGTAGAATATGTGGTATTCGGCTTGGTTAAACCTTTTTTTATAGAGCTAGTCCAATAGACAGAGTTGTTCGTTTGTATCACGGGAGTCTTCTCAGAAGGTTTGGATGGTGAATAAAAAGTCAACCTGTATACGTATTATCATACTATATTCATAAGAATATATCATATATTCGATGAATCAAATTTTTGTTTGCTTCAAAACCAATAAAAAGTTAGACAGCTGAGTCCGGTAAACAATGACGTCATAGCTTGCTATCGCCATACAAATTTTAAGGCAGAGGTGCGTTTTGACAGCACATAAAAAGTATGTCAATTGATTGGTGGTGTCGACTAGCCTATTCGAATAGGACATTGCTAGATTTGTATGCGAATATCTAATAGTGTTTCAAAAAGCTCTTATTATTCCAAATAATTACTTGTTGATAAACATTTGTAAAAATATTTCTATCGGGTGTTGACGGTAGTATACTTCTCGGCTATACGTATAGCTACAACATTGATCAGAGATACGCTGGCTTCGACAGCGAGAAAAAACACTTGAGAAATTTCATCGTGTCACGTGACGTCCTCGGTAGCTTAGTTGGTAAACGCACTCGCCCGGCATGCGATGGGACGTGGGTTCGAGTCCCACCTGAGGTCGATGATTTTTTCAAGTGTTATTTATCTCCAATTAAACCTTGCATGGAATTGCTAAAAACCAAAATTTTCAATTGTTGATAAACGTTTCCACCAGGGCAGCAATAGATGGAGCCAAGGCTGTGACAATGAAATACCTAGAAGATGCAAGGGACAAGGTCCTGATGGGTCCCGAGAGACGCTCTCGTCTGCCGGACGAGGAGGCCAACACCATCACCGCCTACCACGAGGGGGGGCACGCCGTCGTCGCCTACTACACCAAGGTATGAACCATGAGTCGCCGGTGACTTACACACACACACATGAGTCACCCGCGACACACAAATTGCACATACCCTAGAGGAGCAGCAATACGGACCAAAATATGAGGCATGAGTCGCCCGTGAATCACGAACATCGACTAAAATAGAGCAGCAATACAGACTAAGGTATAAGGTATGAGTCGCCGATGACTCACAAACATCGCACATATCCTATTGAGCAGCAATACAGACCAAGGTGAGATAGACAGCATGAGTCACCGGTGATTCACAATCATAGCACATACCCTATAGAGCAGCAATACAGACCAAGAAATAAGGAATGAGTCCAAACATCACATTCACACGCTTAAGGAGCAGCAATACCAATTTAAACCATGCGTGCATAGACCATAAATTTGTAAATTTATTCACATATTATTGGTTTGTGGTTTTAGTTTCAAAGGTAAATAATAATTTGATTAGTTACGTGCTTTAAAGACGGTTATCAACAAAAAAACTTCTGAATAACTATGCTACCCTAGTACTTTTGGTGTCATTTACTAATGACTCGTCAATTACATAAATGGTATGTAATTAGTGGGTTTACTTACGAATTAGACAGTCAAGTGGGTACAAAACAAACATCTTGTTAGCTATGTCAGTCAAAGTCAAAGTCAAAGTCAAAATCTTTATTTGCAGAATAAAATGTAAGGTAATACAGATATTTAGTATAAAAGTCAGTCTCAATAATATTCTACCGGGAAATGTACCAGTGTGCAAATGTATCTTACAATAATCAAATAATTTTTTTAGAATGTCAGTAAGATTAAATTTAAATAATACATTAAATATTATTGAGGTCAATTAAAATATTCCTTAATACTATAGTAACACTTGTCAAGAAGCCATTTATTAATCTCATTCTTAAATTTATTCAGAGGCAGGTCTTTAAGATTTTTAGGCAAGTTATTGAATATTTTAACAGCCATCATAGGAGCACTGTTTGCATAGAATCTAGAGCTGCATTTGGGATAAAATAACCTATTTTTATGCCTTGTTTGTCTTTCGAGACATTCAGCATGTGATTTGAAATAATTCGGATGTCGCTTTACAAATATACATATTTCTCGAATATACATGCATGGCAAAGGCAATACGCGTATCTTTTGAAATAAGGGCTTGTAGCTTGCAAGAAACCACGCACCACATTAGTTTACCACATCAGCCTAGTACTTTTGATGTCATTTACTAATGACTCGTCAATTACTTAATGATATGTAATTATGCTCGCCGCCGCTATACGTAATCTGTGTTATAGCCAAGTAGCTACTTCACAAACTGCTTGTTAGCTATGAGAGCCTAGTGCTTTTGGCGTCATTTACTAATGACTCGTCAATTACTTAATGATATGTAATTATGCTTGCCGCCGCTATACGTAATCTGTGTTATAGCCAAGTAGCTACTTCACAAACTGCTTGTTAGCTATGAGAGCCTAGTGCTTTTGGCGTCATTTACTAATGACTCGTCAATTACTTAATGATATGTAATTATGCTCGCCACCGCTATACGTAATCTGTGTTATAGCCAAGTAGCTAATTCACAAACTGCTTGTTAGCTATGAGAGCCTAGTACTTTCGGCGTCATTTACTAATGACTCGTCAATTACTTAATGATATGTAATTATGCTCGCCGCCGCTATACGTAATCTGTGTTATAGCCAAGTAGCTACTTCACAAACTGCTTGTTAGCTATGAGAGCCTAGTGCTTTTGGCGTCATTTACTAATGACTCGTCAATTACTTAATGATATGTAATTATGCTCGCCGCCGCTATACGTAATCTGTGTTAAAGCCAAGTAGCTAATTCACAAACTGCTTGTTAGCTATGAGAGCCTAGTACTTTCGGCGTCATTTACTAATGACTCCTCAATTACTTAATGATATGTAATTATGCGCGTCGCCGCTATACGTAATTTGTGTTATATATAGCCAAGTAGCTACTTCACAAACTGCTTGTTAGCTATGAGAGCCTAGTGCTTTTGGCGTCATTTACGTAATGATATGTAACTATAGCTAAGTAGCTCTTCACAAACTCTTTGTTAGCCTAGTACTTTTGGCGTACATGAGTGCAATAAATACATTTGAATTTGTCATTTCCTAATGACTCGAGAATTATTCAAATTAGATTCTATATTTAATCTACTAATGTAAATTTATAAATAGTAGGTTTTGTTTTTTGTTTTTGTTTTTTTTTTTTATTTAGGTTAATTTATTTTTATATTTAGTTAGTATATAAAGTTAGGTTAGGTAATTGTATATATAAATTGATATTAATGAATAAAATATTGGACATTTTATCCACTAATGTGGATTAAATACTATAATTAGTGTATTGGTCACTAATCAAACTTCTTGTTAGCTATGCTAGCCTAGTACTTTTGACGTTATTTACTAATGACTCGTCAATTACTTAAATGATATGTAATTAGTTTAGTTTAGTTACGAATTAGATAGCAAATTAGCTACTTCACGAACTCCTTGTAAGCTATGAGAGCCTAGTACTTTTGGCGTCATTTCCTAATGACTTTACTAAATAAATAAATAAATAATAAATATTTATTTGCTCATAAACATGGTATACATTGATGTTCAGTGAATTTAAGGTGCTAGACATGTTCAACCTGATTAGAGGTATGCAAATTTTATGTCAAAGTAATATTACATTATAATTAAATCGAAGATAATTAAATATTAATGATACACAATTATTCATTTTATTCTTATTAGTAAATTAGCATTAATTCCTTACTTTACTAAAAAATTCTTTCAAGTCATAAAATGTATGTGATAGCAGCCATATAAACAATTGCTTTCTAAATTCAATGAGACTTAGTGACCTTAGTTCCCTGGGTAAATGATTAAAAATATTTACGCACATATATAAGCAGCTTTTTTTGTATTGTGTAGTTTTTGGGGTTTCTTTTAATACAAGTCTATTAGGATTTCTTGTATTGCGGGGATATATGTCACATGCTTTTTTAAATAGATTTTTATTTTGTACTACAAATACACATATTTCAAAAATGTACAACGATGTCAATGTTAAAATTTGCATTTGGGGAAATATAGTGCGGCAGGATGTGAGTGGAGGAATACCGCGAATTGCCCTTATACATTTCTTTTGTGCAATAAATGGTCTGTTTATATCTGTGCTATTTCCCCATAGTAGTAGCCCGTACCGTAATATCGAGCCCACATACGCATGGTAGGTTGAAATCGCTGTTCTTAAATTAGTAACTTGTTTAACCTTTCTTAGTGCATAAACAAACTTGTTTACTCTGCTACAAACATTGTCTATATGTGTTTTCCAATTTAGGTCTTGATCAATAGTAAGACCTAGGAATTTTGTTTCTTTTACTTCTTTGATTTTGGTGTTATTATATTTAATGTCAAGATCAATATTTATATTCTATTTATTACCTAAATGATATGTCAATTATGTCATTTGTTAATTTAGTTAGGGTTGCTACACACATAAGCGGGCCGGCATAACTAACTGGCAAAGCCGGGTGATAAAATTGAATATATGGTAGATGAGTGTTTGGGAATCACAAACCGCTAGGCTGCCACACATAATCACTCGACTTAGCAATAGCACGATACTTGCCAGACTTAATAAAATTTTGTTAAGTAGTGCTAAGAATAGACCCGAAGCGCGAAGAAACTACCCGATCGTCACAAACCGAATAAAGCCGAACAAAATGTAGTAGTTGCTATTGTTAGATATTGTAATAATTCACAAAGACTATAAACGGTCGACTATGATTCGATACGAGACATCACTAAAGTAACGTCGCTACTGGTGTTCGCCATCTTGACGGGGACTTTAACTGCGATCGCCGAGGCATCAACATCTCCTTACTGTACCGATTTTATTTACCGACCGGGGTTATTTGAGGCTATTTATAGGAATAAACGGAGTTTGTCAGTACTGTCCGGTGTTTTTACTTCTGACTTTTAACACTATGGGTTGGCTATTTCGTTCTACAAATGCTGCCGAATCGAATGATATCTCACCTGAATTAACTACCCGATCGACACAAGCCGATTGAAGTTTTTGTTCTTAGATAAATACTGCCGAACCGACAATGCCGGCCCGCTTATGTGTGTAGCAACCCTTACGAATTAGATCAAGTAGCTACAACACAAATTGCTTATTAGCCATGATAGCCTAGTAGTTCTGGCGTCATTTACTAATAAATAAATAAATAAATAAATATTGGACAACATCACATACATTGCTCTGATCCTAAGGTAAGTAGCTAAAGCACTTGTGTTATAGAAATCAGAAACAACGACGGTACCACAACACCCAGACCCGAGCCAATATAGAAAAGTTCGTTTTTTACATTGACCCGACCGGGGATCGAACCCGGAACCTCAGAGATGGCGGCGCCATTTGAAGTCTGGCTGACTAATGACTCGTAAATTATGTCTTAATGACTTAAGATGTCATTAGAATAATTGTTATGATGACGAGCTACATATTCTATTGGCCACATACCAAACTCCTGGATAACTATGAGGGCTTAGTACTTTTGGCGTCATTTACTAATGACTCAATTAGTCAATTAGTTAAATGAAAGATGTCATTAGATTCGTTACGGTTCATATAGGTTGTGATATAGCCCAGTGGCCACATACAGACTCTTGATTAGCTATGATGGCTTAGTACTTTTAGCGTCATTTACTAATGACTTGTAAATTACTTAATGACATGGCATTAGATACAAGTTACGATCATGAATTAAATAGTAAAATAGCTGCATATCAAACTCCTTTTTAACTATAATGCCCTAGTACTTTTGGCGTCATTTACTAATCACTTGTCAATTACTCAAATTACTCTCTATGTAATTCAGATTAGTTACCGGCTATATAGGCTAGTAACTACATAACAAACTTCTGGTTAGTTATGTTAGCCTATTATTAGTAGCGTCATTTACTAATGACTTCAAATGATATGTAGTAATTTAGTTTCGTTACGAATCAGATATTCAAATATAGCAAGTATATAACAAACTCTTTATCAGCTATGATGGCTTAGTACCTTTAGCGTCATTTACTAATGACTTGTAAATAATTTAATGACATGTCATTACAATGTACGATTACGAATTAGATAGTCAAGTAGCTACATAACAAACTCCTGGTTAGCTATGTTGTCCTAGTACTTTTAGGGTCATTAACTAATGACTAGTCAATTACTCGGATAAGTCTATGTAATTCAGATTAGTTACGGGGTATATTCGTATAGGCTAGTGGCTACACAATAAACTCCCGGTTGCCCTAGTAAAAACAACAACAATTAAAACAAGCAGTACACAGAGAAAAGTACATTTTGAATGGTACAATTTAGGCGGTCTTATCGCCTTAATGATATATTTTGTAAATATTATTATTTTTTCTCTTAAGGTTTAGTTTTAAGTTTAGCTTAGTTTTGTTTTATGACTTAAAAATTATACAATAGGATTGGTTGGATAAAAATGGTTTAGAAAATCTAAAAAAAAATTTTATGTAATTAGTTTAGTTACAAATCAGATCTTAAATAGCTATATAACAAACTCCTTGTTAGCTATGATGGCCTAATACTTTTGTTGTCATTAACTAATGACGAGTCAATTTACCTGACTTATATGTATGTAAATATAATGTCAGATGTGTTTCGAGCTATGGATAGTATTGTCACAAATTACGTATTGCGGCGGGTATTGTATTGTATAGGCACAAAATAAAAAAAGCCACGGCTATTAGTACATTATGATACGAGTGTGCAAAGTTGATTATTACACACGAGGCATTATTGTAAGCGCGAGCCGCAGGCGAGCGCGGTAAGAAAGCCGAGTGTGTTAATAATCAATGCACACGAGTTTCATACTATGTTTTTCAACACAATTGCGAGGAAAAAAACAAACTAAAATCTAAAATACCTTCTCCGTTTTTGCTGTTTTTCTCTGGATTTTGGTGGCAACAGGCTATCACTTGCGTTTCGTGCCTCGATAAGTATTTCCGATAGGGTTGAATAACATTTTACTCGTCTTCACTATATAAAGTCTACATTTTTGATAGTAATTAACAACACAGCAACAACTTTACCAAATATTTAGGGAAAATGGCACGTAAGTTTTGTTTTTTTCGCGCGCCGCAATCTCGATGCGCGCGCAGGTACAATAATGGCAAAGGAAAAACTGGCTGTTCAGCCGGAGTAAAAGCAATTCAAAAAATAAAATAAACTATAAATTATTGTTTCTAAAAATGATAGTTAAGTTAATTTGTGTTTATTAACATACAATTTATTAAATGAAATATTTATTTGTCATCTTAACCCTAAAATAATTAAATATTGATAAAATATTCAATGTTCTTAGACATAAACTTTTGCTGGATTTTAAAAAAAAAGTTTACATTACCGCTCTAGTGCGATAATGTTATTACAGCACAAGTGCGTTATATGATGAATTATGAAACTAAAAACGATGTTATAAGAGTCAACTTACGAGCAACTGTGTTGAAAACGTAATTTCTGGTATAGGCTAGTGGCTTGGCTACATAATAAAGAACTGGTTACCTATGATGACCTAGTATTTTTGGCGTTATTTACTAATGTTTCGTCAATTACTAAATAACTTTAGTATATGGTGTTTAATCGCCATTGCCTTGAAGCTTCACACAGTATTAGTAGACTTATAAAATTCACCATATTTTCTAAAATACTACTACAAGGTAGAAAAGGTTTTAAAATTAACTTTTTGTGTTATTATTTTCGTTAATAGTATTATACAAATATGGAATAATGTTACTTTAGATCTATAGATCTTAAAAGTTGATTGAATTTGTTTTTATACACAAATGGTTTGCACACACTTAAAGTTTTCCCTTGTATGAATCAAATGAAGGTTATTTAATGATTTATATTGTTTCAGGACTCCCATCCGCTACACAAAGTGACGATCATACCGCGAGGACCGTCATTGGGACACACGGCATATATACCAGCTAAAGAAAGGTAAGTTATTACAAATTGACAATAGAATAGTATTGTTAAAAAACCGACCAAGTGCGAGTTGGACTCGCGCACGAAGGATTTCGTACCATAATCTAAAAAAATGGCAAAAAAAACACTTTCGTTGTATGGAAGCCCCTTAAATATTTATTGTATTCTGTTTTTTAGTATATTATTATAGCGCCAAGGAAAATAAATCATCTGTGAAAATTTCAACTGTTTATCTATCACGGTTCATGAGATACAGCCTGGTGACAGACAGACGGACAGCGGAGTCTTAGTAATAGGGTCCTGTTTTACCTTTTGGGTACGAAACTTTAAAAAGTCCTGTCAAAGAGCAACGATGAATGTTTCAAAAATTTATAACATTTGCAAAAAATTAAGGCATACTTTTGAACACCTGTCATACCTACTTCCATCCATCCATCCATCAGCCGAAAGACGTCCACTGCTGGACATAGGCCTCCCCCAAGTATTTCCACGAAGATCGGTCCTGTGCCACCCGCATCCAGCGGCTTCCCGCGACCTTCACCAGATCGTTGGTCCACCTTGTGGGGGGCCTACCAACACTACGCCTTCCTTCTTACCTACTTACTGAGTACAAAAAAAAACAAGGGCAGTAATGTGTTGAATGAAAATACTATAATGTTTTGAAATAGGCGAAATTGCTATTTTATATTTTGACTTCTAAGCATGCTTTCGATTTCGAGATTTAAATCTTGCTCCCATACTAAAATTTGATGTATATCAGCAGCTGATCACGTGATTTTAAGGAGTGTCCTATCCAATTAAAATTTAGTTTTTTTAGATATTAAATGGTAATTAATAGCAAAATTAAATTTCTCGCTGGCTTTGAAAGATTTCGGCAGGTCAGCTAAAGACTCGGTAGCTTAGTTGGAAAAGCACTCGCCCGGTATGCGATGGTCGTGGGTTCGGGTCCCGTCTAAGCGGGCGATTTTTTAAAGTATTATATCGTCTTGAGTGTCCTATCCATTCGTGCACCCTTTATAAAAGTTTGTGTCTGTTGCCAGATACCACGTGACGAAGCAACAGCTGCTAGCGATGATGGACACAATGATGGGTGGCCGCGCGGCAGAGGAACTCATATTCGGACCGGAGAAGATCACATCAGGTATACTTTAAACAGAGTCTCGCCTACAACACACGAATACACACATGAACACACACACACACACACAAACACACGCTCGCGCACAAACTCTCGCACACGCACACACACACACACTCACAAATGCACACACACTCGCAAACGCACGCACACTCACAAACGCACACACTCGCAAACGCACGCACTCCTACAAACGCATGCACATTCACAAACGCACTCACACTCTCACAAATGCACGCACTCACACACACACACACACACACAAATTCACTCGCACAAAGACACACAAAATATTAAATTAATATGTTATTGTTAGGCTATCGTGCCCCGACGCGAATAACGCTTGGATCGAAACATTCATAAATAGTTATATTATATTATTTTTGACGTGATAAGGTCTTATAAATCGATGACCTGTTGGCACTCATGAAAAAGTGTCCCGTTTCGCGTGCGAGCGAGACCGCGGAACAAGCGATAGAGAGGCACGATCGGCCTAAGCGTTCGGCTTGTGACGCATCTATCTCTCTTCCACTCCATCGGCCGATGCGTCCGAGTAGCATCAATGTTTTCTTATGACGTTATCACGTAAAATTAACGTACGTAAACCGACTTTACAGACAACCAATTTTTCAAATTTTATTTTTTTGTATTAGGTGCGTCATCGGATCTGAAGCAAGCTACATCAATAGCCTGCCATATGGTCAGGGAGTGGGGCATGAGCGACAAAGTCGGGCTTCGCAGCATGGAGCCCCCGCGCGGCGCGCTGGCGCCCTCCGAGCAGCTGGGGCCCTACACCAACGAGCTGGTGAGTCTACTGATGTACTCTGTGCCTTATACGACCTTAGCAAGCCACCTCGATAGCAAGCTACCTCGATAGTCTACCACCTGCCTCGATAGCCGGCTAACTCGATAGCCTGCCACCTCGATAGTAAGCTACCTCGATAGCCTGCCACTTCGATAGTAAGCTACATCGATAGCCTGCCACCTCGATAGTAAGCTACATCGATAGCCTACCACCTCGATAGTAAGCTACCTTGATAGCCTGCCACTTCGATAGCCGGCCAACACGTTAGCCGGCCAACTCGATAGCCTGCCACCTCGATAGCCTGCAACCTCGATAGCCTGCCACCTCGATAGTAAGCTACATCGATAGCCTGCCACCTCGATAGTAAGTTACATCGATAGCCTACCACCTCGATAGTAAGCTACATCGATAACCTGTCACCTCGATAGTAAGCTACCTCGATAGCCTGCCACTTCGATATTAAGCTACATCGATAGCCTACCACCTCGATAGTAAGCTACCTTGATAGCCTGCCACTTCGATAGCCGGCCAACACGATAGCCGGCCAACTCGATAGCCTGCAACCTCGATAGCCTACCACCTCGATAGTAAGCTACCTTAATAGCCTGCCACCTCGATAGCCTGCAACCTCGATAGCCTACCACCTCGATAGTAAGCTACATCGATAGCCTGCCACCTCGATAGCCTGCAACCTCGATAGCCTGCCACCTTGATAGTAAGCTACATCGATAGCCTGCCACCTCGATAGTAAGCTGCCTCGATAGCCTGCCACCTCGATAGCCTGCAACCTCGATAGCCTGCCACCTTGATAGTAAGCTACATCGATAGCCTGCCACCTCGATAGTAAGCTACCTCGATAGCCTGCCACTTAGATAGCTGGGCAACTCGATAGCCTGCCACCTCGATAGCCTGCAACCTCGATAGCCTGCCACCTCGATAGCCTGCAACCTCGATAGCCTGCCACCTCGATAGTAAGCTACATCGATAGCCTGCCACCTCAATAGTAAGCTACATCGATAGCCTGCCACCTCGATAGTAAGCTACCTCGATAGCCTGCCACCTCGATAGCCTGCAACCTCGATAGCCTGCCACCTCGATAGTAAGCTACCTCGATAGCCTGCCACCTCGATAGCCTGCAACCTCGATAGCCTGCCACCTCGATAGTAAGCTACATCGATAGCCTGCCACCTCGATAGTAAGCTGCCTCGATAGCCTGCCACTTAGATAGCCGGCCAACACGATAGCTGGGCAACTCGATAGCCTGCCGCGTCGATTGTAAGCTATATCGATAGCCTGTCACCTCGATAGTCAGCTACCTCGATAGCCTGCCACCTCGATAGCCGGCCAACTCGATAGCCTGCTACCAATAGCAAGCTACCTCGATAGTGTACCACCTCGAGACGAGCCTCCGTAGCCGAGAGGCGAGCACGCCGGACTATAATAATATTGTGGCGTCGCCATCTCTGAGGTTCCGGGTTTGATCCTCGGTTGGTTTAATGAAATGTCTGGGTGTTGTGGTAACGTCGTTGTTTCTGAATTCTATAACACAAGTGCTTTAGCTACTTACCTTAGAATCAGAACATTGTATGTGATGTTTAATATTTATTAAATCAGGGGTTTTTCAAAATAATATAAATAATAGCCTGCTATTTAGATAGATAGCCTGCCACCTCGATAGTAACCTATTAAAAAAGATAGTAATAATAATAATGAACTGGTGAGTGGTAGCTTAACACAGGGTTGCCTGTTGCCATCCGCTCGGACTTCCCCAGATTTGTCCTAGTTTAAAGGCGTCCGGCCAGGCGGGGCTTAATTAGAGTTTGGTTTTAAAAAAATCAAGTCTTGGGCCGCCGCTTTATCTAGTGGCAGCAATTTATTAATATTATCATGTAAATAGGTCTTAGCAACACAATAAAAATCTGTATCATATCAACGGAGATCTGTAACCACCTTTTTAGGGTTCCGTAGTCCTGACAAGGAACCCTTATAGTTTCGCCATGCCCGTCTGTCTGTCTGTCCGTCCGAGGTTTTGCTTGGAGACTGTTTACAAAACGGTAAAATAAAAAAATAAAAAAAATGTTGTCAGTGTATGTCCCATACATGCAACGTGGGGATGTCTTTTTTTATCGTCTACTATCCCATTGTGTGGGTTTTCTTTAATTAGGTCCTTTAAAATGATTTAGGGGTTGCAAAGACAATTTTTCGATTTAGCGATTCGTTTGCGATATATTAAACATTAATGTGCCAATTTTAGCTGGAGTAGGGCGTCCCCCCCCTCTAAAAGCTAAACTATTGGCTTGAAAAATCTGGAAAAATTAATGATAATTGTGCTTTTCATAAACTTTGAAAGAAAACCATAGTGGTTAATGTAGACTAGTTAGTTTAAGAGTAATAGTATACTACAAGGCACGACACGCACTTGGCCGGTTTTAGAGCAAATATACGATTTGTTATGTGCTTTGAGTTCGGTGGGAGTATACTGTTAACCATTGGTTTGGTTGCTTCTGCGCAGGTGGACGGCGAGATCAAGAAGCTGCTGACGGAGAGCTACGAGCGCGCGAAGGGGATCCTGCGCGCGCACGCCAAGGAGCACAAGGCGCTAGCCGACGCGCTGCTCAAGTGCGTACCCATACATACACATACACACATACATACGGAGCACAAGGCGCTAGCCGACGCGCTGCTCAAGTGCGTACCCATACATACACATACATACACATACACACATACATACGGAGCACAAGGCGCTAGCCGACGCGCTGCTCAAGTGCGTACCCATACATACACATACATACACATACACACATACATACGGAGCACAAGGCGCTAGCCGACGCGCTGCTCAAGTGCGTACCCATACATACACATACACACATACATACGGAGCACAAGGCGCTAGCCGACGCGCTGCTCAAGTGCGTACCCATACATACACATACATACACATACACATATACATACGGAGCACAAGGCGCTAGCCGACGCGCTGCTCAAGTGCGTACCCATACATACACATACATACACATACACATATACATACGGAGCACAAGGCGCTAGCCGACGCGCTGCTCAAGTGCGTACCCATACATACACATACACACATACATACGGAGCACAAGGCGCTAGCCGACGCGCTGCTCAAGTGCGTACCCATACATACACATACATACACATACACACATACATACGGAGCACAAGGCGCTAGCCGACGCGCTGCTCAAGTGCGTACCCATACATACACATACATACACATACACACATACATACGGAGCACAAGGCGCTAGCCGACGCGCTGCTCAAGTGCGTACCCATACATACACATACACACATACATACGGAGCACAAGGCGCTAGCCGACGCGCTGCTCAAGTGCGTACCCATACATACACATACATACACATACACATATACATACGGAGCACAAGGCGCTAGCCGACGCGCTGCTCAAGTGCGTACCCATACATACACATACATACACATACATACACATACACATATACATACGGAGCACAAGGCGCTAGCCGACGCGCTGCTCAAGTGCGTACCCATACATACACATACATACACATACACATATACATACGGAGCACAAGGCGCTAGCCGACGCGCTGCTCAAGTGCGTACCCATACATACACATACATACACATACACATATACATACGGAGCACAAGGCGCTAGCCGACGCGCTGCTCAAGTGCGTACCCATACATACACATACATACACATACATACACATACACATATACATACGGAGCACAAGGCGCTAGCCGACGCGCTGCTCAAGTGCGTACCCATACATACACATACATACACATACATACACATACACATATACATACGGAGCACAAGGCGCTAGCCGACGCGCTGCTCAAGTGCGTACCCATACATACACATACATACACATACATACACATACACATATACATACGGAGCACAAGGCGCTAGCCGACGCGCTGCTCAAGTGCGTACCCATACATACACATACATACACATACACATATACATACGGAGCACAAGGCGCTAGCCGACGCGCTGCTCAAGTGCGTACCCATACATACACATACACACATACATACGGAGCACAAGGCGCTAGCCGACGCGCTGCTCAAGTGCGTACCCATACATACACATACATACACATACACATATACATACGGAGCACAAGGCGCTAGCCGACGCGCTGCTCAAGTGCGTACCCATACATACACATACATACACATACATACACATACACATATACATACGGAGCACAAGGCGCTAGCCGACGCGCTGCTCAAGTGCGTACCCATACATACACATACATACACATACACATATACATACGGAGCACAAGGCGCTAGCCGACGCGCTGCTCAAGTGCGTACCCATACATACACATACATACACATACATACACATACACATATACATACGGAGCACAAGGCGCTAGCCGACGCGCTGCTCAAGTGCGTACCCATACATACACATACATACACATACATACACATACACATATACATACGGAGCACAAGGCGCTAGCCGACGCGCTGCTCAAGTGCGTACCCATACATACACATACATACACATACACATATACATACGGAGCACAAGGCGCTAGCCGACGCGCTGCTCAAGTGCGTACCCATACATACACATACATACACATACATACACATACACATATACATACGGAGCACAAGGCGCTAGCCGACGCGCTGCTCAAGTGCGTACCCATACATACACATACATACACATACATACACATACACATATACATACGGAGCACAAGGCGCTAGCCGACGCGCTGCTCAAGTGCGTACCCATACATACACATACATACACATACATACACATACACATATACATACGGAGCACAAGGCGCTAGCCGACGCGCTGCTCAAGTGCGTACCCATACATACACATACATACACATACATACACATACACATATACATACGGAGCACAAGGCGCTAGCCGACGCGCTGCTCAAGTGCGTACCCATACATACACATACATACACATACACATATACATACGGAGCACAAGGCGCTAGCCGACGCGCTGCTCAAGTGCGTACCCATACATACACATACATACACATACACATATACATACGGAGCACAAGGCGCTAGCCGACGCGCTGCTCAAGTGCGTACCCATACATACACATACATACACATACATACACATACACATATACATACGGAGCACAAGGCGCTAGCCGACGCGCTGCTCAAGTGCGTACCCATACATACACATACATACACATACATACACATACACATATACATACGGAGCACAAGGCGCTAGCCGACGCGCTGCTCAAGTGCGTACCCATACATACACATACATACACATACACACATACATACGGAGCACAAGGCGCTAGCCGACGCGCTGCTCAAGTGCGTACCCATACATACACATACATACACATACATACACATACACATATACATACGGAGCACAAGGCGCTAGCCGACGCGCTGCTCAAGTGCGTACCCATACATACACATACATACACATACATACACATACACATATACATACGGAGCACAAGGCGCTAGCCGACGCGTTGCTCAAGTGCGTACCCATACATACACATACATACACATACACACATACATACGGAGCACAAGGCGCTAGCCGACGCGCTGCTCAAGTGCGTACCCATACATACACATACATACACATACACACATACATACGGAGCACAAGGCGCTAGCCGACGCGCTGCTCAAGTGCGTACCCATACATACACATACATACACATATACATATACATACGGAGCACAAGGCGCTAGCCGACGCGCTGCTCAAGTGCGTACCCATACATACACATACACACATACATACGGAGCACAAGGCGCTAGCCGACGCGCTGCTCAAGTGCGTACCCATACATACACATACATACACATACACATATACATACGGAGCACAAGGCGCTAGCCGACGCGCTGCTCAAGTGCGTACCCATACATACACATACATACACATACATACACATACACATATACATACGGAGCACAAGGCGCTAGCCGACGCGCTGCTCAAGTGCGTACCCATACATACACATACATACACATACATACACATACACATATACATACGGAGCACAAGGCGCTAGCCGACGCGCTGCTCAAGTGCGTACCCATACATACACATACATACACATACATACACATACACATATACATACGGAGCACAAGGCGCTAGCCGACGCGCTGCTCAAGTGCGTACCCATACATACACATACACACATACATACGGAGCACAAGGCGCTAGCCGACGCGCTGCTCAAGTGCGTACCCATACATACACATACATACACATACATACACATACACATATACATACGGAGCACAAGACGCTAGCCGACGCGCTGCTCAAGTGCGTACCCATACATACACATACATACACATACATACACATACACATATACATACGGAGCACAAGGCGCTAGCCGACGCGCTGCTCAAGTGCGTACCCATACATACACATACATACACATACACACATACATACGGAGCACAAGGCGCTAGCCGACGCGCTGCTCAAGTGCGTACCCATACATACACATACATACACATACACACATACATACGGAGCACAAGGCGCTAGCCGACGCGCTGCTCAAGTGCGTACCCATACATACACATACATACACATATACATATACATACGGAGCACAAGGCGCTAGCCGACGCGCTGCTCAAGTGCGTACCCATACATACACATACACACATACATACGGAGCACAAGGCGCTAGCCGACGCGCTGCTCAAGTGCGTACCCATACATACACATACATACACATACACACATACATACGGAGCACAAGGCGCTAGCCGACGCGCTGCTCAAGTGCGTACCCATACATACACATACATACGGAGCACAAGGCGCTAGCCGACGCGCTGCTCAAGTGCGTACCCATACATACACATACACACATACATACGGAGCACAAGGCGCTAGCCGACGCGCTGCTCAAGTGCGTACCCATACATACACATACACACATACATACGGAGCACAAGGCGCTAGCCGACGCGCTGCTCAAGTGCGTACCCATACATACACATACATACACATACACACATACATACGGAACACAAGGCGCTAGCCGACGCGCTGCTCAAGTGCGTACCCATACATACACATACACACATACATACGGAGCACAAGGCGCTAGCCGACGCGCTGCTCAAGTGCGTACCCATACATACACATACACACATACATACGGAGCACAAGGCGCTAGCCGACGCGCTGCTCAAGTGCGTACCCATACATACACATACATACACATACACACATACATACGGAACACAAGGCGCTAGCCGACGCGCTGCTCAAGTGCGTACCCATACATACACATACATACACATACACACATACATACGGAACACAAGGCGCTAGCCGACGCGCTGCTCAAGTGCGTACCCATACATACACATACATACACATACACACATACATACGGCACACAAGGCGCTAGCCGACGCGCTGCTCAAGTGCGTACCCATACATACACATACATACGGAGCACAAGGCGCTAGCCGACGCGCTGCTCAAGTGCGTACCCATACATACACATACACACATACATACGGAGCACAAGGCGCTAGCCGACGCGCTGCTCAAGTGCGTACCCATACATACACATACACACATACATACGGAGCACAAGGCGCTAGCCGACGCGCTGCTCAAGTGCGTACACATACATACACATACATACACATACACACATACATACGGAACACAAGGCGCTAGCCGACGCGCTGCTCAAGTGCGTACCCATACATACACATACATACACATACACACATACATACGGAGCACAAGGCGCTAGCCGACGCGCTGCTCAAGTTCGTACCGATACATACACATACATACACATACATACACATACACACATACATACGGAGCACAAGGCGCTAGCCGACGCGCTGCTCAAGTGCGTACCCATACATACACATACATACGGAACACAAGGCGCTAGCCGACGCGCTGCTCAAGTGCGTACCCATACATACACATACATACGGAACACAAGGCGCTAGCCGACGCGCTGCTCAAGTGCGTACCCATACATACACATACACACATACATACGGAACACAAGGCGCTAGCCGACGCGCTGCTCAAGTGCGTACCCATACATACACATACATACACATACACACATACATACGGAACACAAGGCGCTAGCCGACGCGCTGCTCAAGTGCGTACCCATACATACACATACATACACATACACACATGCATACGGAGCACAAGGCGCTAGCCGACGCGCTGCTCAAGTGCGTACCCATACATACACATACATACACATACACACATACATACGGAGCACAAGGCGCTAGCCGACGCGCTGCTCAAGTGCGTACCCATACATACACATACATACGGAGCACAAGGCGCTAGCCGACGCGCTGCTCAAGTGCGTACCCATACATACACATACACACATACATACGGAGCACAAGGCGCTAGCCGACGCGCTGCTCAAGTGCGTACCCATACATACACATACACACATACATACGGAGCACAAGGCGCTAGCCGACGCGCTGCTCAAGTGCGTACCCATACATACACATACATACACATACACACATACATACGGAACACAAGGCGCTAGCCGACGCGCTGCTCAAGTGCGTACCCATACATACACATACACACATACATACGGAGCACAAGGCGCTAGCCGACGCGCTGCTCAAGTGCGTACCCATACATACACATACACACATACATACGGAGCACAAGGCGCTAGCCGACGCGCTGCTCAAGTGCGTACCCATACATACACATACATACACATACACACATACATACGGAACACAAGGCGCTAGCCGACGCGCTGCTCAAGTGCGTACCCATACATACACATACATACACATACACACATACATACGGAACACAAGGCGCTAGCCGACGCGCTGCTCAAGTGCGTACCCATACATACACATACATACACATACACACATACATACGGCACACAAGGCGCTAGCCGACGCGCTGCTCAAGTGCGTACCCATACATACACATACATACGGAGCACAAGGCGCTAGCCGACGCGCTGCTCAAGTGCGTACCCATACATACACATACACACATACATACGGAGCACAAGGCGCTAGCCGACGCGCTGCTCAAGTGCGTACCCATACATACACATACACACATACATACGGAGCACAAGGCGCTAGCCGACGCGCTGCTCAAGTGCGTACCCATACATACACATACATACACATACATACGGAGCACAAGGCGCTAGCCGACGCGCTGCTCAAGTGCGTACCCATACATACACATACATACACATACACACATACATACGGAACACAAGGCGCTAGCCGACGCGCTGCTCAAGTGCGTACCCATACATACACATACACACATACATACGGAGCACAAGGCGCTAGCCGACGCGCTGCTCAAGTGCGTACCCATACATACACATACATACACATACACACATACATACGGAACACAAGGCGCTAGCCGACGCGCTGCTCAAGTGCGTACCCATACATACACATACATACACATACACACATACATACGGAGCACAAGGCGCTAGCCGACGCGCTGCTCAAGTGCGTACCCATACATACACATACACACATACATACGGAACACAAGGCGCTAGCCGACGCGCTGCTCAAGTGCGTACCCATACATACACATACATACACATACACACATACATACGGAACACAAGGCGCTAGCCGACGCGCTGCTCAAGTGCGTACCCATACATACACATACATACACATACACACATACATACGGCACACAAGGCGCTAGCCGACGCGCTGCTCAAGTGCGTACCCATACATACACATACACACATACATACGGCACACAAGGCGCTAGCCGACGCGCTGCTCAAGTGCGTACCCATACATACACATACATACACATACACACATACATACACATACACACATACATACGGAACACAAGGCGCTAGCCGACGCGCTGCTCAAGTGCGTACCCATACATACACATACATACACATACACACATACATACGGAACACAAGGCGCTAGCCGACGCGCTGCTCAAGTGCGTACCCATACATACACATACACACATACATACGGAACACAAGGCGCTAGCCGACGCGCTGCTCAAGTGCGTACCCATACATACACATACATACACATACACACATACATACGGAACACAAGGCGCTACCCGACGCGCTGCTC
Source organism: Anania fuscalis (assembly GCA_950371115.1). Taxonomy (NCBI): domain Eukaryota; kingdom Metazoa; phylum Arthropoda; class Insecta; order Lepidoptera; family Crambidae; genus Anania; species Anania fuscalis. Next base: position 8,234,794 of record OX493353.1, on the reverse strand, counting down.
AAGTGCGTACCCATACATACACATACATACACATACACACATACATACGGAACACAAGGCGCTAGCCGACGCGCTGCTCAAGTGCGTACCCATACATACACATACATACACATACACACATACATACGGAACACAAGGCGCTAGCCGACGCGCTGCTCAAGTGCGTACCCATACATACACATACACACATACATACGGAACACAAGGCGCTAGCCGACGCGCTGCTCAAGTGCGTACCCATACATACACATACACACATACATACGGAGCACAAGGCGCTAGCCGACGCGCTGCTCAAGTGCGTACCCATACATACACATACATACACATACACACATACATACGGAACACAAGGCGCTAGCCGACGCGCTGCTCAAGTGCGTACCCATACATACACATACACACATACATACGGAACACAAGGCGCTAGCCGACGCGCTGCTCAAGTGCGTACCCATACATACACATACACACATACATACGGAACACAAGGCGCTAGCCGACGCGCTGCTCAAGTGCGTACCCATACATACACATACATACACATACACACATACATACGGAACACAAGGCGCTAGCCGACGCGCTGCTCAAGTGCGTACCCATACATACACATACATACACATACACACATACATACGGAACAGAAGGCGCTAGCCGACGCGCTGCTCAAGTGCGTACCCATACATACACATACATACACATACACACATACATACGGAACACAAGGCGCTAGCCGACGCGCTGCTCAAGTGCGTACCCATACATACACATACATACGGAGCACAAGGCGCTAGCCGACGCGCTGCTCAAGTGCGTACCCATACATACACATACATACACATACACACATACATACGGAACACAAGGCGCTAGCCGACGCGCTGCTCAAGTGCGTACCCATACATACACATACATACGGAGCACAAGGCGCTAGCCGACGCGCTGCTCAAGTGCGTACCCATACATACACATACATACACACATACATACGGAACACAAGGCGCTAGCCGACGCGCTGCTCAAGTGCGTACCCGTACATACACATACATACGGAGCACAAGGCGCAAGCCGACGCGCTGCTCAAGTGCGTACCCATACATACACATACATACACATACACACATACATACGGAGCACAAGGCGCTAGCCGACGCGCTGCTCAAGTGCGTACCCATACATACACATACATACGGAGCACAAGGCGCTAGCCGACGCGCTGCTCAAGTGCGTACCCATACATACACATACATACACACATACATACGGAACACAAGGCGCTAGCCGACGCGCTGCTCAAGTGCGTACCCGTACATACACATACATACGGAGCACAAGGCGCAAGCCGACGCGCTGCTCAAGTGCGTACCCATACATACACATACATACACATACACACATACATACGGAGCACAAGGCGCTAGCCGACGCGCTGCTCAAGTGCGTACCCATACATACACATACTTACACATACACACATACATAGGAGAGCTACGAGCGCGCGAAGCTCTCGTATGTATGTGTGTCCTCTCTGTCCAGCAGAAGAGTTTTTAAATTCCTTCTAGCTAGCATTTTATTATTATATTTTAAGCATTTAAGCTGCTGGATGGTAGCCCTTCTAACCGGCCAATATGGAAGTCACTGGAGGAGGTCTATGTAAAGCAGTGGACGTCCGCCGGCTGAAATGATGATGATGGTTAATCCATCCCATAGTATTACCTTTGATTACATACATGTCTAGATTCCCTGTTCGAGTGTCATAAACGTCAAAAAATATATAAGCCAACTGTTGGCGCCAAAGTTTGTTTCGCCCGCTCTGTGTCGCGCTTGTTACCATAGCAACCCATAATTGTTACCATAGTAACCATAGTTGTTACTCACTCTAATCTGGCCTGTTCTTTTGGTGACAATTGCAGCACCACACTCAATCCAGACACGTTTATAATCAAAGAGTATTATTATTATTATTTATTATTATTATTTATTTATAAGGTACACCAACAGCGAAACACATAAAACATTAACAACAACACGATAACAAGTATATGGTTAAATATGTTTGCCAATTACAGGTATACACAACATCTACCGTAATGTGTAGCTCAGTTTTAATTAACTGGACTAAAACTAAATTAACTAAAGATAAAACAAACAAAATAACTACTTAAAACTAAATAAATAAATAAATTTAAAAAAAAAACACAAAAGACAAAACTAACTAGGGAATGAGTGTGTGCTGAGAGGGCAAAAGTAAGTGGTAAATTTTTTTTTGAAGCTTCGGGCAGAGTCGCCGAAAATGTCAATGTCCGGTACCTTGGTCATAATTTCATTGTAGGTGTTACAAATTCTGGCCAAGGGATAATGCGTGCCTAAATTTGTCTTGTGGCTAGGTATGCTAAATAGTTTGCGAATTGGGTGACGGGGATACCTGTATGGGACATTTAATTTGATGTGATCGAGGAGGTGCTTACATTTAATTTTGTTATGCAGTAACTTGTGGAGAAACATTAAGTCCGCAATGAGACGCCGGTTACGCAAGGTCGCCATTCTGAAAAATGCTAGCCTCTGACTATAGAGGTGTCTATGCGATATGCCTGGAGTTGAAAAAGCAAGGTAGCGCGTAATGGCTCTCTGAATTGTTTCGATTCGCTGAGAAGACGCAACATAGACTGGGTTCCAGGCGACACTTGCGAATTCGAGATGGCTACGTACTAGTGCATTAAATAGAACCTTCTTGGTTTGGACACATCGGAAACCTTTCGCGTTTCTTTTTAGGAATCCCAACATACGAGCAGCCTTTTTGATGATATTATCCGTGTGAGCAGTCAATTTCAGCTTACAATCCAACAAGACACCCAGGTCCCTAATCTCCCTCACCTCCTCCAGAGTCGCATCACCCAATAAGTAAGTCGCAGTGATGGGGCGTCTTTTTCTGGTGTAGCTTATGTGGTAACATTTATTTGGATTTAAAATCATTCCGTTAATTGCACACCAATCCATGAGATTGTTTAAATCAGATTGCAGGAGGTCAGCATCCCCGAGACTTTTGATCGTTCTACTTAATTTGAGATCGTCAGCAAACATAGATACACTACTATTTTTAATAACTGTAGCTATGTCATTAATAAATATCAAAAAGAGAAGAGGACCCAAATGGGACCCCTGGGGAACACCAGACTCAGCCAAAAACAATTCAGACTCAAAACCATCTATAGCCACTCGCTGAGTTCTCTTTGCCAAGTAAGATTCAAACCATTGCAACAGAGATCCCCCTATACCCATTCCTCTTAGTTTAGACAGCAGGGCTTGGTGACCTACCTTGTCGAAGGCACTCGAAAAGTCTGTATAAATTGCGTCCACCTGAAGCCCCCTGTCCACGTCTTGTGCTACCGCGGAAACGAAAGAAGACAAATTAGACTCAACCGAACGACCACGCCTGAACCCATGTTGAAAATCGGATATAACGTTCTCAGTATGGTTGTAGAGTATGGGGTAGACGAGACATTCAAATAATTTAGAAAAACACGATAATATGGAGATAGGTCGATAGTTCGTGACATCGATCTTGTTACCTTTCTTATAAATAGGGATAATTCTGGCTTTTTTCCATTCATCGGGAAATTTTCCTTCGCTTAAAGAGCGATTAAATATTAAAGTTAATGGAAAGGCTAGTGCGGATCCACAGCGTTTCACAAATAGGGGAGGTATGTTGTCAGGGCCAGGTCCCTTTTTTTCATTAAGGTGTTGTATTTTTGTTAACACTTGTGACTCGCTCAATTTAAGCGTAGCAATGGAATTACTCGTATTCGGAATATCGTCACTATGAGAAGCGTTGGCAATGCTTTTATTGGAGTACACGGAAGAAAAATGACTTGCAAAAAGGTTCGCTATATCGGTGCCCACTGATGCAGTTGAATTCTTAAGTACCATTTTTGCGGGAAGCACAGAAAGACCGTTACGCTTATCTTTGATAAAGCGCCAAAACTTGTTCGGATCTTTACAGATGTTAGACTCAATTTTTGTCATGTAGTTGTTGTAGCAGATATTGACAAGCCTATGGCATCGTTCGCGAAGAAGGCCGTACTCATACTTGTCTCTAGGATTGTCGTACTTTGTATGTCGCTTTCTAAGTTTTTCCTTTTCCTTTATTAGTCCAATTAGATTCCTCGTAAACCAAGGTGGGTAACGAGACAGCTTAGGTGTATGTTTAGGTACGGAATTGACAATTTCACTCCTCAGTTTTCTATAAAATTCAGTAACAAAATCATTGACGTCCTTACAATCCTTAAAAATGTTATGCCAATCAGTACAACTCAATTCCAGGATTAAGGAAACATAGTCAGCCTTGTGGAAGTCATGTCTTTCACGTGGCTTAGGTAGCAGATGTTTGACACTATCACAATCAAGTTCTGAAATTTCAATAAGTAGGGGGGGATGGTACAAATCAAGTTTACTTAACAAATCTAAGGGTTGAGAGACATTTAGGCATTGCAAACTACTTAAGACCAAATCCAGGGTTCTACATTGTGAATTTCTTATATGATTGTATTGGCAGAGATTATTCATAGACATGCAATCCACCAAACAGCATCCCAAATCATTCTTGTAATTAGTAGGAATTGTGTGCTTAGAGTCATTGATAAACTCCCAATTGATAAAATTTAAATTAAAATCGCCCAGAACAATAACATTATCAATATGATTCAGCACATTGTCCAAGTTGCTTACAAAAACCCTTTGTTGCTCCAATCTGGGTGGCGACGGTAAGTATACCGAACAGATGGAAAGATTGGAATATGAGCCATTTATTTTGAATCTAAGGTTAACCCAAAGGTCTTCGCATTCAGTTTCCCAGTGAGGCATTCGCATAGAAGGTATTTCACGGGATACTGCTATTAATACTCCGCCACCATCCTTCTTGGAGCTTGAAGAGCTTGAGCGATCCCTACGGTATACAACATATCTAGAGTCAATAAATTCACTGTCTGCTTTACCTGCATTCAGCCATGTCTCGGTAAAGACAATTATCTTATAACTATTCACCAATATGTTTTTGTACACTTCATTAGTTTTCGTTCGGATGCCACGGATATTTTGATAGTATATATTGAATTTTATAACTAAACACTATAACAATCGCTAATCTTTAACCTTATTATTTGATTGACGCTACACTGTCCATATTTCGAATTAACAATGCCTCGCTAAATTCATCCTTCCGTACAAATATACGGCCATTTCGAACCCATGTAAACTTATATTTGCATTCCTTGGCTTTGATTCGTGTGGCAGCGTGCAAAGCCTTGTTTGTTGGAGACAGATGTTCAGATACGAAGACTGGTTTAGCAGTGCCTGCAATACCGAGGTGTTGGGTGCTTAGTTTATCCTTATTATTCTTTTTGTTAAACGCAGAGACAGAGGCAAGTATAGCATCACGTTGCCTGGGTGTACGCAGTTTCACTATCACTGCGCGTGGCCGATTGCTGTCTTTGCTCAGCTTAGAAACCCGCGTTACATGAATAATCTCCTCAGCAGATACCGGAGCACCCACAGTTTTAGCGAGTTGTTCAACAACATTGCTTAAGTTCTCGTGTCTGTGTTCCGGAATGCCATTTACTTCAATGTTGCTGTCTCTCATATTTTGTTCAACCAAGTGGAGCCGGTGCGTCAAGTCGCCTACTGCCAGATTCAACTTATCATTATCTCTCTTTAAGTTATCGACTAGTGCATTCCTTTCGTCCAAAGCCAACTTCAGATCTTCATACTGCTTGTTGAAAAACGTTAGAGATTCCCTCAGTTCCTTTATTTCCCCAGACATATTCTTTAACTCCGCGGTCACAAGCTGCCTTATTGTTGATTGAAGTGCTCCCGCGAGTTCTTGTTGAAGTATGCTCCTAAGCATACTTTCTGTAATGTAGTCGCCGCAATTTCCAGTTTCCTCCGATGAGCAGTCAACGAGAGAAATTGACTTTGCAAGATCACGCCTCCTCAAGGTGACATTTTCGGAGTGCAGATCCAAGTTTCCATTATCACTGGTATTGCCAAAGTTTCCGATGTCCACAAAGTCGCGACGAGCACCGGGTTGGATGGGGCTGTTAGTATTATCGACTTTAGGTTGCTTACTGCAACATTCGGGGCATTTCCAACTGCGCCTGCGATCTGTGTCTAGTGCATAAAAGCTATTAAAGCGGCTCTGTGATATATTGACACAGTTTATGTCATATTTCATTTTGCACAAAGCGCATTCCAAGAATTCTCGGTTCTGTATGATGTTGCGGCAGCCTGAACATGTACCATAGTTATGCGCAGTAGGTGCCATTTTTCAGTAGTAAGATGGTCAAAAAGCAAAAAAAAAAACAAATAAGCAATTCGCGGAAAGCAACAGCAAATCAGCAAAAAAAAAAAATTTTTTTCGAAAACGGTGGATTTGAACTTGTGTATTCTGAGCAGCTACGGCAAAGTCTTAACCACTGCGCCAGACGTCTCGCTACGGAGAGGTGCGAAACAAGCGATATGTATTCTCGGCCGCTGTTGAGTGCGATGAGGAATCCAAGTCGAACTTTCTATTTCCAAGGACACGTCGCTAACGAGCACGACGCACTATGATTCACAGTTTGAGTTTTTGCACTTGATAACGTATATTTTTCGGAAAAAATCACTTGATTAACACTGTTTAATGTTTGTGTATTACTCAAATCACTGCGCAGGTCGAAACTTTTAGTATAGGGGGAGGGAATTAAAGCAAAAAATATAGTTAATTAACGAGTTTAGACGTATTCGGGAAATAAAATAACGAGCGTGAACTACAACCTGACTGACCGCTCGGGCGGTCGCGCGCCTAATATTACAAAGCAAATCCCTTCCAAATTGGTATTTTTCTGTACTAAACACCTATTCAAAATAATACAATCTTTAACACTCTTACAGATACGAAACCCTAGATGCTGAGGACATAAAAGCAATAATGAACGGCGACAAAGTGAAGGTAGAAAGACAGGGGCGCGGCAACAAGGACTCGGCCTCCGCCCCGCAGCCCGCGCCCGCGCAGGGCCTGCTGGCGCAGCCGCAGCCCGCGTAGCGCTCCACGTCCTGCATCGCGGTATGTAAGTGTTTTTCTGGATCTATAAGTAGACTCCATAAATTTTATAAGGTTAGTCAACTTTCGCAGTATTCCGTCTTCATAGCATTGGTGTTTCTATATAGGACTTAGGAAGGCTTCTGAGATCCTGCATCGCGGTATGTGACTATTTTTCCGATTCTATAAATAGCCGCCATACGTTTTGGTGAGATCAATTACTTTCGCATGGGAAGGAAGGCATGTCAAGTTCGAAATGAGTTCTGCATTGGTACATGAGGAGATCCTGCATCGCGGTATGTAAGTATTTTTCCGTTTCTATAAGTAGTCTCCATACATTTTGGAGTCGTTCCTTGATCGGGACCACTAGAATGTAGCCTAGTGTGTAGCGCAGCTTTGGGCTACTACGGACGGTGAACTACTAGTAGGGTTCACCTCTTGGCTGCGTGCCCTTAGTACTCTTCTAGGTAGGAAGATGTAAAGGTACGTAGTGAAGGTAGAGAGGCAGGGGCGCGGCAACAAGGACTTGCCCCGCAGCCCGCGTAGCGCGACCTGCATCGTGGTATGTAATTGTTTTTCCGGATCTATAAGTAGCTGCCTTACGTTTCATGGTCAGTCGACTTTCTTACTGGAAACTTAGCCAGTGGGCCTTCCTAGGTATATGAGTATTGTGAGTCCTTCTTTAGTAGATGAGGAGATCCTGCATCGCGGTATGTAAGTATTTTTCCGTTTCTTTAACTAGTCTCAATACATTTTGGAGTCAATCACAGTCCCCGGCCGCGTCGGCGCCACCACTGGCGGGTTCGCCGCTTGGTAGGGTGCCTTACGTACTCCACACTGGCCCGATTGCGCCCGCTAGTATGGGGCCCGACACGTACGAGCCTGAGCCACACTCGGACGGGTCGCGGAGACCGCTAGTGGCGCGGACCTAGGCTGAGCGCCTTCAGCGCTCGCCATCTCTGCCCGGTTGTAGCTGACAAGGTCTTTTCATTGGGCCGTCAGCGACAGGTCCGTCCGAAAATAAAATGGTGAGGTCAGTGAACTTGGCAGTATTCCTTCTCTGATGTATAGCATTCTATGTAAGAAGGCTTCTGAGGTCCTGCATCGCGGTATGTAAATATTTTTCTGGATCTATAAGTAGTCTGTATACATATTGGAGTCAATCCTCAGTCAGACCCACTATGATGGATCCTAGTGTGTGACAGCTTTTTGGAGGACAGAAGAAGGCTTCTGAGCTCCTGCATCGCGGTATGTAAGTATTTTTCCTATTCTATAAGTAGTCTCCATACATTTTAGAATGTATACAGGTCGTAACCTAGTTTAGTAGTCAGAGGACCCTATGCATTAAGTTAATCTCAAAATAACTTAATTACCTGGGACGGAGGGGTTTCAGTTCTTGTTCTCTTAAAGTTTAATATTGAATAATTGTTTCAGTGATCAACGTGCCACGCGCCACAACAGTCATCAGTGAACGTACAAATCAGTAGAAAGTGACTTTGAAAATTTTGCAGGCCGTCTAGTTATGCAATGTTTACATTAAATTGAATAAAAATAAGTAAAATCTGATATATTTAGTGGGAGTTTCTTTTGTAGTTTGACTGGCTTGCAGATATGTTACTATTTGTTGGTATAAAGCACAGGACACACTGGAAGCAATGCGAAGCGAAGCGAAAACTGTACCTTAAGCTAATATCGCCCAACTATTTTAGAAGAGGCTGACAATAGTGACCGAGTTTCTTGCGCTTTTATTAGTTCAATAAGCCTGTTAATTATTATTAGCCTAATTTAGCCTACAATTCCGCGAGAAAGGTCACAAGTCGCAGCTAGCGAAGTTTAGCTATGTAATTCGCGATGTCAATGTCGCAGATATCATAATTAGCTAGTATTGAATAGCCTAGTCTATTAAATGGCGCCGTTCAACAAGCTGCCTGAATGATATTCAGCTGCAGTCTAATATTACATTTTATAAACTGGTTGATGCTTAGCCCATCCATACAACCCTATTATATGGAAACCATGTGAAAAAGATGAAATATCTAACAATAAAAAAATGCCGATTCGCTACAGCTGAATTTACATTATCTTTGTCTATTTTTGTACAAGTAAAAACTGGCGACATAATTTAAGCCTAACATAACGTCGTATCGCTTCGCATCCAGTGTGGCCTGCGCTTTATGTAAAAAGAAAATCTATGCCTTCATCTTCATGAACTCATGTAAAATCTTTAATATAATAAATGGCAATGTATACAGGGTGTAAAAAATGTGTAACGAAGACTGAAACTACACATTTATTGTTAACGAATTCATTAAAATACTAATTGTAAAGTTTGATGGTAATAAAGTGTTGTCATAACTTTTTAAAACTGTTTTTGATGAAAAACGATAAAAGGTTATGACTAATTTTATCAATAACTTTGGAATTCCCATGTATGACCTAGAAATAATAATGAGGAGATTACGTAGTTCTCGGCTTTGTTATAGATTTTTTACACCCGTTGTAATATTTTTACAAAGTTTCATAATTCAAAATGGATTTATATACTTTGGAAACTGTTAAAAATGAACTGGAGTAGTTATTAAAAATTCAACAGAAAGTTTTGAAATGTTTATTATTTTATTTCTTACCTCAGTCAAAAGGTTAAATTAGACCGTTTAATTATTATCAGCGACTTAATATACAGGGTGTACAAGAGAATAGGACACCCTTTAAAACCACGTGATCAGCTGTTCATATACAACGACTTTTTCTAAAGGAGCAACATGAAATCGTAATTTTTTTTAGCCGCGCCATACAAACTTACTCGCATACCTCGATGATAATGTATGGAGCATCTGAAAATATTATCACGATTTCTATGTTGCTACCATAACAAAAGTTGTTGTATTATCACCAGCTGATCACGTGATTTTAAGGAGTGTCCCATTCTCCCATTCTTTTGTACAGCCTGTATATAAGGTGTTTAAAAATATCTGCCGCGGCTGCAATGGATGAAAGTATTACTTACTAGCAGCCCGTCCCGGCTTCGCACGGGGTAGACAATTATCGCTAATAGTTTCGGCAGCGCATTCGACGAAAGACATTTTAAGACTCATTTTTCTACACCTTCGGTTACATTGTTCAGATTTTACCAAGGATCCCTAATTTTTTTCAAAATGAAATGTAGCCTATGTCAAATTGGAAGGATGTAGCATTCTATTGGTGAAAGAATTTTTTAAAGCGGCCCAGTACTTTTTGAGCCTATTCATTACAAACATACAAAAATAGGTACAAATCTTTCCTCTTTATAATATTAGTATAGATATAGATTACGATGTTGAAGAAATTTCATGCACCGAACGTCATCTATGTTTTTATCATAAAAAGGATGTAATATACTAAAGATTAGGCTTTATTTTCTTTAAATCTATCCGACACTTGTCCAACTAGCGCGGGACGTAGAACGAAGGGTTTAGTTGTACAGGTGTGTGACCGGTACCCTTATTCCCTAAAAAAATGCAATCAGCAATAATTCCGCAGTCATCGCCCGATTGACAGTGTCAAATTTTATGGGCAGAACTGACAGTAGATTTCTTTGTTTATATTTTTTGCTGTCAATTTGCGATTATAAAGCCAGAATCGGAAAATTTTCGCTATCGTATTGCTTTTGCAAGATACGACATCCGGGTACGGGAAATGAAATTTCTTCAATATCGTAATCTTTATAATAATACTTTCATGCATCGCAGCCGGGGCAGATATTTTTATAACACATCGATAACGGCAGATATTTCAGGTGGGTAGGTACTATACCTACTGACCGGCGTTACAACCTGTAATGTACATTTACAGCGAGCATGTTACGATACGCCCGTATTTTAAAATCCGTGTTGAATTTGAATTTAAATCTCCATGCTCGCTTGATTTCCCGTACTGACTGCGCGAATGCTCGCTTGTAAGGATTAATTACGCCCCGTAACGCCGGTCAGTTCCTACCTTTAGTTATTGTTATACAGGGTGGCAATATAATTAATGAAGTAACCCTTCCAAAAGCAAAATTCCAAGGTCACGATTTTTGTAGAAAACTTGAACCTAACCTTAAAAACCTGTGAATATGATTTGTGAATGCTCAGAAAAATTGTATATGAGTTGCCTAAATATTTGTTATAGTAAGACCCCATGAAAGATACATAAGGTTTTTACTTTCGCTTCGCTCGTGTTACCTAACTATGATGAATAAAAACATTTACATATTGATATGTAAATGTATTTTTTTTTTGTTAGCAAGATTTTATTTTGAACATGGAAGCATTTAAATGCAACCGAATAAAAGTTACTACTGTTTTACTATGTTACTTATTAAATAAAAATATTTTAATTAGCCATTTATACTTTTCTTTAAAAAAAAATACATTTAACCGTTTAAACAGTTTCGTGTCAAATCGTAGTTTGCAAAAAAGCTTATTTACGATCATTCGAGTAAAATCTTTAGTATCCTCGTTTTTTCTATGAGACCCCCACAATAGCGTCTTTCGAGCGTCGATGTCGTGGCAGCATTCAATCAGTGTTGACGCGACGCGCGCGCAGCGGCATTAACTTAACGCTGATTGGACACTGCCACGACGACGACGCTCGAAAGACGCTGGTTGGATGTTAGGTCTCGTAAGATGCGCAAAGCGATCCCCACTCTTTGCGAGAACTCAACATCGGGGCACGGGATTGTGCAAACCTTAAAAATTATTAATAAAAAACTAAAAACCGACTTCAAAATGAAACTAAAAAGCGAAAAATAATATTGACTAAAACATACCTAATCAGTTCTTTTTGGAGTCGGTGCCAGCCATCGAGAGTTAAAATGTGTTCATTCGCACCGACTCCAAAAAGAACTGATTAGGTATGTTTTAGTCAATATTATTTTTCGCTTTTTAATTTCATTTTGAAGTCGATTTTTAGTTTTTTTATTAAACTTTTTTTATTTTACAATTTTTAGTGTTAAGTCCTCTATTTTTTCCCTCCTAACTTCGCCAAAAATTACTTTACAGCCAAGTAACCTTAACTAATATTGGTCCTCTATGGACCCCCCATCCAATGGTATGATAAAAATAAGGTGTTATATAGGGTCAATTTTTCGACGAAAATTTTTAAGTCTTAAGAAAAGGGTTTACCTACACTCCAACCAGAACGGCGGCTATTTTGGTGTCGTAACCATAGGATAAGGTCTCGCGTTAAATAACAGGTTAAATTAAGAAAGGAACTTTAAAATTTTTTTTTTGTTACTGGGTGTGCGGGTACGCCCCCAGTAAATATAAATTGGCGGTCTGGTACCTCATAAGCTCTACGTCTGCTCAACACACTGCGAAATACGTTCTGTCGACAAATTGCAGTATTATCTTCTAACTCCTATCCGTTAAGGAGTTCTGGGGCTTCCATCATCAGGTCAGCAACATGACATGATGATTACCAGACCCAAAAATCAGCATCGAGTCAGAAAATATATGCAAAACATTATGGGTGCCTATAAAAATTGAGGGTTGCCCTCGATTTCCCAGGGATCCCATCATCAGAACCTGACTTGGTGGAAATGGGACCACCTCGAGAGTATACCCTTTCAAACTAAAAAATAAATTTTGAAATCGGTCCATAATTGACGGCGTAATCGCGTAACATACATACATACAAAAAAAAAATTGAGAACCTCCTCCTTTTTTTTGAAGTCGGTTAAAAATTACCATCTCCTTGTGTCAAATGTTTAACTTAACGATCGAACGATGATGTTCAATGCGATAAAAAGTGTTGAGTGATCTATTAAAAATACGCGTCCATCAACTTATTCCTTTTTCTTTAAGTCGGTTAAAACGCAAGCGGCCTTATTACAAAAAAGATAGACTTGGTTTAAACCATGTCTAAAGATTAGCCAACCAATTCTAAATATGGGTCATTAGTACCGAGATACGTCTGATGTGTCAACATTTAAATTGGTTGGTTATTTTTTAGACTTGGTTTAAACGCTATCTTCTTTGTAATAAGGCCAAGGAGGTTTGTAACAAAAAATATCTTAAGATATGTATTTATATGTATTTAATATACAAAAGAACACATCAACATTGGAATATGTTTTATATAACTAGTTACAAAAGCTATGACATCGATCCGCTCCTAAACACTATCATGGTAGCTTGTTTTAAACTTTCATGGTCACTAACATTAGAATAGTTTGTTACGAGATTGCTACCATGTACCTTATTTTTGAGTTCCCGATATTTCGGCACTGTTGCAAGCGCCATGATCACGGAGAGTAACAGTTCCGAAATATCGGGAACTCAAAAAATGAAACTAAAAAGCGAAAAATAATATTGACTAAAACCTACCTAATCAGTTCTTTTTGGAGTCGGTGCGAATGAATACATTTTAACTCTCGATGGCTGGCACCGACTCCAAAAAGAACTGATTAGGTAGGTTTTAGTCAATATTATTTTTCACTTTTTAGTTTCATTTTGAAGTCGGGTTTTTAGTTTTTTATTAAACTTATTTTATTTTACAATTTTAAGTGTTAGGTCCTCTATTTTTTCCCTCCTAACTCCGCCGAAAATGACTTTACAGCAAAAGTAGCCTTAACTAATGTTGGTCCTCTATGGACCCCCCATCCAATGGTATGATAAAAAAAAGGTGTTATATTGGGTAAATTTTTCGACGAAAATTTGTAAGTCTTAAGGAAAGGGTTTTCCTACACTCCAACTAGAACGGCAGCTATTTTGGTGTCGTAACCATAGGATAAGGTCTTGCGTTAAATACAAAGTCAATATAAGAAAGGAACTTTTAAATTTTTTTTCGTTACTGGGTGTTCGGGTAGGCCCCCAGTAAATAAAAATTGGCGGTCTGGTACCTCATAAGCTCCACGTCTGCTCAACACACTGCGAAATACGTTCTATCGACAAATTGCAGTATTACCTTCTAACTCCTATCCGTTAAGGAGTTCTGTGGCTTCCATCATCAGGTCAGCAACATGATATGATGATCACCAGACCCAAAAATCAGCATTGAGTCAGAAAATATATGCAAAACATTATGGATGCCTATAAAAATTGAGGGTTGCCCTCGATTTCCCAGGAATCCTATCATCAGAATCTGACTTGGTGTAAATGGGACCACCTCGGGAGTTTACCCTTTCAAACTAAAAAATAAATTTTAAATCGGTTCATAATTGACGGAGTAATCGCGTAACAAACATACAAAAAAAAAAACAACATTTAGACGAATTGAGAACCTCCTCCTTTTTTTGAAGTCGGTCGGAAAAATAAGGTTCATGGTAGCAATCTCGTAACAAACTATTCTAATACTACTATCATGGTATACATTCCAGCGTCATCACCACAATTTAGTTCAAAAACCAATCAATAGAGAGCATTTCTAGGTGTTTTTGTTACGCTTGTTAAGTTACCCGATCCAATACTACAACCTTTTCTATAAGACTGAGATGAAATGCAAGAAAAGCACTCTTGCTAAGTACAGGAGGCCTAGCACGAAACCGTGTCGTTCGTTCGGTCGTATCAAAGTTTTGACGACCGTCTCGTGCAGTGGTTGCGGGTTCGAATCAAAGGCAAATGTTAGTGTGATGAGCACGAGCATTTGCACCTAAGTCATGGATGTTTATAAACGTATTTAAGTATGTTTATCCGTTATCTAGTCGCCATAGCACAAGCTTTGCTTAGTTTGGGGCTAGATAATTGGTGTGATTGTGGAAACAATTTTATTTATTTAAAGGTTTGACAATTTATGAACAATTGAAAACGGTCGGGTTTTTTACTCGGCTAATTAAAGTTGATCCTTTGATTATAAACATGTCTAGATAGAGTGTGGTGCTGCAATTGTCACCAAAAGAACAGGCCAGATTTGAGTGCGTAACAACTATGGTTACGGTAACAATTGTGGGTTGCTATGGTAACAAGCGCGCCACTGAGCGGGCGAAACAAACTTTGGCGCCAACAGTTGGCTTATATATTTTTTGACGTTTATGACGCTCGAACAGGGAATCTAGACATGTATATAATCAAAGAGTTGGCCATATTTCGTCAGAGTATTGACACAAGAGACAGTTATTTTAATTTGTTAGGTCTATACGACCGATGAACGATACACTTTCGTGCTAGGCCTCCTGGAGCTGTTATGGGGTTTTATAGGCAAAATTATCTTTTCGCAGTTCCTTTATTTATACTTTAGACAGATAATCATAAAGATCGTACAAAAGGTGGACTTAATGCCTTTTGCCCATAGAGAAAGTTGTTGTATCTGAATAGTGAAATCGTCCCTAATTTATACAGGGTGTCCCTCGGAAGTATGGTATCAAATCGAATAAGCGCATAGTGGGGGTAATTCCCGAACTTTTTGGCTATATAAATGCAGGTTTAATATATGATGGATAATAAGTTTGAAAAAAAAAATATGACACGTTTGCTAGTTGATCAAATTAGCTTTAAATGGCAAACCTTCCTACAACATTCAAAACAAAAAAAATTAACAGTTATCTTTGATAGTTTGTTTGTTTGAGCTTTGTTTAAGCTCTGTGCGATGTTACGAAGAAAATCAACCTCATTTTTTTCCTGACAAAAATGGAATCCCATTTATTGAGTCAAAAAGTTCTAAAATCACCCTATACGCCTGTTCGATTTGATCCATACTTCCTAGGACATCCTGTATAATAGTACCTTTATTATAAATGCCAAAAATGTTTTGCGTCATACACCACGAATGAAACAGCCATGATTGTGTAAAAAAATAGTAGCAGTTTACAAACATTATTATACATTGAATTGAAATCATAATTCAAGCTGCGTCTCCTGCTGCCAAAGTTTAACAAAACTAAGGGCCTATATTTAACAATGTACGAATAAATTCTGAATAAGCTATATTTAATTTTAAACTCAATGAAACGGGAATTAACGCGATCATAATTTAGGTACAAAATGTCTGTCTGTCAAAATGTTTTGTCTACAAAAGAGGTAACATTTTGTATCTAGATTATGATCGCGTTAATTACCGTTTCATTGAGTTTAAATTATGCAACGCGAAAGTTTAAAAGTAATTAAATTTTTCTTATCTGAAGGATAAACACGATTTTGACGAAAAAAAAAAACTAACACTCGAATCTAGGCAAACACCAACGCCAATTGCACTTAGTAATCAGCAACTATTTTTTAAAATCCACTTAGTATAATGTAAATTAATTGAACCCAAATGTTTGGAGAATAATGCTTATTTATCATCATAATTTTGTTAAATTTTCTATGCAGGAGACTCGGCTTAAAGTGACATATGTTGTATTGTGGAGCATAGCGTACAGAAATTCAATTTCATTTATATTCTGGGAGTTAAGCACTTTAATTATTACAATCAAAATATGGATATCAATTCGTTTGGTCATAAAAACCTCTAAAAATCTAGAAACGTTAACATAAATGAGAAAAAAAGGAACATTTCAACCCTTATGAGGCTCGGTCTATACTATAAAGGTAATATACCTACGGAAGGTATATTAACTTTATGGTCTATACGCGGCCGAAATCCGTAAGCTTAATCCGTTCAAAAAACGACCTTATTGCTTAAGTGATGGATTGTATCCGCGTAAACCCGGTCCGGTTTCCGGTTGGGTATAGACCGAGCCTTAGGCTGTAGATTATTGGAAAACATATTTTGAACCTTATGCACTTATTATAAGGTCGCAAACCACTGACGTGTATAAATACCTGGATACGTATTTTTGAAGCATTCGAAATGAATCTTGAATTCGAACACGAATACGATTCGTGTGCGAACTCTAATTCTATCGCTCCCGATTTTACGCATTTTTGAATCACTCGAATTAAGTGTTGCTATTTTTGTAACATTCTTGTAACTATTTTCGTTTCACGCAAAAAATATTAGAAAACGTAATGCAAAAACTTATTGATTTTAAAAACCGGCATGGAATCGCGTAGAACGGAACGAAAAAAAGTTTTTAATCTGTGAACCTTATGTTTACTTGTCAATGTCATACTTCCGAACTTTCTACTACTAGAATCGAAATACGAGTGGGTTGGACCACTTGCTGCAGAAATTTATTCCGTCAATCATTCGCATGCCAATCTCGCCATTTCGTATTCGAATTGGAATTCGCATGGTTCAAAAATACGTCTCCAGCACTGGCCTTCCCATGAAAATAACAGTTAATGTTGAGTGTCCAAATAAACGCCACAATTGAGAGTACAAGAACTTATACTGATATACACTGGCTGCCTATCTTGCCGCC
Organism: Anania fuscalis; assembly: GCA_950371115.1. Lineage (NCBI taxonomy): Eukaryota > Metazoa > Arthropoda > Insecta > Lepidoptera > Crambidae > Anania > Anania fuscalis. The sequence goes on along the minus strand of OX493353.1, from coordinate 8,217,458 downwards.
ATTCAAATTCAAATTGTTTATTGGTATATAGGCCCTCTTCCGGGCACTCATACACGTCCCAAAATATAACTTAGCCCTACCACCGCTATTAAAAAGGGCTAGGGCCTCCGCTGCGTTTAGCAAATGTTTGCGCTAGACCTGTGAACTAGTGTTGCCACTCGATAACCCATTATCGATAGTATCGAAAAAGAGTCAAACTATCGAGATGCCTATCGATATTATTGTACAATTCTATATTATCGATGGCTAACAGCAATAGTATTAATAAAACAACACTATCGATAGTATTGCTCTTTAATAGTATTAAAATCGATTCTAGTTTATATAACAACAATAGTACAGTACTAAAATAGTTTTCCAATCGATAGTCCAAAACTTTTGATACTATTGATAATTAGATTACAATTATTACAAACTATTGATAGTTGGCAACACTCTGTTTCTGTAAAACTAAGAACACCGCTACATAGCTCGAGCAGACCATCGTCGCCATTTCATCAAGGCGCGTTTCTCGCGGCGGCCCAAAAACACATTAACCAAAATTTTTAAATAAAAACATAAGATATTTAAAAATTACAACTGTTTAATTAACTGTTTTAATATTTAATTGCGAGCATACATACTTTTGAAGTTAAAATCTAACCTTATTTTGATCTGTTGCATATAATTCCATTTCCATTCACATAAATTGTATATGTTTATTGCAGTTTTGACCAAGATTAAAAAAACCCAAACCCCTTTGACAAGGATGAAATAAACATACTTTATGTGAAAATATTATATCAAATATTTAGAGTTCTTTTTAACAAAAGGTTACCTGATCTTTGCTATGTCAAAATGAATTTCTAAATAGACTATTATTTAAAGGAAATTTACAAAAACCGCATATTTTGCCACCAACTAAAAATACAACCGATATAATCAAAAATACATCTAAATATTAAATATTATATAACAGTAGTATATATTTTTTTTGCAAAATACATATAATAATTATAGACATTTCTCGCAAAAGCTGAGTGAATATCAAATGACTACAATCTATGAATTTTTTCATATTATTAAGTATTTTCTCGAATAGTTTTTTCAACAAAAATCGGACCATAATTAAAAATATATATAATAATTCAAAATACCAGCCGTAATAGTGAAGATTGTAATCATTTGCATAGATCTTACAATAATATTATTAATAATGTGCGTTATTATAATCATAAAAAGTCTTTTCAACGTTAATTCTAACCGTCCCCATAGAAACTCAGATTCAAAATGTCCGATAACTATAAATATACAATTAACACATAGACCAATCACATTCCTCATTTTAATCTGTTCAAACTGCCTCAAATTTCTATTTAACATAATTATTGTAGATTTGTGGAATGATGATTTATTTGTTTAATTATTTTAAAATGAAAGTGAAAAAAAATTACCACTAAAAAGAATAATTTAAATTTCGTTCAATTTTATTTATTTATTTCAAAAAAATCTTTTTTCTTTCAATAAGCCCAATCACTTTAGTTACTTTCAATTTTTTTAATTTCACATCACGCTTTTTAACCAGAATATAATACTAATTTACGTTCAGATTCGTTATGTGACAACAGTGACGTATACTGACGTCGTTTTAAATCAAAGAATGAATGATGAAACCGATTAACGTTCAGTTCTGTTATTTCACCTCTGCGACGTACATAGACGTCGTTATGGACGTAAGAATAAACCAATTAACGTCAATTTATGTGGTTGGATGTACAGATTAACGACTTGCCTCCGTGTCGGGCGCCGTGTAAAGCCGTAGTGTCAGACGCCGAAGCAGATGAGCGCGATACGTAATATTACCCGATCTACGTTTAGGTTCGTCATTTGACAACAGTGACGTTTTTGAACTAAGAATGCACCGATTAACGTTCAGTCCTGTTATTTCACCTCTGCGACGTATATAGACGTCGTTTTTAACATATCAATTCATCGTTTCACGTCCACGTTCAATGTACTTTAACGGGTGACGGTAACGTCTTGCCTTGTCAGGCGACGTGTAAAGCCGTAGTGTCAGACGCCGAAGCAGAAAAGCGCGATAGCCCGCAGCGCGTGCGGGCGCGCGCATCACTGCGCTTCCTCATCCCCACCACCCCCCACGCCCTCTACAGCCTCCACCGGCTCTTCTTCACGAGATACCCTGGAGAAGAGGAGATAAATAATATAAGGTGTAAAATAGTTAGATATTTTATGGTAAATTTACACCTGATACTGGACAACATCACATACTACATTGCTCTGATCCTAGGGTAAGTAGCTACAGCACTTGTGCCATAAAAATTATGCCTCAAGTACAACAGCGAAGGTACAACTACACCAGATTCGAGACTATACAAAACAAAACATTTTTTACATTGCCCCGGTTGGGAATCGAACCCGAGACTACAGAGATGGCGACGCATAGAGAAGACTTAGAATCACAAGAGAAGTTTAAAATCGTAATTTCTATGATACATTTAGCCGAGAGGCGAGCATGACGGACTTGGAGTCGATATCATCATCTCAGCCTATTGCAGTCCACTGCTGGATGAAAGACACCAAAGAGCACGATATCCCGCTTTTTTCATCTTGCTACTTGCACTGCCAGCCATCTAAGCCTAGGGGACGTCCTACACTACGTTTGCCAATGCATGGTCAATCGAGAAACCATTTACTCAAACTTTGATCGGTTCTGTGACAGATATGGCCGGCTTCTTGCCACGTTTATGGACTATGTCCGTTATGACTACTGCTGAACATAGGCCTCCCCCAGTGTCTTCCAGATTTCCCGGTTTGAAGCGGCCTGCACCCGGCAGTTTCTTGCAACCTGTCTGTCCACTCAACTTATACTAAGCCGAAATTTGAAGGAGTTTCAAACAAGATTTCAAACCAACCTGTTATCAAGCTCTATGGCGGGGTCAGCGGTCGCTTCAGCAAGGTTCGTGACAGATTTGCTTTTGAAGCATTGGAAGTCTACATGGCGACTTTTCGCCTCCTCCTTCTCCCAAGACATGTGTATGAAGGGTCGCTGGACATAGTTGTATATGACCTCCGCTCGCCCTCCCGGCCTTTTGCGAACCTTCTCCTTATATGTGGGATACCCTTCCACACCTAGACGGATTTTCTTTAGGCCGCGTTCCTTCATCACTTGTTTGGCGACGTCCCTGTTAAAATAAGCCGGTTTAATTAAATCTATACTATTTACTAAAACTGGCCAAGTGCGAGTCGGACTCGCGCAGTAAGGGTTCCGTACCATAATCTATAAGAACGGCAAAAAAAAACACGTCTGTTGTATGGGAACCCTCTTAAATATTTATTTTATTCTGCTTTTTAGTATTTGTTGTTATAGCGGCAACAGAAATCATCATCAATCATCATTTCATCATCTGTGAAAATTGCAACTGTCTAACACGGTTCATGACAGACAGACGGACAGCGGAGCTTTAGAAATAGGGTCCCATTTTATCCTTTTGGGTACGGAACCCTAAAAATAGGGGCGTAGTATCAAAACTACAAAAGGAAATTCAGGCTTTTGCAAATTTCCTGGGAGACTTTTATATGGGTCCCTATTTCTGACAAAATACAACAACATCATCATCATCATGACACTGACACCCCAGATATGACTGAAGAACAGTGTCATAACTAGCGTCTATTGCGCCAGATTCTGTAACTGCTGTAACTGTGTCATACAAGACCAAAAATGTGGTCAGGTCTAGTCATTACTGAGCCCTGAGCATCACTGGCACCGTCCCAGTTAAACCTCACAAACCGGCGAGATCGCTGCTTCTATACAGACAGACGTGAGACGACTCACCGACAAGCTGGAGAGATGACATACGCTGCTAATGGCAATAGCTAGGAAGGAACAGTCAGGGAACGGTGTCAGTAGTCAAGAAAATGGAACAGTGAAATGCCCTGCTACGTGCAACAGCTAGAAAAGAGCAGCCACGCATCGCCTTTAGCTTCTGCAAGCCGACACCAACTCACCGATTCTCGATGTACTTGAAGAACCTGTAAGCGGCGTGGACAATGTGACTCCACCGTGAACCAGAAACGTGGTTAGATCGCTTTTACACGGATAGATGACTCACATGCGATGACATTGTTGATGAGAAAGAATACCCGAGAATGGTTTTAGTAGTCGGCTGCGAGAGAGGCATTTAAGCAGTCCTAACATAAGCTGATCAGAAGACTCACCGACATGCTGGAGAGAAGAAATACACTGCTGCTGGCAGCGGCTACAAAAGAACAGCCACGCATCAGCCTCAGCGGCTACCAGCTAACAACTCACCGGTTCTCAATGTACTTGAAGAACCTGTAGAGCGGCGTGGACAGCACGGTCTGGCTGTACTCGTCGCCCATCTGCGGCGGGTACTCCTCGTCCCACTCCACCGAGTCGTCGTCCAGCAACACCACCACGTGGCACTCGCGGTCGCCGCGCTCCGCGGATTCAACCATGAGGGGGAGGATCAAACGTTCGAGGAACGACTCGAACTGGCGGCGGGCGCCCTCGTTCGATAGTTCGTGGAGGAGGCCGCGGAGATTCTAGAACAATAGGCTAGTTTCAGGGGCGTGCGGTGCATATGTCGTAGCCCGATCTTAGAATTAATCACTTCATGATTTGGCCAACCATTTCATAAAATGGTCGTTTGTCATGATGCGGCACAGTAACCGCTGGCCACATCATGATGTTGATAGGTCAGATCAATGAATCAATCAGCGTTTGATGATATGCCCGACTAATTCATGAAATGGCCAAACGTTGGTGGTCATATCGTAAAACAGTTATATAATCCACCGGTAGAGGCGCTGATGTCGCTTTGTTATTGTGGTACAACATGGCGGCAACAATTATTATTCTGTTCTTGTGAATTGTGAAAGTGAATAATAAGTGTAAATAGAAGATTAAATTGCAGTGAATTATCGTTGAGACGTCAAGCTAGGTGATTTTTATGAAAGTCACTCGAAAAAAAGGCGCAACGTCAAAAAATCGTAAAGTGGGAGGTTAGTTAGGTTATTTAATTCTTTTTATTTATTAGGATTCTTTCAAAATTACAAATATTGATAATGTTTTATTTCAAATCTATTGCCCAAAATTATTATTGAACAAATTCCAGGAACGTAAACGTATTTATACCCATTTTAATGATATGGCCAAACATTGATTGAAATATTATCAAACGTTGACGTTTATACGATATGGCCAGTTTTGTTTGGCTGTTTTATGAAATACGTCCATTTTATGAAATGGCCGGCCACAACATGAATTGTTTAAGATCGGGCCACGACACATATAAGCAATCGGGCAGTGCCTACCTGGTAAATTAAATGTGGTAGGCAGTAGGTACTTCATTGTGACAGGTGTGTCATTGATGAAAACCACAAATTTTTTAATAAAACACTTGGTAAGTAAAACCAATAAAACCAATAAAAAACCAATAAAACCAATTTATTTCTGTAAATAGGCTTAAACTAAGCGCTTTTACACGTCCCAATATTTTTTTCCCTACCACTACTTCGGGACAATTTTGGGCTAGCGCCGAGAAGAAGTAGCGCAAGAAACTCGGTCAATATTGTCAGCCTCTTTTTAAATAGTATATAGTTTACATTACAAGATAAATGTACCTGTGTAAGTATCTACAGCCTACCTCGAAATAATACCAATGCCACTGGCTAGTTGACACCACCAATCAATTACAATCTATCTCATTATCATCATCATCATACCAGCCAGAAGATGCTCACTGCTGAACATAGGCCTCCCTTATTGACATCCAGATTTTCTGGTTGAAAGCGGCCTGCATCCAGCAACTTGCTACAACCTTTACCAGGTCGTTTGTCTACCTTGTGGACGTCCTACGCTGGGCTTGCCGGTACGTGGCCTCCATTATCTTTGCTTGGCATAATAAAAAGCAACGCAATGTATTCATTCATTCATCTCAGCCTATTGCAGTCTACTGCTGGACGTAGGCCTCCCCCAAAGAGCAAGATCTCCCGCTTTTTTTCATCCATCCACTGCCAGCCACCCTCCTAAGGTCGTCGGTCAATCGAGCTGGGGGGCGTCCTACACTACGTTTGCCTAGGCGTGGTCTCCACTCGAAAACCCGTTTACTACAACTTTCATCGGTTCTGCGACAGATGTGGCCAACCCACTGCCACTTAAGCTACATTTTTGGACTATGTCCGTATGTAACGCCATGTATGATGCAGTTTAATTGTTTTTGTGTGTGTTGTTAGTGCTTTAAGGTACCTTGGAATCAGAAAATGTGATGTTTTCCAATATTTATTGACTATTTACTTACTATTGCCCAAGACTTCACTTGCGTGGTCTCTTTAGATTATTCAATTTAACCGGGATAAAAAGTATCCCAGGTATATGTTGATCTGGCTGGAAGATCTTATTCTGTATGTGTGCAAAATTTCATCTTAATCCGTACAGCCGTTTACGCGTGCTTGAGTCACAAACATCCACACATCCTTACAAAGTTTCTCATTTAAAATATTAAACTTGCTGTGTGTGTCTAGGCCAACGTAGTGTAGGAAGCCCCCCAGCCCGATGGTCTGACGACCTTAGGAAGATGGCTGGCAGTGGATGGATGAAAAAAGCGGAAGATCGTGCTCTTTGGGCTATTTAGGGGAGGCTTACGTCCAGCAGTGGACTTCCATATGCTGAATAGATAATAATAATATAATAATAAATTTATTTATTTTCTCTTCACAAAAATAGGACATAAAATGACAATCATAAGGAATTACAATTTGTGCTACAAAGTATCCTGTCATTTGTGAGAGACTGGTGCCTGAAATAGGTTTCGGAGAAACCTGTAAATAAATGGATAGAATCAATGTTTTATAATTATACCACCTACCTGACAGCGCACAGTATTCGCATCGAAAGGCACCAGAAGGTAGTCGCAGGCCTCTCTCAGCTCCTGTACGGATACAGTGGGGGGGCAGCGGATAGTACCCCCCCGGTAGTACTCCAGTATCGCGCGGAATACTGTCGCGGATATACCCTCAGCCACTTCGTACTCGCCGCGCTCATTCGGGTGTGTGAAGTCCAGACCTGGAGACAAGGAAGCAATTAAATAAATATTTGACAGTATCACATAAGTACTTCTTCTTCTTTGCGTGTCGACTCAGGCTTTTATATCGGGTGTAAAAAAAGGCTTAACCAAGCCGAATACCACATATTCTACGTATTATTACGATCATTTTTTTCTTTTACACTATACCTGGGAGATGACGGGTTACCGAGTTATTGACAGGCAAAGTTACAATTTTTTTTCAAAGATTTTTACAAAATTGACTTCTGTTTGATAATACTAAACTTTTTTACAAAGAAACATGATAAAATTTTTTAGTGCTTCTTTCATAAAAGGCTTTTAAAAGGCACAGCCGGCAATGAATTGTGCGCAGTGCTCTTGCGCTACCCGCTCGCCGACCGCTTACACACACAGGCATAGTCTGTGGCGTGCGCGCTATACATTGCGGGTTAGAAATGAGTTTATTTTTTTGATACCCAAAAATAAAAGTCATTTCCCAGCAATTATTTTAATTGCATTCTACTTGGTTTTATGTATAGAATTCGTGGTTTAAGGCTTCGTTAAGCCTTTTTTTACACCCTGTATATGTGAGGACCAAAACTCAGCCACTGATATAGCACTATCGGTGGCCTTGTAAAGATCCTCGCGAGTGCAGGTGTAGGGACACGCAGGGCATGACAGGAGATTAGTCATTGTCTGGGGGGGGGGGGGAATACCGCATTCCCCCCCAGACAATCAAATAAAATCTGATTCTATGGTAAGTAGTCAAAGCACTTGTGTTACATTACAGTACACGGCATCGATTTTGAGCACTGGGGCAAAGAGTGGGGATCGCTTTGCGCATCTTACGAGACGATCATCGTATCAGAGGCGTGCGCGCGGAGCTAACAACCAATCCCGGCCGGCGGTGCAGGCGCGGCGCGCGACTAGCCAATCACGTAATCGTAATGGTCTTCTGCGCAACTTTCGCCCAGCGCCCAACTCCCGTGGCGCTAGTTGTACAGAAATCGGAAACAACGACGGTACCACAACACCCAGACTCAAGACAATATAGAAAAGTTACTAACTAACCCGACCCGGAATCGAACAAGGAATTTCAGAGATGGCGACGCCTAACCAGGCATTCTCGCCTCTCGGCTACAGAGGTCATCAGCTATAATACAGAATCTTTATTTTCTACACAAGTAGACTAAAAATTATTATTATTATTTCATTTTATATTCTCTACAGCCTGTCGATTCTGTAAACAAAACCGCGCTCACTTCGTCGCTGCACTCGCTCATCAACGATAAATAATATGAACCTTCTTACTTGTTAGTAAGATAGAGGCTATGTTCGTATGTATGGCTAAGTCGAGTTTTAGAGCGAGTCCGTTGCGTTTTTCTTAGAGAATCGACCGGCAGGACAGGCTAAGCTTAGTGTGAAGACCAGCCCCCCTAGCATGACCAACAAAATACGATATGATGATAGTTCAATCGTTTCAATCGTTTATTTGCTAAAACACAGTAAAGACAAGTTGACAAAAAAAATATACAGTGTGTGTGTTTAGTCTGCGTGCAAAAATTCATAATAATGTTACAGTGATCTAAATTAACGAAATAAAATTATAATTAATACAAAAGAATGTCATTAATGTAGATTTAAATAAAATGAAATTAAATTATAATGAAATAAATTAATATAATGTCGCTAATTGTAATTATATTATACTAATACTAGTGTCGCCAGTCATAATATTCCCTTAAACTATAAAAACATTTGTCCAAGAGCCATTCCGTTAATTGTTTTTTAAATGTTGTCCCTTTAAGATTTTTAATTTCTTCAGGGAGCAAGTTATATATTACAATGCTCATGTTAAAGGCATTTCTTTGATAGATGTCTTTGCGACAGGGAGGTTGATATTGCGATTTATCGACACCCAACTGTCAAATCATATTATCATAATAATCGTATTTTGTTGGTGATGCTAGGTGGGGTGCAATTATTTCTTTAATAAAGATAGACATATATTTATATCTCAATAGTTATAATTTACAATGTAGTTCAGCACCATTAGCTCTGTTATTGTAAAGTACTTTTCCATTATTCAAAAGTAAAGATACTACCCTACCGTTGAAATACAATCACAAATTGGAATAACACATAAACAATCTATGACTCATTGAAACGTAAACAACTTTCTCTAGTAAACCACTAATTTGTGCATGACTCAAGCTCACAGCTAGTCAGGCTTTCCCCGAAATTGAATGTGTCATAGTTAAACGATATTATTTTGACAAAGGTATTCACAAAATATCATTTTATATGCCCTCAAATTTTTTGTCCTTGGCATAACCTAGGACAATATTTTTTTTTAAGTTTTGTTGCAGCCGTTTGTTAGATTAGAGCTTGCAAAACAATCTGCATATTCATATTATCACTTCATAATGTAACAGCAGTATTATATTAGCATTATAGATCAACAATAGCTACATTCATCATCATCATTTCAGCCGGCGGACGTCCAATGCTGAACATAGGCCTCCCCCAGTGACCTCCAGATCGGCTGGTAGAAAGCGGCCTGCATCCAGCGTCATCCTGCAACCTTTACCAGGTCGTCTGCCCACCTTGTGGGTGAACGTCCCACGCTGCGCTTGCCGGTACGTGGCCTCCATTCCAGAACCTTTTATAGTTACATTACATCTTCCAAAAGGCATTCATGAAGTTAAAACATTTAACCAAATTGAAGTTATATCAACATTACATGTCACCACTATATTACATTCTACAGACATACAATATTATATTCTAATTAAATTGTTATAAGTATGTCACCTGCTATAATGATTCGTAAACAACGAAAACTAGTGTTTTCTTTTTTGTTTATAAAAGTAACTTAATTAAATGTAGTTTGTTATGTAGAATTGTAAGTTTAAAGCATTATTGCTTTGTCTCTTTATATTATAATAATATCTCTTCTTTTCAACATTATCATCATCACTTAGTAAGCAAATAAAGACTTAGTTAGAATTAAATTATTACAGGTTAAACATAATAATTTAAAAACTAAATGTTACATTAATAGCTGTTTCTTTCCATATCAAAGATAAATTATATTATTTTTTTAAGGGTTATTATACATATTATATTGTATTATATGGCGTATTATATTATACGCCAATGTCGGGTTCAGAGAGGCAGAACAACAGAAACTCTAAATGTATAATGAAAAGTGAATAGACTAAAAATTAAAAACAAAATGTAGCCTTTTCTTAATAACCAACACACATCACCAGCCTATATCAGTCCACTGCTGGACACAGGACTCTCCAATAGGAGGATTTTGCCATATATATATCCTCCGACCGGTTTCGGCCACGGCGACTGCTTCAACTCCGTTGTTGAAAATCGGAGTCCATGTTCGGAAGCAGTCAGGTGCGCAGGAGATATTTAAGTGCATAAGTGTACGCGCAAACACAGATGCACTCTCTCGTCCTAACCCTTCTTGGTCCAGTGGAACGGAGAACCGCTACGACTGGAGAAGAGATGGATGCAGTGTCTGGCCGACGATTGCTCTTGACCTCTATCGTCGCCCTTGGCCTTCCACAATGCCTTGCTGTCTCGCCGCGTCCACCAAGGTCCGTTGCTAATCAGCGTGGGTTGCCTTCTGCGCCAAGACAGACTTCGTGCTACTCATGCGGGAGGCATCCGCATCAGACCGCTCTGCCGAAACACAAAAGGTCCCCCTCGACCAGGTTTAGCCCGCGCGTTGACGCGGTTTACCGGGATGTGGCCGCTGCGAGCACTACAGCTACTTGGAGCCACTGGCGAGAGTTGCTGGCCGCCTGTACCTGTCGATGCACCACCCAATAGGGTCGGCTTGTACACCTAAACGGAAACATACGCCCCGCTACATCCCAATAATTTTAAATAATAATTTGTCATTTTGCCATAATAACCAACACCAATAAGTATTTTTTTTAAACATAACTAAAAATAAAGTTTTTCATTTTTTTTTTTTTTTTTTTTTTTTTTTTTTTAAATTGAACTACATCACATACATTGCTCTGATCCTAAGGTAAGCAGCTAAAGCACTTGTGTTATAGAAATCAGAAACAATGACGGTACCACAACACCCAGACCCGAGTCAATATAGTTCGTTCGTTCGTAAAAGTTTGTTTTCTACATTGACCCGACCGGGGATCGAACCCGGAACCTCAGAGATGGCGGCGCCATTTAAAGTCCGGCGTGCTCGCCTCTCGGCTACGGAGGTCGTCAAAGTCATTGCTCCCTAACCATTGGTTTAATACAAGAACATCATGAGACAAAGAAAAATTATAAATGACATATTCACATACTTCTCAGTCCAGTAAAATGACACACAATATCATTTGTAATGTGGCCTCATGCAAGTGGAATGTCTTAGTTACAATAAGAAAACAAAAACTTATTGCTATTTTTATTTAGCTTTTATCACAAATGCATACATTAAGGCAGTAACTAACGTAAAGATTTGTATTTTTCCAGACAATATCACACAAATAAAGTAAATGAAGTGTTTTAGAAGAATGCAAACATACATTAAATTAAATAAACAAAAGATGACATTACAACACATAAGATTAGTCAGATAAGGAAATTCCAAGTCATTAGTAGGCCAATAAGGAATCAGATTATTGATATGAAAGTAATGCACACATAATACCATAAACATAAATACAATAAATGCAAACCCAATTAACATGAAAGAATCATGATGAAAATTGGGGATTTGCAAGTAGTATGTCTAAGATATGGTTCCTAACTTCAAGATCATGAAATTTGTGTTTTATTTCGGAGGATGTAGGTCGTTAGATGGGAGTGCCAATTATTAAACAGAGAAACTCACCAGAACTGAACATTCTGCCAAGCATGGTGTTGGGATGCGCCGTAAACTGCGCAGGGTCCACCACAAACCTAGTATTGTCCACTACCAGGGTAATCCTGTCATCGCACAGCTGGTTCTGAGATTTCTGCCCGTTTCTAGTCGGTTCCTGAGCTGATGATGTGGATGGAGTAGGCGCGCTAGGTATCTGGTTCTTTGGAGGCATATTTGGCAGTCTACCACGGATGTTAGGACCGTTCCGCTTGGACAAACGCTTGCGACGATCTTCGTCTCGTATATACTCTTCAGTATCACTGCTACTGTCGGGGTAGAAGAATCTGCGTTGCTCAGTCATGGCCTCTTGGCCAGTGGTTTGCGAGTCGGACATAGGCGCTCGCTCGACTCGAGCCCTCACATCACGCTCGACGCTACGTTGCCGCAACGGCTTCGACGATCCAATAGCTTTCGTTGTGGAAATCAGTGGAAAATGGATGGAAATTTTTGTTGTTTGCGAAATACCACTCCACCCACAGATTAAAATAGACCAACATATATTAATCTGCGAGATAGACGTCAACCATAGTCCCGTCACCAAGCCACAGATTAGTCAGAGTATGTCTAAAGACACCAAGCCGTCAAACAGGCCCACTAACCCACTATCGATAGGCCTATTGATTGTTTATCGATAGGCAGGCAGTTGTTGTGTGTGTGGGCCCACTTGCTTGCTGTGTGGCATTTATGAAAAAGTTTATTTTTGGCACATACTCTGATTAATCTGTGTTTTTGGCACTTGGCAGAATGATGAAGATGCTTGCTACTTTTAAAAAAATGTTGACTGAATGAAACGGCTGTTGACCTTTTTCACTGTCAAATGTGGAAATTGGTTAATTTTGTAATTGTTTTTCCAACAATTAAGAAGAAAACAACTTTCTACGTATCTTAATTACGTAAGCAATAAATTTAAGTAATAAATCAGGACACGCGCAAGTGTTGTGTGGTGTAATTTATTTGTAAGTGGAGGAACTCGTTTTGTGACGCTTTAGGGCGTTGTTAGTGAATTTCCTCGTAAAAAAGTTAAAAATGGATCGGAACGAGGAATATCACGACCCGGATTACCCGGGAGTGTCGGCGGTGACTGAGGAGGAGGTCCCAAAACTCTCTGAAGACGAGAAAGTTGAAAAAATCAAAACAATTATTCGCCGGGAGTTTTCGAACGAGCTGGAAATCAGAGAAAACGAAGTAATGCTTATTGAACAAAGGTATGCTCTGTTTATTACTATTTTATCAGATAAACACAGACGGAATGTTTTTTAATAACAATGTGAGCTAGAAAACTATTGTTGGCTATGCCATGTGGTGTATGACTGATGGTTTTGGCGCCCATTATACATTTATTTACTGGTCCCTTTGTTTATTTGATACTTAACCAATATTGTTATACCTAAAACTTGCCTGCCATGATATTAATTAACAGGAATATGACCTGCGTGTTGCTCAGTGCAATGGCAAGCAATAATCCTGTGTTTAGGTTAACTGTGTTGTGATGAACCTGAATATCAATGTAATATAAAACTAAATTATAATACTATCAAAGCAAATCAGACAAAGTAAACCAATTTAAAAATATAAATGTAAACGGTTTAATAAATTGTAATAGAAATATAAACAATATACAACTATGAGTACTTACCACCGGTCTGCCTGGTAATAACTAAAAAAATATATATAAATAAAGAAATTTCTAATACATCACATATTAATTATTGTGAAATATCAAGTTCAGCAAGTTTCAATTCAAATCAATTCTTTGTTTGCTTACTATGTGATGACCATTGGTGGTAGAACTAGATACATATTGCAAATTTACTTCAAATTGCAAAGTATTATTATTTTATTTATTTAAAACTTTATTACACAAACTTACAATAAGTGTACAAATGGTGGACCTAATGCTAAAAGCATTCTCTACCAGTCAACCATTGGGTCATGCAGAAAGCTTGCAAAGGGTGCGGTAAGATTAAATTATAGAGAAAAAAAAAAAGTTAATTAAGGCAACAATAATTCCACAAACTTATTCTAGCTAAATACCTATACATAATCTTATTATTTATTATTTTAAATCATTTTTACCAGGTCCATAAAATATTCAGTCTTATATAATTATGGTTTGTTAGGTACATTCTTAATAAAATAATAATTAATTTGTTAAAAGTTTTGGCAACCTCCATAGCTGAGTAGGGAGCACGCCGATCTAATATGGCGTTGCCATCTCTGAGGTTCAGGGTTCGATTCCTGGTCGGGTCAATGTAGTAAACGAACTTGTCTATGCATGTAGTGGTACCGCCGTTGTTTCTGGTTTCTATAACACAAGTGCTTTAGCTACTTACCTTAGAATAAAAACAATGTTTGTGGTGTTGCCTAATAATTTTTATTTACTTATAAGGAAAAAGTTTGCTGCTTAGTTTTCACGGTCAAGTGTCAACACACATCTGCATAATTGTCCTAATGTAGTTAATAATAGGCTTAGGAGTATAGAATAGAAAACATTTATTTGACACACATAGGCATAATTACAAACAGAATTAAATTGAACATACAAAAAGAGTGTCAAAAAGGTTACAACCGAAGCTGACGCTGGTTTACCCTGACTAGGATGTGGGACGAGTAGTGACAGCGGTATAAAGCTGTTTGTTGCGGGTTCGAATCCCGCGACGGGCAAATGTAAGTGTGATCAGCATGATCATTTGTACCTAGGTCATGGATGTTTATAAACGTATTTATGTATGTTTATCCGTTATCTAGTTGCCATAGTACAAGCTTTGCTTAGTTTGGGTGTGGATAATTGGTGTGATTGTGGAAACAATTTATTTATTATTATCATTTATTAAATTATGATGATCATAATTGTTACACAGAATGTCAACATCCCGGCGGCTGCTCCAGCGGCTGCGGTACGTGCTCGTCACCAACTACTTCCAGGAACAGAAGCTGCAGCTGTCCGGCAGCCAGATAGAGGATGACGTGGCCGCACAGCACGAGCCCAGAGCGAGAGCCGAGGTATGACCGACTGAAGTCGTTTTATACAGGGTGTAACATAAAAACCGGCCAAGTGGCTGTCGGACTCGCGCACGAAGGGTTCCGTACCATTATCTAAAAAACGGCAAAAAATCACGTTTGT
Organism: Anania fuscalis; assembly: GCA_950371115.1. Lineage (NCBI taxonomy): Eukaryota > Metazoa > Arthropoda > Insecta > Lepidoptera > Crambidae > Anania > Anania fuscalis. The sequence goes on along the minus strand of OX493353.1, from coordinate 8,202,370 downwards.
TGTATGGGAGCCCCCTAAATATTTATTGTATTTTGTTTTTTAGTATTTGTTGTTATACGGGCAACAGAAATACATCATCCGTGCAAATTACAACTGTCTAACTATGACGGTTCATTAGATACAGCCCGGTGACAGACGGACGGACAGACAGACAGACAGACGGACGGACGGACGGACAGACAGACGGACAGCGGAGCTTCAGTAATAGGGTCCCGTTTTACCCTTTGGGTAACGGAACCCTAAATAACGCAATTCCTTAGATGGGCTGATTCTGGTGCTCAAATTCTACAACTTTTACTATGGGACCAACATCGAAATCGCAACAAAAAACAGCCCCCATACAAAATCGCCGATCGACTGACATCAGTTTGTATGGAGAAGTCTTTTTATTTTTATATTTCGATGTTGGTCCCATAGTAAAAGTTGTGGTAGTTGAGCACCAGAATCAGCCCTTATGAGGATGTGCGTTTATTATGTTACACCTAATTTTAAATATTTATTAACATGATATAAGAATGAATTCCTATAAAAAAATCTTTTTGTTATGGACTAATAATTGAATTTTAATTATTGTAAATTGTGCCCAATAAACTATTTTCATTCATTAATTCAATAGTCGGGCCGATTTTTCTAAGGTTTTCTGAGCTTCTTTTGTAGGATGTGCGCATTGCACTATTGCAATCAGTACATTTTATTTTTCCCTACAAAAAGTCACCTGATTACTGGACATGGGTGAGCACTAGTGAGCAGCCTTGCTCTCTTGAAGGGCGACAAAATTGTCTGTCATTTCCATACAAATGACAGCTTCACAGCTCATTGATAATGCCTGGGGGCCTAGCACGAAAGTGTATCTTTCGTTCGGTCGTGCACACCTACCAGTCTCATGTTGACACATGGACACTGACATCCTTTGATAAAATATGACCAACTCAATCTAGCCGTGTAAAAAACCCGACCGTTTTGAATTGTTCATAAATTGTCAAACCTTTGATACGGGGGAATGGATGTTTTAATTTGATCGGATAATACAACCGACCGAACGATGCGCTTTCGTATTAGGCCTCCTGAGTTATATTTTAATCGTGAGGGCTCCGTTACATATGACCTGTGACCTGTGGTGAGAATATCTGTTACACCTGTTCGTGCTCTTATATGTGAGATAAATAACAATTGAAAAAAAAATCATCGACCTCAGATGGGACTTTTATATGTGTTTCTTTTCTCACGAGAAATGGAGCAAATTTGTGAGGGAATGGTGTACCCCAGAAACGGAAAACGAAACAGAGGCCGGCAACTCAAAAGATGGGAGGACGAACTTAAACTAAGGCTCGGTCTATACCTGGCCGGAAACCGGACCGGGTTAACGCGGATTCAATCCATCGGTTAAGCAATAAGATCGGTTTTGAACGGATTCTTGCGGATGCTAACGGATTCAGGCATCGTTAAGTCCGAGCCTAACAGTGGGTTGCAACGGAGAAGAATTGCAAAGGATAGAAAACAGTAGAAATCGTAAGAGGAGGTCTTTGCCAGTACACACCGAACTGCGTACATACTATTATAAAAATACATAAAAGAAACATAGCAAAGAAAGACCAATATTATGTACTAGCAGCCCGTCCCGGCTTCGCACGGGGTAGACAATTATCGCTAATAGTTTCGGCAGCGCATTCGACGAACGACATTTTAAGACTCATTTTTCTACACCTTCGGTTACATTGTTCTAATTTTACCAAGGATCCCTATTTTTTTTCAAAATGAAATGTAGCCTATGTCAAATTGGAAGAATGTAGCATTCTATTGGTGAAAGAATTTTTTAAATCGGCCCAGTACTTTTTGAGCCTATTCATTACAAACATACAAAAAAAGGGACAAATCTTTCCTCTTTATAATATTAGTATAGATAAAATAAGGAGTTTCAAGATAAAAAAAGGCTAGATTGATTGTTATTTTCATCTTTTAACTTGTTCCAGATATCAACACTCTTGCGCGATGGCCAGCGTAGGCTCCACCCATCAGTCAGGAAGCTCCTCGGCAAGAAAACTGCAGACCTGGCAGAGATATTCAAGACTAGGGCACCAAGGAACAAGACTAGGAAGGATTATCAGGTGAGTCTATGGTTCATCATCAGAAGAGAGCGGATTTGAAGAAGCTATTGCTATAGCTATAGCTTTGACGACCGTAGCCGAGAGGCGAGCGCGCCAGACTATAAATGGCGCCGCCATCTCTGAGGTTCCGGGTTCGATCCCCGGTCGGGTCAATGTAGAAAACGAACTTTTCTATATTGGCTCGGGTCTGGGTGTTATGGTACCGTCGTTGTTTCTGATTTCTATAACACAAGTGCTTTAGCTACTTACCTTAGGATCAGAGCAATGTATGTGATGTTGTCCAATATTTATTATTTTATTTATTTATTACAATATTAATATGGACATGCCCATTGTAAAATTTGTTATTCTTGCAACGAAACTTGCACTGGACATATCCATATTAATATTGTAATAGCTACTTCAAATCTGCTCTCTAATCATCATCATCATTTCAGCTATAGGACGTCCACTGCTGAGCATAGGCCTCCCCCAATGACTTCCAGATTGGCAGGTTGGAAGCAGCTAGCATCCAGCGGCTTCCTGCAACCTTTACCAGGTCTATAGTTACCAGGTCCAAACATTGAAAAGCCAGTTAACACAATATTGTCCCAAAGCAGTGGTAGGGTGAAAAATAATTGGGATGTGTAAAAGTGTTTAGTTTAAACCTATTTGCAGAAATAAATTGATTTTATTTGTTTGAATAACGCCGGACATTAAGCTCTACTAGCCCCGAAATTTGAATAAAAAGAAATGGTTGTCTGTAAAGTCGGTTTACGGACGTTCATTTTACGTGATAACGTCATAAGAAAACATTGCTACTCGGACGCATCGGCCGATGGAGTGGAAGAGAGATAGATGCGTCACAAGCCGAACGCTGGCGCCGATCGTGCCTCTCTATCGCTTGTTCCGCGCTCTCGCTCACACGCGGAACGTGTCTTTTTATCGTGCGTGCAGCCGGTCATCGATTTATATGACGTTATCACGTTAAAAAAAATTAAAGAAAAAAAAACTTTTTTAAAAACAAGCTTTTATTATTTGTTAATGAAATGAACTAAAAAGTTATAAATAAATTTATCTGATGTGAAAAATACCATTATATAGGTGGCATTTTTTAATATTAAAAACGTGTTACATTTTGTAGAAACATTAAAGAACATTTAGTTTATTAGGTACTTATTTTTCTTCTGCAATCAAAATGTAACACGCTTTTATTAATAAAAAAAATGCCACCTATATAATGGTATTTTTCTCATCAGATAAATTTATTTATAACTTTTTAGTTCATTTCATTAACAAATAATAAAAGCTTGTTTTTAAAAAAGTTTTTTTTTCTTTAATTTTATTTGTCACTTTTTAGTATATGTTTATTTCATACATTAAGCCCTTGGCACGTGCTCACCTTGGCATTGGGTCATCCATCTAATCAATCAGACATAATTCACATTCACAACAAACGGAACGAACTTTTTTCCCAAAGGTCATATTGGGCATTTTTGACCCGGTACCTCAAAGTTCACGACCAGTATTGAAAGGGTAGGGGTAGGGTAGTAGGGTTTTTCTTGAAGGTTTAGGCTTAACATTTCGCGAAATGTTTTTATTTTGATCCTAATGCATAGGAGAAAAAAGTTATGTGCTTCAACGCAAAACGTATATTTTGCCTAATTATCGATTTCAATAATTATAACTTACTGTGATACGTTCTGTTACTCGTAGGGCGCAATCTACATTACAATAAAGAGTTTAGAGGCCCATATTTTACCACGGTATACCAATAATAATGAAATAAATTAATAAATTGTTTCCATAATCGCACCATAACGCGATCAAAACTAAGCAATGCTTGTGCTATGGCGACTAGATAACAGATTAATATACTTAAATACGTTGTGTCGTTTAATTACGGAGTTCCTATGGCCACATTTCAGCTCCGTCATCAGACCTTGTTTACCATATATTATCAAAGTACTCGTCAAGACGAATTAAACAAGCTCAAACTTGATGGGGTAGCGTCGTTTAATGACGGACGGAGTTTTAATGACGGAGAGAGGAGTTCCTATGGCCACCTTCCAGCTCCATAATCGGACCCTGGTTACCATATATTATCAAAGTACATGTCAAGACGAATCAAACGAGCCAAACTCGATGGGGTTGCGTCGTTTAATTGCGGAGTTCCTATGGCCACGTTTTAGATTCATAATCGGACCCTGGTTATCATATATTATCAAAGTACATGTCAAGACGAATCAAACGAGCCAAACTCGATGGGGTTGCGTCGTTTAATTGCGGAGTTCCTATGGCCACGTTCCAGCTCCATCATCAGACCCTGGTTACCATATAGTATCAAAGTACATGTCAAGACGTATCAAACGAGCCCAAACTCAATGTGGTTGCGTCGTTTAATTGCAGAGTTTCTATGGCCACGTTCCAGCTCCATTATCAGATCAGCACCATGACATCATAATATTGCATTTTCACGCGGATTACACATAACTATATGCAAAATTTCAGCTTAGTCGGTAACCGGGAAGTGGATCAAATTTAAATTGCAAGATTTGATTACAGACGACGGCACAGGTGAAACTAAAAAATAAAAGCTTGTATGGCCACCTTCCAGCTCCATCATCAGACCCTGGTTACCGTTGAAAGACAAACTACTCATCAAGACGATTTAAACGAGCCCAAACTCGTTGAGGTTGTTTCGTTTCATTGTGAAGTTCCTATGGCCACCTTCCAGCTTCATCATCAGATCAGACCCTGGTAACCATCTTAAAACAAAGTACTCGTCAAGACGAATCAAACGAGCTGAAACTCGATGGGGTTTCGTCGTTGCATTACAGAGTTCCTATGACCACCTTCCAGCTCCATCATCAGACCCTGGTTACCATTGAAAGACAAACTACTCATCAAGACGATTTAAACGAGCCCAAACTCGTTGAGGTTGTTTCGTTTCATTGTGAAGTTCCTATGGCCACCTTCCAGCTCCATCATCAGATCAGACCCTGGTAACCATCTTAAAACAAAGTACTCGTCAAAACAAACCAAACGAGCCGAAACTCGATGGAGTTTCGTCGTTTCATTACAATGTTCCTTTGGCCACCTTCCAGCTCCATCATCAGATCAGACCCTGGTAACCATCTTAAAACAAAGTACTCGTCAAGATGAATCAAACGAGCCGAAACTCGATGGAGTTTCGTCGTTTTAGTACAGAGTTCCTTTGACCACCTTCCAGCTCCATCATCAGACCCTGCTTACCATTGAAAGACAAACTACTCGTCAAGACGATTCAAACGAGCCCAAACTCGATGAGGTTGTTTTGTTTTATTGTGAAGTTCCTATGGCCACCTTCCAGCTCCATCATCAGATCAGAACCATTTCATCATAATATTGCATTGTCACGCGGTTTACACATGTATGCAAAATTTCAGCTCAATCGGTAACCGGGAAGTGGATCAAATTTAACTTGCAAGATTTGATTACAGACAACGGGACAGGTGAAAGTAAATAAAAGCTTGTAATAAACTTGCACTTGCCTCTGAAGATTGAGATTAATAAACGGCTTCTCGATAAATGTTATTATAGTATTAAAGGAATATTTTATTGACCTCAATATTATTTAATGTATTATGTAAATTTAATCTTCCTAACATTATGCACAATTTATTTTGATTGTTATAAGTAAGATAAATTTGCACACCGGTACAATTCCCGCTATAATATTATTGCGACTGACTCTAATACTACATACGTGTATTACCTAACATTTTATTCTGCAAATAAAGAATTTGACTTTGGTGTTAATAGTACATTATGATACAAGTGTGCAAAGTTGATTATTACACACGAGGCGTTATTGTAAGCGCGAGCCGCAGGCAAGCGCGGTCAGGAAGCCGAGTGTGTAATAATCATTGCACACGAGTTCCATACGACGTTTTTCAACACAATTGCGAGGAAAAAACCAAACTGAAATTTAAAATACCTTCTCCGTTTTTGCTGTTTTCCTCTGGATTTTGGCGGCAACAGACTATCACTCGCGTTTCGTGCCTCGATAAGTATTTCCGACGGGGTTGAATAACATTTTACTCGTCTTCACTATTTAAAGTAGACATTTTTGATAGTAATTAACCACACAGCAACCACTTTACCAAATATTTAGGGAAAATGGCACGTAAGTTTAGTATTTTTCGCGCGCCGCAATTTCGATGAGCGCGCAGATTCAATAATGGCACAGGAAAAACTGGCTGTTCAGCCGGAGTAGCAGCAATTTAAAAAATAAAATAAACTATAAATTATTGTTTCTAAAAAATATAGTTGAGTTAATAATTTGTGTTTAATTAATATACAATTTGATAAAATGAAATATTTATTTGTCATCTTGGCTATCAAATAATTTAATATTGGTAAAATATTCAATGTTCTTAGACATAAACTTTTGCTGGATTAAAAAAAAATTGTTTACATTACCGCACTAGTGCGATAATGTTATTACAGCACAAGTGCATAATATGGTGAATTATGAAACTAAAAACGGTGTTATAAGAGTCAATTTACGAGCAACTGTGTAGAAAAAAAAATAAACCATTGTCATTCTTCCAGGCAATGGTCCAAAGCCGAAACTACACGATATCAGCCGACGCGACTAAATCCCTCCGTCCGGACAAAAAGCAAGAAGAAGAAGAAGAAGAGCCCAGCACGAGCGGAGCTAAACCCAAGAAGGTGCCTCGGCAGATAGACCCGCAGGCCGGGCAAGTGTTAACTCTAGAGGATGTCACGAGAAACAAGATGAAACACCGTTATCGGCTGATCATTGGTAAGTGTTCTGTTGACAGCTACAAACTTTAGACTTAGACGAACTCCGATTTAATAAATAAATAAATTTCGATGTGGTCACCAATCATAAATAATTCTAAGACATCATTTATTAAATCGGACGCCTGTTTTTGGGCCCGATAACCCGGTACATTATCATATATTCGAAGAATCTGAGTTTTGTTTGCTTGTTGTTTGTTTGTTTTTGGCTGGGAGGTTTCCGCACTTAGCCACTTGATTGGGCCATTGTGCGTGCTACATCATTTCCCTTTACTCCAACCAGCCCAGCCTGTCGATTCTGTAAACAAAACCGCGCTCACTTCGTCGCTGCAGTCGCTCATGAACGATAAATAATATGAACCTTCTTACTAACAAGATAGAGGCTATGTTCGTTTATACGGCTAAGTCGAGTTTTAGAGCGAGTCCTTTGCGTTTTTCTTAGAGAATCGACCGGCAGGTCTTCCCAGAAGGTCAGCAGCCTTTTCGGGCTCCTGAAGGCTTCTGGGAGTGATCCGGGTGATTGGAGAATCCGTGCCCGTTGTTCTGCCACACTCCCGCACTCCATGAGCACGTGCTGTGGCGTTTCTTCTGCCTCCATACATCCTCTACATATGGGGCTGTCTGTTACTCCTATGTTAAACAGGGGTTGTTACGATACGATACGAGGTACTAGCCAGGATCAAAGCCTGCTCCGGTCAAACCGGCATACCAGGTAGCACATTTTATAAGGAGGTTGCTTAAAAACCAATTAAAAGTTGGGCATTTGAGTCCGGTAGACAATGACGTCATAGCTTGCTATCGCCATACAAATTATAAGGCAGAGGTGCGTTTTGACAGCACATGAAAAGTATGTCAATTGATTGGTGGTGTCAACTAGGATATTACCTCCACAATCACACCAATTAGCTAGCCCCAAAATAAAGCATAGCTTGTACTATGGCGACTAGATAACGGATAAACATACATAAATAAGTGTGCAAACATCCATGACTTAGGTGCAAATGGCCGTGCTCATCCCACAAACATTTTCCCCTCACTGGATTTGAACCCGCAACCGCCAGACTTTGTAGTCCGGTGCGCGAACCACTACACCAGACGGTCGTCAAAATTTTTAGATTACATCAATTATACAGGGTTACATTGCAAGGTATTAGTGCCAAAATTTAGAAATAAGATCAAAAGGTGCACTGCATAAGGTATTTGTTGGCAATTTGAACTTCTGGTTTGCGCGGGCGCTCCTGCTGTTAGAAATGTACCTTACATCGAAAAGGCTAAGGTTTGTTTTCGCGCGCCATTGTGACTATTATTGCATTGCATTTACAGTTCTAGGTTGCACAGAAATAGCGTGTGCTTATCTTTTATGTATGAGACAAGATTATCCACGCGTACCATCTTTCAACAGCAGATAGTAATGAAAAAAATGTTTTTTAGATCGTTCGATCGAGCAGCTATCATTTTCCTCTTATCATCCTTATTATATTTAAGTATTTATAGTTAGGGGCTAGGGCTCTAGGGACTTAGTGTCTTGGGGTAAAGGGACTCTACGCTCACTAGGGAGTTAGTTCACGTCTGACTTTATATTCTGGACGACGGGGGCGATGCCCTACAAGCACTGGCTTCCCGCCCGTACAGTAATCATAAAAAATGCGTTTGTTTCTTACGCAGATCGATTTAGTTACTGATTCTGAGTGGTCCCTGTAAAAATGGCACTGCCTTGTAATGTAACCCTGTGTAGAGTCAGTCTGGCGTGGTTTTTTTTGGGACAGCCTGTATATTGTTTTTATTTCTGTTTTGTTATTGTATGTGTCAAAAGTTTTCCTATTCTATTCTATAACAGGTAATACGTCTAAATACGCTCCGCCCGCGTCCCGCGCGGACCGTTCCACGCACAAGTGGTTGCTGTACGTGCGCGGGCCATCTGCCCGGCCCGACCCCGCGCCTGTGCTCACGCGTGTCGTGGCCACGCTCCACCACTCCTACGCGCCGCATCACACTGTGCATGTCGAGTGAGTAGCAGCATTTCAGCTTTACTCCACTGCTGAACATAGCCACATAGGCCTCCCTTAGTGTCTTAGGTGACCCAGGTCCCAGTGGTTTCAAGATTGGCTTTGAAACGACCTGCATCAACATATTTCAGCCATAGGACGTCCACTGCTGAATATAGCTGACCCAGTTCCAGTGACTTCAAGATTAGCTTGGAAGCTACCTGTATCAACATTACTGCTTAATATACGTGGCCCAGTGTCTTCAAAACTGGCTTGGAAACGGCCTGCATCAACTCCCACAGTGATTTCAAGATTGGCTCAGAAGCGGCTTCCTGCACCGTGAGTATCATAATCATCTTTTCCGCTATAGGAAGTCTACTGCTGATCATAGCCGCATATGCCTCCCCCAGTGTCTGCCAGATTGGCTTGGAAGCAACCTGCATTAACATAACTGCTGATTATACATGGCCAAGTGTCTTCAAGCTAGTCTAGGAAGCGGCCTGTATCATAATTCCCGCTTGGGTCGCTCCACGCACAATGGTACGAGCGCGGCCCGTCGGCCCGGCCCGTCCCCGCGCCCGTGCTCACGCGCGTCGTGGCCACACTCCACCACTCCTACGCGCCGCATCACACTGTGCATGTCGAGTGAGTAGCAGCATTTCAGCCATAGGACATAGGTGACCCAGAGATTTCCAGATTGGCTTGGATGCTGGCCCAGGTCCCAGTGACTTCAAGGTTGGCTTTGAAGCGGCCTCCATCATAATAACAGCCATAGGACGTCCACTGCTGAACATACACCTCCTCTAGTGACTTCCAGATTGATTTGGTAGCGGCCTGCATCCAGCATGCAGCCGTGAGTATTTTAACCATTTCCGCTATAGGAAGTCTACTCCTGTTCATAGTCGCATATGCCTCCCCCAGTGTCTGCCAGATTGGGTTTGAAGCAACCTGCATTAACATAACTGCTGATTATACGTGGCCAAGTGTCTTCAAGCTTGTCTAGAAAGCGGCCTGTATCATAATTCCCGCTTGGGTCGCTCCACGCACAATGGTACGTGCGCGGCCCGTCGGCCCGGCCCGACCCCGCGCCCGTGCTCACGCGCGTCGTGGCCACGCTCCACCACTCCTACGCGCCGCACCACACTGTGCATGTCGAGTGAGTAGCAGCATTACAGCTTTACTCCACTGCTGAACATAGCCACATAGGCCTCCCTTAGTGTCTTAGGTGACCCAGGTCCCGGTGGTTTCAAGATTGGCATTGAAACGACCTGCATCAACATATTTCAGCCATAGGACGTCCACTGCTGAATATAGGTGACCCAGTTCCAGTGACTTCAAGATTAGCTTGGAAGCTACCTGCATCAACATTACTGCTTAATATACGTGGCCCAGTGTCTTCAAAACTGGCTTGGAAACGGCCTGCATCAACTCCTACAGTGATTTCAAGATTGGCTCAGAAGCGGCTTCCTGCACCGTGAGTATCATTATCATCATTTCCGCTATAGGAAGTCTACTGCTGTTCATAGCCGCATATGCCTCCCCCAGTGTCTGCCAGATTGGGTTTGAAGCAACCTGCATTAACATAACTGCTGATTATACATGGCCAAGTGTCTTCAAGCTTGTCCTGAAAGCGGCCTGTATCATAATTCCCGCTTGGGTCGCTCCACGCACAATGGTATGTGCGCGGCCCGTCGGCCCGGCCCGACCCCGCGCCCGTGCTCACGCGCGTCGTGGCCACGTTCCACCTTTTTTTCAGATTAACTACAGCTTTAAAAATAAAACTTTTGGTGACTCATTAGGACTTTATCAACAATTTGAACATTAACCATGCATAACTAACAAAACACGATCATCATCTTCAAAATATAAACTTTGCCGATGACGTCACGGACATGCTCGCTGTTTCGATGAAAGTTCAAGATGGCGGCTATATATATCATAATTTGACAGTTGGGTGTCGTAAATCGCTATATTATAACATATTGTGTTTTGTTGGCTATGCTAGGATGGCTAGCGAGTAAAATATTCTGATTAGTTTTTACCAATAAGATAGGTGAATAAGGTTCATAATAATGTTATGTGGTCCCTGTTTTCCCAAAGCCTGGTTAAAGCCAATTCCAAAAACCTATATACGACCGTTTCGCCTCCAGCAAACCGCCGTTCCACATAACTCGTCGCGGCTGGGGCGAGTTCCCGGCGCGCGTGGAGCTCCACTTCCCGCTGCCGGACGTGAACCGGCCGACCGCCGTCGAGCACACCATCAAGCTGGACAGGAACTATACGGGGCTGCAGACTTTGGGTGAGGATATTAGGTTTTTTGGTCTTTACTGAAGGAATTATAGTTGCAGACTTTGGTTCTTAATCATCATCATCATTTCAGCCGGCGGACGTCCACTGCTGAACATAGGCCTCCCCCAGTGACTTTCAGATCGGCCGGTTGGAAGCGGCTCGCATCCAGCGTCGTCCTGCAACCTTTACCAGGTCGTCTGCCCACCTTGTGGGTGTGAATCCCACGCTGCGCTTGCCGGTACGTGGCCTCCATTCCAGAACCCTTCTGCCCCATCGGCCGTCAGTTCTACGTGCTATGTGCCCCGCCTATTGCCACTTTAGCTGACTAATCCGTCGGGCCGTGTCAGCGACTTTTGTTCGTTCACGGATATCTTCATTTCTGATTTAATCTCGCAAAGAAACACCGAGCATAGCCCTTTCCATAGCGCGCTGTGTTGTGCGCTGTTGGGTGAGGGCAATCAATAATGTTACGACGACGGATTAGCCAGCTAAAGTGGCAATAGGCGGGGCACAGCACGTAGAACTGACGGCCGATGGGGCAGAAAGGTTCTGGAATGGAGGCCACGTACCGGCAAGCGCAGCGTGGGACCTACCTAGGTGGGCAGAGGACCTGCCCCTTTAGCACGCAACAAAACACGATATGATATGATACGATATAGCGATTTATTGACACCCAACTTTCAAAATATGGCAACATAGCTGCCATCTTGAACTTTTATCAAAACAGTGAGCATTTCCACTGTTTCAATAAAAGTTCAAGATGGTGGCTATGTTATCATATTTTGAAAGTAAAGAGGCGATAAATCGCTTTATCATATCATATCGTGTTTTGTTGCTTGTGCTAGAAGGGCAAAGGTGGTAAAGCACTTCCTTGGCAGACTATACCTACCACCAATATACATACAAGATAGGCAGGTTAACCTACCCAAAAAGTTCATCCAACTGATTTCCAACTTTAAGGCCGACACATAGAGTTCATTATCAATTGGGGAAATTTGGCGTTTCGTTGTAAATTGGCGAGCTGTTGTCTACATCAATGTACGCAAAAAATATTTGAATTTGAAATTTCCATTGCAGGTTCAGAAACGATCGTAGAAGTCTGGCTCTACAGCACTCCGGAGATGCTCGAGTTTGAATACGTGGACCCCATACCCGAGAATCTCGGTCCCCCAGACTCGGAAACGGGAGCAGACAACAACCACATCGACGAACAAAAACCCGTCAAAATGGAAGTCGATCCTGAAACAGAAGCTAAAGAAGTGTTCGATCAAACCGACAGCTGGATGGAGTTCTTCAGCAAAGACACAACTGAACTAGACGTCGATGAAATGATAATAAAACCAGTTAAAAAAGAACCGATCGAAGAGAAAAACGTTATAGAATCAGAATTAGATGCTACTGCTATAAACGAGGACGAAATGGATATCAAAACGGAATTTGATGAAGTTGTCAACGATGTACCTGATATGCAATCCGTTACGAAAAGAATAATGAAATACATTGACTCGACCACAGGAAAGATATACTACCTCGAAATGGATAGAACGTTAGATCTAAGTAAAGTGCAAGAAATAGTCATTAATAATACAAAAGTGAAAATAAGTCCGATAAAATCGAACGGGCTGAAGAGTTTCAGGAAAAAGAAAGGGGTGTCTTTGTTGAAGCCGGAAGTTCAGAATCAGTTGAAGAGTGAAAATTGTAAAGTTGAGAAACATGTAAATAGTTTTACACATATAGAGAACGACCATTGTTATTTAGGGAACAATTGGTATAATAGTGAAAATGAACCGATTGAAAATGATGATTCGAATGTTCTTGACGATGTTACGGTGGAAGTGAAGAAAGAAAAATCGCATTTAGGTAGCTTGTGTGGTGCAATCAAGAAAATAACTTGTGTTAAAGTGTGTGTGAACTATTTGCTAAAGAATATACCTATAATAACGGATAGGGCGCGGGATCCAGGTTATGTGAGGGAGTTCCCGTTTGTGGTTGAGAATGCGGATCGGTATTGGAGATTGGATTTCGCTAAACGAAGAAATATTGAGGTGAGTGTTACTTATTCGTTATTCGTCAGGTTTGCTAAAGAAGTCAGATTACATTCTATAGAAAATAAACCCACGTCCGACAGCAAATACAAGCATACAATTTTTTTTTTTAAAAAAGGTGATTAAAGATAGTGCAGTTCAGCAGCGTATAAATAGCCGCTAACCGCGGGGAGCTCAATAATGAAAGATTATGTTTGTAGATTAATTATATTGATTCCTATGAAACCCACTCTGCGAATTGAAGAAAGAGAAATGGTTTCGTCGTCAGCACTGAAAACTATTTGGCCCATTAACCTGCAGACCAGCTCAGGAACGCTTCACCAGCTCGTCTCCGCAGTTCACACCGTGAAGCACTTTCACGAAACAGATTGTCAAATCACTGTTGGGTTCATTTCATGCAACTTTAGCTGTCCATCACGGAGGAAAACGAACTCCTTACCAAAATTACGCAAGAAGACGCGCCCGCGATGTCGTAAAGGTTAGGAATATGCAATATGGTCGGCGCCAGTGTTGCCAGGTTCAGCGAATTCAAGAGCGCGATCCTTATGGAGCGAACCAAATAGCCTCAGATACTAACTTATAGAAACCATTTGAAAATAATAAATTATTCTTAAAGAAATTACCTATTAATTAGGTTTAGTAATAATAAATATTTTAAAAATTAATTTGGGTCACTTAAGGTGCCCAACCAGATAGCCTTTTGAAGTATGCTATAATAATAATAAATAATATAATACTCATTTTATAATTTGAGGTACATATCTCAGCTGTCAGACGTGGGTCAATTTGAACCGTTCTCCTTTATATTATGTTAAGTTTTGTAAGGTTAACTTTATTGCTTTTGGTGTAGTGTTTCCAAGACAGCCAATGGTAAACGGGTTTGATTTCTGGGTCAATTCAGAAAACGATCTTATCAAAATTGTTTTGGGGCTGGGTCTTGTGGTACCGTTTTGTTTCTGAATTCTATAACACAAGCGCTATCTTCTTATTTTAGAATCGGAGCAAAGTGAATTAATTTGCCGTAGTTGAGAGGCGAGCACGCCGGACTTAGCGTTGCCATCTCTGAGGGCCATGATTCGATTCCCGGTCAGTCAATGTAGAAAGCGATTTCTTCTCGGGTCTAGGTGTTGTTGTACCGTTGTTGTTTCTGAATTCTATAACACGTGCTTTATCTAGAATCATAGCAATAGTATTTGACTGTGAAATTATCTATTTTTTATTTATTTTCCCTTCACAGTGGTCAAGAGCGAAGCTTATAAACAAGATACTAATAGAACACTTTAGCCCCGAAAACGTATGGAGAACGAAACAGATTCTCATATACTCCCACCTCCACTCTTACCAGCCTACCCGGCAGGAAACCACACAGAAGCTTCCAGAAACTAACGAGTGGTCCTCCTGGAATGATCTGGAAAACTCCAGACTTCTGGAATCCAGTATAAAAGAGATATACCCAAATCCGAACGATATCTGCACTCTTACCCTATTCAAAGACGAACAGTTTCAAAACACACTATCAGATACGCTAGAACTGACAGATACTGACGAGGAAATCGATATAGTTGGTAGTGATGTCAAAACGAAAGTCAAAACGGAGGTGTTGCCAGATACAGAGACAAGTTTGACGGTGTTGCCAGTTGAGAATGAAGAGGATAGGTTACGGTTTATGTTTATAGAGAGGAAATGTGCTGATATAGGCGTAGAGTTGAAAAATGAAGATGTTGGGAGTGGTTATTCGTATAGGTAAGTTTTTATGTTCATTAAAAATAATACGACTCAAATTAAAAAAAAAAACAGTATACAGGGTGTAGATTTCTATCTGAGCATTACTTACAGAGGTGATTCTATCTTATACTGATCACGAATCACGTATAAAATATCTAATTTTACCTCGTACCATCGTACCCAAAAGGTAAAACGGATCCCTATTACTAAGGATCCGCTGTCCGTCTGTCACCGGGCTGTATCTTATGAACCGTGATAGTTAGAGAGTTGAAATTTTCAAAGATGATTTATTTCTGTTGCCGCTATAACAACAAATACTA
Organism: Anania fuscalis; assembly: GCA_950371115.1. NCBI lineage: Eukaryota > Metazoa > Arthropoda > Insecta > Lepidoptera > Crambidae > Anania > Anania fuscalis. The sequence goes on along the minus strand of OX493353.1, from coordinate 8,187,113 downwards.
AAAACAGAATACAATAAATATTTAAGGGGGCTCCTATGCAACTAACGTGATTTTTTTTCCTGTTTTTAAAGATTATGGTACGGAACCCTTCGTGCGCGATCCGACTCGCACTTGGCCGGTTTTTTTTTAATTATTAACATTTTATTAAATTTTTAACGATTAAACTTCAAGAATAACACGGACGGCAGATAAAAGTTATCAATGCCAGCAAGCTTCCCGCGATATTTCTACTCGTGCAGTGCAAACTTATCGCAGTATCTTACGCCACAATATACAGTATGGTTTTTACAAAAAAAATTGCTTATTTTAATTCATTTTTTTATTAGTTCTCAATTTGCGTTCTGTAAGTGGTCTGGTCATACGTCTTCTTAGTGAAGAGAATAGAATAGAAAACGTTTATTTGACACACATAGGCAAAGTTACAAACAGAATTACATTGAACATACAAAAAGAGTATCAAAAAGGTCGGGGGCTCAGCATTTGTCGTTACAGCCGAAGCCGTAACGACGCTGGTTTTCAGCGGCAACCTCGACTAGGACGTGGGACGAGTAGTGAATACTGCTCAGATCGATATCTACACCCTGTATGTCTCCTCTACCAGGCATTTAATTACGTCCGTTATTTTTGCGATTTGTCTAAGGCTTTCGATTGTGTAGATCACAAAACGTTATTAATGAAATTACGGCATTATGGTGTCTCAAATGAGTCAGGAAAATTGTTAGAGTCATACCTCACAGATAGAACGCAAACAGTTAATGTCAATGTAACTGACTCATCCGGGGCTCCATTACGCATGGGTGTGCCCCAGGGCTCTATATTGGGACCTTTATTATTCCTGATACATATAAATGACCTTCCTTACTTTACTAAAGATCTGTGTAAGATAGTATTGTTTGCAGATGATACGTCATTGATTTTTAAAACTGACAGAGGTAAAGCAACCTTTGACGATGTAAATAATGCTTTCTCTCAAGTACTACGATGGTTTACTGCTAACAATCTTTTACTTAATGCAAAAAAAAAACCAAACTCATCAAATTCACTATGCCCAATGTGAGGCAGGTCAGTACGCATATTAATATGTCAGACGATCACATGTCAGATGCAGTCGATTCAACAACCTTTTTGGGGATTACTATGGACTCCCGACTCCAATGGGTCCCCATATAATTGCCTTGTCAGGAAGGCTCAGTTCAGCGGCTTAAGCTGTGAGGAAAATAAGGCTTTTAACTGATGTCGAAACGGCAAGACTATATTTTAGTTATTTTCATAGTTTATTGTCGTATGGTTTATTGCTATAGGGCTCAGCTGCTGACATCGAATCAATCTTTGTGTTGCAGGAAAGAGCTGTACGTGCAATATATTGTCTTGGGCCTCGCGACTCTGAGGGAGGTCTTTAAAGATATTAAAATATTAACAGTAGCGTCACAATATATTTTTGATAATATTATGTATGTAAGAAAAAACATTAGTTCGTTTAGCCTTAAATGTGATTCACATCATTATGATACTAGAAATAAAAATAAACTTGCCGTTCCGAGCTTCAGATTAAAGAAAGTAGGTAATTCATTTTTGGAGAAATGTATAAAAACCTTTAATAAAGTACCACAAACTCTTGTTGTCTTGCCTGTTTATGAGTTCAAAAATCACATTTAAAAAATCCTTATGGAAAAAGGATATTACAAAGTTAAAGATTACTTGAACGACAAGAGTGGATGGACTTAATAACCTGCCTAGCTCGCACTTACACTATCTTGTAATTGTATTTCCTGTAATAAAACAAGGCTGACAAAGGTGACTGAGTTTGTTGCGCCGTTTCTTCTCATCACCAGCCGATATGTAGTCCCGAAGCGGTGGTAGAAAAAATTGGGACATGTACACGTGCCATTGATGGCCAATTTGCAAAAATAAATGACTTTGACTTTGACTATACCCGAATATCTATCGATAGTCTAGAACAATAGATAGTATCGATAGTTTTTTTATTTTAGAACGACAATACTATCGATAGTATCGATACTATTGATTGTTTATTCTTTGCGAGCAGCAATACTATCAATAGTATTGCCTAGTTTTGAGCTATCGATATTATCGATAGTCTTGCGATAGTTTGACTATCGATAGACTATCGATCGGCAACACTAGTGTGTGTGGCTGTGTGCGTGTATGAGTGCATCGTATGGCAGATTTTATAAATCAATTTGTTGGGTTGCATTTGCCATTTTATTTAGCAAATGATGATTGTTTCTGTAGCGCCGTACACGCAGTACTGTTGTCCGCTATGAAGAGCTTCGCCGAGGAACTGATCCGAGGCGCGGCGGCCGCGGGGGCGTCGCGCGCCACCACTCCTGAGGCGCTACCTCTTATATGGACTGGGTATGTTGCATTCAAATATATTAACCTTTAAGCTCGCTGTGCGCGAGGCCATTGTTATATCAATTGTTGTCCTTTTTTTTCGAGCATACAGGTTAATATTGGACAACATCACATACATTGCTCTGATCTTAAGGTAAGTAGCTGAAGCACGCGTGTTATTGAATTAGAATCCACGACGGTACCACAACACCCAGACCCGAGATAATATAGAAAAGTTCGTTTTCTACATGGACCCGACCGGGGATTGAACCCGGAACCTCGAGAGATGGCGACGTCATATAAAGTCCGACGTGCTCGCCTCTCGGCTACGGAGGTCGTCGTCATTGAAATAATCATATTAAGAACCTGTTTTACAATCCCTGAGTAAAATTCTAAGTAAGCTAATCTGCTCTTAGAGCATTCAAAATATTGTAAATTTTTGTTTTTAGCAATTCCATGCAAGGTTTAATTAAAGATAAATAACACTTGAAAAAAACCATCGACCTCAGGTGGGATTCGAACCCACGTCCCACCGCATGCCGGCGAGTGCTTTACCAACTAAGTTACCGAGGACGTCACGTGACACGATTCAAAATCTGCTTAGTAAAGTATTGGGCTGTTGTCAATTTTTAGAAAATCATTTGAAAGAAAGCAATGGCGCCCTGTCAACGTCAAAGTCAACATCCCTATTTGTTTACTGAGCAGATAAGTTCTAAGTAGCTTACTCAGAACTTTACTCAGCGATTGTGAAGCAGGCCCTTCATATGACGACCTCCGTAGCCGAGAGGCGAGTACGCCGGACTATATGACGTCACCATCTCTGAGGTTTTGGGTTCGATTCTTAGTCGGGTCAATGTGGAAAACGAACTTTTCTATATTATCTCGGGTCTGGGTGTTGTGGTAGCGTCGTTGATTCTAATTCAATAACACGCGTGCTTCAGCTACTTACCTTAAGATCAGAGCAATGTATGTGATGTTGTCCAATATTTAAAAAAAAATGGACTAAGTCATCATCCGGTCATCTTTTCGGCCGGCCGACTCACCCTTTTCGCGATGGTATAAGGGGCGTGCAGTGCATATAGGCAATGCCTACCTGGTTAATTGAATGAGGTAGGCGATAGGTATTTGCAAATGTGTAACATTGGTGAAAATCACTGATTTTCATTCATCACTAATACACTTAAGTATCTACTGCCTACCTAGAAATGAAACTAATGCCTGCTACTGGTGGTCTAACTAATAAAACGCAATTTTTTCCCCAGGTGGGGAGGGCGGGCGTTAGCAAGCGATGTGGTATCGGCAGCGGGGAGCGGGAGGTTAAACGCACTCGCGGGACACGCGCTGGGGACGCGCGCCGCACACGCGCGGGACGCCTTATGAATACACTACTTGCTAAAGAATGCATCTTTTATTTACGCTGACCCCACTTTGTACCACATTTTATTACAATTTTAGGTTTCTGGATCCAGAGTTAAACAGGACCCGATCACTAAAAGTTATTTAAAATATCCAGGGTATTACCTCAGAGATTTAATGTATAAGGCGCACCCTCACACACACACACACCACACTTGTGTGTGTGTGTGTGTGTGTGTGTGTGTGTGTGTGTGTGTGTGTGTGTGTGTGTGTGTGTGTGCGCGTGTGCGTGTGCGTGTGTGTGTGTGTGTGTGTGTGTTGTTTAGTGAAGCGTGTAGGTACTACGAGTATAAGGTGACAAGTGTCACAACACGCACCATCGAACAATTAAGTAAGGTCTTTTAAAAAAATATATATGACAAAGAATAAAATTATTTATTTATTAATACAGTGTTTATATTATTTTTTAATCTTAATTCTTAATCAGGCAAATAACTAATTCGTTATGTTTCTATCAATATTCGTAGTTAAACAATCAATAACATAAATAAGTAAATAAAGGCATTTATCAGCAAGGAAATGATTACAATGTTTATACACCGTGAATTTTTAATTACCCGAGAAAATTAACTAACATACTCAGATATCGATATACATCGAATTTGGCGAATAAAAAAAATATATGAGAAATTTATTTACAAGGTCCCTAACATTCCTTTAAAAATATGCACCATAAAAGTCCTGCTTATTCAAATAGAAATAATTATCATTCCAACATTAACGGAACCAAAATCCACCTAATTTGGTCGCGTAATATTGGCGTACGGAAGGAATAACTATGAATGATTTTTTTTTCATTCATATTTTTTTTTCGTTATTCCTTCCGTACGCCAACGCCGTACGCCGTTCCGTTTTTTTTATTCGCCAAATTCGATGTATATCGATATCTGAGTATGTTAGTTAATTTTCTCGGGTAATTAAAAATTCACGGTGTATTTCTTAACACTTAAATCTTAATCAGCCTAATAGCTCGTCGCGCTTCTATCAATATTCTCAGAAACAAGAAATAACATAAATAAGTTACTACAAAGTCATTTATAGTCTAGTAACTAATTCGTCATGTTTCTATCAAAATTCTTAGTTAAACAAACAAGAAATAACATAAATGATGAGTGTTTAGACTCATTTATCAGCAAGAAAATGATTACGTATTTGTTCTATATCAACAGACCCATGCTTAGCACCCTCTAGAATTGCCAGCAGTAACTTCGGATGATTGCGTTTAACGATAAAATTAAGTGAATTAAACACATTCTCTGCAGTCAGGCTGTTGACAAGTTTAAAAATACATTTCTTTTCTAATTCCGGCATCATGTAAAACGATGCCAACTCCAAAAGTTGTTCTAGGCCTGTCTCCGGCAAGGTTTGCAAGTACACATAATCTTTGAAGTGCTGTAAAGTGCTCATTGAGGTGCCTGGTACATCGACAAGGCCCTCGGTGCTTTCACGCCATGCTCCGCACAGCATCCGTCGCAGGACAGGGCTTGAAGCTGCAAGAACTGCTCGGTGTACGCGCACCGAACCATCTTCACCTCTCAACTCAAAATCGGTCAGCTCTTCATCTTCATAAAGGGATGCGAAGGAGTTTGTACCCGGAACTACATCCGTAACGATTGTGAGCATTAACCTATAGGAAAATGATTCAAGTTCTTGCCATATATCATTAGAAATGTAACTCTTGTCGATTTTCAGTGGCTTGCAGGTTACTCTGATCGTATATGTCAAGTTGTCGTCTTTATGCAGATTGACGAAACGTAGGGACCATAGGCTGGTTAAAGCCGTAAGTTTTGCTTGGAATTTCACTGAACCACCGATGACGTGTTCTGCACTTGTGAAGTTATTACCTATATAATCCAAAGTTACTTCCAGTCTGTTCCCCCTTTGGATACGGATAGTTAATGACATGCTAAAATTAAAGAAAATCATTATTTACACAATTGATCAATTGATCGCCACTACTTAGTAAGCAGAAAATAAACATTATTTATTTATTTTAATAACACAAAACAGGTTACAGTTGTGGTTATTACATATACAGGTTGACTTTTTTTTATCACCATCCAAAACTCTGAGAAGACTCCCGTTATATGTACAATCGAACAACTCTTTATATTGGACCAACTCTCTAACTGCAAATAATCAGTTGTTCCGTACATTTTGGTCGAATGAATATTGATATTTTGTTTATGGTGATAAAAAAGTCAACAGGTACACAGGATGAAGATTTCAATATGAGCAGGCACTTAAGTACAGAGGTGATTTTATACCCTATGCCACAGTATATGTTACACAGTATTTTATGTACTGTGCTTATACGGATCACGAATCATGAAAAAAAAACTTAAAAAAAGCTCGCCCGGCATGCGACGGGACGTGGGTTCGAATCTCATCTGAGGTCGATGATTTTTTTCAAGTGTTATTTATCATCAATTAAACCTTGCATGGAATTGCTAAAAACAAAAGTTTATAGAAAAAAATATTTTATTAAATCTAACTGATTCTCCAAAAAAAAAATAATTTCCTAAACATTTTTTTATTAATTCTTAAATTCAAAACTACAGTCAATAAATACGGGTTCCTTTATCAATACTGAATTACTAAAGCTATGGCGCGCGCTTTTTTTAACAGCCTGTAGGTATTTTGTATATGAAACGCACCGTTTGACTTCGGCTTAGTACGGAACCCTCTCCACGCGAGTTCAACTCGCACTTATATTTCGTGTTGGCGACTTTGGCCTCATAGCTGTACACTTTACTGGGTAAGGAAAAATATTTGACTAAGTACATGTCTAGATAGTGTGGTGCTGCAATTGTCTGTCGCCAAAAGAACAGGCTAGATTTAAGTGAGTAACAACTATTGGTTACTATGGTAACCATTATGGGTGGCTACGGTAACCATTATGGGTGGCAACGGTAACAAGCGCGCCACTGAGCGGGCGAAACCAACTTTGGCGCCAACAGTTGGCTTAAATATACTTTTTGACGTTTATGACACTCGAACAGGGCATCTAGCTAGACATGTGTAATTGTACAATCAAAGGGAAAAACATGATATAGATCTCGTTCCTCAACAAGAGAAGTATAATCTTTACCTGGATTCAGTTGTATTGCTTCGCCGTTTATGAGTTCAGGTCAATAATTCTAGAAGGCAGCGAATTCCGGAGAAGCACAGCTTAAGGTAGAAGACCACCTCCACAATCTGTAGACAATATTACTCGATTAAACCCACCCTTTTTGAGCCAGCTAGCCACAGGCTTAAACTGTGCCAACACACAATATATTATAAGCCTCAATAAAAGTATGAGTAGGGACAGGTCAGGTAGGTAGACCTGGCTGGGCACAATGAAACAAAGGTGTGTTAATTTTTTTATAAAATCAACAAAATTTCGACGGTGAAGTGTGAATAACTCCTTTCTGACATTTTAGATTTTGAAAATAAAGTACCTACCTAATTTAATTAAGATATAAAAAATATTATAAAAAAAAGTATTTATAAAATCAACAAAATTTGATGTTGAAGTGCGAATAAGCCTACTTTCAGCAGTGGACGTTTTGTGGCTGAAATAATGATGATTATGAAAGATAGCCTCAGCAGTGGTAGAATATTTTTATAGCACTCGGTCATCTGGCACCGCTACCAATTTCACAGGAAAGCCACGGTTTTGTGAGCATATGTTGCCAAGGGGGCCCGGGCAGGTCTAGACTCACATTCACAATAACAGGGTTTGTGGGAACTTCATCACTTCAGAAGTCCACAGCTGGGACTATCCCCACAGAACTCCACAGCGAGCAGCCCTGGGCTGGGCCCGAAGTCTGCTCAATTAAAGCGGCTTGATTTAATATTAATTGGATTTCATTGCAATTGCTTGCCTTTAATATTTAGATACTATTTAACCGATTTAAATTTAAGACTAAAATTAGTTGCAGAATACCAAATGTACAAATACAAATATCTTTATTTGCTGTAAATAGGGTGATTACAATTCAGATGTTCTAAAAAAAATGGTACTTTTAACTTATTTAGCCATTCTAGTTTGATACAAATTATTAATAATTATTATGTAATTGTATCAAACAATTACACATTTGGTATTCTGCTACTAATTTGAGACTTAAATTTAAGAATTATGTTGGTACCAGAATACCAAATGCGTCAAAAAATTACAATGATATCCAAAAATTGTTCAACTAAGCCATTTTTAAATTAGCAGATTTGGGACCCTGTCTGCACCCAGCGGCAGCCTGCAACCCTGACCAAGGTCACCGACAGCTTTTCGAATTGCGAAGCTAAAGTGGCAATGAGCAGGCCCATCCCTCACAGAACTGATACCTAACCGTTAGGAAAGAAGGTTCTCGGGTGGCAAGTTGGCAACCACGAAAACTGGAAAAATTTTGCCAAAGGGGATTTAAATACTACGTATAATTTTGCTTAGAAACGATCAGAATCATTGAATTACAAAGGTCAAACGTCATGATAAGTGTGACTTTCGGCGTGAATCCATGTTCAACATTATTGCAGCATTCTTAAGGGACTAGAGATGGATTAGAATTTCATATATTTACGTATGTTATGTAGGTACTTGAGATTTTTTAAATAATTTAAATAGGTATTACCTTTCGTTCAAAGTAGATGCTTATCCTGACTCCAAATGCTTACTAGCCCGCTACAACACTTCTATCAGCTTAAACGCTTCAATAGTTTGCCTGCCTGAACTCACCGATTCGTAGAAATGAAGGATTATTATTTGAAAGTAGATTAAAAATAAACGGGTTTATCCATCCAGGTATTTCCCCGTGGTGTTTTTTTTTTAATTTGTAACATGGTGTTGGAAACAGGTTCATTGGCCGAAATCAAAACAAACGTTTGTTACATTTGGTATTCTGCAACTAATTTTTGTCTTAAATTTAAGTCAGTTAATTAATAGCGACGTTTTACCTAAAAATAAAACGTTTGTAAACATACTTACCTTATTCAAAGCCTTTACATGAGAGTATCATCCGCATTTCCGGTTCGAGTACTAGACATGACATGACTCGTGGTCTGCCCACGTAACCCACGTTTCCGCAGCCCGCCACCGCAGCTACATAAAGGTAATATACCTTAACTTTATGCGCAGCTATGCAACACTAGCGCCACCACAGGCAGCTCGAAGGATTGTTCGATATTCGCTTAGAGCATTCAACCAACAGGAGACGACAAGCTCGCTAATTTCTATGCGAAAAAGTCTGTCATTTCTTGCGGGGGGCAGGGAGTAACGCACACATAGTAAATGAACACTAACGCATTTTGAATGTCATTGCTACGCTCGCACACAACAAAAAATATCTAACACTAGCTTAAACTAGACGCACACAAATATATTCACACACAAGGACAACTTATCCATGCACGAGTGTGACGTCAGTTTTAAATAAACGAAGATAGTGCTTAACACTATCGATAAATTTTATCGATGAGTTCTGACAGTATTATGATAAGGTTTTATTCAATTCAGACTCTTTATTATGTGTAAGATAGAAACATGACTTTTGGCTTTCATTAACATCTACAGGGTTATTTATTAATATACGTCAGTTTGGTTGAGTCTAAGGCCCGAACTATACCCAGCCGGAAATCCGGGTAAGTACGGTTTCAATCCATCGCTTAAGCAATAAGGTCGTTTTTGAACGAATTCTAGCGGATTCTAACAGATTCCGGCTGGTTAAAGTATAAGCCTAAAACTGCAAGAAATACCTGTATAATTTGGTTTTCAGGTGAATTGTCTTAAATTATGATAAAAAAATACTGGGCTATAACCCGCAAAAATCGTAAATATAATTGAGGGAAAGTTAGAAGGTTGAATTTTGTAAAGGACAAAGGAAAAACATTTTCTTTTTGCATAAGAAAAAGTTAACAAATATTAGTGCTATCATGAAATAAGAAAAACATAATACCTATTTTTTTGCTTGCTAAGACATAAAGTTGTAAATGAATTCAAGTAGGTATTATTGGTCTGGGTCTGTCTGTGGTGGTGACTGGGGATGGTTGGCTCGGATACTTTAAATATAATATAAAGTTATGTTTCTTTGGAATGGATTCATTTTTATGACTTAATTAGTAATTGAGAAGGTGGTAAATAATAATTAATAAAAATCATTATCCGAAACATTATCAAATCCGCGAGAATCCGTTCAAAACACGACCCTATTGTTTAAGCGATGGATTAAAACCGTACTTACCCGGACCGGTTTCCGAGTGGTTATAGTCCGAGCCATAAAATACGCTTAAATAATAAATAATCTGTTACAAAACACACGTTTCTCTAGAGTTTAAGGCTCGGTCTATACGCTGCCGGAATCCGTTAGCATCCGCAAGAATCCGGTCAAAAAACGACCTTATTGCTTAAGCGATGGATTGAATCCGCGTTAACCCGGTCCGGTTTCTGACTGGGTATAGACCGAGCCTAAGATAATGATAAGATATTTAAGGTGCCTCGAAGATTTTGTCGTCACCCTTTGTAATGTTATTGTTGGCAATTCTCGAAGAAGAGGCGGGACAAAGCAGCGCGTCACAGTGACGTAGCAGCCCGGTTAAGTGGGAGTAGTGCGTGGGGGGCACGACAGGCGACGGGTTTCGATGCTCTCTCACTTTTAGCGTGGCGGTTGGATGTGACGGTCGTTCTGCTCGTAGTTATTGTGCATTAGGCTACCTAGGTTCTAATTAATTATTGTTCGTGATTAAATCTCATTTTGTAATTTTGGTCATTATTATTATAAAAATCAATCTCACTTCTGATTTATAATATTATATTTTCGCAAAAATAATGAAAATTAATATTTACTGATATCTTAATATGGACACATTATAATAATGCCTATTGTAATATAAATAAGATCCGTAATCTTACAGTAAAGCAACCAAATTAAACAAAATTTATAACAGCATACTGTTTTTTATTGTATGTGTAAATAAATAACAACAAAAACGCTTGTAACCTAAGTCTTAATATTATTTTTGTGTTATAGTATAAATTCATATAAACAATAAAATTGAATCCACCCGTTTATTTTCCCAACGGGTGGGTTCATTGTGAATGTTACCGAATATATTCCCATTTTGGAAATACGTCCAAGTGGAATCCCAAATCTAGGTGACCTAAAGGTCAAGTGGTTAAATCGATATCGATATTTTGTTTTTGTGCTATCCCATCACCAACTTTGCTGCAGGGTGGCCAGCGTAGGTATCAGTAAAAATCTCAAATTTTCACAATAAAGTGAAGTTCGCAAATATATTATATTATTGAACTAGACCGATTATATGCAAATATTTATAGTATTGATACTTTTAAAACTAGGTAATTATTAAGTCCAATAAAATGCGCAAAACTTAAACAAGAATCATAATTTGTTAACTGTGATATATAATATTAATTCAATAAGAATCTATTGTAATTAATATTATTAAAAATATTAAACGTGAAATACCAGTGTGATTTCAATTTTGGGTACTTCAGTATAAAAAATTACGCTTAATAGGATTTTTTTCCTTTTACTGGTATCACTTTTTGATTGACGAATTTTATAAGGTTTTTGCAATTTTAAGGCATTATTTGCTAATATCGAGACTCAATAATACTTATAGATGAAAATATACGTTGTCCCTTAGCACATAAAATGTTTCTGATCTTTTTTAACACGAGCACACGGCGTAATTTGGCATTTTTAGCTGCTGTCCTTCCACGCTCACCGTGATTTGCCAATGATGGCGGAACGCGCTGCAAATAGTTTTATATAACCTCTGTGATCGACGGTCATAGACTTGTGGCAGAGGGGAATGCCTGTCAATGGCGTCTCCTGTTGGTTGAATGCTCTAAGGATATTCGTGTCATTGCGTTTTATTGTCACCAGGCAGGTTTAAAAAGCAGGCTTTGAATAAGGTAAGTATGTGTATAAAACGTTTTATTTTCAGATAAAACGTCACTATTATGCTGGGGCTTCACCTACGTGACGCCTAACGTTCAAATAAAGGCATGACTAGCGTTAACTAAATTAAAGTATTAAACTACGCGCTAAGTGCGTGGCCACACTTATTTGACGTTTGATTCTAGCGTCTAACGACTTAGAAAGCGTGTGATCTGTGAGTGTGTCTTTAAAATAAAATAAAACACTTCCAAGAACTCAATACTTTTATTATTTTGTCTACTCTATCCTAACTTAATAACTATGCACTTTAACATTTATTTCACAAAGAGTTTTTAAATGTGACCGTGTTTTAACATGTTTAGTAAAGTAGGTGTAGCCACAACAACGCACTAAACGCCCGCTTAATCCCTTTGATGTGTCAAAAGTTACCGCGGTCCGAGCTATCGACTAACGTCTAATGTTATTAAAGCAAATTAGCGCACGAAGACCGGCCACACCTGCGTATTACGTCAAATAGAGCACTAAATAACGACACTAGACGCAGGTGAAGCCCCAACATTAAACAGTACTGTACCGTTATTCAAAGCCTTTTACACGTGAGACGTGTTTATTATCGCCTGGTGGCGCTGTGTACTGTGTAGTCGCCGATGTGATCAATGTTAATAAAATATGATGATATTATCTAAGCTCATTAATTAGGTTTTACAATTGCATTATGAATGCAAGCCACTAAAATATAGTAAGTATAAATTTGTATAACTGTGTATCCTTAGCTTCCTAGAAACTAATTTTTTGGACTTATTGTACAATACATCTAGGTGCTAGTGTGAAATGTGTAAATTTTTGCATAAGTGCAGTCAAACATTACCGACGTGTTAGTTACTATGAGCCTATTAGTTGTCATTCAGACTAATAAAACAGCGGTTTGTGCATTTTTCTAAAATATTGTTGGCCAATTAAACTACCTAAACATGTTTGACAGGTCAAGCACATCTACTTTGCCCGTATGATCTTAGGCAGAAGCTTATATACGAGTAATAGCTCGGATAGCAGGCTTAGCTATGAATTCGGGACCACAAAGGTGGCGATGCCAAGTCTGGCGTGCTCGCCTATCGGCTACGGAGATCGTCGATTACACCCTCGGATTATCAAAAATATTTTTAGTCTATGCTTAGTTAAAAATAAACAGTTTATGAATTAACTTTGCAACTATTTGCTGCTAAGTTATAATGAAGACTGCCCAGCTCGCCTTTAAACCGATATAGTTTGAGATAGTAAATGATATTGCGCTGTGATTAGGCACTGTCTAGAATGCAGTGATATAAGTTTAAGACAGAGCATAAAGTCAAGTAAGCTTGATTCATAAATTAATGCTGTAGCTTTTTGCTACGATGGCAGGTAGCTCGGAGGCTTAGCAAAAATTAAGTGCACTTTAAAGTACTAAGTAAATGTTTTTTCTATTGCAAAAGATCAGGAGACGTATTTTTGAATCATGCGAATTCCAATTCGAATAGTAAATGGCAAGATACGCACGCGAATGACTAAAATCGCTATTTTTGAAAATTCATTCTGTGAATTCTGCAACGAGTGGTCCGACCCACTCGTATTTCGATTCTACTAGTAGAAAGTTTAGAAGTATGACTTTGACAAGTAAACATATGGTTCACAGATTAAAACCTTTTTTTTTGTTCCGTTCCATGCGATTCATTGCCGGTTTTTAAAATCAATAAGTTTTTGCTTTCCGGTTTTAAATATTTTCTGCGTGAAACGAAAATAGTTACAGAATTTTACCATAACAGGAACACAGAATTCGAGTGATTCAAAAATGCGTAAAATTGGGAGTGAGAAATAGAATTCGCACACACGAATCGTATTCGTGTTCGAATTCAAGATTCATTTCGGATGCTTCAAAAATACGTCTCATGCAGCGCGTAGGTTTGCCTTAAGTTTCGCATAGGATGTTCAACTATCCCACATAGCACAATACGAGTGTAAAGTTGTGAACATGTCTACAGCTTCCTCATTACTCTAAAACGAATTCTAAGCCTGCCATAGTTTAACGCATAATGAGAGCCATCGAAACGTTCCAGTCATATAATTGCAGCAATCAGATCTTCGTTGTAGTGGTGTTTTTTGTGTGTCAGCCGACGAAACGTGTCTCCAGCTGACACATGCCGTTTAGGCAAACCAGTAAGGTTAGGGTTTCAGAATAAAGTTAGAAATTTAACTAATAATGACAGCAATGATAGCCAAAAAAACTAGCCATCACACTGAAATACTGTTGAAACTACGATCGTAAAACTATGTGCGAGCTGGAGACCCATGTCTCTGGCTTGCACATCTGTATCTTCGTAATTACTCAAGATACGATTATAATTTATACCTCAAAATTCGCGGTCGAATTGCAGAATTCGACTCCAAATATATCAAAACTTAATCTTGAATAGTTTAAGAGCTACGAACCGATAAGTATGTGTAAGCTGGAGACCCATGTCTCCAGCTTACACATGGTGAATTAGAGTAAATGTATAAGTTAGAGTTTCATTTTAAACATAAAATGATTTGTTGTAATAGCAGCACAAACGATGCTTAATTTCAAATCTCTGGGCCTCTTGGTTTCATAATTATAAGCCAAAACCTGTTTTCCCGCCAAAAAATTCAAAAAAATGGCTCGGAAGCGGGCAGAGCGCGACGTTGCCGTTCCGTGCGCTAAACTATTGCAGTCGAGTTTGAACTCAAGAGCTAGTATTATTTGGAGTCATTTTAATTTGCGCTCTCGATCGTTTTTATTTCTAATACTAAGAATGATAGACTAGGAGCTAGTGACGAAAAGTCTATGTAATTATAAGACTTGCCACCATTTTTAGGACTCTAATACAAAGATATGACTTGAAACTTTTTCCTAATGTGAGATGACACAGCAGTCAGAATTATTAGAGAGAACTTGGAAATAAAACGACGTAAATATTTTATTAAGTCTATAGATAGTCCCGAGTTAGAGTGATTTTTAAGATCATATTAAGTAAGTACTTATAATACAGAGAAGTTATAATGTGTAAGATTAATACATATTATTTATGTTTTTAATGCAAACTTAACAAAAATTTAATAGAATTTACTGAGCAACACAAATGTTGCTCAGTAAATTCTAAATCATTCATAATCTATTTATAAATCAAGATAAGAGTTTTTAATAAATGTTAAGAATTTCTATATTCATCAATTTATTCGCACTGAAAACCTAGAAAATAATAATAAATAGGAGAGATTTTAACGTATAGTAGGTACACTTATACCTAATTCTATTGGTAAATTGTTGGCACGTAATCACACGATGTAGGTAAACTTGCCGGTAGGACTTAACTTTTGGTCTGCATGCCCTCCGCTCCGCTCAGCATGATGCTGTGAATTCAGTTACTACCTACGCCACGATGGATAACTAAACCAGCCATTCTCACATGGGGTCGCTCAGCCATCGATTGTCCTATTAAATTAGTAACTTGCAAACCTTTTAATTTGTAAATAGAAAACTACAGTTACTACTACTACGTAAAAAAACTTATGAGATCGACCATAGATATTATTTTGAACCATTACTTACTTTGTTTAAAAACATTGAAATAGTAAATAAATCAATAGAATAGATTAGTTTGCTTATTGGAATGATATTTTTAATGTAAATTAGCGAAATGTGAAAAAACAAATTACATTCTCATCAAAAAATGAAAAATATAAAATCATCCGCGTGTGAAATTACTACCATCAAAATTAAATATTAAAACTTATGGAGGAACTATTTTGTCCTTATGTTTAAGGCTCCTTGTCTATCATTCTTAGTATAGAAATAAAAACGATCGAGAGCGCAAATTAAAATGACTCCAAATAATACTAGCTCTTGAGTTCAAACTCGACTTCAATAGTGTAGCGCACGGAACGGCAACGTCGCGCTTTGCCCGCTGCCGAGCCATTATTTTGATTTTTTTGGCGGAAAAACAGGTTTTGGCTTATAATTATGAAACCAAGAGGTCCAGAGATTTGAAATTAAACATCGTTTGTGCTGCTATTACAATGAATCATTTCATGTTTAAAATGAAACTCACATACTTATCGGTTCGTAGCTCTTAAACTATTCAAGATTAAGTTTTGATATATTTGGAGTCGAATGCTGCAATTCGACCGCGAATTTTGAGGTATAAATTATGATCGTATCTTGAGTAATTACGAAGATACAGATGTGCAAGCCAGAGACATGGGTCTCCAGCTCGCACATAGTTTTACGATCGTAGACAATCGTAGTTTCAACAGTATTTCAGTGTGATGGCTAGTTTTTTTGGCTATCATTGCTGTCATTATTAGTTAAATTTCTAACTTTATTCTGAAACCCTAACCTTACTGGTTTGCCTAAACGGCATGTGTCAGCTGGAGACACGTTTCGTCGGCTGACACACAAAAAACACCACTACAACGAAGATCTGATTGCTGCAATTATATGACTGGAACGTTTCGATGGCTCTCATTATGCGTTAAACTATGGCAGGCTTAGAATTTGTTTTAGAGTAATGAGGAAGCTGTAGACATGTTCACAATTTTTAACTATTAAACTTCAAGAATAACACGGACGGCAGATAAAAGTTATCAATGCCAGCAAGCTTCCTGCGATATTTCTACTCGTGCAGTGCAAACTTATCGCAGTATCTTACGCCACAATATACAGTATGGTTTTTCCAAAAAAAAATGCTTATATTAATTCATTTTTTTATGAGTTCTCAATTTGCGTTCTGTAAGTGGTCTGGTCATACGTCTTCTTAGTGAAGAGAATAGAATAGAAAACGTTTATTTGACACACATAGGCAAAGTTACAAACAGAATTACATTGAACATACAAAAAGAGTATTAAAAAGGTCGGGGGCTCAGCATTTGTCGTTACAGCCGAAGCCGTAACGACGCTGGTTTTCAGCGGCAACCCCGACTAGGACGTGGGACGAGTAGTGAATACTGCTCAGATCGATATCTACACCCTGTATGTCTCCTCTACCGGGCACTTATTTACGTCCGTTATTTTTCCGATTTGTCTAAGGCTTTCGATTGTGTAGATCACAAAA
Source organism: Anania fuscalis (assembly GCA_950371115.1). NCBI lineage: Eukaryota > Metazoa > Arthropoda > Insecta > Lepidoptera > Crambidae > Anania > Anania fuscalis. The sequence goes on along the minus strand of OX493353.1, from coordinate 8,170,339 downwards.
CGTTATTAATGAAATTACGGCATTATGGTGTCTCAAATGAGTCAGGAAAATTGTTAGAGTCATACCTCACAGATAGAACGCTAACAGTTAATGTCAATGTAACTGACTCATCCGGGGCTCCATTACGCATGGGTGTGCCCCAGGGCTCTATATTGGGACCTTTATTATTCCTGATACATATAAATGACCTTCCTTACTTTACTAAAGATCTGTGTAAGATAGTATTGTTTGCAGATGATACGTCATTGATTTTTAAAACTGACAGAGGTAAAGCAACCTTTGACGATGTAAATAATGCTTTCTCTCAAGTACTACGATGGTTTATTGCTAACAATCTTTTATTTAATGCAAAAAAAAACCAAGCTCATCAAATTCACTATGCCCAATGTGAGGCAGGTCAGTACGCATATTAATATGTCAGACGATCACATAGATGCAGTCGATTCAACAACCTTTTTGGGGATTACTATGGACTCCCGACTCCAATGGGTCCCCATATAATTGCCTTGTCAGGAAGGCTCAGTTCAGCGGCTTAAGCTGTGAGGAAAATAAGGCTTTTAACTGATGTCGAAACGGCAAGACTATATATTTTAGTTATTTTCATAGTTTATTGCTATGGGGCTCAGCTGCTGACATCGAATCAATCTTTGTGTTGCAGAAAAGAGCTGTACGTGCAATATATTGTCTTGGGCCTCGCGACTCTCTGAGGGAGGTCTTTAAAGATATTAAAATATTAACAGTAGCGTCACAATACATATTTGATAATATTATGTATGTAAGAAAAAACATTAGCTCGTTTAGCCTTAAATGTGATTCATCATTATAATACTAGAAATAAAAATAAACTTGCCGTTCCGAGCTTCAGATTAAAGAAAGTAGGTAATTCACTTTTGGAGAAATGTATAAAAACCTTTAATAAAGTACCACAAACTCTTGTTGTCTTGCCTGTTTATGAGTTCAAAAATCACATTTAAAAAATCCTTATGGAAAAAGGATATTACTAAGTTAAAGATTACTTGAACGACAAGAGTGCATGGACTTAATAACCTGCCTAGCTCGCACTTACATTATCTTGTAATTGTATTTCCTGTAATATAACAAGGCTGACAAAGGTGACTGAGTTTGTTGCGCCGTTTCTTCTCATCACCAGCCGATATGTAGTCCCGAAGCGGTGGTAGAAAAAAAAATTGGGACATGTACACGTGCCATTGATGGCCAATTTGCAAAAATAAATGACTTTGACTTTGACTATACCCGAATATCTATCGATAGTCTAGAACAATAGATAGTATCGATAGTTTTTTTATTTAAGAACGACAATACTATCGATAGTATCGATTGTTTATTCTTTGGGAGCAGCAATACTATCGATAGTTTTGCACTTAATCAATAGTATTGCCTAGTTTTGAGCTATCGATACTATCGATAGTCTTGCGATAGTTTGACTATCGATAGACTATCGATCGGCAACACTAGTGTGTGTGGCTGTGTGCGTGTATGAGTGCATCGTATGGCAGATTTTATAAATCAATTTGTTGGGTTGCATTTGCCATTTTATTTAGCAAATGATGATTGTTTCTGTAGCGCCGTACACGCAGTACTGTTGTCCGCTATGAAGAGCTTCGCCGAGGAACTGATCCGAGGCGCGGCGGCCGCGGGGGCGTCGCGCGCCACCACTCCTGAGGCGCTACCTCTTATATGGACTGGGTATGTTGCATTCAAATATATTAACCTTTAAGCTCGCTGTGCGCGAGGCCATTGTTATATCAATTGTTGTCCCTTTTTTTCGAGCATACAGGTTAATATTGGACAACATCACATACATTGCTCTGATCTTAAGGTAAGTAGCTGAAGCACGCGTGTTATTGAATTAGAATCCACGACGGTACCACAACACCCAGACCCGAGATAATATAGAAAAGTTCGTTTTCTACATGGACCCGACCGGGGATTGAACCCGGAACCTCGAGAGATGGCGACGTCATATAAAGTCCGACGTGCTCGCCTCTCGGCTACGGAGGTCGTCGTCATTGAAATAATCATATTAAGAACCTGTTTTACAATCCCTGAGTAAAATTCTAAGTAAGCTAATCTGCTCTTAGAGCATTCAAAATATTGTAAATTTTTGTTTTTAGCAATTCCATGCAAGGTTTAATTAAAGATAAATAACACTTGAAAAAAACCATCGACCTCAGGTGGGATTCGAACCCACGTCCCACCGCATGCCGGGCGAGTGCTTTACCAACTAAGTTACCGAGGACGTCACGTGACACGATTCAAAATCTGCTTAGTAAAGTATTGGGCTGTTGTCAATTTTTAGAAAATCATTTGAAAGAAAGCAATGGCGCCCTGTCAACGTCAAAGTCAACATCCCTATTTGTTTACTGAGCAGATAAGTTCTAAGTAGCTTACTCAGAACTTTACTCAGCGATTGTGAAGGCCCTTAATATGACGACCTCCGTAGCCGAGAGGCGAGTACGCCGGACTATATGGCGTCACCGTCTCTGAGGTTTTGGGTTCGATTCTTAGTCGGGTCCATGTAGAAAACGAACTTACTATATTGTCCCGGGTTTGGGTGTTGTGGTACAGTCGTTGTTTCTGATTTCTATAACACGTGTGCTTTAGCTACTTACTTTAGGATCAGAGCAAAGTATGTGATGTTGTCCAATATTTAAAAAAAAAATTGAACTAAGTCATCATCCGGTCATCTTTTCGGCCGGCCGACTCACCTTTTTCGCGATGGTATAAGGGGCGTGCAGTGCATATAGGCAATGCCTACCTGGTTAATTGAATGAGGTAGGCGATAGGTATTTGCAAATGTGTAACATTGGTGAAAATCACTGATTTTAATTCATCACTAATACACTTAAGTATCTACTGCCTACCTAGAAATGAAACTAATGCCTGCTACTGGTGGTCTAACTAATAAAACGCAATTTATAATTAATTTATAACTAATTTTTCCCCAGGTGGGGAGGGCGGGCGTTAGCAAGCGATGTGGTATCGGCAGCGGGGAGCGGGAGGTTAAACGCACTCGCGGGACACGCGCTGGGGACGCGCGCCGCACACGCGCGGGACGCCTTATGAATACACTACTTGCTAAAGAATGCATCTTTTATTTACGCTGACCCCACTTCGTACCACATTTTTTTACAATTTTAGGTTTCTGGATCCTGAGTTAAACGGGACCCGATCACTAAAAGTTATTTAAAATATCCAGGGTATTACCTCAGAGATTTAATGTATAAGGCGCACCCTCACACACACACACACCACACTTGTGTGTGTGTGTGTGTGTGTGTGTGTGTGTGTGTTGTTTAGTGAAGCGTGTAGGTACTACGAGTATAAGGTGACAAGTGTCACAACACGCACCATCGAACAATTAAGTAAGGTCTTTTAAAAAAATATATATGACAAAGAATAAAATTATTTATTTATTAATACAGTGTTTATATTATTTTTTAATCTTAATTCTTAATCAGGCAAATAACTAATTCGTTATGTTTCTATCAATATTCGTAGTTAAACAATCAATAACATAAATAAGTAAATAAAGGCATTTATCAGCAAGGAAATGATTACAATGTTTATACACCGTGAATTTTTAAGTACCCGAGAAAATTAACTAACATACTCAGATATCGATATACATCGAATCTGGCGAATAAAAAAAATAATATGAGAAATTTATTTAAAAGGTCCCTAACATTCCTTTAAAAATATGCACCATAAACGTCCTGCTAATTCAAATAGAAATAATTATCATTCCAACATTAACGGAACCAAAATCCACCTAATTTGGTCGCGTAATATTGGCGTACGGAAGGAATAACTATGAATGATTTTTTTTTCATTCATAGTTATTCCTTCCGTACGCCAACGCCGTACGCCGTTCCGTTTTTTTTATTCGCCAAATTCGATGTATAGCGATATCTGAGTATGTTAGTTAATTTTCTCGGGTAATTAAAAATTCACGGTGTATAAACATTGTAATCATTTCCTTGCTGATAAATGCCTTTATTTACTTATTTATGTTAGAATGCATCTTTTATTTACGCTGTCCCCACTTCGTACCACATTTTATTACAATTTTAGGTTTCTGGATCCAGAGTTAAACGGGACCCGATCACTAAAAGTTATTTAAAAGATCCAGGGTATTACCTCAGAGATTTAATGTATGAGATAACCAGTTTCATTCACATTTAGGACTAAAAACTATATGAAAATAAATATTAGTGCAAATAAATTTATGATTATTAACATTATGAATATCAATGAAAAAATATTTGAAAACAAATATTAGTATAAACGAGTTTTATTACTAGCGATTGATATTATGAATTCCGATGATTATGAGTTTCGATGATCAAAAAGTGTAGTCATTATGGTGTAAAATACTATGAGAAATATTTTCGGACTTCTGATAATAGGACTTAAAAAGTTATGTGAAAAAAGGCGCACCCTCGGTAACACTAGTGTGTGTGTGTGTGTATGTGTTGTTTAGTGAAGTGTGTAGGTACTACGAGTATAAGGTCACAAGTGTCACAACACGCACCATCGAACAATTAAGGTCTTTTTAAAAAAATATGACAAAGAATAAAATTATTTATTTATTTATTAATACAGTGTTTATATTAATTTTAAACCTAAATTCTTAATCAGGAAAATAATTAATTCCTTATGTTTCTATCAATATTCGTAGTTAAACAAACAATAACATAAATAAGTAAATAAAGGCATTTATCTTAATCAGCCTAATAGCTAATTCGTCGCGCTTCTATCAATATTCTCAGAAACAAGAAATAACATAAATGATGAGTGTTTAGACTCATTTATCAGCAAGAAAATGATTACGTATTTGTTCTATATCAACAGACCCATGCTTAGCACCCTCTAGAATTGCCAACAGTAACTTCGGATGATTGCGTTTAACGATAAAATTAAGTGAATTAAACACATTCTCTGCAGTCAGGCTGTTGACAAGTTTAAAAATACATTTCTTTTCTAATTCCGGCATCATGTAAAACGATGCCAACTCCAAAAGTTGCTCTAGGCCTGTCTCCGGCAAGGTTTGCAAGTACACATAATCTTTGAAGTGCTGTAAAGTGCTCATTGAGGTGCCTGGTACATCGACAAGGCCCTCGGTGCTTTCACGCCATGCTCCGCACAGCATCCGTCGCAGGACGGGGCTTGAAGCTGCAAGAACTGCTCGGTGCATGCGCACCGAACCATCTTCACCTTTCAACTCAAAGTCGGTCAGGTCTTCATCTTCATCAAGGGGTGCCAAGCAGGTTGGACCCGGAACTACATCCGTAACGATTGTGATCGTAAACGAACCGCCAATTGTTCCAAGTTCTTGCCATATATCATTAGAAATGTAACACTTGTCGATTTTCTCTTTCTCGCAGGTTACTCTGATCGTATATGTCAAGTTGTCGTCTTTATGCAGATTGACGAAACGTAGGGACCATATGCCGGTTGAAGCCGTAACTTTTGCTTGGAATTTTACTGAACCACCGATGACGTGTTCTGCACTTGTGAAGTTTGTATCATTTCTATTTAAAGTTACTTCCAGTCTGTTCCCCCTTTGGATAAGGTTAGTTAATGACATGCTAGAATTAAAGAAAATCATTATTTACACAATTGATCAATTGATCGCCACTACTTAGTAAGCAGAAAATAAACATTATTTATTTATTTTAATAACACAAAACAGGTTACAGTTGTGGTTATTACATATACAGGTTGACTTTTTTTTATCACCATCCAAAACTCTGAGAAGACTCCCGTTATATGTACAATCGAACAACTCTTTATATTGGACCAACTCTCTAACTGCAAATAATCAGCTGTTCCGTACATTTTGGTCAAATGAATATTGATATTTTGTTTATGGTGATAAAACAGTCAACAGGTACACAGGATGAAGATTTCAATATGAGCAGGCACTTAAGTACAGAGGTGATTTTATACCCTATGCCACAGTATATGTTACACAGTATTTTATGTACTGTGCTTATACGGATCACGAATCATGAAAAAAAAAACTTAAAAAAAGCTCGCCCGGCATGCGATGGGACGTGGGTTCGAGTCCCATCTGAGGTCGATGATTTTTTTCAAGTGTTATTTATCATCAATTAAACCTTGCATGGAATTGCTAAAAACAAAAGTTTATAGAAAAAAATATTTTATTAAATCTAACTGATTCTCCAAAAAAATAATAATTTCCTAAACATTTTTTTATTAATTCTTAAATTCAAAACTACAGTAAATGTTCAAAATATCCGCAGTTGACTTGGATACAGGCACTGCATCGTTAAAAAAAATCTGAATCTTAACTTTACTACTTGATAATTTATTTAAATTAAGAAATTAGGAAATATTTTTTTAAAACGATGCAGAGCTTGATTTCAAGCCAAAACGGTGGGCATTTTGAACATTTGAGTCTTGAAGTGAAAGATTTTTTTTTTTTTAATTAATGTATTTTTTTTAACCGACTTCAAAAAAAAGGAGGAGGTTCTCAATTCGTCTGAATGTTGTTTTTTTTTTTTTTTGTATGTTTGTTACGCCATTACGCCGTCAATTATGGACCGATTTCAAAATTTATTTTTTAGTTTGAAAGGGTATACTTTCGAGGTGGTCCCATTTCCACCAAGTCAGATTCTGATGATGGGATCCCTGGGAAATCGAGGGCAACCCTCAATTTTTATAGGCACCTATAATGTTTTGCATATATTTTCTGACTCAATGCTGATTTTTGGGTCTGGTAATCATCATTTCATGTTGCTGACCTGATGATGGAAGCCACAGAACTCCTTAACGGATAGGAGTTAGAAAATAATACTGCAATTTGTCGACAGAACGTATTTCGCAGTGTGTTGAGCAGACGTGGCGCTTATGAGGTACCAGACCGCCAATTTTTATTTACTGGGGGCGTACCCGCACACCCAGTAACGAAAAAAAAAATAGAGGACTTAACACTTAAAATTGTAAAATAAAAAAAGTTTATTAAAAAAACTAAAAACCGACTTCAAAATGAAACTAAAAAGCGAATAATAATATTGACTAAAACATATCTAATCAGTTCTTTTTGGAGTCGGTGCGAATGAACACATTTTAACTCTCGATGGCTGGCACCGACTCCAAAAAGAACTGATTTGACTAAAACATATCTAATCAGTTCTTTTTGGAGTCGGTGCGAATGAACACATTTTAACTCTCGATGGCTGGCACCGACTCCAAAAAGAACTGATTAGATATGTTTTAGTCAATATTATTATTCGCTTTTTAGTTTCATTTTGAAGTCGGTTTTTAGTTTTTTTAATAAACTTTTTTTATTCTAGTTAGATTTTTGAAAAAATCTTAACTTTTTTTCTGGTTCAAATCAGGTGAAATTTGTTGGGATGGTGTAATTCTATGACCCAATCACAGATTCACAAAGTATTTTTTTTAAAAAGGCTCATTTTTAGTTTTTTAAAACTTCTTTTAGGGTTCAGTACCCTAAGGGTAAAACGGGACCCGATTACTAAGGCTCCTCTGTCCGTCTGTCTGTCTGTCCGTCTGTCACCAGACTGTATCTCGTGAACCGTGATAGTTAGAAACAAAACATGCAGAACCCTTCTTGCGTAAGTCCGACTCGCACGTGGACGTTTTTTTGGGATTTATTTTTTATTGTTCCTTTATCAATACTGAATTACTAAAGCTATGGCACGCGCTTTTTTTAACAGCCTGTAGGTATTTTGTATATAAAACGCACCGTTTGACTTCGGCTTAGTACGGAACCCTCTCCACGCGAGTTCAACTCGCACTTATATTTCGTGTTGGCGACTTTGGCCTCATAGCTGTACATTAACTGGGAAAGGAAAAATATTTGATTAAATACATGTCTAGTTAGAGTGTGGTGCTGCAATTGTCTGTCGCCAAAAGAAAGGGCTAGATTTAAGTGAGTAACAACTATGGTTACTCTATGGTAACAATTATGGGTGGCTACGGTAACAAGCGCGCCACTGAGCGGGCGAAACCAACTTTGGCGCCAACAGTTGGCTTAAATATACTTTTTGACGTTTATGACACTCGAACAGGGCATCTAGCTAGACATGTGTAATTGTACAATCAAAGGGAAAAACATGATATAGATCTCGTTCCTCAACAAGAGAAGTATAATCTTTACCTGGATTCAGTTGTATTGCTTCGCCGTTTATGAGTTCAGGTCAATAATTCTAGAGGGCAGCAAATTCCGGAGAAGCACAGCTTAAGGTAGAAGACCACCTCCACAATCTGTAGACAATATTACTCGATTAAACCCACCCTTTTTGAGCCAGCTAGCCAAAGGCTCAAACTGTGCCAACACACAATATATAAGCCTCAATAAAAGTATAAGTAGTGACAGGTCAGGTAGGTAGACCTGGCTGGGCACAATGAAACAAAGGTATGTTAATTTTTTTATAAAATCAACAAAATTTCGACGGTGAAGTGTGAATAACTCCTTTCTGACATTTTAGATTTTGAAAATAAAGTACCTACCTAATTTAATTAAGATATAAAAAATATTATAAAAAAAAGTATTTATAAAATCAACAAAATTTGATGTTGAAGTGCGAATAAGCCTATTTTCAGCAGTGGACGTTTTGTGGCTGAAATAATGATGATGATAAAAGATAGCCTCAGCAGTGGTAGAATATTTTTATAGCACTCGGTCATCTGGCACCGCTACCAATTTCACAGGAAAGCCACGGTTTTGTGAGCATATGTTGCCAAGGGGGCCCGGGCAGGTCTAGACTCACATTCACAATAACAGGGTTTGTGGGAACTTCATCACTTCAGAAGTCCACAGCTGGGACTATCCCCACAGAACTCCACAGCGAGCAGCCCTGGGCTGGGCCCCAAGTCTGCTCAATTAAAGCGGCTTGATTTAATATTAATTGGATTTCATTGCAATTGCTTGCCTTTAATATTTAGCTACTATTTAACCGATTTAAATTTAAGACTAAAATTAGTTGCAGAATACCAAATGTACAAATACAAATATCTTTATTGGCTGTAAATAGGTACTTAATCACCCGATTACAATTCAGATGTTCAAAAAAAAATGGTATTTTTAACCTATTTAGCCATTCTAGTTTGATACAAATTATTAATAATTAATATGTAATTGTATCAAACAATTACACATTTGGTATTCTGCTACTAATTTGAGACTTAAATTTAAGAATTATGTTGGTACCAGAATACCAAATGCGTCAAAAAATTACAATGATATCCAAAAATTGTTCGACTAAGCCATTTTTAAATTAGCAGATTTGGGACCCTGTCTGCACCCAGCGGCAGCCTGCAACCCTGACCAAGGTCACCGACAGCTTTTCGAATTGCGAAGCTAAAGTGGCAATGAGCAGGCCCATCCCTCACAGAACTGATACCTAACCGTTAGGAAAGAAGGTTCTCGGGTGGCAAGTTGGCAACCACGAAAACTGGAAAAATTTTGCCAAAGGGGATTTAAATACTACGTATAATTTTGCTTAGAAACGATCAGAATTATTGAATTACAAAGGTCAAACGTCATGATAAGTGTGACTTTCGGCGTGAATCCATGTTCAACATTATTGCAGCATTCTTAAGGGACTAGAGATGGATTAGAATTTCATATATTTACGTATGTTATGTAGGTACTTGAGATTTTTTAAATAATTTAAATAGGTATTACCTTTCGTTCAAAGTAGATGCTTATCCTGACTCCAAATGCTTTCTAACCCGCTACAACACTTCTATCAGCTTAAACGCTTTAATAGTTTGCCTGCCTGAACCACTGATCAAATAATACTACGTAGAGCACAGATTAGTCAGAGTATGTCTAAAGACAGATTGGAAACGGCCCTATGATTGGTTCGACGATAGTGAAAACAGAAATGTCATAATTAGTTCATAGTATGGGAGGCTTTGAAAGGTGGCGCTGTTAAAAAAAAATTGTACGCCATTTTGTATGACGTAATATTGATGCTGGTTTCCATGGCGACATCGTAACTTTTTTTGTGTTCACAGACTATGTAGGATTTATACCAGCCGGTTACCGTTACTTTATTAACTGTTATCGCTACATTATTAACCGTTATCGTTACTAACAACGATACTGTAGTGCGTTAAAAATGTGTTTAAATAAAACGCTCTTAATTGGTTACAGGTTTTATTAATAAAAAATGTACAACAATGATATATTAATTTCACCCGCCGCTGTCTGCCTTATATCGCGCACTAGAACCTGCAACAATATGTACAATATTAAAAGATTATTCCGATAGGCCGGGTCTATATTGACCCTCATAAAATTTTTGTTCCTATTTTTGATTTTACTACCGTTTTGTGGTGTGCGTTCGCGCAGCAAAAAGTATTGCCTAAAGCGAGGAAGGATAGTTTGATGTATCGTGCGGCCGCTTTTTAATGTTCACTACAATTTGGTCGGATAAACTACCAAAAATATTTCGAATGGTTTTTTATCGTTATTGTTTAAAGTAATGGGTATACATACATGATTTTTTGCATACGTATTCTTAAAACAGCGCTCATATTATTGTAGAAGCATGTAATAAGCCAGCTCACAGGAAACTAGTGTTTTCGTATTCTAAGTAATTTCACTAAAGATAACCTCAAAAAAAAGACAATCGTTAAGAAATCGGAAATTAGATATAGTAGGCCCGCGAAACTTTACAGGATTTTTCATGTGAATATACAATGGGTACCAGTTGGCACTAACGCGAAGTCCTTGGTCTTGTTCGTCCGAGAGCCACAGCATTTTTCCATTTTTTAGGAAATAAAAGAATTGCTTCTGAACCATACTAGTCATGTTAATGAAAATTCCGGCACAAATATGCACAAATATACCGAATCTGTATACAAAAAATCATGAATGTGCGTTCAACCGTTTCCGATATACAGCTATCACCAAAACGTTCGCCCAGCAAGAAACTAAATAACTCTAATATCTTAAGAGGCACAAATCTGGATTTCACGGCACATTTATGATCGTATATAAGCTATCTTTTGAATATTTAATATACAGCAAGGCCCATCAATTCAGAAAAAAATTGCTGGGCGAACGTTTTTTGCAGCAGTATCAGCACTACACAACACAGCAGCATCCGTTTTTCTTTAATTAATCTGAAGCTAGACGTGGACGCACAAATATAAAATTTCGGGCACATTTACACGATATAAGGCACTAATTATCTGCATCATCCAATCCTTGAAAAGGCGATACTTTTTGCTGCGCGAACGCACACGTTTTGTGATCATAATAATATCTTTTCATAAATTTGTTTCTCATAATTATTTTGTTAATAAATTTTTATTACTACTATCGGAACTCATAACATACGTTTCTCATATTATTTTAATTAATACTTTCATTACTAAGAAATGTTTTATTTCATAATTTTGTTTTTCATAATAATTTTCTTCATAACAGTCAATAATCATAATTTTCTTATTAATGCATAATTGCATTACTAAGAAACTATTCGAACTCATAATTATATTGGTAAAATAAGTTTTTCGTGTAAAAATTAAGTCATTGTAAACCGTTAAGGACATAGTAGAGTGCTAGTACCAATTGTAATAACACAATTTTTTAACTAATATTGTAATTTAACGCTCGCTCGGCTTCGCGCTTTCTGTGGTCACTGTTCTAACCTAACCTTACCTAGATGAGATTTGTGACAAGTTTAACTAATAAATTGATTTAACTCCACCAAGTGCTCTTTCGTCGTGAGACGACTTAAATTAAGACATTGTAAACGTAGAGATAACAACGGTCCTAACCGTTAAACAACTATTAGATATTATAAAATCAGGCCTTCCACCGTAAGGTTATTTTTACAAACCAGACAACCAGTTTCACTTACACTTATGATTAAAAACTATATGAAAATAAATGTTAGTGCAAACAAATTTATGATTATTAACATTATGAATAACAACAATTCGGAAAAATAATACTTATGATTAAGAAATATATGAAAACAAATAGGGTAACCTTAAGAATTTAACTTATGAGACGCCTAGTTTCATTTACAATTATGATTTAAAACTATATGAAAATAAATATTAGTGCAAACAAATTAATGATTATTAACATTATGAATACATCATTAAGAAATATATTAAAACAAATATTAGTATAAACGAGTTGTATTACTAGTGATATTATGAATTCCGATGATAAGGAGTTTCGATCATTAGTATTAACAAAAATTATGAAGAGTGATCATTATGATGTAAAATAGTATGAGAAATATTTTCGGACTTCCGATAATAGGACTTAAAAAGTTATGTGAAAAAAGGCGCACCCCGATAGGCCACTTAAGCCCGTTTTCCATTAAAGCGGAGAGGAGCTGTATTTTCATACAATTAACCACCTAAAGCAGACAACACTTCTCCGCCGCTTCGCTCAACTCGAGTAGCCATTTCTATGAAAACACATCCCGCCTCTGCTCTCCGCTTTAGTGGAAAACGGGTAGGCCCTCCGCTTAATACGGGAGGATTCGGACGCAGGCGGCTCTATTAACATCATTCCATCACATCTAATAATCTGTAGGAGAGGAACCGAAAGCAGAAAGGTAGCTCCGAAGCTACCTTCGCGCTCTCTGCCGACTGCTTTAATCAGAACCTGGAAAAGAAAATATTATTATTAACCATAACTATTTCCTTTTTTACGAAGCCTAGAAAACTTATACTTGTTAAGTGCCATGGTTTGCATAGGTGACATTAAACTCGATGAAAGTTTTTCGTTAAATGAACCGCAAAGTTTTTTATTAATAATAATAATAATTTGACAACATCACATACATTGCTCTGATTCTAAGGTAAGTAGCTAAAGCACTTGTGTTATAGAAATTAGAAACAACGACGGTACCACAACACCCAGACCCGAGCCACTATAGAAAAGTTCGTTTTCTACATTGACCCGACCGGGGATTGAACCCGGAACCTCAGGGATGGCGACGCCATATAGTCCGGCGTGCTCGCCTCTCGGCTACAGAGGTCGTCCAATACTATTACACCAATTATTATTGATCTGAACCCTACAAACGATTGTAACAAAGTGATAAAATAATTGAGACTGGTGCTGTGAGCACCCTAAGGAACTAGTGTCCACAAACTCAGAAAGAATATTCTTAACAACTTCTGGTTTATGAGCAAAATTATCTAAATAAATGATAATCAATTTAATTAAATCGCGAAATAATTGAACAAATTTAGGAGTAGGATACTAAAGGTTCCTTCACCTTAATTGGCTACACTCGTTGAGCTCAATCCATGAATGAATCGAGGAAACATCCTTCGTTATTATTGTTTAATTGCAGGCCTGGCACTTACGTGTTTTTAGGCCTTCCGGCTACATAGCCTGCAGTAAAAGCTGACGAATGTACGTTCAGCTTTTCCATGTGGACTTGCTAAAGCAGCGGAATTGATTCCGCTGCTCCAGCCAGTCCGCTCGTTGCTGGACCTGGAACATTTGCAGTTGCACCACCTGTAACAAAAGAGCCAACAGGAGCATCTGTACATTTTTCATTGGTAAATAATTCATAGGCAGTTATGAGTGCGTCGCCTACATCTGATTCGCAATTAGTATTGCGGGACTGAGGGCCCAGAAGGTTTGTAATCAATAAAGACTTAAATGAAGTTTGGAAAAACTATACCTATTTGACATACTGTTTAAATCTGCGTGACCCTTTCCGTAATTTAATTGAATCTTAGTTTAGATGAATCTCGTGTATAACTCTTTGACTTAATATAAGTACTTTTATTTATTTTATTTAACGAATTTAATATGACTATTTTTATTTTGAATTTTAAATATGACGATTTTTTAATTAAATAATAATAAAAATATTGGATTTGTAAACATAAGTAAGAATGCCATACCCTTACAGGGTCCATAAGTATGATCTCACACAATGTAACACCATATGTATACACTTATGACGCAATATATAAATATGAATAATATGATTATGTATAGGGACTGGGGTTGTTATTTCTATGGTTCAGAGCTCTTATACGACAAAAAAAGTTCACCAGAGGATCTTGATTTAAATTAAGAGTGTAAAATAGATGGACTTCCCTCAAGTTTTAATTTCGACCAAATCGAAATAAAACTTTTGAGGGTTATGATCCTGTTTTGAACACTTGGAACATACTTTTTTTGCGTCGTATTAGGCTCAAGAAAGTAAATATTTTGTAATGTACGAATGGCTTCTTACCAAAATTCGACATGACGTGATACACCATCAACCTCTTTTACCGGTCCCCGCATTTTACCAGGGGCAGAGCGTGACCCGCTGACGCTGTCGAACAGCCTGTCGAAGAACAGCACTGCTTCCGATGTGGTCCGCATTGTGCTGCTTACTGGTATCCCGTCTGCGAGGCTCCCTGAAAAATGAGTTATTAATAAACATGAGGGACCTCTATAAACTCTTTTAAATAAAATTTACAGTGCTGTTACGTGACTATCTTAAACTGCTTATTTACAGGCAACGGTTTTGTAAAGTAATATTTTTAGCCAATGTATTCAGATCATCAAACTCCAATTTTCATAAACAATTTAACTTTCGTATTTTTATGTTTTAGATAACTTAGTCCAAGGATTTGTAACTGTTTTGTATCCGAAAAACTTATTTACACCTGCTAAATAAATTTTATAAAAAAAAACTCGTTTCTTCTGTGCCTGACAGGGTCCTTAACACTGGTCTGAAATTGTTCTATTAAATAGCATCGAATGTTCTGTTTGGTTCAGCAATAAATTATTAAGTATTGTACAAGATTATTTTTACTTTAAAAATAGTTGCTCTACTTAACGCCACATTTTTTGTTTTCATTAGCAGCGCCACTGGTAGTAGAATATAGAACTGGTTTCTTGAATTTGTCGCGTCATTTTGTAGACAACGTTAGAAATATATAGTTTTTATGGACTGGCGGGGCAGTTTCCAATTTGCCTTATATATTTTACAAAACAGGGAGCGCTTCCGAGCGGAAGACGCCATTAACATATTTGCAAATTATACAATATGACTGCAACATTTACATTATATTTATTTTGATTGTATAGTAAATAATACTTAAGCAATAACAGGAACAATAACAACCAGTGCTATGTTTGCTTTTTTTAAATATAATTATTTAAAAAAACCACACCTGTCGGTTTTTGTTTAAAAATCAATTTGGTTGTAAAGAAATTAATCAAAACGAATTACCAAATTTGGAACTATAGCTTAGCATTGCAGCAGTCCTTTCACTCAGTGTTTGAGTGCAGTTCCTCACCTTCATCTTCTTAATCTTCTCTGGTATTACGTGCTCATCAGTCAGTTTATGGAGCATCTGGATATCTCCAACCTATAAAAAATGAGTGGCTTGTATTATTAAACAGATTGGATGAAAAGGATTACTGACTTTAATTATTACACATACAGAGTAAAAAAAATATTGCTACACAGAAAAGAACTTTAAACAAAGTAATTTATTTTGTCAACTCTACTGCTGCACTCAGAGACGTTACTTAACTTTAATTGCTAGTTAAGGCAAACCTGAACTCCTTAAGGCAATACGAATAAAGATCATTATTGAACAAACAAAAATGTTAATCTACACTTTATTGCCAAGTCTCTGAGTGCGGCAGTTAGTCTACTAACTAAAGTAGTTCTCTTTAACTACAAAGATGCAACTGCTTTTATGATTTCACCCAGAAAACCCACATGCTAAAATTTTGATCTTAATTGAGTATTTTTGCTTCTACAGAAAGATAATTAGGGTGCGTTTTCACTAACTTTGTGTGAAGAAGTAATTAGTGCACCAGCATAAATTAACCAATTTAAAACCCTATTTTCATTTAGATACATAAATAAGTATATAAATATAGTTTACCTCACAGTCAGCTTTGTAAACCTCAGTGATATCACTCCACTTGGCCTGTTTTCCACGAAAAGCCATAGTGTCTGATGTAGCTGTCACACTGTACAAAAAAAAAACAATTACATTAAATTCGATTTACTTTACTCCAATATTAAGATACAAATAGCCTGGCCATAGTATAACTATTTGCCGCATTTACATGCCATAGTTCTAACCTATCGAGCGGCAAAGACCTTCCGGCCGGTCCATAACAAAAAAAAACATTGTGTCTCTTGACCTTCGCCTTGCAGGTCAAACAAATCTCCTAAAATTAAATGGTAAATCGTGGTAATATTATAAACACACAATACACTTACATGGAGTCTCTTGGGATTTATCATACATTTTAATTTTAAACTAAATAAAACCATCATAATCACAAAACAGGGTTGGTTCATTTCTATCCTATACATGTTCTACTTACATTCAAAGTCTAATTGACAGAATTGAATGTGTTTTCTAATATTTACCTCACCAAGTCAAAATAGTGCAAAATTAAACTATGTTTTGGAGCTGGAGTGAACGGTGACACAACTTATTTCCATCTTGATTGAATTGAATGTTGTTATTAATGTAATATCAGGTAATACTGCTGTTTGTGTTTCACCTACGACGTGTTGGCTCCATCGGAAACGTATTCCAAAGATCCAGTATTGATGTCTTCATATTTATAATCACGAAAAATACAATGTACCTTAAAACAAAAGAAATAATGGTTAATGCATTATGAAATGAAAATTTAGGAAAAAAGTTAACTTTTTCTTACTATAATTAGATGCCGCTGATAGATTTATGTACCACAAAGCATTTGAACAAGAAAATTATATTCCAACAAACAAAGTTTTACATAGAATGAACTTAGAGAGAGAGACTCCACTGTGGTACAGCCTGAATATGGCCAAAACAGTAATGAATTCAACAGAAGACTTGGAACAAACCTTGATTATATTAATTATTAGTAGCAAACATTATGACTTAGTAATAATCAATCACATTAATCACAACAATTAATTACACGACTTCCCGTTATTTTTAGAAAATTTCGAGCACACAATGTTCTAACAACACATTTAATGAACAACATAAACTTGCTTTTTACTTTGGATAATAATTTTATCTCCTTTTTCTATTAATTTTTCACCAAACGAAAATTGTTGAAAATGTTAAAATAAATTATCTTCAACTGACAAAAATGTCAGTTAAGTTTTTTTTTGGGTTGCTAACTATCGAAAATTTTTCCAGGAGACAATTATTATTTCCATCGCGATTGAATAATTAAAAATCATCAAATTTCATTTAAATCAATGTAAATAAACTTTAATAGAATAAGATAAAAGCCACGAAAAGGTTTTTTTTTATTAAACATACATATCAAGCAATTATTATTTATTTGTTTATCATTCTGGAGCTAGGACGGTATCTAGTACACTTCTTTGTATAGAAAATCACTATGTGCGCGATTTTTATCTACTTCATAAACAAAAAAATGAAAAAAATCGTAAAATCTTTAAATCGCAACATAACCCTCCCTCATTTAACTTCTCCCTATATATGTGGAAAAAGTTATTATTCTGTTAGCACTGTAGTTTTGAACGCGGTATTTAAAAAGTTAGATGTCAAAAAAGCCTTCCATACCGAGCGAGACAGAGCTATACAACTAAAAGCGATGCAAGATTCACTAACGTCCTCTCAAACTCTATGGAGATTCCACCCCGTGACGTAGAGCCTGAACTCACCGACAGCGTTGCCACCTTGGATTTTTATAAAGCGCTAGGTCAAAAGTTAAAAGTTGCCAGATTTCACAAATTTGGAACACAAAAAAACCACCAAATAACGCTAAATTATTGCGTTGAAATATCACATTCAAGAAACCCAAATTTAAATTTAAAACGAACGAATATGTTGTTACGTGGTGCAAAAATTAGACATAAATATTAGTTACAACTTGAAATTATTTAGTTCCTAATCTACAGGCAATGAAATAAAACGACATAACTACGAGTATGTTCATTTGTTATTAATTTGCAACTAATCAGTACAGTATGAATCAAAAGAAACAAGTTATATATTGAAATTAAAATTCAAGATTATCAAATGTTATATCTTCCATAACTTCATCATAATTCTCAGACGCCGAAACTTCTGTCGACGACGCCGACGTCGATGCAGATGTTGTTGCTTGTGGTTGATTTTTAAATGAGTACTTAGTGTTCTTTCCAATAGCTGCGATGACATCATTTGGTAATTCATAATTGTAACATTTTGCATCAGTAACTTTTAATCTATTTCTGATAAAAATTATCGCATTTAGAAGAGGACCAGCCATCTTGTTCCGTAGTTTGCTTTTTACGATGTTCATGACACTGAAAATTCTTTCGATACCCGCATTAGATTGGGGTAAAGATAACGAAGATATGGCAAGATCAACTAGTTCTGCAAAGTCATTTATACCCGCTGCGTTTCGGTAATCATCTACCTCAACCCAAAATTTTATAACATCGTTTGTATTTTTCCATTGGATAAAACAGATATTGTGCCACTGATTCAATATCTTGTCAATATCACTAGCAGTATAGCCAAGTTCTTTAGCTAGTTCCGAAATGGAATTGTCCTTACCTTGGCGGAGTATGGTCTCTGGGTCTAATTTTGACATCAATTCCAGCACATTATAATTGGTCGGCAGTCTTTGTTGAATTTCCTTGGCTAGCTTCACATTAAAATCAATACAGCGATGTTTTATAACTGATATAGTATCAGCTGTTAACGATGTTTTTTCACTCTCCGATTGAAAGAGGTAGCCCATGTATGGGACCGGGTTAAGGTTTCGGTCGATATCAATATTTAAAAAATCCTTATCTGTAATGGCTGCATTCGGTAACAGTATCCTGTTGCAAACTGAACGTAATAGTGTAATCAGCACATTTAATAATTTAAGAGGATTCGCACTTTCGCTTTCAAAGCTTTTCAATGCGATCTGCACATCGTTTAGTACACTTTTCAAAAATAGCAAATACAAATAATTAGACTCATCCTTGTACATACATAAAATATAATCGATCTGCAGTGTAGCATCGATCTCTCACAAGCCCAAAATGTAAAGTTAGTTCTTTCCATTGTGCCAGAATTCTTTGCACTGCTGGTTCAATGGATAACCAGCGTGTGTCACATACCTGCAAAATTTTTAAAGGTGCTTCACCGCAATTAATAGTTTCGTAAATTTCTTGATATTCATTTTTACGTTTTGTAGAGTGGGAAAACCAATTGTACGTTTCTCTAATCAAGAATTCAATATTTCTTGGTAGCGTATGTTCTGAAGCGTGCGATACTGCAAGTTGTAAAGAGTGGCAAGTGCATCTCATAAGAATTAAATTAGGTATATCATTTTTCAGGATTTTATACACTCCATTATTAATTCCAGTCATGACTGACGCATTGTCTGTTCCCAATCCAACCATTTGATTTTTATTTAATCCATATTTTTGTAAGCAAGAAAGAAGGGCTTTAACAATCAAAATCAAAATCAAAATCAAAATCATTTATTTCTGTAAATTGGCCATAAAAGGCACTTTTACATGTCCCAATTTTTTTTTACCTACCAACTGCATCGCTGGTTTCAAGTTGTTCTAGAGCCAGAAACGAAGAAACTACTCTTTTTAGTTTTCTACTGAAATACCTGATTACAATACCAAGTTGCTTGCTCGTACTGAAGTCAGTTGACTCGTCAATGATGAGACTATATTTTTGCTGTCCTATATCCTTTATTAGTTCTTCAGTAAAATGTGGTGCCAAGACATTTTTAATAACTTCAGCACACTTAGTACGATGCATTTTTAAGTCATCCGTTGCCTTGGAGTCAGGGAAAGCCAATTTCACTAAATCTGCTAGATGATCAATACAGGAAACTGAGCTATGTTCTGTAATGTAAAGCGCGAGCATTCCTTCAGCTTTGCGCGATTTTGGGTTGGCAGTCTTCTCACCATCGGGCTTGAATTGTATAATCTGGTTGCCGGATATAATTTGAATTTTTTGTTTGTGCTTCTTTGTTTCAGTATGTCTTCTCAAGTCTACTAATTTCGCTAGTAATTCTGCCTTACAATATGTGCAAAACGCCTTCGTATCATCACCAGGTAAAGGTTTAAGCCAGGATTTGAATTCGTCATGTGATTCCCACTCTTTTCTATACTTTTGTGCATAGTTTTTTTTCTTGAATGGAATTTCCATTATTGGATATTATTAAGCGTCAGGACTTCACACACTGTAACCTTTTAAAAACGATTTCGAGATTTCAAACGCACGAACCAAATTCGAGACAGAATGACAAGATTATAAGAAAACATTAAACAATGACTGCGCTAAGGAATTCCCCGGTTATAGAGAAAGCATAGAACTATATGTAATTCTGACTGTACTTAGGGATTCCCCGGTCATAGAGTAAGCATAGAACAGTATGAAATTCTGACTGTGCTTAGGGATTCCCCGGTCATAGAGTAAGCATAGAACATTAGGAAATTCCGGAATGGTAGGTAAAAATGTGTTGCCAGATTCCATACTGAACAAACCGCTAAATACCACTAAAAAAAATAAAAACGCTAAGTTACTAAAAAATACCCCTAAAGGCTTTAAAAAAGCGCCAGTTCTGGCGGAAAAACCACCAAGGTGGCAACACTGCTCACCGATTCGTAGGAATAAAGGATTATTATTTGAAAGTAGATTAAAAATAAACGGGTTTATCCATCCAGGTATTTCCCCGTGGTGTTTTTTTTAATTTGCAACATGGTGTTGGAAACAGGTTCATTGGCCGAAATCAAAACAAACGTTTGTTACATTTGGTATTCTGCAACTAATTTTTGTCTTAAATTTAAGTCAGTTAATTAATAGCGACGTTTTACCTGAAAATAAAACGTTTGTAAACATACTTACCTTATTCAAAGCCTTTACATGAGAGTAGCATCCGCATTTCCGGTTCGAGTACTAGACATGACATGACTCGTGGTCTGCCCACGTAACCCACGTTTCCGCAGCCCGCCGCGGCTACATAAAGGTAATATACCTTAACTTTATGCGCAGCTATGCAACACTAGCGCCACCACAGGCAGCTCGAAGGATTGTTCGATATTCGTGTCATTGCGTTTTATTGTCACCAGGCAGGTTTAAAAAGCAGGCTTTGAATAAGGTAAGTATGTTTAATAAACGTTTTATTTTCAGTTAAACGTCGCTATTAAACAGTACTGTACCGTTATTCAAAGCCTTTTACACGTGAGACGTGTTTATTATCGCCTGGTGGCGCTGTGTACTGTGTCGCCTATCGGCTACGGAGATCGTCGATTACACCCTCGGATTATCAAAAATATTTTTAGTCTATACTTGGTTAAAAATAAACAGTTTATGAATTAACTTTGCAACTATTTGCTGCTAAGTTAAAATGAAGATTGCCCAGCTCGCCTTTAAACCGATATGGTTTGAGATAGTAAATGATATTGCGCTGTGATTAGGCACTGTCTAGAATGCAGTGATATAAGTTTAAGACAGAGCATAAAGTCAAGTAAGCTTGATTCATAAATGCTGTAGCTTTTTGCTACGATGGCAGGTAGCTCGGAGGCTTAGTAAAAATTAAGTGCACTAAATGTTTTTTCTATTGCAAAAGATCAGCAGCGCGTTGGTCAATGCCTTAAGTTTCGCATAGGATGTTCAACTATCCCACATAGCACAATACGAGTGTAAACTGGTACCAGTTCCATGCCAGTTGCACACATGAACACCTGTCATACCGATACACTCATTACATTTCAATCGTATGTTCTGCTCATGAAATTTTCTATTGTAATATTAGGTTACTTTTTGAGTAAAGGTGTTTTGCCATATAACTCAGATGCCAAAGATAAGAATTTGAAGTATAAAATTACTCTGTTGTTCATCATTCAGTAAGCTAGTATAATAGTTATAATTTAGCGTTACGACTAGTTTAATACGAAATTACAAAGTACGTTGGTTCCAAAGTATGATAGTACGATGTACAGTCAACAGCACGTCGACCTACCCCAAAAGTCAAAAATTCTCCAATAGATTTTCAACTTTAAGCCTGACAAATAAAGCTCATTTTCAAATGAGAAAATTTGACATTTTGTGGTAGGTCGACGTGCTGTTGTCCGTACCTAAGCTACTTAAAAAAAACAACATAAAGTTACACGTTTATTCTGAAATCAACATGAAGTTAATTTTTTTTAAAGAATTTTATTATTTTGTTATGCACAGTTTTGCTACATAACGTATAAAATAATGTATTTAAAGTTTTGTTTAATACAATATAATATTGATACACATACTTTATACTTAATTTAACTAATCGATTATTCATAATACTAATCAAATAGTTACTAGTCTTTTTCTGAAAATCAACATATAAGTGAATTAAATCCAAGCATTTTTTCCAATTGTTATTCAATCAATCAGCATAAATCTTAGGAAGTGCTTAAAGAATGTGTATTATTATGTTATGAACTATTAATTATCAATAAATAATGTATGTCATGTTTATTTTTGAAAGCGTAGTATTAATTACCATTCTTCTACAATGTATGCTTCACAGTAAGGCTAGTATTTAATTTATTGTAATGGTCTTGTATGCAAAGGTTTCTTTAGTAATGACGATTACGAGCTACCGAAAGACTCAATTGCAGAAAAACGTAAAAAAAATATAGTTTTATGTTTTAGGTTGCTGGATGTGTATGTCTTACTTTCGAGTTTAAATAAGTGGTAAGTCGGAATTTTATGCTTTGCTACCATGTAATTATTTTTTTAATTAGCTAAGGTACATCGTACTCTCATACTTTGGAACCAAACGTACTTTGTAATTTCGTATTTCGCAACTGTGTACTTTTGATTAAATATACATCGCACTCGATAACTTTGTAATAAATGTATGCCGGCATTTCATACTTCGCTGCCGTGCACTTTCGAACTAGCTTACATCGTACTCGTATACTTTCGAACTAACGTACGTCGTACTCGTATACTTTCGAACTAACGTACGTCGAAATAGTAACCTTCGAACTACAGTAGCAGAGTCGCGCGCATCGGTTATTTTATCGATAGACAAGACAAATTTTGTCTTCGACGATAATTTTGTCGATTTACCTAACCTAACGGATCACAGACGCTTCGAATCCTTTTTCTTAATATTTTCAGGATGTCTCGTTCTTCGTAGCCACTTATTTTTTCGTTATAACACGGCATTGCCATGATATTTTGGTTTTTTCTTTGTTATCGTCGAAGACAAAACGACATGTTTACGTCAAAAGTCGATAAAATGCCACGAAAATTTTTTATCGTGTTGCGCATGCTAGCCCTGCTGGTTTATAGCACCAAGTTTTACAAAAGGGATTTTTTTTACAGAACGCGGCGAAAATCATCGTCAGATAGATTGTACAACGGTAGGTATGTGATAATAGAATGTGATTTTCTATTTTGTGTTCAATAAATAAGTCGATGTTTTGGTTTACATCGCATTTTGCCATTCAGCAACAACAGTTGTGTCAGACGATCACAACGGCGAGTATGTAATACTACCTACACTTTTTGTTTGTTTTAGTTGAAATGGCAAAAGAATGCAATAGCTACTTTCTTAAATAAAATTGCCAAAAATCATGTATGTAACATGTAGTAGTTGTTACGTAAGTAGGTATAACTATTACTACCAGAAAATTCGGAAACAATTCTTATTAGTGCGCATTTTTTAGGTTTGGATCTTATTAATTTTGCATATGTTGGGAAGGAGACTTTACGATCGTCTGTGGAGATTCTATCCACAATCGAGCTAGACTAGATCTGTTTGTTAAGTCGACTGATCTCAACTGACGTCAATCAACATCATTACAACACGGATGTTGAGCGTGGGCGAAAGATGCGCAAAAGATCATTACGATTATGTGATTGGCTAACGCACACGCATCTTTATGATGATCGTTTCGTGAAATCGCAGAGCGATCCCCACTCTTTGCCCCAGCGCTTAACATGTAGGTATTACAAGTTTTATTTAAGTAACGGGATTACGGGACACACTGCATGGTCTTAATCTGCAGCAAACGATGAATATTTGATTGCATTAGTGTGCAACTATTTACAATTTTACATTATGTATGGTACCTCTGTGGTGTGGGTATCCGCATATTGTTATGCTACAGTTCGTACCCGAATAAATCAGTGTGGTGTCTTCAGCAAGTAGAGGTAGTACTCGCATTTTGCCTTTACGTCATCTTACCGCATCGATGCAAAGCTTTGCACATTAGATGTTACACCGCTTATAAAGCTCGAAAGTGTATTATCCATGATTATCTTTAATCTTGTTTGATAAAAAATGTCCGCAACTCGGGGTTTCATACTACGGTATGGTCAACTTCGAATAAATAGCGATTTATTCATGAAATTAAGAACAACGGTGTCATAAAAGTATGACTACTTTTATAGGCGGGGTAGACTTCCATAATATGTTTATTGACCGGCCTAGATGTTTTGACATCTACCTTATAGATACACCCTTTGTAAATAGGCAGGGTTTTGAGTTTACCAGAAGGAAGTCGCACTGTCGTTAAAAGATGCATGTGCTACGATCTCTCAGCTCTGAACAGTCCAATTTGTTAATGATGCTAATGTTTAGAGGGCAGCAGGTCATTGCGAAAACTTGTAATTGAACAGCGACCACGCATTAATTGCCTATTGGTCGAGGGTAAACAAAAATATCATTTTTGTTTTCTAGGTTGTTTGTAAAAAGTAAGGCATTATTAGAACACGACCGTGATCATAGGTGTAGAATCAAAGTCTATTGGTTTTGTACTTTAAAATCAGATCTGTCGAGTCTTTTGATATATAAAAAAGCTGGGAGTGCGCTCCGCTGCTTTTAGCATATTTCGTGCCAATAGTACGAGTGTACATATTAAAAAATGTCTGAAGTTTATCCTGATCTAGGTTGCAAAAATAATTAAAAGGTTGAATAATATCATATTAATCCTTTTAAGTAAGAGCTCATTTCTCCTCACTGTACTGGTCAGTACCTATGATAAATGGCTACGTTAAGCCAGAACTTAAGTTGATCTCCTATCCCGATGGGATCAGGGAGATTAATTAAATTACAAAAGTTTTAAATTTTTGACAGGGAGGTGCTCTAGTATTGTAAGTATTAAAAGTAACGTAAGGCTACTTTACGACGTCATGACATTAAGTCAGATTATAATAATTTAATATCCTATCCCAGTGGTATAAGGAGGATTATACTCTTTTATTTTTATCGTTTAGTTAGAGGATATGGGACGGTGCCCTAGTGTCCCCATTCCAACGGAAAAATAAAGTTGGGTGGTAGTACGGCATGACTGTAGCGGCTACAGTGTAGACAGACCGTCATTTGATCTCCTATGCTGGCTGGATAAGGGAGATTTTAGCTTCTTATTCTCCGTCGGCAGAGGTATAGTCATAGCCGAGCAATATACTTTTAACGTTTTGAAAACGTATGGTGGTGCGCTAGTTCCCTTATTTCAACGGAAGAGTAAAATAGGTATTTGATCTCCTATCCCGGCGGGATAAGGAAGATAAGATTTTTTGCTTCTTTACCTTGATCGTCGGAAGTTTCGAGACTTACCTGGTTGGTTTGGATTTCATCGACGAGCAATATACTTTCAACGTTTTGAAAACGTAGGGTGGTGCCCTAGTTTCCATATGTCAACGGAAGAGTAAAGTAGGTATTTGATCTCCTATCCCGGTGGGATAAGGGAGATTAGTCGTTTGCTCCTTATACTCCATCACTTGCAAGACATACTTCGATGGTTTTGATTTCAATGGGATGCAATATATTTTCAACGTTTCGAGAATGTAGGGCGGAGCCCTGACATTCTCATACCGACGAAAAAGCATAGTAGGTAGCTCTTATCCCGGTGGGATAAAGGAGAGCAGGTTATGTTGGTCATGTATGAACTGGAATGTAGGGCGGAGCCCTGACATTCTCATACCGACGAAAAAGCGTAGTAGGTAGCTCTTATCCCGGTGGGATGAAGGAGAGCACTAGGTTATGCTAGTCATCTATGAACTGGGTTTCGTAACGTTAACAAATTCGGTATTTCCACATATTAGTTCTACCATGTTGACCACAAGTTCACTTCAGCGTTCACATGACTGAAGCGCGAGGTCTTCAGAAACGGACAGCGACAACCGCGGGCGGCGTCTGAGTGTGCGCGGCGCGCGGGCCGGCAGGAGAGGGGCACGGGGCCTTCGGACTGACGCGATGCGTCGGAGTGCACGCGCAGCCGGTCCCAGGAGACGACTGCGTGGCAGGGGCAGATTTAAGGCAGCTCTTGGGGTGGTTGGGATCTACCTCCTAGCGGTCCACCCCGGGCAACGTCATCATAATCTGTGATGGCGGCAGAAGATCCCAAAGGCGGTGGTAGGCCCTGGAAGGGGCCGCCTGGCTCGCGACCACCATCCCGCCGGAGTCCGGCGCCAAGCAGCCCTGCTGTGTTCCGTCGGTGTGCGGGAGTGCCAGTGCCATTGGGGGTTTGAAACTAAGTCAGTTGAAACCATTAAAACCATTAAAACCAATTTATTTCTGTAAATAGGCTTAAACTAAGCGCTTTTACACGTCCCAATATTTTTTTTCCCTACCACTACTTCAGGACAATTTTGGGCTAGCGCCGAGAAGAAGTAGCGCAAGAAACTCGGTCACTATTGTCAGCCTCTTTTTAAATAGTATATATTTTACATTACAAGATAAATGTACCTGTGCGAGCAGGGCAGTATTTATTTCCAAATATTTTTATCGTTTATATAATCATTTACAGTATAATATCCTTTTTTCATTAAAGTTGTTTTAATATGCGATTTAAATTTTAACAGGGGCAGTTCTACAATAGACGCTGGTAATTTATTAAAAAAGCGAATACATTTCCCCATAAACGAATTACCCACTTTATGCAGTCTGAAATTGGGAACGGCAAGCTTATTCTTATTCCGTGTGTTAAGATTATGAATGTCACTTTTCTTAAGGAATAAGGACAGGTTTTTGCGGATGTACATTATATTTTCATAAATAAATTGGGATGCTACTGTAAGTATATTAATTTCTTTAAACAGTTCTTTTAAGGAGTCTCGGGGTCCAAGGCCGTAAATTGCCCGTACAGCTCTCTTCTGCAGTACAAATATAGATTCAATATCTGCTGCTGAGCCCCATAACAATATTCCATATGACATTATACTATGAAAATAGCTAAAATACACCAATCTTGCCGTTTCAACATCAGTCAGTTGTCTTATCTTTCTCACGGCATAAGCAGCAGAGCTAAGTCTTCCCGACAGAGTCTCGATATGCGCACCCCATTGCAAACGGGAATCTAAAGTGATTCCTAAAAATGTAGTGGAACTAGATGTATTAAGTTGTTCATCTTTTACAGTAATATGTGTTGAGACAAGTTTTACGTTGGGCATTGTGAATTTGATGCACTTTGTTTTATTTGCATTGAGCATAAGATTATTGGTGGTGAACCAATGCAATACTTGCGAGAGTGCATTATTTACATCGTCAAATGAGTCTTTACCTCTCTTGATTTTAAAAATCAATGGTCCTATCGGTCTTCTATAGATTGTACTTCGGAGAGTGTGCTCATGAGCTGCATGAACTCATACCACCGTCACCTTTCTTCCATCGGACATCCAGACGCACGGCCGGCTACCATCCGTTCTTAGTTGATATACCCATAACCCGCACTAAGCGCTTCTCATCATCTTTTATAATTTAAAACTCAATGAAACGGGAATTAACGCGATCATAATTTAGGTACAAAATGTTACCTCTTTTGCCTGACGTTTCGATCGGGTTACACCGACCGTGGTCACAGGCTGAGGTAACATTTTGTACCTAAATTATGATCGCGTTAATTCCCGTTTCATTGAGTTTTAAATTATGCAACGCGAAAGTTTAAAAGTAATTATCTTTTATAATGCGCACAGCTAAGGATTGGAATTCCCTGCCTGCGTCTGTATTTCCGAGTGCATATAACCTGACTCTCTTTAAGTCCAGAGTGAATAGGCATCTTCTGGGCAAGCTCGCTCTATCGTAGATCCCATCTATGCTCTAGAGCAAGATTGGGGTCAAGAGTAAGCCCATCTCAAATAAAAAAAAAAAAAAAAAAAAAGCTCTACCCGACCACTGCTTCACTGTTATGACAATGACTCCCTTATCCCCTCAACTTCAACTGAAAGAAAGGTTAATCCACGAAAAGAGGATACGTGAGCATGCATGTAGTTCCTTGCTCATTTCTGCTTAATGCAATAAAAATAAAACTTTTCCAACATAGGGTAGTTTATAAATATATTTATCGATGAAAAATATTTTAGCAAAAAAAAATATTCACTAAATGATAATTAGGTTTTCTAAATTGTACTCACTCAATAATACAAGCCTTACTAGTTGCAATTACTCGATACAGAACCTTGCATGTTTCACTTTTCATTTTGTTTTTCGTATCCTTCTTCCAGGTTCCCTGATGTTGTTCTTCTTGCACGCGGACAGACCTATATTTTCTAAAAACGTACACTTCTCTAATGGAAAGAACCGTTAGAGGCTTACGTAATCTAAAAAGAAAATTATATATTAAAGTGAGTAGATTGAGAACAATCTATCTCCGAACGGTAACACCGTTTTCCATCTAAAAATTCACAGACGTCATCTAACGGGAAACCCGTTACAGACTTACGTTATTCAAGAAGAAAATTCATATATTTTTAAAGTACAGTCAACAGCACGTCGGCCTACCCCAAAAGTCAAAAATTCTCCAATAGATTTTCAACTTTTAGCCTGACATATAGAGTTCATTTTCAAATGAGAAAAATTGTCATTTTGTGGTAGGTCGACGTGCTGTTGTCCGTACCTAAGTAGATTGAAACCAATCTATCTAACAATGGTTTAAAAACCATAAAAAACGTGTACTTTCGGCCGTCTGAGCCAGAGTCCTAGAGAGATCTCGCATATCTAGGCTGATAACGAATCGTAGGTGACGGCGATATAGGTACCTAGGTTTCATCGTTTGTGACGCAATAGATTTTATGAAAAATGAAAAAACCTGGCTCAGAATTTCACTTTTTCCGACACTCTGGATCTCAAATTCTAGAGGGTTTCAGGGCCCCGTTTCTTATCAAATGTTTAGTGACGCGATATGTGACGGCATTTAAAGTAGTTTCATCCATTTTGATGCAACGGTTTTCGCAGAATCAAGAAAAACGTGTGGTCAGACAGCCTGATATCCGGCCGTCTGAGCCATTTTGTTTTTGCAGATATATAACGAAATATCACATTTCAGACTCATCTTTTTTGATTTTACTTTAGTGACGCGATATGTGACAGCTCTCGGCCAGATTTGAACCTTCGTTACCCACGCATTTAGGAGCCATTCTAAAAAAACTGTTGTGGCACAGACAGACGGATTCCGGCTGTCTGTGCCAGCCAGTTCTACCACCAGTACGTGCAATATATTGTCTTGGGCCTCGCGACTCTCTGAGGGAGGTCTTTAAAGATATTAAAATATTAACAGTAGCGTCACAATACATATTTGATAATATTATGTATGTAAGAAAAAACATTAGTTTGTTTAGCCTTAAATGTGATTCACATCATTATAATACCAGAAATAAAAATAAACTTGCCGTTCCGAGCTTCAGATTAAAGAAAGTAGGTAATTCATTTTTGGAGAAATGTATAAAAACCTTTAATAAAGTACCACAAACTCTTGTTGTCTTGCCTGTTTATGAGTTCAAAAATCACATTTAAAAAATCCTTATGGAAAAAGGATATTACAAAGTTAAAGATTACTTAAACGACAAGAGTGCATGGACTTAATAACCTGCCTAGCTCGCACTTACACTATCTTGTAATTGTATTTCCTGTAATAAAACAAGGCTGACAAAGGTGACTGAGTTTGTTGCGCCGTTTCTTCTCATCACCAGCCGATATGTAGTCCCGAAGCGGTGGTAGAAAAAAAAAATTGGGACATGTACACGTGCCATTGATGGCCAATTTGCAAAAATAAATGACTTTGACTTTGACTATACCCGAATATCTATCGATAGTCTAGAACAATAGATAGTATCGATTAGTTTTTTTATTTAAGAACGACAATACTATCGATAGTATCGATACTATTGATTGTTTATTCTTTGCGAGCAGCAATACTATCGATAAGATTGCACTTAATCAATAATATTGCCTAGTTTTGAGCTATCGATACTATCGATAGTCTTGCGATAGTTTGACTATCGATAGACTATCGATCGGCAACACTAGTGTGTGTGGCTGTGTGCGTGTATGAGTGCATCGTATGGCAGATTTTATAAATCAATTTGTTGGGTTGCATTTGGCATTTTATTTAGCAAATGATGATTGTTTCTGTAGCGCCGTACACGCAGTACTGTTGTCCGCTATGAAGAGCTTCGCCGAGGAACTGATCCGAGGCGCGGCGGCCGCGGGGGCGTCGCGCGCCACCACTCCTGAGGCGCTACCTCTTATATGGACTGGGTATGTTGCATTCAAATATATTAACCTTGAAGCTCGCTGTGCGCGAGGCCATTGTTATATCAATTGTTGTCCCTTTTTTTACAATCGCTGAGTAAAATTTTAGAATTTTACTCAGTAAGCTAATCTGCTCTTAGAGCATTCAAAATCTGCTTAGTAAAGTATTGGGCTGTTGTCAATTTTTAGAAAATCATTTGAAAGAAAGCAAAAGTGCCCTGTCAACGTCAAAGTCAACATCCGTATTTGTTTACTGAGCAGATAAGTTCTAAGTAGCTTACTCAGAACTTTACTCAGCGATTGTGAAGCAGGCCCTTCATATGACGACCTCTGTAGCCGAGAGGCGAGTACGCCGGACTATATGACGTCACCATCTCTGAGGTTTTGGGTTCGATTCTTAGTCGGATCAATGTGGAAAACGAACTTTTCTATATTATCTCGGGTCTGGGTGTTGTGGTAGCGTCGTTGATTCTAATTCAATAACACGCGTGCTTCAGCTACTTACCTTAAGATCAGAGCAATGTATGTGATGTTGTCCAATATTTAAAAAAAAATTGAACTAAGTCATCATCCGGTCATCTTTTCGGCCGGCTGACTCAGCTTTTTCGCGATGGTATAAGGGGCGTGCAGTGCATATATTATTATTATATTGGACAACATCACATACATTGCTCTGATCCTAAGGTAAGTAGCTAAAGCACTTGTGTTATAGAAATCAGAATATAGGCAATGCCTACCTGGTTAATTGAATGAGGTAGGCGATAGGTATTTGCAAATGTGTAACATTGGTGAAAATCACTGATTTTCATTCATCACTAATACACTTAAGTATCTACTGCCTACCTAGAAATGAAACTAATGCCTGCTACTGGTGGTCTAACTAATAAAACGCAATTTTTTCCCCAGGTGGGGAGGGCGGGCGTTAGCAAGCGATGTGGTATCGGCAGCGGGGAGCGGGAGGTTAAACGCACTCGCGGGACACGCGCTGGGGACGCGCGCCGCACACGCGCGGGACGCCTTATGAATACACTACTTGCTAAAGAATGCATCTTTTATTTACGCTGACCCCACTTCGTACCATATTTTTATTACAATTTTAGGTTTCTGGATCCAGAGTTAAACGGGACCCGATCACTAAAAGTTATTTAAAAGATCCAGGGTATTACCTCAGAGATTTAATGTATGAGGCGCACCCTCACACAAACACACACACACAACACTAGTGTGTGTGTGTGTGTGTGTGTTGTTTAGTGAAGCGTGTAGGTACTACGAGTATAAGGTAAGTGTCACAACACGCACCATCGAACAATTAAGTAAGGTCTTTAAAAAATATATATATGACAAAGAATAAAATTATTTATTTATTAATACAGTGTTTATATTATTTTTTAATCTTAATTCTTAATCAGGCAAATAACTAATTCGTTATGTTTCTATCAATATTCGTAGTTAAACAATCAATAACATAAATAAGTAAATAAAGGCATTTATCAGCAAGTAAATGATTACAATGTTTATACACAGTGAATTTTTAATTACCCGAGAAAATTAACTAACATACTCAGATATCGATATACATCGAATTTGGCGAATAAAAAAAAATATGAGAAATTTATTTACAAGGTCCCTAACATTCCTTTAAAAATATGCACCATAAAAGTCCTGCTTATTCAAATAGAAATAATTATCATTCCAACAAAATCCACCTAATTTGGTCGCGTAATATTGGCGTACGGAAGGAATAACTATGAATGATTTTTTTTTCATTCATAGTTATGTACGTACGCCAACGCCGTACGGTGTTTCGTTTTTTTTATTCGCCAAATTCGATGTATATCGATATCTGAGTATGTTAGTTAATTTTCTCGGGTAATTAAAAATTCACGGTGTATTTCTTAACACTTAAATCTTAATCAGCCTAATAGCTCGTCGCGCTTCTATCAATATTCTCAGAAATAAGAAATAACATAAATAAGTTACTACAAAGTCATTTATTATATATTTAGTCTAGTAACTAATTCGTCATGTTTCTGTCAAAATTCTTAGTTAAACAATAACATAACATAAATGCAGAGTGTTTAGACTTATTTATCAGCAAGAAAATGATTACGTATTTCTTTTACATCAATATGCCCATGCTGAACACCCTCTAGAATTGCCAGCAGTAACTTCGGATAATTGCGTTTAACGATAAAATTAAGTGAATTAAACACATTCTCTGCAGTCAGGCTGTTGACAAGTTTAAAAATACATTTCTTTTCTAATTCCGGCATCATGTAACACGATGCCAACTCCAAAAGTTGCTCTAGGCCTGTCTCCGGCAAAGTTTGCAAGTACACATAATCTTTGAAGTGCTGTAAAGTGCTCATTGAGGTGCCTGGTAATTCGACAAGGCCCTCGGTGCTTTCACGCCATGCTCCGCACAGCATCCGTCGCAGGACAGGGCTTGAAGCTGCAAGAGCTGTTCGGTGTATGCGCACCGAACCATCTTCACCTCTCAACTCAAAATCGGTCAGCTCTTCATCTTCATGAAGGGGTGCCAAGAAGGTTGGACCCGGAACTACATCCGTAACTATTGTGAGCCTAAACGAACCGTAATTTACAAGTTCTTGCCATATATCATTAGGAATGTAACTCTTGTCGATTTTCAGTGGCTTGCAGGTTACTCTGATCGTATATGTCAAGTTGTCGTCTTTATGCAGATTGACGAAACGTAGGGACCATATGCCGGTTGAAGCCGTAACTTTTGCTTGGAATTTTACTGAACCACCGATGACGTGTTTTGCACTTGTGAAGTTTGTATCATTTCTTTTTAAAGTTACTTCCAGTCTGTTCCCCCTTTGGATAAGGTTAGTTAATGACATGCTAGAATTAAAGAAAATCATTATTTACACAATTGATCAATTGATCGCCACTACTTAGTAAGCAGAAAATAAACATTATTTATTTATTTTAATAACACAAAACAGGTTACAGTTGTGGTTATTACATATACAGGTTGACTTTTTTTTATCACCATCCAAAACTCTGAGAAGACTCCCGTTATATGTACAATCGAACAACTCTTTATATTGGACCAACTCTCTAACTGCAAATAATCAGCTGTTCCGTACATTTTGGTCGAATGAATATTGATATTTTGTTTGCATGGTGATAAAAAAGTCAACAGGTACACAGGATGAAGATTTCAATATGAGCAGGCACTTAAGTACAGAGGTGATTTTATACCCTATGCCACAGTATATGTTACACAGTATTTTATGTACTGTGCTTATACGGATCACGAATCATGAAAAAAAAAACTTAAAAAAAGCTCGCCCGGCATGCGATGGGACGTGGGTTCGAGTCATATCTGAGGTCGATGATTTTTTTCAAGTGTTTTTTATCATCAATTAAACCTTGCATGGAATTGCTAAAAACAAAAATTTACAGAAAAAAATATTTTATTAAATCTAACTGATTCTCCAAAAAAATAATATTTTCCAAAACATTTTTTTATTAATTCTTAAATTCAAAACTACAGTAAATGTTCAAAATATCCGCAGTTGACTTGGATACAGGCACTGCATCGTTAAAAAAAATCTGAATCTTAACTTTACTACTTGATAATTTATTTAAATTAAGAAATTAGGAAATATTTTTTTAAAACGATGCAGAGCTTGATTTCAAGCCAAAACGGTGGGCATTTTGAACATTTGAGTCTTGAAGTGAAAGATTTTTTTTTTAATTAATGTATTTTTTTTCTAGTTAGATTTTTGAAAAAATCTTAACTTTTTTTCTGGTTCAAATCAGGTGAAATTTGTTGGGATGGTGTAATTCTATGACCCAATCACAGATTCACAAAGTATTTTTTTAATAAGGCTCATTTTTAGTTTTTTTAAAACTTCTTTTAGGGTTCAGTACCCTAAGGGTAAAACGGGACCCTATTACTAAGGCTCCTCTGTCCGTCTGTCTGTCTGTCCGTCTGTCACCAGACTGTATCTCATGAACCGTGATAGTTAGAAACAAAACATGCAGAACCCTTCTTGCGTAAGTCCGACTCGCACGTGGACGTTTTTTTGGGATTTATTTTTTATTGTTTACGGGTTCCTTTATCAATACTGAATTACTAAAGCTATGGCACGCGCTTTTTTTAACAGCCTGTAGGTATTTTGTAAATAAAACGCACCGTTTGCCTTCGGCTTAGTACGGAACCCTCTCCACGCGAGTTCAACTCGCACTTATATTTCGTGTTGGCGACTTTGGCCTCATAGCTGTACACTTTACTGGGTAAGGAAAAATATTTGACTAAGTACATGTCTAGATAGTGTGGTGCTGCAATTGTCTGTCGCCAAAAGAACAGGCTAGATTTAAGTGAGTAACAACTATTGGTTACTATGGTAACCATTATGGGTTGCTACGGTAACAAGCGCGCCACTGAGCGGGCGAAACCAACTTTGGCGCCAACAGTTGGCTTAAATATACTTTTTGACGTTTATGACACTCGAACAGGGCATCTAGCTAGACATGTGTAATTGTACAATCAAAGGGAAAAACATGATATAGATCTCGTTCCTCAACAAGAGAATTATAATCTTTACCTGGATTCAGTTGTATTGCTTCGCCGTTTATGAGTTCAGGTCAATAATTCTAGAGGGCAGCAAATTCCGGAGAAGCACAGCTTAAGGTAGAAGACCACCTCCACAATCTGTAGACAATATTACTCGATTAAACCCACCCTTTTTGAGCCAGCTAGCCACAGGCTTAAACTGTGCCAACACACAATATATTATAAGCCTCAATAAAAGTATGAGTAGGGACAGGTCAGGTAGGTAGACCTGGCTGGGCACAATGAAACAAAGGTGTGTTAAAATTTTATAAAATCAACAAAATTTCGATGGTGAAGTGTGAATAACTCCTTTCTGACATTTTAGATTTTGAAGATAAAGTACCTAATTTAATTAAGATATAAAAAATATTATAAAAAAAAGTATTTATAAAATCAACAAAATTTTGTTAGTGCGAATAAGCCTATTTTCAGCAGTAGACGTTTTGTGGCTGAAATAATGATGATTATGAAAGATAGCCTCAGCAGTGGTAGAATATTTTTATAGCACTCGGTCATCTGGCACCGCTACCAATTTCACAGGAAAGCCACGGTTTTGTGAGCATATGTTGCCAACGGGGCCCGGGCAGGTCTAGACTCACATTCACAATAACAGGGTTTGTGGGAACTTCATCACTTCAGAAGTCCACAGCTGGGACTATCCCCACAGAACTCCACAGCGAGCAGCCCTGGGCTGGGCCCCAAGTCTGCTCAATTAAAGCGGCTTGATTTAATATTAATTGGATTTCATTGCAATTGCTTGCCTTTAATATTTAGCTACTATTTAACCGATTTAAATTTAAGACTAAAATTAGTTGCAGAATACCAAATGTACAAATACAAATATCTTTATTTGCTGTAAATAGGGTGATGACAATTCAGATGTTCTAAAAAAAATGGTATTTTTAACCTATTTAGCCATTCTAGTTTGATACAAATTATTAATAATTATTATATAATTGTATCAAACAATTACACATTTAGTATTCTGCTACTAATTTGAGACTTAAATTTAAGAATTATGTTGGTACCAGAATACCAAATGCGTCAAAAAATTACAATGATATCCAATAATTATTCAACTAAGCCATTTTTAAATTAGCAGATTTGGGACCCTGTCTGCACTCAGCGGCAGCCTGCAACCCTGACCAAGGTCACCGACAGCTTTTCGAATTGCGAAGCTAAAGTGGCAATGAGCAGGCCCATCCCTCACAGAACTGATACCTAACCGTTAGGAAAGAAGGTTCTCGGGTGGCAAGTTGGCAACCACGAAAACTGGAAATTTTTTGCCAAAGAGGATTTAAATACTACGTATAATTTTGCTTAGAAACGATCAGAATTATTGAATTACAAAGGTCAAACGTCATGATAAGTGTGACTTTCGGCGTGAATCCATGTTCAACATTATTGCAGCATTCTTAAGGGACTAGAGATGGATTAGAATTTCATATATTTACGTATGTTATGTAGGTACTTGAGATTTTTTAAATAATTTAAATAGGTATTACCTTTCGTTCAAAGTAGATGCTTATCCTGACTCCAAATGCTTACTAGCCCGGTACTACACTTCTATTAGCTTAAACGCTTCAAAAGTTTTGAATTCACCGATTCGTAGAAATGAAGGCAATTTGAATTTTTGAAAGTAGATTAAAATAAACGGGTATATCCAGGTATTTCCCAGTGCTGTTTTTTTTTTTTTTTTTTTTTTTTTTTAAATTTGCATCTTGGTGTTGGAAACAGGTCCATTGGCCGAAATCAAAACAAACGTTTGTTACATTTGGTATTCTGCAACTAATTTTTGTCTTAAATTTAAGTCAGTTAATTAATAGCGACGTTTTACCTGAAAATAAAACGTTTGTAAACATACTTACCTTATTCAAAGCCTTTACATGAGAGTAGCATCCGCATTTCCGGTTCGAGTACTAGACATGACATGACTCGTGGTCTGCCCACGTAACCCACGTTTCGAGAAAGCGCGGGAAACGTCGGTTTGGACGGTCGACTCTTTTTTGGTTTTTATAATTTTTCTTGTTTAACTTGTAATTAAAGGATCAATAGTAGAATAGTGTTTGTGCATATTTGTTTATTTGTATATATTTAATATACGTAGTGTCAAAATCGCGGAATATTGGTAAGTTTTTCACTTATCTAATTTAGTATGGAGGAACCTGAGGATCCTGGCGGGACAATTCCCCAGGTATCAAACTATGTAACAATCTCGCATGGAACAGAAACTGAAGGTTCACAAAGAGACACGGACGCATCGGAAAGTGGTAAAAGTAGTTCTCATCGTAAGCGTGTCCAAAACCGCAAATATTGTAAACACTGTAATAAAAGAAAGAGAAAAAGTCATAGGTCTACAGATTCCAAGGATGAAACAAATGGTTGCTTTTGTGAAAATGACAGTAACCAACCTAATATTTTCATTAGTAAACCTGACAATTTTGTAGCCACCAAGTCTCTCACATCAGAACCCAGTGCTATGAATATTACTGAAAACCGTGATTCCCCCCCAGTACAATTTGTTGGTAGATCTCTGTATGACGCTTCTGATGCAGCCCCTTACATAATTCACGTCCAAAAAGAACAGACCTATAGTGAAAACTCTAATATCCATCCAGTGTCATTTGGCCAGTTCTTGAAAAAGAATAACTTTCACAATATTATTAATGGCAGTTTAAAAAAAATTGGCAGAAACCGCCTTGTTATTTCTTTTTCTAAACATGAGGATGCAAATAAATTTGTTTCAAGTGATTTGTTAAAACAATATAAGTACAAAGCATTTATACCAGTGTTCAACGTGACTCGTATGGGAGTTGTTAGAGGAGTACCTACTGACTGGACTGACGATGAAGTTAAAACAAATATTTCAACTCCTGTAGGATGTGGAGATATTTTAAAAGCTAGACGGTTTAAAAGAAAAATCAGTATTAATGGTAAATCAGATTTTGTTCCTACAGAGACAGTTGTTTTAACTTTTGATGGCCAAGTCCTTCCAAAACGTGTGTTCATGTGTTACAACTCATTGCCTGTTGATTTATACATTTTTCCCACTATTCAGTGCTTTAACTGTTGTAGATATGGGCACGTAAAAAACCAGTGCCGTTCTACCCCAAAATGTTTTAAGTGTGGGCTTGGACACTCAGGTGATAGTTGCTCAGTTGAAGATAATGTAACTTGTTTTCTCTGTTCAGGTCCCCATTATGCAACAGATAGGAAATGTCCAGAGTTTGCAAGGCAAAAGGGAATAAAGGAGACCATGGCCAAAAATTGTCTATCCTATGGGGAGGCTCTGAAATTACACCCTCCTGTTGGTAAATCATATGCAAATATTTTGATATCTTCCCCGAAACCTAGCCAGTCCATTGAATATAGTTCTTTTTCAGCTAATAATGGAAATAAATCCTATAATAAAACAGTCTTTCTGAAACCTATGGCTCCTCCTAAACATGGAAAAGGATATGATCAGATATCTCATAATCAATTAATAAAAGACTATAATCCACCTTTACCAGAAAATGGTTGTGCCTTAAGTAATGAGGGACCTAATCATTTTCTTGCAAACCTACCTATTAAAGATTTGATCATTGCATTAATAAATTCATTAACAAAATCAAATATTATATCATTACCGTCCAACGCTGCAACACCGAATACACACGAACACAATCAAAATGGCAGTAAACTCAGTAGTACTGCAGTGGAATTGCCGCAGCATTAGTAGTAAGAAAAGTGAAATTTTATTTATTATTAATAAGTATAATCCATTTGCTGTGTCTCTCCAAGAGACATGGCTCCAACCTCATTTTAACTTTAGAATTCCTGGCTACTCATGCATAAGAGAAGACAGATCTGATGGCTTCGGTGGAGTAGCTATCTTAGTCAAGCATTCTATACCTTTTACACACATACCTATTGTGCAACATAGTAGTAATTTCTCAATAGTAGCTCTTAGTATCAACAATATTACCTTTATTTCTTTATACATTCCTTATCCTTCGTCTATCATTTTTGATGAAATTGAAAGAATCCTAAGTAACATTCCAAAACCTTTTATAATTATGGGAGACTTCAATGCTCAACATCAGTCCTGGGGCAGCTTTAAATCTAACTTTTATGGATCCAGGGTTCTAGATCTATTAGACCGCTTAAATATAGTTCTCCTAAATACTGGAAATCCTACACGACGTACCAAACCTCATGAAGGTTCTAGTGCTCCAGATTTATCAATCTGCTCACCTAATCTGGCATCTTGTCTAACTTGGACAACACTAAATTCAACTTTTGGAAGTGATCACTTTCCTATTATAATTACTTTTCCAAACGAAATAGGTAAATCTACATCAGGTAGGCGACCCCCTCGTTTAAAATATAAACTTGCGGATGCAAATTGGTTTGCATTCCTGAAAGAAGTTGAACGGAAAACTTCGTCACTACCGATCGTTTCTGATATAAATCATTCAGAGTGTGCCGAAGCACTTGCACAATTACTACTTACAACTGCCGATGAAGTGTTTCCTATTAAAAATCATTCTAAAGTTATCAAAATTCCTTCGCCACCATGGTGGGACCAAGAATGCTTGACAGCTGTCAAAAAAAGAAAAGATGCTGAAAAGCGCTACATGTCCGAATCAACCACTGAAAATTTTGATTATTTAACGGAGACAATGAATGCCACTAGGAAACTACTGAAGAAAAAAAAGTGGGAAGGTTGGTCGACCTTTTGTAAGTCAATATCTCCTAACGTCTCTCCATCTGAAATCTGGTCCAAAATCCGAAGTTACAGGTCTATTTTTAAGGAACCCACACACTGTAAACCTGATGATTCTATTATTGACCAATTCTTAGATAAGTTAGCCCCTCCTTCTGTTCCGTTAAGCAACGTGTTCATAAATCAATCTGTTGATCAGCGTTCCGAAAATCATTCTGATCTTAATGCTCCTTTCACTCTTTGTGAACTAAAGGGCATCCTTTCTTATATTAAGGATTCCACCCCAGGTGATGATGGGATCCCGTATTCTTTTTTTTTCTCATCTTAGTGACTCTAGTTTATCTTATTATTTAACGTTAATTAATTCTATTATGCAAAATGGTAATATGCCTCCATCTTGGAAATCCCAAGAGGTAATCCCGATATTAAAGCCCGGTAAACCTGCCTCTGATGCCAACTCCTATAGACCGATTGCCCTGTCTCTAGTTATTCTAAAATTAGCAGAGCACTTAGTTAAAAACCGTCTAGAATGGTATATCGAAAGCAAAGGGCTTTTAGGTACTAACCAATATGGGTTCAGGAAAGGAAAAGGGACTATGGACAATATTGCTATACTTACTACCGACATTCGCTTGGCTTTTTCTAAAAGCGAATCACTTCTTGCGGCCTTTCTTGATATAAAATCAGCATACGACAATGTTGTCATTAGCATTCTGATCAATAAACTTCATAAACTTCTAATTCCGTCAATGTTAATAAATTTCATCATAAACATTCTTTCCGAACGTTCCATCCATGTAACTTCAGATTCTGTTAGCAAATCCAGATTAGTGTGGAATGGAATCCCGCAGGGATCTGTATTAAGCCCTATTTTATATAATATATACACATATGATTTAGAGTCTGCACTCATCAATCACATTAGGGTATTACAATATGCTGATGATTTAGTTTTATATATATCAGGTAAATATATTCAGGAATTAAATATTTCATTAACACGAGCGCTACAAATTCTTAAAATCTGGCTAGATTCAAACGGGCTAGGCATTTCAGTACCTAAAAGCTCGGTTGTATTATTCTCCCGGAAAAGACTTTCCCCACCCATTACAGTCAATTATGAAGACGATGTTATCCCAGTAAAATCAGAAGCAAAATTTCTAGGGGTAACGCTAGATGAAAAGATGACTGGTCTTTCACATTGTTATTCTATTGCTGATAAATGTGAAAAACTACTGAATATTCTTAGATGTGTGTCTGGAGTATGGTGGGGCGCTCATCCATCTACTTTAAGACTACTATATAATGCTACTATTAGGAGTGTCCTTGATTATGCTAGTTTCTTCATAGAACCTTGTAATTCAGTAGGCTTAAATAAGCTTGAAGTGGTGCAATCCAAAGCACTCAGAATTATTGTTGGTGCTATGAAATCAAGTCCAATAAATGCACTACAAGTAGAGTGTGTTGAGCCTCCACTGAGACTGCGCCGCCAATATTTATGCGACAAGTACTTGTTCCGAGTTTTACAATTTTTGAACCATCCTTTGCATAGTAAACTTAATAGCCTTTCTAATTTAATTAATAACTCGCCCTACTGGTCACACAAATCTCCACCCTGTTTAGTGATTAGTTATAGAAAATTTTTGTCCATTCAAGCTCCAGTGCACAAATCCACATTCCTCCCAATATTTAGTACTAATTTTGAATCGCTAATTTTAATGCCAACCATTTATTTTAATTTGGATCTCAATAAAGATGATAGTAACACAGATATTAAATTTAGACAAATTTTAGATGAAAATTGGCGCGATTGGCACCACATATACTGTGATGCCTCTAAACACTCTTCAACGGGTCAAGTTGGTGTTGGAGTATTTCACCACCAGTACCAAGTGGTGCAAAAAATTAAACTGCCTCCAGAATCATCAATTTTTACTGGGGAATGCTTTGGTATTTATAAATCTTTAGAATATACATTACTCATGAAACTCGAAAACACTGTTATTTTTTGTGATTCTAAAAGTGCGCTACAAGCCTTACAAAAATTCCCTCTTAGGAGCAACATTAGTTATCCTATCATCATAGAATGTAGAAAAATACTGCATAAATGCCATGTAAACAATTACAATATCCACTTTGCATGGATACCAAGTCATACTAACATTCCAGGAAATGAAAAAGCTGATAGACTTGCAAATGAAGCTGTCAACTGCGGTGACTTGCATCCATATAAAAATTACTGTCATGATTTAACTGCAACTCTTCCTAAATCATTTCTTAGAGTAGCCTGGGAGGAGAATTGGGAAGTTACTAGTCAAACTAAAGCAAGACATTACAAGTACATTCAGAGATCAATCCCCAATAAACCATGGTTTTCTAAAATGAAAATTTCTAAAATACCTACTTCTGTTTTAATTAGAATGAGACTTGGCCATGTGTGTACTCCCGCTCACCTGGCTAAAATTCATATAATTGATAATGACATGTGTTCATGTGGTTCTGATGTAGGAGATCTAAACCACATATTTTTTAACTGTAGCCTCTATGATCGTTCCTTTTTCATTAATTCGCTCCTATCAGCCCGTGTTCCTTTTCCCACTTCCATTTTATGCCTTCTAAGTTCTAATGATACCAATATCTATAACCTTTTATCTATATTTATTGTACATAATAATATAAAAATCTGATAATATAATATATTCGCACTTACCTTTTTTCCTTTGATCCTTT
Organism: Anania fuscalis; assembly: GCA_950371115.1. Taxonomy (NCBI): domain Eukaryota; kingdom Metazoa; phylum Arthropoda; class Insecta; order Lepidoptera; family Crambidae; genus Anania; species Anania fuscalis. The sequence continues at coordinate 8,127,838 of OX493353.1, read as the reverse complement.
CCGTTCCGATTCCACCGATATTCATATAATCCGTTTCCCTACCTTTTAACCCGTGATGGCTAAACGCAATCCGCGCGAGCCAAACTATTTAAAAAAAAAAAACCCACGTTTCCGCCAGCCTTACGTCAGTGCCTGTTGAGATTTCTATGACAGCCAAATGTCAGCTCGACTTACTTTCGATGACGCCATGACAGATGTTTTCTACCCCTTTTATAGCTTCTTAAGCGTAGCCAGTATTGTTAATAAGATCTGTCACCTGGCTGAATGAATAAAATTTAATGATGTAAATGAATAAAATATTTTTTGTGAACGAGTAAAAAGTGTCGAAGCCCCATCCATAATAAGCACGATTTGATAACGTAATCTATCATATATCTGTAAGGCTCGGATTATAATAAGCTGTTTCCGGCCGATATTAGAACCTTTTTAAAAAACGACCTTAGGCTCGGTCTATACGCTGCCGGAATCCGTAAGCAACCGCAAGAATCCCTTCAAAAACGACGGTTTTCCGTTTGACCCGTATGTTTGTATGTATGTATTTAAATCGCGGACAAACGTCCTTGATTTTCTCGCGTTTGGCTCATCCGCTTTTGATGCGGTTTTCAGAAAAGTATTTGGTACATTCTGAAAAAGGTTTTAGTATGCATATCATACTGCTGAGCTGATGATGGAGGCCACAGAACTCCTTAACATTTAGGAGTCAATAGATAATACTGCGATTTGTCTTCAGAACGTATTTCGTAGTGTATTAGGCAGAAGTGGCGCTTACGAGGTACCAGTCAGTTATTTTATTTACTGGGGGCGTAAACCAGTACACCCAGAAATAAGAAAAAAAAATGCAAGTTTTTTAATGAGGGTTTTCTGAAATGACGCTCACTAGGTGGCAGCTCTGAGACGTCAGGTCCAGAAACCTGTCACAAGTATCAGAGCCCCTATATTTGAAGTGTTGAAGTTTTGTATTTCTTAATTAAATACAATAAATATTTTTTAAGAATCGAAATCCCACTATGTTTTTCAGTTCCTATGTGCTTAAAAAACGGGAGGTCATGTTTCCTAAAGATAAAATACGTTTATTAAAACAATGCCTTGTAGCCATTCGTAGAGAACGTTTGATAATAGTCTTGTATGCAAACATTGAGTTCAATACACTAGAGAAGCAAACTTCACTGTCTCGCGGCAACAAAAGTCTTCTACATGTTAGTTTGAAAGCCGTAGCTTGGAAACGACTAAACATTTAGATAAAAACATATATTTGTCTCACTTTCACTAGTGTCTGGAAACGAGCTGTCATTCTAAAAAGAAAAAGATGGCGATATTAATTTTTTGGCGGGCTCAGTGTTGCTCGCTATATGAATTTACCCCATTTTAAATAAATAAAGAGTAATTTGAGTGGAATAATTTTGTATGAAATACTATTAATATGGTGTGTTTATAATTATTAAAAGAAAAGTTTGAAAAAAGTTGATTAATAAATAAGTGTTGTCAGAGTGCTTTATTAAATACATTAAAACGTGACCGTTGTTGTTTTATAAAATAAACAGTTAGATGGCCTTTCCAGATTTGTAAATGTGAAAGTATAAACACGAAATATTTGCGGTGGAGCGCCTGGTGTCAATTTAACGAAACCTTTTTTCTATCTCAACCAGCGAGAACTTATTCATCTGAATAATACAAATGATAATAATACCATAGAATTATAAATATGCGTTTCTTATCTTTAAAATGGCTGTAACGATTAAGATGAAATTTTGAAATTAGATAAGGTTTGAATTTTAAACTCACTTATAAAGTTATACTTTTTACTAGCTGTGCCCGCAACTTCGTTCGCGAGGACTACAGGTTGTGTAGTATATAGCAACGTTGTAGACTGGAGACGCACTCTTATTAAAGAACGAACTTTTTACTTTGGTTTTGCAAACAAAACAAGAATGTTTTTTGATTAACACGGGTTGCGTTAATCAAAAGACAGTCACTTAGTTAACTCTCTACTTTTCAACAGTCGAAAAAAACGGAGGAGGTTCTCAAGTCGACTACAAGGTAAAACTACAAGGTAAAATACAAATGACTATGTAAATCTATTATTATTAAATTATTTGAAACTAGCTCTTGCCCGCAAGTTCAAATGCGTGGTCTTCAAATCAACATACAAAGTTCTTTAAGTGATGGCAATCTGTTTCCAGTGAAAATCTTCTAATCATGTTGTATTTTTTGTGATAACTTAATTTGACAGCTCTTAAGAAAAACATTCAAACTGTCACTTTTCGTTTAATCGAGCGAGAGAAAGGAATATCTAAACCTAATCAAAAAAGGTTAATTATTGATTTATTACTGTAATACCGTAGTGACGAGCTCCTGGCCTAGGCGTCACCATTTTCGTGGTTCTGAGTTCGATTCCCGGTCAAATCAATGTATAAAACGAACTTTTCTATATTGTTTTGGCTTTGGGTGTTGTGGTACCGTCGTTGTTTCTGATTTCTGTAAGACAAGTGCTTTCGCTACTTCCCATAGGATCAGAGCAATGTATGTGATGTTGTCAATTTTTTATTTTTAATATACAAAATAACTGAAATTTACTAACAAAAAGCATAGGTCTTGCTTCACTGGACAAGTGTATACGATCGCAGTCGGTTTTAGGGTCAATTTTGTCTTGCTCCTGGAAATGATAAGAGCAAATAATTGTAGCCTTATAAGGTAACCAATCTGTTTCTTTTCTTAGTAATCTTATGACTTAAATCCACTTCTCGCGTCGTATTGCATCTTTAGGTACTCTGTAAAATAATTATAACGCCAATAAAAAAATACTACGGTTACCAATTAAATAATTTTATCAACATAAAAAATCTCCCATAGATATGGGAAAATTTGTCCTAATAAGTATTAAATCAAACAAATTTAAAGAGATCACTAATAAATTATATATTAAATCACTAGAAAATTTCATAAATTTTCAAAAAAATGTTGGGTTGTCGTCATCATCGTTTCAACCAAAATAGTCTACTACTTAACTGGACATATGCCTCTCCCAAGGATCTTAATATCCACACGTAGTAAAAACATATTTAAAGAAAATTTCTAGCAGAAATATAAATAAAACACTTAATTTAAATCAAAATAATCAATATTTATTGTTAAAAACAATAATCACTGAATAATCAGCGCTGGTTTGGATTTTGTAGGTAGGTACGTTTATGTATGTATGTATGTAGAAATACCTTATTTAATTATAATAAACTTTGTTTTGTGCTTTTCCATGGTAGTAAGTAGATTTTGTCACTCACTTTTTACTTTTCCGAACCAAACTAAGCGTTATTGACATCTAAATCCAACTCGTGTTAGGTATAAACGTTACAACAGTAGAATAAGCCGCGCTTAAAAAAGGTAGTGATTTTAATTTATTATTTTTAGTTTAATGGTTTATGTTTTAGATGTGTTATATTCATTTGTGGTAATTACTAGTAAAAACATTTCTGTTCCGCCCTGTGCCTTCGTCTGTGCACTGTGTGTAGTGCCTTATATCATCGAATCATGGTTGTTTTTACAAAAAGTTTTTAATGAACAGTACATACTTTTTTATAAGATTTAATACTCCTTTGTATTTATTTTTTGTCAAAAGATATTCGGCGTGTCATTGGCGGCTGTCAAGTGTCAAGTCATTAAATTAAATTAAATTCTGAATTGAATTTCCACGAAATATATTTTAAACTACATTTAGTGCTCCTAAAGTGCATGCTCATACAAGTTGTATAAAGCTGTATAAAATTAAAACAGCAGAAAGAGTTCAAACTCTTGTTCATGCAGATATATGGACCAATCGTGTATTTCTTATTCTGAGGTTCTATGACATTCTGTGATGTACTTATGTGAGTCAATAAAATTGATTGGAACTATCTTTGCCTTCTGGATCTGTTTGTTAAAGTTCCTTTTCGGCTACAGCTACAAGAGAACGAGAAGATAATCTGAGACTATGAATCTGTATTTCTGGGACTGAACTAAGTGTATTTCTTATTTTGAAGTTCTTAAATATAAAATTTTCGTTTAACTACAGTTTTATTGTAAAGTACCCATTATTATTATTATTGCAGGTTCTGATAGCTACTATACAGCGCATACTACCTACCGACCGATTATAAAGTATCGATTAACGATTATCGATTAAAGTGCATCGATATCTCGTTTATGTCTAGATCTATGCGATATTATATAGCCTGTGGACATTTACGGTCATTAGAAATCACATCACTATGAGTATCTCACTCTGAGTTTTTTCTTTTCCTTTTTTTTTGTCAGTCGACGAAAAAGTATTCAATCAATTGAAGTTAGTGACGTTTGCCTTCTTTGTTGTTCCTAGTCCGGTATCTTCTACGTAGTATTATTTGATCAGTGGTTTCCGCAGCCCGCCGCGGCTACATAAAGGTAGGTAAATATACCTTAACTTTATGCGCAGCTATGCAACACTAGCGCCACCACAGGCAGCTCGAAGGATTGTTCGATATTCGTGTCATTGCGTTTTATTGTCACCAGGCAGGTTTAAAAAGCAGGCTTTGAATAAGGTAAGTATGTTTAATAAACGTTTTATTTTCAGTTAAACGTCGCTATTAAACAGTACTGTACCGTTATTCAAAGCTTTTTACACGTGAGACGTGTTTATTATCGCCTGGTGGCGCTGTGTACTGTGTCGCCTATCGGCTACGGAGATCGTCGATTACACCCTCGGATTATCAAAAATATTTTTAGTCTATACTTGGTTAAAAATAAACAGTTTATGAATTAACTTTGCAACTATTTGCTGCTATGTTATAATGAAGACTGCCCAGCTCGCCTTTAAACCGATATGGTTTGAGATAGTAAATGATATTGCGCTGTGATAAGGCACTGTCTAGAACATAGACTTAGGATTCGCTACGCATGCAGTGATATAAGTTTAAGCCAGAGCATAAAGTCAAGTAAGCTTGATTCATAAATGCTGTAGCTTTTTGCTACGATGGCAGGTAGCTCGGAGGCTTAGTAAAAATTAAGTGCACTAAATGTTTTTTCTATTGCAAAAGATCAGCAGCGCATTGGTCATGGTCAATGCCTTAAGTTTCGCATAGGATGTTCAACTATCCCACATAGCACAATACGAGTGTAAACTGGTACCAGTTCCATGCCAGTTGCACACATGAACACCTGTCATACCGATACACTCATTACATTTCAATCGTGTGTTCTGCTCATGAAATTTTCTATTGTAATATTAGGTATGTTACTTTTTGAGTGAAGGTGTTTTGGCCATATGGCTCAGATGCCAAAGATAAGAATTTGAAGTATAAAATTACTCTGTTGTTCATCATTCAGTAAGCTAGTATAATAGTTATAATTTAGTTACGACTAGTTTAATAAACTGTTTTCGCTATTTTAAACACAAAGTGTATAGAAATGGCTGAAATTGGCATGACTAAGTAATCGAATGCGATTACAAATTAAAATGTACTTCACGTACGTATATCAAAACACCTACCTACATACAAGCGCTGTCTTAATGCTAAAAGCGTGTTAATCCGGCTAAAGTAAATAACGACGCAGCTCATTTGCAAGCTACAACATTTGATTCCAGCAGGGCTAGCATGCGCGCATCGACTCTGCTACTGTAGTTCGAAGGTCACTATTTCGACGTACGTTAGTTCGAAAGTATACGAGTACGACGTACGTTAGTTCGAAAGTATACGAGTACGATGTACGCTTGTTCGAAAGTGCACAGCAGCGAAGTATGAAATGCCGGCGTACATTTATGACAAAGTTGTCGAGTGCGATGTATATTTAATCAAAAGTACACAGCTGCGAAATACGAAATTACAAAGTACGTTGGTTCCAAAGTATGATAGTACGATGCAGTCAACAGCACGTCGACCTACCCCAAAAGTCAAAAATTCTCCAATAGATTTTCAACTTTAAGCCTGACAAATAAAGTTCATTTTCAAATGAGAAAATTTGACATTTTGTGGTAGGTCGACGTGCTGTTGTCCGTACCTAAGCTACTTAAAAAAAACAACATAAAGTTACACGTTTATTCTGAAATCAACATGAAGTTAATGCACTACATGCATTTTTTTTTCTGACTTTTTTTTTAAAGAATTTTATTATTTTGTTATGCACAGTTTTGCTACATAACGTATAAAATAATGTATTTAAAGTTTTGTTTAATACAATATAATATTGATACACATACTTTATACTTAATTTAACTAATCGATTATTCATAATACTAATCAAATAGTTACTAGTCTTTTTCTGAAAATCAACATATAAGTGAATTAAATCCAAGCATTTTTTCCAATTGTTATTCAATCAATCAGCATAAATCTTAGGAAGTGCTTAAAGAATTTGTATTATTATGTTATGAACTATTAATTATCAATAAATAATGTATGTCATGTTTATTTTTGAAAGCGTAGTATTAATTACCATTCTTCTACAATGTATGCTTCACAGTAAGGCTAGTATTTAATTTATTGTAATGGTCTTGTATGCAAAGGTTTCTTTAGTAATGACGATTACGAGCTACCGAAAGACTCAATTGCAGAAAAACGTAAAAAAAATATAGTTTTATGTTTTAGGTTGCTGGATGTGTATGTCTTACTTTCGAGTTTAAATAAGTGGTGAGTCGGAATTTTATGCTTCGCTACCATGTAATTATTTTTTTAATTAGCTAAGGTACATCGTACTCTCATACTTTGGAACCAAACGTAATTTGTAATTTCGTATTTCGCAACTGTGTACTTTTGATTAAATATACATCGCACTCGATAACTTTGTAATAAATGTATGCCGGCATTTCATACTTCGCTGCCGTGCACTTTCGAACTAGCTTACATCGTACTCGTATACTTTCGAACTAACGTACGTCGTACTCGTATACTTTCGAACTAACGTACGTCGAAATAGGGTAACTTAGCCCGTTTTCGGACAGTTAAGCGGATTCCTGACTTTGACATTACACCTAGCAATGATCTATTAATCAAAGTCTGGTCAACATTTTTTTTTAACAAAACAGGTATTGCTCTCTCATTAATTGAAGTCATTTGCATGAAAATAGCACTGAAAAAATTACAAAAAATGTTAATGTTCATAATTAGCGATTTCGTCTGTTTTCGGACACTTACATTAGTTGTCGGCCGCCAGTGTGTTAGTTTTCGGACGCTAATTTTGAACATCGAAAATGGCTTTTGTAAGGTTGTAAAAAGGACTATAATTGAATACCAACCACAGTATTCATCTTAGCTTTCTTTCACCATTGTTAGATGATTAAATTAGAATTTAACGAACTTTTGCTGGCTGTTAGGATTAAACTGTAGATATTTAAAATAGTTTTAAATATTTGTAGTGTGAATTAACTTGAAAAATAAATAAAAATAATAAAAAATATTGTAATCTTTATTTAGTTGAGTACGAACTGAGTAATATTAAAAGTATTCATAAAAAGCTATAAAAAGTCGCCTGTTATAAAAAGTTTAATCTTTTATAAATAAAAAAAAATCTATCACTGTCTGTAAAACTGTAGTTATACTTAATAATTGACAAAGCCTTTGAAACACAGCCGAAACTTATAAGCTGGTCGAATATAATTTAAAATCTAAAATATATTATCCCAAACTTAAATATTTGTTTTGATGTATTTTATATAAAATATACTTTGAAAAGTAGCTTTCAATATAAAAAAATCAAATAAAAGCATGGGTACCTTTTCAATGCTCGATATTGGCCGAAAACTAAATAGCTACATGTCATTTCTCGGACATCGATTTAAGGTATGTCGAAAACAAACTTCATAAAATTTAGTTTTCGGCCTTCAAATACCTAATAAGTTAATGGGGTTTTTCTGCAAGTTTTTTGTCAAAATTTGCGTCCGACTGTTAACCTCTCGCTGTAGAAATGAATAGAGTTTAAGAAAAAATAGTGTCTCTTTAAATAATTCTTTCATATACATATGTACAATTTATTTGATTTAATACATTACATTTCGGTTCTCGGCCGGCCGGCCGAGAACTAGATAACTCACTAATTTGTACGTTGGTTAGCCGGCCACTAGATTTAGTTAACACAAACTATAAATATCACTTAGTTGGACCAATATATCATTTACTGAACCTATCCACAATGTCCTAAAACATTTTCAAAACATTATATACAATAGTAAGTACTTTTACTTACCTTGCAAGTAACTCCTGCGCACTATTTTTTTGCTATGTCTAGGCACACCAACGTACTACTTTATCTTTAGAAGCCCACTGACCAGTCGTATGAACTATTAATATCATACAAATTTAAAAATGTATGGGGTACATTCTACAAAATCAAGTAAACATTGGTTTTTGAACGAGTAAGGTCATATTTTCTTATTATTGCGACAAAACTGGAAAGTGTCCGAAAACAGGGGGTGTCCGGCAAACGGGCTAAACTACCCTAGTAACCTTCGAACTACAGTAGCAGAGTCGCGCGCATCGGTTATTTTATCGATAGACAAGACAAATTTTGTCTTCGACGATAATTTTGTCGATTTACCTAACCTAACGGATCACAGACGCTTCGAATCCTTTTTCTTAATATTTTCAGGATGTCTCGTTCTTCGTAGCCACTTATTTTTTCGTTATAACACGGCATTGCCATGATATTTTGGTTTTTTCTTTGTTATCGTCGAAGACAAAACGACATGTTTACGTCAAAAGTCGATAAAATGCCACGAAAAAATTTTATCGTGTTGCGCATGCTAGCCCTGCTGGTTTATAGCACCAAGTTTTACAAAAGGGAATTTTTTTACAGAACGCGGCGAAAATCATCGTCAGATAGATTGTACAACGGTAGGTATGTGATAATAGAATGTGATTTTCTATTTTGTGTTCAATAAATAAGTCGATGTTTTGGTTTACATCGCATTTTGCCATTCAGCAACAACAGTTGTGTCAGACGATCACAACGGCGAGTATGTAATACTACCCACACTTTTTGTTTGTTTTAGTTGAAATGGCAAAAGAATGCAATAGCTACTTTCTTAAATAAAATTGCCAAAAATCATTTATGTAACATGTAGTAGTTGTTACGTAAGTAGGTATAACTATTACTACCAGAAAATTCGGAAACAATTCTTATTAGTGCGCATTTTTTAGGTTTGGATCTTATTAATTTTGCATATGTTGGGAAGGAGACTTTACGATTGTCTGTGGAGATTCTATCCACAATCGAGCTAGACTAGATCTGTTTGTTAAGTCGACTGATCTCAACAAAGTCAAAGTCATTTATTTTTGCAAATTGGCCATCAATGGCACTTTTACATGTCCCAATTTTTTTTTCCTACCACCGCTTCGGGACTACATATCGGCTGGTGATGAGAAGAAGCGGCGAAACTGACGTCAATCAACATCATTACAACACGGATGTTGAGCGTGGGCGAAAGATGCGCAAAAGATCATTACGATTATGTGATTGGCTAACGCACGTTTCGTGAAATCGCAGAGCGATCCCCACTCTTTGCCCCAGCGCTTAACATGTAGGTATTACAAGTTTTATCTAAGTAACGGGATTACGGGACACACTGCATGGTCTTAATCTGCAGCAAACGATGAATATTTGATTGCATTAGTGTGCAACTATTTACAATTTTACATTATGTATGGTACCTCTGTGGTGTGGGTATCCGCATATTGTTATGCTACAGTTCGTACCCGAATAAATCAGTGTGGTGTCTTCAGCAAGTAGAGGTAGTACTCGCATTTTGCCTTTACGTCATCTTACCGCATCGATGCAAAGCTTTGCACATTAGATGTTACACCTGGCTTATAAAGCTCGAAAGTGTATTATCCATGATTATCTTTAATCTTGTTTGATAAAAAATGTCCGCAACTCGGGGTTTCATACTACGGTATGGTCAACTTCGAATAAATAGCGATTTATTCATGAAATTAAGAACAACGGTGTCATAAAAGTATGACTACTTTTAAAGGCGGGGTAGACTTCCATATGTTTATTGACCGGCCTAGATGTTTTGACATCTACCTTATAGATACACCCTTTGTAAATAGGCAGGGTTTTAAGTTTACCAGAAGGAAGTCGCACTGTCGTTAAAAGATGCATGTGCTACGATCTCTCAGCTCTGAACAGTCCAATTTGTTAATGATGCTAATGTTTAGAGGGCAGCAGGTCATTGCGAAAACTTGTAATTGAACAGCGACCACGCATTAATTGCCTATTGGTCGAGGGTAAACAAAAATATCATTTTTGTTTTCTAGGTTGTTTGTAAAAAGTAAGGCATTATTAGAACACGACCGTGATCATAGGTGTAAAATCAAAGTCTATTGGTTTTGTACTTTAAAATCAGATCTGTCGAGTCTTTTGATACTTATATAAAAAAGCTGGGAGTGCGCTCCGCTGCTTTTAGCATATTTCGTGCCAATAGTACGAGTGTACATATTAAAAAATGTCTGAAGTTTATCCTGATCTAGGTTGCAAAAATAATTAAAAGGTTGAATAATATCATATTAATCCTTTTAAGTAAGAGCTCGTTTCTCCTCACTGTACTGGTCAGTACCTATGATAAATGGCTACGTTAAGCCAGAACTTAAGTTGATCTCCTATCCCGATGGGATCAGGGAGATTAATTAAATTACAAAAGTTTTAAATTTTTGACAGGGAGGTGCTCTAGTATTGTAAGTATTAAAAGTAACGTAAGGCTTAGAGCATTCAACCAACAGGAGACGCCATTGACAGGCATTCCCCTCTGCCACAAGTCTATGACCGTCGGTCACAGAGGTTATATAATAGTACATTATGATACAAGTGTGCTACGTTGGTCATTATACACGAGGCATTATTATAAGCGCGAGCCGCACGCGAGCGCGGTAAGGAAGCCGAGTGTGATAATGATCAATGCACACGAGTTGCATACGACGTTTTTCAACACAATTGCGAGGAAAAAACAAACTAAAATCTAAAATACCTTCTCCGAATATGACTTGGCGTTTTTGCTGTTTTTCTATGCATTTTGGCGGCAACAGGCTATCACTCGCGTTTCGAGCCTCGATAAGTATTTCCGACGGGGTTGAATAACATTTTACTCGTCTTTACTATTTAAAGTAGACATTTTTGATAGTAATTAACCACACAGCAACAACTTTATCAAATAATAATGGAAAATAGCACGTAAGTTTTGTTTTTTTCGCGCGCCGCAATTTCGATGCGCGCGCAGGTTTAATAATGGCACAGGAAAAACTGGCTGTTCAGCCGAGTAGCAGCAATTTAAAAAATAAAATAAACTATAAATTATTGTTTCTAAAAATGATAGTTAAGTTAAATTGTGTTTATTAATATACAATTTAATAAAATGAAATATTTATTTGTCATCTTAACCCTTAAATAATTTAATATTCGTAAAATATTCAATGTTCTTAGACACAAACTTTTGCTGGATTTTTTAAAAAAAAGTTTACATTACCGCACTAGTGCGATAATCTTTTTACAGCACAAGTGCGTAATATGATGAGTTATGATACTAAAAACGGTGCTATAAGAGTGAATTTACGAGCAACTGTGTTGAAAAACTATTTGCAGCGCGTTCCGCCATCATTGTCAAATCACGGTGAGCGTGGAAGGACCGCAGCTAAAAATGCCAAATTACGCCGTGTGCTCGTTTTAAAAAAGATCAGAAACATCTTATGTGCTAAAGGACAGCGTAAATTTTCATCTATAAGTATTATTGAGTTTTAATATTAGCAAATAATGCCTTAAAATTGCAAAAACCTCATAAAATTTGTCAATCAAAAAGTGATACCAGTTAAAGGTAAAAAATCCTATTTAGCGTATTTTTTTATACTGTAGTACCTAACTTTAAAATCACACTGGTATTTCACGTTTGATATTGTTAATAATATTAATTACAATAGATGGTTATTGAATTAATGAAATGAAAATGAAAAAAATGAAAATGAAAATTATTTATTTGCTCAAAACATGGTGATACAAAGATGTTATTTTAGTGCATGTTCTCATGTTTAACAATATTGTCATGCAAATATTTATATAGATTAAAAGTTAAAATGCCGTTATTAGAATTCAATTGAAAGATAATTAATCACGGTCACAATTATATTAGTCTCATAATTTTAATATAGTAAAAATGAATAACATCTCAAAAATAATTATACAAGGTGTTACAAAAAAACCCGTAATAACTGAAAGGTGTTGAATAAACTCTTTTGAGGAGTCCTTAGTAAATTTCTTACATTTATGGAATTAAATTTGAATTTCGAGTAAAAATAATGTTACATAATAAAATCGATAACGAGCAGCACATCACTAATTCAGGTTCATGACCCTACTAGGAGTAATAATAACCAACCACCTCCTCCCTCCTGGTTATCTTTTTCGTGTTCACAAACCTGGAATAGCCGCCAAAAAGTCATGTTCGCCTAGTACATTTATCCCTACACAGTACACACACGCACAAACGCAAAGTTCTCTTTTTTTCACGTACGAGACAAAGTCAAACAAATGAACGAAAATAACTAGCACAAAACACAATCATTATCATGACGCGATGACGGTTACGTCAATTCAATTAAGAAAGTTTGGGTACTTTACCTACAATAGTGGCTCGAAATGCTGTCCTCCTTCTTGGATGCACAATCTTGCCCGCCTTGATATGGCCTGTGTTGCATTTCGCACCATTTTAGGCGTTATGGTAGCGAACACAAACCGCACACGGTGTTCCATTTCAGCCACTGTATGGCAGTCCGTAAAATAAACCCTGTCCTTTACATAACCCCACAAAAAAAGTCCAGTGGCGTAAGGTCGGTAGAACGAGCCGGCCAAGCGACAGGTCCCGCGCGGCCGATCCATCCTCCTGGAAACCGAGAAGTTCGTAGAAGAAACGCTCGTACATCACGAGCGAAATGTGTCGGGGATCATCGTGCTGGAACACCATGTCTGTTTGTTGGTCGAAGTAATCGGTTTCTATTACCGGGATGTCATCAATGGCGTCTTCGAACTCTTCTCTCGAAAACGTGATCCGAGGCGCAAAGTCATTCGGAATTAGTTCCTGGGTACGACGGTAGTGGTACGGGTGTTGACCATCATCTTTATGTATTCGCCACACTGAATATGGGTTATGTTGAGTCTCGGCCCGGTATGCCCTGTACAGATCGTCGGTTCACTTTCGAAAAGCTGCAGAACCTCTTCTACACGTTCTTCATTAGTATTTACCGATAAAGATCCAGGCTCGAGCTAATTTTCCATCAGCTCGACCTACACACAACATCATTTCATAGTATTCCGCATTGGAAATCACAGACATTTTCAAAACACACACGTAAACACAGGTTTCGCAACGAAAACGTAACGAAAGCACCGAACACGCACAAAGCGAATGAACGACTGACCGCCTCGCCGCTCGCCGGCAAACTATGAAACTATCGTGGCCGCCTAACCGCGCCGACAAAGGCGGGACCGCCTTTGTCGGCGCTTGTGTCGGCGCGGGCGCCCATTGTGCGCCCTGGTACGTGGCTAGTGGTCGTCAACAGTTGTAAACGTGTTTTTTGTTTTTAAAAGATATAACTTAGAATTTATTTTTAAAACTTATTTTCATTTATTTATAATCTTTATTGCAATAATAAGGTGTAAGAAAACATAGATGTACGCAAAAATAATTTTCTTCTAGTTAAACCTAGTTTTTACGTAAGGTGCGGGTGACATATCGCGTTAACAGATTTACTTATTTAGTTAGTTAAGTAGATAACCTACAAAACGTAAAGCTGTTGCTATTTTACAAGTCTCGATAGCCAGTCATATTTTTTTTATAAGTAACATAAGGTAATTTTTGATTTTCATACAACAAATGATTCGATTCGATCAAGCGAATAACCAAGTTTGCAAGTAAGCTAATCTAACTAAAACTTTTATGATAAATGAGCCAAATTGCTGTCTTATGATGACCTGCTTTTATCACTTGTCTCCTAGGTGTAGATGATCAAATTGTCATCTGCAAAGTTTTATTTAATTTAAAATCAACAAAATGTCAAAATGTTGTTTAACTCTCAGTCTGTTTGGTTCCGCAAGAAACTGTAAAAACCAAAATACGTGGGCGGGAACAGTGATGTTGTCCTAGTAATCCATTCCCGTCAAACCCCTTAATCTAGTGGATCGAGTATGGATCTCGGTGACCGAAGGTTCTAGGTTTGATTTCTAGGTCAAAAATAAGATATTATTTGTTAAAATAGCGGCTCATAAAGTCTTACACCAGGGTGTACATACACCCCAGCATACATGCCAAGAACAATGGTATTTTCTAACTCCATTCTGCCGGTTATTTTAACGATATTAATTGTATGTATGGTAGAATTCAAGGTCAATGAACAATGTATTTTACCAGATTTGCAAAAGCGACAACGTAGATTTTTCCTCAGCTTCTGTCTTGTTTTTTTTAACAAACAAATTAACAATTATTGACTATTGGCAGCCTATGGTCGGAAATCAAAAAGTTTTTTATTTATACGGAACACACTAAAGAATCGCTACCAGGAGTAGCAAAAAGGAGTGAAATGAAACGTTGCAAAGAGTAATCAACAACAGAAAAGTCTTTGGCAACTTCCGATTATGCATCAGGCACATAAGTTTAGGATTAGTTCTGGTGGTTCTGGTTTAGGTGTGGTGATTAATCATAAGTTACTTTCAAATAATAGGAACAAGACATGAAAATTATCATTACTTTCATACGATGTTTTAGTGTTATTAAACCGACAGCAGTAAACCAGTTAATTATTACAAGCATTAGAATATCAGTCTCAGCTTCTTGTTTCTGGTCTTCTGTGAAACCACGACCAGTGCGAAGATTGAACTCCTAGCTTCTAGCAAGTTTTATGTCTTTGGATAATAATTCACGATCAAAGGTTACTATTTTTTATTACATTAACATAATTTTAATGAATTTGGCATGTAATATTACGAGTCATGTGCAAAATAGGCACTTAATGTGGAGAAAGTTGTATTCTGAATTTAAAATAGTCTATGATTTATGAGGTCAATGACTCTCACAGCTGATAGAACAGCGTGGAAATTACGATAAATTCATATCGATATTTTTAAAAAACTTCGATATAAGTTTTTTCCGAAAGCATAACAGCTAGAACAAAAAGGACAGCGCCAGTAATCTCAGTTTCATTCACCATCTATCTCATTTCAGGCATTATTCGTTTTTTTGAAACACCTTGTATATTATATATCACAGTTAACAAATTATGATTCTTGTTTAAGTTTACGCATTTTTTTTGGACTTAATACTTACTTTTAAAGTATCAATAGTCAATACTATAAATATTTGCATTTAATCGGTCTACTTCAATAATATAATATATTTGCGAACTTCACCTTATTCTGAAAATTTGAGATTTTTATTGATATACGCTGGCCACCCTGCAGCAAAATTGGTGATGGGATAGCACAAAAACAAAATATCGATACCGATTTAACCACTTGACCTTTAGGTCACCTAGAGTTGGCATTCCACCCGAATGTATTTCAAAAATGGGAATGTATTCGGAACATTCCCAATAAACCCACCCGTTGGGAAAATAAACGGGTGGATTAGGTTTTATTGTTTATATGAATTTATTTAACACAAAAATGATGTTAAGGCTCAGGTTACAAGCATTTTTGTTGTTATTTATTAACACATACAATAAAAACTGTATGGTGTTATACATTTTGTTTATTTTGGTTGCTTTACTGTAAGATCCGTGTTATTTATATAACAATAGGCATTATTATAATGTGTCCATATAAGGATGCCACTAATATTAATTTACATTATTTTTGCGAAAATATAACATTACAAAAGGTTACGACAAAATCTTTGAGGCATCTAAAATATCTTATAATTTATTTTAAACTCTAGAGAAACATGTGTTTTGTACTTAGACATTTTGCTTGTTGCTAAAAGATAACAGATTATTTATTATTTAAGCGTATGTTAAGGCTCGGACTATACCCATTTGGAAACCGGTCCGGGTAAGTACGGTTTCAATCCATCGCTTCAGCAATAGCGTCATGTTTTGAACGGATTCTTGCGGATTTGAAAATGTTTTGACAATACACCTGAAAACCAAACTTTGCAGGTATTTCTTGCAGTTTTAGGCTTGGACTTTAACCAGCCGGAATCTGTTAGAATCAGCTAGAATTCGTTCACGACGACCTTATTGCTTGCGATGGATTGAAACCGTACTTACCCCGACCGGTTTTTCCGCTGGGTATAGTCCAATCCTTAAACTCTACCATACTGACGTATATTAATAAATAACCCTGTAGATCTTAATGACAGCCAAAAGGAAAGTTTCTATCATCACCACTACCAGCCTATATCAGTCCACTGCTGGACACAGGCCTCACCAAAAGGAGGATTTTGCCATAATCGCCACGCTTGGCAGGCGGGTTGGCGATCGCAGTTTGGTAACATATACATACATGGTACATAAAGTTTCTATCTTACACATAATAAAGAGTCTGAATTGAATAAAACCTTATCATAATACTGGCAGAACTCATCGATAAAATTTATCGATAGTGTTAAGCACTATCTTCGTTTATTTAAAACTGACGTCACACTCGTGCATGGATAAGTTGCCCTTGTGTGTGAATATATTTGTGTGCGTCTAGTTTAAGCTAGTGTTAGATATTTTTTGTTGTGTGCGAGCGTAGCAACGTCATTGAAAATGCGTTAGTGTTAATTCCCTATGTGTGCGTTATTCCCTTCCCCCCGCAAGAAATGACAGACTTTTTCTCATAGAAATTAGCAAGCTTGTCGTCTCCTGTTGGTTAAATGCTCTAAGACGTAAGGCTACTTTACGACGTCATGACATTAAGTCAGATTATAATAATTTAATATCCTATCCCAGTGGTATAAGGAGGATTATACTCTTTTATTTTTATCGTTTAGTTAGAGGATATGGGACGGTGCCCTAGTGTCCCCATTCCAACGGAAAAATAAAGTTGGGTGGTAGTACGGCATGACTGTAGCGGCTACAGTGTAGACAGACCGTCATTTGATCTCCTATGCTGGCTGGATAAGGGAGATTTTAGCTTCTTATTCTCCGTCGGCAGAGGTATAGTCATAGCCGAGCAATATACTTTTAACGTTTTGAAAACGTATGGTGGTGCGCTAGTTCCCTTATTTCAACAGAAGAGTAAAATAGGTATTTGATCTCCTATCCCGGCGGGATAAGGAAGATAAGATTTTTTGCTTCTTTACCTTGATCGTCGGAAGTTTCGAGACTTACCTGGTTGGTTTGGATTTCATCGACGAGCAATATACTTTCAACGTTTTGAAAACGTAGGGTGGTGCCCTAGTTTCCATATGTCAACGGAAGAGTAAAGTAGGTATTTGATCTCCTATCCCGGTGGGATAAGGGAGATTAGTCGTTTGCTCCTTATACTCCATCACTTGCAAGACATACTTCGATGGTTTTGATTTCAATGGGATGCAATATATTTTCAACGTTTCGAGAATGTAGGGCGGAGCCCTGACATTCTCATACCGACGAAAAAGCATAGTAGGTAGCTCTTATCCCGGTGGGATAAAGGAGAGCAGGTTATGTTGGTCATGTATGAACTGGAATGTAGGGCGGAGCCCTGACATTCTCATACCGACGAAAAAGCGTAGTAGGTAGCTCTTATCCCGGTGGGATGAAGGAGAGCACTAGGTTATGCTAGTCATCTATGAACTGGGTTTCGTAACGTTAACAAATTCGGTATTTCCACATATTAGTTCTACCATGTTAGCCACAGGTTCACTTCAGCGTTCACATGACTGAAGCGCGAGGTCTTCAGAAACGGACAGCGAAAACCGCGGGCGGCGTCTGAGTGTGCGCGGCGCGTGGGCCGGCAGGAGAGGGGCACGGGGCCTTCGGACTGACGCGATGCGTCGGAGTGCACGCGCAGCCGGTCCCAGGAGACGACTGCGTGGCAGGGGCAGATTTAAGGCAGCTCTACCCGACCACTGCTTCACTGTTATGACAATGACTCCCTTATCCCCTCAACTTCAACTGAAAGAAAGGTTAATCCACGAAAAGAGGATACGTGAGCATGCATGTAGTTCCTTGCTCATTTCTGCTTAATGCAATAAAAATAAAACTTTTCCAACATAGGGTAGTTTATAAATATATTTATCGATGAAAAATATTTTAGCAAAAAAAATATTCACTAAATGATAATTAGGTTTTCTAAATTGTACTCACTCAATAATACAAGCCTTACTAGTTGCAATTACTCGATACAGAACCTTGCATGTTTCACTTTTCATTTTGTTTTTCGTATCCTTCTTCCAGGTTCCCTGATGTTGTTCTTCTTGCACGCGGACAGACCTATATTTTCTAAAAACGTACACTTCTCTAATGGAAAGAACCGTTAGAGGCTTACGTAATCTAAAAAGAAAATTATATATTAAAGTGAGTAGATTGAGAACAATCTATCTCCGAACGGTAACACCGTTTTCCATCTAAAAATTCACAGACGTCATCTAACGGGAAACCCGTTACAGACTTACGTTATTCAAGAAGAAAATTCATATATTTTTAAAGTACAGTCAACAGCACGTCGGCCTACCCCAAAAGTCAAAAATTCTCCAATAGATTTTCAACTTTTAGCCTGACATATAGAGTTCATTTTCAAATGAGAAAAATTGACATTTTGTGGTAGGTCGACGTGCTGTTGTCCGTACCTAAGTAGATTGAAACCAATCTATCTAACAATGGTTTAAAAACCATAAAAAACGTGTACTTTCGGCCGTATGAGCCAGAGTCCTAGAGAGATCTCGCATATCTAGGCTGATAACGAATCGTAGGTGACGGCGATATAGGTACCTAGGTTTCATCGTTTGTGACGCAATAGATTTTATGAAAAATGAAAAAACCTGGCTCAGAATTTCACTTTTTCCGACACTCTGGATCTCAAATTCTAGAGGGTTTCAGGGCCCCGTTTCTTATCAAATGTTTAGTGACGCGATATGTGACGGCATTTAAAGTAGTTTCATCCATTTTGATGCAACGGTTTTCGCAGAATCAAGAAAAACGTGTGGTCAGACAGCCTGATATCCGGCCGTCTGAGCCATTTTGTTTTTGCAGATATATAACGAAATATCACATTTCAGACTCATCTTTTTTGATTTTACTTTAGTGACGCGATATGTGACAGCTCTCGGCCAGATTTGAACCTTCGTTACCCACGCATTTAGGAGCCATTCTAAAAAAACTGTTGTGGCACAGACAGCCGGATTCCGGCTGTCTGTGCCAGCCAGTTCTACCACCAGTACGTGCAATATATTGTCTTGGGCCTCGCGACTCTCTGAGGGAGGTCTTTAAAGATATTAAAATATTAACAGTAGCGTCACAATACATATTTGATAATATTATGTATGTAAGAAAAAACATTAGTTTGTTTAGCCTTAAATGTGATTCACATCATTATAATACCAGAAATAAAAATAAACTTGCCGTTCCGAGCTTCAGATTAAAGAAAGTAGGTAATTCATTTTTGGAGAAATGTATAAAAACCTTTAATAAAGTACCACAAACTCTTGTTGTCTTGCCTGTTTATGAGTTCAAAAATCACATTTAAAAAATCCTTATGGAAAAAGGATATTACAAAGTTAAAGATTACTTAAACGACAAGAGTGCATGGACTTAATAACCTGCCTAGCTCGCACTTACACTATCTTGTAATTGTATTTCCTGTAATAAAACAAGGCTGACAAAGGTGACTGAGTTTGTTGCGCCGTTTCTTCTCATCACCAGCCGAAATGTAGTCCCGAAGCGGTGGTAGAAAAAAAAAATTGGGACATGTACACGTGCCATTGATGGCCAATTTGCAAAAATAAATGACTTTGACTTTGACTATACCCGAATATCTATCGATAGTCTAGAACAATAGATAGTATCGATTAGTTTTTTTATTTAAG
Source organism: Anania fuscalis (assembly GCA_950371115.1). Taxonomy (NCBI): domain Eukaryota; kingdom Metazoa; phylum Arthropoda; class Insecta; order Lepidoptera; family Crambidae; genus Anania; species Anania fuscalis. The sequence continues at coordinate 8,107,872 of OX493353.1, read as the reverse complement.
AACGACAATACTATCGATAGTATCGATACTATTGATTGTTTATTCTTTGCGAGCAGCAATACTATCGATAAGATTGCACTTAATCAATAATATTGCCTAGTTTTGAGCTATCGATACTATCGATAGTCTTGCGATAGTTTGACTATCGATAGACTATCGATCGGCAACACTAGTGTGTGTGGCTGTGTGCGTGCATGAGTGCATCGTATGGCAGATTTTATAAATCAATTTGTTGGGTTGCATTTGGCATTTTATTTAGCAAATGATGATTGTTTCTGTAGCGCCGTACACGCAGTACTGTTGTCCGCTATGAAGAGCTTCGCCGAGGAACTGATCCGAGGCGCGGCGGCCGCGGGGGCGTCGCGCGCCACCACTCCTGAGGCGCTACCTCTTATATGGACTGGGTATGTTGCATTCAAATATATTAACCTTTAAGCTCGCTGTGCGCGAGGCCATTGTTATATCAATTGTTGTCCTTTTTTTACAATCGCTGAGTAAAATTCTAAGTAAGCTAATCTGCTCTTAGAGCATTCAAAATCTGCTTATTAAAGTATTGGGCTGTTGTCAATTTTTAGAAAATCATTTGAAACCAAGCAATGGCGCCCTGTCAACGTCAAAGGCAACATCCCTATTTGTTTACTGAGCAGATAAGTTCTAAGTAGCTTACTCAGAACTTTACTCAGCGATTGTGAAGCAGGCCCTTCATATGACGACCTCCGTAGCCGAGAGGCGAGTACGCCGGACTATATGGCGTCACCGTCTCTGAGGTTCCTGGTTCGATTCCCGGTCGGGTCCATGTAGAAAACGAACTTACTATATTGTCCCGGGTTTGGGTGTTGTGGTACAGTCGTTGTTTCTGATTTCTATAACACGTGTGCTTTAGCTACTTACTTTAGGATCAGAGCAAAGTATGTGATGTTGTCCAATATTAAATAAAAAATTGAACTTAGTCATCATCCGGTCATCTTTTCGGCCGGCCGACTCACCTTTTTCGCGATGGTATAAGGGGCGTGCAGTGCATATAGGCAATGCCTACCTGGTTAATTGAATGAGGTAGGCGATAGGTATTTGCAAATGTGTAACATTGGTGAAAATCACTGATTTTAATTCATCACTAATACACTTAAGTATCTACTGCCTACCTAGAAATGAAACTAATGCCTGCTACTGGTGGTCTAACTAATAAAACGCAATTTTTTCCCCAGGTGGGGAGGGCGGGCGTTAGCAAGCGATGTGGTATCGGCAGCGGGGAGCGGGAGGTTAAACGCACTCGCGGGACACGCGCTGGGGACGCGCGCCGCACACGCGCGGGACGCCTTATGAATACACTACTTGCTAAAGAATGCATCTTTTATTTACGCTGACCCCACTTCGTACCATATTTTTATTACAATTTTAGGTTTCTGGATCCAGAGTTAAACAGGACCCGATCACTAAAAGTTATTTAAAATATCCAGGGTATTACCTCAGAGATTTAATGTATAAGGCGCACCCTCACACACACACACACCACACTTGTGTGTGTGTGTGTGTGTGTGTGTGTGTGTGCGTGTGCGTGTGTGTGTGTTGTTTAGTGAAGCGTGTAGGTACTACGAGTATAAGGTGACAAGTGTCAAAACACGCACCATCGAACAATTAAGTAAGGTCTTTTAAAAAAATATATATGACAAAGAATAAAATTATTTATTTATTAATACAGTGTTTATATTATTTTTTAATCTTAATTCTTAATCAGGCAAATAACTAATTCGTTATGTTTCTATCAATATTCGTAGTTAAACAATCAATAACATAAATAAGTAAATAAAGGCATTTATCAGCAAGGAAATGATTACAATGTTTATACACCGTGAATTTTTAATTACCCGAGAAAATTAACTAACATACTCAGATATCGATATACATCGAATCTGGCGAATAAAAAAAATAATATGAGAAATTTATTTAAAAGGTCCCTAACATTCCTTTAAAAATATGCACCATAAAAGTCCTGCTTATTTAAATAGAAATAATTATCATTCCAACATTAACGGAACCAAAATCCACCTAATTTGGTCGCGTAATATTGGCGTACGGAAGGAATAACTATGAATGATTTTTTTTTCATTCATAGTTATTCCTTCCGTACGCCGTTCCGTTTTTTTTATTCGCCAAATTCGATGTATATCGATATCTGAGTATGTTAGTTAATTTTCTCGGGTAATTAAAAATTCACGGTGTATTTCTTAACACTTAAATCTTAATCAGCCTAATAGCTCGTTGCGCTTCTATCAATATTCTCAGAAACAAGAAATAACATAAATAAGTTACTACAAAGTCATTTATAGTCTAGTAACTAATTCGTCATGTTTCTATCAAAATTCTTAGTTAAACAAACAAGAAATAACATAAATGATGAGTGTTTAGACTCATTTATCAGCAAGAAAATGATTACGTATTTGTTCTATATCAACAGACCCATGCTTAGCACCCTCTAGAATTGCCAGCAATAACCTCTGATGATTGCGTTTAACGATAAAATTAAGTGTATTAAACTCATTATCTGCAGTCAGGCTGTTGACAAGTTTAAAAACACATTTCTGCTCCAATTCCGGCATTATGTAAAACGATGCCAACTCCAAAAGTTGTTCTAGGCCTGTCTCCGGCAAGGTTTGCAAGTACACATAATCTTTGAAGTGCTGTAAAGTGCTCATTGAGGTGCCTGGTACATCGACAAGACCCTCGGTGCTTTCACGCCATGCTCCGCACAGCATCCGTCGCAGGACAGGGCTTGAAGCTGCAAGAACTGCTCGGTGTACGCGCACCGAACCATCTTCACCTCTCAACTCAAAATCGGTCAGCTCTTCATCTTCATGAAGGGGTGCCATGGGGGTTGAACCCGGCACTATATCCATAACGACTTTAATATTAAAAACAGCTGTTTGAAACTCGTCCCTATTACTCCATACGTGCCATGTATCATCGTTAGATAAGAAACTTTTTTCGATTTTATTCGACTCGTCGGTTACTTTGATCGTATACGTCAAGTTGTCGTCTTCATGCAGTTTGACAAATCGAAGGTGCCATCTATAATTTAAAGATTTGACTTGGAATATTGCTGAGCCACTGATGACATATTCTGGACTTATTCTGGAATTATTGTCACTACACCCCAAATTGACTTGCAGTTTGTTTCCCCTTTGGATAAGGTTAGATGATGACAGCATGCTAGAATAAAGAAAATCATTATTTACACAGTTGACCAGTACTTGTACTTACTTGGTAAGCAGACAATAAACATTTATATAATACTAGCTGTGCCCGCTACTTCGTTTGCGTGGACTACAGGATGATTGCCATACTATTGCCACATAAAGCAACGCTGTGGACTGCGTGAAGCACTATTTATTAAGAAAAGAGCCTTTTACTAAGACTAATCAGTTATTTTATGAGTCAGTGCCAGCCATGGAGTGTTAAAATTATTCGCACCGACTCCAAATAGTACTGATTAAGTATGTTTTAGTCAATACAATTTGTTTGCGTTTTAGTTTAATTTTAAAGTCGGTTTTTAGGGTTCCGTACCCAAAGAGTAAAACGCGACCCTATTACAAAGACTTCGCTGTCCTTCTGTCTGTCCGTCTGTCACCAGGCTGTATCTCGTGAACCGTGATAGTTAGACAGGTGAAATTTTCACAGATGATGTATTTCTATTGCCGCTTTAACAACAAATACTAAAAACCAGAATTTATTAAATATTTAAGGAGGCTCCCATACAACAAACAATATTTTTGCTCGTTTTATAGATAATGGTGCGGAACCCTTCGTGCGCGAGTCCGACTCGTACTTGGCCGGTTTTTAGTTTATATGAAACTATTTTATTAACGTTTAGTGGTAAGCCCTTTACAAAAAAATATCATAATGTAACTATTATCATCATTAGGTCGGTTAGATAGAGGTCGCTAAAAGATGTTTAAAAGAAGTGAGGTCCAGTTAAAAGTAAGCCTGCCATTCTTGTGTCGTAACCACAGTTTTAAGATCTTTCGTTCTTATAATTTATAAAAAAAAAAAAATTTTTTTTTAATACTTATTATTTTTTTTCTCGTTTTTGGGTGCGTTGGTTTACACCCCCAATAAATAAAATTGCTGTCAGTACCTCGGCAGCGCCACGTCCACCCAATACACTGCAAAATGCTATCTGTCGACTCCTGTTAAGGATTTTTGTGACTTTCATCTTCAGCTCAGCAGTATGATATGATAACTGACAGACGCAAACATCTGAATAAGTTATTTAAAGTTGACGAACACACTCTATATGCCTACATTTTTTGAGAATTTTCTTTGATTTCCGTGTAATTCCTCCATTAGATCCTAACTTAGTGAAAATGATACCACCTATGGGAGTATACTGTTTCAAACAAAAAAAGGAATTTTGATATCTGTTCATAATTGACGGAGTAATCGCGTAACAAACATACAACATAAAAAAAAAACATATAGACGAATTGAGAACCTCCTCCTTTTTTAAATCGGTTAAAAATATCTTCAATGTAATAAGGTTAAATAAAGTAATAGATTTTCGGTTCCTTCTTATTCTATATTGGAATCAATCCTTCCAGTGTCATTTTGCCATGAGTTTTTTAGCAGGCGCGGTTTCTTCAGAAACATGTTTTTTACCGGCATTAGAATTTAATGAAACAAAGCCTAATTAATATAAGTGCAAGGGTGACCTTAATCTTTTTGTAAAAACCGCAAAGGAATCCATGCAGTATCTTCGGAGATTAGCAAATACATACATCAGACAGACAGACAAGAATTAAAATAATTGCATTTTTGGCTTCAGTATCGATTATAGAGTGCTCCCCAAAAACAATTTTCAAAATATCTTCAATGTACAGACATCAAGCCGTTACAGATTTATTATAGTATAGACATTGACTTATATATTACTACTTTTTACATCAATGAGTATGGATAGATAATTTATTAAGCAACAGTCGGTAACGACAGATAGATGTTCTATGCAAATGTTTGTTATTCTAGGGAACATTATTCGAGCGCAGTGACATTAAGTCTGCGTCCAAATCTGGCAAACGCGCCGCAAGTGAGCAGCTCGGCACACGAGCGGCGCGCGATCTGAGCTGCGCACAGTGGCGTATTACAAATAGGTAAGTCGTCAGTAGGCTATTCAATTTTTGCCAAAATTTGTATCGATGAAATGTATTCACCTTTTTTTATGTGGCGACTTTGGCCTCATCATAGAAACAGCTGTTCTGTTCACTTAAGACTCTGAATATAGGGATAGGCTGTCCCGTAAATCAATGCCAATTTTGAAACCATATTAAGTCTTAATATTATAAGAAAGTCGTGTTTGTTACAACTCTTATAACTCGAGATCGTCTGGAACGATTTTCATGGTTATTGATTTGTTAGATTTTTTTCCGCCCAGAATAGCAGAATAAAACATAAAATCTGAAGAAAAAAAATAATCTCCCATACAAAATGTTTCCTGGTTGTCTATAAAAGCCTAATTGAATTCAGTTTAAAGGTGTTCAATGTTCATTAGCTGTCAGGCGATACAAAGTTCGCCAGGTCAGCTTGTATTCTATTACATCACAGTGAACAACTTTTGTTCTATGACTTTTATTAATATGCATTTTTTGTCTTTCTATACAAAATCAAATCGACAGTTTGGTAAATTTCATTTAAAAGTCGGTAAATTTTCATGCAAAGCAAAAGTTATGGAACAAAATTAAGATGCTAACTATTATGTATATGTATGATTACAAGATGGGACATCCTGTATGTATGCAGCCGGAAACAGATCCGGCAAGCCAGTATTCAATCCGTCGCTCAAGTAATAGGCTGTATTTAGAACGGGTTCTAAAAAAATTCTGCTGCATGTCCGAGCCTAATAGGCAAGGAAAAGCATGAAGCTATAGTCCTAATTCCTCAACAAGTGAAATAATCTTTACCTGGATTCACTTTTATTGCTTCGCCGTTTATGAGTTCAGGTCAATTCTAGAAGTCAGCAGATTCCGGAGCATGCAGAGCATCACAGCACAGCTTAAGTCAGCAGAAGACCACCTTTCTGTAGACAATATTACTCGATTAAACCCACCCTTTTTGAGCCAGCTAGCCAAAGGCTTAAACTGTGCCAACACACAATATATAAGCCTCAATAAAAGTATAAGTAGTGACAGGTCAGGTAGGTAGACCTGGCTGGGCACAATGAAACAAAGGTGTGTTAAAATTTTAAAAAAAAGTAAGTATTAATAAAATCAACAAAATTTCGACGGTGAAGTGTGAATAACTCCTATCTGACATTTTAGATTTTGAAAACCAACACACAATATGAACCTCAATAAAAGTATAAGTAGGGACAGGTCAGGTAGACCTGGCTGGGCACAGTGAAACAAGTATGTTTAAATTTTAGAAAAAAAGTATTTACAAAATCAACAAAATTTCGACGGTGAAGTGTGAATAACTCCTATCTGACATTTTAGATTTTGAAAATAAAGTACCCAATTTAATTATGTTACATACATATAAAAAAATATTATAAAAAAAAGTATTTATAAAATCAACAAAATTTGATGTTGAAGTGCGAATAAGCCTATTTTCAGCAGTGGACGTTTTGTGGCTGAAATAATGATGATTATGAAAGATAGCCTCAGCAGTGGTAGAATATTTTTATAGCACTCGGTCATCTGGCACCGCTACCAATTTCACAGGAAAGCCACGGTTTTGTGAGCATATGTTGCCAAGGGGGCCCGGGCAGGTCTAGACTCACATTCACAATAACAGGGTTTGTGGGAACTTCATCACTTCAGAAGTCCACAGCTGGGACTATCCCCACAGAACTCCACAGCGAGCAGCCCTGGGCTGGGCCCCAAGTCTGCTCAATTAAAGCGGCTTGATTTAATATTAATTGGATTTCATTGCAATTGCTTGCCTTTAATATTTAGCTACTATTTAACCAACTTAAATTTAAGACTAAAATTAGTGGCAGAATACCAAATGTACAAATACAAATATCTTTATTTGCTGTAAATAGGGTGATTACAATTCAGATGTTCTAAAAAAAATGGTACTTTTAACTTATTTAGCCATTCTAGTTTGATACAAATTATTAATAATTATTATGTAATTGTATCAAACAATTACACATTTGGTATTCTGCTACTAATTTGAGACTTAAATTTAAGAATTATGTTGGTACCAGAATACCAAATGCGTCAAAAAATTACAATGATATCCAAAAATTGTTCAACTAAGCCATTTTTAAATTAGCAGATTTGGGACCCTGTCTGCACCCAGCGGCAGCCTGCAACCCTGACCAAGGTCACCGACAGCTTTTCGAATTGCGAAGCTAAAGTGGCAATGAGCAGGCCCATCCCTCACAGAACTGATACCTAACCGTTAGGAAAGAAGGTTCTCGGGTGGCAAGTTGGCAACCACGAAAACTGGAAGAATTTTGCTAAAGAGGATTTAAATACTACGTATAATTTTGCTTAGAAACGATCAGAATTATTGAATTACAAAGGTCAAACGTCATGATAAGTGTGACTTTGGGCGTGAATTCATGTTCAACATTATTGCAGCATTCTTAAGGGACTAGAAATAGATTAGAATTTTATATATTTACGTGCTATGAAGGTACTCAAGATTTTTTAAAATAATTTAAATAGGTCTTACCTTTTGTTCAAAGTAGATGCTTATCCTGACTCCAAATGCTTACTAGCCCGCTACTACACTTCTATTAGCTTAAACGCTTCAAAAGTTTGCCTGCCTGATCTCACCAATTCGTAGAAATGAATGAAGGAATTATTATTTGAAAGTAGATTATAATTAAAGTGGTTAATCCAGGTTATTCCCCGTGGTGTTTTTTTTAATTTGCAACATGGTGTTGGAAACAGGTTCATTGGCCGAAATCAAAACAAACGTTTGTTACATTTGGTATTCTGCAACTAATTTTTGTCTTAAATTTAAGTCAGTTAATTAATAGCAAAATATTAAATATGTCAAGCAATTACAATGAGATCCAATTGATATTTAACTATGCCACTTTAAATTAGCAGACTTGGGGCCCTGTTTTTTATTGTATGTAAATAAAACAACAATAATGCTTAAACCCTAATAAGCCTTAACATAATATTTGTGTGTATTAAATAATTTCATATTAACAATAAAATCGAATCCATCTGAATATATTCCCAATGCGTGGATTAATTAGGAATATTCAGGAGTATTTTCCCATTTTGGGAATATTCCCGTGTGGAATCCAATCTCTAACGCAGCTTTTAGTCGTTATGTTTATTTAGCTTCTATTTTCTCCTGTCCTAAAATTATAACAACTCCTCTTTTATATTGTCACTAATAAAAACCAATAAAAGCAATTTATTTTTGCAAATAGGCATAAACTAAGCACTTTTTATATCCCTCTAGAGTCCCACTTCCTACTAATATTATATCTAGTTTATTATATTGATGATTATTCCATCCATCTATCCATCAGCCGAAAGACGTCTACTTCTGGACATAGGTCTCCCCCAAAGATTTCCACAAAGATCGGTCCTGTGCCACCCGCATCCAGCGGCTTCCCGCGACCTTTACCAGATCGTCGGTCCACCTTGTGGGGGGCCTACCAACACTACGCCTTCCGGCCCGCGGCCACCATTCAAGGACCTTCCTGCCCCAACGGCCATCAGTCCTGCGAGCAATGTGCCCGCCCACTGCCAATTATTCAATATGTATTATATAATAATAATAATAATAACTTTATTTCAGAAATTACATCCATATGGGTTAGTATCACAGAAATATCTTATTAACTAATGTTAGTAATTATAAATATGCACTAGGTTTAGAGTTTACATGTATATTAGTCCAGTGTTCAAAAAATTAACCCTGGACCCGACCAGCAATAACAGTGAGGAAGAAGGCCGTTACCGCTACCACGAAGTCTGCCCATCAGAGACGCAGTTCTTTTGCGTAAGTTGGTTGCAAACCCATCTATGCCTGCATCCGCAAACATTCCTGACGCGCTACAGAATCGCGGCAGCCGCAACAGCATCCTAAATATATTGTATAAAACTCGCAAAGAACTGAGAGCCCTTTGGCTGTAGTCGACCCACAAGCTACAAGTGTAGAAATTTTGATAGTATGATTGGAACAGTGTTACCTTTACATTGTTTGTACATCTTGAGAACCTGCGGGCCAGCATATTGCCCCGAACTGCCAGTGCCCTACGTTCCCGCTCAATATCAGTATTGGCCTCTAAGGACTCAGTGACCCAGTGCCCCAGGTACTTAAATTTAGTGACAGTGTAGTTTGGGACAGTATGATAACATTTTTTTCCCGCTTTGAAAACCAGCAACTCACTCTTGGTCGCATTATACCGAAGGCCCTAGGCCTCCGCATATCGCTCACAAATATGGACTAACTTTCGGAGAGCGCTGATCGATGGACACAGCAACACCATATCATCAGCGTAACTGATGTTGTTAAAACTCTTTCCCTCCATGGAGCATCCGATATTGGTATTGCCTGAGCTCAACGATCAATCGGTTCATATACAGGTTGAAAAGACTCGGCGAGGTCAAACCCCCCTGCCTTACCCCGCACTCCAACCTGTACACACCCGACACAGAGCCCGCCCAACGTACACAATTAGCCTGATTATTGTACCAGTATTGAAACAAACTAATGATATCACCTGGGAGATCAGTTTCTTCCTGCAGTTTGCTCCACAATCTGTCATACGATACCAGATCGAAAGCCTTGGACAGATCGAGGAAGCAAGCATAAACTGGAGTTTTCCGCCAAGTATAGTATTTGACAGTATGCTTGAGACAAAGTGTGGCAACTTCAGTCGACAATCCTTCTCGAAACCCAAATTGAGCATCGTGTAATTTGAGGTGCTTACTTAGTTGCTTCTCAAGCAGTCTGTCCAACACTTTTGCTACTATAGTGGCCAGGGATATAGGGCGATAGTTCTTAATGCTCGAGACATCGCCCATACTATTCTTCACTATCAGGAAAACAATGGTCTTCATCATCTCCGGTGACAAGTAGGAGAGCCCAACACAAAGATTGAAAAACAGAGTGAGCACTCTAGGCAAATGTACGCTTCCGTACTTCAGGTGTTCCACACTGAGAAAGTCATGCCCCGGGGATCTACCGCGTGACATCCCCTTTATGGCAGCCTTTACCTCCTTAACCGAGAAACGAACATTTGCTTTTTTCTCTGTGCTGCTAACCTCTGTAGGTTTCCCCACTGCAAGCCCTAGAGGTGAACCAACCTCAAAGTAATAAGTATGAGTATAACTAATATTTTCCTTCCCTCCAGGGTGTTAATCATCCGGGAGATTAACACCCTGGAAGAGATTGTAACAATCACATTTAAACACACTTTACCTTTATATTAAAGTGGAACTAAATTCCTAAATGATTGATACAAGTTACAACATGTGCACGTACTGAGAGCTCAGTATTCGGACTTTAACTTTGTATTTTTTTTTAAAAGAACTCAGGGTGGGGGAACATAACAAATATGCAAACATTTCTGTGCATGCAAGCTAGAGGTAAAATATTTAACTCTGGGGTCTGCACTGCAGCTTACTCTAGAGTCTAGACCATGTATATGTCATTGCTCAAATACATTTTTGGAGCAGAAACACCCTATTTAAACCGACAGAATTTCCCCATAAAATAAGGCCGTACCTAACCTACCGAGGAAACGTGACCATGATAAGTCCGTTTGTCCACTGCTCTGCAGCCGTCAACGAGAACGAGAAACCAAATATTCAGACCGAGTTTTAAATGACGTGACAGCGATCGTTTGTTCACAGCGCCGAACCGGTGACTCAGTAGTTCCTAGCTTTGTCGTGCGTGACACCGGACGAAAACGGCGCTGTGCGACGGTTGCGTCAGTTGTGTGTGAAAAAAACACACATGTTTTGTAACTTTTGTATTGCTCATGTATTGCCGGCACATCGGGCCGTTATAAAATCGCGCTGAATTCTAGCGGTCACCTATCTATTCGCAATCTCGGCGGCCGGGATGACGGACGAGGCGCTCGGGTGACGGACGTTCGGTAGACATGCGGCCCGCTACCACCGCTTGTACTGCTACTTACTTTACTTACTTTTATACATGCTTGTTAATATATCTATGTATTTTTTTTAAGATAAATAAAGATTTATTTATTTATTCATTAACTTTGACGCCGTCATCTCGTTCGAGTCGGTGCCGTGACGGCGACGGACAGCAGTGGACAAGCGGCCCAAGTAGTGATGGCTGCTTCCATGCAAACAGAGTTCCTCAACTTATTGAGGGCAAACACGAAACGGTATAAGAATGAAGTTGCAACTCCAACTTTTTATTTAAAATCAACTTACTGAAAGTTTTTTAACGAGATAAAAAGTTTTTAAAGAAGCTACCTTAAGGCAGTCAGTACTCATTATTATACTATGCCTTTAGTATACTTACGATTGGAATTATTTTGACTATTGACTAATGACTATTCTTTTAAACAATAATTTTAAACGAACACGTTAAACGGTAACGTTATGACTATACTGTTATTTTATGGCAACACTAATTTACAGTACAGGGAAATTACCGACTCGCGTAATTCTACTTATCGTTGATTTCTTCTACGAATCAATGAATGAGTCGATTCAGTACATAACAATAACCCTGTTCAGTATTGTTTGAATTTTGAAGCGAAGGGTGTTGAGTTGAGAGCTAGTCTATCAAATTACAAATATTAGTAGTGAGAGATTTGGATTGGAGTCAGCATTAGCAGCATCAGTGCATCTACTTTGATCAAAAGCTAAGTAAGTTTAATTTTATAACCTGAGTACAAACCGCGTAAATACAATATAACTATGCTGACATTTTTATCGGGCCATGACTTGGACAAATCGTTTAAAATGTGATGTCGCTTCTGCTTTATAACATCCCATGTCACTTTATGAATGCTGCATCAATGTATGTCCAGCTGTGGACTTCTGATGATGATGATGCGCCAGACTGAAGTTCCCACAAACCCGAGTGTGGATCTAGTGAGCCTAGATCTGCCCAGGCCCTTTTGCCAATGTAAGCTCACAAAACCGTGGCTTTCACAGCCTCTAACTACCGGTGTCCCAGTGCTAGAAAAATATTCCACTACCGCTAAGGCTCATTGTATTAAAAAATATTTGATATCTCTATTAAATTATTTCATTTCCAAAATCTAGGGGTACTTACAAGCAATTATAATAGTCAACTTGAGTTTTTACTTAAAGTATTTCTGAATTTTAGCCGTGGTTTATTGACATTGATTATTTATTGTTACTTCATAGATACTTTAAAGGCCTAAAAATATAAAAGTTATATTTGGAATAATTTGAAATCATTTTGTAATGACAATTAATCATTTTTATTTAATTTAAATAAAAATATGAACAGAAGTCACTGGGGGAGGCCTATGATCAGCAGCGGACGTCCTGTGGCTGAAACGATGATGAAAGATGAATTTAAATCATTTATTTCATTAATTACTTACTCAATTTATTATTAGTTTTTAACCGACTTCAAAAAAGGAGGAGGTTCTCAATTCGTCTGAATGTTGTTTTTTTTACTTTTTAATTCATTGTATTCAAATGATAAGGCAGAAGGAGAAAATCAGTGTTCTGCTCTAAGATCCAGTGCAAAGAAGTTTTTTGCAAGTAATTTTTGTTGGTAATTTAATTTATCATTGTGTAAAAAAATAAAATAAAACAATTTGTTTTGCAAATAGGCTTAAACTAAGCACTTTTTCACGTCCCAATATTTTTTTTCCCTACCACTGCTTCGGGACAAGTTTGGGCTTGGTATATTTTATGTATAGTGCCAAAATACCTACTATGCAAATAAATGATTTATTTAAAATCTTTATGTTGTACGAGTTGAAAGCCACACCATCAATGCTGGTTTCTATGCTACCCAAATAAATACTTAATTAAATAATAAAAAAAAAATATTGACGAATATTACCATCGATACAATACCCACCGAGTACGAAAATGTAAACTTTCTCTCGGAGTAATCCTTACTAATAATCCGTCAATTTTCCACGAACATATCGAACATATCAATTTTACACAAATCATTTTTAATAAATAAATGTTATTATAATTTGACAGATTTTTTTAATGATAAATACTGGATGACTTTTTTTACCGTCAGGAAAAAATAACTGTGTATTCTGTAACTAAAACTATGTGATATTATGTGAGTGTGTTTATAAAATACAACAGATTTTATAAATTTTGGAATGTCCAAAAAATGCGTATACATAGTAGAATACATCAGTGAATATGCGTTTGAGTTTTGGTCGGTTTCATATTTTTATTATTATTTTATCAATATTCTTTTTTTAATGTTCTGTTAGTCAAAATTAACTTAGAATTAGATGGTTATGATGATAAATAGTTGATAAAAATAAAATAAAAAATTTAGCTTTTTTTTAAATTATCATGCTATCATCACCTTTATCATTTATTACCTATTTCACACGTTTATTTTCTTGACGGTAAAAAAAGTCATCCAGTTTAATGAATAATATTAATTTAAATAATAATACCACTTTTTAAGAGAATAATAACTATAAATAATAATACTTCGGTCGGTGGCTCATTTCCTATCTCTGTATAGTACCTACTGAAATCAACATTAATTATAATTACATAATTATGGATTATTCTAAGACACTATTATGAAATTTTGTTAGGGTTCCGTACTCAAAGGGTAAAACAGGACCCTAACAAAAACCATGAACCGTACATGACAGCTAGACAGTTAAAATTTTCACGGATGACTTGTTTCTGTTGCCGCTATAACAACAAATACTAAAAACCAGAATAAAATATATCGGGTGTAAAAAAAAGCTTAACGAAGCCGAATACCACATATTCTACGTATTATTACGATCATTTTTTTCTTTTACACTATACCTGGGTAATGACGGGTTACCGAGTTATTGACAGTCAAAGTTACAATTTTTTTGTCATTTTTTTTTTTACAAAATTGACTTCAGTTTGATAATACTAAACTTTTTTATAAAGAAACATGATCCGCTTACACACACAGGCATAGTCTGTGGCGTGCGCACTATACATTGCGGGTTAGATATGTTATTTTTTTGATACCCAAAAATAAAAGTCATTTCCCAGCAATTATTTTTTTTGCATTCTACTTGGTGTTAAGTATAGAATTCGTGGTTTAAGGCTTCGTTAAGCTTTTTTTTACACCCTGTATAAGGTGTAAACTTATCAGTTAACTCTTTTCTAGGAGGTGGTTCTACTGCTCAAATAAAACAACTTTTTGTATGAGACCAACTTCGAAATCGTAAAAAAATATTTCATATCTTTATACAAACTGATCTCAGCTGGTCTGCCGTTTTGTATGGGGAAATGGTTTTTTGTTTTGCGATTTTGGAGTTGGTCCCATAGAAAAATTAGTTCTATTTAAGCAGTAGAATCATCCCTTAGAAATGAGTTAACTGATAAGTTTACACCTTATATATTTAAGGGGGCTCCCATACAACAAACGTTAATTTTTTTGCTCGTTTTTATATAAAACGGTGCGGAACCCTTCATGCGCGAGTGCGGCTCACACTTGCCCGGTTTTTACATAATATCATACTAAACATTCTGTATAAAGTCCACGCAAATGAAGTTGCGGGCACAGCTAGTAATTTATATATATTTAATTAGTGAAGCGATTCTCCTACCGATCGTCCGAGGAGTAACCCTTGTCTGGATAGACGCATTATAATGATGTTTATCGTCTGCTTACTAAGTAGTGATCAACTGTGTAAATAATGCTTTTCTTTAATTCTAGCATGCTGTCATCATCTAACCTTATCCAACGGGGGAACAGACTGCAAGTAACTTTGAGTCTTGGTGGTGGACATAAATGTACTGAGTTAGTAAGTCCAGAATACATCATCAGTAGCTCGGCAATATTCCAAGTAAAATCTTTACATTATAAATGGCACCTTCGATTAGTCAAACTGCATAAAGACGATGACTTGATGTATACTATCAAAGTTACCAACGAATCGAATGAAAACGAAAAAAGCTTCATTTCTAAAGATGGTACATGGTACGAATTTTATGACGATAGTGATAATTTTACATTAAAAGTCGTCATGGATGTAGTTCCGGGTACAAACTCCTTTGCATCCCTTTATGAAGATCGACTTTTTATCCTGACCGACTTTGAGTTGAGAGGTGGAGATGGTTCGGTGCGCATGCACCGAGCAGTTCTTGCAGCTTCAAGCCCTGTCCTGCGACGGATGCTGTGCGGAGCATGGCGTGAAAGCACCGAGGGCCTTGTCGATGTACCAGGCACCTCAATGAGCACTTTACAACACTTCAAAGATTATGTGTACTTACAAACTTTGCCAGAGACAGGCCTAGAACAACTTTTGGAGTTGGCATCGTTTTACATAATGCCGGAATTGGAGCAGAAATGTATTTTTAAACTTGTCAACAACCTGACTGCAGAGAATGTGTTTCAAACACAAGAATTGATCGTTAAACACAATCATGAGAGGTTACTACTGGCAGTTCTAGAGGGTGTTCAGTGTGGGTCTGTTAATGTGAAAGAAATGCGTAATCATTTTCTTGCTGATAAATGACTTTATAATTACTCTTTTGTGTTTTTGGTTGGTAAACCGAGAATTTTGATAAAAACATGA
The DNA here is from genome assembly GCA_950371115.1 of Anania fuscalis. Classification (NCBI taxonomy): domain Eukaryota; kingdom Metazoa; phylum Arthropoda; class Insecta; order Lepidoptera; family Crambidae; genus Anania; species Anania fuscalis. Next base: position 8,092,163 of record OX493353.1, on the reverse strand, counting down.
CGAATTTGTTATTTGGCCAGATTAAGATTCAAGTGTTAAAAATTATAAACATTGTAATCACATTTTAGTGACAAATGACTTAATAGCTACTCATTTAAGTAAATGTTTGTTTAATTAAGAATTTTAAAAGAAACATGACAAAATTGTTATGTGGTTGATTAAGATGTAAGTTTTAAAAATATATATGTCGTGGCCAATTCCTAAACATATTCATTTCATGATGTGGCCATCCATTTCATGAAATGGTGGTGTTTCATGAAATGACCACATAAAACTGGCCATATCGTTAAAACATCAACATTAATTGATGATTCATCAATCCACGTTTGGCCATATACTTAATTAAATTTGGTATAAATACGTTTACAATTACTGGGCTTTGCTTAGTATTAATTTTGGTCAATAAAGAAACTTATTAAGAAAACTAATAAATAAAACTATTGAAATGGTTAGATCTTAATTTCCAAACAACTCCATGATTGTTTTGACGTTGTGTTTGTTTTTTTATAGCGACTTCATAAAAATAGCCTAGCTTTATGTCTTAACGATAATTTACTGCACTGTTACCAACTGTAACTTAAATTTTCACATTATTATTCACTTTAAGAACAGAATAATTGTCCACCGCGCCGCCATGATGAACCACAATAACAAAGCGCCATCAGCGCCTCTACTGGTGGGTGGATAATAAAACAGTTTAAATGGCCATCACAATGTTTGGCCATTTTAAGAAGTCTTGCGTTTAGCTGGTCAAACGTTGAATGATTTATTGATCTGGCTTAACAACATCATTATTTGGCCAGCGGTTACTAAGCCGCATTATGAAATTCAGCCATTTAATGAAATGGGTGGCCACATCATAAAGTGTCTAATTCTAAGATCGGGCCACGACGTACACATTGTTATCATTTTCTTGCTGATAAATGACTATTTAGTGTGTATCATATATGTGTTTGTTTAGCTGATAATTTTGATCGAAACATGACGAATTTGTTATTATTTTAGCTGATTATGATTTAACTAAAAAAAAAATGTAAATCACTTTCTTGCTGAAAAATGACTTTACTCAATTAATGTCATATTTTGTTTATAAAAACTAAGAATTTAAAAGAAAAATTACAAATTTGTCATTTGGCTAGATTTTAAGATTTAAGTATTAAAAAATATAAAACATCGTAAATTGTAATAATTTTTTTGCTGATAAATGATTACTCATTTATGATGATAATGTTTGATTCACTAAGAATGTTAAAAAATAAACATGACGAAATTGTTTTTTTTTTGGATGCTTGATTTAAGTTTAAACAATATAAACATTGTGTATTATTATTATTAATAAATAAATAATTATATTCTTGTTTATTTTAAAAAGTTCCAAATATGACGTTGTAGGATCGGACTACAAGCAGCCCGGATTCAATCCGCGCGTCGCTCAAGCAATAATCTCGTTTTTGAACGAATTTTAACAAATTCCGGCCACTTATAGTCCGAGCTAACCCTAAAGCACGCTTCCTTTACTAAACCACAATAGGTATATTATTATATTTGAATGACCGTCTGGTGTGACTACAATGCCTGTCGGTTGTGGGTTCGAATCCCGCAAGGGACAAATTAGTGTGATGAGCACGAGCATTTGTACCTAGTAATGGATGTTTACAAACGTATTTAAGTATGTTAATCCGTTATCTAGTCTTCTTAAGGCCATAGTACAAGCTATGCTTAGTTTGGGGCTAGGTAATTGGTGTGATTGTAGAAACAATTTATTTATTATTTATGTACAGGGTATTCCAAAATTTAACGATAAAACAGCACACGAAACTATTTAATGGTAAACGACACATTCATGTGACTTTCGTGATAAATTTGCAAGTTAAAATTAACTCAAGAAACACGTATGTATAACCAAATTCGGCCGTCTTTGCGTAGCTTCATTTGTGTGCGTTCGCGCAGCAGAAAGTATCGCCTTTTCAAGGATTGGATGATGCATATAATTAGTGCCTTATATCGTGTAAATGTGCCCGAAATTTTATATTTGTGTGTCCAACAGCTTCAGATTAATTTAAGAAAAACAGATTCTGCTGCACGAACGTTCGGCAAGCAATTTTTTTTTTTAATTGATAGGTCTAGCTGTATATTAAATATGAAAAAAGAAAGCTTATATACGATCATAAATGTGCCGTGAAAGTTAGATTTGTGCCTCTTAAGATATCAGAGTTATTTAGTTTTTTGCTGGGCGAACGTTTCGGTGATTGCTGTACTTATATCGGAAACGGTTGAACGCACATTCATTATTTTTTGTATACAGATTCGGTATATTTGTGCCGGAATTTTCATTAACATGACTAGTATAGTTCAGAAGCAATTCTTTTATTTCCTAATAAATTGAAAAATGCTCTGGCTCTCGAAAGAATGAGACCAAGGACTTCGCATTAGTGCTGACTGGTACCCATTGTATATTCACATGATGCTGTAAAGTTTCGCGGGCCTACTATATATCATTTCCTATTTCTTAACGATTTTGTCTTTTTTTTTTAAGGTTATCTTGAGTGAAATAACTTAGAATACGAAAACACTAGTTTCCTGTGAGCTGGCTTATTACATGCTTCTACAATAATATGAGCGCTGTTTTAAGAGTACGTATCCAAAAAATTATGTATGTATACCCATTACTTTAGACAATAACAATTAAATACCATTCGAAATATTTTTGGTAGATTATCCGACCAAATTGTAGTGAACATTAAAAAGCGGCCGCACGATACATCAAACTATCCTTCCTCGCTTGATGGTGTTGTAATGAAATTTAAAGAGAATTTTTAAGTTGGAAAATAGTTTATAGGTATTTGGGACATGAAATAAAATGTGAATTGTTTTTTTTTGTACCTAATAATACACTATAATTTGTAATTTATTATTTTAAATAAATTATATAATGAATGAATAAAATAAATAATAATAAAAAAAATATATTGGACAACATCACATACATTGCTCTGATCCTATGGTAAGTAGCTAAAGCACTTGTGTTATAGAAATAGAAACAACGACGTTACCACAACACCCAGACCCGAGACAATATAGAAAAGTTCGTTTCCTACATTGACCCGACCGGGGATCGAACCCGGAACCTCAGAGATAGCGACACCATATTAGTCCGGCGTGCTCGTCTCTCGGCTACGGAGTTCGTCAAAAATTACCGTTAATTTATACCTACATAGCTTGATAGCTGATTAAGCTGTTTGAAGCGATAACGAAGTACAGTCAACAGCACGTCGACCTACCCCAAAAGACAAAAATTCTCCAATAAATTTTCAACTTTAAGCCTGACATATAGAGTTCATTTTTAGATGAGAAAAATTGACATTTTGTGGTAGGTCGACGTGCTGTTGTCCGTACAACATTTCTTGTCTATCATTATTATCCATTTTTTGTTATGTAATATTTAGAACACTTTTTGCTGTGTTTAGGAGTTATGTTAAACTTGAATTTTTTATTTATTTGTAATGTAAATTTTATTGGAAACGTTTTAATCATCTAAAAGGTACAAATAGCACCTAACCATTATTCATTGTTTATTATTGTATACAAAAAATAAATCAATATAAACATTACCAATATTGTTTTGTTATCTCCTTTTATCCAAATTGCTTTACTTACTAAAACTAAAAAAAACAAATATACTGTCAATGGCACATCAAGCTATCAAGCCTAATCAGCTATCAAGCTATGTAGTTAGGTATAGATTTATGGAGCAAAATCATTCATTCATTCATTATAATCTCAAAAGGTCGAAAATTAATTTTCAATAATAAATTACAAATAATAGTGTATTATTATGTACAAAAAAAACAATTCATATTTTATTTCATGTCCCTAATATAAACTATTTTCCAACTTAATGATTCTGTACGCATCTGTACTATTTTTTCGTTACAACGCCATTAAGTGAGAAAAGATAGTTTGATGTATCGTGCGGCCGCTTTTTAATGTTCACTACAATTTGGTCGGATAATCTACCAAAAATATTTCGAATGGTTTTTTATCGTTATTGTCTAAAGTAATGGGTATACATACATGATTTTTTGCATACGTATTCTTAAAACAGCGCTCATATTATTGTAGAAGCATGTAATAAGCCAGCTCACAGGAAACTAGTGTTTTCGTATTCTAAGTAATTTCACTCAAGATAACCTAAAAAAAAGACAAAATCGTTAAGAAATCGGAAATGATATGTAGTAGGCCTGCGAAACCTTACAGGAACATGTGAATATACAATGGGTACCAGTCGGCACTAACGCGAAGTCCTTGGTCTTGTTCGTTCGGGAGCCAGAGTATTTTTCCGTTTTTTTAGGAAATAAAAGAATTGCATCTGAGCCATGCTAGTCACGTTAATGAAAATTCCGGCACAAATAGGCACAAATGTACCGAATCTGTATACAAAAAATCATGAATGTGCGTTCAACCGTTTCCGATATACAGCAATCACCAAAACGTTCGCCCAGCAAAAAACTAAATAACTCTGATATCTTAAGAGGCACAAATCTGGCTTTCACGGCACATTTATGATCGTATATAAGCTATCTTTTTGCATATTTAATATAGGTACAGCTAGGCCCATCAATTAAAAAAAAAATTGCTGGGCTAACGTTCGTGCAGCAGAATCCGTTTTTCTTAAATTAATCTGAAGCTGTTGGACGCACAAATAAAAAATTTCGGGCACATTTACACGATATAGGGCACTAATTATCTGCATCATCCAATCCTTGAAAAGGCGATACTTTTTGCTGCGCGAACGTACACAAAAAAAAATAGCCGCTAACCGCGGGGAGCTCAATTATGAAAGATTATGTTTGTAGATTAATTATATTGATTCCTATGAAACCCACCCTGCGAATTGAAGAAAGAGAAATGGTTTCGTCGTCAGCACTGAAAACTATTTGGCCCACTAACCTGCAGACCAGCTCAGGAACGCTTCACCAGCTCGTCTCCGCAGTTCACACCGTGAAGCACTTTCACGAAACAGATTGTCAAATCACTGTTGGGTTCATTTCATGCAACTTTCAGCTGTCCATCACGGAGAAAAAACGAACTCCTTACCAAAATTACGCAAGAAGACGCGCCCGCGATGTCGTAAAGGTTAGGAATATGCAATATGGTCGGCGCCAGTGTTGCCAGGTTCAGCGAATTCAAGAGCGCGATCCTTATGGAGCGAACCAAATAGCCTCAGATACTAACTTATAGAAACCATTTGAAAATAATAAATTATTATTAAAGAAATTACCTATTACTTAGGTTTAGTAATAATAAATATTTTAAAAATTAATTTGGGTCACTTAAGGTGCCCAACCAGATAGCCTTTTGAAGGATGCTATAATAATAATAAATAATATAATACTCATTTTTATAATTTGAGGTACGGACAACAGCACGTCGACCTACTACAAAATGTCAAATTTTCTCATTTGAAAATGAACTCTATGTGTCAGGCTTAAAGTTGAAAATCTATTGGAGAATTTTTGACTTTTGGGGTAGGTCGACGTGCTGTTGACTGTACATATCTCAGCTGTCAGACGTGGGTCAATTTGAACCCTTCTCCTTTATATTATGTTAAGTTTTGTAAGGTTAACTTTATTGCTTTTGGTGTAGTGTTTCCAAGACAGCCAATGGTAAACGGGTTTGATTTCTGGGTCAATTCAGAAAACGATCTTATCAAAATTGTTTTGGGGCTGGGTCTTGTGGTACCGTTTTGTTTCTGAATTCTATAACACAAGCGCTATCTTCTTATTTTAGAATCAGAGCAAAGTGAATTAATTTGCCGTAGTTGAGAGGCGAGCACGCCGGACTTAGCGTTGCCATCTCTGAGGGCCATGATTCGATTCCCGGTCAGTCAATGTAGAAAGCGATTTCTTCTCGGGTCTAGGTGTTGTTGTACCGTTGTTGTTTCTGAATTCTATAACACGTGCTTTATCTAGAATCATTGCAATAGTATTTGCTTGTGAAATTGTCTAATTTTTATTTATTTTCCCTTCACAGTGGTCAAGAGCGAAGCTTATAAACAAGATACTAACAGAACACTTTAGCCCCGAAAACGTATGGAGAACGAAACAGATTCTCATATACTCCCACCTCCACTCTTACCAGCCTACCCGGCAGGAAACCACACAGAAGCTTCCAGAAACTAACGAGTGGTCCTCCTGGAATGATCTGGAAAACTCCAGACTTCTGGAATCCAGTATAAAAGAGATATACCCAAATCCGAACGATATCTGCACTCTTACCCTATTCAAAGACGAACAGTTTCAAAACACACTATCAGATACGCTAGAACTGACAGATTCTGATGAGGAAATCGATATAGTTGGTAGTGATGTCAAAACGAAAGTCAAAACGGAGGTGTTGCCAGATACAGAGACAAGTTTGACGGTGTTGCCAGTTGAGAATGAACAGGATAGGTTACGGTTTATGTATATAGAGAGGAAATGTGCTGATATAGGCGTAGAGTTGAAAAATGAAGATGTTGGGAGTGGTTATTCGTATAGGTAAGTTTTTGTGTTCATTAAAAATAATACTACTCAAATTAAAAAAAAAAACAGTATACAGGGTGTAGATTTCTATTTTTTTTTTTTTTTATCTGAGCAGTACTTACAGAGATTTGATTCTATATCATAAACTGATCACGAATCACGTATAAAATATCTAATTTTACCTCGTACCATCGTACCCAAAAGGTAAAACGGGACCCTATTACCAAGGATCCGCTGTCCGTCTGTCACCGGGCTGTATCTTATGAACCGTGATAGTTAGAGAGTTGAAATTTTCAAAGTTGATGTATTTCTGTTGCCGCTATAACAACAAATACTAAAAACAGAATACAATAAATATTTAAGGGGGCTCCCATGCAACTAACGTGATTTTTTTTGCTGTTTTTAAAGATTATTGTACGGAACCCTTCGTGCGCGATTCGACTCGCACTTGGCCGGTTTTTTTGGAATTATTAACATTTTATTAAATTGTAAATTTTTGTTTTCAGCAATTCCATGCAAGGTTTAATTGTTTGACAGCGAGAAAAAACACTTGAGGAATTTCATCTTGTCACGTGACGTCCTCGGTAGCTTAGTGGTCAAAGCACTCGCCCGGTATGCGATGGGACGTGGGTTCGAGTCCCACCTGAGGTCGATGATTTTTTTTTTTCAAGTGTTATTTATCTTCAATTAAACCTTGCATGGAATTGCTAAAAACAAAAATTTACAATGTTTAAGCATTTCTGATCTTAACCAATAGTCAAATATTTGTAAAAATATTTCTAAAGGGTGTTGACGGTAGTATACTACTCAGCTATACATATAGCTACAACATTGATCAGAATACGCTGGCTTTGACAGCGAGAAAAAACACTTGAGGAATTTCATCTTGTCACATGACGTCCTCGGTAGCTTAGTGGTCAAAGCACTCGCCCGGTACGCGATGGGACGTGGGTTCGAGTCCCACCTGAGGTCGATGATTTTTTTTTCAAGTGTTATTTATTTTCAATTTTATTAAATTTTTAACTATTAAACTTCAAGAATAACACGGACGGCAGATAAAAGTTATCAATGCCAGCAAGCTTCCCGCGATATTTCTACTCGTGCAGTGCAAACTTATCGCAGTATCTTACGCCACAATATACAGTATGGTTTTTCCAAAAAAAAAATGCTTATATTAATTCATTTTTTTATTAGTTCTCAATTTGCGTTCTGTAAGTGGTCTGGTCATACGTCTTCTTAGTGAAGAGAATAGAATAGAAAACGTTTATTTGACACACATAGGCATAGTTACAAACAGAATTACATTGAACATACAAAAAGAGTATTAAAAAGGTCGGGGGCTCAGCATTTGTCGTTACAGCCGAAGCCGTAACGACGCTGGTTTTCAGCGGCAACCCCGACTAGGACGTGGGACGAGAAGTGAATACTGCTCAGATCGATATCTACACCCTGTATGTCTCCTCTACCTCTACCGGGCACTTATTTACGTCCGTTATTTTTGCGATTTGTCTAAGGCTTTCGATTGTGTAGATCACAAAACGTTATTAATGAAATTACGGCATAATGGTGTCTCAAATGAGTCAGGAAAATTGTTAGAGTCATACCTCACAGATAGAACGCAAACAGTTAATGTCAATGTAACTGACTCATCCGGGGCTCCATTGCGCATGGGTGTGCCCCAGGGCTCTATATTTGGACCTTTATTATTCCTGATACATATAAATGACCTTCCTTACTTTACTAAAGATCTGTGTAAGATAGTATTGTTTGCAGATGATACGTCATTGATTTTTAAAACTGACAGAGGTAAAGCAACCTTTGACGATGTAAATAATGCTTTCTCTCAAGTACTACGATGGTTTACTGCTAACAATCTTTTACTTAATGCAAAAAAAAAACCAAGCTCATCAATATATTGTTTTAAACTTTCATGGTCACTAACATTAGACAAGCTCATCAAATTCACTATGCCCAATGTGAGGCAGGTCAGTACGCATATTAATATGTCAGACGATCACATAGATGCAGTCGATTCAACAACCTTTTTGGGGATTACTATGGACTCCCGACTCCAATGGGGTCCCCATATAATTGCCTTGTCAGGAAGGCTCAGTTCAGCGGCTTAAGCTGTGAGGAAAATAAGGCTTTTAACTGATGTCGAAACGGCAAGACTATATATTTTAGTTATTTTCATAGTTTATTGTCGTATGGTTTATTGCTATAGGGCTCAGCTGCTGACATCGAATCAATCTTTGTGTTGCAGAAAAGAGCTGTACGTGCAATATATTGTCTTGGGCCTCGCGACTCTCTGAGGGAGGTCTTTAAAGATATTAAAATATTAACAGTAGCGTCACAATATATTTTTGATAATATTATGTATGTAAGAAAAAACATTAGTTCGTTTAGCCTTAAATGTGATTCACATCATTATGATACTAGAAATAAAAATAAACTTGCCGTTCCGAGCTTCAGATTAAAGAAAGTAGGTAATTCATTTTTGGAGAAATGTATAAAAACCTTTAATAAAGTACCACAAACTCTTGTTGTCTTGCCTGTTTATGAGTTCAAAAATCACATTTAAAAAATCCTTATGGAAAAAGGATATTACAAAGTTAAAGATTACTTGAACGACAAGAGTGGATGGACTTAATAACCTGCCTAGCTCGCACTTACACTATCTTGTAATTGTATTTCCTGTAATAAAACAAGGCTGACAAAGGTGACTGAGTTTGTTGCGCCGTTTCTTCTCATCAACAGCCGATATGTAGTCCCGAAGCGGTGGTAGAAAAAAAAATTGGGACATGTACACGTGCCATTTATGGCCAACTTGCAAAAATAAATGACTGACTATACCCGAATATCTATCGATAGTCTAGAACAATAGATAGTATCCATAGTTTTTTTTATTTAAGAACGACAATACTATCGATAGTATCGCTACTATCGATTGTTTATTCTTTGCGAGCAGCAATACTATCGATAAGATTGCACTTAATCAATAATATTGCCTAGTTTTGAGCTATCGATACTATCGATAGTCTTGCGATAGTTTGACTATCGATAGACTATCGATCGGCAACACTAGTGTGTGTGGCTGTGTGCGTGTATGAGTGCATCGTATGGCAGATTTTATAAATCAATTTGTTGGGTTGCATTTGGCATTTTATATAGCAAATGATGATTGTTTCTGTAGCGCCGTACACGCAGTACTGTTGTCCGCTATGAAGAGCTTCGCCGAGGAACTGATCCGAGGCGCGGCGGCCGCGGGGGCGTCGCGCGCCACCACTCCTGAGGCGCTACCTCTTATATGGACTGGGTATGTTGCATTCAAATATATTAACCTTTAAGCTCGCTGTGCGCGAGGCCATTGTTAGTGTACTTCCGACCGTCTGAGCCAGAGTCCTAGAGAGATCTCGCATATCTAGGCTGATAACGAATCGTAGGTGACGCCAATATACCTAGGTTTCATCGTTTGTGACGCAATAGATTTTTTGAAAATTGAAAAAAACCTGGCGCAGACAGCCAGAATTTCACGTTTTACGACACTCTGGATCTCAAATTCTAGAGGGTTTTAGGGCCCCGTTTTTTATCAAAAGTTTAGTGACGCGATATGTGACGGCATCTAAAGTAGTTTCATCCATTTTGATGCAATGGTTTTCGCGGAATCATGAAAAACGTGTGGTCAGACAGCCTGATATCCGGCTGTCTGAGCCATTTTGTTTTTGCAGATATATAACGAAATATCACATTTCAGACTCATCTTTATGGATTTTACTTTAGTGACGCGATATGTGACAGCTCTCGACCAGATTTGAACCTTCGTTACCCACGCGTTTAGGAGACATTCTGAAAAAACTGTTGGCACAGACAGCCGGAATCCGGCTGTCTGAGCCATCCAGTTCTACCACTTCCAGGTGTTCTTGGTAGCTGGAAACTCATCTAATCTTTAGTGACGGTGATGGTTAATACGAATTATCGTTTGTGACGGCTCTATATGCCGGCAAACAAAAGATATAAGCAAATCAATTGTTCTCCATACATCGCTGCATTAGGGTGACCACACTTCCCACTTTATTAGGTTAATTATGCAAATACTAGTATAGTAGAAAATCGAGGCAACTCGTTTTACGACAGCTGCTTGCCGTGTTCTTTAAATACGTATTTATCTGTGATTATTACCATGTCCATTTTATCTGTGAATGTGATATTTGATTTAACAATATTTACCATACTTTAGAAATAGCACTAGCACTCGCGCACGAAGGGTTCCGTATCATTTAAAAACGGCAAAAAAACACGTTTGTTGTATGGGAGCCCCCTTAAATAATTATTTTATTCTGTCTTTTAGTAGATAGATAGATAGATACTCTTTATTGCACACCAAACAAAGAAGTTACAGTTGATATTTACAGAAAGATGTACAATTTAGGCGGTTTTATCGCTAAAAAGCGATCTCTTCCAGACAACCTTTAGGCAGAGGACAACTACAAAGAAAGGGGAAAGTGCTGCAGACTGCTTATTGTGTAATTTTATTTATATACCTACAATGTTAATATCAATAAGTATAAACTACATACACGTACAAAAAATAACTAAAAAATATAAATGCTAAGATAAAAATAAACATACATACATACATACTTAAATATAATACATATACATACATATACCTATATGCCAGGAAATAGTATGACTAACAACCAGTGATATTTCAGAAACAGCAATTCTCAAACCAGAGACGATTTGTTCTCACAGTGCAAGAAAATGTGCTTTAAGCCGACTTTTAAAAACAGAAATTGATTCAGATTGCCGAATTACTAAGGGTAAGGAGTTCCATAGACGGGTTGACTGAACAGTAAACGACCGCGTATAATAGTTTGTAGTATGGAGAGGAAATTTAAGAAGCAGGCTTTTGGATGACCGCATGTCATGACCCCGTGATGACTGCAGAAATTGAAAGCGCTCTTTCAGATACGGAGGTGATTTCGGACTAAACAATATTAGTATTTGCTGTTATAGCGGCAACAGATATACATCATCTGTTAAATTTTTAACTCTCTAACTATCACGGTTCATGAGATACAGCCTGGTGACAGACGGACAGACAGACGGACAGCGGAGCCTCAGTAATAGGGTCCCGTTTTACCCTTTGGGTACGGAACTCTAAAAAACATGAATTTCTTATTTTCTGCATCTTGACCCAAACGGGCCGTAGGCATGTGGGACGAGTTGATAAATTACTCAATGAAACGGGAGAACGACTTGCAAAATAAAGGTATTATTTAAATTCATTTTTTGCATCTTGTCCCTAATGGGCCGTTCCAGCATTTCCAGTAAAACACAGCAAATTACTCTGAATAAGAGTGGTCAAACAAATTTTCCTCTTGAATCACTTAGGGTAAGCCCTAAACAAGTCACACTTAACCCAAAAAGCAATTATTAGTGTTGATTGGTCCTTCATACCAACGTATACGCAAATACGTATTTAAAGAACACGGCAAGCAGCTGTCGTAAAACGAGTTGCCTCGATTTTCTACTATACTAGTATTTGCATAATTAACCCGGATTCCGGCTGTCTGTGCCAACAGTTTTTTCAGAATGTCTCCTAAACGCGTGGGTAACGAAGGTTCAAATCTGGTCGAGAGCTGTCACATATCGCGTCACTAAAGTAAAATCCATAAAGATGAGTCTGAAATGTGATATTTCGTTATATATCTGCAAAAACAAAATGGCTCAGACAGCCGGATATCAGGCTGTCTGACCACACGTTTTACATGATTCCGCGAAAACCATTGCATCAAAATGGATGAAACTACTTTAGATGCCGTCACATATCGCGTCACTAAACTTTTGATAAGAAACGGGGCCCTAAAACCCTCTAGAATTTGAGATCCAGAGTGTCGTAAAACGTGAAATTCTGGCTGTCTGCGCCAGGTTTTTTTCAATTTTCAAAAAATCTATTGCGTCACAAACGATGAAACCTAGGTATATTGGCGTCACCTACGATTCGTTATCAGCCTACATATGCGAGATCTCTCTAGGACTCTGGCTCAGACGGCCGGAAGTACACCATTGTTATATCAATTGTTGTCCCTTTTTTTCGAGCATACAGGTTAATATTGGACAACATCACATACATTGCTCTGATCTTAAGGTAAGTAGCTGAAGCACGCGTGTTATTGAATTAGAATCCACGACGGTACCACAACACCTAGACCCGAGATAATATAGAAAAGTTCGTTTTCTACATGGACCCGACCGGGGATTGAACCCGGAACCTCGAGAGATGGCGACGTCATATAAAGTCCGACGTGCTCGCCTCTCGGCTACGGAGGTCGTCGTCATTGAAATAATCATATTAGGGTCTGTTTCACAATCGCTGAGTAAAATTCTAAGTAAGCTAATCTGCTCTTAGAGCATTCAAAATCTTGTAAAATTTTGTTTTTAGCAATTCCATGCAAGGTTTAATTAAAGATAAATAACACTTGAAAAAAACCATCGACCTCAGGTGGGACTCGAACCCACGTCCCATCGCATGCCGGGCGAGTGCTTTAACAACTAAGTTACCGAGGACGTCACGTGACACGATTCAAAATCTGCTTAGTAAAGTATTAGGCTGTTGTCAATTTTTAGAAAATCATTTGAAAGAAAGCAATGGCGCCCTGTCAACGTCAAAGGCAACATCCCTATTTGTTTACTGAGCAGAAAAGTTCTAAGTAGCTTATTTAGAACTTTACTCAGCGATTGTGAAGCAGGCTCTTAATATGACGACCTCCGTAGCCGAGAGGCGAGTACGCCGGACTATATGGCGTCACCATCTCTGAGGTTTTGGGTTCGATTCTTAGTCGGGTCAATGTGGAAAACGAACTTACTATATTGTCCCGGGTTTGGGTGTTGTGGTACAGTCGTTGTTTCTGATTTCTATAACACGTGTGCTTTAGCTACTTACCTTAAGATCAGAGCAAAGTATGTGATGTTGTCCAATATTTAAAAAAAAATTGAACTAAGTCATCATCCGGTCATCTTTTCGGCCGGCCGACTCACCTTTTTCGCGATGGTATAAGGGGCGTGCAGTGCATATAGGCAATGCCTACCTGGTTAATTGAATGAGGTAGGCGATAGGTATTTGCAAATGTGTAACATTGGTGAAAATCACAGATTTTCATTCATCACTAATACACTTAAGTATCTACTGCCTACCTAGAAATGAAACTAATGCCTGCTACTGGTGGTCTAACTAATAAAACGCAATTAATAATTAATTTATAACTAATTTTTCCCCAGGTGGGGAGGGCGGGCGTTAGCAAGCGATGTGGTATCGGCAGCGGGGAGCGGGAGGTTAAACGCACTCGCGGGACACGCGCTGGGGACGCGCGCCGCACACGCGCGGGACGCCTTATGAATACACTACTTGCTAAAGAATGCATCTTTTATTTACGCTGACCCCACTTCGTACCACATTTTTTTACAATTTTAGGTTTCTGGATCCAGAGTTAAACGGGACCCGATCACTAAAAGTTATTTAAAAGATCCAGGGTATTACCTCAGAGATTTAATGTATGAGGCGCACCCTCACACAACACTAGTGTGTGTGTGTGTGTGTGTGTTGTTTAGTGAAGCGTGTAGGTACTACGAGTATAAGGTCACAAGTGTCACAACACGCACCATCGAACAATTAAGTAAGGTCTTTAAAAAAAATATATATGACAAAGAATAAAATTATTTATTTATTAATACAGTGTTTATATTATTTTTTAATCTTAATTCTTAATCAGGCAAATAACTAATTCGTTATGTTTCTATCAATATTCGTAGTTAAACAATCAATAACATAAATAAGTAAATAAAGGCATTTATCAGCAAGGAAATGATTACAATGTTTATACACAGTGAATTTTTAATTACCCGAGAAAATTAACTAACATACTCAGATATCGATATACATCGAATTTGGCGAATAAAAAAAAATATGAGAAATTTATTTACAAGGTCCCTAACATTCCTTTAAAAATATGCACCATAAAAGTCCTGCTTATTCAAATAGAAATAATTATCATTCCAACAAAATCCACCTAATTTGGTCGCGTAATATTGGCGTACGGAAGGAATAACTATGAATGATTTTTTTTTCATTCATAGTTATTCCTTCCGTACGCCAACGCCGTACGGTGTTTCGTTTTTTTTATTCGCCAAATTCGATGGATATCGATATCTGAGTATGTTAGTTAATTTTCTCGGGTAATTAAAAATTCACGGTGTATTTCTTAACACTTAAATCTTAATCAGCCTAATAGCTCGTCGCGCTTCTATCAATATTCTCAGAAACAAGAAATAACATAAATAAGTTACTACAAAGTCATTTATTATATATTTAGTCTAGTAACTAATTCGTCATGTTTCTGTCAAAATTCTTAGTTAAACAATAACATAACATAAATGCAGAGTGTTTAGACTCATTTATCAGCAAGAAAATGATTACGTATTTCTTTTACATCAATATGCCCATGCTGAACACCCTCTAGAATTGCCAGCAGTAACTTCGGATAATTGCGTTTAACGATAAAATTAAGTGAATTAAACACATTCTCTGCAGTCAGGCTGTTGACAAGTTTAAAAATACATTTCTTTTCTAATTCCGGCATCATGTAACACGATGCCAACTCCAAAAGTTGCTCTAGGCCTGTCTCCGGCAAAGTTTGCAAGTACACATAATCTTTGAAGTGCTGTAAAGTGCTCATTGAGGTGCCTGGTACATCGACAAGGCCCTCGGTGCTTTCACGCCATGCTCCGCACAGCATCCGTCGCAGGACGGGGCTTGAAGCTGCAAGAGCTGTTCGGTGTATGCGCACCGAACCATCTTCACCTCTCAACTCAAAATCGGTCAGCTCTTCATCTTCATGAAGGGGTGCCAAGAAGGTTGGACCCGGAACTACATCCGTAACTATTGTGAGCCTAAACGAACCGTAATATCCAAGTTCTTGCCATATATCATTAGAAATGTAACACTTGTCGATTTTCTCTTTCTCGCAGGTTACTCTGATCGTATATGTCAAGTTGTCGTCTTTATGCAGATTGACGAAACGTAGGGACCATATGCCGGTTGAAGCCGTAACTTTTGCTTGGAATTTTACTGAACCACCGATGACGTGTTCTGCACTTGTGAAGTTTGTATCATTTCTTTTTAAAGTTACTTCCAGTCTGTTCCCCCTTTGGATACGGATAGTTAATGACATGCTAAAATTAAAGAAAATCATTATTTACACAATTGATCAATTGATCGCCACTACTTAGTAAGCAGAAAATAAACATTATTTATTTATTTTAATAACACAAAACAGGTTTCAGTTGTGGTTATTACATATACAGGTTGACCTGTTTTTTATCACCATCCAAAACTTCTGAGAAGACTCCCGTTATATGTACAATCGAACAACTCTTTATATTGGACCAACTCTCTAACTGCAAATAATCAGCTGTTTCGTACATTTTGGTCGAATGAATATTGATATTTTGTTTGCATGGTGATAAAAAAGTCAACAGGTACACAGGATGAAGATTTCAATATGAGCAGGCACTTAAGTACAGAGGTGATTTTATACCTTATGCCACAGTATATGTTACACAGTATTTTATGTACTGTGCTTATACGGATCACGAATCATGAAAAAAAAAACTTAAAAAAAGCTCGCCCGGCATGCGATGGGACGTGGGTTCGAGTCCCATCTGAGGTCGATGATTTTTTTCAAGTGTTTTTTATCATCAATTAAACCTTGCATGGAATTGCTAAAAACAAAAGTTTATAGAAAAAAATATTTTATTAAATCTAACTGATTCTCCAAAAAAACAATAATTTCCTAAACATTTTTTTATTAATTCTTAAATTCAAAACTACAGTAAATGTTCAAAATATCCGCAGTTGACTTGGATACAGGCACTGCATCGTTAAAAAAAATCTGAATCTTAACTTTGCTACTTCATAATTTCTTTAAATTAAGAAATTAGGAAAAATTTTTTAAAACTATGCAGAGCTTGATTTCAAGCCAAAACGGTGGGCATTTTGAACATTTGAGTCTTGAAGTGAAAGATTTTTTTTTTTAATTAATGTATTTTTTTTCTAGTTAGATTTTTGAAAAAATCTTTACTTTTTTTCTGGTTCATATCAGGTGAAATTTGTTGGGATGGTGTAATTCTATGACCCAATCACAGATTCACAAAGTATTTTTTTTAATAAGGCTCATTTTTAGTTTTTTTAAAACTTCTTTTAGGGTTCAGTACCCTAAGGGTAAAACGGGACCCTATTACTAAGGCTCCTCTGTCCGTCTGTCACCAGACTGTATCTCATGAACCGTGATAGTTAGAAACAAAACATGCAGAACCCTTCTTGCGTAAGTCCGACTCGCACGTGGACGTTTTTTTGGGATTTATTTTTTATTGTTTACGGGTTCCTTTATCAATACTGAATTACTAAAGCTATGGCACGCGCTTTTTTTAACAGCCTGTAGGTATTTTGTATATAAAACGCACCGTTTGACTTTGGCTTAGTACGGAACCCTCTCCACGCGAGTTCAACTCGCACTTATATTTCGTGTTGGCGACTTTGGCCTCATAGCTGTACACTTTACTGGGTAAGGAAAAATATTTGACTAAGTACATGTCTAGATAGTGTGGTGCTGCAATTGTCTGTCGCCAAAAGAACAGGCTAGATTTAAGTGAGTAACAACTATTGGTTACTATGGTAACCATTATGGGTTGCTACGGTAACACGAGCGGGGAAACCAACTTTGGCGCCAACAGTTGGCTTAAATATACTTTGTGACGTTTATGACACTCGAACAGGGCATCGAGCTAGACATGTATATTGTATAATCAAAGGGAAAAACATGATATAGATCTCGTTCCTCAACAAGAGAAGTATAATCTTTACCTGGATTCAGTTGTATTGCTTCGCCGTTTATGAGTTCAGGTCAATAATTCTAGAGGGCACCAAATTCCGGAGAAGCACAGCTTAAGGTAGAAGACCACCTCCACAATCTGTAGACAATATTACTCAATTAAACCCACCCTTTTTGAGCCAGCTAGCCACAGGCTTAAACTGTGCCAACACACAATATATTATAAGCCTCAATAAAAGTATGAGTAGGGACAGGTCAGGTAGGTAGACCTGGCTGGGCACAATGAAACAAAGGTGTGTTAATTTTTTTATAAAATCAACAAAATTTCGACGGTGAAGTGTGAATAACTCCTTTCTGACATTTTAGATTTTGAAAATAAAGTACCTAATTTAATTAAGATATAAAAAATATTATAAAAAAAAGTATTTATAAAATCAACAAAATTTTGTTAGTGTGAATAAGCCTATTTTCAGCAGTAGACGTTTTGTGGCTGAAATAATGATGATTATGAAAGATAGCCTCAGCAGTGGTAGAATATTTTTATAGCACTCGGTCATCTGGCACCGCTACCAATTTCACAGGAAAGCCACGGTTTTGTGAGCATATGTTGCCAACAGGGCCCGGGCAGGTCTAGACTCACATTCACAATAACAGGGTTTGTGGGAATTTCATCACTTCAGAAGTCCACAGCTGGGACTATCCCCACAGAACTCCACAGCGAGCAGCCCTGGGCTGGGCCCCAAGTCTGCTCAATTAAAGCGGCTTGATTTAATATTAATTGGATTTCATTGCAACTGCTTGCCTTTAATATTTAGCTACTATTTAACCGATTTAAATTTAAGACTAAAATTAGTTGCAGAATACCAAATGTACAAATACAAATATCTTTATTTGCTGTAAATAGGGTGATTACAATTCAGATGTTCTAAAAAAAATGGTACTTTTAACCTATTTAGCCATTCTAGTTTGATACAAATTATTAATAATTATTATGTAATTGTATGAAACAATTACACATTTGGTATTCTGTTACTAATTTGAGACTTAAATTTAAGAATTATGTTGGTACCAGAATACCAAATGCGTCAAAAAATTACAATGATATCCAATAATTATTCAACTAAGCCATTTTTAAATTAGCAGATTTGGGACCCTGTCTGCACCCAGCGGCAGCCTGCAACCCTGACCAAGGTCACCGACAGCTTTTCGAATTGCGAAGCTAAAGTGACAATGAGCAGGCCCATCCCTCACAGAACTGATACCTAACCGTTAGGAAAGAAGGTTCTCGGCTGGCAAGTTGGCAACCACGAAAACTGGAAGAATTTTGCTAAAGAGGATTTAAATACTACGTATAATTTTGCTTAGAAGCGATCAGAATTATTGAATTACAAAGGTCAAACGTCATGATAAGTGTGACTTTGGGAGTGAATGCATGTTCAACATTATTGCAGCATTCTTAAGGGACTAGAAATAGATTAGAATTTTATATATTTACGTGCTATGAAGGTACTCAAGATTTTTTAAAATAATTTAAATAGGTATTACCTTTCGCTCAAAGTAGATGCTTATCCTGACTCCAAATGCTTACTAGCCCGCTACTACACTTCTATTAGCTTAAACGCTTCAAAAGTTTGCCTGCCTGATCTCACCAATTCGTAGAAATGAAGTAATTATTATTTGTAGTAGATTAAAAATAAAGGGGTATATCCAGGTAATTCCCCGTGGTGTTTTTTTTTAATTTGCAACATGGTGTTGGAAACAGGTCCATTGGCCGAAATCAAAACAAACGTTTGTTACATTTGGTATTCTGCAACTAATTTTTGTCTTAAATTTAAGTCAGTTAATTAATAGCAAAATATTAAATATGTAAAGCAATTACAATGAGATCCAATTGATATTTAACTATGCCACTTTAAATTAGCAGACTTGGGGCCCTTTTTTTTATTGTATGTAAATAAAACAACAATAATGCTTAAACCCAATAAGCCTTAACATAATATTTGTGTGTATTAAATAATTTCATATTAACAATAAAATCGAATCCATCTGAATATATTCCCAATGCGTGGATTAATTAGGAATATTCAGGAGCATTTTTCCATTTTGGGAATATTCCCGTGTGGAATCCAATCTCTAACGCAGCTTTTAGTCGTTATGTTTATTTAGCTTCTATTTTCTCCTGTCCTAAAATTATAACAACTCCTTTATATTGTCACTAATAAAAACCAATAAAACCAATTTATTTTTGCAAATAGGCATAAACTAAGCACTTTTTATATCCCTCTAGAGTCCCACTTCCTACTAATATTATATCTAGTTTATTATATTGATGATTATTCCATCCATCTATCCATCAGCCGAAAGACGTCTACTGCTGGACATAAATTAAAATTAAAATTAAAATTCATTTATTTCAGATAAAACAGTATCCATAATTCAAATTTTCAAAAATTAAATAAAATAATAACATCATAAATTAAAATCAAATCAAACAATAAAAATTAAATAAAATGAAAATAATATAAATATAAAAATAAAAATAAAATGTCACTTTTTTTTTTTATAAAATAAAAGGCGATGAACTGGCATGCAGCTTCATCCACCTGCGCATCATCGGGGAATCCCACCGCTCGGCCAATGCATTCAGGACACTGTTGGTACTGCTCCGAAAGCGATTGAGCAGCGAGGCACTCCTCTTTCGGATGATGGCGTAGAAATCGTCTGTTTGCGCCTGTGCGAACATTGTTGAGGCGCTGCAAAACCGCGGCAACCCCATCAGCATCCTGAATGCATTGTTGTACTGGACGCGCAGGGCGCTGTATGCCCGCTGCGTGTAGCTGGTCCACAGGCTGCACGTGTAGAAAGACTGACAGTAAGCCTTAAACAAAGTTGTTTTCACTTGTACAGTACAGCGTGCAAACCTACGAGCCAGCATGTTACACCGAACAGACAGCGACCTGCGCTCCCTCTCAATGTCCTCATTATCACACAAAACGTCTGTGACCCAGTGACCCAGATATTTAAATTTACTTACCCTATTCAAAGTAGCACCGCAAAGCGTGATTTGTGCTGCAGATGAGTAGGTCTTGGTACCAGCTTTAAAAATCATGTACTCACTCTTCTTAGGGTTGTATCTGAGCCCATGGGCCCCAGCATATGACTCACAAATGCGAAGGAGTCTCCGTAACCCACCAAGCGACGGGCTCAACAGCACCATGTCATCTGCATAACTGATGTTATTAATGGTCACCCCACCAACCGAACACCCGGCATTAGTACTGTTGAGCTCCTCGATCAGCCGGTTCATGTAAAGGTTGAAAAGACGTGGCGAAGTCAACCCCCCCTGCCTCACCCCGCACTCCAACCCATACACATCCGAAAACTCGCCCGCCCATCTCACAGTGTTCCGCTGGTGATTGTACCAATACCGAAACAATGATATTACCTTGCTAGGTAGTTGTGTCTCATTGTGCAGCTTGCTCCACAGCTTGTCATAATTTACCAAATCAAAAGCTTTTGAAAGATCTAGGTAACAAGCATACACGGGAGTTTTTCTAGCCGTGTAATACTGCACAGTCTGCTTGAGGCAAAGGATCGCACTTTCAGTTGACAACATAGGTCTCCCCCAAAGATTTCCACGAAGATCGGTCCTGTGCCACCCGCATCCAGCGGCTTCCCGCGACCTTTACCAGATCGTCGATCCACCTTGTGGGGGTCCTACCAACACTACGCCTTCCGGCCCGCGGCCACCATTCAAGGACCTTCCTGCCCCAACGGCCATCAGTCCTGCGAGCAATGTGCCCCGCCCACTGCCAATGATTATTCAATATGTATTATCTTCTCTACTATATAAAAATAAGTCGGGTTTTCCTTCCTGCGTCAAGAATAGCGTCAAGAAGGAAAACCCGACTTATTTTTTTTCCTGAATTTTCTTTGCTATAAACCTCACGGAGCCCGAGACCTTTCCAGCGAATGCAAAACCGTGGAAATCGGTTCGTGCGTTCTGGAGTTATAGCGTCGTTATATAGTAGAGAAGATAAAACTCGCAGAGAACTGAGAGCTCTTTGGCTGTAGTCGACCCACAAGCTACAAGTGTAGAAATTCTGACAGTATGATTGGAACAGTGTTACCTTTACATTGTATGTACATCTTGAGAACCTGCGGGCCAGCATATTGCCCCGAACTGCCAGTGCCTTACGTTCCCGCTTATGCTCCCGTTAATGCTCGAGACATCGCCCATACTATTCTTCACTATCGGGACAACAATGGTCTTCATCATCTCCGGTGGCAAGTAGGAGAGCCCAACACAAAGATTGAAAAACAGAGTGAGCACTCTAGGCAAATGTACGCTTCCGTACTTCAGGTGTTCCACACTGAGAAAGTCATGCCCCGGGGATCTACCGCGTGACATCCCCTTTATGGCAGCCTTTACCTCCTTAACCGAGAAACGAATATTTGCTTTTTTCTCTGTGCTGCTAACCTCTGTAGGTTTCCCCACTGCAAGCCCTAGAGGTGACCCAACCTCAAAGTAATAAGTATGAGTATAACTAATATTTTCCTTCCCTCCAGGGTGTTAATCATCCGGGAGATTAACACCCTAGAAGAGATTGTAACAATCACATTTAAACACACTTTATCTTTATATTAAAGTGGAACTAAATTCCTAAATGATTGATACAAGTTACAACATGTGCACGTACTGAGAGCTCAGTATTCGGACTTTAACTTTGTGTTTTTTTTAAAAGAACTCAGGGTGGGGGAACATTACAAATATGCAAACATTTCTGTGAATGCAAGCTAGAGGTAAAATATTTAACTCTGGGGTCTGCACTGCAGCTTACTCTAGAGTCTAGACCATGTATATGTCATTGCTCAAATACATTTTTTGAGCAGAAACACCCTATTTGAACCGACAGAATTTCCCCATAAAATAAGGCCGTACCTAACCTACCGAGGAAACGTGACCATGATAAGTCCGTTTGTCCACTGCTCTGCAGCCGTCAACGAGAACGAGAAACCAAATATTTAGACCGAGTTTTAAATGACGTGACAGCGATCGTTTGTTCACAGCGCCGAACCGGTGACTCAGTAGTTCCTAGCTTTGTCGTGCGTGACACCGGACGAAAACGGCGCGGTGCGACGGTTGCGTCAGTTGTGTGTGAAAAAAACACACATGTTTTGTTACTTTTGTATTGCTCATGTATTGCCGGCACATCGGGCCGTTATAAAATCGCGCTGAGTTCTAGCGGTCACACCTATCTATTCGCAATCTCGGCGGCCGGGATGACGGACGAGGCGCTCGGGTGACGGACGTTCGGTAGACATGCGGCCCGCTACCACCGCTTGTACTGCTACTTACTTTACTTACTTTTATACATGCTTGTTAATATATCTATGTATTTTTTTTTTAAGATAAATAAAGATTTATTTATTTATTCATTAACTTTGACGCCGTCATCTCGTTCTCGGTGCCGTGACGGCGACGGACAGCAGTGGACAAGCGGCCCAAGTAGTGATGGCTGCTTCCATGCAAACAGAGTTCCTCAACTTATTGAGGGCAAACACGAAACGGTATAAGAATGAAGTTGCAACTCCAACTTTTTATTTAAAATCAACTTACTGAAAGTTTTTTAACGAGATAAAAAGTTTTTAAAGAAGCTACCTTTAGGCAGTCAGTACTCATTATTATACTATGCCTTTAGTATACTTACGATTGGAATTATTTTGACTATTGACTAATGACTATTTTTTTAAACAATAATTTTAAACGAACACGTTAAACGGTAACGTTATGACTATACTGTTATTTTATGGCAACACTAATTTAACAGTACAGGGAAATTACCGACTCGCGTAATTCTACTTATCGTTGATTTCTTCTACGAATCAATGAATGAGTCGATTCAGTACATAACAATAACCCTGAAAAAAGCGCGGGAAACGTCGTGTGACGCGGTCGACTTTTCTGACTTTTCTTAAATTTTATTTTCTAAACCAAATATTAAGGATCAGATTAGTATAAAAAAGTAGCTAGTTGAGTGTATTTGTGTATATTTATTAGTTTGTGTATAATTTTTGCGGTTATCTGGTAAGTTCTCTTTCCTTTTAATATGAATGAACCAGACGATCCTGGTGGAGGGACAACTCCTCAGGTATCGCATTTTGTGACCGTTTCTTACGATGGAGAGAGCATGGATACGGAGGGATCTCTGCATGATACAGACAGTTCAAATAATTTTAATAGTAATAGTGCTTCCAATGCTCCTAAACGTAGAAAAACGTCTTCACACAAGTGCAAACATTGCAATAAACGAAAGAAGAAACAGCATAAATCTTCAGGTTTAGGTATTGCTAATACAAGCGACTGCCAATGCAGTAGCATTGATCATAAACAGCAAAGTCAAGATAAAACCCAAAGTCCAGGTTACTCTATGTCAGCACCAAGTTCTTTAAACACTCAAACTGTGCGTGATTCTCGCTCATTCGTTGGTAGATTGACGTACCAGGCTTCAGATGCTGCCCCTTACAATGTCCATATTTTGAAAGAGACATCATCTTCAGGCGAAACAAGTAATATTCACCCTGTTTCCTTTGGCCATTTTCTAAAAAAAAACAATATTAAAAACATAATTGACGGAAGCCTTAAAAAAATCGGCAGAAATAGGATCTCAATATCGTTTTCAAAGTTTGAAGATGCTAACTCATTTCTAGAAAACAGTACATTACAATCAAAAAGTTACAAAGCATTCATTCCTGTGTTCAATGTCACACGCATGGGGATAGTAAGAGGAGTCCCTGTTGATTGGACTGATGATGAAATCATCACTAATATTTCAACCCCAATAGGGTGTGGAAATATTATCAAGGTTCGCAGACTTAAGAGAAAAATAATAACAAATGGACAGACTGAATTTGCTCCCATAGAAACTGTAGTTTTGACTTTTGATGGTCAGGTATTACCAAAGCGTGTATATGTGTGTTATAATTCCCTACCAGTGGATTTATATATTTACCCCACAATCCAATGCTTTAATTGTTGTCGGTATGGTCACATAAAGTCTCAGTGTAGGTCTACTCCCAAATGTTATAAGTGTGGTCAAAGTCACTCCGGTGATAGTTGCACAGTAGAAGAGGAGTCTGTAACCTGTTGCCTATGTTCTGGTAGCCATTTTGCTACTAGCAAAAAATGCCCAGAATATACCCGTCAAAGATCAATCAAAGAAACAATGGCTAAGAGCTGTATATCCTATTCCGAAGCAATCAAACTTCACCCTACTGTTTCTAGGTCTTATGCTGATGTGCTTCTCTCAGTTTCCTCACAATCTAATGAGTCTCGTCCCACTTACATACCTAACTACATTAGTACCAGTGGCAATAATAAGGGAACTTCATATAAAAAAACAGTTTTCCGAAAGCCAAGTTCTCCTCCACCTCGGAGTAAAGGCTATGACCGTGAAACTCATGAAGCTCTAATTAAAGATTATAACACACCTATCAATAAAAGTGGATGCACACTTATAAATAGCAATGCCAACACAGACAGTACTTTTTCAAACATGTCAATTAAAGAATTAATTCAAACCCTAATAAAGTCATTATATCAAACTAATTATATCTCTGAACCGTCCCACGTTGCTCAATCCAATAAGGAATTTGATAAGACTAATTATATTGAAAATGGACAAGGTAATTCAATGGAATTGCCGCAGTATTAACTCAAAAAAAAGTGATTTATTGTATCAAATTAACTTATTTCAGCCATTTGTTATTTCACTTCAAGAGACCTGGCTTCGGCCAGACTCTAATTTTAAAATTTTGAATTACTCTTGTGTAAGAGAAGACCGGTTTGATAGCTATGCCGGTGTAGCTCTCCTTATACATAACACAGTGCCCTTTATTCATATACCAATCCCGCAACATAATAATAATTTTTCAATTGTAGCTGCTAAAATTAATAATATATGTTTTGTATCAGTATACATACCACACCCTAGCACTTTCATATATAATGAATTGGAAACAATCATATCTTTGCTGCCAAAGCCCAGTCTTTTACTAGGCGATTTTAATGCACAACATCAATCATGGGGTAGTTGCAATTCAAACTATTATGGTGGTAGAATTATAGACATTTTAGAAAAAAATAATTTATGTCTTCTTAATACAGGTTCTCCAACAAGACGAACTCCCCCAAATGAGGGACCAAGTGTACCTGATTTATCCATATGTCCCCCTAATTTAGCCTCTTTGCTTACTTGGGCTACACATTCGTCTACTTATGGTAGCGATCATTACCCCATTATTATTACATTCCCAACATCTTTAGGTAAAACGTCTGTAAATCGTAGCCCCCGTATGAAATATAATTTGTCCAATGCTAGTTGGAGTTCTTATAGGGAAAAAGTAGACCTAAAATTAGCTTCTTTTTCTCCACTAGATGAAAACAATTCTTCTCACTGCGCTGAAGCTCTGGCTGCAATTCTAATAGAAACTGCTGATGAAGTTTTTCCCCTCAAATACAGTGGTTCTAGAAAAGTTCCTTCACCTCCATGGTGGGACCAAGAATGCTCTGCAGCAGTTAAAAAAAGAAAAGAGGCTGAGAAAAACTATAAACTAAGCTCAACCATGGCTAATTTTAATATTTTATCTGATTTAATAACTAGTACCCGTAAACTTTTTAAAAAGAAAAAGTGGGAGGGATGGAGGAATTTCTGTTCCTCTATATCACCAGACACCCCGCCTTCTGCAGTCTGGAATAACATTCGCAGATTCAGATCAGTTTTTAAAGAGTCCAGACCATGTGTTCTCCAGGAAGCAACTGTCAACCAATTTTTAGATATTTTAGCCCCTTCTTCTGCCCCAGAATGTAACAACTTTATATTATCGACTCCAAATATGGATGTTACTATCGAGTCTAGTATTATTTCTCCCTTTAGTTTCTATGAACTCAAAGGAGTTCTATCACATGTTAAAGATTCAGCACCCGGTATGGACGGTATCCCGTATTCATTCTTATCTAATCTAAGTGATACATCTATTTCATATTTTTTATCAATAATTAACTCTGTAGTATTTTCTGGTAGCGTTCCTGCATCTTGGAAAGCACAAGAAGTGATCCCCATATTAAAGCCTGGTAAATCCCCATTAGAAGCGTCATCTTACAGGCCAATTGCACTCTCTTCTGTTTTAGCCAAAATAGCAGAACATTTAGTTAAAAATCGCTTAGAGTGGTTTATCGAAAGAAAAGGCTTATTGGCTAGTAGTCAATATGGTTTCCGTAAAGGACGAAGCACCATGGATAGCGTAGGAATTTTCACTGCAGATATTAGGTTAGCTTTCTCATGCAATGACTCAGTTCTAGCGGCCTTCTTAGATATATCAGCAGCATATGATTCGGTTTTAATTCCTATCCTTAGAAATAAGCTACTTATGTTACAAGTTCCGGCTATATTTATAAATTTTATTACAAACATGTTATCAGAAAGATCAATTCATATAATTCAAGAAGATTCCGATACTAAATCACGAATAATATTTAAAGGCCTTCCTCAAGGCTCTGTGCTTAGTCCACTTCTTTATAATATATATACACATGATTTGCATTCGTCAATAAACATACCTGGTTTAAATATATTACAGTATGCTGATGACTTGCTTTTTTATGTAGTTGGTAAGTCCGTAAATCAACTATCGCACACTTTAACTTTTTCCCTAGATTCTTTAAAAACATGGCTAGATGCTCATGGTCTGAGTCTATCGGTGTCTAAAAGTAGTGTAGTTTTATTTTCCCGAATGCGTATTCATCCACCTATAATAGTTAGTTATAATATGTGTGATATTCCTGTGCAAGAAGAAGCTAAGTTTCTCGGTGTCATTTTGGATTCTAAATTTACAGGACTTTCTCATTGCTATTATATAAGTGCCAAGTGCGAACGTGCTTTAAATATACTCAGATGTTTGTCAGGTGTGTGGTGGGGAGCTCATCCTTTTTCTCTTAGACTATTGTACAATGCTTTAATTCGTAGCAATTTAGACTATGGCTCATACTTTCTCGAACCATGTAGTGCAGCTGGTTTAAGTAAATTAGATAGTATCCAATTTAAAGCTCTTAGAATTATACTGGGAGCCATGAAATCTAGCCCTATCAACGCTATGCAAGTTGAATGTGGAGAACCTCCTTTAGCGTTTCGAAGACAACTTTTATGTGACAAATTTATATTCCGTTCTTTACAATCTCTTAATCATCCACTTAATTCTAAACTACGAACTTTGTCAGACTATATAGAAAGCTCGTCTTATTGGTCTCACAAAAAGGTACCATGTATGGTTATCAGTTACCGAAAGTTTAAATCACTAGAAGCTCCCTCACACAGAACTCAATACCTTCCCATATTTAGCACTGGTTATGACTCTTTGGTCCTTTCACCTACGATAAATTTTGACTTGGGTATTTCCAAAAATGACAATAACGCTAATTCAACATTTAATTTTATTATTGAGCGTAATTGGCAAGATTGGCATCATGTTTATAGCGATGCTTCAAAACAGGGCAGTACTGGTTTTGTTGGAATCGGAGTATATCACCATCAGTATGGAATTATCCAAAAAACTAAATTCCCACCTGAAACATCTGTACATACTGGAGAATTATATGGGCTTAAGAAAGCTATTGAGTATATTTTACTTATGAAATTATCCAAAGCTGTAATCTTTACTGATTCAAGAAGTGCTCTGCAATCCTTAGAACGATACCCATTCTATAGTGGTGTTAATAGTAGCCCAGTTACATTCGAATGCAGGAATTTATTACACAAGGCCACTGAGAGAG
Source organism: Anania fuscalis (assembly GCA_950371115.1). Taxonomy (NCBI): domain Eukaryota; kingdom Metazoa; phylum Arthropoda; class Insecta; order Lepidoptera; family Crambidae; genus Anania; species Anania fuscalis. Next base: position 8,063,919 of record OX493353.1, on the reverse strand, counting down.
GCCAAACGATTAATTTTGGATGGATCCCTGGCCATAAAGGTATTTTTGGAAATGAAAGAGCTAACAGTCTGGCGGGTGATGCTGTTGTCGATGGAGACATGTTCCCTTTCAAAAACTACTGCTCTGATCTACTAACTCTTCCTAAGCTTCATCTTCATAGCCTGTGGAGTGAAAATTGGGAAGTAAGCAGTCAATCTAAAGGAAAACATTATAATACTATCCAACCGAATATTCCATTAAAACCATGGTTTCACGTCATGAAGTTTGGTAAGATTTCTACGACGTGTATTATCCGTATGAGACTAGGACACGCTTGTACTCCCTCCCACCTTGCGAGACTAGGCATAATAGATAGTGACATGTGCGAATGTGGTGCTGACATAGGTGACCTGAACCACATTTTCTTTTCATGTCCTTTGCATGATCATTCCTCTTTGTTTACATCCCTAGTATCCCACCGTATTCCCCTTCCTACCTCCATAGTAACTCTATTACATACAAATAATTCAGAAGTATACAATATTTTATCTATTTTTATTTCCTGCAATAATATTAAAATATAAGTTTATATATTTATCTAGTTTTTGTAATATTTATTTACTAACCTGATCCCATCTTACCTCGTTATTCCGTTCCTTTTAACTTTGTTTCCCATAATCGTTTCCTTACCTTTTAACTCCGTCCGTGGCGAATACACAAGTCGTGCGAGCCATTAAAAAAAAAAAAAAAAAAAAAAAAAAACAATAACCCTGTTCAGTATTGTTTGAATTTTAAAGCGAAGGGTGTTGAGAGCTAGTCTATCAAATTACAAATATTAGTAGTGAGAGATTTGGATTGGAGTCAGCATTAGCAGCATCAGTGCATCTACTTTGATCAAAAGCTAAGTAAGTTTAATTTTATAACCTGAGTACAAACCGCGTAAATACAATATAACTATGCTGACATTTTTATCGGGCCATGACTTGGACAAATCGTTTGAAATGTGATGTCGCTTCTGCTTTATAACATCCCATGTCACTTTATGAATGCTGCATCAATGTATGTCCAGCTGTGGACTTCTGATGATGATGATGCGCCAGACTGAAGTTCCCACAAACCCGAGTGTGGATCTAGTGAGCCTAGATCTGCCCAGGCCCTTTTGCCAATGTAAGCTCACAAAACCGTGGCTTTCACAGCCTCTAACTACCGGTGTCCCAGTGCTAGAAAAATATTCCACTACCGCTAAGGCTCATTGTATCAAAAAATATTTGATATCTCTATTAAATTATTTCATTTCCAAAATCTAGGGGTACCTACAAGCAATTATAATAGTCAACTTGAGTATTTACTTAAAGTATTTCTGAATTTTAGCCGTGGTTTATTGACATTGATTATTTATTGTTACCGCAAACAATATGTTTATTCATTTTTAACAATTATCATTAATTTTAACCATATTAGGTAGGTAATATTTTGTTATTCTAATTATGTCAGTTCTGTGCATGTAATTAGTAATAAAATAAATAAATAAAATCATTTCATAGATACTTTAAAGGCCTAAAAATATAAAAGTTATATTTGGAATAATTTTAAATTATTTTGTAATGACAATTAATCATTTTTATTTAATTTAAATAAAAATATGAACAGAAGTCACTGGGGGAGGCCTATGATCAGCAGCGGACGTCCTGTGGCTGAAACGATGATGAACGATTAATTTAAATTATTTATTTCATTAATTACTTACTCCATTTATTATTAGTTTTTTACTATTTAATTCATTGTTTTCAAATAATAAGGCAGAAGCAGAAAATCAGTGTTCTGCTCTAAGATCCAGTGCAAAGTAGTTTTTTCCAAGTAATTTTTGTTGGTAATTTAATTTATCATTGTGTTTAAAATAAAAAAAAACAATTTGTTTTGCAAATAGGCTTAAACTAAGCACTTTTTCACGTCCCAATATTTTTTTTCCCTACCACTGCTTCTGGACAAGTTTGGGCTTGGTATATTTTATGTATATTTCCAAAATACCTACTATGCAAATAAATGATTTATTTAAAATCTTTATGTTGTACGAGTTGAAAGCCACACCATCAATGCTGGTTTCTATGCTACCCAAATAAATACTTAATAGTTAAATACCTTACTTAATAAATATTGCATTCCTTACAAAAGGTGTTACAATAGCTTAACAATATAAGGAAGGAGAATCATTTTTATTTTGTTTTTAGCTAATTTAGCTGATTAATTAATCATTTATTTTATTGTAATTAGTAGCAAGTAGAGTATTTTCTTATAATAGGTAATTAACGATAATTAACTGCAATGTAATGTAATAAATGAATAAAATGTATGTAAAATTCAATTAATGTAAATTACAAGAGGTAACACAACCTCATGTTTTGATTTATTTTCAATATTTTCAACAATGAAAAAAACCTACTTTTGGCACATAGTATAAGCACAGAGTAAGTATTATACTACGCAAAAGTAAAAGTGATTCTATCAATTTACAAAATTTGATTATTGTTAAAAAAAAAAGTTAGTTATTTTTTTTTGACTAGAAATCCAAAGTACAGTCAACAGCACGTCGACCTACCCCAAAAGTCAAAAATTCTCCAATAGATTTTCAACTTTAAGCCTAACATATAGAGTTCATTTTCAAATGAGAAAATTTGACATTTTGTGGTAGGTCGACGTGCTGTTGTCCGTACATACAATTTTAGTCTTGGTTCGTTGCGTCAATTTTTTTTAAAACTTTCCTTAGTCGTAACTATACTTTTTTAGGGTTCCTTGTCAGGACTACAGACTAGTTTCGTCATGTCCGTCTGTCTGTCTGTCTGCTTGTGAAAAATAAATAAGTCAGAATTAATGTAAAATTCAATCAATGTAAATTGCAAGAGGTAAGTAACAAACTCATGTTACAACAAACAAACCTATTTTGGGCCCATAGTAAAACTAATTACTATCATTTAACACTACACATTTATTATTTAAAAGGTATGTTGCATAATACCCGTGCTGTAAAGTGTAAAAAATGCAACAAGAAAGTTTAAAATGTTATAATTACTATCAATTTTATGAAATTAGGTTATTGTTGAAAATAGTTCGTGTTATTTTTTTTTTTGGCTAGTTTTTCTAACATATTATACCGTTTTAGAACTTGTTTAGTTGCGTCAATTTAAAAAAATCTTGCCCTGGTAGTGACCATACCTTTATTTTACACTAAGATCAGTGAAAGTAAAAATCTTTTAGGATTTTAGTGAAAAAAAAATTTGATTTTTTTTTATGTAATAACTACTGGTATTTTCGGATATTTAAGCATTGTGGTGGATAGCAGTATTATTTAGGTTGCCGGTTCAAAAAATATATTTAAATATTTAAAAAATTGTGGTCATGGTAGTTCTAAATGTCATAAGGGTTGTCAAATTTCAAGGACTATCATTTTTTGTTTGTAAATTATAAAATAAAGGAGATATATATTTTTTTCTATTTTTCCTCGAGTAGTCTTAGACAAACACACTATCTGCTTCTGTTTTATCGTTGAATTTTGGGACACCCTGTATATCACATCAGACATATTATTATAAATAATAATAATTCATAATTCAACTCGTCTACTAACAGGTCCCGAAATCCCGAGGCGGGTTTTTCGAGACGTGACCGTTTGAAATAGCTGAAAAGCCGCATCTAAGACCACCCCTCGAGGCTCGAGGAACTTGATTCCAGATAGCTCAGAAAAGGCGTTTAGTTCAGTAAGTTTAGTTTAGCTGGGAGGTTTCCGCACTTAGCCTCTTAAATGAACCATTGTGGGTGCTGCATCTTAGCCCTTACTCTAACCAGCCCAGGTCATCCCAGAAGGTCAGCAGACTTTTCAGGCTCTTAAAGGCTTCCGGGAGTGATCCTGGTGATTGAAGAATCCGTGCCCGTTGTTCTGCCACGCTCCCGCACTCCATGAGCACGTGCTGCGGCGTTTCCTCTGCCTCCATGCATCCTCTGCATGTGGGGCTGTCTGTTACTCCTATGTTAAACAGGTGCCTGTTTAGAGAACAATGACCGGTTATAATACCTATAACCTTCCGAAGTTTGTCCCTCTTTAGACTGATGAGGTTGCGGGCAAGCTTTTTTGATACTACCGGAATTGCATATTTTCAGAAAAGGCGTATCGAAGTCGTCTCACATCGAGGGGACGAGGTGATAATGGAAAGCCATGTTTTATAACAAAAAACTAAAGCCAGTTGGTTAAAAACCGTCGCAAACACTGTCTTATTCAGAGTGCATGAGCTAGTCCGGGACTAAGGTTAAATTATTTTTTGATGACTAGAAATAGCACTCTGAATAAGACAGTACGTCCTCGTACTACGCTTCGCTTTGGCGAAATTTCTTTACTATCGTAATCTTATGGAATACTGTCAGTACTGTCACCCATTACAGCCGGGGCCGATATTTTTGAAACACCTTAATTATAATATTAATATCATAGAGATCGTATGTAATACTTATAATGAGCCCATGCTGTGTGTTGGCACAATTTAAGCCTCGCTGGCCTAAAAAGGGTGGGTTTAATCGAGTAATATTGTCTACAGATTGTGGAGGTGATCTTCCGCTGACTTAAGCTGTGCTTCTCTGCATGCTTCTAGAATTGACCTGAACTCATAAACAGCGAAGCAATACAATTGAATCCAGGTAAAGATAACTGCACTTGTTAAGGAATGAGGACTATAACTTTATGCCTTTTCCTTGCCCATTAGGCTTGGACATGCAGCAGAATTTTTTTAGAACCCGTTTACAATACGGCCCTATGACTTGTGCGACGGATTGAATACTGGCTTGCCCGGAGCTGTCTCCGGCTGCATACATACAGGATGTCCCGTAAATCAAGGGCAACCTTGTTATCATATGTTCTATACCTACATAATAGTGAGCATCTTAACGTTGTTCCATAACATTTGCTGAAAATTTACCGATTTCTAGAATAAAATACTAGAGATGCGCGAATAGTTGTTATAGCTAATAGTCGAATACCAATTAATCGCTATTCCTTATGGTGAATAGGTGAATAACTCGCTATTATTGTTCGACATAGAAAGTAATATAAAAAATAATTATTTCTTGAAGATAAATACCACTTGAAAAAAATTATCGACCTGGACCATCTACGTGACGTCCTCGGTAGCTTAGTTGGTAAAGCACTCGCCCGGCATGCGATGGGACGTGGGTTCGAGTGCCACCTGAGGTCGATGATTTTTTTCAAGTGTTATTTATCTTCAATTAAACTTTGCATGGAAATGCTAAAAACAAAAATTCTAAATAAATATTTCTTATCAAATAATAAATAATTAGGTACGTTTGTAGAATCATATTATACTTGTTACCTACAGCAGTAATCTACAACTTTTCTAGGATTATGTATGAAAAGAGAAATGAAAGTATAAAAATCAGTTTCTTATTATACTGATTTACATTTTGAAATGCTGGCAACCCTTTTATTGTCCATGACTTTTATACGGGGAATACTCGTGTTTGTTGCTTTTAAAAAATAAAGTTATTATTTTAACTCAATAGTTTTTTTAAAGTTTATTTAAGCAGCAATTCGCTGAATGTCAGACATTGTTATTCGGTATTCGACGAATAACGAAAATAATGACGAGTAATTCCGAATACCGAATAATAGCGAGTATTCGCGGTATCACTAAAAATTTACCAAACAGCCGTTTTATTTTATAATATAAACGAAAAATGCATATTTTTAAAAATCATAGAACAAAAGTTGTTCACTGTGATTATAGAATATGTGGTTTCAAGGTTGTACTTGATTTACCGGACACCTGTATAGTCCGAGGCTTAAAGTAAAAAAATATTGACGAATATTACCATCGATACAATACCCACCGAGTACGAAAATGTAAACTTTTTCTCGGAGTAATCCTTACTAATAATCCGTCAATTTTCCACGAACGGTTAAAATCATTTTTAATAAATAAATGTTATTATAATTTGACAGATTTTTTTAATGATAAATACTGGATGACTTTTTTTACCGTCAGGAATAAATAACTGTGTATTCTGTAACTAAAACTATGTGATATTATGTGAGTGTGTTTATAAAATACAACAGATTTTATAAATTTTGGAATGTCTAAAAAATGCGTATACATAGTAGAATACATCGGTGAATATGCGTTTGAGTTTTGGTCGGTTTCATATTTTTATTATTATTTTATCAATATTCTTTTTTTAATGTTCTGTTAGTCAAAATTAACTTAGAATTAGATGGTTATGAGGATAAATAGTTGATAAAAATAAAATAAAAAATTTAGCTTTTTTTTTAAATTATCATGTTATCATCACCTTTATCATTTATTACCTATTTCACACGTTTATTTTCTTGACGGTAAAAAAAGTCATCCAGTTTAATGAATAATATTAATTTAAATAATAATACCACTTTTTAAGAGAATAATAACTATAAATAATAATACTTCGGTCGGTGGCTCATTTCCTATCTCTGTATAGTACCTACTGAAATCAACATTAATTATAATTACATAATTATGGATTATTCTAAGACACTATTATGAAATTTTGTTAGGGTTCCGTACTCAAAGGGTAAAACAGAACCCTAACAAAAACCATGAACCGTACATGACAGCTAGACAGTTAAAATTTTCACGGATGACTTGTTTCTGTTGCCGCTATAACAACAAATACTAAAAACCAGAATAAAATATATCGGGTGTAAAAAAAAGCTTAACGAAGCCGAATACCACATATTCTACGTATTATTACGATCATTTTTTTCTTTTACACTATACCTGGGTAATGACGGGTTACCGAGTTATTGACAGTCAAAGTTACAATTTTTTTGTCATTTTTTTTTTTACAAAATTGACTTCAGTTTGATAATACTAAACTTTTTTATAAAGAAACATGATCCGCTTACACACACAGGCATAGTCTGTGGCGTGCGCGCTATACATTGCGGGTTAGATATGTTATTTTTTTGATACCCAAAAATAAAAGTCATTTCCCAGCAATTATTTTTTTTGCATTCTACTTGGTGTTAAGTATAGAATTCGTGGTTTAAGGCTTCGTTAAGCTTTTTTTTACACCCTGTATAAGGTGTAAACTTATCAGTTAACTCTTTTCTAGGAGGTGGTTCTACTGCTCAAATAAAACAACTTTTTGTATGAGACCAACTTCGAAATCGTAAAAAAATATTTCATATCTTTATACAAACTGATCTCAGCTGGTCTGCCGTTTTGTATGGGGAAATGGTTTTTTGTTTTGCGATTTTGGAGTTGGTCCCATAGAAAAATTAGTTCTATTTAAGCAGTAGAATCATCCCTTAGAAATGAGTTAACTGATAAGTTTACACCTTATATATTTAAGGGGGCTCCCATACAACAAACGTTAATTTTTTTGCTCGTTTTTATATAAAACGGTGCGGAACCCTTCATGCGCGAGTGCGGCTCACACTTGCCCGGTTTTTACATAATATCATACTAAACATTCTGTATAAAGTCCACGCAAATGAAGTTGCGGGCACAGCTAGTAATTTATATATATTTAATTAGTGAAGCGATTCTCCTACCGATCGTCCGAGGAGTAACCCTTGTCTGGATAGACGCATTATAATGATGTTTATCGTCTGCTTACTAAGTAGTGATCAACTGTATAGGTAAATAATGCTTTTCTTTAATTCTAGCATGCTGTCATCATCTAACCTTATCCAACGGGGGAACAGACTGCAAGTAACTTTGAGTCTTGGTGGTGGACATAAATGTACTGAGTTAGTAAGTCCAGAATACATCATCAGTAGCTCGGCAATATTCCAAGTAAAATCTTTACATTATAAATGGCACCTTCGATTAGTCAAACTGCATAAAGACGATGACTTGACGTATACTATCAAAGTTACCAACGAATCGAATGAAATCGAAAAAAGCTTCATTTCTAACGATGGTACATGGTACGAATTTTATGATGATAGTGATAATTTTACATTAAAAGTCGTCATGGATGTAGTTCCGGGTACAAACTCCTTTGCACCCCTTTATGAAGATGAAGACCTGACCGACTTTGAGTTGAGAGGTGGAGATGGTTCGGTGCGCATGCACCGAGCAGTTCTTGCAGCTTCAAGCCCTGTCCTGCGACGGATGCTGTGCGGAGCATGGCGTGAAAGCACCGAGGGCCTTGTCGATGTACCAGGCACCTCAATGAGCACTTTACAACACTTCAAAGATTATGTGTACTTACAAACTTTGCCAGAGACAGGCCTAGAACAACTTTTGGAGTTGGCATCGTTTTACATAATGCCGGAATTGGAGCAGAAATGTATTTTTAAACTTGTCAACAACCTGACTGCAGAGAATGTGTTTCAAACACAAGAATTGATCGTTAAACACAATCATGAGAGGTTACTACTGGCAGTTCTAGAGGGTGTTCAGTGTGGGTCTGTTAATGTGAAAGAAATGCGTAATCATTTTCTTGCTAAATGACTTTATAATTACTCTTTTGTGTTTTTGGTTGGTAAACCGAGAATTTTGATAAAAACATGACGAATTTGTTATTTGGCCAGATTAAGATTCAAGTGTTAAAAATTATAAACATTGTAATCACATTTTAGTGACAAATGACTTAATAGCTACTCATTTAAGTAAATGTTTGTTTAATTAAGAATTTTAAAAGAAACATGACAAAATTGTTATGTGGTTGATTAAGATGTAAGTTTTAAAAATATATATGTCGTGGCCAATTCCTAAACATATTCATTTCATGATGTGGCCATCCATTTCATGAAATGGTGGTGTTTCATGAAATGACCACATAAAACTGGCCATATCGTTAAAACATCAACATTAATTGATGATTCATCAATCCACGTTTGGCCATATACTTAATTAAATTTGGTATAAATACGTTTACAATTACTGGGCTTTGCTTAGTATTAATTTTGGTCAATAAAGAAACTTATAAAGAAAACTAATAAATAAAACTATTGAAATGGTTAGATCTTAATCTCCAAACAACTCCATGATTGTTTTGACGTTGTGTTTGTTTTTTTATAGCGACTTCATAAAAATAGCCTAGCTTTATGTCTTAACGATAATTTACTGCACTGTTACCAACTGTAACTTAAATTTTCACATTATTATTCACTTTAAGAACAGAATAATTGTCCACCGCGCCGCCATGATGAACCACAATAACAAAGCGCCATCAGCGCCTCTACTGGTGGGTGGATAATAAAACAGTTTAAATGGCCATCACAATGTTTGGCCATTTTAAGAAGTCTTGCGTTTAGCTGGTCAAACGTTGAATGATTTATTGATCTGGCTTAACAACATCATTATTTGGCCAGCGGTTACTAAGCCGCATTATGAAATTCACCCATTTAATGAAATGGCTGGCCACATCATAAAGTGTCTAATTCTAAGATCGGGCCACGACGTACACATTGTTATCATTTTCTTGCTGATAAATGACTATTTAGTGTGTATCATATATGTGTTTGTTTAGCTGATAATTTTGATCGAAACATGACGAATTTGTTATTATTTTAGCTGATTATGATTTAACTAAAAAAAAAAATGTAAATCACTTTCTTGCTGAAAAATGACTTTACTCAATTAATGTCATATTTTGTTTATAAAAACTAAGAATTTAAAAGAAAAATTACAAATTTGTCATTTGGCTAGATTTTAAGATTTAAGTATTAAAAAATATAAAACATCGTAAATTGTAATAATTTTTTTGCTGATAAATGATTACTCATTTATGATGATAATGTTTGATTCACTAAGAATGTTAAAAAATAAACATGACGAAATTGTTTTTTTTTGGATGCTTGATTTAAGTTTAAACAATATAAACATTGTGTATTATTATTATTAATAAATAAATAATTATATTCTTGTTTATTTTAAAAAGACCTCAAATATGACGTTGTAGGATCGGACTACAAGCAGCCCGGATTCAATCCGCGCGTCGCTCAAGCAATAATCTCGTTTTTGAACGAATTTTAACAAATTCCGGCCACTTACAGTCCGAGCTAACCCTAAAGCACGCTTCCTTTACTAAACCACAATAGGTATATTATTATATTTGAATGACCGTCTGGTGTGACTACAATGCCTGTCGGTTGTGGGTTCGAATCCCGCAAGGGACAAATTAGTGTGATGAGCACGAGCATTTGTACCTAGTAATGGATGTTTACAAACGTATTTAAGTATGTTAATCCGTTATCTAGTCTTCTTAAGGCCATAGTACAAGCTATGCTTAGTTTGGGGCTAGGTAATTGGTGTGATTGTAGAAACAATTTATTTATTATTTATGTACAGGGTATTCCAAAATTTAACGATAAAACAGCACACGAAACTATTTAATGGTAAACGACACATTCATGTGACTTTCGTGATAAATTTGCAAGTTAAAATTAACTCAAGAAACACGTATGTATAACAACCAAATTCGGCCGTCTTTGCGTAGCTTCATTTGTGTGCGTTCGCGCAGCAAAAAGTATCGCCTTTTCAAGGATTGGATGATGCAGATAATTAGTGCCTTATATCGTGTAAATGTGCCCGAAATTTTATATTTGTGTGTCCAACAGCTTCAGATTAATTTAAGAAAAACAGATTCTGCTGCACGAACGTTCGGCCAGCAATTTTTTTTTTTAATTGATAGGTCTAGCTGTATATTAAATATGAAAAAAGAAAGCTTATATACGATCATAAATGTGCCGTGAAAGTTAGATTTGTGCCTCTTAAGATATCAGAGTTATTTAGTTTTTTGCTGGGCGAACGTTTCGGTGATTGCTGTACTTATATCGGAAACGGTTGAACGCACATTCATTATTTTTTGTATACAGATTCGGTATATTTGTGCCGGAATTTTCATTAACATGACTAGTATTGTTCAGAAGCAATTCTTTTATTTCCTAATAAATTGAAAAATGCTCTGGCTCTCGAAAGAATGAGACCAAGGACTTCGCATTAGTGCTGACTGGTACCCATTGTATATTCACATGATGCTGTAAAGTTTCGCGGGCCTACTATATATCATTTCCTATTTCTTAACGATTTTGTCTTTTTTTTTAAGGTTATCTTGAGTGAAATAACTTAGAATACGAAAACACTAGTTTCCTGTGAGCTGGCTTATTACATGCTTCTACAATAATATGAGCGCTGTTTTAAGAGTACGTATCCAAAAAATTATGTATGTATACCCATTACTTTAGACAATAACAATTAAATACCATTCGAAATATTTTTGGTAGATTATCCGACCAAATTGTAGTGAACATTAAAAAGCGGCCGCACGATACATCAAACTATCCTTCCTCGCTTGATGGTGTTGTAATGAAATTTAAAGAGAATTTTTAAGTTGGAAAATAGTTTATAGGTATTTGGGACATGAAATAAAATGTGAATTGTTTTTTTTTGTACCTAATAATACACTATAATTTGTAATTTATTATTTTAAATAAATTATATAATGAATGAATAAAATAAATAATAATAAAAAAAAAATATTGGACAACATCACATACATTGCTCTGATCCTATGGTAAGTAGCTAAAGCACTTGTGTTATAGAAATAGAAACAACGACGTTACCACAACACCCAGACCCGAGACAATATAGAAAAGTTCGTTTCCTACATTGACCCGACCGGGGATCGAACCCGGAACCTCAGAGATAGCGACACCATATTAGTCCGGCGTGCTCGTCTCTCGGCTACGGAGTTCGTCAAAAATTACCGTTAATTTATACCTACATAGCTTGATAGCTGATTAAGCTGTTTGAAGCGATAACGAAGTACAGTCAACAGCACGTCGACCTACCCCAAAAGACAAAAATTCTCCAATAAATTTTCAACTTTAAGCCTGACATATAGAGTTCATTTTTAAATGAGAAAAATTGACATTTTGTGGTAGGTCGACGTGCTGTTGTCCGTACAACATTTCTTGTCTATCATTATTATCCATTTTTTGTTATGTAATATTTAGAACACTTTTTGCTGTGTTTAGGAGTTATGTTAAACTTGAATTTTTTATTTATTTGTAATGTAAATTTTATTGGAAACGTTTTAATCATCTAAAAGGTACAAATAGCACCTAACCATTATTCATTGTTTATTATTGTATACAAAAAATAAATCAATATAAACATTACCAATATTGTTTTGTTATCTCCTTTTATCCAAATTGCTTTACTTACTAAAACTAAAAAAAACAAATATACTGTCAATGGCACATCAAGCTATCAAGCTTAATCAGCTATCAAGCTATGTAGTTAGGTATAGATTTATGGTGCAAAATCATTCATTCATTCATTATAATCTCAAAAGGTCGAAAATTAATTTTCAATAATAAATTACAAATAATAGTGTATTATTATGTACAAAAAAAACAATTCATATTTTATTTCATGTCCCTAATATAAACTATTTTCCAACTTAATGATTCTGTACGCATCTGTACTATTTTTTCGTTACAACGCCATTAAGTGAGAAAAGATAGTTTGATGTATCGTGCGGCCGCTTTTTAATGTTCACTACAATTTGGTCGGATAATCTACCAAAAATATTTCGAATGGTTTTTTATCGTTATTGTCTAAAGTAATGGGTATACATACATGATTTTTTGCATACGTATTCTTAAAACAGCGCTCATATTATTGTAGAAGCATGTAATAAGCCAGCTCACAGGAAACTAGTGTTTTCGTATTCTAAGTAATTTCACTCAAGATAACCTAAAAAAAAGACAAAATCGTTAAGAAATCGGAAATGATATGTAGTAGGCCTGCGAAACCTTACAGGAACATGTGAATATACAATGGGTACCAGTCGGCACTAACGCGAAGTCCTTGGTCTTGTTCGTTCGGGAGCCAGAGTATTTTTCCGTTTTTTTAGGAAATAAAAGAATTGCATCTGAGCCATGCTAGTCACGTTAATGAAAATTCCGGCACAAATAGGCACAAATGTACCGAATCTGTATACAAAAAATCATGAATGTGCGTTCAACCGTTTCCGATATACAGCAATCACCAAAACGTTCGCCCAGCAAAAAACTAAATAACTCTGATATCTTAAGAGGCACAAATCTGGCTTTCACGGCACATTTATGATCGTATATAAGCTATCTTTTTGCATATTTAATATAGGTACAGCTAGGCCCATCAATTAAAAAAAAAATTGCTGGGCTAACGTTCGTGCAGCAGAATCCGTTTTTCTTAAATTAATCTGAAGCTGTTGGACGCACAAATAAAAAATTTCGGGCACATTTACACGATATAGGGCACTAATTATCTGCATCATCCAATCCTTGAAAAGGCGATACTTTTTGCTGCGCGAACGTACACAAAAAAAATAGCCGCTAACCGCGGGGAGCTCAATTATGAAAGATTATGTTTGTAGATTAATTATATTGATTCCTATGAAACCCACTCTGCGAATTGAAGAAAGAGAAATGGTTTCGTCGTCAGCACTGAAAACTATTTGGCCCATTAACCTGCAGACCAGCTCAGGAACGCTTCACCAGCTCGTCTCCGCAGTTCACACCGTGAAGCACTTTCACGAAACAGATTGTCAAATCACTGTTGGGTTCATTTCATGCAACTTTCAGCTGTCCATCACGGAGAAAAAACGAACTCCTTACCAAAATTACGCAAGAAGACGCGCCCGCGATGTCGTAAAGGTTAGGAATATGCAATATGGTCGGCGCCAGTGTTGCCAGGTTCAGCGAATTCAAGAGCGCGATCCTTATGGAGCGAACCAAATAGCCTCAGATACTAACTTATAGAAACCATTTGAAAATAATAAATTATTCTTAAAGAAATTACCTATTAATTAGGTTTAGTAATAATAAATATTTTAAAAATTAATTTGGGTCACTTAAGGTGCCCAACCAGATAGCCTTTTGAAGTATGCTATAATAATAATAAATAATATAATACTCATTTTTATAATTTGAGGTACAGACAACAGCACGTCGACCTACCACAAAATGTCAAATTTTCTCATTTGAAAATGAACTTTATGTGTCAGGCTTAAAGTTGAAAATCTATTGGAGAATTTTTGACTTTTGGGGTAGGTCGACGTGCTGTTGACTGTACATATCTCAGCTGTCAGACGTGGGTCAATTTGAACCGTTCTCCTTTATATTATGTTAAGTTTTGTAAGGTTAACTTTATTGCTTTTGGTGTAGTGTTTCCAAGACAGCCAATGGTAAACGGGTTTGATTTCTGGGTCAATTCAGAAAACGATCTTATCAAAATTGTTTTGGGGCTGGGTCTTGTGGTACCATTTTGTTTCTGAATTCTATAACACAAGCGCTATCTTCTTATTTTAGAATCGGAGCAAAGTGAATTAATTTGCCGTAGTTGAGAGGCGAGCACGCCGGACTTAGCGTTGCCATCTCTGAGGGCCATGATTCGATTCCCAGTCGGTCAATGTAGAAAGCGATTTCTTCTCGGGTCTAGGTGTTGTTGTACCGTTGTTGTTTCTGAATTCTATAACACGTGCTTTATCTAGAATCATAGCAATAGTATTTGACTGTGAAATTATCTATTTTTATTTATTTTCCCTTCACAGTGGTCAAGAGCGAAGCTTATAAACAAGATACTAATAGAACACTTTAGCCCCGAAAACGTATGGAGAACGAAACAGATTCTCATATACTCCCACCTCCACTCTTACCAGCCTACCCGGCAGGAAACCACGCAGAAGCTTCCAGAAACTAACGAGTGGTCCTCCTGGAATGATCTGGAAAACTCCAGACTTCTGGAATCCAGTATAAAAGAGATATACCCAAATCCGAACGATATCTGCACTCTTACCCTATTCAAAGACGAACAGTTTCAAAACACACTATCAGATACGCTAGAACTGACAGATACTGACGAGGAAATCGATATAGTTGGTAGTGATGTCAAAACGAAAGTCAAAACGGAGGTGTTGCCAGATACAGAGACAAGTTTGACGGTGTTGCCAGTTGAGAATGAACAGGATAGGTTACGGTTTATGTATATAGAGAGGAAATGTGCTGATATAGGCGTAGAGTTGAAAAATGAAGATGTTGGGAGTGGTTATTCGTATAGGTAAGTTTTTGTGTTCATTAAAAATAATACTACTCAAATTAAAAAAAAAAACAGTATACAGGGTGTAGATTTCTATTTTTTTTTTTTTTTATCTGAGCAGTACTTACAGAGATTTGATTCTATATCATAAACTGATCACGAATCACGTATAAAATATCTAATTTTACCTCGTACCATCGTACCCAAAAGGTAAAACGGGACCCTATTACCAAGGATCCGCTGTCCGTCTGTCACCGGGCTGTATCTTATGAACCGTGATAGTTAGAGAGTTGAAATTTTCAAAGTTGATGTATTTCTGTTGCCGCTATAACAACAAATACTAAAAACAGAATACAATAAATATTTAAGGGGGCTCCCATGCAACTAACGTGATTTTTTTTGCTGTTTTTAAAGATTATTGTACGGAACCCTTCGTGCGCGATTCGACTCGCACTTGGCCGGTTTTTTTGGAATTATTAACATTTTATTAAATTGTAAATTTTTGTTTTCAGCAATTCCATGCAAGGTTTAATTGTTTGACAGCGAGAAAAAACACTTGAGGAATTTCATCTTGTCACGTGACGTCCTCGGTAGCTTAGTGGTCAAAGCACTCGCCCGGTATGCGATGGGACGTGGGTTCGAGTCCCACCTGAGGTCGATGATTTTTTTTTTTCAAGTGTTATTTATCTTCAATTAAACCTTGCATGGAATTGCTAAAAACAAAAATTTACAATGTTTAAGCATTTCTGATCTTAACCAATAGTCAAATATTTGTAAAAATATTTCTAAAGGGTGTTGACGGTAGTATACTACTCAGCTATACATATAGCTACAACATTGATCAGAATACGCTGGCTTTGACAGCGAGAAAAAACACTTGAGGAATTTCATCTTGTCACATGACGTCCTCGGTAGCTTAGTGGTCAAAGCACTCGCCCGGTACGCGATGGGACGTGGGTTCGAGTCCCACCTGAGGTCGATGATTTTTTTTTCAAGTGTTATTTATTTTCAATTTTATTAAATTTTTAACTATTAAACTTCAAGAATAACACGGACGGCAGATAAAAGTTATCAATGCCAGCAAGCTTCCCGCGATATTTCTACTCGTGCAGTGCAAACTTATCGCAGTATCTTACGCCACAATATACAGTATGGTTTTTCCAAAAAAAAAATGCTTATATTAATTCATTTTTTTATTAGTTCTCAATTTGCGTTCTGTAAGTGGTCTGGTCATACGTCTTCTTAGTGAAGAGAATAGAATAGAAAACGTTTATTTGACACACATAGGCATAGTTACAAACAGAATTACATTGAACATACAAAAAGAGTATTAAAAAGGTCGGGGGCTCAGCATTTGTCGTTACAGCCGAAGCCGTAACGACGCTGGTTTTCAGCGGCAACCCCGACTAGGACGTGGGACGAGAAGTGAATACTGCTCAGATCGATATCTACACCCTGTATGTCTCCTCTACCTCTACCGGGCACTTATTTACGTCCGTTATTTTTGCGATTTGTCTAAGGCTTTCGATTGTGTAGATCACAAAACGTTATTAATGAAATTACGGCATAATGGTGTCTCAAATGAGTCAGGAAAATTGTTAGAGTCATACCTCACAGATAGAACGCAAACAGTTAATGTCAATGTAACTGACTCATCCGGGGCTCCATTGCGCATGGGTGT
This sequence comes from Anania fuscalis, assembly GCA_950371115.1. Classification (NCBI taxonomy): domain Eukaryota; kingdom Metazoa; phylum Arthropoda; class Insecta; order Lepidoptera; family Crambidae; genus Anania; species Anania fuscalis. Next base: position 8,047,182 of record OX493353.1, on the reverse strand, counting down.
GCCCCAGGGCTCTATATTTGGACCTTTATTATTCCTGATACATATAAATGACCTTCCTTACTTTACTAAAGATCTGTGTAAGATAGTATTGTTTGCAGATGATACGTCATTGATTTTTAAAACTGACAGAGGTAAAGCAACCTTTGACGATGTAAATAATGCTTTCTCTCAAGTACTACGATGGTTTACTGCTAACAATCTTTTACTTAATGCAAAAAAAAAACCAAGCTCATCAATATATTGTTTTAAACTTTCATGGTCACTAACATTAGACAAGCTCATCAAATTCACTATGCCCAATGTGAGGCAGGTCAGTACGCATATTAATATGTCAGACGATCACATAGATGCAGTCGATTCAACAACCTTTTTGGGGATTACTATGGACTCCCGACTCCAATGGGGTCCCCATATAATTGCCTTGTCAGGAAGGCTCAGTTCAGCGGCTTAAGCTGTGAGGAAAATAAGGCTTTTAACTGATGTCGAAACGGCAAGACTATATATTTTAGTTATTTTCATAGTTTATTGTCGTATGGTTTATTGCTATAGGGCTCAGCTGCTGACATCGAATCAATCTTTGTGTTGCAGAAAAGAGCTGTACGTGCAATATATTGTCTTGGGCCTCGCGACTCTCTGAGGGAGGTCTTTAAAGATATTAAAATATTAACAGTAGCGTCACAATATATTTTTGATAATATTATGTATGTAAGAAAAAACATTAGTTCGTTTAGCCTTAAATGTGATTCACATCATTATGATACTAGAAATAAAAATAAACTTGCCGTTCCGAGCTTCAGATTAAAGAAAGTAGGTAATTCATTTTTGGAGAAATGTATAAAAACCTTTAATAAAGTACCACAAACTCTTGTTGTCTTGCCTGTTTATGAGTTCAAAAATCACATTTAAAAAATCCTTATGGAAAAAGGATATTACAAAGTTAAAGATTACTTGAACGACAAGAGTGCGTGGACTTAATAACCTGCCTAGCTCGCACTTACACTATCTTGTAATTGTATTTCCTGTAATAAAACAAGGCTGACAAAGGTGACTGAGTTTGTTGCGCCGTTTCTTCTCATCAACAGCCGATATGTAGTCCCGAAGCGGTGGTAGAAAAAAAAATTGGGACATGTACACGTGCCATTTATGGCCAACTTGCAAAAATAAATGACTGACTATACCCGAATATCTATCGATAGTCTAGAACAATAGATAGTATCCATAGTTTTTTTTATTTAAGAACGACAATACTATCGATAGTATCGCTACTATCGATTGTTTATTCTTTGCGAGCAGCAATACTATCGATAAGATTGCACTTAATCAATAATATTGCCTAGTTTTGAGCTATCGATACTATCGATAGTCTTGCGATAGTTTGACTATCGATAGACTATCGATCGGCAACACTAGTGTGTGTGGCTGTGTGCGTGTATGAGTGCATCGTATGGCAGATTTTATAAATCAATTTGTTGGGTTGCATTTGGCATTTTATATAGCAAATGATGATTGTTTCTGTAGCGCCGTACACGCAGTACTGTTGTCCGCTATGAAGAGCTTCGCCGAGGAACTGATCCGAGGCGCGGCGGCCGCGGGGGCGTCGCGCGCCACCACTCCTGAGGCGCTACCTCTTATATGGACTGGGTATGTTGCATTCAAATATATTAACCTTTAAGCTCGCTGTGCGCGAAGCCATTGTTATATCAATTGTTGTCCTTTTTTTTCGAGCATACAGGTTAATATTGGACAACATCACATACATTGCTCTGATCTTAAGGTAAGTAGCTGAAGCACGCGTGTTATTGAATTAGAATCCACGACGGTACCACAACACCCAGACCCGAGATAATATAGAAAAGTTCGTTTTCTACATGGACCCGACCGGGGATTGAACCCGGAACCTCGAGAGATGGCGACGTCATATAAAGTCCGACGTGCTCGCCTCTCGGCTACGGAGGTCGTCGTCATTGAAATAATCATATTAGGGTCTGTTTCACAATCGCTGAGTAAAATTCTAAGTAAGCTAATCTGCTCTTAGAGCATTCAAAATCTTGTAAAATTTTGTTTTTAGCAATTCCATGCAAGGTTTAATTAAAGATAAATAACACTTGAAAAAAACCATCGACCTCAGGTGGGACTCGAACCCACGTCCCATCGCATGCCGGGCGAGTGCTTTAACAACTAAGTTACCGAGGACGTCACGTGACACTATTCAAAATCTGCTTAGTAAAGTATTAGGCTGTTGTCAATTTTTAGAAAATCATTTGAAAGAAAGCAATGGCGCCCTGTCAACGTCAAAGGCAACATCCCTATTTGTTTACTGAGCAGAAAAGTTCTAAGTAGCTTATTTAGAACTTTACTCAGCGATTGTGAAGCAGGCTCTTAATATGACGACCTCCGTAGCCGAGAGGCGAGTACGCCGGACTATATGGCGTCACCATCTCTGAGGTTTTGGGTTCGATTCTTAGTCGGGTCAATGTGGAAAACGAACTTACTATATTGTCCCGGGTTTGGGTGTTGTGGTACAGTCGTTGTTTCTGATTTCTATAACACGTGTGCTTTAGCTACTTACCTTAAGATCAGAGCAAAGTATGTGATGTTGTCCAATATTTAAAAAAAAATTGAACTAAGTCATCATCCGGTCATCTTTTCGGCCGGCCGACTCACCTTTTTCGCGATGGTATGCAGTATGGTAAGCAGATGGTATGGCGTGCAGTGCATATAGGCAATGCCTACCTGGTTAATTGAATGAGGTAGGCGATAGGTATTTGCAAATGTGTAACATTGGTGAAAATCACAGATTTTCATTCATCACTAATACACTTAAGTATCTACTGCCTACCTAGAAATGAAACTAATGCCTGCTACTGGTGGTCTAACTAATAAAACGCAATTAATAATTAATTTATAACTAATTTTTCCCCAGGTGGGGAGGGCGGGCGTTAGCAAGCGATGTGGTATCGGCAGCGGGGAGCGGGAGGTTAAACGCACTCGCGGGACACGCGCTGGGGACGCGCGCCGCACACGCGCGGGACGCCTTATGAATACACTACTTGCTAAAGAATGCATCTTTTATTTACGCTGACCCCACTTCGTACCACATTTTTTTACAATTTTAGGTTTCTGGATCCAGAGTTAAACGGGACCCGATCACTAAAAGTTATTTAAAAGATCCAGGGTATTACCTCAGAGATTTAATGTATGAGGCGCACCCTCACACAACACTAGTGTGTGTGTGTGTGTGTGTGTGTTGTTTAGTGAAGCGTGTAGGTACTACGAGTATAAGGTCACAAGTGTCACAACACGCACCATCGAACAATTAAGTAAGGTCTTTAAAAAAAATATATATGACAAAGAATAAAATTATTTATTTATTAATACAGTGTTTATATTATTTTTTAATCTTAATTCTTAATCAGGCAAATAACTAATTCGTTATGTTTCTATCAATATTCGTAGTTAAACAATCAATAACATAAATAAGTAAATAAAGGCATTTATCAGCAAGGAAATGATTACAATGTTTATACACAGTGAATTTTTAATTACCCGAGAAAATTAACTAACATACTCAGATATCGATATACATCGAATTTGGCGAATAAAAAAAAATATGAGAAATTTATTTACAAGGTCCCTAACATTCCTTTAAAAATATGCACCATAAAAGTCCTGCTTATTCAAATAGAAATAATTATCATTCCAACAAAATCCACCTAATTTGGTCGCGTAATATTGGCGTACGGAAGGAATAACTATGAATGATTTTTTTTTCATTCATAGTTATTCCTTCCGTACGCCAACGCCGTACGGTGTTTCGTTTTTTTTATTCGCCAAATTCGATGGATATCGATATCTGAGTATGTTAGTTAATTTTCTCGGGTAATTAAAAATTCACGGTGTATTTCTTAACACTTAAATCTTAATCAGCCTAATAGCTCGTCGCGCTTCTATCAATATTCTCAGAAACAAGAAATAACATAAATAAGTTACTACAAAGTCATTTATTATATATTTAGTCTAGTAACTAATTCGTCATGTTTCTGTCAAAATTCTTAGTTAAACAATAACATAACATAAATGCAGAGTGTTTAGACTCATTTATCAGCAAGAAAATGATTACGTATTTCTTTTACATCAATATGCCCATGCTGAACACCCTCTAGAATTGCCAGCAGTAACTTCGGATAATTGCGTTTAACGATAAAATTAAGTGAATTAAACACATTCTCTGCAGTCAGGCTGTTGACAAGTTTAAAAATACATTTCTTTTCTAATTCCGGCATCATGTAACACGATGCCAACTCCAAAAGTTGCTCTAGGCCTGTCTCCGGCAAAGTTTGCAAGTACACATAATCTTTGAAGTGCTGTAAAGTGCTCATTGAGGTGCCTGGTAATTCGACAAGGCCCTCGGTGCTTTCACGCCATGCTCCGCACAGCATCCGTCGCAGGACAGGGCTTGAAGCTGCAAGAGCTGTTCGGTGTATGCGCACCGAACCATCTTCACCTCTCAACTCAAAATCGGTCAGCTCTTCATCTTCATGAAGGGGTGCCAAGAAGGTTGGACCCGGAACTACATCCGTAACTATTGTGAGCCTAAACGAACCGTAATTTACAAGTTCTTGCCATATATCATTAGGAATGTAACTCTTGTCGATTTTCAGTGGCTTGCAGGTTACTCTGATCGTATATGTCAAGTTGTCGTCTTTATGCAGATTGACGAAACGTAGGGACCATATGCCGGTTGAAGCCGTAACTTTTGCTTGGAATTTTACTGAACCACCGATGACGTGTTCTGCACTTGTGAAGTTTGTATCATTTCTTTTTAAAGTTACTTCCAGTCTGTTCCCCCTTTGGATAAGGTTAGTTAATGACATGCTAGAATTAAAGAAAATCATTATTTACACAATTGATCAATTGATCGCCACTACTTAGTAAGCAGAAAATAAACATTATTTATTTATTTTAATAACACAAAACAGGTTACAGTTGTGGTTATTACATATACAGGTTGACTTTTTTTTATCACCATCCAAAACTCTGAGAAGACTCCCGTTATATGTACAATCGAACAACTCTTTATATTGGACCAACTCTCTAACTGCAAATAATCAGCTGTTCCGTACATTTTGGTCGAATGAATATTGATATTTTGTTTGCATGGTGATAAAAAAGTCAACAGGTACACAGGATGAAGATTTCAATATGAGCAGGCACTTAAGTACAGAGGTGATTTTATACCCTATGCCACAGTATATGTTACACAGTATTTTATGTACTGTGCTTATACGGATCACGAATCATGAAAAAAAAAACTTAAAAAAAGCTCGCCCGGCATGCGATGGGACGTGGGTTCGAGTCATATCTGAGGTCGATGATTTTTTTCAAGTGTTTTTTATCATCAATTAAACCTTGCATGGAATTGCTAAAAACAAAAATTTACAGAAAAAAATATTTTATTAAATCTAACTGATTCTCCAAAAAAATAATATTTTCCAAAACATTTTTTTATTAATTCTTAAATTCAAAACTACAGTAAATGTTCAAAATATCCGCAGTTGACTTGGATACAGGCACTGCATCGTTAAAAAAAATCTGAATCTTAACTTTACTACTTGATAATTTATTTAAATTAAGAAATTAGGAAATATTTTTTTAAAACGATGCAGAGCTTGATTTCAAGCCAAAACGGTGGGCATTTTGAACATTTGAGTCTTGAAGTGAAAGATTTTTTTTTTAATTAATGTATTTTTTTTCTAGTTAGATTTTTGAAAAAATCTTAACTTTTTTTCTGGTTCAAATCAGGTGAAATTTGTTGGGATGGTGTAATTCTATGACCCAATCACAGATTCACAAAGTATTTTTTTAATAAGGCTCATTTTTAGTTTTTTTAAAACTTCTTTTAGGGTTCAGTACCCTAAGGGTAAAACGGGACCCTATTACTAAGGCTCCTCTGTCCGTCTGTCTGTCTGTCCGTCTGTCACCAGACTGTATCTCATGAACCGTGATAGTTAGAAACAAAACATGCAGAACCCTTCTTGCGTAAGTCCGACTCGCACGTGGACGTTTTTTTGGGATTTATTTTTTATTGTTTACGGGTTCCTTTATCAATACTGAATTACTAAAGCTATGGCACGCGCTTTTTTTAACAGCCTGTAGGTATTTTGTAAATAAAACGCACCGTTTGCCTTCGGCTTAGTACGGAACCCTCTCCACGCGAGTTCAACTCGCACTTATATTTCGTGTTGGCGACTTTGGCCTCATAGCTGTACACTTTACTGGGTAAGGAAAAATATTTGACTAAGTACATGTCTAGATAGTGTGGTGCTGCAATTGTCTGTCGCCAAAAGAACAGGCTAGATTTAAGTGAGTAACAACTATTGGTTACTATGGTAACCATTATGGGTTGCTACGGTAACAAGCGCGCCACTGAGCGGGCGAAACCAACTTTGGCGCCAACAGTTGGCTTAAATATACTTTTTGACGTTTATGACACTCGAACAGGGCATCTAGCTAGACATGTGTAATTGTACAATCAAAGGGAAAAACATGATATAGATCTCGTTCCTCAACAAGAGAAGTATAATCTTTACCTGGATTCAGTTGTATTGCTTCGCCGTTTATGAGTTCAGGTCAATAATTCTAGAGGGCAGCAAATTCCGGAGAAGCACAGCTTAAGGTAGAAGACCACCTCCACAATCTGTAGACAATATTACTCGATTAAACCCACCCTTTTTGAGCCAGCTAGCCACAGGCTTAAACTGTGCCAACACACAATATATTATAAGCCTCAATAAAAGTATGAGTAGGGACAGGTCAGGTAGGTAGACCTGGCTGGGCACAATGAAACAAAGGTGTGTTAAAATTTTATAAAATCAACAAAATTTCGATGGTGAAGTGTGAATAACTCCTTTCTGACATTTTAGATTTTGAAGATAAAGTACCTAATTTAATTAAGATATAAAAAATATTATAAAAAAAAGTATTTATAAAATCAACAAAATTTTGTTAGTGCGAATAAGCCTATTTTCAGCAGTAGACGTTTTGTGGCTGAAATAATGATGATTATGAAAGATAGCCTCAGCAGTGGTAGAATATTTTTATAGCACTCGGTCATCTGGCACCGCTACCAATTTCACAGGAAAGCCACGGTTTTGTGAGCATATGTTGCCAACGGGGCCCGGGCAGGTCTAGACTCACATTCACAATAACAGGGTTTGTGGGAACTTCATCACTTCAGAAGTCCACAGCTGGGACTATCCCCACAGAACTCCACAGCGAGCAGCCCTGGGCTGGGCCCCAAGTCTGCTCAATTAAAGCGGCTTGATTTAATATTAATTGGATTTCATTGCAATTGCTTGCCTTTAATATTTAGCTACTATTTAACCGATTTAAATTTAAGACTAAAATTAGTTGCAGAATACCAAATGTACAAATACAAATATCTTTATTTGCTGTAAATAGGGTGATGACAATTCAGATGTTCTAAAAAAAATGGTATTTTTAACCTATTTAGCCATTCTAGTTTGATACAAATTATTAATAATTATTATATAATTGTATCAAACAATTACACATTTAGTATTCTGCTACTAATTTGAGACTTAAATTTAAGAATTATGTTGGTACCAGAATACCAAATGCGTCAAAAAATTACAATGATATCCAATAATTATTCAACTAAGCCATTTTTAAATTAGCAGATTTGGGACCCTGTCTGCACTCAGCGGCAGCCTGCAACCCTGACCAAGGTCACCGACAGCTTTTCGAATTGCGAAGCTAAAGTGGCAATGAGCAGGCCCATCCCTCACAGAACTGATACCTAACCGTTAGGAAAGAAGGTTCTCGGGTGGCAAGTTGGCAACCACGAAAACTGGAAATTTTTTGCCAAAGAGGATTTAAATACTACGTATAATTTTGCTTAGAAACGATCAGAATTATTGAATTACAAAGGTCAAACGTCATGATAAGTGTGACTTTCGGCGTGAATCCATGTTCAACATTATTGCAGCATTCTTAAGGGACTAGAGATGGATTAGAATTTCATATATTTACGTATGTTATGTAGGTACTTGAGATTTTTTAAATAATTTAAATAGGTATTACCTTTCGTTCAAAGTAGATGCTTATCCTGACTCCAAATGCTTACTAGCCCGGTACTACACTTCTATTAGCTTAAACGCTTCAAAAGTTTTGAATTCACCGATTCGTAGAAATGAAGGCAATTTGAATTTTTGAAAGTAGATTAAAATAAACGGGTATATCCAGGTATTTCCCAGTGCTGTTTTTTTTTTTTTTTTTTTTTTTTTTTTAAATTTGCATCTTGGTGTTGGAAACAGGTCCATTGGCCGAAATCAAAACAAACGTTTGTTACATTTGGTATTCTGCAACTAATTTTTGTCTTAAATTTAAGTCAGTTAATTAATAGCGACGTTTTACCTGAAAATAAAACGTTTGTAAACATACTTACCTTATTCAAAGCCTTTACATGAGAGTAGCATCCGCATTTCCGGTTCGAGTACTAGACATGACATGACTCGTGGTCTGCCCACGTAACCCACGTTTCGAGAAAGCGCGGGAAACGTCGGTTTGGACGGTCGACTCTTTTTTGGTTTTTATAATTTTTCTTGTTTAACTTGTAATTAAAGGATCAATAGTAGAATAGTGTTTGTGCATATTTGTTTATTTGTATATATTTAATATACGTAGTGTCAAAATCGCGGAATATTGGTAAGTTTTTCACTTATCTAATTTAGTATGGAGGAACCTGAGGATCCTGGCGGGACAATTCCCCAGGTATCAAACTATGTAACAATCTCGCATGGAACAGAAACTGAAGGTTCACAAAGAGACACGGACGCATCGGAAAGTGGTAAAAGTAGTTCTCATCGTAAGCGTGTCCAAAACCGCAAATATTGTAAACACTGTAATAAAAGAAAGAGAAAAAGTCATAGGTCTACAGATTCCAAGGATGAAACAAATGGTTGCTTTTGTGAAAATGACAGTAACCAACCTAATATTTTCATTAGTAAACCTGACAATTTTGTAGCCACCAAGTCTCTCACATCAGAACCCAGTGCTATGAATATTACTGAAAACCGTGATTCCCCCCCAGTACAATTTGTTGGTAGATCTCTGTATGACGCTTCTGATGCAGCCCCTTACATAATTCACGTCCAAAAAGAACAGACCTATAGTGAAAACTCTAATATCCATCCAGTGTCATTTGGCCAGTTCTTGAAAAAGAATAACTTTCACAATATTATTAATGGCAGTTTAAAAAAAATTGGCAGAAACCGCCTTGTTATTTCTTTTTCTAAACATGAGGATGCAAATAAATTTGTTTCAAGTGATTTGTTAAAACAATATAAGTACAAAGCATTTATACCAGTGTTCAACGTGACTCGTATGGGAGTTGTTAGAGGAGTACCTACTGACTGGACTGACGATGAAGTTAAAACAAATATTTCAACTCCTGTAGGATGTGGAGATATTTTAAAAGCTAGACGGTTTAAAAGAAAAATCAGTATTAATGGTAAATCAGATTTTGTTCCTACAGAGACAGTTGTTTTAACTTTTGATGGCCAAGTCCTTCCAAAACGTGTGTTCATGTGTTACAACTCATTGCCTGTTGATTTATACATTTTTCCCACTATTCAGTGCTTTAACTGTTGTAGATATGGGCACGTAAAAAACCAGTGCCGTTCTACCCCAAAATGTTTTAAGTGTGGGCTTGGACACTCAGGTGATAGTTGCTCAGTTGAAGATAATGTAACTTGTTTTCTCTGTTCAGGTCCCCATTATGCAACAGATAGGAAATGTCCAGAGTTTGCAAGGCAAAAGGGAATAAAGGAGACCATGGCCAAAAATTGTCTATCCTATGGGGAGGCTCTGAAATTACACCCTCCTGTTGGTAAATCATATGCAAATATTTTGATATCTTCCCCGAAACCTAGCCAGTCCATTGAATATAGTTCTTTTTCAGCTAATAATGGAAATAAATCCTATAATAAAACAGTCTTTCTGAAACCTATGGCTCCTCCTAAACATGGAAAAGGATATGATCAGATATCTCATAATCAATTAATAAAAGACTATAATCCACCTTTACCAGAAAATGGTTGTGCCTTAAGTAATGAGGGACCTAATCATTTTCTTGCAAACCTACCTATTAAAGATTTGATCATTGCATTAATAAATTCATTAACAAAATCAAATATTATATCATTACCGTCCAACGCTGCAACACCGAATACACACGAACACAATCAAAATGGCAGTAAACTCAGTAGTACTGCAGTGGAATTGCCGCAGCATTAGTAGTAAGAAAAGTGAAATTTTATTTATTATTAATAAGTATAATCCATTTGCTGTGTCTCTCCAAGAGACATGGCTCCAACCTCATTTTAACTTTAGAATTCCTGGCTACTCATGCATAAGAGAAGACAGATCTGATGGCTTCGGTGGAGTAGCTATCTTAGTCAAGCATTCTATACCTTTTACACACATACCTATTGTGCAACATAGTAGTAATTTCTCAATAGTAGCTCTTAGTATCAACAATATTACCTTTATTTCTTTATACATTCCTTATCCTTCGTCTATCATTTTTGATGAAATTGAAAGAATCCTAAGTAACATTCCAAAACCTTTTATAATTATGGGAGACTTCAATGCTCAACATCAGTCCTGGGGCAGCTTTAAATCTAACTTTTATGGATCCAGGGTTCTAGATCTATTAGACCGCTTAAATATAGTTCTCCTAAATACTGGAAATCCTACACGACGTACCAAACCTCATGAAGGTTCTAGTGCTCCAGATTTATCAATCTGCTCACCTAATCTGGCATCTTGTCTAACTTGGACAACACTAAATTCAACTTTTGGAAGTGATCACTTTCCTATTATAATTACTTTTCCAAACGAAATAGGTAAATCTACATCAGGTAGGCGACCCCCTCGTTTAAAATATAAACTTGCGGATGCAAATTGGTTTGCATTCCTGAAAGAAGTTGAACGGAAAACTTCGTCACTACCGATCGTTTCTGATATAAATCATTCAGAGTGTGCCGAAGCACTTGCACAATTACTACTTACAACTGCCGATGAAGTGTTTCCTATTAAAAATCATTCTAAAGTTATCAAAATTCCTTCGCCACCATGGTGGGACCAAGAATGCTTGACAGCTGTCAAAAAAGAAAAGATGCTGAAAAGCGCTACATGTCCGAATCAACCACTGAAAATTTTGATTATTTAACGGAGACAATGAATGCCACTAGGAAACTACTGAAGAAAAAAAAGTGGGAAGGTTGGTCGACCTTTTGTAAGTCAATATCTCCTAACGTCTCTCCATCTGAAATCTGGTCCAAAATCCGAAGTTACAGGTCTATTTTTAAGGAACCCACACACTGTAAACCTGATGATTCTATTATTGACCAATTCTTAGATAAGTTAGCCCCTCCTTCTGTTCCGTTAAGCAACGTGTTCATAAATCAATCTGTTGATCAGCGTTCCGAAAATCATTCTGATCTTAATGCTCCTTTCACTCTTTGTGAACTAAAGGGCATCCTTTCTTATATTAAGGATTCCACCCCAGGTGATGATGGGATCCCGTATTCTTTTTTTTTCTCATCTTAGTGACTCTAGTTTATCTTATTATTTAACGTTAATTAATTCTATTATGCAAAATGGTAATATGCCTCCATCTTGGAAATCCCAAGAGGTAATCCCGATATTAAAGCCCGGTAAACCTGCCTCTGATGCCAACTCCTATAGACCGATTGCCCTGTCTCTAGTTATTCTAAAATTAGCAGAGCACTTAGTTAAAAACCGTCTAGAATGGTATATCGAAAGCAAAGGGCTTTTAGGTACTAACCAATATGGGTTCAGGAAAGGAAAAGGGACTATGGACAATATTGCTATACTTACTACCGACATTCGCTTGGCTTTTTCTAAAAGCGAATCACTTCTTGCGGCCTTTCTTGATATAAAATCAGCATACGACAATGTTGTCATTAGCATTCTGATCAATAAACTTCATAAACTTCTAATTCCGTCAATGTTAATAAATTTCATCATAAACATTCTTTCCGAACGTTCCATCCATGTAACTTCAGATTCTGTTAGCAAATCCAGATTAGTGTGGAATGGAATCCCGCAGGGATCTGTATTAAGCCCTATTTTATATAATATATACACATATGATTTAGAGTCTGCACTCATCAATCACATTAGGGTATTACAATATGCTGATGATTTAGTTTTATATATATCAGGTAAATATATTCAGGAATTAAATATTTCATTAACACGAGCGCTACAAATTCTTAAAATCTGGCTAGATTCAAACGGGCTAGGCATTTCAGTACCTAAAAGCTCGGTTGTATTATTCTCCCGGAAAAGACTTTCCCCACCCATTACAGTCAATTATGAAGACGATGTTATCCCAGTAAAATCAGAAGCAAAATTTCTAGGGGTAACGCTAGATGAAAAGATGACTGGTCTTTCACATTGTTATTCTATTGCTGATAAATGTGAAAAACTACTGAATATTCTTAGATGTGTGTCTGGAGTATGGTGGGGCGCTCATCCATCTACTTTAAGACTACTATATAATGCTACTATTAGGAGTGTCCTTGATTATGCTAGTTTCTTCATAGAACCTTGTAATTCAGTAGGCTTAAATAAGCTTGAAGTGGTGCAATCCAAAGCACTCAGAATTATTGTTGGTGCTATGAAATCAAGTCCAATAAATGCACTACAAGTAGAGTGTGTTGAGCCTCCACTGAGACTGCGCCGCCAATATTTATGCGACAAGTACTTGTTCCGAGTTTTACAATTTTTGAACCATCCTTTGCATAGTAAACTTAATAGCCTTTCTAATTTAATTAATAACTCGCCCTACTGGTCACACAAATCTCCACCCTGTTTAGTGATTAGTTATAGAAAATTTTTGTCCATTCAAGCTCCAGTGCACAAATCCACATTCCTCCCAATATTTAGTACTAATTTTGAATCGCTAATTTTAATGCCAACCATTTATTTTAATTTGGATCTCAATAAAGATGATAGTAACACAGATATTAAATTTAGACAAATTTTAGATGAAAATTGGCGCGATTGGCACCACATATACTGTGATGCCTCTAAACACTCTTCAACGGGTCAAGTTGGTGTTGGAGTATTTCACCACCAGTACCAAGTGGTGCAAAAAATTAAACTGCCTCCAGAATCATCAATTTTTACTGGGGAATGCTTTGGTATTTATAAATCTTTAGAATATACATTACTCATGAAACTCGAAAACACTGTTATTTTTTGTGATTCTAAAAGTGCGCTACAAGCCTTACAAAAATTCCCTCTTAGGAGCAACATTAGTTATCCTATCATCATAGAATGTAGAAAAATACTGCATAAATGCCATGTAAACAATTACAATATCCACTTTGCATGGATACCAAGTCATACTAACATTCCAGGAAATGAAAAAGCTGATAGACTTGCAAATGAAGCTGTCAACTGCGGTGACTTGCATCCATATAAAAATTACTGTCATGATTTAACTGCAACTCTTCCTAAATCATTTCTTAGAGTAGCCTGGGAGGAGAATTGGGAAGTTACTAGTCAAACTAAAGCAAGACATTACAAGTACATTCAGAGATCAATCCCCAATAAACCATGGTTTTCTAAAATGAAAATTTCTAAAATACCTACTTCTGTTTTAATTAGAATGAGACTTGGCCATGTGTGTACTCCCGCTCACCTGGCTAAAATTCATATAATTGATAATGACATGTGTTCATGTGGTTCTGATGTAGGAGATCTAAACCACATATTTTTTAACTGTAGCCTCTATGATCGTTCCTTTTTCATTAATTCGCTCCTATCAGCCCGTGTTCCTTTTCCCACTTCCATTTTATGCCTTCTAAGTTCTAATGATACCAATATCTATAACCTTTTATCTATATTTATTGTACATAATAATATAAAAATCTGATAATATAATATATTCGCACTTACCTTTTTTCCTTTGATCCTTTCCGTTCCGATTCCACCGATATTCATATAATCCGTTTCCCTACCTTTTAACCCGTGATGGCTAAACGCAATCCGCGCGAGCCAAACTATTTAAAAAAAAAAAACCCACGTTTCCGCCAGCCTTACGTCAGTGCCTGTTGAGATTTCTATGACAGCCAAATGTCAGCTCGACTTACTTTCGATGACGCCATGACAGATGTTTTCTACCCCTTTTATAGCTTCTTAAGCGTAGCCAGTATTGTTAATAAGATCTGTCACCTGGCTGAATGAATAAAATTTAATGATGTAAATGAATAAAATATTTTTTGTGAACGAGTAAAAAGTGTCGAAGCCCCATCCATAATAAGCACGATTTGATAACGTAATCTATCATATATCTGTAAGGCTCGGATTATAATAAGCTGTTTCCGGCCGATATTAGAACCTTTTTAAAAAACGACCTTAGGCTCGGTCTATACGCTGCCGGAATCCGTAAGCAACCGCAAGAATCCCTTCAAAAACGACGGTTTTCCGTTTGACCCGTATGTTTGTATGTATGTATTTAAATCGCGGACAAACGTCCTTGATTTTCTCGCGTTTGGCTCATCCGCTTTTGATGCGGTTTTCAGAAAAGTATTTGGTACATTCTGAAAAAGGTTTTAGTATGCATATCATACTGCTGAGCTGATGATGGAGGCCACAGAACTCCTTAACATTTAGGAGTCAATAGATAATACTGCGATTTGTCTTCAGAACGTATTTCGTAGTGTATTAGGCAGAAGTGGCGCTTACGAGGTACCAGTCAGTTATTTTATTTACTGGGGGCGTAAACCAGTACACCCAGAAATAAGAAAAAAAAATGCAAGTTTTTTAATGAGGGTTTTCTGAAATGACGCTCACTAGGTGGCAGCTCTGAGACGTCAGGTCCAGAAACCTGTCACAAGTATCAGAGCCCCTATATTTGAAGTGTTGAAGTTTTGTATTTCTTAATTAAATACAATAAATATTTTTTAAGAATCGAAATCCCACTATGTTTTTCAGTTCCTATGTGCTTAAAAAACGGGAGGTCATGTTTCCTAAAGATAAAATACGTTTATTAAAACAATGCCTTGTAGCCATTCGTAGAGAACGTTTGATAATAGTCTTGTATGCAAACATTGAGTTCAATACACTAGAGAAGCAAACTTCACTGTCTCGCGGCAACAAAAGTCTTCTACATGTTAGTTTGAAAGCCGTAGCTTGGAAACGACAAAACATTTAGATAAAAACATATATTTGTCTCACTTTCACTAGTGTCTGGAAACGAGCTGTCATTCTAAAAAGAAAAAGATGGCGATATTAATTTTTTGGCGGGCTCAGTGTTGCTCGCTATATGAATTTACCCCATTTTAAATAAATAAAGAGTAATTTGAGTGGAATAATTTTGTATGAAATACTATTAATATGGTGTGTTTATAATTATTAAAAGAAAAGTTTGAAAAAAGTTGATTAATAAATAAGTGTTGTCAGAGTGCTTTATTAAATACATTAAAACGTGACCGTTGTTGTTTTATAAAATAAACAGTTAGATGGCCTTTCCAGATTTGTAAATGTGAAAGTATAAACACGAAATATTTGCGGTGGAGCGCCTGGTGTCAATTTAACGAAACCTTTTTTCTATCTCAACCAGCGAGAACTTATTCATCTGAATAATACAAATGATAATAATACCATAGAATTATAAATATGCGTTTCTTATCTTTAAAATGGCTGTAACGATTAAGATGAAATTTTGAAATTAGATAAGGTTTGAATTTTAAACTCACTTATAAAGTTATACTTTTTACTAGCTGTGCCCGCAACTTCGTTCGCGAGGACTACAGGTTGTGTAGTATATAGCAACGTTGTAGACTGGAGACGCACTCTTATTAAAGAACGAACTTTTTACTTTGGTTTTGCAAACAAAACAAGAATGTTTTTTGATTAACACGGGTTGCGTTAATCAAAAGACAGTCACTTAGTTAACTCTCTACTTTTCAACAGTCGAAAAAAACGGAGGAGGTTCTCAAGTCGACTACAAGGTAAAACTACAAGGTAAAATACAAATGACTATGTAAATCTATTATTATTAAATTATTTGAAACTAGCTCTTGCCCGCAAGTTCAAATGCGTGGTCTTCAAATCAACATACAAAGTTCTTTAAGTGATGGCAATCTGTTTCCAGTGAAAATCTTCTAATCATGTTGTATTTTTTGTGATAACTTAATTTGACAGCTCTTAAGAAAAACATTCAAACTGTCACTTTTCGTTTAATCGAGCGAGAGAAAGGAATATCTAAACCTAATCAAAAAAGGTTAATTATTGATTTATTACTGTAATACCGTAGTGACGAGCTCCTGGCCTAGGCGTCACCATTTTCGTGGTTCTGAGTTCGATTCCCGGTCAAATCAATGTATAAAACGAACTTTTCTATATTGTTTTGGCTTTGGGTGTTGTGGTACCGTCGTTGTTTCTGATTTCTGTAAGACAAGTGCTTTCGCTACTTCCCATAGGATCAGAGCAATGTATGTGATGTTGTCAATTTTTTATTTTTAATATACAAAATAACTGAAATTTACTAACAAAAAGCATAGGTCTTGCTTCACTGGACAAGTGTATACGATCGCAGTCGGTTTTAGGGTCAATTTTGTCTTGCTCCTGGAAATGATAAGAGCAAATAATTGTAGCCTTATAAGGTAACCAATCTGTTTCTTTTCTTAGTAATCTTATGACTTAAATCCACTTCTCGCGTCGTATTGCATCTTTAGGTACTCTGTAAAATAATTATAACGCCAATAAAAAAATACTACGGTTACCAATTAAATAATTTTATCAACATAAAAAATCTCCCATAGATATGGGAAAATTTGTCCTAATAAGTATTAAATCAAACAAATTTAAAGAGATCACTAATAAATTATATATTAAATCACTAGAAAATTTCATAAAGTTTCAAAAAAATGTTGGGTTGTCGTCATCATCGTTTCAACCAAAATAGTCTACTACTTAACTGGACATATGCCTCTCCCAAGGATCTTAATATCCACACGTAGTAAAAACATATTTAAAGAAAATTTCTAGCAGAAATATAAATAAAACACTTAATTTAAATCAAAATAATCAATATTTATTGTTAAAAACAATAATCACTGAATAATCAGCGCTGGTTTGGATTTTGTAGGTAGGTACGTTTATGTATGTATGTATGTAGAAATACCTTATTTAATTATAATAAACTTTGTTTTGTGCTTTTCCATGGTAGTAAGTAGATTTTGTCACTCACTTTTTACTTTTCCGAACCAAACTAAGCGTTATTGACATCTAAATCCAACTCGTGTTAGGTATAAACGTTACAACAGTAGAATAAGCCGCGCTTAAAAAAGGTAGTGATTTTAATTTATTATTTTTAGTTTAATGGTTTATGTTTTAGATGTGTTATATTCATTTGTGGTAATTACTAGTAAAAACATTTCTGTTCCGCCCTGTGCCTTCGTCTGTGCACTGTGTGTAGTGCCTTATATCATCGAATCATGGTTGTTTTTACAAAAAGTTTTTAATGAACAGTACATACTTTTTTATAAGATTTAATACTCCTTTGTATTTATTTTTTGTCAAAAGATATTCGGCGTGTCATTGGCGTCTGTCAAGTGTCAAGTCATTAAATTAAATTAAATTCTGAATTGAATTTCCACGAAATATATTTTAAACTACATTTAGTGCTCCTAAAGTGCATGCTCATACAAGTTGTATAAAGCTGTATAAAATTAAAACAGCAGAAAGAGTTCAAACTCTTGTTCATGCAGATATATGGACCAATCGTGTATTTCTTATTCTGAGGTTCTATGACATTCTGTGATGTACTTATGTGAGTCAATAAAATTGATTGGAACTATCTTTGCCTTCTGGATCTGTTTGTTAAAGTTCCTTTTCGGCTACAGCTACAAGAGAACGAGAAGATAATCTGAGACTATGAATCTGTATTTCTGGGACTGAACTAAGTGTATTTCTTATTTTGAAGTTCTTAAATATAAAATTTTCGTTTAACTACAGTTTTATTGTAAAGTACCCATTATTATTATTATTGCAGGTTCTGATAGCTACTATACAGCGCATACTACCTACCGACCGATTATAAAGTATCGATTAACGATTATCGATTAAAGTGCATCGATATCTCGTTTATGTCTAGATCTATGCGATATTATATAGCCTGTGGACATTTACGGTCATTAGAAATCACATCACTATGAGTATCTCACTCTGAGTTTTTTCTTTTCCTTTTTTTTTGTCAGTCGACGAAAAAGTATTCAATCAATTGAAGTTAGTGACGTTTGCCTTCTTTGTTGTTCCTAGTCCGGTATCTTCTACGTAGTATTATTTGATCAGTGGTTTCCGCAGCCCGCCGCGGCTACATAAAGGTAGGTAAATATACCTTAACTTTATGCGCAGCTATGCAACACTAGCGCCACCACAGGCAGCTCGAAGGATTGTTCGATATTCGTGTCATTGCGTTTTATTGTCACCAGGCAGGTTTAAAAAGCAGGCTTTGAATAAGGTAAGTATGTTTAATAAACGTTTTATTTTCAGTTAAACGTCGCTATTAAACAGTACTGTACCGTTATTCAAAGCTTTTTACACGTGAGACGTGTTTATTATCGCCTGGTGGCGCTGTGTACTGTGTCGCCTATCGGCTACGGAGATCGTCGATTACACCCTCGGATTATCAAAAATATTTTTAGTCTATACTTGGTTAAAAATAAACAGTTTATGAATTAACTTTGCAACTATTTGCTGCTATGTTATAATGAAGACTGCCCAGCTCGCCTTTAAACCGATATGGTTTGAGATAGTAAATGATATTGCGCTGTGATAAGGCACTGTCTAGAACATAGACTTAGGATTCGCTACGCTCTTAAAGACTGACAAAGCGTGGAAAAGAGACATCATATCCTTGCGGACACCCTACAAGATAGAAAAAGACAGATGTCAATGTACCTATGTGACACAAAAAAAATATTTAACTGACTATAAATGATTTCAATTTCAAACGTCAAAATTAATTTTAATAAAATATACAAAATTACAAACGGAAAACTTATTTAAATATTTCTGTAGACATGGGGTGCTGTTCAATTATAAGTTGTGATGTGACAAGAACATATAACCCAAATAAATACACATTTCACAGGTAAATACATTTTTTGATGAAAATATTGTAAAACAAATTTGTGTCTAATTCGTAATTATAATCGACAAAGAACTTGGATTTTACAGAAGAATATGAACTTTGTTTGGTGTGTGTTTGTGTATTTCGTAGTTAAAGACATAATTACAATAAATATTAGGTAAAATAGTAAATTGTATGTCTACACTAGGGATTGAACTAGCGGTGACGTCATAAGTATCGATAAAATATCGACAGCCATTTGTGGGTATAGAAGAGTTAGTAGCAATTACTAAAAAAATATTAATCATGTTTGTTTACAAAAAAAACACCCCAATACTGTTTTTTTGTGATTACATTATGAGATTTTAGTTTTATTTTTGGGCATCTAAAATATAACTTGTTTATAAACGACTAAAAGAATTCTGTATAGTTTAGTCAAATATTTAGTATAATATAAAATATTTTTTTAAGAATACCATCTAAACCTGAAATTCGCGAAAAGTGGATAAGAGTTATAAACAGGCCAGATTGGACTCCGCGGAAACAGTCAACAGTTTGCAGTAAACATTTTGAGGACAGATGTTTCGTTAAAAGAAATTTTCGACGTATATTATTATTATAATTTTATTATTATTTATTATTATTTTCGAGTTAGGAATGAAACACAGGTGTCAGTTAAATAAAATAAAAGCATTTCAAGAATTGTGACATCAAGTATGTTTTAATTTATTTAGAGGATATTAAATGATTTTGACATCATATTATGGTAAGAAAATAAGGAACAAAATAAAAAAAAACAGACAAGTAACAATAATTTCTCGCCAAAAACAAAATTAATAAAGATATATTTAAAAAAATATTACAAATAAACAAAAACAAAATTAATCAATTAATCAGAATACCTACTTAAAAAAAAACATACTTTATGTCACGATTATTGAAGTTCATTTATTTCATTCGATTGACACCTGTGTTTGATGCCCAACTCTAAGAACACAGAACCCCTACTGTAAGTGGTATAATATTAACTCTGTGATTATAAGGAATATGTTGAAATGAAATTATGATATGAAATTGTTTTAAATAGGTTACATATTTAATATTTGAGCAGACAACCTGGTAAAGGTTGCAGGACGACGCTGGATGCAGGTTGCTTCCAACCGGCCGATCTGGGAGTCACTGGGGGAGGCCTATGTTCAGCAGTGGACGTCCTGTGGCTGAAATGATGATGATGATGATGACATATTTAAAACGACCGTTTTCTTATTTTCCATTATATAAACTTGTTCACAATATTCAATTACTCATTTTTCGATTTAATGCGAGTAAACTTGTTTTTCAGATTTCTCAGTTTCCAGACTGTGAAGTTTGCATAACAAAAATATGACCTTTTTTCGACCATATCTTAACTTTACACATACAAGCCCAGAAAGCCCCGTATCCTTTCCGTGATACTGATTTTCACCTCTTTTTTGTTTAAAGATTAAGTTTAACTTTAGGTGCTTCAAGGTCCGCGGCGATTGTGACTTGTGCCAAATCAATTTGATGCCGGTTGCAATTTATCGATAAAAAATTTGTGGCTAGAACAACACTACTACACACACACACACGTGTCACATTTTTTGTATCATTTGCAATGAGCCTTTGTCTATCTTGTACATTCTATATCTATGGTCTAGAATGCAGTGATATAAGTTTAAGCCAGAGCATAAAGTCAAGTAAGCTTGATTCATAAATGCTGTAGCTTTTTGCTACGATGGCAGGTAGCTCGGAGGCTTAGTAAAAATTAAGTGCACTAAATGTTTTTTCTATTGCAAAAGATCAGCAGCGCATTGGTCATGGTCAATGCCTTAAGTTTCGCATAGGATGTTCAACTATCCCACATAGCACAATACGAGTGTAAACTGGTACCAGTTCCATGCCAGTTGCACACATGAACACCTGTCATACCGATACACTCATTACATTTCAATCGTGTGTTCTGCTCATGAAATTTTCTATTGTAATATTAGGTATGTTACTTTTTGAGTGAAGGTGTTTTGGCCATATGGCTCAGATGCCAAAGATAAGAATTTGAAGTATAAAATTACTCTGTTGTTCATCATTCAGTAAGCTAGTATAATAGTTATAATTTAGTTACGACTAGTTTAATAAACTGTTTTCGCTATTTTAAACACAAAGTGTATAGAAATGGCTGAAATTGGCATGACTAAGTAATCGAATGCGATTACAAATTAAAATGTACTTCACGTACGTATATCAAAACACCTACCTACATACAAGCGCTGTCTTAATGCTAAAAGCGTGTTAATCCGGCTAAAGTAAATAACGACGCAGCTCATTTGCAAGCTACAACATTTGATTCCAGCAGGGCTAGCATGCGCGCATCGACTCTGCTACTGTAGTTCGAAGGTCACTATTTCGACGTACGTTAGTTCGAAAGTATACGAGTACGACGTACGTTAGTTCGAAAGTATACGAGTACGATGTACGCTTGTTCGAAAGTGCACAGCAGCGAAGTATGAAATGCCGGCGTACATTTATGACAAAGTTGTCGAGTGCGATGTATATTTAATCAAAAGTACACAGCTGCGAAATACGAAATTACAAAGTACGTTGGTTCCAAAGTATGATAGTACGATGCAGTCAACAGCACGTCGACCTACCCCAAAAGTCAAAAATTCTCCAATAGATTTTCAACTTTAAGCCTGACAAATAAAGTTCATTTTCAAATGAGAAAATTTGACATTTTGTGGTAGGTCGACGTGCTGTTGTCCGTACCTAAGCTACTTAAAAAAAACAACATAAAGTTACACGTTTATTCTGAAATCAACATGAAGTTAATGCACTACATGCATTTTTTTTTCTGACTTTTTTTTTAAAGAATTTTATTATTTTGTTATGCACAGTTTTGCTACATAACGTATAAAATAATGTATTTAAAGTTTTGTTTAATACAATATAATATTGATACACATACTTTATACTTAATTTAACTAATCGATTATTCATAATACTAATCAAATAGTTACTAGTCTTTTTCTGAAAATCAACATATAAGTGAATTAAATCCAAGCATTTTTTCCAATTGTTATTCAATCAATCAGCATAAATCTTAGGAAGTGCTTAAAGAATTTGTATTATTATGTTATGAACTATTAATTATCAATAAATAATGTATGTCATGTTTATTTTTGAAAGCGTAGTATTAATTACCATTCTTCTACAATGTATGCTTCACAGTAAGGCTAGTATTTAATTTATTGTAATGGTCTTGTATGCAAAGGTTTCTTTAGTAATGACGATTACGAGCTACCGAAAGACTCAATTGCAGAAAAACGTAAAAAAAATATAGTTTTATGTTTTAGGTTGCTGGATGTGTATGTCTTACTTTCGAGTTTAAATAAGTGGTGAGTCGGAATTTTATGCTTTGCTACCATGTAATTATTTTTTTAATTAGCTAAGGTACATCGTACTCTCATACTTTGGAACCAAACGTAATTTGTAATTTCGTATTTCGCAACTGTGTACTTTTGATTAAATATACATCGCACTCGATAACTTTGTAATAAATGTATGCCGGCATTTCATACTTCGCTGCCGTGCACTTTCGAACTAGCTTACATCGTACTCGTATACTTTCGAACTAACGTACGTCGTACTCGTATACTTTCGAACTAACGTACGTCGAAATAGGGTAACTTAGCCCGTTTTCGGACAGTTAAGCGGATTCCTGACTTTGACATTACACCTAGCAATGATCTATTAATCAAAGTCTGGTCAACATTTTTTTTTAACAAAACAGGTATTGCTCTCTCATTAATTGAAGTCATTTGCATGAAAATAGCACTGAAAAAATTACAAAAAATGTTAATGTTCATAATTAGCGATTTCGTCTGTTTTCGGACACTTACATTAGTTGTCGGCCGCCAGTGTGTTAGTTTTCGGACGCTAATTTTGAACATCGAAAATGGCTTTTGTAAGGTTGTAAAAAGGACTATAATTGAATACCAACCACAGTATTCATCTTAGCTTTCTTTCACCATTGTTAGATGATTAAATTAGAATTTAACGAACTTTTGCTGGCTGTTAGGATTAAACTGTAGATATTTAAAATAGTTTTAAATATTTGTAGTGTGAATTAACTTGAAAAATAAATAAAAATAATAAAAAATATTGTAATCTTTATTTAGTTGAGTACGAACTGAGTAATATTAAAAGTATTCATAAAAAGCTATAAAAAGTCGCCTGTTATAAAAAGTTTAATCTTTTATAAATAAAAAAAAATCTATCACTGTCTGTAAAACTGTAGTTATACTTAATAATTGACAAAGCCTTTGAAACACAGCCGAAACTTATAAGCTGGTCGAATATAATTTAAAATCTAAAATATATTATCCCAAACTTAAATATTTGTTTTGATGTATTTTATATAAAATATACTTTGAAAAGTAGCTTTCAATATAAAAAAATCAAATAAAAGCATGGGTACCTTTTCAATGCTCGATATTGGCCGAAAACTAAATAGCTACATGTCATTTCTCGGACATCGATTTAAGGTATGTCGAAAACAAACTTCATAAAATTTAGTTTTCGGCCTTCAAATACCTAATAAGTTAATGGGGTTTTTCTGCAAGTTTTTTGTCAAAATTTGCGTCCGACTGTTAACCTCTCGCTGTAGAAATGAATAGAGTTTAAGAAAAAATAGTGTCTCTTTAAATAATTCTTTCATATACATATGTACAATTTATTTGATTTAATACATTACATTTCGGTTCTCGGCCGGCCGGCCGAGAACTAGATAACTCACTAATTTGTACGTTGGTTAGCCGGCCACTAGATTTAGTTAACACAAACTATAAATATCACTTAGTTGGACCAATATATCATTTACTGAACCTATCCACAATGTCCTAAAACATTTTCAAAACATTATATACAATAGTAAGTACTTTTACTTACCTTGCAAGTAACTCCTGCGCACTATTTTTTTGCTATGTCTAGGCACACCAACGTACTACTTTATCTTTAGAAGCCCACTGACCAGTCGTATGAACTATTAATATCATACAAATTTAAAAATGTATGGGGTACATTCTACAAAATCAAGTAAACATTGGTTTTTGAACGAGTAAGGTCATATTTTCTTATTATTGCGACAAAACTGGAAAGTGTCCGAAAACAGGGGTTGTCCGGCAAACGGGCTAAACTACCCTAGTAACCTTCGAACTACAGTAGCAGAGTCGCGCGCATCGGTTATTTTATCGATAGACAAGACAAATTTTGTCTTCGACGATAATTTTGTCGATTTACCTAACCTAACGGATCACAGACGCTTCGAATCCTTTTTCTTAATATTTTCAGGATGTCTCGTTCTTCGTAGCCACTTATTTTTTCGTTATAACACGGCATTGCCATGATATTTTGGTTTTTTCTTTGTTATCGTCGAAGACAAAACGACATCTTTACGTCAAAAGTCGATAAAATGCCACGAAAAATTTTTATCGTGTTGCGCATGCTAGCCCTGCTGGTTTATAGCACCAAGTTTTACAAAAGGGAATTTTTTTACAGAACGCGGCGAAAATCATCGTCAGATAGATTGTACAACGGTAGGTATGTGATAATAGAATGTGATTTTCTATTTTGTGTTCAATAAATAAGTCGATGTTTTGGTTTACATCGCATTTTGCCATTCAGCAACAACAGTTGTGTCAGACGATCACAACGGCGAGTATGTAATACTACCCACACTTTTTGTTTGTTTTAGTTGAAATGGCAAAAGAATGCAATAGCTACTTTCTTAAATAAAATTGCCAAAAATCATTTATGTAACATGTAGTAGTTGTTACGTAAGTAGGTATAACTATTACTACCAGAAAATTCGGAAACAATTCTTATTAGTGCGCATTTTTTAGGTTTGGATCTTATTAATTTTGCATATGTTGGGAAGGAGACTTTACGATCGTCTGTGGAGATTCTATCCACAATCGAGCTAGACTAGATCTGTTTGTTAAGTCGACTGATCTCAACTGACGTCAATCAACATCATTACAACACGGATGTTGAGCGTGGGCGAAAGATGCGCAAAAGATCATTACGATTATGTGATTGGCTAACGCACACGCATCTTTATGATGATCGTTTCGTGAAATCGCAGAGCGATCCCCACTCTTTGCCCCAGCGCTTAACATGTAGGTATTACAAGTTTTATTTAAGTAACGGGATTACGGGACACACTGCATGGTCTTAATCTGCAGCAAACGATGAATATTTGATTGCATTAGTGTGCAACTATTTACAATTTTACATTATGTATGGTACCTATGTGGTGTGGGTATCCGCACATTGTTATGCTACAGTTCGTACCCGAATAAATCAGTGTGGTCTCTTCAGCAAGTAGAGGTAGTACTCGCATATTGCCTTTACGTCATATTACCGCATCGATGCAAAGCTTTGCACATTAGATGTTACACCGCTTATAAAGCTCGAAAGTGTATTATCCATGATTATCTTTAATCTTGTTTGATAAAAAATGTCCGCAACTCGGGGTTTCATACTACGGTATGGTCAACTTCGAATAAATAGCGATTTATTCATGAAATTAAGAACAACGGTGTCATAAAAGTATGACTACTTTTATAGGCGGGGTAGACTTCCATAATATGTTTATTGACCGGCCTAGATGTTTTGACATCTACCTTATAGATACACCCTTTGTAAATAGGCAGGGTTTTGAGTTTACCAGAAGGAAGTCGCACTGTCGTTAAAAGATGCATGTGCTACGATCTCTCAGCTCTGAACAGTCCAATTTGTTAATGATGCTAATGTTTAGAGGGCAGCAGGTCATTGCGAAAACTTGTAATTGAACAGCGACCACGCATTAATTGCCTATTGGTCGAGGGTAAACAAAAATATCATTTTTGTTTTCTAGGTTGTTTGTAAAAAGTAAGGCATTATTAGAACACGACCGTGATCATAGGTGTAAAATCAAAGTCTATTGGTTTTGTACTTTAAAATCAGATCTGTCGAGTCTTTTGATATATAAAAAAGCTGGGAGTGCGCTCCGCTGCTTTTAGCATATTTCGTGCCAATAGTACGAGTGTACATATTAAAAAATGTCTGAAGTTTATCCTGATCTAGGTTGCAAAAATAATTAAAAGGTTGAATAATATCATATTAATCCTTTTAAGTAAGAGCTCATTTCTCCTCACTGTACTGGTCAGTACCTATGATAAATGGCTACGTTAAGCCAGAACTTAAGTTGATCTCCTATCCCGATGGGATCAGGGAGATTAATTAAATTACAAAAGTTTTAAATTTTTGACAGGGAGGTGCTCTAGTATTGTAAGTATTAAAAGTAACGTAAGGCTACTTTACGACGTCATGACATTAAGTCAGATTATAATAATTTAATATCCTATCCCAGTGGTATAAGGAGGATTATACTCTTTTATTTTTATCGTTTAGTTAGAGGATATGGGACGGTGCCCTAGTGTCCCCATTCCAACGGAAAAATAAAGTTGGGTGGTAGTACGGCATGACTGTAGCGGCTACAGTGTAGACAGACCGTCATTTGATCTCCTATGCTGGCTGGATAAGGGAGATTTTAGCTTCTTATTCTCCGTCGGCAGAGGTATAGTCATAGCCGAGCAATATACTTTTAACGTTTTGAAAACGTATGGTGGTGCGCTAGTTCCCTTATTTCAACGGAAGAGTAAAATAGGTATTTGATCTCCTATCCCGGCGGGATAAGGAAGATAAGGTTTTTTGCTTCTTTACCTTGATCGTCGGAAGTTTCGAGACTTACCTGGTTGGTTTGGATTTCATCGACGAGCAATATACTTTCAACGTTTTGAAAACGTAGAGTGGTGCCCTAGTTTCCATATGTCAACGGAAGAGTAAAGTAGGTATTTGATCTCCTATCCCGGTGGGATAAGGGAGATTAGTCGTTTGCTCCTTATACTCCATCACTTGCAAGACATACTTCGATGGTTTTGATTTCAATGGGATGCAATATATTTTCAACGTTTCGAGAATGTAGGGCGGAGCCCTGACATTCTTATACCGACGAAAAAGCATAGTAGGTAGCTCTTATCCCGGTGGTATAAAGGAGAGCAGGTTATGTTGGTCATGTATGAACTGGAATGTAGGGCGGAGCCCTGACATTCACATACCGACGAAAGAGCGTAGTAGGTAGCTCTTATCCCAGTGGGATGAAGGAGAGCAGGTTATGCTAGTCATCTATGAACTGGGTCTCGTAACGTTAACAAACTCGGTATTTCCACATATTAGTTCTACCATGTTGACCACAGGTTCACTTCAGTGTTCACATGACTGAAGAGGGTTCCCTCACCAAAACTTCGATTTTTCCTACTTTTTAGCTGCATTCTACTCCTTATTTGATGCGTATAGCGATAATTGAAAGACACCAAAGTAATCTTTGAAGTTTTATCTGTAAAATTATCGTTTAAAATGTGTATTTCCTCTAATTAATAGTTTCGAAAACAAGCTTTTAAACGACGTCGATAAAAATGTATTCTGTGCGTCTCCTCCGTAATTAATCCTTATCTTATTATTTGGTTTGTACCAATCGGTAGGAAATCAAAAAATCTATAATTTCCACGCAATTTTTTTTTAAATTGATCCATTATTGACAAAGTTATGGCTATTATTCATTATCTACGAACGTCTGATTCTCTGGCGTGCTGTGCGGGGCAGCGGGAGGCAGTGTGCCGCTAGCTGTCCGAGGGGAAGCCTGTGTCGCTCGTTCCGCCGTGCCGATCAATCACTGCTCGGAACAAAACAGCCCGCGCGAAACACTTAAAAAATTTCGTCACTTAGCGTGAGTGACTCGATAGCTTAGGTCGCAGAGCACTCGCTATGTATCTGATGGTTGTGGGTTCGAACCCCACCTGATTCAGTTTTTATTTTTTCAATTAATATTTTGTTTTTTTTATTTTGCAGTATTTTTTATTTCTAGTTGTATTTATTTATTTGTATTATGAACAAATTAAATATAAAATCTCTGACCAAACTTTATATTACTACTAACTTGCTATGACAGTGGTCTTAGTCTTAGTAGCAAGTATAATTCTGTAAGTAATAAAGAAATAACCTAAATAAAAAACACCAAAAAAAACCCTACTTAATATAAAATACACCACAATGTAATATCATAATATATTTTGTTTTATTTTTAAATTTAATAAGAATAATTAACTGTTTTTAAATCTAAAAAATAAAAATAACTAAACAATTTATGTTTATATACATAAATTGTTTCATCAGATATTTTATTTATCAATAGCGTAGCGAGAGACACTTGAAAGATTTCGTCAAAACACCTAGCGACTTGGTAGCTTAGGTCGCAGAGCACTCGCTATGTATGCAATGGTTGTGGGTTCGAACCCCACCTGATTCAGTTTTTATTTTTTCAATTCATATTTTGTTTTTTTTATTTTGCAGTTTTTTTTATTTCTAGTTGTATTTATTTATTTGTATTATGAACAAATTAAATATAAAAAATCTGACCTAACTTTATATTACTAGTAACTTGCTATGACAGTGGTCTTAGCAAGCCGCGGTTATGCTTAGGAATACCGAATTATTAATTTCAACTTAGAGACATAATATTAAGGTACATTACTATTCGTCACCTAAAAATCCCTTGCAGTGCCCCCCTTACAGTATAATTCTGTAATAAAGAAATAACCTAAATAAAAAACACCAAAAAAACCTACTTAATATAAAATACACCACAATGTAATATCATAATATATTTTGTTTTATTTTTAAATTTAATAGGAAGAATTAACAGTTTTTAAATCTAAAAAATAAAAAAAACAACAATTTATGTTTATATACATAAATTGTTTCATCAGATATTTTATTTATCAATAGCGTAGCGAGAGACACTTAAAAGATTTCGTCAAAGCAGCTAGCGACTTGGTAGCTTAGGTGTCTAAGCACTCCCGGTGGTTTTGTAGCCGATGGTCGTGAGTTCGAATCCCACTTGATTAAGTTTTTATTCTTTCAATTCATATTTTGTTTTTTTTATTTTGCAGTTGTTTTATTTCTTGTTGTATTTATTTATTCTAACAAATTAAAATTAAAATTAAATATAAAAGAATCTAACTTAACTTTATATTACTACTAACTAAATACATCATGATGTTGATAGGTCAGATCAATGAATCAGTCAGCGTTTGATGATATGACCGACTACTTCATGAAATGGCCAAACGTTGGTGGTCATATCGTAAAACAGTTATATTATCCACCGGTAGAGGCGCTAATGTCGCTTTGTTATTGTGGCACAACATGGCGGCGGACAATTATTATTCTGTTCTTGTGAATTGTGAAAGTGAATAATAAGTGTAAATAGAAGATTAAATTGCAGTAAATTATCGTTAAGACATCAAGCTATGTGATTTTTATGGAAATTACTCTAAAAAAAGTTACAAAGGTAAATATTTGATTCCCGTGGCATTGTTTCTATACATCGTTGATTACCGTGATAGCCATAAAAATATTTTTATTGTTTTTAAAGATCGCTCCTTATAACAAATAAAAACTATTGATAGTGCATTATTTATTTAAGTTTGCATTTAAAATATATGTTTGTTAGATAAAGAGCAATCGATAAAAATTGACGAACTTTGATTCCCGTGTTATTGATTCCCGTGGTTTTAATGCCATGGGAATCAATCTTTCTTTATAAAATGAAGGATGTTGTGCCAATGTATTTGTGATTCATAGATAATCTTAATTTGTGTCATTACTTTGTAATTTGTTAATAACACTAAAATAGCTAGATTTAATTTTATATTCATAGAAACTTTTACATATATCAGACTACAATTGATTTGAACTATAATAAAGATTGTTTTATTGATTCCCATGCCTTGTTTTTGATTCCCGTGGTAGACAAAATTTCAATTGCTTATATTTTCGAAACTAATTGTGCAAAATGAGGGCCTATTAGATCAATATGTTAAAAAACTATCCAAATTTAATATTACGTCATGATTTTAGCATATCTTTATCATTAAAAATTTTCCACGGGAATCAATCAAATACGCCCAATTTCAAGATTCACCCAGTAGGTAGGTAGGACTATGGTCTTTGCCTGGCATTTGTTACTAACAAACTGACTGATGCATCGGGCATTTTCTAATATGAAATGCAAACGCTCGGTCGGTTGGATCGGGCATTTCAGTCGATCCGACCGATCATCATTTGACATTAGTAGCATCGTAAACCCTTCCCCGAAGTGTATCGGTGTATCAATTTCTCTAATGGGAGGAATGGCTTGCACAGGTTTGTCTATTTGCTTTGTCACCTTCCATAAAGAGTAGTCTGTACTACGGTCACTGGTCAAATGCTCAATCAATTCTTTACAATTTTCAAATTTAAAGTTTTCATAATGACTAAGGTCATTTCTTACAATAACGGCGCTACCACCTCTAGCACGGTTGTTGGAGTGCAGTGCATGATAGACGTCGTATCCTTTGAATGTTATATGAGATTGTTTGGTAAAATGTGTTTCTGATACAAGGCATATGTCAATGTTTTGTGTGACTAGAACTACTTGCAGCTCATTTTGGTCTCTGAGTAGTCCATTGGCATTATTTTTAAGTTGTGAGTCATTTTTTAGGTTTTAATGCGCAGTTTTGGCACTGTTTTCCAGTTTTTTTAGTCGTTCATCAAACGAAGACATATATTTTAGGATTTAATCTAATTTTGCAGCACTATCAGTAGGTACATTTGCATCATCGTTATGTACATAATTGATTTTGCTTGTGCGTAGGTATTTTTTTTACTTACATTAATAATAATTATTAGCATAATTCGCAGGATGTTGTTCACCGCAGTGCACACGTTTTGGCTTCTCGTCTGCAGGTTTTCTGCAGTCTCGAGTAATGTGTTTTCCAGTGCACTTTACACATCTTGGTTCTTTTGCGCAGTATTTCTGGGTATGACCATACGCCTGGCATCGTTTACATTGAGGGACAAGTTTGTGCTTTTCCATGGGTGTATTTCTACTTTACACCCTAATATGGACGTGATGCGATATATTTTATCAATCTCATCCCATCCCATCTTCTGACATGCCCTGCGTGTCCCTACACCTGCACACGCGAAGATGGAGATGGAGATGGAGATCAAGAAACTTGTCAAGGAACATAGGCGTTCTCTTCTTTCATCCGTTGTCTCTGAGCGGCGTAAAGCTCATCAAAGTCTGAAGTCTAAAGTTCGCGACCTTAAAGACGGTTGGTGGGTGGAGAAAGCCAAAGAAATTCAGCACTACGCTGATACTAATCAGTCAGGTAGATTTTTTGAGTCACTTCAAACGGTCTTTGGCTCAAGAGCTAAAAAGATAGCCCCAATATAAAGCAGAGACAGGACGCAACGGCTATGTGAGCAGAACGATGTGGTAGCCCGGTGGGCGAAACACTTTAAAGATATTCTGAATCCCAGCTCACAGACAACTGACCTACTATATGTAGACCAACTCGAGAATCTACCAGTTAACGAAGATCTCGCTGTGCCTCCATCCCATGACGAATTTGGCGCGGCCTTAAGGAGGTTAAAGAATGCTAAAGCATCAGGGTTGGATTGCTTGCCGTCTGAAATCTATAAGTATGGCGGCCCGCACATTAAGAGCAAATTATTTGACATCATGCTGAAAATATGGGAGTGTGAAGTCATCCCGCAGGGTTGGAGAGATGCCTCCATTTGCAAACTGTATAAGGGCAAAGGTGACATAGCCGATTGCAGCTCGTACAGAGGTATCTCACTGCTCTCTGCGGCAGGAAAGATTCTGGCTCATATAATAAACACCCGTCTATCCCATCACGCGGAAACTATACTTCCGGAGACTCAATGTGGGTTCCGACCAGGTAGAGGTACGGTAGATGCCATATTTGTTGTCAAGCAAATACAAGAAAAAAGCCTGGAACAATACCGTCCTCTCTACATGTGTTTTGTAGATCTGGAAAAGGCCTTCGATAGAG
This sequence comes from Anania fuscalis, assembly GCA_950371115.1. Taxonomy (NCBI): domain Eukaryota; kingdom Metazoa; phylum Arthropoda; class Insecta; order Lepidoptera; family Crambidae; genus Anania; species Anania fuscalis. Next base: position 8,014,968 of record OX493353.1, on the reverse strand, counting down.
TTCCGCGTGATGCCCTGTGGATCGTTTTAAAGAAAACTGGCTGTCCTGAAAAGATATTAAATCTAATACGCCAATTTCATGACAACATGATGGTGAAGGTTCGACACAAAAATGATTTCTCGGACCCATTTCCGGTTACCTGTGGCGTGAAACAGGGTTGTGTTTTGGCTCCTACCTTGTTCTCACTTTACTTTGGCGCTGTAATGCGTGATGCCGCAAAAATTGTGAAGGCTTAATCGAGATTGGTTCTAGGACTGATAGAAGCGTTTTCGACCTTTCCCGTTTTAGGGCTAAGCGTCAGGTTGCTAAGCTTTCCATCCTAGATATCCTTTACGCTGACGATGTTTGCCTAATGGCTGAATCACTGGAATCCCTCCAAACTTATGTTGACTCACTGAACAACTCGTGCCGTAGATTCGGTTTAGTTATAAGTGCTAGTAAGACTCAAGTTCTTAAACAGCCCCCAAGAGGTAAATCGAATGATCCTTCTAGTATCGTCCTCAATGGTACTGGTCTAGAGGAAGTAAAATTCTTTAAATACTTGGGTTGCCGAATCAGAAATGACAACACCATGGCATCAGAGTTGCCAGCCCGAATAGCAGGAGCTGCAGCAGCATTTGGAAAACTCAGATCTCGTGTTTGGAACTCTCACGATCTTAAGCTTAAAACCAAAATACTGGTTTACAAAGCGATTGTCTTGCCAACGCTACTTTATGCCGCAGAGACTTGGTCTACCTACAGAGCTGATCTAAGGCAGCTGCGGATTAAATGGCAAGATCGCGTTTCAAACACGGAAGTCCTGCGTAGAGCTGGATTGTCAGGCATTTAGGCGCTCGTTATGAAGCAACAGCTAAGATGGTCAGGTCACGTAGTACGCATGGACGATAGTAGATTGCCAAAAGCAGTGTTCTACTCGGAGCTCTCATGCGGAAAGCGTAGGCAGGGCGGTCAATACCTCCGCTATAAGGACGTGATAAAACGAAACCTGATAGCATGCGGTATACCAACTGATGGCTGGGAAGAGCGCGCACGTCTCAGACCGGAATGGCGCCAGACTGTTCTCAAGAACGTAGATAAATTTGAGGAAGTACGTCTAGAACATCTCGATGCAAAACGCCAAATATGGAAGACACAACCAAAGCCTTCATATACTTACACTTTTAACGCTGCTGGTCAGCTCTTCTGTGTTCCATGTAACCGAATCTTCAAAACTAAGTTCGGTTTTGCTAGTCACCTCAGAGCATTCCATCCAAATAATATCACGGCCTGATATTTGGCGGCAGGGAGTCGCCGTCGCTGGACACGGCGTGGAAAGTGATATATACACGCGAAGATCTTTGCAAGGCCACCGATAATGCTATATCGGTGGTTAAGTTTTGGTCTTCACACATATGAAAGCCTGAGTCGATACGCAAAGAAGAAGATCAAGTTTCACACCTCCGAGTTAAAGCTTTATAACCACCGTATAGAACAAGTACAATTTTACGACACAAATTATTGTAAACGTTTTAAAATGTATCAAATATAATATTTTGTAATACATTTTTGGGCACACCAAAAATGTATGACAAAATAATATATTGACATAACAAACAATTTCTTCATATTTTGATTTTATGATGAAACTATTAGAAATGCACTATTAGCACTAAGCCACGAATACATTTAAATAACATAGGTAGGCAACACAAGCATATTTTGTCTAATCTTAGTGACCATTATATTTGGTCGGATTCGCGCTGACAGTCTGACAGACAGCTGATCCGACCAGAATAACAAACACAAACTTTTTTTTGGTTTCAAACTGTAACACGTCGTTAAATGTTTTTTTTATTTTTCTTAATTTAAAAAGCATTATTTAATAAGTAAGACTCATTTTCTACAAAAATCTTATTATTATACCACATAACTCCAAATATCGAATTATTTTCAAACGACTTTGCGATCGAGTTCGCAGGACAATTTTTTAAAATCAATAAGCAAGAAATGACATTTCATGTGTCCAGCATTTATTTTTCTAAATGTCATAAACAGTTGGAATGTTGCAATTTTCTTAGTTTGAATATCTAAAATTGATTGAAATAAACATTTTGCTATATTATTGTCTTTTTATTTTACGCGAACACGAAACACGAACGCTGTAAAGTGTTCGAAACGTCAGGTTAAATAAAATGTTAATAAATCGCGAAATAATCCGTAAAAGTAGTTTCATTTTAACATTTTTCTGTAAATAGAAACCATGTTTACGCATTAGTTTGCTAATATTTTGAATTGGCAAGAGACTTTTACAAAACCGGTAAAATTTTAATACATAGGCATAACACTAGCACTCAGTATAATTCATTCTGATACTCTTCTACAATTGTCTGTGGCCTCGATGGAATCCCGCGAATTCGATGTTGTTTCGCGTTAAGGTTCCAATCGAACCTTCGGTCGGGGATCGGTCGGATCCGAACATTTGGATGGTACATTTCGTGGCGTTATGTTAAAATTAGGTGGCACAATTTCACATATGTTATGTTTTACCCTAAAGATTAGTATTATCAATTTATTTCGTGTGAAAACTTAAAACAAAATTTGCCATCAAAACTGACAAAAAGTCGCATGTGTTGATATTGGCCGTTTTAAACTTCGACTAGTCTGTATAGGGAATGCAAATAATCACCATCTTTTAATTTTAAACATTTATTTTTAAATGATAATACATGATTCCTTCTATTTTAAATGTTTAGAAGTACACATTAATGTACAACCTTCTATGTCATTATTTAATTTTTCTAATAAACCACATAGTTTTTTTAATAATTACAGTGAAATGTCGTGAGACATCGTGAAAAGCGAAGGGACGTCTACTGGCGAAAATGCCCACAATTTAAAATCAGATTATTATCACCAAAAGGCTGGCCACATTGCCACACTCTATACTTAGCTAACTACGGTAGTATACCGCAACATTGATTAGAAAAAACGATGGCTTCGACAGAAACACTTGAAAGATATCGCCAAATCGATTAGTGGTTGGATAGCTTAGTAGAGGAAACACACGCCCGGTAATCCGAGGTCGTGGGATCGCATCTCACTTGAAGCTGTAACTTTTTCAAGTTTTTTTTCAATTTTTACTATATTTTACTTTTAGATTTGATCTTAAGATAAAACAAATAAAAACCGAAATTATTTATAACATAAAATCAGATACTTTATATAAATGACAAAAACCTATAAATAAAATATCTCACGAATTCACGATAGAGTTTATGGGCACACAAAATTGTAACAATATTTCTATCGGGTGTAGTATCCGCAAATTGCCTGATCAATGCTGCATCATTGATAAAAAAAAACTGCGAGAAACACTTGAAGATTTCGACTTAACAGCTAGTGACTTGGTAGCGTAGTTGGAAATGCACTCGCCCGCCTTTCAAGATCCAATGGGCGAGGGTTCGAATCCCACCTGTAGTTGGTAAATTTTGTTTCAATTCATACTGTTTTATTTTTAAATTCAATAAAGAAATTACACTTTTAAATTCCAGTATTATTAAAAACCATTTATTAATAAACGTAGCATGGTAGGTAATTGCTAGAAAACAATATTTAAATTTTAGTATTCTGTTCTGCCAAAAATATTTTAATAACTGACAAAATAAACTATAGGGGTTGTCGCTATAATTTATGTATTTTCGTTACCTTATTTATTCACAGCTAATTTATTATGTTTTTTCAAAATATTCCACGTGACTTGTCAAAATGTAATGTGCGTAAGGTAATAATAATGCGTAGGCGGCGAAAGTTGCGAGTGTAGCTACTCGCACAGCACCAACACAAGCGCATTCGACAAGAAATAGAATGTAGCTCTGAAAAGAGCTGTTTGCGCTCTCTCCACCAAAACACGACGGTAGCTCTGAGAAGAGCTGTTCATCGTCACTCAGAAACAAGATGGGAGCTCTGAAAAGAGCTATTTTGGATGACGACACAGCAACCACGCCGCGACACGGGCACTCCTCCGTGCACGCGTCCACGTTGCGCCGCCGCCGCCGATGAAATGGCCGAGGCGACCTGCACGACGCGGCGCGCGCGATCGCCCTGCCCCGCGACAGCCTTGATCCCCGCAGACACCCGCGACGAGCGAGAGGTCACGTACGAGAAAGACGACAAACAATCGTCTGATTGGTGTTAATTGAATTTTTTTAATTGGTCGGTAACTAATTCCTATTGTAAATAATCATGTATAAATATAGCTTAAGTTATCTAATAAATTCATTCCACCATTCCACCTTCTGAAGGCGTTGTTATTTAACACATAGCTCCACACAACCCAAAGTGGTGAACCCGAACACGAACACCAACTTGAAACAAACCCAGAATGCAGTCAACGGAATCCGACACTCAAGCAAATGCAACAAATATGGAGGAAGCACGGAATCATCATCCAGTCAGCGTCAGCCCACCGGAAGTCGCCAACATCGCACTGTCACTACGAATACCACCATTTTGGCGCGACAGGCCCAGATTATGGTTTTACAGCTTTGAAGCTGCTACGCACGACGCCAAGAAAGGTCAGAATCAGCTAGCCCAGCTGGTTATCGCACAGTTGGGGAAACAAGATGTCGAGCAAATCACTGATCTTCTCTACAACCAGCCTGAAAACAATTTCTACAACGCAATAAAAGAAAAGCTCATTACCGTCTACGAGGAGTCTGACAGCCGTCAGTTCCAGAAATTATTATCAGAAATAGAGCTCGGCGAACAAAAACCATCGCAGCTACTCAGAAGAATGAAGGACCTCGCCCGAGATCGAATCCCAGACTCCACTCTCCGACACATGTGGACAAACCACCTACCGCCGTACGTCCGTTCTGTGCTCGCCGTGAGCGTGTCATTCAACAAACAAACCGAATTAGAAGAGCTCGCGCTACTCGCAGACAAGATGATGGAGCAGACGCGCGAAATCTCAGCCATCACTACACCGCCACCGCAACCTCAAGCTCAAGCTCAATCCGACATACAATACCTAATCAGCGAAGTACGAAAACTGTCAATTGAAGTCGCCGAACTTAAGTCAAGACCGAACAATAATAACAACTATCGAAGAAACCGTTCCCAATCTCGAAATCGCAACGACAGCCCCACACGTAACGACGACGAACTTTCACCGATATGTTATTATCACCGCCGGTTCGGAGACAAAGCAAAGAAATGCACCACACCTTCCTCATTTAAGAAATCGGAAAACCAGATGGAGCGTTGGCAGCGGCGGAAACCGACGTTCAAGAATACTCATACCGCCTATTCGTCACCGACAAGAAGACTGGTCTATCTTTTCTGGTAGATACTGGAGCCAACATATCCGTATTACCACGAAAAAAAGGGCAAGTCACAACACCACTGCCATTCAAACTCTACGCCGCCAACAACACCGTTATTCCAACATACGGAGAGAAAACGCTAGAACTCGATTTCCAACTTCGCCGACCCTACAAGTGGAAGTTTATCGTCGCCGATGTATCTAAACCTATACTCGGTGCCGATTTTCTCAAACACCACCAACTTGTCGTCGATCTGAAAAACCGAAAACTCATCGATAACGTTACCAATCTCAAAGTCAACGCACCAGTACGAGCTACGCACATACCTACAGTTCGTAGTATCGACATACTAAAGTCGTACCACGACATACTCGCCGAATTTCCTGGAACAACACGAATAACATCAATGAAGCTCAGTAATCAAACCCTCGTGCAACATTACATATAAACTGAAGGCCAACCCGTACATTGCCGTGCTCGTCCCATACCTCCGCACAGATACGAAAAAGTAAAGAAAGAATTCGAGAACATGATTGAACAAGGACTATGCCGCCCAAGAGTCCATGGTCATCACCACTACACGTCGTACCTAAGAAGAACGGAGACATACGAGTTTGTGGTGACTATCGCCGTCTCAACTCTATTACGAAGCCCGACCGCTATCCAGTACCTCGCGTCAAAGACTTCAACTACCAGTTATCCGGCAAGACAATATTCTCAACCCTTGATTTAAATCGTGCATACCAACAATTGAACGTACGAGAAGAGGATATTGAAAAAAACGCCATTATAACGCCGATGGTTCTATTCGAATTTCCGCGCATGTGCTCGGGATTGAAGAATGCTGGACAAACCTTCCAAAGGTACATCCATGAAGTACTTAGAGGCCTAGACTATGTATTTCCGTTCATTGATGACGTCCTTATTGGTTCAAGAAATAGCATAGAGCACCGTGAACATCTCAGAACCGTGTTATCAAGATTGGAACAACATGGCATCACAATCAACCCCGCAAAATGCAACCTTGGACAACCTAAAGTCAATTTCCTCGGTTACGTCGTGTCAAAAGACGGAATCAGACCCCCACTTGACAAGATAGAAGCCATCAATAATTATCCAAAACCGAAGACAATTGAAGAATTACGCCGTTTCCTCGGGATGATAAACTTTTATCACGACCACATACCTAACGCCGCAACAATTCAAGCACCGTTGAACGCCTACCTACATAACGTGAAGAAGCGAGACAAAATACTAATAGAATGGACCGATGAAGCAATGCAAGCATTCGATGCGTGTAAGACTAGCATAACAAACGCTACCTTACTCGCTCACCCTTCATATGACGCACCTTACGCGTTATCATGCGACGCATCTGATAAGGCAGCCGGAGCAGTACTACAACAATATGTGCAAGGAAAATGGCAACCACTCGGCTATTTCTCCAAGAAGTTCTCAGATGTACAGATTAAATACTCAACCTACGATCGTGAACTACTCGCAATGTATATGGCAGTGAAACATTTCCGCAAAATGTTCGAAGGAAGACCGCTGATCATATACACCGATCACAAACCACTCACATTCGCCATGAGTAAATGTCAGTCACCTACCGAGACGCCGAGAACAACACGTCAACTTTTGTTTATCAGCGAGTTTACCACCGACATACGTCACGTGAGCGGTAAACAAAACATCGTAGCCGACGCACTCAGCCGCATCGAGACCATAACCACGCCCACTTCAATCGACTACGATGAGATAGCCCGAGCACAACAACAAGATTCCGAAATACAACAACTACAACATCAAGACAACATAACTTTGAAGAAAATAAATATTCCCAACACCGACATAGAACTTTACTGCGAAACATCTACAAGCCATATTCGACCCTACATACCAGAAAAACATCGCTACGAAGTGTTCAAAAGTGTACACGACATCAGTCATCCCGGTACCCGTACAAGTCGAAAACTTACGTCACAGAAGTACTTTTGGCCATCAATGAACAGCGATATCGGAAAATGGACGAAAAGCTGCATAGATTGCTAGAAAAGCAAGATACAACGACACACATTCTCCGCTATCTCAAAGTTCCCGCCAACTGATCGTTTTCAACACGTACACATCGACATTGTTGGACCTTTACCTACAACGAGTCAAGGTCATCGCTACCTAATCACTATGATCGACCGACTAACAAAGTGGCCCGAAGCAATACCTACAGATGACATTACCGCCGAAACCGTAGCGGATGTTGTCTATAAACACTGGATAACACGATTCGGTTGCCCAGAAACGCTCACAAGTGATCAAGGTCGTCAGTTCGAGAGTCAGCTGTTCCAAAACCTAATGAAGATAATGGGAATAAAGAAAATTCGAACTACGCCCTACCCTACCACCCTCAAAGCAACGTAATAATCGAGCGATGGCACCGATCACTGAAAACTGCACTACGCACGAAGTTAGCCAACTCGAAATCGTGGCTCACAGAACTACCTACTGTGTTGTTTGGACTACGCGCCGCCCTGCACACTAACAGTGGGGTAAGCGCCGTTGAACTCGTCTACGGCTACACACTACGCCTGCCCGGTGATTTTTTCTCTGCAACTATGTTACCTACGACGACGTCTGCATTGAATAGCGACTACGTCGAGAGACTACGAGCAAACATAGAAGAAAACAAGCCGCAGAGTATCACAACTCATAACAACAAGGAACACATATTCGTGCACAACGACCTACGTACCTGCAGTCACGTGTTTATAAGAACAGACGCGGTCAAGAAATCACTCCAACAACCATATGAAGGCCCATACCGCGTGATCAAGCGATTAGATAAAGTCTACACCATCCAATTACCAGATCGCGAAACCAACATATCAATAGACAGAGTGAAGCCAGCTTACCTGTTACCAGACGCAGACGCAGTTACCTTACCATCTCAACATAGTCAAGTTACCTCATCAAACCAAGTTACCTCAAGCCAAGTTACCGTACCTTTACCTTCATCACAACCAATACCATCAGCAATGAAGCAAACACGTTATGGGCGTATTATCAAGAAGCCTGTACGTTTCACTTGAAGGGGAGTACTGTAGCTACTCGCACAGCACCAACACAAGCGCATTCGACAAGAAATAGAATGTAGCTCTGAAAAGAGCTGTTTGCGCTCTCTCCACCAAAACACGACGGTAGCTCTGAGAAGAGCTGTTCATCGTCACTCAGAAACAAGATGGGAGCTCTGAAAAGAGCTATTTTGGATGACGACACAGCAACCACGCCGCGATACGGGCACTCCTCCGTGCACGCGTCCACGCTGCGCCGCCGCCGCCGATGAAATGGCCGAGGCGACCTGCCGGTCGATTCTCTAAGCAAAACGCAACGGACTCGCTCTAAAACTCGACTTAGCCGTACAAACGAACATAGCCTCTATCATGTTAGCAAGAAGGTTCATATTAGTTATAGTTGATGAGCGAGTGCAGCGACGAAGTGAGCGCGGTTATGTTTACAGAATCGACAGGCTGCACGACGCGGCGCGCGCGATCGCCCTGCCCCGCGCGCTTGATCCCCGCAGACACCCGCGACGAGCGAGAGGTCGCGTACGAGAAAGACGACAAACAATCGTCTGATTGGTGTTAATTGAAATTTTTTAATTGGTCGGTAACTAATTCCTATTGTAAATAATCATGTATAAATATAGCTTAAGTTATCTAATAAATTCATTCTACCATTCCACCTTCTGAAGGCGTTGTTATTTAACACATAGCTCCACACTACCCAAACGAGCAAATTATTTTGCTCTGTCGCCTGGCCGCCTCTTATAAATATTCTACGATCCGTGCTTTACGTTTGTATTTGCTTAATCATGCCACGAGTACATCGTAGTTTGGCGTAAGCTAACTAGATGTCGCGGCGTTATCTCATTTACTACCGCAATCACTTCACGTCTTCACGAAATAATGCAGCGGTGAAGAGGGGACGAGAGGCAGCAAAATGCTCAAGGTCATTGGCTAGGGGAACAGCCTGACTTCAGAAACGGACAGCGACAACCGCGGGCGGCGTCTTAGTGTGCGCGGCGCGTGGGCCGGCAGGAGAGGGGCACGGGGCCTTCGGACTGACGCGATGCGTCGGAGTGCACGCGCAGCCAAAAATTTTCCAACATAGGGTAGTAACGGCAAAAAAAAACAGTATCATAACTCAGCATATTACGCACTTGTGCTGTAAAAAGATTATCGCACTAGTGCGGTAATGTAAACGTTTTTTTTTTAAATCCAGCAAAAGTTTGTGTCTAAGAACATTTAATATTTTACGAATATTAAATTATTTAAGGGTTAAGATGACAAATAAATATTTCATTTTATTAAATTGTATATTAATAAACACAAACTAATTAAAGCTGGAAACATACTATCGGACGCGGCTTACGGACGCGGCTTACAGCCGCGACCAAGGAGTATTAAATCACTACGTTTTACGACTGATAAGTGTGCACGGTCCTCGGACGTTGCTTGCGGACGCCATGAGTGTGACCACTTTAAGTAGATTTCTACGTTTTTGGTAGGTTTGTGACAAAGAGGACGATGATTTAGTAGTAATTTCAGTAGAAAATCTGTATCGTTTAGTAGATTTTGGAAGAAAATTCTTAAAAATAGTAGCTAATCCAACCAAATAACCAAGTGCGAGTCGAACTCGCGCACGAAGGGTTCCGCACCATTATCTGTAAAAACCGGCGAAGTGCGAGTCGGAGTCGCGCACGAAGGGTTCCATTACCATACCATTTTCTATAAAAACGGCAAAAAAATCACGTTTGTTGTATGGAAGACCCTCAAATATTTATTTCAACTTTCTAGCTATTACGGTGCATGAGATACAGCTTGGTGACAGACGGACAGCGGAACCTTAGTAACGAGCAAAATAAATCACTAGTTGTATGGGAGCCCCTTAAATATTTATTTTATTCCGGTTTTTAGTATTTGTTGTTATAGCGGCAACAAAAATACACCATCTGTGAAAATTATAACTGTCTAGCTATCACGGTTCATGAGATAGACAGACAGACGGACAGACGGACAGACAGACAGACAGACAGACAGACAGACAGACAGAGAGACAGACAGACGGACAGCGGAGCCTTAGTAATAGGGCCCCGTTTTACGCTTTGGGTACGAAACCCTAAATAAATCTTGTCCGGTCCCGGGGATTTCCTGTAACATAATACTGAATACGGTGATAAGCGGGTTTCTTTTTCGCATACGTTATCAAATCGCTAGTATAAGATATATAATAAAAATGTTCATGCAATCAATAAGCACGTACGAGCTCTCGCGCAGTCGGCGTCCTTCTGACGCTCGGACGCGTCCGCGCCCCGTGCATACCGTCCGCGGACGTTTTCGGCTTACAGAAACATCCAGCGCGCCAGATTGCTGTCGGACGTCCGAGCGCTCAAGGTCAGCCCAAGGTTACGTCCGCGACTTACGTCCGATGGTTTGCACACCGTAGTGTACATTCAATACCTAGATTCCTTTAAGTCGCGGCCGTAAGCCGCGTCCGATAGTATGTTTCCAGCTTTACGTGCTATTTTACATTATTATTTGGTAAAGTTGTTGCTGTGTGGTTAATTACTATCAAAAATGTCTACTTTAAATAGTAAAGACGAGTAAAATGTTATTCAACCCCGTCGGAAATACTTATCGAGGCACGAAACGCGAGTGATAGCCTGATGCCGCCTTAATGCAAAGAAAAACAGCAAAAACGCCAAGTCATATTCGGAGAAGGTATTTTAGATTTTAGTTTGTTTTTTCCTCGCAATTGTGTTGAAAAACGTCGTATGCAACTCGTGTGCATTGATCGTTATCACACTCGGCTTCCTTACCCCGCTCGCCTGCGGCTCGCGCTTATAATAATGCCTCGTGTTATCGTGTATAATGACCAACGTAGCACACGTGTATCATAATGTACTATTATCGATGAAAAATATTTTAGCAAAAAAAATATTCACTAAATGATAATTAGGTTTTCTAAATTGTACTCACTCAATAATACAAGCCTTACTAAGTAGTTGCAATTACTCGATACAGAACCTTGCATGTTTCACTTTTCATTTTGTGTTTCGTATCCTTCCAGGTTCCCTGATGTTGTTCTTCTTGCACGCGGACAGACCTATATTCTCTAAAAACGTACACTTCTCTAATGGAAAAAACCGTTAGAGGCTTACGTAATCTAAAAAGAAAATTATATATTAAAGTGAGTAGATTGAGAACAATCTATCTCCGAACGGTAACACCGTTTTCCATCTAAAAATTCACAGACGTCATCTAACGGGAAACCCGTTACAGACTTACGTTATTCAAGAAGAAAATTCATATATTTTTAAAGTACCTAAGTAGATTGAAACCAATCTATCTTACAATGGTTTAAAAACCATAAAAAACGTGTACTTTCGGCCGTCTGAGCCAGAGTCCTAGAGAGATCTCGCATATCTAGGCTGATAACGAATCGTAGGTGACGGCGATATACCTAGGTTTCATCGTTTGTGACGCAATAGATTTTATGAAAAATGAAAAAACCTGGCTCAGAATTTCACTTTTTCCGACACTCTGGATCTCAAATTCTAGAGGGTTTCAGGGCCCCGTTTCTTATCAAATGTTTAGTGACGCGATATGTGACGGCATTTAAAGTAGTTTCATCCATTTTGATGCAACGGTTTTCGCAGAATCAAGAAAAACGTGTGGTCAGACAGCCTGATATCCGGCCGTCTGAGCCATTTTGTTTTTGCAGATATATAACGAAATATCACATTTCAGACTCATCTTTTTTGATTTTACTTTAGTGACGCGATATGTGACAGCTCTCGGCCAGATTTGAACCTTCGTTACCCACGCATTTAGGAGCCATTCTAAAAAAACTGTTGTGGCACAGACAACCGGATTCCGGCTGTCTGTGCCAGCCAGTTCTACCACCAGTACGTGCAATATATTGTCTTGGGCCTCGCGACTCTCTGAGGGAGGTCTTTAAAGATATTAAAATATTAACAGTAGCGTCACAATACATATTTGATAATATTATGTATGTAAGAAAAAACATTAGTTTGTTTAGCCTTAAATGTGATTCACATCATTATAATACCAGAAATAAAAATAAACTTGCCGTTCCGAGCTTCAGATTAAAGAAAGTAGGTAATTCATTTTTGGAGAAATGTATAAAAACCTTTAATAAAGTACCACAAACTCTTGTTGTCTTGCCTGTTTATGAGTTCAAAAATCACATTTAAAAAATCCTTATGGAAAAAGGATATTACAAAGTTAAAGATTACTTAAACGACAAGAGTGCATGGACTTAATAACCTGCCTAGCTCGCACTTACACTATCTTGTAATTGTATTTCCTGTAATAAAACAAGGCTGACAAAGGTGACTGAGTTTGTTGCGCCGTTTCTTCTCATCACCAGCCGATATGTAGTCCCGAAGCGGTGGTAGAAAAAAAAAATTGGGACATGTACACGTGCCATTGATGGCCAATTTGCAAAAATAAATGACTTTGACTTTGACTATACCCGAATATCTATCGATAGTCTAGAACAATAGATAGTATCGATTAGTTTTTTTATTTAAGAACGACAATACTATCGATTGTATCGATACTATTGATTGTTTATTCTTTGCGAGCAGCAATACTATCGATAAGATTGCACTTAATCAATAATATTGCCTAGTTTTGAGCTATCGATACTATCGATAGTCTTGCGATAGTTTGACTATCGATAGACTATCGATCGGCAACACTAGTGTGTGTGGCTGTGTGCGTGTATGAGTGCATCGTATGGCAGATTTTATAAATCAATTTGTTGGGTTGCATTTGGCATTTTATTTAGCAAATGATGATTGTTTCTGTAGCGCCGTACACGCAGTACTGTTGTCCGCTATGAAGAGCTTCGCCGAGGAACTGATCGGAGGCGCGGCGGCCGCGGGGGCGTCGCGCGCCACCACTCCTGAGGCGCTACCTCTTATATGGACTGGGTATGTTGCATTCAAATATATTAACCTTTAAGGCCATTGTTATATCAATTGTTGTCCTTTTTTTACAATCGCTGAGTAAAATTCTAAGTAAGCTAATCTGCTCTTAGAGCATTCAAAATCTGCTTATTAAAGTATTGGGCTGTTGTCAATTTTTAGAAAATCATTTGAAACCATAGATATAGAATGTACAAGATAGACAAAGGCTCATTGCAAATGATACAAAAAATGTGACACGTATGTGTGTGTGTAGTAGTGTTGTTCAAGCCACAAATTTTTTATCGATAAATTGCAACCGGCATCAAATTGATTTGGCACAAGTCACAATTGCCGCTGACCTTGAAGCACCAAAAGTTAAACTTAATCTTTAAACAAAAAAAGAGGTGAAAATCAGTATCACGGAAAGGATGCGGGGCTTTCTGGGCTTGTATGTGTAAAGCTAAGATATGGTCGATAAAAGGTCATATTTGTGTTATGCAAACTTCACAGTCTGGAAACTGAGAAATCTAAAAACAAGTTTACTCGCATTAAATCGAAAAATGAGTAATTGAATATTGTGAACAAGTTTATATAATGGAAAATAAGAAAACGGTCGTTTTAAATATGTCATCATCATCATCATCATTTCAGCCACAGGACGTCCACTGCTGAATATAGGCCTCCCCCATCAGTGACTCCCAGATCGGCCGGTTGGAAGCAACCTGCATCCAGCGTCGTCCTGCAACCTTTACCAGGTTGTCTGCTCAAATATTAAATATGTAACCTATTTAAAACAATTTCATATCATAATTTTATTTCAACATATTCCATAAAATCACAGAGTTAATATTATACTACTTACAGTAGGTGGTTCTGTGTTCATAGAGTTGGGCATCAAACACAGGTGTCAATCAAATGAAATAAATGCACTTCAATAATAAGTATATATTGTATTGTATGTGTTTGTACGTCACGGACCTTCTTTGTTTAAGTTTAATCTGTAAGATTTGATTAAATATATAATTATCTGCTACCTACCGCGATATCGAATCTTTAGAAAGATGATCTGCTAAGTATATCATATTTATAAAAAGCTATTTTACTTCACTTAAAATGATTAACTTACAGGAACAAACAAAAAGATTCAGTACCTTACTACTACCTTGTTACTGAATCTTTTAATAATATACGTCGAAAATTTCTTTTAACGAAACATCTGTCCTCTAAATATTTACTGCAAACTGTTGACTGTTTTCGCGGAGTCCAATCTGGCCTGTTTATAACTCTTATCCACTTTCCGCGTATTTCAGGTTTAGATGGTATTCTTAAAAAAATATTTTATATTATACTAAATATTTGACTAAACTATACAGAATTCTTTTAGTCGTTTATAAACAAGTTATATTTTAGATGCCCAAAAATAAAACTAAAATCTCATAATGTAATCACAAAAAAACAGTATTTGAGTGTTTTTTTTGTAAACGAACATGATAAATATTTTTTTAGTAATTTCAACTAATCTTCTATACCCACAAATGGCTGTCGATATTTTATCGATACTTATGACGTCACCGCTAGTTCAATCCCTAGTGTAGACATACAATTTACTATTTTACCTAATATTTATTGTAATTATGTCTTTAACTACGAAATACACAAACGCACACCAAACAAAGTTCATATTCTTCTGTAAAATCCAAGTTCTTTGTCGATTATAATTACGAATTAGACACAAATTTGTTTCAAAATATTTTTATCAAAAAATGTATTTACCTGTGAAATGTGTATTTATTTGGGTTATATGTTCTTGTCACATCACAATTTATAATTGAACAGCACCCCATGTCTACAGAAATATTTAAATAAGTTTTCCGTTTGTAATTTTGTATATTTTAATAAAATTAATTTTGACGTTTGAAATTGAAATCATTTATAGTCAGTTAAATATATTTTTTGTGGCACATAGGTACATTGACATCTGTCTTTTTCTATCTTGTAGGATGCCCGCAAGGATATGATGTCTCTTTTCCAAGCTTTGTCAGTCTTTAAGAGCGTAGCGAATCCTAAGTCTATGTTTGAAACCAAGCAAAAGTGCCCTGTCAACGTCAAAGTCAACATCCGTATTTGTTTACTGAGCAGATAAGTTCTAAGTAGCTTACTCAGAACTTTACTCAGCGATTGTGAAGCAGGCCCTTCATATGACGACCTCTGTAGCCGAGAGGCGAGTACGCCGGACTATATGACGTCACCATCTCTGAGGTTTTGGGTTCGATTCTTAGTCGGATCAATGTGGAAAACGAACTTTTCTATATTATCTCGGGTCTGGGTGTTGTGGTAGCGTCGTTGATTCTAATTCAATAACACGCGTGCTTCAGCTACTTACCTTAAGATCAGAGCAATGTATGTGATGTTGTCCAATATTTAAAAAAAAATTGAACTAAGTCATCATCCGGTCATCTTTTCGGCCGGCCGACTCACCTTTTTCGCGATGGTATAAGGGGCGTGCAGTGCATATAGGCAATGCCTACCTGGTTAATTAAATGAGGTAGGCGATAGGTATTTGCAAATGTGTAACATTGGTGAAAATCACTGATTTTCATTCATCACTAATACACTTAAGTATCTACTGCCTACCTAGAAATGAAACTAATGCCTGCTACTGGTGGTCTAACTAATAAAACGCAATTTTTTTCCCCAGGTGGGGAGGGCGGGCGTTAGCAAGCGATGTGGTATCGGCAGCGGGGAGCGGGAGGTTAAACGCACTCGCGGGACACGCGCTGGGGACGCGCGCCGCACACGCGCGGGACGCCTTATGAATACACTACTTGCTAAAGAATGCATCTTTTATTTACGCTGACCCCACTTCGTACCATATTTTTATTACAATTTTAGGTTTCTGGATCCAGAGTTAAACAGGACCCGATCACTAAAAGTTATTTAAAATATCCAGGGTATTACCTCAGAGATTTAATGTATAAGGCGCACCCTCACACACACACACACCACACTTGTGTGTGTGTGTGTGTGTGTGTGTGCGTGTGCGTGTGTGTGTGTTGTTTAGTGAAGCGTGTAGGTACTACGAGTATAAGGTGACAAGTGTCACCACACGCACCATCGAACAATTAAGTAAGGTCTTTTAAAAAAATATATATGACAAAGAATAAAATTATTTATTTATTAATACAGTGTTTATATTATTTTTTAATCTTAATTCTTAATCAGGCAAATAACTAATTCGTTATGTTTCTATCAATATTCGTAGTTAAACAATCAATAACATAAATAATTAAATAAAGGCATTTATCAGCAAGGAAATGATTACAATGTTTATACACCGTGAATTTTTAATTACCCGAGAAAATTAACTAACATACTCAGATATCGATATACATCGAATCTGGCGAATAAAAAAAATAATATGAGAAATTTATTTAAAAGGTCCCTAACATTCCTTTAAAAATATGCACCATAAAAGTCCTGCTTATTCAAATAGAAATAATTATCATTCCAACATTAACGGAACCAAAATCCACCTAATTTGGTCGCGTAATATTGGCGTACGGAAGGAATAACTATGAATGATTTTTTTTTCATTCATAGTTATTCCTTCCGTACGCCGTTCCGTTTTTTTTATTCGCCAAATTCGATGTATATCGATATCTGAGTATGTTAGTTAATTTTCTCGGGTAATTAAAAATTCACGGTGTATTTCTTAACACTTAAATCTTAATCAGCCTAATAGCTCGTTGCGCTTCTATCAATATTCTCAGAAACAAGAAATAACATAAATAAGTTACTACAAAGTCATTTATAGTCTAGTAACTAATTCGTCATGTTTCTATCAAAATTCTTAGTTAAACAAACAAGAAATAACATAAATGATGAGTGTTTAGACTCATTTATCAGCAAGAAAATGATTACGTATTTGTTCTATATCAACAGACCCATGCTTAGCACCCTCTAGAATTGCCAGCAATAACCTCTGATGATTGCGTTTAACGATAAAATTAAGTGTATTAAACTCATTATCTGCAGTCAGGCTGTTGACAAGTTTAAAAACACATTTCTGCTCCAATTCCGGCATCATGTAAAACGATGCCAACTCCAAAAGTTGTTCTAGGCCTGTCTCCGGCAAGGTTTGCAAGTACACATAATCTTTGAAGTGCTGTAAAGTGCTCATTGAGGTGCCTGGTACATCGACAAGGCCCTCGGTGCTTTCACGCCATGCTCCGCACAGCATCCGTCGCAGGACGGGGCTTGAAGCTGCAAGAGCTGTTCGGTGTATGCGCACCGCACCATCTTCACCTCTCAACTCAAAATCGGTCAGCTCTTCATCTTCATAAAGGGGTGCCAAGAAGGTTGGACCCGGAACTACATCCGTAACTATTGTGAGCGTAAACGAACTGTAATTTACAAGTTCTTGCCATATATCATTAGGAATGTAACTCTTGTCGATTGCCAGTGGCTTGCAGGTTACTCTGATCGTATATGTCAAGTTGTCGTCTTTATGCAGATTGACGAAACGTAGGGACCATGTGACGGTTGAAGTATATTTTGCTTGGAATTTTACTGAACCACCGATGACGTGTTCTGCACTTGTGAAGTTATTACCAGGATGCAAAGTTACTTCCAGTCTGTTCCCCCTTTGGATAAGGTTAGTTAATGACATGCTAGAATTAAAGAAAATCATTATTTACACAATTGATCAATTGATCGCCACTACTTAGTAAGCAGAAAATAAACATTATTTATTTATTTTAATAACACAAAACAGGTTACAGTTGTGGTTATTACATATACAGGTTGACTTTTTTTTATCACCATCCAAAACTCTGAGAAGACTCCCGTTATATGTACAATCGAACAACTCTTTATATTGGACCAACTCTCTAACTGCAAATAATCAGCTGTTTCGTACATTTTGGTCGAATGAATATTGATATTTTGTTTGCATGGTGATAAAAAAGTCAACAGGTATACAGGATGAAGATTTCAATATGAGCAGGCACTTAAGTACAGAGGTGATTTTATACCCTATGCCACAGTATATGTTACACAGTATTTTATGTACTGTGCTTATACGGATCACGAATCATGAAAAAAAAAACTTAAAAAAAGCTCGCCCGGCATGCGATGGGACGTGGGTTCGAGTCCCATCTGAGGTCGATGATTTTTTTCAAGTGTTATTTATCATCAATTAAACCTTGCATGGAATTGCTAAAAACAAAAATTTACAGAAAAAAATATTTTATTAAATCTAACTGATTCTCCAAAAAAATAATATTTTCCAAAACATTTTTTTATTAATTCTTAAATTCAAAACTACAGTAAATGTTCAAAATATCCGCAGTTGACTTGGATACAGGCACTGCATCGTTAAAAAAAATCTGAATCTTAACTTTGCTACTTCATAATTTCTTTAAATTAAGAAATTAGGAAATATTTTTTAAAACGATGCAGAGCTTGATTTCAAGCCAAAACGGTGGGCATTTTGAACATTTGAGTCTTGAAGTGAAAGATTTTTTTTTTAATTAATGTATTTTTTTTCTAGTTAGATTTTTGAAAAAATCTTTACTTTTTTTCTGGTTCATATCAGGTGAAATTTGTTGGGATGGTGTAATTCTATGACCCAATCACAGATTCACAAAGTATTTTTTTTAATAAGGCTCATTTTTAGTTTTTTTAAAACTTCTTTTAGGGTTCAGTACCCTAAGGGTAAAACGGGACCCTATTACTAAGGCTCCTCTGCCTGTCTGTCCGTCTGTCACCAGACTGTATCTCATGAACCGTGATAGTTAGAAACAAAACATGCAGAACCCTTCTTGCGTAAGTCCGACTCGCACGTGGACGTTTTTTTGGGATTTATTTTTTATTGTTTACGGGTTCCTTTATCAATACTGAATTACTAAAACTATGGCACGCGCTTTTTTTAACAGCCTGTAGGTATTTTGTATATAAAACGCACCGTTTGACTTCGGCTTAATACGGAACCCTCTCCACGCGAGTTCAACTCGCACTTATATTTCGTGTTGGCGACTTTGGCCTCATAGCTGTACACTTTACTGGGTAAGGAAAAATATTTGACTAAGTACATGTCTAGATAGTGTGGTGCTGCAATTGTCTGTCGCCAAAAGAACAGGCTAGATTTAAGTGAGTAACAACTATTGGTTACTATGGTAACCATTATGGGTTGCTACGGTAACAAGCGCGCCACTGAGCGGGCGAAACCAACTTTGGCGCAAACAGTTGGCTTAAATATACTTTTGACGTTTATGACACTCGAACAGGGCATCTAGCTAGACATGTGTAATTGTACAATCAAAGGGAAAAACATGATATAGATCTCGTTCCTCAACAAGAGAAGTATAATCTTTACCTGGATTCAGTTGTATTGCTTCGCCGTTTATGAGTTCAGGTCAATAATTCTAGAGGGCAGCAAATTCCGGAGAAGCACAGCTTAAGGTAGAAGACCACCTCCACAATCTGTAGACAATATTACTCGATTAAACCCACCCTTTTTGAGCCAGCTAGCCACAGGCTTAAACTGTGCCAACACACAATATAAGCCAATAAAAGTATAAGTAGGGACAGGTCAGGTAGGTAGACCTGGCTGGGCACAATGAAACAAAGGTGTGTTAATTTTTTTATAAAATCTACAAAATTTCGACGGTGAAGTGTGAATAACTCCTTTCTGACATTTTAGATTTTGAAAATAAAGTACCTAATTTAATTAAGATATAAAAAAAAGTATTTATAAAATCAACAAAATTTGATGTTGAAGTGCGAATAAGCCTATTTTCAACAGTGGACGTTTTGTGGCTGAAATAATGATGATTATGAAAGATAGCCTCAGCAGTGGTAGAATATTTTTATAGCACTCGGTCATCTGGCACCGCTACCAATTTCACAGGAAAGCCACGGTTTTGTGAGCATATGTTGCCAAGGGGGCCCGGGCAGGTCTAGGCTCACATTCACAATAACAGGGTTTGTGGGAACTTCATCACTTCAGAAGTCCACAGCTGGGACTATCCCCACAGAACTCCACAGCGAGCAGCCCTGGGCTGGGCCCCAAGTCTGCTCAATTAAAGCGGCTTGATTTAATATTAATTGGATTTCATTGCAATTGCTTGCCTTTAATATTTAGCTACTATTTAACTGATTTAAATTTAAGACTAAAATTAGTTGCAGAATACCAAATGTACAAATACAAATATCTTTATTTGCTGTAAATAGGTACTTAATCACCCGATTACAATTCAGATGTTCTAAAAAAAATGGTACTTTTAACTTATTTAGCCATTTTAGTTTGATACAAATTATTAATAATTATTATGTAATTGTATCAAACAATTACACATTTGGTATTCTGCTACTAATTTGAGACTTAAATTTAAGAATTATGTTGGTACCAGAATACCAAATGCGTCAAAAAATTACAATGATATCCAATAATAATTATTATTCAATTAAGCCATTTTTAAATTAGCAGATTTGGGACCCTGTCTGCACCCAGCGGCAGCCTGCAACCCTGACCAAGGTCACCGACAGCTTTTCGAATTGCGAAGCTAAAGTGGCAATGAGCAGGCCCATCCCTCACAGAACTGATACCTAACCGTTAGGAAAGAAGGTTCTCGGGTGGCAAGTTGGCAACCACGAAAACTGGAAGAATTTTGCTAAAGAGGATTTAAATACTACGTATAATTTTGCTTAGAAACGATCAGAATTATTGAATTACAAAGGTCAAACGTCATGATAAGTGTGACTTTGGGCGTGAATTCATGTTCAACATTATTGCAGCATTCTTAAGGGACTAGAAATAGATTAGAATTTTATATATTTACGTGCTATGAAGGTACTCAAGATTTTTTAAAATAATTTAAATAGGTATTACCTTTTGTTCAAAGTAGATGCTTATCCTGACTCCAAATGCTTACTAGCCCGCTACTACACTTCTATTAGCTTAAACGCTTCAAAAGTTTGCCTGCCTGATGTCACCGATTCGTAGAAATGAATGAAGGAATTATTATTTGAAAGTAGATTATAATTAAAGTGGTTAATCCAGGTTATTCCCCGTGGTGTTTTTTTTAATTTGCAACATGGTGTTGGAAACAGGTCCATTGGCCGAAATCAAAACAAACGTTTGTTACATTTGGTATTCTGCAACTAATTTTTGTCTTAAATTTAAGTCAGTTAATTAATAGCAAAATATTAAATATGTCAAGCAATTACAATGAGATCCAATTGATATTTAACTATGCCACTTTAAATTAGCAGACTTGGGGCCCTGTTTTTTATTGTATGTAAATAAAACAACAATAATGCTTAAACCCTAATAAGCCTTAACATAATATTTGTGTGTATTAAATAATTTCATATTAACAACAAAATCGAATCCATCTGAATATATTCCCAATGCGTGGATTAATTAGGAATATTCAGGAGTATTTTCCCATTTTGGGAATATTCCCGTGTGGAATCCAATCTCTAACGCAGCTTTTAGTCGTTATGTTTATTTAGCTTCTATTTTCTCCTGTCCTAAAATTATAACAACTCCTCTTTTATATTGTCACTAATAAAAACCAATAAAAGCAATTTATTTTTGCAAATAGGCATAAACTAAGCACTTTTTATATCCCTCTAGAGTCCCACTTCCTACTAATATTATATCTAGTTTATTATATTGATGATTATTCCATCCATCTATCCATCAGCCGAAAGACGTCTTCTTCTGGACATAGGTCTCCCCCAAAGATTTCCACAAAGATCGGTCCTGTGCCACCCGCATCCAGCGGCTTCCCGCGACCTTTACCAGATCGTCGGTCCACCTTGTGGGGGGCCTACCAACACTACGCCTTCCGGCCCGCGGCCACCATTCAAGGACCTTCCTGCCCCAACGGCCATCAGTCCTGCGAGCAATGTGCCCGCCCACTGCCAATTATTCAATATGTATTATATAATAATAATAATAATAACTTTATTTCAGAAATTACATCCATATGGGTTAGTATCACAGAAATATCTTATTAACTAATGTTAGTAATTATAAATATGCACTAGGTTTAGAGTTTACATGTATATTAGTCCAGTGTTCAAAAAATTAACCCTGGACCCGACCAGCAATAACAGTGAGGAAGAAGGCCGTTACCGCTACCACGAAGTCTGCCCATCAGAGACGCAGTTCTTTTGCGTAAGATGGTTGCAAACCCATCTATGCCTGCATCCGCAAACATTCCTGACGCGCTACAGAATCGCGGCAGCCGCAACAGCATCCTAAATATATTGTATAAAACTCGCAAAGAACTGAGAGCCCTTTGGCTGTAGTCGACCCACAAGCTACAAGTGTAGAAATTTTGATAGTATGATTGGAACAGTGTTACCTTTACATTGTTTGTACATCTTGAGAACCTGCGGGCCAGCATATTGCCCCGAACTGCCAGTGCCCTACGTTCCCGCTCAATATCAGTATTGGCCTCT
The DNA here is from genome assembly GCA_950371115.1 of Anania fuscalis. Classification (NCBI taxonomy): domain Eukaryota; kingdom Metazoa; phylum Arthropoda; class Insecta; order Lepidoptera; family Crambidae; genus Anania; species Anania fuscalis. Next base: position 7,992,195 of record OX493353.1, on the reverse strand, counting down.
AAGGACTCAGTGACCCAGTGCCCCAGGTACTTAAATTTAGTGACAGTGTAGTTTGGGACAGTATGATAACATTTTTTTCCCGCTTTGAAAACCAGCAACTCACTCTTGGTCGCATTATACCGAAGGCCCTAGGCCTCCGCATATCGCTCACAAATATGGACTAACTTTCGGAGAGCGCTGATCGATGGACACAGCAACACCATATCATCAGCGTAACTGATGTTGTTAAAACTCTTTCCCTCCATGGAGCATCCGATATTGGTATTGCCTGAGCTCAACGATCAATCGGTTCATATACAGGTTGAAAAGACTCGGCGAGGTCAAACCCCCCTGCCTTACCCCGCACTCCAACCTGTACACACCCGACACAGAGCCCGCCCAACGTACACAATTATCCTGATTATTGTACCAGTATTGAAACAAACTAATGATATCACCTGGGAGATCAGTTTCTTCCTGCAGTTTGCTCCACAATCTGTCATACGATACCAGATCGAAAGCCTTGGACAGATCGAGGAAGCAAGCATAAACTGGAGTTTTCCGCCAAGTATAGTATTTGACAGTATGCTTGAGACAAAGTGTGGCAACTTCAGTCGACAATCCTTCTCGAAACCCAAATTGAGCATCGTGTAATTTGAGGTGCTTACTTAGTTGCTTCTCAAGCAGGCTGTCCAACACTTTTGCTACTATAGTGGCCAGGGATATAGGGCGATAGTTCTTAATGCTCGAGACATCGCCCATACTATTCTTCACTATCGGGAAAACAATGGTCTTCATCATCTCCGGTGGCAAGTAGGAGAGCCCAACACAAAGATTGAAAAACAGAGTGAGCACTCTAGGCAAATGTACGCTTCCGTACTTCAGGTGTTCCACACTGAGAAAGTCATGCCCCGGGGATCTACCGCGTGACATCCCCTTTATGGCAGCCTTTACCTCCTTAACCGAGAAACGAACATTTGCTTTTTTCTCTGTGCTGCTAACCTCTGTAGGTTTCCCCACTGCAAGCCCTAGAGGTGAACCAACCTCAAAGTAATAAGTATGAGTATAACTAATATTTTCCTTCCCTCCAGGGTGTTAATCATCCGGGAGATTAACACCCTGGAAGAGATTGTAACAATTACATTTAAACACACTTTACCTTTATATTAAAGTGGAACTAAATTCCTAAATGATTGATACAAGTTACAACATGTGCACGTACTGAGAGCTCAGTATTCGGACTTTAACTTTGTATTTTTTTTTAAAAGAACTCAGGGTGGGGGAACATAACAAATATGCAAACATTTCTGTGCATGCAAGCTAGAGGTAAAATATTTAACTCTGGGGTCTGCACTGCAGCTTACTCTAGAGTCTAGACCATGTATATGTCATTGCTCAAATACATTTTTGGAGCAGAAACACCCTATTTAAACCGACAGAATTTCCCCATAAAATAAGGCCGTACCTAACCTACCGAGGAAACGTGACCATGATAAGTCCGTTTGTCCACTGCTCTGCAGCCGTCAACGAGTACGAGAAACCAAATATTCAGACCGAGTTTTAAATGACGTGACAGCGATCGTTGGTTCACAGCGCCGAACCGGTGACTCAGTAGTTCCTAGCTTTGTCGTGCGTGACACCGGACGAAAACGGCGCGGTGCGACGGTTGCGTGAGTTGTGTGTGAAAAAAACACACATGTTTTGTAACTTTTGTATTGCTCATGTATTGCCGGCACATCGGGCCGTTATAAAATCGCGCTGAGTTCTAGCGGTCACACCTATCTATTCGCAATCTCGGCGGCCGGGATGACGGACGAGGCGCTCGGGTGACGGACGTTAATAAAAACCAATAAAACCAATTTATTTTTGCAAATAGGCTTAAACTAAGCACTTTTACAAGTTCGGTAGACATGCGGCCCGCTACCACCGCTTGTACTGCTACTTACTTTACTTACTTTTATACATGTTTGTTAATATATCTATGTATTTTTTTTAAGATAAATAAAGATTTATTTATTTATTCATTAACTTTGACGCCGTCATCTCGTTCTTGGTGCCGTGACGGCGACGGACAGCAGTGGACAAGCGGCCCAAGTAGTGATGGCTGCTTCCATGCAAACAGAGTTCCTCAACTTATTGAGGGCAAACACGAAACGGTATAAGAATTAAGTTGCAACTCCAACTTTTTATTTAAAATCAACTTACTGAAAGTTTTTTAACGAGATAAAAAGTTTTTAAAGAAGCTACCTTTAGGCAGTCAGTACTCATTATTATACTATGCCTTTAGTATACTTACGATTGGAATTATTTTGACTATTGGCTAATGACTATTCTTTTAAACAATAATTTTAAACGAACACGTTAAACGGTAACGTTATGACTATACTGTTATTTTATGGCAACACTAATTTAACAGTACAGGGAAATTACCGACTCGCGTAATTCTACTTATCGTTGATTTCTTCTACGAATCAATGAATGAGTCGATTCAGTACATAACAATAACCCTGTTCAGTATTGTTTGCACAGATTAATATATGTCTAAAGACAGATAGGAAACGACCCTAGGATTGGATCATAAAGGTAATATACCTACGGAATAGAGGAACAAACGCGAGCTGTCAAACGAAACCGAAATTGGAAAACATTTGTGTGTGTAAAATTGTTTATGTATGCGTGTCAGTGATGTATACAATTACACATTAATATCGATGTCGATAATATTTATTAGTTACAGTCATAGAATTATTAAAACTAAAATAGGATGGGAAGGGATTTAGAATGGCTGAAAATACGACCCAGGGTGAACAAGTGAAGTAGTAATATTTAAGGAAAACACAGAAGATATTTAAATCATTTTTTTATCAATGCTTTAAAGGTACCTACTTATATCAATTCTCACTGCCCTCGGAAAATATAATTTTGTTTAAATAATTTCTTAGAGTAAGCTTTGATACATTTTTCAATTGTGTTTCGTACCTCAATCTTAACGGTAAATATGTTTCAATTATACATTTTATAATGAGATATCTGTGACTAATAAGTGGATCTTGCTCAAAAGAATGGGCAATCAAGGAACCAAAATAATTTCCAAAATCAGTACGACTAATAATATTTAGAACGTTCTTATCAAATTTATTTTTATCAAAATCAAATTGTTTTTATTTTTCTCTAAATATTTTTCACACTTTATGCGCTGGATGCAGGCCGCTTCCAACCGGCCGATCTGGAAGTCACTGGGGGAGGCCCATTTAGCAGTGGACGTCCTGTTTCTGAAATGATGATGATGAAGCAAACATTTATTACATCTTCAGAAGGATAGATTAAAAACCTCTATACAATACTTGATACAATATCTCTATTAACTTAGGACGATACTATGCGTCTAATCTTTATGTTGACCTGTGAAAAAGAAAAAAAATTAGTAGCTAGCAAAACTAGCTAGCTAGCGGCGAGCGTAGCTAGCATGCCACGACAGCGGCAGGCAAGCGCTAAATTAAAATATAAGTTGAAAATTTTTGTCTCTTTAAAATTTCTAAAATATATAAAAACAAATATTAATGTAAACCAGGTGTATTATTAGTAATATTATGAATTTTAAGTTTCGATCATAAGTATTTTATGTATTTTTACCCAGAGTGATCATCACGATGTAAATTGGTATGAGAAATATTTTCGGACTTCCAATAATACAAATTAAAAAGTTATGAAAGTAAAAGGCACACCCAACTTATAAATATACCTACTTAATTGCTTTTGAAAAACTGTAGGTACATGGTGCTAATTATCAGCAGAAAAATAGTATTAATTTTATTTAAGCTTACCGGAACAAACTTAGTTGGAATTGCAGATTTCATCAAAAATTGTTTCGCTTCTCGTTTTGTATTTATCCTCAAAATGCTTGCTGCATATAGGTACATGAATATTTTTAGGAATCCAGTTTGGACGATCTATTATTTTAAGCCATATATTCCTGGTGAATTAGTAGAAAATCTGAAAGATACATGAATAACCAATGAAAGTACCTACTTTTAATATTATAACAGCTCTTAATAGCTATGTAATTAGAAAATAAATTATTCTATTCTATTCTTAGTAGGTATGTGTAGTAGAAAGTGCCTAATATTCCAGCAATCAAAATCTTATACCTATGTATAGGCTAAGTATCTTATGTGGGATTACATTTCCAGATAATTCATAACTAAACTTCATAAAGGTACTTTTATCAACAGTAATTTAAAACATAAAATTAATTTTCGTCTACCGCGTGATACCAAGACAGTGGAAACGAAACATCGATAACTTGATGGAGCCCTAGTGTAAAACGAAAATTATTTCTTTACACAAGATATTCGTTAATTCTGCATTATGAGTATCTAATCTTTGCTTCTTACATAAATAAATGGTTTTAGAAGACAACTATCATACTAAACACTTAAAATTTCAAGCGCTTAAGCAAAAATAAATCCAAAGTTATGAGGTGTCGACTTGGATTAATTTACCTGAGAAATGAATATTTTACGGGGTTAAGTCGTTGTGTGGTACCACAATCAATCACTGAACATGTCACCATATTTATGAAGCACTATTTCTCAAAAATATTCACGATGTGAAGTAAAAACAGGAAAATTTACAGAAGCCCGAATTCTCAGCGTGCCGCTAAGTGCCGCCAGCTGTCAAATAGTTGCCAAAAAACGGTTCTGCTATTACGCATCACGCATCTCTTTTTATCATACAGTGTTGCTGCTAGTAGCATCTCGCTCGCTCAGCCGTTTGTTCCTCTATTCGTGTATATTAACTTTATGGATTGGATCTACGATAGTAGAAGTTCCAGAATGCACCACAGCCCAGACGCAGCGCTAGTAAACAAGATGGCGACTTTTTTTTAAATTAAAAATACTTCATACCGTTAAGCGTTAATGGACAGTAACGGTATTCTACAGGACGGTAACGGTATTAATAAAACAAAATAATACACTACAAAATAATACTTTATTGTACACGCAGAATCACAAAACTTACATTGCAAAAAATTACATGTTAAATACAAATTACAGTTTTAACAAACAAAAGCATTTTAAGTAACAACAACAGATATTCTTAATATTATTACATTCCATTAGTAGTAAAAAAAGCATGAAGACACATTTACACAGAACTTATATATTTTAATATACAGGGGTAAGGTCGAACAAGCTAATTATTGTGCAGGTAAGAAAGAACCTACAGAGAGAATGAAAAAATAAAATCAGCCCTAAGTGCTACTCGACAAAAATGTTTGGTATACCCGAATTTTTCATTGTGAAACTATCGAGATCCATAGGATCTCAATAGTTTAAAGTTGTTAAATAGAAGATAAACGTGCAGATGAACTTTGCTCAACCTAACACCTGTCGATACAAAGACAAGTGAAATGTGTTTTTACAATTAAATTCATAGGCTGTGAGTAAAATAGGTGTCAAATCAAAGTTTAGTAAACAAATATCTTGACAAATGTTATTCGCTCTACAATGCATTTAAATACCACATTATCGAAGTCAACTTGGCTAGCCTTACAATGCAACTACTATTTTTTGTAGCTATCAGATTATGATCATATTCTATGACCTAACCTAATTTGCACAAGCCTTGAAGCAATATAAATAATAAGTATTTAAAAATATATTACATAACATTATAGCTATAATTCTTTTGACAAAAATGACAAAATAAAACAAAACTAGAATATAGATGAGATTTGAGTTCAAATACAATTAAATAGGTCAGCAACATGTTTTAATTTATTTAATTAGGACACACAACAGGTAACAGCGAAGAAGGTAGCACAATGTTTGTGTAAAAAACTTACGGCCTTACTTATAAAAATCGACTAATCAACATCTTAGTAACTAATAAACTATTCAGTCCTTAACTTCTTAATTAGTGCTTAACTATTTTTCACTCATAATCGCTATTTAGGCGTTAGTTAGTTAATATGTCACTAAGACGTTGTTTAACTTTAATTACCGTTTATAAATAAAGATATTTTTAAATAAGCTGTTTAGCAGTGTCTGAATTTTAATCAACGTTTATAAGAAAGACCGCCTAATGACATGCATCATAATCAAACATGAGTAAAAAAAAATCATGGCTTAATTTAAATATTGACCATTCTCAGTAATTTCTGATTAATTAAGTAGTAGTATTGGTGCCTTATTTAATCAATTAAGTATATTGGTATATTAATGTACTTAAGTATATTGGTATATTAATGTACTTAAGTATATTGGTTTTTGTTATCTAAAGGTCAATGACTGTTGCTGACATTGAATCAATCTTTGTGTTGCAGAAAAGAGCCGTACGTGCAAAATCTTATCTTGAGATTGGGCCTTGCGAATCTCTTAGGGAGGTTTTCAAAAATATTGAAATAATAATTAACAGTAACGTCATAATACATTTTTGAAAATATTATACATATAAGTTAGAAAAAAAACCTAAGTTCATCGTTTAGCCTTATGCTGGGGCTTCACCTGCGTCTAATGTCGTTATTTAGTGCTCTATTTGACGTAATACGCAGGTGTGGCCGGTTTTTATGCACTAATTTGCTTTAATAACATTAGACGTTAGTCGATAGCTCGGACGGCGGTAACTTTTGACACATCAAAGGGATTAAGCGGGCGCTTAGTGCGTTGTTGTGGCTACACCTACTATACTAAACATGTTAAAACACGGTCACATTCAAAAACTCTATGTGAAATAAATGTTAAAGTGCATAGTTATTAAGTTAGGATGGAGTAGACAAAATAAGAAAAGTATTGAGTTCTTGGAAGCGTTTTATTTTATTTTAAAGACACACTCACAGATCACACGCTAACTAAGTCGCTAGACGCTAGAATCAAACGTCAAATAAGTGTGGCCACGCACTTAGCGCGTAGCTTAATGCTTTAATTTAGTTAACGCTAATCATGCCTTTATTTGAACGTTAGGCGTCACGCAGGTGAAGCCCCAGCATTAAGAATTCACATCATTGTAATTCTAGAAATAAAAATTTGCCGTACCAAACTTCAGGTTGATGAAGAAGTTGGTAATTAATTTTTCGGAAATGTATAAACCTTTTCAATAAAACTTTTTAAAAATTCAACCGCCGAAAAACTAAAAACCAAAAAATACAAACAATTTTTTTTCATTTACCTTAAAAACTAAAAAGAACTGATTAGATATATTATATTTAGGGTTTGTTCCCAAAGGGTGAAACGGGACCCTATTACTGAGGCTCCACTGTCTGTCTGTCCGTCTGTCACCAGGCTGTATCTCATGAACCATGATAGTTCGAGAGTTGAAATTTTCAAAGATGATGTATTTCTGTTGCCGCTATAACAACAAATACAAAAAAACAGCATACAATAAATAGTTAAGGGGGCTCCCATATAACAAACGTATTTTTTCACATTTTCATAGATAATAATAGTACGGAACCCTACTTGCGCGAGTCCGACTCGCACTTGGCCGGTTTTTTCGGCGGTTGATTTTTTTTGTTAAAACGTTATTATTTAATGATATTCTGCGGATATAAAATCAGCATTAAAATCTGCAAGTGAACGGTAAATCACTCCTATTTTCCCACCCTTAGGGTAAGTTTTTTTTCTTCAAATTTATATGGGACCAATTTTAAGGTAGCATACCCTATCTAATAAAAATGGAATTATCAAAATCGGACTAATCTGTAAAAAGTTATGCGTTGTCAAACATTATAATCAGTGAGTGAATAATCAATCATCTCCTGTTTCCTTACCCTTAGAGTTGTTTTTTTTTTTCAAATTTATATGGAACCAACTTCGGACTATACCCTTTCTAACAAAAGAAGAATTATCAAAATCGGACTACTCTGTAAAAAGTTTTGCGTGATCATATATAGCCCCGTAAATCAAGGTCAACCTTGTAACCATATATTCTATACATCATGGTGAACAAATTTTGTTTTATCACTTTTGCAAATTTGCATGAAAATTTATCGACTTCCCATACAAAATTAACAAATTAGTCAATTAGATTTGTAAAGACAGTAAAGAAAAACATGCATAATTTAAAAAGTGATAGAACAAAAGTTGTTTAATATGATGTATAGATTATGTGGTTACAAGGTTGACCTTGATTTACCTCCTTCGTTTTTTTTGTCGGTTAAAAATACCATAAACTCTTGCTAAACCTCCGCTTCCGGTGAATTCGGCTCCGTATGGCGAATAGTCATCATCATCCAAGGACGCTGCGCACAGCCCGCAGTCACCTGCAATTTCATTGAATTGTTGTCATTATCTTTATACACAAATAATTATGAAATGCTACTAAAAATCTATAGAACTCAGAAACAACGGTAAACGGTACCACAACACCCAGACCCGAGACAATATAGAAAAGTTCGTTTTCTACATTGACCCGACCGGGGATCGAACCCGGAACCTCAGAGATGGCGGCGCCATACACAGTCCGGCGTGCTCACCTCTCGGCTAAGAAGGTCATCAATAGTTTTTATAGTTTGACATTTTGACATCTTGCTAAATTGATAGGTAGGAGGTGACGACCTTATTGATATTTTGTTTTTGGGTTACACGGATATTTGACATCTGGCAATTTATTATCTCAAAATTTTTAATAGTTTCTCGACATGTTCTGTTAATTTTTATTTGATTCCTACTTTAGTATTATTACCTTTTGACATTGTATTTTTTACTGGTAAATTAATAATTGTAAACTAGCATGCTGGCGTTTTGGACAAACTGTAAGACAGCATGTTATCTGTTTTATAATAAATAAATAAATAAAAAGCGACGCCTGGCGGTTGCGGGTTCGAACCCTGCGAGGGCAAATTTTAGTGTGATGAGCACGAGCATTTGCACCTAGTCATTTATGTTTATAAACGTATTTAAGTATGTTTATCCGTTCTCTAGTCGCCATAGCATAAGCTTTGCTTAATTTGGGACTAGATAATTGGTGTGATTGTGGAAACAATTTATTTATATTACATATTTATTTTATTGTGCTTACCCAAAAGCTAGAAATCCTGCCCTTCATTGTATAGTCTACTATGCATGGCTGGATTGACCGGGCACATGTTCTACACGTGAGAGTCGTGCTTGCACCACCAAATGAGGCATCAACATGCAAAATCTGGAGATCCGCTTTACAAATCTGAAAATAATTTAACACTTTTATTCACTGTGGGAATTATCCTATAACCTTTGCTAGTGTACCAAGTGTAGGTTACCTAAATAATATTTCCTCTAAATTTCATGTTTCTTGATAGGTACAGTGATTTAAGCTGAATATTGCCTCTCAGTGACACAGTAATTAAAATAAATAAATATAAATAAATAAAATGGCATTGTGAGTGCACAAAATCTCAAAATTAAGAATAGTCATATTATAAGTCACAATTTAATGCCTTAAAAGAGAAAGAAACAATAATTGAAACACTTAAAGTAATTGGAGTCCACTGCTGGACATGAACCTCTCCCACATTGGGAAAAAAAAACAAAATAAAAACTGAACCGCAAGAACTTTTAGAAAGTGGTAGCCCTTTCTTGTTATAGGAGGCCCTCAGCCGATGACCCCAGGAAATCCAAACTTCTCATTAAATCGGAAAGTAGCTTAGTATTAGGTACTTCAAAATTTTTATTTATTCTAACTACCTATCCATTAATGCAGTTAGTATTATATTATTGCTAACTGCAATAGTTAACTGCTAACTGCAATAATATAATACTAACTGCATTAATGGATAGGTAGTGTCATATTTAGGTAAAATTATAACAAATTTTATATTTTCTAGGCTAGGGTCGTGGGTTCATCATAATGCTCGTTTTAAGTGGCAATTTGCAAATCTTACTTCATCTAAAGTAAGATTGATAGATTTCTACCATTGGTAACCTCTAAGTTCCATCCATTAATGCAGTTAGTATTATATTATTGCTAACTGCAATAATATAATACTAACTGCATTAATGGATAGGTAGTTACAATAAATAAATATTGAAGTACCTAATACTAAGCTACTTTCCGATTTAATGAGAAGTTTGGATTTCCTGGGGTCATCGGCTGTATAGATGGGACCCATGTAGCTATCATAAGACCAAGCAATCATGAGGGCCTCCTATATGCAGTTAGCATTACTGCAAAAGATTCAAATTAGGTACCTCATTGCTAGAGACTCATTCAGTCTAGGATCATGGAAATTTAATATATTTCCTCAAAATATCCGGAGTGTTGAGAGCATCTGTAACATCACGAAAGCAATCAGATGTTCATCTTCTTCAGTCGCTCCTCCTCCGCAGCCACCATTAGCGCCACCCAAGCCATGGTTTTTTTCGCTGCCTTCCTTCTAAAAGACAAGACAGCAAATTACTATTACAGCAAATTACTATTACACCAACTTTTTATTGGTGACATGTCAAGGGTGAAGGAGTGTTAGAAAATAAGGTCAATATCAAAATGTTATCTTCTTTTTAGAAATAAACTTTATTCCAATTTCTGTGCACGCTTAATCAATTTTTTTGACTTATAAAATTTTTCGATTTTATTAGGCTTTTATTATGCTTATTCTAAAGACAAAGGAACTATAAATTTTACTTTTTGTATTAATAATAAATAAAAAAAAATAACCTTTATTTCCGATACAAGTGGTTGCTACAAAGTTCACAATATGTCTCTCAGCTCGGTGTGCCCTTTGGCATAGGCCTTCTCCAACGCTTTCCACTGCTGCCTGTCAGCTGCTACTCTTTCTATTCATACACATAATTTAATGTGTCCTCTTAAGAAAAAAAACTAATACAAAACAATTTCTTACACAATTTTCTTTAAGTTTAGTAGTTTTCTACACTCTGATAGGCTTAACCTATCTCATCTGTCTCTTAAGTAATTTGTGACACATACGGGTAAACACCTGTCCCTCTACCATGTGCAACAAAACACAATATGATACGATATGATATAGCGATTTATTGCATATTTTTTGTCAAAATATGAACTTTTATAAAAAAAGCGAGCATAACCGTGACGTCACCGGTAGGGACATGCTTACTGTTTCAATAAAAGTTCAAGATGGCGGCTATGTTATCATATTTTGAAAGTAAATAGGCAATAAATCGCTATATCATATCGTGTTTTGTTGATCGTGCTAGAGGGGCTGGTTAAATTCTTATCAATGAATATTAACTTGTAATCTACAAAATATTGACTGCTTAGTAGTACTATTTATGTATAATAATTATGTATAATCCAAGCTTTGAAGAACATCATTAAATGCTTTCAATCTTGACCTAGGCTAGGAAAGACTCTTAGAGTCTTATTAAAATCTAACTGATTGCAATCATGCGACTGACTAAGCGAGGATGTATGTACAGAGCATTGTAATATTTGTGTCTTCACAACTTCAAACTATTCTAATGTTAGTGACCATGAAAGTTTAAAACAATATATTTGTGTCTTTGTTTTCTAATTACTTACTGATTAATCTAAATTAATTTCTTCTGTCCTTATGTTTTAATTGTTTACTAATTAAACTATTATTATAGTCAACTTGAGTATTTACTTAAAGTATTTCTGAATTTTAGCCGTGGTTTATTGACATTGATTATTTATTGTTACCGCAAACAATATGTTTATTCATTTTTAACAATGATCATTAATTTTAACCATATTAGGTAGGTAACATTTTGTTATTCTAATTATGTCAGTTCTGTGCATGTAATTAGTAATAAAATAAATAAATAAAATCATTTCATTGATATAGACTTTAAAGGCCTAAAAATATAAAAGTTATATTTGGAATAATTTTAAATTATTTTGTAATGACAATTAATCATTTTTATTTAATTTAAATAAAAATATGAACAGAAGTCACTGGGGGAGGCCTATGATCAGCAGTGGACGTCCTGTGGCTGAAACGATGATGAACAATTAATTTAAATTATTTATTTCATTAATTACTTACTCAATTTATTATTAGGTTTTTACTATTTAATTCATTGTTTTCAAATAATAAGGCAGAAGCAGAAAATCAGTGTTCTGCTCTAAGATCCAGTGCAAAGTAGTTTTTTCCAAGTAATTTTTGTTGGTAATTTAATTTATCATTGTGTTTAAGATAAAAAAAAACAATTTGTTTTGCAAATAGGCTTAAACTAAGCACTTTTTCACGTCCCAATATTTTTTTTCCCTACCACTGCTTCGGGACAAGTTTGGGCTTGGTATATTTTATGTATATTTCCAAAATACCTACTATGCAAATAAATGATTTATTTAAAATCTTTATGTTGTACGAGTTGAAAGCCACAACATCAATGCTGGTTTCTATGCTACCCTAATAAATACTTAATAGTTAAATACCTTACTTAATAAAAATTGCATTCCTTACAAAAGGTGTTACAATAGCTTAACAATATAAGGAAGGAGAATCATTTTTATTTTGTTTTTAGCTAATTTAGCTGATTAATTAATCATTTATTTTATTGTAATTAGTAGCAAGTAGAGTATTTTCTTATAATAGGTAATTAACGATAATTTAGTGCAATGTGATGTAATAAATGAATAAAATGTATGTAAAATTCAATTAATGTAAATTACAAGAGGTAACACAACCTCATGTTTTGATTTATTTTCAATATTTTCAACAATGAAAAAAACCTACTTTTGGCACATAGTAAAAGCACAGAGTAGGTAAGTATTATACTACGTAAAAGTAAAAGTGATTATATCAATTTACAAAATTTAGTTATTGTTGAAAATAGTTCGTTATTTTTTTTGACTAGATTTCCAAAGTAATATGCAATTTTAGTCTTGGTTCGTTGCGTCAATTTTTTTAAAACTTTCCTTGGTTGTAACCATACTTTTTTAGGGTTCCTTGTCAGGACTACAGACTAGTTTCGTCATGTCCGTCTGTCTGTCTGTGAAAAATAAATAAGTCAGAATTAATGTAAAATTCAATCAATGTAAATTACAAGAGGTAAGTAACAACCTCATGTTACAACAAAAAAACCTATTTTGGGCCCATAGTAAAACTAATTACTATCATTTAACACTACACAGCACGGGTATTATGCAACACACCTTTTTTATTTATTATTTAAAAGGTATGTTGCATAATACCCGTGCTTTAAAGTGTAAAAAATGCAACAAGAAAGTTTAAAATGTTATAATTACTATCAATTTTATGAAATTAGGTTATTGTTGAAAATAGTTCGTGTTATTTTTTTTTTGGCTAGTTTTTCTAAAGTATTATACCGTTTTAGAACTTGTTTAGTTGCGTCAATTTAAAAAAATCTTGCCCTGGTAGTGACCATACTTTTATTTTACACTAAGATCAGTGAAAGTAAAAATCTTTTAGGATTTTAGTGAAAAAAAAAATTTGATTATTTTTTAATGTAAAAACTACTGGTATTTTCGGATATTTAAGCATTGTGGTGGATAGCAGTATTATTTAGGTTGCCGGTTCAAAAAATATATTTAAATATTTAAAAAATTGTGGTCATGGTAGTTCTAAATGTCATAAGGGTTGTCAAATTTCAAGGACTATCATTTTTTGTTTGTAAATTATAAAATAAAGGAGATATATATTTTTTTCTATTTTTCCTCGAGTAGTCTTAGACAAACACACTATCTGCTTCTGTTTTATCGTTGAATTTTGGGACACCCTGTATATCACATCAGACATATTATTATAAATAATAATAATTCATAATTCAACTCGTCTACTAACAGGTCCCGAAATCCCGAGGCGGGTTTTTCGAGACGTGACCGTTTGAAATAGCTGAAAAGCCGCATCTAAGACCACCCCTCGAGGCTCGAGGAACTTGATTCCAGATAGCTCAGAAAAGGCGTTTAGTTCAGTAAGTTTAGTTTAGCTGGGAGGTTTCCGCACTTAGCCTCTTAAATGAACCATTGTGGGTGCTGCATCTTAGCCCTTACTCTAACCAGCCCAGGTCATCCCAGAAGGTCAGCAGACTTTTCAGGCTCTTAAAGGCTTCCGGGAGTGATCCTGGTGATTGAAGAATCCGTGCCCGTTGTTCTGCCACGCTCCCGCACTCCATGAGCACGTGCTGCGGCGTTTCCTCTGCCTCCATGCATCCTCTGCATGTGGGGCTGTCTGTTACTCCTATGTTAAACAGGTGCCTGTTTAGAGAACAATGACCGGTTATAATACCTATAACCTTCCGAAGTTTGTCCCTCTTTAGACTGATGAGGTTGCGGGCAAGCTTTTTTGATACTACCGGAATTGCATATTTTCAGAAAAGGCGTATCGAAGTCGTCTCACATCGAGGGGACGAGGTGATAATGGAAAGCCATGTTTTATAACAAAAAACTAAAGCCAGTTGGTTAAAAACCGTCGCAAACACTGTCTTATTCAGAGTGCATGAGCTAGTCCGGGACTAAGGTTAAATTATTTTTTGATGACTAGAAATAGCACTCTGAATAAGACAGTACGTCCTCGTACTACGCTTCGCTTTGGCGAAATTTCTTTACTATCGTAATCTTATGGAATACTGTCAGTACTGTCACCCATTACAGCCGGGGCCGATATTTTTGAAACACCTTAATTATAATATTAATATCATAGAGATCGTATGTAATACTTATAATGAGCCCATGCTGTGTGTTGGCACAATTTAAGCCTCGCTGGCCTAAAAAGGGTGGGTTTAATCGAGTAATATTGTCTACAGATTGTGGAGGTGATCTTCCGCTGACTTAAGCTGTGCTTCTCTGCATGCTTCTAGAATTGACCTGAACTCATAAACAGCGAAGCAATACAATTGAATCCAGGTAAAGATAACTTCACTTGTTAAGGAATGAGGACTATAACTTTATGCCTTTTCCTTGCCCATTAGGCTTGGACATGCAGCAGAATTTTTTTAGAACCCGTTTACAATACGGCCCTATGACTTGTGCGACGGATTGAATACTGGCTTGCCCGGAGCTGTCTCCGGCTGCATACATACAGGATGTCCCGTAAATCAAGGGCAACCTTGTTATCATATGTTCTATACCTACATAATAGTGAGCATCTTAACGTTGTTCCATAACATTTGCTGAAAATTTACCGATTTCTAGAATAAAATACTAGAGATGCGCGAATAGTTGTTATAGCTAATAGTCGAATACCAATTAATCGCTATTCCTTATGGTGAATAGGTGAATAACTCGCTATTATTGTTCGACATAGAAAGTAATATAAAAAATAATTATTTCTTGAAGATAAATACCACTTGAAAAAAATTATCGACCTGGACCATCTACGTGACGTCCTCGGTAGCTTAGTTGGTAAAGCACTCGCCCGGCATGCGATGGGACGTGGGTTCGAGTGCCACCTGAGGTCGATGATTTTTTTCAAGTGTTATTTATCTTCAATTAAACTTTGCATGGAAATGCTAAAAACAAAAATTCTAAATAAATATTTCTTATCAAATAATAAATAATTAGGTACGTTTGTAGAATCATATTATACTTGTTACCTACAGCAGTAATCTACAACTTTTCTAGGATTATGTATGAAAAGAGAAATGAAAGTATAAAAATCAGTTTCTTATTATACTGATTTACATTTTGAAATGCTGGCAACCCTTTTATTGTCCATGACTTTTATACGGGGAATACTCGTGTTTGTTGCTTTTAAAAAATAAAGTTATTATTTTAACTCAATAGTTTTTTTAAAGTTTATTTAAGCAGCAATTCGCTGAATGTCAGACATTGTTATTCGGTATTCGACGAATAACGAAAATAATGACGAGTAATTCCGAATACCGAATAATAGCGAGTATTCGCGGTATCACTAAAAATTTACCAAACAGCCGTTTTATTTTATAATATAAACGAAAAATGCATATTTTTAAAAATCATAGAACAAAAGTTGTTCACTGTGATTATAGAATATGTGGTTTCAAGGTTGTACTTGATTTACCGGACACCTGTATAGTCCGAGGCTTAAAGTAAAAAAATATTGACGAATATTACCATCGATACAATACCCACCGAGTACGAAAATGTAAACTTTTTCTCGGAGTAATCCTTACTAATAATCCGTCAATTTTCCACGAACGGTTAAAATCATTTTTAATAAATAAATGTTATTATAATTTGACAGATTTTTTTAATGATAAATACTGGATGACTTTTTTTACCGTCAGGAAAAAATAACTGTGTATTCTGTAACTAAAACTATGTGATATTATGTGAGTGTGTTTATAAAATACAACAGATTTTATAAATTTTGGAATGTCTAAAAAATGCGTATACATAGTAGAATACATCGGTGAATATGCGTTTGAGTTTTGGTCGGTTTCATATTTTTATTATTATTTTATCAATATTCTTTTTTTAATGTTCTGTTAGTCAAAATTAACTTAGAATTAGATGGTTATGAGGATAAATAGTTGATAAAAATAAAATAAAAAATTTAGCTTTTTTTTTAAATTATCATGTTATCATCACCTTTATCATTTATTACCTATTTCACACGTTTATTTTCTTGACGGTAAAAAAAGTCATCCAGTTTAATGAATAATATTAATTTAAATAATAATACCACTTTTTAAGAGAATAATAACTATAAATAATAATACTTCGGTCGGTGGCTCATTTCCTATCTCTGTATAGTACCTACTGAAATCAACATTAATTATAATTACATAATTATGGATTATTCTAAGACACTATTATGAAATTTTGTTAGGGTTCCGTACTCAAAGGGTAAAACAGGACCCTAACAAAAACCATGAACCGTACATGACAGCTAGACAGTTAAAATTTTCACGGATGACTTGTTTCTGTTGCCGCTATAACAACAAATACTAAAAACCAGAATAAAATATATCGGGTGTAAAAAAAAGCTTAACGAAGCCGAATACCACATATTCTACGTATTATTACGATCATTTTTTTCTTTTACACTATACCTGGGTAATGACGGGTTACCGAGTTATTGACAGTCAAAGTTACAATTTTTTTGTCATTTTTTTTTTTACAAAATTGACTTCAGTTTGATAATACTAAACTTTTTTATAAAGAAACATGATCCGCTTACACACACAAGCATAGTCTGTGGCGTGCGCGCTATACATTGCGGGTTAGATATGTTATTTTTTTGATACACAAAAATAAAAGTCATTTCCCAGCAATTATTTTTTTTGCATTCTACTTGGTGTTAAGTATAGAATTCGTGGTTTAAGGCTTCGTTAAGCTTTTTTTTACACCCTGTATAAGGTGTAAACTTATCAGTTAACTCTTTTCTAGGAGGTGGTTCTACTGCTCAAATAAAACAACTTTTTGTATGAGACCAACTTCGAAATCGTAAAAAAATATTTCATATCTTTATACAAACTGATCTCAGCTGGTCTGCCGTTTTGTATGGGGAAATGGTTTTTTGTTTTGCGATTTTGGAGTTGGTCCCATAGAAAAATTAGTTCTATTTAAGCAGTAGAATCATCCCTTAGAAATGAGTTAACTGATAAGTTTACACCTTATATATTTAAGGGGGCTCCCATACAACAAACGTTAATTTTTTTGCTCGTTTTTATATAAAACGGTGCGGAACCCTTCATGCGCGAGTGCGGCTCACACTTGCCCGGTTTTTACATAATATCATACTAAACATTCTGTATAAAGTCCACGCAAATGAAGTTGCGGGCACAGCTAGTAATTTATATATATTTAATTAGTGAAGCGATTCTCCTACCGATCGTCCGAGGAGTAACCCTTGTCTGGATAGACGCATTATAATGATGTTTATCGTCTGCTTACTAAGTAGTGATCAACTGTATAGGTAAATAATGCTTTTCTTTAATTCTAGCATGCTGTCATCATCTAACCTTATCCAACGGGGGAACAGACTGCTAGTAACTTTGAGTCTTGGTGGTGGACATAAATGTACTGAGTTAGTAAGTCCAGAATACATCATCAGTAGCTCGGCAATATTCCAAGTAAAATCTTTACATTATAAATGGCACCTTCGATTAGTCAAACTGCATAAAGACGATGACTTGACGTATACTATCAAAGTTACCAACGAATCGAATGAAATCGAAAAAAGCTTCATTTCTAACGATGGTACATGGTACGAATTTTATGATGATAGTGATAATTTTACATTAAAAGTCGTCATGGATGTAGTTCCGGGTACAAACTCCTTTGCACCCCTTTATGAAGATGAAGACCTGACCGACTTTGAGTTGAGAGGTGGAGATGGTTCGGTGCGCATGCACCGAGCAGTTCTTGCAGCTTCAAGCCCTGTCCTGCGACGGATGCTGTGCGGAGTATGGCGTGAAAGCACCGACGGCCTTGTCGATGTACCAGGCACCTCAATGAGCACTTTACAACACTTCAAAGATTATGTGTACTTACAAACTTTGCCAGAGACAGGCCTAGAACAACTTTTGGAGTTGGCATCGTTTTACATAATGCCGGAATTGGAGCAGAAATGTATTTTTAAACTTGTCAACAACCTGACTGCAGAGAATGTGTTTCAAACACAAGAATTGATCGTTAAACACAATCATGAGAGGTTACTACTGGCAGTTCTAGAGGGTGTTCAGTGTGGGTCTGTTAATGTGAAAGAAATGCGTAATCATTTTCTTGCTGATAAATGACTTTATAATTACTCTTTTGAGTTTTTGGTTGGTAAACCGAGAATTTTGATAAAAACATGACGAATTTGTTATTTGGCCAGATTAAGATTTAAGTGTTAAAAATTATAAACATTGTAATCACATTTTAGTGACAAATGACTTATTAGCTACTCATTTAAGTAAATGTTTGTTTAATTAAGAATTTTAATAGAAACATGACAAAATTGTAATGTTGTCGATTAAGATTTAAGTTTTAAAAAATATATATGTCGTGGCCAAATCTTAAACATATTCATTTCATGATGTGGCCAGCCATTTCATGAAATGGTGGTGTTTCATGAAATGACGACATAAAACTGGCCATATCGTTAAAACATTAACATTAATTGATGATTCATCAATCCACGTTTGGCCATATACTTAATTAAATTTGGTATAAATACGTCTACAATTACTGGGCTTTGCTTATAGTATTAATTTTGGTCAAAAAGGAAACTTATAAATATTTATAATTTTAAAAGAAAACTAATAAATTAAAATATTGAAATGGTTCGATCTTAATCTCCAAACAACTCCATGATTGTTTTGACGTTGTGTTTGTTTTTTTATAGCGACTTCATAAAAATAGCCTAGCTTTATGTCTTAACGATAATTTACTGCACTGTTACCAACTGTAACTTAAATTTTCACATTATTATTCACTTTAAGAACAGAATAATTGTCCACCGCGCCGCCATGATGAACCACAATAACAAAGCGCCATCAGCGCCTCTACTGGTGGGTGGATAATAAAACAGTTTAGTCATATTGGCCATCACAATGTTTGGCCATTTTAAGAAGTCTTGCGTTTAGCTGGTCAAACGTTGAATGATTTATTGATCTGGCTTAACAACATCATTATTTGGCCAGCGGTTACTAAGCCGCATTATGAAATTCACCCATTTAATGAAATGGCTGACCACATCATAAAGTGTCTAATTCTAAGATCGGGCCACGACGTACACATTGTAATCATTTTCTTGCTGATAAATGACTATTTAGTTACTCATTTATGTGTTTGTTTGGCTGAGAATCTTGATAGAAACATGACGAATTTGTTATTATTTTAGCAGATAATGACTTTAGTAACTAAAAAAAAAAATTGTAAATCACTTTCTTGCTGAAAAATGACTTTACTCAATTAATGTCATATTTTGTTTATAAAAACTAAGAATTTGAAAGAAAAATTACGAATTTGTCATTTGGCTAGATTTTAAGATTTAAGTATTAAAAAATATAAAACATTGTAAATTGTAATATTTTTTTTGCTGATAAATGATTACTCATTTATGATGATAATGTGATGATTCACTAAGAATGTTAAAAAATAAACATGACGAAATTGTTTTTTATTTTTCAAGCATCCCTTGATTTAAGTTTAAACAATATAAACATTGTGTATTATTATTATTAATAAATAAATAATTATATTCTTGTTTATTTTAAAAAGACCTCAAAAATGACGTTGTAGGATCGGACTATAAGCAGCCCGGATTCAATCCGCGCGTCGCTCAAGCAATAATCTCGTTTTTGAACGAATTTTAACAAATTCCGGCCACTTATAGTCCGAGCTAACCCTAAAGCACGCTTCCTTTACTAAACCACAGTATATTAATATATTTTGATGACCGTCTGGTGTGACTACAATGCCTGTCGGTTGTGGGTTCGAATCCCGCAAGGGACAATTAGTGATGAGCACGAGCATTTGTACCTAGTAATGGATGTTTACAAACGTATTTAAGTATGTTAATCCGTTATCTAGTCGCCTTAAGGCCATAGTACAGTCAACAGCACGTCGACCTACCCCAAAAGTCAAAAATTCTCCAATCGATTTTAAACTTTAAGCCTGACATATAGAGTTCATTTTCAAATGAGAAAATTTGTCATTTTGTGGTAGGTCGACGTGCTGTTGTCCGTACAAGCTATGCTTAGTTTGGGGCTAGGTAATTGGTGTGATTGTAGAAACAATTTATTTATTATTTATATACAGAGTATTACAGAGTATCCCAAAATTGAACGATAAAACAGCACCAGATGGTAAACCTGTATGAGTACTCGAGGAAATTAAAAAAAAATATCAAAATCATTTATATCTGCAAATTGGCAATTAAATGCACTTTTACATGTCCCATGCACTCTTGTCGTTCAAGTTATCTTCAACTTTGTAATATCCTTATTCCTTAAGGACTTTTTTAACGTGTTTTTTTAATTCATAAACAGGCAGCCCAACAAAAGTTTGCGGTAATACATATAATAAAAATGTTAACATATTTCCCCAAAAATGAAATTACTTTTTTATTTAATCTGAAGCTCGGAACGGCAAGTTTATTTTTATTTCTAGTATTATAATGATGCGAACTTAGGCTTTTTTCATAATACCTACCTACATATTATTGTCAAAAATGTATTGACAAATATGTTTGTCTGATATTTTCTCGCGTTTGGCTCATCCGATTTTGATGCGGTTTTCAGAAAAGTATTTGTTACATTCTGGAGAAGGTTTTGGTATGCATATCATACTGCTGAGCTAATGATGGAGGCCACAGAACTCCTTAACGGTTAGGAGTCAATAGATAATATTGCGATTAGTCGACAGAACGTATTTCGTAGTGTATGTATTGAGCAGACGTGGCGTTTACGAGGTACCAGACAATAATTTTATTTACTGGGGGCGTACACCAGTACACCCAGAAACGAGAAAAAATATATTTGTTCGTTCTTTAAATTGACTTAGGCATTAAACGCAAGACCTTATCCCACGGTTACGATACTTCTGCACGATAAGGTATATAAGTCCTAACACTAAAAATGGTAAATTAAAAAAAAAAAAAAACTAAAAACCGACTTAAAATAAAACTAAAAAAAACGAAAAATAAATATCGAAACTAAAACATAGGTACCTACATACCTACCTAATCAGCAATTTTTGGAGTCGATACGATTAATGAACGCAGTAGAATGCTGCTAAAAAGTAGGAAAAAATCGAAGTTTTGGTGAGGGAACCCTCTTAACTCTCCATGGAGCTCCGACTCCAAAAATAACTGATTAGGTATGTTTAAGTTTAGAAATGTATTTTTCACTTTTTAGGGTTCCGCACCCAAAGAGTAAAACGGGACCCTATTACTAAGGGTCCGCT
The DNA here is from genome assembly GCA_950371115.1 of Anania fuscalis. Lineage (NCBI taxonomy): Eukaryota > Metazoa > Arthropoda > Insecta > Lepidoptera > Crambidae > Anania > Anania fuscalis. The sequence continues at coordinate 7,970,457 of OX493353.1, read as the reverse complement.
GTCCGTCTGTGTCTGTCCGTCTGTCACCAGGCTGTATCCATGAACCGTGATAGTTAGAGAATTGAAATTTCCACAGATGTATTTCTGTTGCCGCTATAACAACAAATACTAAAAAACAGAATACAATAAATATTAAGGGGGCTTCCATACAACAAAAGGACTCTAATGAAAAAGGGCTATTACACCGTTAGTGATTATATAAATGATAAAAATGTGTGGATTTAAAACTGCTTAGCTCACAACAAATCTTGTAAAATATTTTAAAAGAGGCTAACAGTAGTAACAGAGTTTCTTGCCCTGCTTCTTCTCGGCACTAGCCCACAATAGTCCCGAAGCAGTGGTAGGGAAAAAAATATTGGGACATATAAGTGCCTTTTATGGCCAATTTACAGAAATAAATGATTTTGATTTCGCCTGTTTTTAGCAATCTTTGATTTTTATTTATAGTTTGTGTCACTTCGGATTGGTTGAAGAAAAATGATTTTATTCATTACTGATCATATGCTTTACAATGAAACATACGATTCAAATCACTGTACTTTATTACAACTTACAATGTTACAGTGACTAAACAATTACAGAATAAATAACTCTTAGAAAATAGGCGTCTTACTACTGCCTCTCTTACACAACACTATATCTAAAAACATATAAGTAGATAATACTCTTAAATAAATACAATTTTAATTACAAAATATGCGACAGTATTTCTTGGAAGTTGCTCATGGTTTAGGAAATAATGATATTGTTAATATTTTGTGAACGTCAGGATGGCACATGTAGTTTCTGTATCTTGATGAAATATATTATCAACAATAGTACCTAAACTCTACTAAACAGTACCTACACAGAAATAATCAGTACCTAAACCCTTTTAATGCAAAATAAAAAATCTCATACAGCTGCCATTCTGACGTCAGGATGGCCGGTGTATTTTTTTCATATCATGTTTATGGCTACAACTATCAAAAATTTTTCTCCGCAGTCCTTAACGCCTGCAAAAAGTTAATGAGCAAATAATTTAAACATGCAAAACTAAGTTTTGCATATCAACTTTTTGTAGGCGTTAACGACTAAGAAACAAAATTTTAATTGCCATTAAACGCAATGATATTTATTTATGTATTGTATGGTTGAGTAGGTACTATTTAGGTACAGTGAATTGGCATAGGTCCCAGGATGATAGTTGTAGCCATAAACATGATATGAAAATACATCGGCCATCCTGACGTCAGAATGGCAGCTGTATGAGATTTTTTATTTTACTTCAAAAGGGTTTAGGTACTGATTATTTCTGTGTAGGTGCTGTTTAGTACAGTTAAGGTACTATTGTTGATAATATATTTCATTAAGATACAGAAACTACATGTGCCATCCTGACGTTCACAATATTTTTAGTAACAAATAGAATGCTTTTAAGGCAAAAAATCCCTTAAAATTTCACTACACATCGATTTTTCCAATCATTTGGACTCTTTAAATCAGCTATGGGCTAATGTTATAGTTTTCCAGAAACCAACAGGCTCGGTCTATACCCAGCTGAAATCCGGACCGGGTTAACGCGGATCCAATCCATCGTTTAAGCAATGAGGTCGTTTTTGAACGGATTCTTGCGGATGCTTACGGATTCCGGCAACGTAAGTATAGACCGAGCCTAAGTATGTGTTATTTACAGTCAACAGCACGTCGACCTACCCAAGAAGTCAAAAATTCTCCAATAGATTTTCAACTTGAAGCCTGACATATAGAGATCACTTTCAAATGAGAAAATTTGACATTTTGTGGTAGATTGACGAGCTGTTGTCCGTACAATTAGGTAGAAAGCAACGGCTTAACACAGATGATACAGTATAGGGTCCGTTATTTGTCATTGCAAATAAAGTCTGATAAAGCCAACAAAGACATGTGCCCAGGTAGTGAGTTCCACAAAACAACCAAGTCATATCGATCGAAATGTAATACAATATAACATTGACTTTTCGATCAAAGTAAGTGACGCGAATTAGGCAATCCGATCATCGATCAACTTTCATCTTTTCCCTGTCACAATTTCCTTCCAGGGCAAAATTGTTACAAAAACGAATCTGCGACTGAATTGTGATCATATATCAAAATCTATCGGTGGCAGAGGTGGAGGAAGATTTTTTTCTTTCCATATTCCGAACTTCGTTTCTTGCGAATCTGAAACAATATTGTTTTCAATGGGTAATATAACACATTATGAGGGTTTCTGTTAGGTACACAGGCTCCGGCTATACCCAGCCGGAAACTGGAGGCATATTTTTGAATCATTCAAATTCCAAATCGCATACGAATCCATAAGAATCTATACGAACCCCTGGGAAATTGTACACGATTCTTGGGAATTCGAATGCTTCAAAAATACTCCTCCTGGTCGGGGTACACACGGATTCAATCCATCGCATAAGCAATAAGGCTCGGTCTATACGCTGCGCGAATCCGTTACCATCCGCAAGAATCCTTTCAAAAAACGACCTTATGGCTTAAGCGATGGATTGAATCTGCGTTAACCCGGTCCAGTTTCCGGCTGGGTATAGACCGAGCCTAAGCCATACATAAAGGCTGGCATCGTTCGGAGTAATTGACGAAAAACCAAGCCGACCCCAACCAATCACTGCAAGTGTTCGACTTTAGTCGGTTTGTGCCGAACGCGTAGGTACTTCATTCGTGTAGAAACATCATTCGATTCTGCAGTATAATTTTGTGAAACGAAAAAGCCGACCAGAAGCAACTGCCCTTCTAGCATGAGCAACGAAACACGATATGATACAATATGATATAGCGACTAACGCATATTTATTGTCAAAATATGATTCTTTATCGAAAAAGCGAGCATAACCATGACGTCGCCGGCATGAACATGCTCAGTGTTTCAGTAAAAGTTCAAGATGGCGGCTATGTTATCATAATATTTTGAAAGCATAGGCGATAAATCGCTATATCATTATCATATCGTGATTTGTTGCTCATGCTAGAGGGGCAGATCTATAAAAAACCTACAAACGAACCAAACAATCGGCACCCAAAGAAATAAGACACTGAATTTTTTTTAAGGCTCGGTCTATAAGCAGCCTGTTTCCGGCCGGATTTTTTTAGAACCCGTCCAAAAAACGATCTTATTGTATTGCTCGAGCTACGGATTGAATCCGGGCTTACCCGGAGCCGTTTCTGGCTGCTTATAGTCCGTGCCTTACAAATACGTTGTATTTAACACGTTCTATGCCAAGAAAAAAAGCATTGTCCCATTCAGGCCGCGTCAGTCAGTGATGGTTGACATCTAAACTTTTCGTTCGGGCCGCGTCAGTCAGTGATGACCGCGTTTTACGAGGGTTTTCGTTTCGTTCTTACAGGCCGTTGGGCAGTGCTATCAAACTAAATCCCATATTCATTGACCCGCGTGGCCCTCTAGTTGCTTTAAATTAAAATGGTTTTTGAAACAAAATAAGAACATAGAAAGAAAAACAACAATTATCATGGAAAAAAGTTTATTGAAGGAACAATAAAAAAATTTAATCAACTTTCTAAAAATTAAACCCAAACAAAAGGAAATCTTAACAATAATATTTTCTTAGCCATTTTAATAGCTAGCAACAATACCAACACACACTGCCCGACACAGCGACCCGCGCGGCCCCCTGTACCGGGAAGTCGATTTTTCTCTCTATAGGCCGCGTCGGTCAAGGCTGCCCGACGTTAATTATTTCCATGAATAATTGCTCAAATTGACTTTTGATAAAAACAACATACATTTGAACATTAGAAAAAAGCATATGAGCAAAAAAATCTGTTGACTAATTTTAGACAAAACTGTAATTTTTGCTAGGCCTAAAGGGAAAGTTCGCTGTCGGTCAGCACTGACCGCGTTGGCAGAGAACGTGTAAAATTTTTTTTTTGGTAAATAGAGAAATAAAAGAAAGTAAATTTAATATTTACCAGTGGCTTTGGTGGATGTATGCGATGTTCTAAAGAACTTTGCGAGTATGACCCGAGAAGGCGACAAGGGCCGCGCGCGGGGCGAGCGCGTTCTTTCTTTATTCACGTCCGTCATACCTAAATGTAAGAAGTTATGTAAGGGTTCAAATCAAATCAAATCAAATTAATTTGCGTATTTGGGTTTTTGTGTTAACTTAAAAATTACTATCTTAGAGCTAGTTTCACCATCACCATTTCAGCCATTCTGAACCACTGATCAGGCAGTATACAGGGTGTACAAAAGAATGGGACACTCTTTAAAACCACGTGATCAGCTGGTCATATACAATAACTTTTCCTATGGGAGCAACATCGAAATCGTGATATTATTTTTCAATGCTCCATACATTATCATCGAGGTATGCGAGTAAGTTTGTATGGGAAAGCTGAAAAAAAAACTATCGATTTCGATTTTGCTCCCATAGGAAAAGTTGTTGTATATGAACAGCTGATCACGTGTTTTTAAGGAGTGTCCTATTCTCTTGTACACCCTGTATTATTATTATATTAGTAGATTTTAGCAAGAGGTATGCTCGGTGTTTCTTTGCGAGATCAAATCAGAAATGGGGAAACGAACAAAAGTCGCTGACATAGCCCGACGGATTAGCCAGCTAAAGTGGCAGTGGGCGGGGCACATAGCACGTCGAACTGACGGCCGATGGGGCAAAAAGGTTCTGGAATGGAGGCCACGTACCGGCAAGCGCAGCGTAGGACTCACACCCACAAGGTGTACCAGAGAACAGAGAACCAGGCAGACGACCTGGTAAGGGTTGCAGGACGACGCTGGATGCAGGCCGCTTCCAACCGGCCGATCTAGAAGTCACTGAGGGAGGCCTATGTTCAGCTGTGGACGTCCTGTGGCTGAAATGATGATGATGATATTAGCACCGATGTTATGAGCATCGTATTAGAGACGCGGAGGGCGTGGAACTAACAACCAATCCCGGCTGGCGGTGCAGGAGGCTTACTACGAAAATGTATCGTTGGCACATGTAGTTTCTGTATCTTGACGAAATACAGGATTACATTGCAAAGGGGTGCCAAAATTTTCAGGGACCACTCAGAATCAGTAACTAAACCGACCTACGATGGCTACGATATGAACGATGAAAAAAACAAACCTTTTTTTTTTAAGTTTTTTTATTACTATCCGCTGTTCAAAGATGGTACACGTGGATAATCTTGTCTCATTCATAAAAAATATGCATGCACTATCTCTGTGCAAGCTAGACCTGCAAAGTACAATGCAATAATAGTCACAATGGCGCGCGAAAACAAGCCTTAGCTTTTTCGATGTAAGGTACATTTGTAACAGCAGGAGCGTCCACGCATACCAGAGGTTCAAATTGACAACAAATACCATAAGCAGTGAACCCATAGGTCTTATTTTTTAAATTTGGCACCCCCTTTGTTATGTAACCCTGTATATTTTCAGCAATAGTAACTAAACTGTACTAATCAGTACTTACACAGAAATAAACAGTACCTAAACCTAAAGGCTGGTCATATACAACAACTTTTCCTATGGGAGCAACATCGAAATCGTGATTTTATTTTCAGATGCTCCATACATTATCATCGAGGTATGCGATTAAGTTTGTATGGAGCTGCTAAAAAAAACTCAATTTCGATGTTGCCGCGATAGAAAAAAGTTGTATGTGACCAGCCGATCACGTGATTTAAGGGAGTGTCCTATTCTCTGGTACAGCCTGTATTCTGTGCAAGCGCTCTACACGGTAATGTTACGGCCACACTACCGTGATAAGCAGGGCTAGCATGCGCAACACGATAAAATTTTGTCGTGGCATTTTACGACTTTTGACGTTCGACGGACAAAGAAAAAACCAAAATATCATGCAATGCCGTGTTATAACTTAAAAATAAGTAGCTACGAAGAACGGGAGACCCTGAAAATATCAAGAAAAAGGATTAGAGACGTCTGTAATAAGGGAAAACGACAAATATCGTCGAAGACAAGATTTGTCTTGTCTATCGATAAATTAACCGATGCGCGCATGCTAGCCCTGCTGGTAATAATTATGGCCATAATTGAAACAACACCTAGGTGTAGCCACTAGTTATAATCATAATTTTACAGTGTCAATAGCGCATGACGGTAGGCAATATTTTCGGTGGCGGTCTTTTTCGCATATCAAAAAGGATTACCGCGCTAATTTTTGCGTGAAGTTCAAACAATTTTTGAATTTTCCCTGTGAACTGAAAACAATTTCTATTGTTTTTCGGTTCGCACGCTTTTTAATCAACTTTATAAGACAACTCTAACGCTCCGTTGACGTTTTTGACGGATCTCGACAAACAATGCCTAGTTTCCATACTCTAAAGATATTAAAACTGTATTACTGCTAGGCCGCACTATGGGTAAACCGCCACGGTTTTTAACCGCGTGACTTTATTTATAACCAAGTAAAACTATTGACTTTATAACCAATAAAACCGAGATTTGTTACAGAACGGCGCGCGGTTACAAACCACGCCGAAATTGTAGCCCATAGAACTTATATTGGCGCGCACACATTGACGCGGTAACCGCAGACGGTTTCTGTCATTATTCGGCAGACCGCCGCCGTGAATAGTCGTTTTTGTCTTCGTAATTATTCCGTCGACTGATTCAGAGTCAGTTTCCAACGAACCAGAATATCAGTTTCTTAAATCTTTGGCTAGTTAGTGGACGGACCCAATATTTAAGAAATTTTATTTATTTATTGAATAAAACAAACGGTCATACAATTTCAGTATCCTTATAACATTATCATTAGCAGACCTATAGTTTTCTTTATTTTTACAAGTATAACTTTATTAAAAGAGCCTTGTTTACACTTATTGATATACAATTTGAGCATACATATTTTAAGTTAAAGTAGGTTAAAGTAGGAAATTAACAAGAAACAACATAAATAATTAATTGGTTTGAATACAGATTGGCTAGGACCAAATAAAAATGATGATGTGGGCACTTATTTGACAATAAGTTCCTTAATAATGCAGTAGACTGAAAGCTTTTTTAAATGAGCCTATTGTGCAACAGAATATATCTATATCGGACAACTTGTCGCTTAAGCACGCTTTACAAACATGTTCTGACCGTAAGATGGTTTACATTTGGGTATGAAAAACAAATCTTTCTTACGACATCGACGCTCCTGTCCACGGGGCACTCTGAGAAATATAACATGCAGAAGTGAGGGGGCATCTAAAAGGTTATGAATGATCTTATAAAGTAGAACGGAGTCTACGCAGTCGCGACGCAATTCCAGAGAATTGATCTTGTGAGACTTTAGTGAGTCTTCATAATTGGTATAAGTATTTCCTATTCTATAATCAAGTGCCTTCATAAATTTTCTCTGGATTTTCTCTATTCGAGCAATATGTACTTTGTAGAAAGGTTTCCAGACAGCACACGCAAATTCAAGTCGGCTCAGAACAAAACTATTGTACTACAACAGTTTGTAGGTTTGTATTTTTTTAAAGGGTTTTACCGAGACGAAGTATCAAGCCCAACTGCATGTATGCTTTTTCCAACATAGTGTCAATGTGAGGATTAAAAGTCATTCGTGAGTCCATTATTACCCTAAGATCACGGATTTGAGTTACTCTGCCTAGACATTTACCACTTAGTTTATAATCATAACTTAAGACGTTTCGTTTTCTGGAAAAGGTTATTATAAAACATTGGTCAAGGTTCAAAAAGAAATTATTATCATTGCAAAATCTTTCAAAATTATCAAGGTCTTGTTGGAGTAACTCACAATCTCTTTTCTTACGGATGACCCTAAATATTTTAGTGTCGTCCGCGTATAATAAAAGATCGGAATGAGTAATGTACTTGTAAATGTCGTTTATAAACAACGTAAACAATAGGGGACCCAAATGGGACCCTTGCGGGACAACAGAAGTGACGTTTTGTGACATAAAGCCAGAAAGCACCACACACTGATTTGTTTTCGACGTATGACATGATCCAGCGGAAAAGATCACCGTGTATACCGAGATGCCAAAGCTTAATTAGTAGGTTTTTATGGCAGATTTTATCGAACGCCTTGGCAAAATCCGTATACACAGCATCAACGCTAAACCCATCATCCATAGCACCAAGCACTTTAGTAGTGAAGGTTAATAAATTACTATCTACCGAGCGACCTTTGTAAAAACCATGTTGATTTTGTGTCATGTGTCGTTGAACAACATTGAAAAGCTGATCAGTGACAATCTTTTCACATATTTTGCTGAATTGACATAATTTGGATATCGGCCGATACCTTTCAATATCATTACTTATTCGACCTTTCGGTATGGGAGATATCCAAGCTGACTTCCAAACCGCCGGAAAGCATCCCTCCCTAATAGATTTAGTGAAGAGAATGGTTAATGGGGTGGCCAGTGATACGGCGCACTTCTGAATGAACAGAGGATGCACACCGTCTGGTCCAGGACCCCTGTGGACATTTAATGATTTTAAGTGCTCTAGGACTATATCTTCACTAAATTCAACAGAGTGTATATCAATTACCGCATCCGTGGGATCTGCAAGATTTTCAGCTACAAATGAGTCAAGGTTTGAATCCTCAAAGACGGATTGAAAATGCGCATTGAAAAGATTACAGATTTCAGATTTTTTGCTGACTTATTATTTTTCTGTTTCTTAATATTACGGCAACATACATACAAGCTCTCTTGAAATCCATCTTTAAACTGTGAAAAATGTGAAAATTGTGGCCAGTATCCGCGGTTTTTAATCGCAGTGTGTGCGTCTCGGGCGCTTTCGCGGTTTGGCGGTTTACCCGCTAGCTGGAAAAAACCGTAGTGCGGCCTCGCACGTATTGTGTATGGTATGGTCGCGGTTGTCATGTCACAGCTCACCTCGGGCGCGGGGGGCGCGGGGGTCGCGGGGGGCGCCACGCGCGTGTATCAGCGCCGCCGCGGCCGCGCACGCGCACGCCGCCGCCCACGCCGCCGCGCACCACCCACAGCTGGGGTACCACACCCACTGGAACATACCGATGTGGTGAATGATACTATAGTAAGTTCGCGTTAAGAATGGTTACAATAGGCTAGTTTCCTGGCCGTGTCGGGTTTCTGGGTCCCGCATCGGGCGCGTCCCCAGGTGGTGGATAGGGGAACGCCCTCCAGATATGGGGGGTACCGGCTTCGGCCGGCGCGAACCAAAACCAGAACGCGCGGCAGACTCTGTCAATTCGGCGGACCTGTCGGGCCCAAGGGGAAAGCCTTATGGCTCAAGACCTCAGGTGTTCGCTGCTCCGTGGCTTGAGTGCCTGAGGCGTAGATAGGGATGCCTAGACCGTCGGGGTGTTTGTCCGGGTCGTACAGGCATTGGGGTCGTCGGGGCATTTGCCCGGATCCGTGGGGTTTTTTCCCGGGTTGTACCCTGTCATCATGACAAACCGGGCAGCGTGTTCTTGCCGTGCGCTGGGTCCCGTAATCTTGGGAGGAGAGGATCCTGGGTGTTGAGCCTGTGGCAGACCACCCAGGCGACACATGTCTTTGGCCTCATTCCTTCCAGGCACTCGGGCGGCCCGCGGAGTAGCCGGTCCGCGGGTCAATCGGCTGTGGGTGAGCGGCTTTACCCTCGCCCATCGGTGACGTGGGGGGCACGGGGGGCAGGGCAGGCGGCGGGCTCGGTGATGTCGCGCGTTTTGGTCGACGCGTGCTCACCTTGCCCCAACCGTCTCGTCATAGATCCCGTGCTAGTCTGCCCGAAAGGGAAGTGGCGTCCCCGCTATGGCCAGTGGGAAACCCTGGGGTGTCAAGTGGCACCTCCCCAGATGGGGCTCCGAGGTGGGTGGGGTCACCACTGGCTGAAGTAGACTTGGCTCATAATATGGCTTGTTCAAACAAAACACAACAAGTTTCGACCAAACCCCGAGCGCGAGGCGCTCAGAGCGAAGAGGAAGGTGAAGGAGTAGGAGGCGGTAGTGTCTTTTTCAAGACGCCTGTCGTCCGTTTAGAGAGGTGTAGTTCGCCGCTACAGGCGTCGTCAGGGAGCCGTTTCTTTAGGCTTGAGGATTTTCCTGAGTCTGAAGACGACAGCACCCCCCTGGACAGGGACAACGAGGGGACGTCAGGTCTTGTTTCCCCCTCCACCGGTTTAGACAAATGCGCAACAAGCGCCAGGGTCCGCGATTTTGCGGATACCCTCTCGGATTTGGACACGAGCCTGGAGGTCGCGGATTCCTACGAGTCTGCGTCATCGACCGTCAAGTCCAGGTCGCCAATTGGAAGCGGCAAAACAAGGAGGGCCACCAAAAGGCAGGGTGGTGAGGCCTCGTCAGCACCAGCCAAAGTTTTTGCGGACGTGACCACCGCTGCTCTCAGAGGCCGAGGTCGCCCACCTACCCATGTGGGTCGATCCAAGGCACGCGAGCAGCTTCGCGATGAGGCGCGTCGTACGGCCATTATAATGGAAGCCGAGGAGGAGGCCTCTCGCCTCGCAGATCGACTCGCACATGGGCGGAACCGCAGCGAGTTCTCCTCGAAGGAGCCCACAGCGGAGGAACTTAGCGGCCAGATCCGGGCTGCCACTGACACAGTTATGTTCTGTGTGGCGCGATCCGGAAACCTGAAGGGCAGTTTCCAGCGTGCCCTGAAAGAGGCAGCTGCCTCCATCACGCGCGCGGGAGAGCTCCTAAGCTCGAGGACAAGGGACGAGGAGACGCGGCTTTTACATGCTGCAAACGACCGATTGGCGCAGGAGGTCGCAGACCTGAAGCGCGTCGTTCATCAGCTTCGCGCTGAAAGGATTGCGGAGGTCCTTCCTGCAACCCCGACTGGGTCGAAGACAAACTCTTCCGAGGAGGAGTTTGAACAGCGCCTTATGCGCCAAATCGGCAATATGATGGATGCTAAACTGGCATGGCATCTCAGAGCGGCTGCTCCCCGAGCCTCGCCTGCGCCCGCCACTTGCTGCGGACGCCCGTAAGGCCCAGGTCGAGCGGCCTCCTAAGAAGTCGCTAATGAAAGCGCCGTCGGGCCCACCCAAGAGTGCTGCTTCACCCCAGACGGGGCAAACGCCGTCCGAGGTGTCCGCCCCTGTGGCCACGACCTCGACTACCGGTCCAGCCGCCGTCGGGGAGAAGAAGAAAAGGAAGCGTGGCAAGAAGAAAGCCCGCAACCAGGTCCAGGAGTCAGCGCCCGCTTCCCAACCTGCTACTGCCCGCCCGTCTACACGGTCTGCAACCGGCCCTGAAGCCGAATCGTGGACAGAGGTGGTCAGGCGTGGGAAAAAGCAGGCGTCTACTGCTGTAATTAAGCAGCAGCCTCCGGTACAATCCAAGAGGCCAACCGCGTCCTCCCAGCAGACTCCAAAGCTCCGCCCGCCGAAGACCGCCGCCATCGTGGTGATGATGCAGCCGGGAGTGCAGGAGCAAAAAGAGCACACCTATGAGACAGTGCTTGCCCGTGCGAAGCAGGCCATCGATATCGGGGCGATAGGGATATCCGGGATCCGCTTTAGAGTCGCCAAGACTGGCGGCAAGGTCCTGGAGATTGCCGGCCCCGATCACGAGAAGAAAGCGGATGCGCTGGCCGCTAAGATGCGGGAGGTCATCCCTGCGGAGATCGCCAAGGTGTCCAGGCCGGTCAGGACCGTTGACGTTCGGATATCCGGTCTTGACGACTCCGTCACCGTGGAGGAAGTCGCTGCGGCTATCGCCAAAACGGGTGGCTGTGACGCCAACTCGATCCAGGTGGGGTCCATCGGCCGCACCTTCCAAGGAACAGGGGCCTGCGTCGTAAAGGTGCCTATAGGTGCAGCCCAGAAGGTCGTCAGTGGAAGGGTTTTGGTGGGTTGGGTCTCTGCCCAGACCAGGCTCATGGAGCGGAAACCGCTCAAGTGCTTCCGGTGCCTGGAGGTGGGACATGCCCGCGAGAGCTGCCCTTCGGCGACCGACCGCAGTGGTCTATGCTACCGCTGCGGCACTCAGGGGCATACAGCCAGAGGTTGCACAGCCTCGCCGCACTGCCCTCTGTGCGCGGACGCGGGACTGCCAGCCAACCACCGGGTGGGCAGCAAGAGCTGCAAACCGCCCAAGCGTGGCAGTCGTGCGGGAAGGACAGCGGCCAGGACTTCGGCTGCACCGTCCGCGGCCGAAGGGCCCACGAACATGCAGGTAGAAAGCCTGACGACGTGAGATGGCCTTCAGGCTACTACAGGTGAATGTGAACCACTGTGCCGCTGCACAGGATATCCTCTTGCAGCATGCAGCGGAGTGGTCCATAGACGCGGTCCTCATCTCCGAACCCTACTTCATACCGGGCGACCGGGAGAACTGGGTCGGGGACGCGAGTGGCTTGTCGGCCATCATGGTGTCGGGGGCACACCCTATTGACGTCGTGTCCAGGCAGAGCGGTATCGTTGCCGCCAAGTGCAGGGAGTTTCTGCTGGTGGCGGTCTATTGCCCTCCCAGTCGAACCAGGAGCGATTTCGAGGCCGATCTGAACCATCTCGGGTCAGTTCTCCGTCAGTCCACCCTGCCGGTGATCATTGGAGGCGACTTTAACGCCAAGAACTTAGCCTGGGGGTCACGTCTCACTGACCGCAAAGGGGAGAGTCTGATGGACTGGGCGGTGTCCAACGGACTGGTTATCGTCAACGTGGGGACCGAAGCCACATGCGTGCGACCGCAGGGGAAGTCCGTCGTGGACATTACGTTCGCGACCCCCGCGATTGCAGCTCGTATCAGTGGCTGGAGAGTGGTCACAGAGGCGGAATCATTGTCGGATCACCGGTGCATCCGGTTAGACGTCTCCACCTTCGGTTCCGTGATCCCTCCGCCTGGCACACCCCACCCGACATACCCCCGATGGAGGCTAAACTGCCTGAACAAGGAAACCGCGCGGGAAGCTGCGGTCGTTAAGGCCTGGCTGCCTGTAGGCCCTGAGCCCGTCCAAGTGGATGAGGAGGCGGAATGGTTCCGGGAGGCCGTTACGGACGTGTGTGACGCGTCCATGCCGGTCCGGACCTTCCCTTCCCCGGCGAAACGTCTATTGGTGGACGGATGAGGTTGCGGAGCTGCGTCGTGCGTGTATCGCGGCGTGCCGTGCCTCAGATAGACATCGTAGACGCAGACGTCGTGATCCGGCGCTGGACGAGCCGCTTTATCAGGCTTACAGAGAGGCGAAGCAGGCGCTCAAGATCGCCATCCTGGAGGCGAAACTCAAGGCGAAGGAGGAGCTCCTTGCCACACTCGATGCCGATCCGTGGGGACGCCCGTACCGCACGGTGCGGGGGAAACTCCGCCCATGGGCGCCCCCGGTCACGGAAAGGCTCGAGCCCGAGTTCCTCCGAAGAGTCGTGTCCACCTTGTTCCCAGCTCAGGTAGAACACACCCCGCCTTCGATGTTTCCACACCCCGTAGTCTCCAGAGAGCCCCCTGAGCCCGTCTCCGAGGGCGAGTTCGGCGCGGCAATATTGCGGTGTAGAGCCAAGAATGTGGCCCCGGGTCCTGACGGGGTCCCAGGTAAAATCTGGGTCCTCGTATCGGACATACTGGGTGACCGCCTTCGTAGGCTCCTGTCCGCATGCCTGCAACAGGGGCGCTTCCCGGCGCTTTGGAAGGAAGGGAGGCCCGTGCTTCTGAGGAAAGACGGACGTCCGACCGACTCCCCTTCGGCATACCGTCCGATAGTGTTGCTGGATGAGGTGGGCAAGCTCTTTGAAAGAGTCATTGCAGACCGCCTCGTTCGGCACCTGGATACGGATGGGCCGAACTTGTCGGATGTTCAGTATGGCTTCAGGAGAGAGCGCTCTACGATCGACGCTATCCTGCGGGTAAAGTCGCTCGCCAGCGAAGCGGTGGAGAGCGGCGGCGTGCTGTTGGCCGTGTCTATTGACATAGCCAACGCGTTCAACACGCTGCCGTGGACCACGATCAAGCAGGCGCTCCGCTTCCATGGAGTGCCTGTTTACCTGCAGGATACCATCGCATCGTACCTGGAGGGACGAGAGGTTGCGTGTGATTCGGTGGACGGTCGATTGCGGCACTTGGCCGGATGCGGTGTTCCGCAGGGGTCGGTCCTAGGGCCACTCTTGTGGAACATCGGGTTCGATTGGGCTCTCCGTGGCCAGCTCGTCGCAGGGGTTGGCGTAACTTGTTACGCCAACGATACCCTGTTGACAGCCCGTGGGGATTCCTTTGCCGATGCTGCTCGTCGTGCGACTGCTGGGGTCGCTGTGATGGTACACCGAATCGGCCTTTTGGGGCTAAGGGTGGCACTGGAGAAGTCTGAGGCCCTGTGTTTTCACGGGCGCCGACGTGCGCCGCCTGCGGACGCTGGGTTGATGGTGGATGGGGTTCGTATCCCCGTTTCGCCGACGATCCGGTACCTTGGGCTTGTGCTTGACGGAAGGTGGCGGTTTCAGGCCCATTTTCGTCAGCTAGCTACTAAGCTCAATGCGACCGCGGGTGCCTTAAGCCGGTTACTGCCAAACCTGGGTGGTCCGTCGACGGCTCCTCGACGACTGTACCTAGGGGTGGTCCGCTCAATGGCACTCTATGGTGCCCCGGTCTGGCATGACGCCCTCTCGTCCGAGAACGTGACAGTCCTGCGGAAGGCTCAAAGGTTATTAGCCCTGCGTTTAGCGCGAGCCTACCGCACCACCTCCGCCGATGCTGCGATGGTCCTGACCGGCAGCCTGCCTTGGGATCTCGACTCCCTGGTCCTCGCCGCGTTATTCCAGTGGCGGGGAGACCAAAGATCTCAGGGCAATAGGCCCGCACCGATAGAGGTGGACGCGGAAAGGAGACAGCTCACTGAGCTAGCCCACGAGCAGTGGCGCCGTAGACTGGCCAGTAGCCACTTTGGCGTCCGGGTTATTAGTGCCGTACTCCCCGTTCTCACTGAATGGGTCGAGCGTCCACACGGCCAAATGACATACCGGATGTGTCAGGTGTTTACTGGCCACGGGTGCTTTGGGTCATACCTCTGCCGCATTGGCAGGGAACCTTCTACCCGATGCTGGCACTGCGATGCTCCAGAGGACACGGCACAGCACACCCTTGAGGTGTGCCCGGCGTGGGTCGCTGACCCACGCCGGGCACACCTCAAGGAGAAGGGCACGGCTGACCGCCGTGCCCTCCGAGCACACGTGGGTGACGACCTCAGCCTGGGCTCAATAGTCCAGCGTATGGTCGCAGACAGGGAGGCTTGGCGAGCCATGGCCGCATTTTGTGAGCGGGTGCTTGCCGAAAAGGAGAACGCAGAGCGAGAGCGAGAGGCTGCGGCTGACGCACTCCTCATGCGCCGTAGGCGCACTGGGCGCAGGCGGAATCTCCACCGCCTGCACATGCCCCTCCCTGTGCCTCGGGTCGTGGACGCGGGGGCGTCCGCTTCCCACTAAGGGGCGCGATGGTGTGTAATGCGTTCAACGCATCATCGGGACATCAAGCCGGAGGAATAACTCCTCTGGCGCTGGAGGTAGGGGTATTTGCCCTCTTCAGATCGGGTGAGACAGTGTGTCGGTCTAGTCAGTGAAGGGCCGCGGATGTGTGCTAATCGCGTTGACCCGTGGCCCCGAACTCATGGCTCCCGAGAACGCCGCTGGTTTTTAGTGGGTATGCCCTTAGGGGTGTCCCACATAACCTGCTGCCCTCCCCCGAGGGCGTCAGGTATGCGTAAGGCATTTTCCAGCGAAAAAAAAAAAAAAAAAAAAGGCTAGTTTCCTGGGTCAAAAAAATATTATTCTATTTAGTCCGTCAGTTCGAAACTTGGAATATCAAAAAATATTGGACCCATATTTTTTCTTTTGTTAATCAAACAAGAAATGAGGAAGATAAAGCGCATCACAGTGAGCACACGACGCCACGCCTTGCTAAAAAGTATCGCAAGGTGTGACGTTACGCGGAACTTTAACGGGCTATATCTTGATCATTTTTAGTTTGATTGAGAAAAGAAAAAATACGTGTTCAATATTTTATGTTAATCCAACTGACGGACTAATAAGATTTTTTTAGGAAACTAGCCCATTGTAAGAAAATTTGTTAACGTTGCTTGTGTCTTCATTTCATACTGGTTCTATTTTATAGAAATCAAAAATTTATCGGTAGCTTGTATCTAACTGACACAAGACACAAGTTTCCAGGTTTGCGCCCTGCCTTGAATGAAGGTGGCATTGTAAATTTTTGTTTTTAGCAATTCCATGCAAGGTTTAATTGAAGATAAAGACCACTTGTAAAAAAAAATCGACGACCTCAGGTGGGACTCGAACCCACGCGTCCTATCGCATACCGGGCGAGTGCTTTGACCACTAAGCTACCGAGGTGGGTTCGAGTCCCACCTGAGGTCGATGATTTTTTTCAAGTGTTATTTATCTTCAATGAAGGTGGCATGTTAAGGTTCCTTAGATTAGTGAATAATGTCATCATCCCTATTGTTGTGATTAAGGCGCCCACACACTAGCGTTTGTCCAGCGTAGGCGCGTCGATGAACGTATGCGCAGGCGCAGATGTCGCGACAACGCAACTCACGCGGCGCGTTGTCGCAGCGTTTCCTCTTCAGTTAATTGAACGGCTTCGCTGAACAAACGCTCTAGTGTGAAGGCGCTCTAAAGCCATGTATGGCCACTATGTTCGCGAACCTCTTGCACCCCGCGCTCCTGCAACTGCTCCACATAGTGGATATGTCGTAGCCCGATCTTAAAATTAAACACTTCCTGATGTGGCCGGCCATTTCATAAAATGGTTGTATTTCATAAAACAGCCAAACAATGCTGGCCATATCTTTTAAGCGTCAAAGTTTAATGTTATGCCAATCAACGTTTGGCCATATCATTAAAATACGTTTACAAGTTACTGGAATTTGTTTTGTTTTAATTTTGGGTCATAGATAAATAAAACTACATAAATATTTGTAATTTTGAAAGGAAACTAATAAATAAAAAGATTTAAGAAGAAGATAACCTAAAACTAACCTTCCAAATTACGTGTCAAACACCATGATTTTTTGACGTTACGCCTTTTTTCGAGTGACTTCCATATAAGAATCACCTAGCTTAGCGATAATTCACTGTAATCTTCTATATACACTTATTATTCACTTTCACAATTCACAAGAACAGAATAATAACTGTCCGCCGCCATGTTGTACCACAATAACAAAGCGACATCAGCGCCTCTACCGGTGGATAAAATAATTATTTTACAATATGGCCACCAACGTTTGGCCATTTCATGAAGTATTCGGTCATATCGTCAAACGCTGACTGATTCATTGATCTGGCCTATCAACATCATGATGTGGCCAGCGGGTACTGTGCCGTATCATGAAAAATGACCATTTTATGAAATGGTTGGCCAAATCATGCAGTGATTAATTCTAAGATCGGGCCGCGACAGATACATTCGCGCTCCCGGAGCGTGCGACGTGCCTCGGCGCTCCGATCGGTGGCGGTTTTTGGGCGATCACAAAGGGGAGCGCGATCCGAATCCATTGCAGCAGTTGCAGGAGCGCGGAGCGCAACAGGTTCGCGAACATAGTGGATACTAGGCTTAAGAAGTTATCCTATAAGCAAGAGATTCGTACATAACATCTCCTGTAGCGATTACCGAGTGGGCTGTCTTGCGCCGACGACTTTGGCGCCCTGGATCCGTGGCCAGGGTCTGGACAGCTACCGAGGGGGCAAGCAGCTGGAATAAGAACCGTTACATCAGAATCAATCGAGATACATCAGGAATTCAGGATCAATCATCATCAGACTTTAGACGTTCACCGCTGGACATGATTCTCACCGAAAGAATGCCACAGTAAGTAGGAAACCATTCATTTCGTGAGGTAGTTTGTGCTATTTTTGGACTTCCCTACCTACCCCATCGGGCAATAAGTAGTTTTAATAATACTATCTCTGTGTCCTACCTGAGGTCGATGATTTTTTTTCAAGTGTTATTTATGTACTATTTCTGTGGTTCTATAGTGCTAAACAGGGGCACTGCATTTTCAGCTTACTAATCAGTCTGGCTATGTCAGCGACTTGACAATCCCTGACATGTTGAGCGCTAGGTCAAATATGGGGATCGCTTTGCGCATCTTACGAGACGACCATCGTCTATCAGAGACGCGTGTGCGCGGAGCTAAACAACCAATGCCAACCAGCGGAACAAGCGCGGCGCGCGACAAGCCAATCACGTAATCGTAATTGTCTTCTGTGCATCTTTCGCCCACCGCTCAACATCAGTGACGCTAGTTGTACCTAGTCTACTTGACGTTTTTGGTTAAGCGGTTCGTCCAACTGATTAAAAATACAACGATCGGCAGTAGGTACTATCGCGGGCTCCGACGCCTTACCCCTTTGTAGAGATATTCCTGTGTAAGCGCATCGCGCCGGACACGCCCCAACCCGCCCTAATTGGTTATGTATTTTACTACGTTTTACTACAACCAATGGGGAGAAAAACTAACATTTTATCACGCCAGGGGCGCTTATTGTCTTGTACCTAGATCTGACATAACATCTGTCAGATTGTATGGAAATTTGCATCATTTCTGTTTGTTTACCATATTTTAGAGGATTAAAGTCGCAATGCAACAGTGTGGTGCTTGAAACTGTAAAATTGAAGTAGTTCATTTATTCCCTAAGGACTATAAACGCAGAAATCAGTGAGAATCTGCTTCACGGATTAAAAATTGCACGATTGCACTCACAGTATATTTCATAGAAGAAGACTATTTTGGAAAAAGTATAATATACTTTAGTAACAGTTTAGTGAATTCACTGGCACTGAAACAAAAGTACAGAAACCTAAAAAGCCCAAATCATGACAAGCTTCATGGAGCAGTTTTAAACATACTAATACATTGAAAATATTAGTTAGTGCTTTACCCTGTCCTCTTCTTGAATTTATGAAGGACTCCACTACTTGCCTGTCTCTCTACTGTAGTGCTGTGAACTTTTAACTAAATGACAAAGCGGAGGCAATATACTCGCTGATAATGGACTTACAAAAGAGACAGAAAGAAATGTAATAGTTAGAACAGGTACCTCCTTTTCATAAAGGAAAATCTCAATTACTTACTAGGCCTCACTATTATGAGCAACTGATAAACTTTTAAGTGCTGTAATTTTAGGGAATCTATTATTATAAAAAAATTAAATAAAAGTCTAGGAAGTTATATCTGTTTTTTTATTATTTTCAAATAACCTTCAAACATGTTATTTACTTTAAATATACCATTACTTCATAATGATGATTATAATAAAAATAACATTTCACAAATGTGAGTATCATACTTATTAATAAAGAACTAGTATCACGACTACATGCTATGCATCAATCAAATTGCAGAATTTCCTACCAGTACAAAATAAATTATCTATGTGTTTGTGTGTAGTAAGGAATTTTCTTATTAAAGGACAACTCTCTAACACTAATACTTAACTAAGGCACAGTAATTTCATATATCAAGCTTTTTTTTAAGCTTTATACGGGTGCTTAATTTAATTATTGTATCTTAACTTAGAAGTTTATCACGACTCCTTAGAAATTCACAATCCAATCCACGCTTGTCCACCACATATCCTAAATACACTTCGCATAATCTGGAGAACTTTCATGACCTCTGGTATTGAATTAGAGATACATATTTACATCATGCATACATGCCACTATCCGCAGCGCTCACAATGGTATAAAATTAACTTTCTCCATCCTTGCTTTACATTATCCTTTCATGTATGTGATATCACCAGCAGAGTAGAGGTGAACAGTTAGGAGATGACATGCTTCATACAGAACTTTTTCTTGCTTGCTGTTGTATCTGTGAAACAAAAAGCATCAGATGATGAATACTTATTATTTAAAAAGTGTATTGAATAAATATCAGGAAATTATTTGAATATAAGTTCATACTTCATACCTTTCTAAATAAAGATGTATTTCATGTTTCCTTAAGCTAGGAAGTGGAAAATCAGCATCAATGTCTCTGAATTTTTCTATCGCCAGAGAGGCATATGCAACATCATCTGTAATGTTATAGTCAGCGCCAAAGTTTCGGTTCCGCTCATAAGCCTCCAATCTAGAAGAAATAACAGATATAGTCCTAATTAACCAGAATTATGCACCCGAAATAGAACGTAACCTTCAATATTTTCAATGCTTACCTCTCTATCAAATCACAACGTTTCCGTTAATTGTTCTGGTCCTTTTACGAAGTCCGCTTTGAAGCTCAGAAAAAGACATTAATGAATAATTTTAAACGCTGAAAAACTTTAAATGCGAAAAAATCGCAAATACACACTTGACACTAGCAGTCAAATGGGTACAAGCGCCGATCGCGCCATCTACAAAAAGCTTTGCGTGTTCCTCCCCATTAGATACAAATAGAAGCTTGCTTGCTTGTGCCTAAACACCTATTGTCTTGATTGAACCCGAAACATAAATGAACGTAGGGCGTGGCTTGGAGTGAGTGGCAATGAGGTGCTTGCAAACAATTTTAGCTTTAAGATGGGTCAGGCGTCGGAGCCCGCGATAGTAAATAATTGTTTCATGGAAAAATGTATACGACTTTTTAAGCAGGTCCCTTTTAAAATCAAGATTTATTAATTGTTTTTTTTATTCTCACCACAAATCTTTTGATCCGAGATCAAGGAGTACCCAGCAGGGCAGGATGCGACCACGTTGACGCTTCCCGGCGAAAACGAATATCTGTAGTAGTCCCGATAGTTGATGGAATCTGTTCGTATAGAATAATTAAAACTTTAAAAAAACGGCGAAGTACGAGTCGGTCGCACGAAGGTATCCGTACAATCTATAAAAACGTCAAAAAAACATGTCTGTTGCATGGGAGACCCTTAAATATTTGTTTTATTTTAATTTATTTTTTTATAAAGTGAATAATATGTAACTAAATATTTTGTAAATATTTCAAGCGTCTACCTGTCAATATCAAGCAAAAACGAGCAAAAAAATCACGTTTGTTGTATAGGAGCCCCCATCAATATTTTTTTATGTAGACAGACAGACAGCGGTGTCTTATAGTAATAGGGTCCCGTTTTACCCTTTTGGTACGAAACCCTAAAAAGATTTGAAAAAAAAATCTATATTCTAGACTCAACGTGGAACCATCGTCTTTCTCTTGAATACTTTTGTAACCACCGGTATTTCGTAACAGGTTCACTGTCCGACAAAATATAACAATTTAGAACCATTTGGTATGTACCATAATTATTATAGTCTGTCTGTGGGACTAACCACTAAATAAATAGATTAAAACTCAGTCTAACAGGGATTAATGCGAGCATAACAATTTTGGCAAATGTAAACCTTTTATTTGCCTGACGTTTCGATCGGGTTACACCGACCGTGGTCGCAGGCTGACTGGAACAGCGATGTCTTCACTCCGCATGAGAGGCAGATTCTTCACCTACCTACCGTCATATCATTATTTTCATGCCAAGTACCGTCCCACACTACACTCATTGTGTCCTTATTCTTGAAAATAATGATATGAGGGTAGGTGAAGAATCTACCGCTCATACGGAGTGATTGCTGTTCCTGGTTCACGTCAGCAGCCTGCGACCACACTCGGTGTAACCCGAACGAAACGTCAGGCAAATAAAGGTAACATTTGTACCCAAAATATTGTGATTTCGTTAATCCCCGTTAGAGCTTAAAAGTTATTAATAAATAGATTTCCTTACCCTTTCTTCTTAGTGTGTGGGTGATAATGTTTCTTCTGCTGTCAGAAGAGAACGAAGGCACCAACGTCTTGTTCAGTCCATCATTAATTATTAAAACTGCAAAAGAAATATTGCGTCTATACGATCACTACTATACAAAGCCAGTTGTGGGTTCTAATCCCAACAAAATCGTCATCATTTCAGCCACAGGACGTTCACTGCTAAACATAGCCCCCCCCCCCCCCCCCCCCGACTGTATAGATTACCCAATATTTTTCCCCGATATTTATCTTCCCATTCGCGTTATTCCCCATTTGATTTATTTTCCATACGATACTGCGACCAATAGATACCTCACACGATTTTAAAATTCTACTCGTTATTTTCGCTACACGCATCTTTACGTATGCATTACCAATCCGTACCCTGATTCCGTATCTGGCAAAAGTAATGCGATAGCGAAAATTGTCCAATTCTGGAATTAAAATCTCATCATCATCATCATTTCAGCTACAGGACGTCCACTGCTGAACATAGGCCTCCCCCAGTGACTTCCATATTGGCCGGTTGGAAGCGGCCTGCATCCAGCGTCGTCCTGCAACCCTTACCAGGTCGTCTGCCTGGTTCTCTGTTCTCTGGTACACCTTGTGGGTGGACTCCCACGCTGCGCTTGCCGGTACGTGGCCTCTATTCCAGAAACTTTCTGCCCCATCGGCCGTCAGTTCTACGTGCTATGTGCCCCGCTCATTGCCACTTTAGCTGGCTAATCCGTCGGGCTATGTACGCGACTTTTTCACTCAAATTAAAACCTCAAATTGACAGCAAAAACAGAAACAAAGCAATCTACTGTAAGTGCTCCCCACAGATTTTGACACTAACCATCAATCGGGCGATGACTGCGCGATTATTGATTGCAAATTTTTAGGGAATAAATATGAGTGACGGATCATTGACATACATATGTTTTGTTAGGTAAAGGTAAAGGTTAGGTACCTTTGACAGAAGCCAAAGCAGGTGCGTTGGCAGCTGCCATCAGCGCTAAAGAGTTGTGCAGATCACGACGACACCGTCCGCTGCAGTGTACATCCCCTTTGGGGGGGATGCTCATCATTGCTGTCAGCCTGAGGTATGCTGTATTTGACACCTGAAACGACAATGTGTCAATAGAGAGACATTTAGGCCACGTTCAAGGAGACGCGTAGCGTCGGGCGGCGCGGTGCGCGGAACGGGTTACGCGGCTTCAAGGTTTTAACGGCTTAAGGAGAAACATCGCGCGTCGCTTCCCGCCGCATTTGACGCGTAAAGACAGGTATGATAGTATCTAGTTGTTTCGTTCATGAAGGAGCGGGGCGTACGGCATAGCGGTTTACGGCGCTGCGCCCGCCGCGTCCCCCGTTGCGCCATCAGCTAGGTACCTACTTTAACGGCAGCGTTCGACGCGGCGTCGCCCGTCGCATGCGACGCTACAATTCAAAGTAACGCGTGCAAAAACGCTTTTCCTTGAACGCTCCATACATCGCCGTGCTTGTGTTCGCGGCGCCCGACGCCCCATGTCTCTTTAAACGTGGCCTTAATCCTGTCTGTGTAACAGTTTGTCGCCAATATTTACTCGTGTCATTTCATCCGTATGATCCGCCAACGTTTATTTAACTCGCCTGCAAAACCCTGGACAGTAAAGAGACGTGGGTTCGGTTCCCACGTGAGGCACGTTCTTAAAGATAACTTTATACGTCCGTACGAATGTAACGCTTTCGTAGTAGGCCTTTTGGACATGAGCTTCCCTGTAGAACGCTATAGCGAACAGCTCAGGGGGGTTACCATGAACTTTAAACTATCCACTCAAATTCCAGGCAGTTCAGTGTCTGTGCAGCTAACTGAATCGCTCAGATTCGTACTATGCATAGTAGATCGCTCAGATTCGTATTATACATTGTGAACCCCCTCTGGTCTGTTTGCAACCAAAGACTTTTCGCTATCTTGACTAGATTGTCCGTCCACAGGGAGCTGTGCCCAGTTTTTTTAGACTTTGCATTACATCTGTCACAGAACCGATGAAAGGTGGATTAAACGGGTTCTGGGGCCATCCCTAAATTCACACGCTAAAAGGAGGGGGGGGCCCCCGCAAACAAAGTGTGACCTTACGCTTACGTGACAAGGGGTGTGAGAGATTTTGTGACGTCACATTACAAAATGTTATGTCTAATATGAAAATCAAAAAAGAAAATTAAAACGGTTTCTAGATAACGGTAGCTTAGTGGTCAACGCACTCGCCCGGTATGCGATGGGCAGTGGCGTGCGGTGCATATAGGCAATTATGCAGTCAGGGGCGTGCTTTGATTTTTGTGCTGGGTAGGCACTAAGTAGTAACATTATTAAAAAAAAAAAACTATCACATTTTCCGGTTAAACCATGCGTCGGAAAGAAAAAGTCACAAGTATAAAAAGCGTTTAGTTTATGCCCCTCTATAGGACGAAAAACAAAGATTTGAATTTAATGAAGTTTTATAATTTTATCACCATTTTTTTCTAAGTGTTTGAACACTTTATATTCTATCGCATTTTCCGGTTAAACTATGCGTCGGAAAGAAAAAGTCACACGTATAAAAAGCGTTTAGTTTATGCCCCTCTATAGGACGAAAAACAAAGATTTGAATTTTATGAAGTTTTATAATTATATCACCAATTTTTTCTAAGTGTTTGAACACTTTATATTCTATCGCATTTTCCGGTTAAACCATGCGTCGGAAAGAAAAAGTCACAAGTATAAAAAGCATTTAATTTGAGCCCACTTATACATTGAAAAACAAAGATTTGACTTTTATTATGTTTCATATTTTTAATGAAAAATTTTATAAGTGCTAAACGCCTTGCACACTTTGCTACACTCCAACCAAATAAAGACTTACCAGGTATTCTTGCTTTCCGAGACAAGCAAAGAAAATTGACTGAGTGAAGATTTATATGGAGCACCACAACTATCCAATTGATATTTATAACTCCTCAGCGACATTTCGTGGTTATTACTTTTTCGCGAACTTTGAACATGTCAGTAATCTTTTATCGTAAAATGTTTGCAACGGTAAGCATTATATACTTCAATTAATTCAATAAAGTTGTTAGTTTAGTGACAAAAACTTAACTTGTCTCCGACGTAAACACACACAAAACCGGCGCCCCATCGGCTATTTTGTTGATTTTAACATGGTATTTACCTACTTTTAAGATTGTATTATTTGTTCAACACATTTTAATACACTTTACACTATTAGAACAATTATCTTTTGACAACTTAACACCCTATTATTCACTAATATTTTTAAAAATCTCCTTTAACTGAGGTGAGGTTAAGTTACACTCGTAAATATTATGGCCACAGAATAAACAAGGACATCTCTTTGTTTGTTCCGAATTAAGCTAAAATAAGCTTTGGCGTATTCAAACTATGCAAATAAATTTTAGTTCTATGTGAGATCGATTACGTTACAACTCAATTCGGAACTTAAATTACCCGGCTAATGAAAATAGGCTACTTGGTTGTCCACAAATGAAAATTGATTTAAGGGATTGGCGCGTATTTTGTCAAAACAAATAGAATTCTCATTACATACTGTACATTCTAGTTTCTCCATTTTATAGAACACAACAACACAACACTGAACTCTGAAATAACTATAATAGCACTCAAAAGAAACAGTTTATGATCCGTAAGAGTAAAAACAACTTTTCAAAACACTCGCGGGATGAAAGCTAAAGCAAACTAAAGAAAAAAAATATGGCCGATCGAAATGATCTCTGTTTACATTATTTTTAGGATAGTTTTAGCAAACAATTAATTATTCGTTTTAAAACTTAAAACTATTTACTATAAATATAATTAGGATTTTAGGGTTTAAAATTTTATTTTAACAAGTTGTAATGTAAAGTTTACTTAAAATAAGACTTTAAATTTTTAAATTGGAGGCGGAAATTGAGCGCCATCTGGTGGGAGCTAAGCAGGTAAGCGCCGCATAATGCTTACCAAAAATTGGTGTTTTGTAACTGTGTACGTATGCGCACAGATTATATAAGTGTGTGTGAAAATTAAGGAAGTGTGCGTGAAATAGTAAGCGGTGTCGCGACCGCCTACCGTGGGTCATTTGTGAAAGTATTGAAACGAGCGCGCTTTAGTTTGAAAGTTTAATAAAGACGACAAAATGGTAACTTAGACTTTATTATAGATTGTCAATTTGGCAAATAAAGATGGTTAGCTGTCCTGTAGGATTTTTCTTTAGGTATGCACTGCATACAGTGGCGTGCGGTGCATATAGGCAATTATGCAGTGCATACCTAAAGAAAAATCCTACAGGACAGCTAACCATCTTTATTTGCCAAATTGACAATCTATAATAAAGTCTAAGTTACCATTTTGTCGTCTTTATTAAACTTTCAAACTAAAGCGCGCTCGTTTTAATACTTTCACAAATGACCCACGGTAGGCGGTCGCGACACCGCTTACTATTTCACGCACACTTCCTTAATTTTCACACACACTTATATAATCTGTGCGCATACGTACACAGTTACAAAACACCAATTTTTGGTAAGCATTATGCGGCGCTTACCTGCTTAGCTCCCACCAGATGGCGCACAATTTCCGCCTCCAATTTAAAAATTTAAAGTCTTATTTTAAGTAAACTTTACATTACAACTTGTTAAAATAAAATTTTAAACCCTAAAATCCTAATTATATTTATAGTAAATAGTTTTAAGTTTTAAAACGAATAATTAATTGTTTGCTAAAACTATCCTAAAAATAATGTAAACAGAGATCATTTCGATCGGCCATATTTTTTTTCTTTAGTTTGCTTTGGCTTTCATCCCGCGAGTGTTTTGAAAAGTTGTTTTTACTCTTACGGATCATAAACTGTTTCTTTTGAGTGCTATTATAGTTATTTCAGAGTTCAGTGTTGTGTTGTTGTGTTCTATAAAATGGAGAAACTAGAATGTACAGTATGTAATGAGAATTCTATTTGTTTTGACAAAATACGCGCCAATCCCTTAAATCAATTTTCATTTGTGGACAACCAAGTAGCCTATTTTCATTAGCCGGGTAATTTAAGTTCCGAATTGAGTTGTAACGTAATCGATCTCACATAGAACTAAAATTTATTTGCATAGTTTGAATACGCCAAAGCTTATTTTAGCTTAATTCGGAACAAACAAAGAGATGTCCTTGTTTATTCTGTGGCCATAATATTTACGAGTGTAACTTAACCTCACCTCAGTTAAAGGAGATTTTTAAAAATATTAGTGAATAATAGGGTGTTAAGTTGTCAAAAGATAATTGTTCTAATAGTGTAAAGTGTATTAAAATGTGGTGAACAAATAATACAATCTTAAAAGTAGGTAAATACCATGTTAAAATCAACAAAATAGCCGATGGGGCGCCGGTTTTGTGTGTGTTTACGTCGGAGACAAGTTAAGTTTTTGTCACTAAACTAACAACTTTATTGAATTAATTGAAGTATATAATGCTTACCGTTGCAAACATTTTACGATAAAAGATTACTGACATGTTCAAAGTTCGCGAAAAAGTAATAACCACGAAATGTCGCTGAGGAGTTATAAATATCAATTGGATAGTTGTGGTGCTCCATATAAATCTTCACTCAGTCAATTTTCTTTGCTTGTCTCGGAAAGCAAGAATACCTGGTAAGTCTTTATTTGGTTGGAGTGTAGCAAAGTGTGCAAGGCGTTTAGCACTTATAAAATTTTTCATTAAAAATATGAAACATAATAAAAGTCAAATCTTTGTTTTTCAATGTATAAGTGGGCTCAAATTAAATGCTTTTTATACTTGTGACTTTTTCTTTCCGACGCATGGTTTAACCGGAAAATGCGATAGAATATAAAGTGTTCAAACACAGAAAAAATTGGTGATATAATTATAAAACTTCATAAAATTCCAATCTTTGTTTTTCGTCGTATAGAGGAGCATAAACTAAACGCTTTTTATACTTGTGACTTTTTCTTTCCGATGCATGGTTTAACCGGAAAATGCGATAGAATATAAAGTGTTCAAACACTTAGAAAAAAATGGTGATAAAATTATAAAACTTCATTAAATTCAAATCTTTGTTTTTCGTCCTATAGAGGGGCATAAACTAAACGCTTTTTATACTTGTGACTTTTTCTTTCCGACGCATAGTTTAACCGGAAAATGCGATAGAATATAAAGTGTTCAAACACTTAGAAAAAAATGGTGATAAAATTATAAAACTTCATTAAATTCAAATCTTTGTTTTTCGTCCTATAGAGGGGCATAAACTAAACGCTTTTTATACTTGTGACTTTTTCTTTCCGACGCATGGTTTAACCGGAAAATGTGATAGTTTTTTTTTTTTAATAATGTTACTACTTAGTGCCTACCCAGCACAAAAATCAAAGCACGCCCCTGGCGATGGGACGTGGGTTCGAGTCCCACCTGAGGTCGATGATTTTTTTTCAAGTGTTATTTATCTTCAATTTCTAGATGTTAAATTGCAAAATATGTGACGTCACACTAGGGAGGAGGAAGTCTCACAAATGTGACCAGCTGTACTTCCCAGGAGGGGTCAAAATATCACAATATTCGTGTGACGTAATTTATGATGGCCACTCTCGAGTGGAGGCCACGCTTTAGCAAGCGTAGTGTAGGATAGCCTCCAGCTCGATAGATTAACGACCTCAGGAATTAGCTGGCAGTGGCTGGATGAAAAAAGCGGTAGCTCGTGCTCTTTGGCGCTCTTGACTTGACTGCAATAGGCTGACATGATGAATATTTTGTATTACATACCCTATCTCGCAGGCACACTGGCTCGTCGACAATAACAGAACAGATGCGATCATCAGAGCAGGCTTCTCTTGACATCATAGTACCCAGTGACTGGACTGCTTTCAGATCCTGTAATCAAAAGAAGAACATACTATAGCGACCAATAAAATAAGGCCGTTAAATTTCTTTCCTGTTTTGTTTAAGCATTGCATTTTATCATAAAAGTTTAAAATTAATATATATGCCTATCAAGTCACTCTAAAGAGTCTATAGTTAAACCATATTTTTCGTAATATGTAATGCTAATGTTAGTAGCATTATTTCACCACCAACACAGTCTACGGCGTTGCTTAAATGTGTCATACCAAACATTATGTGGTCTTCGCGAACGAAGGCGCGGGCGCAACTAGTACCTACTAAATAAATGACTTAAACGTTAAACTTTGATGTCTTGTGTACGGACCTCAAAGACATTCCACCGACAGCGAGGTTCATGTAGGGGAGCACTGGAGGCCTAGCACAAAAATATATCTTTCGTTCGGACGTATAAACCTAATAAATTAAAATGAGCAGTCTCATGAGTAAAATATGACCAACTAAATCTAGCCGTCTAAAAAACCCGACGGTTTTCAATTGTTCATAAATTGTCAAATCTTCGATACGAGTGAATGGGCATTTTAATTCGGATCGGATAATATGACCGAGCGAACGATACGCTTTCGTATTATGCCTCCTGATCACTAAACATTATACAGAATTCCTGGCAGCACGAGAAAAAGAAAAAGACCATTGATAAGCTACTTACGTCATAGGTGCATTCTCCATCGATCGAGTATACAGGTGTAAACATCACTTTGAAAGTCGGCAGAGTGATGACTGTCAATCTGACCTTTCTCTGTGCCGTATTACCCTGAAAATACAAGCAGTTTTGTTTTAATCCGTTATGCTAAAATTTACAATAGATTTCGAGCAAGAGATGATTAATCCCGTAAGAGGTAAATGTTTATTGAATAAGAATTTATTGTTCCTAAGTCCTACCTATCTTATCTCACCGTACTTCATCTTGACTTACAGAACTGAGACAGGAATTGGGGCAGCTGGGGCAAATAGCGAGGATCGCTTTGTGCATCTTACGAGTCAGTGTTGTATGTTAACCAAATATTTATACTTACATATATTTAATCAAAAATAAATAAGCACGTCAACATGATCGTTGTCTCATTGCTAACATATCCAAATCTCTAGAATAAAAATAGTTCTGTTTCGCGGTCAGATACTGTTAGTGTTGTGTGTCGAGAACAGGTGCGAGAAAATAGTGAGTTTGTAGACAATGGTACCGACGCGTGCAATAAAAGACAGCGAAAGAGGGTAGACCGATATGTTTGCCCTTAACAACTTACCCGCAAGATCTTCAGTTACTCCGTGATCATGGCGCTTGCAACAGTGCCGAAATATCGGGAACTCAAAAATAAGGTACATGGTAGCAATCCCGTAACAAACTATTCTAACTATACGATTGTTGAAGAACGTACTAGTTTTTATATTAGTAAAATAACACCATACCTTCTGACAAGTATATTCTCCCAAGTTCTTAGCTTGTACTTCCCTGATCACCAATCTTGGACCGTCCACGATTACATTGTCATATGACAGCATCCCCTTTCGATCAGTTATCCATCTGAATTCGTTTCTATCATCTCGAGCATTCATTTTGTTTGTAGCACATTGTATTATGACTGAATCTCCCAACATTGCGTAGGATTCATTCTGTAACAATTTTACAGCCATTTTCATAATCGGCCTCCTTATTCTCTAAAAATTAGCAATCAGCAATAACCGCGCAGTCATCGCCCGTAGATGCTTAGTGAGAAAATCCATTGGCGGCTTTAACAGTAGATTGCTTTGCTATCAATTTGTGATTTTTAAGCCAGAATTGCTCAATTTTAGCTATCGTATTGCTTTTGGAACATACGGAATCAGGGTACGGATCACCCCATCTTCTAGAACCGGCAGAATCTTTTCCTGTTCCAAGCATCCCTAACAGTAGTCATCGAGTCATACTCGGTCTTAATGAGGAATGATCCTCACATCATATCAATCCTAGCATGTCTCTTTCTACGAATTGGTTAAGGACTAATTTAAGGGTGCTTCTTCGAGCAAGGCATTATTTGGTGATTTGCGTGGCAATTTTCAAATTTAATATATTTTATAAATCGACCTCTGTATCTTAAAATATACGTAAAAGTAATGTTTTTTATGGAAAAGGCACATAATAGAGCGATATACTTACAGAGATAATCGAGGTTAAAAAATTGGGGGCCACGCAAATCACAAAACACTCCACGAAAATGATTTTTTATTTATTTAAATTTCTTTGATAAGTTATTAAATGTTATTTTATATATAAAATAAGTTATTATGTTATCAGTTGAAAGAATAGGTAAGTAACTAACACAGAAATTGTTTTTTAAGCTTTTATTCAAATTTATATTAGAATCAATCGAGCATTATTTATTTAAAGACATGACATGAATGACAAACCTATATAATTACACTTGAGTTTTCGTCGTTAAGACAGGAGATCACAGCTCTAGTAGTTTTTGTAGTCATTAGTTCTTCGTAGTCTTTGGCCAGGCCTGGAACTACTATCTCGTCTAGCTTTTTGTTCGCGGCGATTCAAGTAATGAATACTAAGTATTTTTCCTTCAGCTTTCTTTTTATAATACCTCGCCCGGTTTTTTATCTTGAACTCTTCATTATTCTTTAGCCCCTCTCTTCTTCTTCTTTCGGATTACTTCTTCCTTTCTAATTTTTCCTCTCATGTTTTAGGCATTTTGGTCTTAAAAATTATTTATTACAATGTTATTACTACGCAGCTACAATACTCGTCTCATAGAGGACGCGATTGAGCAGAATCGGGGGTCGAAGGTCTTCACTAAAAGATTGGGAAAAAGTCACCTGGCAAAGCTGAAAACCTCAGATGACTGAATCGTCTCATCGGTTCCGGAGATTCTGGCCGAAATCGAAGGCTTTTACGGCCGATTGTACGCATTGCATTCCCTACATACAGCCGCAGCCCGACGCGAATGATCCAAGAGCCAAGCTTACCCGCCACTTCACTGAAGATCTCCCAGATGTGGGGGAGGATGAGATTGAGGCGGCCCTCGGACAGCTTAGTAATGGGAAGGCTCCCGGCGAAGACGGAATCACATCTGAGCTCTTAAAAGCTGCAGGCCAACCTGTGCTTGGCGAACTTAAGAGGCTCTTCAACTCCGTCATAGCCAATGGGGCAACTCCGGAAGCGTGGAGTAGGGGCCTGGTGGCATTGTTTTTCAAGAAAGAAGACAAAAGTCTCCTGAATAACTATAGAACAATCACGCTCCTGAGTCACGTTTACAAGCTGTTCTCGAGGGTCATCACAAACCGTCTTTCCGCAAGATTTGACGCTTTCTAGCCACCGGAACAGGCTGGGTTTCGCAAAGGTTATAGTACCATAGACCACATTCACACGGCGCGGCAGGTTATACAGAAGTCCGAAGAGTATAACCAGCCCCTGTGCCTGGCCTTTGTGGACTATGAGAAAGCCTTCGACTCGGTCGAAACCTGGGCTGTTCTGGAATCCTTGCAGCGATGCCAAGTCGATTGGCGGTACGTGAAGGTGCTAAGAAGCCTGTACAATATGGCATCAATGTCCGTCTAAGTACAAAACCACCGAACAAAACTCATCCAGCTGCTCCGAGGTGTTAGACAGGGAGATGTTATATCTCTGAAACTGTTCACCAACGCACTGGAGGATTTTTTTTTTTGGATCTCATCTCTCGGGACGGATCTCATTAAGGGATAAGATCCGGAAGGTTCTCGAATGGTAACCACGCTTAGGCAAACGTAGTGTAGGACGCCACCCGGCTAGATGGACCGATGACCTGAAGAAGGCAGCTGGCAGCGACTGGATGCAAAGGGCGGGAGATCAAGCGCTGTAGCGCTCCTTGGGGGAGGCCTATGTCCAGCAGTGGACTGCAACAGGCTGATATGATGATGATATGATGAAAATTTTATTATTTATTAATATAGGTAGCTTATCTGACACTATTTTTACTATAATAAGGTACTTATAAAATTAGAAACCCATCAACTGCAACATTTTAATTGTGATTTAAACGTATTGACATTTCAAAATTAAAATGATCATACAATACTATTACAAAACCCGAAAGTTATTTCATTTGCATGGCCAATAATTGATTTGCGTGGGTCAAAACTGCCACGTAAACCACGCAAATCACGTCCACGAAAATCAAAATAAATCCTTTATCCTAAAAATATACATAAACCTTTTAAGCAAATAAACTGTGTTTTGGATATAGGTTACGTAACCTATTATTTGATCGCTACAAAATTTTATTCAATAAATAAATTTACAGACATCGGAGAAAATTGTACCACACAAATCAAATTTTTGAGAAACCAGACCCATGCAACGAGGTTCTTACCTTAATTTTTCGGACACTCGACGCGTCGTCACACTAGTACTCTGCCCGGCCGTCGGGGCGCGACTAGTTGTAACGTGAATTAGGATGACGCAACATCAGGTCGCGAAATTAGGGTTTTGCAAGTGAATTTATAATGATCCACGCAAATCAGTAACTACCCCGGGACAGTCAAATTTTAATTTTTTTTAGATAATGTATTTCTTTTAGAACTACGTTCTCATTTTTTATAGAATTGTCAATTTCTTATGACTTAGTATATTTTTTTTGGTAAGCATGTACCGTTTAGTTTAAAATATATAATTTACTAAGTGACCAGATCGGGGTTTGGGACACTCTACGAAAATCAAAGAATCGGGGTGTCTTATTTTTTTAATGATATTAAATATAAAGATAATTGAATAATAATCAATAACCCAGATAAGAGAGGAGTGGAAGTATACCCGAAAAAAAAAGTGGCTAGCTGGCTTTTCGATTTACATTCTTTTTAGGTGATGCCGCCTAAAAAACGTGTCTTGAAGAACGACCCTTAATACACATACTTTTAATACAAATAATTCTAATAAGGGCTACAGAACAAAACATCGATATGCTAGAATAAAATTGGGGTAAAGAACATTCGTTCACCAAAATCCCCGTTTCCAAAATAACGTACATCAAAATTTACCTTATTCTAATCCCTTTATTGGTGTTATCAACAAGGAATATAATAACACTTACCGGTTGACTCGAATACGGTAAATTCTTCAAACCAGTCTCTAGCTCATTGATGTCAGTAGCTCTTGTACTTCTTTTCTTTCTACTTCTGTATATTCCGTTTACATCTTTTTCCAGTGCTTCAAAATACTCACTACCATCCATTACGAAAACTGTTTGTTTATGAGCATTATTATGCGTTTTATAATCTGATGTCTGTTGACTATTATGCGATGAAAACATCTCATTTTTTGTTCTTATTGATTTGCTTAGCCTTGAGGCAAAATTAGATTTTTTTCCTTGAAAATCACCATTTACTGCATATTTTGTATCATCTTTGCTAGATTCTTTTGCTTCTGTTGTAGTAACTCTAGTGTTGTATGTATCTGTTGGTTCATTTGCATTAAATTTTAGTGATCTTTTATTGCGTATCCAATCCCATTTTATAATATTTTCAGTAGAACATCGTTCCTTTATTTTTTTTACTTTCTTTCTGCGTTTCCTATGTGTAACATCAATAAGAAAGTATTTAGGCAGATCCTTGTACTTGTCACACGTCTTATTATTGATGTATATCTCAAAATCTTTCCTTGGGAGTAATTGTATTAATTCTTGGACCTGTTTGAATGTAGCATCGATGTCACATACTTGACCAGAGTGTGGTTTAGAAGCCTCTTGAAACAATGAGAGTTTTTATAAAAAGGTTTATTGAAATTTTGCGACCAAAAACAATAACATAAAAACGTTTTAACTCTCAGCAAGCCACCAACTGGTGCATTGATGAAATAATTATTGGCAAAAATGGATATTTAAATAAAATCCATAGAAAATATGGCGAATTAAGTGTTGCAGCTGGAACCGTGGATGTTATTTGGAAAAGAGCATTCGTTGTAAATATAATAATAATGGTTAAATATATAAAATTAATGGAATTAAAGTTATAAACATGTATTGTCTTAAACAGATTAACGTATTAGCACTTACCTTGATTGCTGGTAATGTTAACTGACACTATTGGATGCAGTATAGTTGAGTACTGAAATTAGACAAGTGAATTTGAAATAACTGTTCACACTGACATATCAGCAAGGATAAATAAATATTTGGATTGAGGAGCCTTATTGTATCTTAATGAAATTAATATACCTATACCTATTTAGAAGGAAATCAAATAATTTTGTATGTAAATATTAATATGTAGTAGTTATTCTGACATTTGTAGTTAAATAAATCCAAAATTGTATGTAAAAGTGGCACCTCAATCTAAATATCTGAATTGAGGAGCCACATGGAACATGTATCAAAAATAGTGTATCATTTAGTAGCCATTGTGTAAAGCGCTTACTAAAAATCTGAGTCCAGAACCGTTAATATTTAAGAATTTATAATACTTTTAATGTGGCTCCTCAATCTACATATACATAAGAGCGTGAAGGAGAAAATTAAAGGATAGTTAATAACTTCGCAGGTATGTAATTTTTAAATGACAGTATGTATTATACACGTACAAATAGTATACATTTATACAATATAATACATATTTTGTTCCAAATTTCGTAACAGTACCAGAAGATTAGAGGGGCCGTTCAAGTATTACGTAAGCAGATTTTCTACAATTATTTACCCCCCCTTCCCCCTTGTCAGCAAAAGTAATCAAAGCTCTTACCCCCCCCCATGGTAACGTAAACATTATTATACATTTTTCTTCTTTTAATGTATTTTTTTTAAATTGATTCATGAGCAGCAGATATAATTCTAGAAATGAGAAAAAAGGGCTAACACGGTATTCAATATAAGAGTAAGGTACAAATATTATAATTGTTGCTTTTTTTTAAATAATAATATTTTATAAAATTATATTTTTATATTAGTGACCGTAGCGCCCTTTTAAACCATTAAGCCTGCATCAGGTAGCAGCGTAAGTTGTAATTACGCCTTATATTGTTTGTCCGTGCAATAAAGTTTAAAAAATAAATAAACACGTCAAATCATCAATTGTACCGAAACGAAACAATAAATTGACAGAAAAAAAATACACAAGTCAGCAGCGCGCAGTAATTCCCCTGCTCGCTTCTAAGCGAGTAACGTGTTCATTTATTTGCGGGAATCCCCGAAAATGCCATATATGAGTAAATATTCCTTGTTTGGCAGTCGGTTAAAAGTATAGTAAATTTCTTTTTACGCGACTGATGCTGACGTAATCACCATCTAGACTCCCCCACCCCCCATGTCATCAAAAATAAGCAATGCAGAGACCCCCCGCCCCCCTATAGTGCTTACGTAATACTTGAACGGTCCCAGAGGCAAATCAATTTACCGAAGCATCTCAATTGAGGAGCCAGTATAAATGTGCCATATCTCCCTCCCTACTCACTCATTTTTAATTACGGACTCTTGACCAAATCTTTTATAACTTACTACTTTGAAAAATTACGAGCTGTATGTACGGACAACAGCACGTCGACCTACCACAAAATGTCAAATTTTCTCATTTAAAAATGAACTCTATACGTCAGGCTTAAAGTTGAAAATCTATTGGAGAATTTTTGACTTTTGGGGTAGGTCGACGTGCTGTTGACTGTACTTACCTATGGTCTGACGAGCCACATAACAATTGTAGTACCATTTTAATTTTTTAGATTACCTAGCTTTGGTTTTACTCGCAAATGCTACAAAATCATATCACATTAAAATAAAAAATAATCCATTATGTTTCTAGGTCTGACGTGGCTCCTCAGATTGAGGTGTGCCACCTGTATGTTCATATAATTTTTGAAGTAGGTATTATACTACAAAATCGAGGATCAATCCTACAAAATTATTTGATTTCCTAATAAATAAGTAGGTCTCTTAGATTATATTTTCGCAGTCCGTTACATTAGTTATTAAATACTTTGAAACATCCTTTAAACAGACAGCTGCTACCGTTTTGTACCTTTTGGAGTGGAGACGCTGGGTCCCTGGGGCCCTGAGGCCAAAAAACTATTTTCCGAGCTATCCACCCGCTTGGTTAATGTTTCTGGCGACCTGAGGGCTGGCAGCTACCTTGGCCAGCGAATAAGCATTGCTATTCAGCGAGGTAATGCTGCCAGCTTTCTGGGCACCTGTAACTCTTCTGTGGGTATGGGTGATTTTGAGTTTTTGTAAACTTTTATATACATTATTTTTAAACTTTTATATACATTTTTGTAAATATTATTTACTTTATATTACATAGTTTTAGTTTATTAATTTATTTATATATTTGTGGAAATATAATAATTGGTGTGATTGTTAAAAAAAATAATAAGTAGGTATATTAATTTTATTAATATACGAAAAGTGGCTGCTCAATCCAAATGCACATAAATAAATTACCTTTGGGTCAAGTTTCAATTTCTTCTGTTTTAATTTTGTCGTTCCCGCACCATCACCTGTAATTAAACAGAAAATGTTATTAGTAATTTTATTGGGATGTTCGGAATTTCTGTAAATTGATTTTTATTTGAAATGAACGAACATATTAGTTAGAGTGTTATCCGAATTACCGTTATTTACAATAAAAGTTTAAATCATTACGGCTATTTACTTACAAGTAGATTAAAATCGACTTTCAGGGTTTGATTACTTACATTATAACAGATACCAATAAAAGCATGTTATAGTTCAAGAGCACCACAGAGTAGCGCAGGGCTCTAACCTTAGGGTTCTTCGTTCAAGGAGAAGCGACAACGCCGGGCGGCGCGCGCGGTGCGTGGTGCGGGCTGCGCGGCGTTAAGTGTTTTATCCATTTAAATATTAATGGAGGAGAAGTCGCATCGTACGTAATTTCGAAGAGCATCGGTGTCGCCGGATTTCTCCTACCATAGCTCCCACACACACATGAACTGTGTAAAAACACAACAACAGGAGGAGCCTGAGAGTCTACGACAACTCGTATACGAGTGTTGTGATTGGACTAAAGGCACTTCACGCACACTTTAAACTGCAATAAACACTAGCTAGCACGGCACTACCACCACTACTTCGCGAACGGCGCATGCGGCCGTA
The DNA here is from genome assembly GCA_950371115.1 of Anania fuscalis. Lineage (NCBI taxonomy): Eukaryota > Metazoa > Arthropoda > Insecta > Lepidoptera > Crambidae > Anania > Anania fuscalis. Next base: position 7,932,816 of record OX493353.1, on the reverse strand, counting down.
CCATGGAATTTTTACGTACGTAGTAGTGGATATCGGTAGCAACAGAATACATTGCGGTGTCATTAGATGTAACATTATGTGGTTGCTGTACTAAGCCATCAATGTCTAACATGTCTAAATAAACATCACAATCAAGTTCGGCATTATGGTAGCTCATTCGGCACTGAATTTATTCGTGATATTGTTACGTTTTTTTTACTTCTAAGCTAAATAAAAATGTAATTCTAATACTTCATTTAGGTAAGTGACTTAAAAATTCTTGTAGTTTTTCGTTTCACTTCTGTTTCTGCACGTAACTTCACAATAATTCGGCATTTTGCTAAAATATCGGAAAACATTACTGTTGTACGTCTGAGCTGTGATTAAAGAGGGGCGTGGCTTGTTTCGGGAGCGATGTTCGTTCCTGGTCATGTCGCGGTGTCACGCGCCACGCCTCCATTACATATCTACTCCTTTCTCTGATCTGAGGTTTTATCCGTTTAAAAAGAGGAAGTACGCGTCGCTTCCCGCCACATTTGACGCGTAAAGACAAACATAATTATGGTAACTAGTTATTTCGTTTATAAAGCCGCGTACGGAATAGCGGTTTACGGCGCTGCGCCCGCCGCGTCCCCCGTTGCGTCACCCGCTAGGTGTTTCACCTGTCGCAACCGACGCGGCATCACAAAATAGAAAAAATACAGAAGGTCCACTCCCGCCGTTCTCGAAAACAACTGTCCAAATTGGGCTGACTGCCTAGGGTTGCTATTCTGATTTTTGAAATAAATAAGTGTGCCTTATTACACCGATATAACTATTAGTTTATTCATTCATCTTATCATACGTCCAGGCCTAAATGAGAAGACAGAGCAAAATTACTCTCCCCAACTTGGCTTCTTCAATTACTGTCGTTTTTAACAGCGGCGGCAGCTGCGCGTTGTTAAAAATTATACGTACTAACTACATTACTTAGGTACTGTTATGACATATACTGACATTTTTAGGTGGCGTATTTATCCTAGCGACAATGTAAACAAAATCAATGAATAATAATTTAATATGAGTTTATAATCTTTTATTCAACGCTTATTCAACCAATGACGATTTAAGTAAAATTTAAAAGCTCATTCCTGCTGAATGTGTAATGTAATGAAATGAATGTTTGATGGCTATAAAAACTTCTTTACCTTTACTACTTACTTACTTTACTTTACTTACAAGAGAAAACCTAGACCTAGTTTTATATACCTTTTAATATTATTTTGGAAATTTAAAGAACGTGTAATCACAATTTTGTGTTGTATTCAAACATCCAAACACATTGCAGCAGTACCTAATAAAAACGCTAATATCCATTTTTCGCACGTAACAATGATCAATGCGTAGTAAACTGTCGTGAGTGACAGTCCGCTGTAGTACTGCCCCGGATCGTCCGAGATTGCATATAAACGCAATTGTCAATTTGTGCGTAACGATTTTGACGCTTAGTTCCGAGTGACCTATCTGTCTAGATGCTACAATTCAAACAAACGCGTGCAAAATCGCTTCTCCTTGAACGCTCCTCACGCCCGTAGCACACCTTCACTGCGAAACACGAGAAGCGAAACCGCTGGATGTATTCTGCTGCGATCCTGCGAACGTCCTGCAAGTCAGTCAGTTTAATTGAGCCAATCGAAGTGAAATGTGGTCATTATAGTCTGGATTACTAAGAAAGTACAGAATAGAGCAATTTCAGACCTCTTGAATAAGTTTTTCAGTGAATTTGATGTCCATGGAAATTAAAAACGCACTTTCACTTTTTAAAAATTGTCAACATCGACGAACACATGCGGAAACAATGCGGCGCCCGACAAAATGGCGTAAGTGTGTCTGGAGTCAGAGCAAATCGACGAAACCGCGAGGGGAAAAAGACAGCATTATAGTCGAATCAATGCGATAGAACAAGCAATATCGCTAGAGTTCCGCTTCTCATACTTGCGGAGAGGACATGACAAAATCATTGCGGTTCCGTTGTTATGATTTCGCTCGCAGCGGAGGTATGCTACAGGCCATACATAGTCGTATATTTGTTTGTGTCACCGCCTGACGCCGCGCGTGTCCTTGAACGTAGCGTTAGACCGATCGTATATTTATATTTATGAGTTCACCTTGGTGTTTCTGCGTGGTCTGTGGCAGACTTTTCTGTGTTCCCTTTATTTTGTGGTCCATCTGCACCGTGGTGGGCTGTGTCACTTGTTGTTTCATGCACGTGACTTTTGACTACCTTTGAAATAAACATGTTTATTAATCTTAAATACAACACCAAATTAGGACATAACTTTTTAAGGATTCACAAAAACAGTACTCTTAATAATTCGTCTTTTGTTTGCAACGATTCAATGGCGACGATGTATGGAATTTTATTACTATTTATGTAACCATTTATTTGGATGACATCAAATATAATATCATTTATTGGTACATCGGTAGTTGTGTAAGCTCTTTTAACTTAATCGTACGTATTTATCGATTTTGCGAAAGGGGTCGGACGGAGGTTTGTAATTCATTGTGTTCAAATCAAAAACATTTTAAATGGGAATATTTTTAGTATAAATGTATGTATGGACTATGAATGCTTTAGTATTCAATTAAGTATTAACTGGATAGCCTTTCGTCAGATAGCATAAGTTACTGTATAATACATCGACTAAATTAATCACCTTTTCGTTATGAGTTTCTGAAACCAATCTCACTCCAAGCTTGTTCGCAATCTTCTGTAGAAGGCCGGTGTCTTTCCTCTCAATATCAAAACCTTTAGGAGTGGATAGTTCTAGATCCTTGAGAGTTTTTAAGATGTCGTAGTCATTTTCATTTGCATTAAGAGGACTGCAAAACATGACATATTTAATGGGCTGGGGCTTACACAGAAGTTAATCTTAACAAATTGTCCTGTTTCTAGTAGTTGACGACCTCCGTAGCCGAGAGGCGAGCACGCCGGACTGTAAATGGCGCCGCCATCTCTGAGGTTCCGGGTTCGATTCCCGGTCGGGTCAATGTAGAAAACGAACTTTTCTATATTGGCTCGGGTCTGGGTGTTGTGGTACCGTCGTTGTTTCTGATTTCTATAACACAAGTGCTTAGCTACTTACCTTAGGATCAGAGCAATGTATGTGATGTTGTCCAATATTTATTTATTTATTTATTTAGTAGGGGTATTGATTATGAGGTTTGTGGCAAGTCTACGAATCTAGTAACTACATTTGAAGCGATTTACCTAACGTTTATAACCCTTACAACAGATGAACAGACCTAGGCCATGTCTGAACCATGGCTTAACATCCATAGTTACCAATTGTGCAGATTTCATATAGGTACTACTGACAAAGCTAGATTAGTTTAGGTTAGCAAGTGCCTTTAGCAAAATCCGTATTTTGATTCCTAAAAAACAGGTACGTTCTAAAATTCAAATTTCACGTTTTGTCTGCTCAGTGATCTGACTTAGATCAATGAGCTACCACCGTACTAAATAAACAATTATTGATACAAATTTGGTGCTGCGATCCTATTTAATCCGATTATAATGAAACTACCAATTTTCTGATTTAAAACAAAACAATCCGCGTCCGTACCGCCGCTAGATTTAATGTAAAAATACTAACTTTTCAGTACTTATGTAGGCTCCGAAAATTCCTCTTTTCCCATTTTCTGTAAAATTTAAAAGAGAATTCCTTTCCACCTGATGGTCTTCCTTTTTTATTCTTCCCAATTCATTATTTAGTTTCTTCACTTCATAATTCAATACAGACAATAAAAGATTTCGGAAGTTTTCATTCAACTCTGTGCTAGAATCCTTTTTCGAATTTTGGACATTATCGTTTCCTAGTGTATTGGTAACAACATTTGGCCCCATTTCCATTTCAGTCCCATAATCATTTAATATAAGTATAGTTGGATTTGTATCTGTTGTAGTTTCTGAAGTAAAATTGTCACTTTCGCTGGGTTTCAGTAAAGGATTATTTTCTTCTTTGTTCTTATAAAAGTATGGAGAGTTAGTCTTTTCAGTAGCCGGAGATCTAGATTTTCGAATCTCTTCATTAGTATCTACAATAGAGGTTGTTTTACGCAATTCTTTATCTTTACCATGGAAGAAGTCAAGGGTAACCATTTTCAGCTTATTTAAGAAACTACTTTTGAGGGATTTTTCAGGTAATTTAGGTAAATAATCTGCTTCTTTCACATTATCATCGGTTGGTTTAGTTATAGATGTGGTTTCTGGTTTTGTAGATTTGGATTGACTGGCATCTTTGTTTTTTTTACTTATTTGGCTAGACTCTTTTAAATTATCTGTTACTTGCGATTGAACATCTTTAACTCGTTCTGTTAAAGACGTGGTGCCTTGTTTCGTAGATTCAGACTGACTAGAATCTTCCTTTTTTTTACTTTTTGGGCTAGAATTTTGGTTATGATTTAAAGTAGTTTTCATGGTTTTAGATTTTAAAATTTTAGTGGTAGTTTTTGGTTCCGTAGGTTTTGATGTGGTTTCTGTTGAATTGCTGGTAAGATTTTCTGATGTAATGTTTGGTGAAAGAGTAGATTCGTATGTAATTCCACTATCTATGTCATTTATTACTTCCATTGTTGGAATTATGTTAGTGGTTTCAGAAACATTTGTAGTGTTTGATTTATGTTTGAAACTCAATTTTTCTTTAATGTTTTTAAATATTTTTGTTGTCTTATTCATCTTTGTGTGCTTTGGGTTAGTTGTTGTGTGCTTTTCTGTTAGATCAAGGTCTTGAGTGGACATATTTTCTATTTCATTGAGATCGGTCAGGTTATGGAATATCTTAAAAAGTTCATTGATATTCTGTGACAGAGTATCTATTGATGAATAGTCTGTAGTATTAGCACTGCGTTGAAAAACGTGTTTCTCTGGATTTGTAGTAGTAAGAACCATAAGTTCATTTACTTCAGACAAATATTTTTTCACCTCCGACACATCATTTCTACTTTTTTCAGATGTGTTAGCATTATTTTTACTATTGACATGTTTTGTAACTTTAGTTGTTATTAGTGCTTTGTCAGTTGTAGTAGTAACTTTATGTGGCAATGGATTGACACATTGACCTTTCAAATATTCTTTCCAGAATATTCCCCCAGTGTCAGAAACTAATGGAGCCTCAATTTGATTAGATGTTTGTCTTTTCTTAAAAATTCTCATAGATGTGGTAGCATCAGGATCTTTTGTCACATAGTATTTAAATAAATTTTTCATTTTGTTTTTCCCAAGCCTTTTGTAACCAAAAAACCGTCGTAAGCCTTTTCTTTCTTTGTGTTGAATTTCATCAGCATCGTAATCGTAGAAATTGGGATTTGACATAAAATTAAGCCCTGTCGTAATTAAGGAAGCATAAGGACTTTGAGAAAAGATGTTTTCAGTGGAAGAAGCAATGGCTTCTTTGGATTCAGGCTTGCATATAATATTTACGTTTACATGGTCTAGGGAATAAACATTTTTGACTACTGGCTTCTTTGCAGTAGACGTAGATACAGCGGGGGTTATAGAAGTGGGTTTTATGGATGTTTCTCGTTTCGAAATATCTTTGATGCAATCACCAATAGTATTTATCATGGTTTCTCCCGTCCCTATAAGATTGTCAGTGTAATTAATTCCTAAATTTGATGTTTTCTCAATATCAGCAGCTACTCTTTGTAAATCCACAATCAAAGGGTCTCCTATATAATTTTTTGGAATCTTTTTTTGTTTGACGAACGCTCTTTTGTCGATACATGTCGACAAATTTTTGCAAGTGCGTTCTTTGCACTTTCCTTTAACCCTTTTAAAGTAATCATGCATTGTTTGATCAACTTTGTGAACCGTATCTCTTAGTTTCTTGCCTCCACTTGGATTCATCCAAAAGTAAGTTTGTATTTCAGTACAATGGTCTTGCATGTACTTAGCCAAGTTGTCAAATTCGAAAATTAGTTCAGATATAACCGCATCACAGGCAGCACATGCTCTGCACATTTTTTGGTTAGGTTTGCATTTGCAGTTACAGACTCCTTCGTGTCCGAAATACTTCTTTATTGCATCCCAGTTAATATGGCGTCTAAAATTCTTTTTTGGATCTTCGAAAATGTTAGTATCTCTAACTTGTACGTGGTGTTTTGGTAAAGACTCATTAAGAGAAGTCAGATTTTCATATAACTGTACTAAATGTCTATTTACAGCAGCCACGAAGTCTTTACTAAGCGTGACTTTGCCAATGCTTTTACCACTAGTTGTTTCCGCTTTCTGCGTAGCAAAAGCTTTAGTTGTAGCCACTTGTCTGACTTGAACTTTGGACAAATCTATATTCCCTTGCAAAGGTTTCAATGGATAGTTTCCTTTAGTCAAAGAACCGTTTGCGTCAATAAGTAGGTACATTTTTGGCGTCATTAAATATTCAGGTTCGATAGAGATACCGATAGTGCTAGGAGAGGTAGTAGTTTCTTTATTATCGTCAAAAGACTGAACTTGGTATTCTAAGTCTACTGGTGAGAACATTTTAGCAGCAAAAACTCGTCTCACTTTATAAGAGTCTAAAGACCTTTTCTTTTCAACCTGAAGGTTGTACGGTATAGCTATATGTACTTGGATTGAATTGGTTAGTAAAGTAGACTTTGGGAGAGGAGATGAAGTTGTCACTATCGTGGGATGATTTAAATAGTAGTTTTCAGTATATTCTTGTAGGGCATCTCGTTCGTCGTATTTGACTGTGTTTTTTACTAAATCGACAATAACTTCAAGGGCGGCTACGTCTTTTGCTGTAAACTTTCCTGCTGGCTGAATATCGCGTTTTTCTAGTTTTGTTTCTGAAGATTTTTTTTGCAATTTTTGATCCTCTTTCGCTTCGATTGTTTGCTTATTGACGCTTGATTTTGTGGTTTGACTAATAACCTCGTAGTAAATCTGTAAATGAAAAAAAAATCCAGTTAGAAATATTTAGATGTATATGGTAAAACTTCCGAATGAGAACATAGTTTTATTTACCTTGCTATCGTATGATAGAGGATCAAAGAATGCTTCTTTTTTAGAATTGTGATTTCCTTCAATTTTTAGTTTGATGGGACTTAAGAAGCTCAGAAGATTTTTTTTCGCTGTTGGTGTTGTAGTTGAAGTTGTCTGCAAGAATCGATTTTTGTATATTTTGTGTCTACTTTACTAATTGATATTTTTAAGCGTGTTTATAATACTAACCTCTTTATTTAAGTCTTGATTGTTGGTGGATGTGATGTTATCTGTAATCGTAGATGTTTCTTCATTCCTTAGTGATTGGTAAGGGACCTAAGAAAAATTACATATTAGACCTATCGTAAATTAAAATTGAATCTCATAATTTAAGTGAGCCATTTATATATACCTAAATTTTCTAATTCTTTCACACTAAGAAATGGAATAAAATTAAAAGTAATAATTAAATTAGTTTAAAACTTAGTTATTTTAAAATGATATTAATACTCACACTAGCGTCGTCTAACACCAAATCATCTACCTTCTGAGTTATTTTCATACTTTTTGTCTTTGCTTTTAACTTCTTTCCACTATAAGCTGTGGCCTGAAAAACATGAATCCTTTAATAAACAATATAATTAATTAAGCTATAAATAATGTTATTTGTTATATTTACTCTTTCCACAATCCTATCAACATCAAAGTCATAGTCAACGTTAAACCCATTATCAATTGTACTAAATCGTTCTTCATTAAATTCCTCTTGTTTTTCTCTTTTAACTTTATTTTCTTCAATTGTAGGTATTTCAATTGTCATAGCAGTAGTATCTTTTTCTACAATTTGAAAGTAAAGTTAACTCTGTAAAATTTGGAAATTTATAAAATACTATACAGGGTGTAAAAAAAGGCTTAACAAAGCCTTAAACCACGAGTTCTATACATAAAACCAAGTAGAATGCAAACAAAATAATTGCTGGGAAATGACTTTTATTTTTGGCTATCAAAAAAATAACTTATTTCTAACCCGCAATGTATAGCGCGCACGCCACAGACTAAGTGTAAGCGGATCATGTTTCTATGTCAAAAAGTTTAGTATTATCAAACAAATTTTAATTTTGTAAAAATCTTTGAAAAAATATTGTAACTTTGACTGTCAATAACTCGGTAACCCGTCATTTCCCAGGTATAGAGTAAAAGAAAAAAATGATCATCATAATCCGTAGAATATGTAGTATTCGGCTTCGTTAAGCCTTTTTTTACACCCGATATAATGAATACTTTCATACCTTGTTTGTTTGGTTTTTCAGCTTTTGTCGAAGCAGTAGTACTAGTATTATTTATCGTGGATTTTTTTCTCAAAAGTGTTTTTAGTTTTCCACTAATATCTAAAATATAAAAGATATTAAAAATTTAATGGTCTGGTCACATGAGTAAAGAAACGGAACAGAGACAAAGCTTCTAAAGAGCTAGCAAAATTTATACCTATTTTGGTAGGGTTGGCACAATTGAATAAATTTAAAATATAAATTTCTTTTTTTTTCACATTTTTTATTAAAATAGGTTATTTTTTATACAAATTACATACTCTAAATATTTTTTTTTATTACTTTTGGTTTTTAATAATTTGTTGTGTCTTTTAATCGAATGATAAATTCTAAATCGAATATAAAGTTTTTCAAATAATCCAATGGGAAATAATCACATGGCATATGAAATGTACAATCTTGCAAACGTGCTAATATGTCATTACCAATATTAACAATTTGTACATGAAGATCAAAATATTCGCGAAATTTATGCTCAAACAATTCAACAAATGCGATAAAATTGTCAGGAGGTATTATCACACACAGTACAATGTACAACCATATTTACAACACTTTTTAAATACTAAAACAAAAATATTACTACGTATTATGTGAGAAACTCGATAACAAAACAAAACACGCACGACATTCGAGCGTCGTGTCACGCCTGCAAGCCCTGAGATTGACCACTGGCTGATCTAGTTTGAAGCGGTTTCGGCTCATACGTGACAAGCGGCCAGTGGTCACGCACACACACGCGTTGCACTTGTAGTGATGTACCTATCACAGCGCATTCGTATGTAGCTTTGTATCTGTTCCGTTTCTTTACTCATGTGGTCTGGTCGCGGAAAACCGCTGGATGCGGGTGGCACAAGACCGATCTTTGTGGAAATCCTTGGGGGAGGCCTATGTCCAGCAGTGGTCGTCTTTCAGCTGATGGATGGATGGATGGATGGATGGATGAGGGTCTGGCTCCTTTTTATTAGGGTTAGGTTGGTTAGGTAGGCGTAATTAGGGTGCTTTTATTTAAAAAAACACTTACTTGAAAATAATTTTAGTCGTCTTTTTTCCCTCCAATTAGGAATCATTGTTTTTAACTCTTTATAATTATCATTCGATTTAGTTGGTTTTAATACACGGCTAGTTACTGTAAAGTAAATTAAAATAATTTTATTACAGCAACATTATTTGGCTTTAAATACTTACATTTGATTCTAGAATTGACGACCGTCTGGTGTAGTGGTTCGCGCTCCGGACTACAAAGCCTGGCGGTTGCGGATTCGAATCCCGCGAGAGGCAAATGTTAGTGTGATGAGCACGAGCATTTGCACCGAATTCATGGATGTTTATATATAAGGTGTAAACTTTTAAACTTTCATGGTCACTAACATTAGAATAGTTTGTTACGGGATTGCTACCATGTACCTTATTTTTGAGTTCCCGATATTACACCTAGAACGCGCGCAGAAAAAGTGTGAATGTTTGAAGGAGTCCCTGTCATTCCTAGTGAAGTGTCGGGATACGGACATTATCCCAGTGTGTGTTCGGATAAAACCTCGACCTGACATTCACGGCTCCGCAAGTATTCTGCGATATGCGAGTGTAAAATTATTGCGAAAATTAATACGCAATTGTAGGTACCAACTTGACCAGTTTCAGTGTGAGTTATACGAAATACATCAAAAGTGCAGTGAGTTGCTTTCTAAAAGTGATTTTGATACTTGTGATCGTGTTACCTACCTACAAGCTCAGCGCTCTAGAGAACTTAGTGCTATGAAACAGGATCGTAAGTTCGAATCATTACTACGAAAACAAAAGCCAGCGGCCTACCACGAGAACTCGATCGCAACTCGAACGGTAGTCAACATGTCGAGTGTCGAGTTGTCTGCTGCTGCACAATCAGTTCTAGAAAAAGGGTTGAATTTTGCCATTACACCTAAACGTATTCCCTATGAGGAGGTGATTGGGTCGGTTGAAGAATGTATCGTGCGTAATAAAATACCATCTGTAGACGCGGATACATTAAGACAGGATATTGCCGTGATATTACGCCACGTAGCACCACCAAAACCGAATATCACTTCTTCTGAATCAACTGCGCTGAATGAACTCCGAAAGGATGAAACTATACTGGTTCTGAAAGCTGATAAAGGGAACGCGACTGTTATAATGGATGTCGTTGAGTACGATAGAAAGATCCAAAATCTACTCAGTGATGTCAATACATACAAGAAGGTAAATTACAACCCGACGGCGAGAACGGATCGAAGCACTCGCTCACTCATTAGACAGTGTGAGGACGTTTTCGACGACGAGACTTTTAAATACTTACTGCGGCCTAGAAATGTCCAGCCCCCGAAACTATATGGCTTGCCTAAAGTACACAAGCAGAACGTGCCACTACGACCGATTGTGAGTCAGATAGACTCACCTACGTATGACCTGGTCAAGCACGTAGCTAAAGTCTTGCAACCATTAGTAGGCCGTACGTCATCGTTTGTCAAAGATTCTCGTCACTTCATTGAAATCCTGCACCAAAACAAGGTTGATATGGATGAGTTGATGGTCAGTTTTGACGTAGAATCACTCTTCACAAATGTCCCAGTAGCAGATTGTCTTGAAGTGGTTAAGGTAAAGTTGGAAGATAATGACATCCCGATGGAATATGGCACACTTCTACATCATTGTTTGTCGAAGAATTTCTTTGTATACCAGGGTCAATACTATCTCCAAATAGACGGAGTCGCGATGGGCAGCCCCGTAGCTCCAGTTATAGCTAATATTTGGATGGAGTTTTTCGAAGAAAAATCCCTGGCCACCGCCCGCACCGAAATCAAACTATGGAAGAGGTATGTAGACGACGTATTCTGTGTATTGAGAGGAAACAACCAAGATGTAGAAACTCACCTGTCATATTTAAATGGTATCCATCCAAAAATAAATTTTACCTGCGAGATAGAAGAAAACAGAAGCCTAGCATTTTTGGATGTGAAGATTGAAGTGCGGAGTGACGGTTCACTGAGTCACTCTGTCTATAGAAAATCCACTCACACTGACCGCTATCTCAACGCAACCTCGCATCACCACCCTCGACATCTTAATTCTGTAGTAACTGCACTGACAAACCGAGCCTATGACTTGTGTGACCTTGAACACTTAAACCAAGAGTTGGAACATGTTCAGAAAGTCTTACAGAATAATGGATATAGAGGGCAGCTACCATCTAGACACAAATCAAGACACTTTAAAGACACAGTAGACAGGCAACCTGTGTTCTTGCCATACATAAGAGGAGTGACAGACAAGATCTCAAACGTACTTCATAAATACTCACTTAATACTGTCTTCACTCCATTAAGAAAAGTAACACAATGTCTACGATCTCCAAAAGATAGTTTCCTAATGGAGAAACCGGGTGTCTATAAGATTGACTGCAGCTGTGGCAGTTCATATATCGGCCAAACAAAACGTACCATAGCGTGCCGAATGAAGGAACACATAAAAGCGGTCAAAAACAACGACAAACGGAAATCGGCAATCGCGGAACATTTGTTGGAATCAGGTCTCAATCACTGGATTGAGTTTCACAACCCTCAGATCATTTCGACAGAACGCCACTACATACCAAGAATGGTCAGGGAAGCGATTGAAATTACAAAGTACAAAAACTTCAATCGCGAGGATGGGTTTAAATTGTCAAGTGTCTGGAATCCAGTGATTCGTATGTGTAAAAACCGGAAAAAACAACAAACTGCTGTGTCGCGGTCAGATACTGTTAGTGTTGTGTGTCGAGAACAGGTGCGAGAAAATAGTGAGTTTGTAGACAATGGTACCGACGCGTGCAATAAAAGACAGCGAAAGAGGGTAGACCGATATGTTTGCCCTTAACAACTTACCCGCAAGATCTTCAGTTACTCCGTGATCATGGCGCTTGCAACAGTGCCGAAATATCGGGAACTCAAAAATAAGGTACATGGTAGCAATCCCGTAACAAACTATTCTAAGGTGTAAACTTATCAATTAACTCTTTTCTAGGGGATGATTCTACTGCTTAAATAGAACAAATTTTTCTATGGGACCAACTTCAAAATCGCAAAACAAAAAAACATTTCCCCATACAAAACGGCAGATCAGCTGAAATCGGTTTGTATAAAGATATGAAATATTTTTTTATGATTTCGTACTTGGCCTCATACAAAAAGTTGTTTTATTTGAGCAGTAGAACCACCTCCTAGAAAAGAGTTAACTGATAAGTTTACACCTTATATATATATAAGTATGTTTATCCGTTATCTAGTCACCATAGTACAAGCTTTGCTTGGTTTGGGGCTAGATAATTGGGGTGTGATTGTAAAAAAAAATATTATTAAATTATTATTAATTAAAAAAAAATGTTTACAGTGTAATATAATAAAATATATTTCGTAAAGGCAGGATAGACCACATATTACAATGTAACCATGTCCAAACAATAAGAATTGTATTTGTATAGACTTGTAGACCAAAGTAAATATCATCATCATCACCAGCCTATATCAGTCCACTGCTGGACACAGGCCTCTCCAAAAGAAGGATTTTGCCATAATCGCCACGCTTGGCAGGCGGGTTGGCGATCGCAGTTTGGCCAATGTTGGAAAGGAGACGCTGCTCCCAGTCTTCTTGTGGCGGTTCTCCTGTAGTCGCCTCTTACGACACCCATAGGAAGAGAAGGGGTGGTGCTATTCTTTTAACGTGCCGGCACCACACGACACAAGACAAGTATAATTTAAAAAAGTAATAATCTCTTCCCGTTTCCTTTTTATCGTAAATGGTATCAGCTAATCAGCTGCGACAAAAAGTATCATTAAATTGTTTTTTATATAATTTAACACTGGTAAAAATATGTTAATTAATGAAATGATTTACATTAACTTAAAACCTTCTCCTCACCGCTTTGCGTTTGAAGAAGTACCGCCATGTATGATGAAGATTAACCGTTCACATCATAGTTTAGAGAAGTTTTAATAAGTGGTGTTGGTTTATCATGTGTGGCGAACGTGAAAAAGTATGGTCATGTCTTTACTATTTATTTTATTGAGTTAAGCTAAAAATATGCATACCTTGACGACTCCTTCGTGATTTCGTTCTCCAGTTCATTTCCTTTTCAGCTGCACTATGTTCGGCAATGCTAAAAACTTTACTTGCATTAACAGCTTTATCCACTCCATCCGTAGAGTTAATCTTTCCATCAAACACTTTCAAAATTCCGCATTTATTCAATAGCTCTATCAAAGCTAAGCCGGATAGGTGTTTCATAACATAATCATTCCACCTTATCTTTGGTGTAGTGAGCATTACATATTTTTCTGTTGACCCTGTCTCTGGCCTATAATATGTGGGTAGATCAATGTGTATTATGACGTTTGGCCTAGTAAAATTTGCTACAGCTTCGACGGCTTTTACAATTTTCACTATTTCGTGTTCTCTGTCGGATGTACGGATGGTTTGGGTAAGGCTGTTTTGAAGCTGGAAAACTTAATTTGTTCTTAGTTAAAAATTAAATTTAGTAGTATGTACACTTTTAATTACAAACAACGGTCTCCTAGAAATTGTAGAGAAATCGTGCTTAAGATGCCTAGCAATACTCATATATAAATATAAATATTCGCGCTGATGGGATCTTACCTGTGTTGTTTTTGTTTAGAAGAGGGCCTATAGATCTCGCTAATTTAGTTTTGAAGCTCAGAATGGCAGAACGAAACGATTTTAAAGGGAAAGAGATATTGGAAGAAAAATAATGTTACATCACGTTAATAATTTGGTTTAATATACTATCCATCAGATAAGTAATGTAAATTAATATTTGTGTAAATAAAGTACTTTTATTATAGAAAACAAAAACAACGACGGTACTGAAACACCCAGATCCGAGATGATTCAGTAAAGTTTGTTTTCTACATTAACCCGTCCCGACCGAGATTCGAACCTCGGGCCTCCCGCGCGACATCCGTGCTACTACCGCGCCACAGCCACGCGATTCCAATGCATAAACTGGGCCACACCCATCCCACACCTGTGCCCTTGCCAGGCGACACCTGTGCTTAAACCGTGCATCATCCATGCCACACTTATGCCACATCCACGCCACACGTGTGCTACACCCGTGCCACTCCAAGGGGCATACCACACACATGCCACACTCGTGCCACACCCATGCCACGTCGTGCCACACTCGTGCCGCGCCCCTACCAGTCCCGTGCCACACACGTGCCATACCCGCGCCCGACGCCTTTCTGCGTATGTCACGTATTATAGTGCGCATATGCTTTTTAAAGTTTTATTTTATATGTATTGCAAAACTGAAAATATACATGAAAAACTGATCTCACTTGACTCTATTTATCTTGGAAGTAAAATACATCTTAAGCACAATTCTTATGTAAAGAATCTGTATAAACGTTTTTTTAAATAATGCACTCATTCACAAAGTAGTAATACCGAAAATATTATAACAAGTCAAACTCGGTTGAAGAGAAGTCAAGCAAAGGGACGTAACATTAGGCAAGATTTAAATAAAAAATATAACTTACTTACTGTAATCTGGTCGTCCCGGACTGTCGTTATTAATCTTAGCGATATGAGCAAATTTGTGTCCGTTTTTATCTGTAAAGAATTATTTATAAGGTATTTCAAATATATCTGCCACGGCTGGAATGGGTATTAAATAAAATACATCTATTACGATGGTATTTAATTTAACTTGCTTCATTTTGCTTAACACACTCTGCCATCCGCATTTGACAATGCGCAAGAGCGAGACTTAGTAAAGCTGGGTACCTACGGTACAGACAAATAATATAACCGCCGATTATTTCATAAGCGACCTTTAAAATTGGAGTCCATTGTTTTGTCCCGCCATTTATTACATTATTTATTAATTTATTCTCAGAGAAAAAAATTACTTACTCTGGACTAGGCAGTTACTTACTCTCTGGTAAAAACTTACTCCAGCTTCACAGCTTGGTCAATCAAATCGACTCTTATGGCTTATACAAAAATGTTGAACACTTGTGTAAGATAGGTCAACCAATTTGAAATGTTGACACATCAGACATTCGAGACATATTATTATTAACAAACATTTCAAATTGGTTGACTTATCTTTAGACTCTATCTTTTTGTAGTAAGGTCATTATTTTTTATTTACTTGACAGTTTTACGAAAATTGTTGCCTGCTTATTGCCACAACTAAATACATACAAATAATCGGTAATACTTACGAGAACTATGTGCATTCTTCCTTTGTCGTTCCGGATCATTATAAATGATATCGTATTTGTAGCTGTGACTGCTAATTCTTACTCTTTTGGGTGGATGTTTAGCACGAAAACTGCCAAATTGCTCGTGATTAATCATAGGGTGAAATGTTGTCGTAGAAATATCATTAGTAATGAAACTACTATCTGGGTTCCATATAGCATTATCGTAATTCCAAATCGTTTGTGGCGTTGTCGTCGATTTATGCTTTTTCTTGTCTTTTTGTTTGCGACTATAAAGCATGTTGTTGTGCAATTTATAAAGACAAGTTGACATTTCGTGTGTGTTCTTCGATGTTGCTGTTTCACCAACAGTTTTTTCCGATTCAAACTTTGCTCGTTGAGTTAAATTTTTCGGTTCCTCTGTTGTTGTTTTTTCTTCAGGCAATATTATTTTACTGTCATAACTTTGATCTGCGTCGTTCATATTGATGATTGTTAATTCTACTTCCTTTTGCATGCCATCGTCCTCGTTAGTAGGAGATATAACTGTATAACGTATATCTGTTAGAGAAGATGTAGCTGGTGTATCGGATGCTGTGTTTTTCTTGTCGAAGAGTTTGATTTTCTTTTTGACTTTTCCCAATTTAGGCTTTCTGCGAAACGGTTCGAATGTAACAAAGCGTTCGGTACGCAATTCGCTGTATCTTTTTAGTCTTTTCTCGTCAACATCTTTGTATTTATTGGGAAACGTGTCTTTAATGGTGAACTGATCTTGTGCATTATTTTCCATGTCCATTTTATAAGTTAAGTGATCCAAAGTTAAAGGGTTCATCATGATAAACGCTAATGGGGTAGTCTGATCTTTTTTACTCATTGGAAGTTTATCAGTATTTGATTTGTGCTCTTTTTTATCACCAACCTCTTTAGTAGATCCTTTGTATAACTTAACAAATTTTGGCATCCCAAATAGTGGAGTAGTTACTGATTGGACATCTATCTGGTTGTCTTTGAGGAATCTTTCGAAATCGTTGTTTCTCATGGGCAGAGGTGTGCTAAAGTACTGGATGGGCGATGGATTTGTTTTTGTTACTGGTCTGGGCTGTAACAATTGATTTAAACGTTATAGTTTATCAAATTTGAAATTTATATCTAGCATTACAAATAAGTATGTGTCGTGGCCAGATATTAAAATTGTTATGAAATGGTTGGCCAAATCACGAAGTGTTTATTCTTAGAGTCCCCTTATTCCCTAAACATTAGCAATCAGCAATAATCGCGCAGTCATCGCCCGGTTGATGGTTAGTGCCAAAATCTATATGCCGCACTGGCAGTAGATTGCTTTACGCTACGATAATGCCATACCGAAAATTGACCAATTCTGGCTTTAAAATCGCAAATTGACAGCAAAAAAATAAAAACCGGCAAAGTGCGAGTCGGACTCGCGCGCGAAGGGTTCCGTACCATTATCTATAATACATCATTTGGGAAAATTTCAACTCTCTATCACGGTTCATGAGATACAACCTGGTGACAGACGGACAGACAGACAGACAGACAGACGGACAGCGGAGCCTTAGTAATAGAGTCCCGTTTTACCCTTTGCCAAACAATGCAATCTTCTGTCAATGGTGCCCATAAATTTTACACTAACCTTAATCGGGTGATGACTTCGCGATTATTGCTATTTGCTAATTTTTAGGGAGTAAGGCCGCGGCATTATAGATGAAAATCAGTTGGAAAACCATACACTTTTTTGGGTAGGTTGACCTACCATTGGTTGTGTGAGTCCAAGACCCAAACCGCATTATTTTGGTCTGTTTTCATTTTAAGAATAGTTTGTTACGGGATTGCTACCATGTACCTTATTTTTGAGTTCCCGATATTTACATACCAAGCCACTACATACCAAGAATGGTCAGGGAAGCGATTGAAATTACAAAGTACAAAAATTTCAATCGCGAGGATGAGTTTAAATTGTCAAGTGTCTGGAATCCAGTGATTCGTATGTGCAAAAACCGGAAAAAACAACAAACTGCTGTGTCGCGGTCAGATACTGTTAGTGTTTTGTATCGAGAACAGGTGCGAGAAAATAGTGAGTTTGTAGACAATGGTACCGACGCGTGCAATAAAAGACAGCGAAAGAGGGTAGACCGATATGTTTGCCCTTAACAACTTACCCGCAAGATCTTCAGTTACTCCGTGATCATGGCGCTTGCAACAGTGCCGAAATATCGGGAACTCAAAAATAAGGTACATGGTAGCAATCCCGTAACAAACTATTCTTATGTTAGTGACCATGAAAGTTTAAAACAATATATTGTTTTCATTTTATTTTTTGCATAGGTAAGTCAGAACTAAAATAACTAAAAATAGTGCAAAGTAACTTACCAAACATGTACTCTTGAGAGGCTTAGATGACACCGGAGAATTTTTGGCTGTAAATTTTTATTTATTAATAAGTCCCCTTATACACTGCTACTTTTTGCAGCGATACAAACGCGCGTTTAACAGCCGCGCGACTCCAATCGCGATGCCAGCGTTTAACGAACATTTGTATCTGTCGCAGCCACCCGGCTAAAATAGCCGTTTTATTGCACGACTAGCCCTTTCATTGAACAACGCCATTCAAAGACACGCCTAAATTTTGATTAGCTTAGTGGTTGAATACAACGTTTAATAGTACAACTGGACGACGCCAAATCCATTTATTATTTAATTAGTATAATGAAGCTATTACATATAAGCACAAGCCTCAACATTAATACATTGCGTATCACTTTAGCTAGACGGCCAGCTAGTGCATCGCGATTCTATCGTTGCTTTTCGCGCGTCTTTAACGCCCGTACCACACCTCCGCTGCGAAACACGAGTAGCGAAACCGCTGGATGCATTCCGCTGCCATCTAGTGTAGGTAGAGTGACAAGCGTTCTGCGGTGCGGAACGTAATGCAAGTCAGTCAGTTTAGTTGAGACAATCGGAGTGAAATGTCGTCATTATAGTCTGGATAGCTAAGAAAGTACAGGATAGGTCTATTCTGACCCCTTGGATCAATTTTTCAGCGAATTGGTGTCCATTAAAATTAAATACGCACTTTCGCTTCTTCAAAATTGACAAACACATGCGGAAACTTTGCGGCGCCGCAACAAAATGGCAGAAGTGTGACAGGTGTCGGAGCAGATCGGCGAAACCGAGAGGAGAAGGAAACAGCCTTATAGTCAAATCAATTCGCTAGAACAGGCAATTTCGCTAGTTGTTCCGCTTCTCATTCTTGCTGACAGGACATTGCGAAATCATAGCTTTTATGGTTTCGCAGCGAAGGTGTGCTACGGTAAAGGTACGACGATTTGCGATTAATCGATGCTGCATTCTCGATACAACATCGATATGGTCGCCATTCGTCGTAATCGCGTTTGTGTCGCTACAAAAAGTCGCAGTGCATAAAGGGCCAAATCGAATATTAAATGCAGTTGACTTCTAACGGCTAGTGATGATGATGCAGAAATCGTAAGCCAAACGAACTATCGAAACAAATTGAAAATAATTAAATGGACGTGTTCGTAGCTCAGTGGCGGCAGCGCTTCGGTATCGATTACTTAAGTTTAAGCAGCCAATGCCGCGGACGATAGTGGATGGATGACCATGTAGACCATATTAAGTGACAATTATCGAGAGAATCTCCATGCTTGGCATGGAGGCATGCAGGCGGCTTGATTAAATCTGACAGTATGGTTTAGTCACTGGCCATAAAACACCCCTCCAGTTTAAATCTCAATGAAACGGGAATTAACGCGATCATAATTTGCCGAACACCTTCTTGAATCGGGCACTAATTACTAGATTGAATTTCATCAAACGCAAGTTCTTTCCACGGATCGCCACTTTTATTCAAGAGTTGTGCGTGAAGCTATTGAAATCAAAAAGTATAAAAATTTCAATCGGGAAGACGGTTTCAAATTATCCGCGACATGGAATCCAGTGATTAAAAATAAACAATCTCGTTTTGTTTCGCGATCGAGTTCTCATCTGAATACGGACGCGGCGGTTAGTGTGCAGAATAGGGACACAGTGAGTGTAGTGTGTGACGGTACTTGGCGTGAAAATAATATTATGAGGGTAGATGAAGAATCTGCCTCTCATACGGAGTGAAGACATCGCTGTTCCAGTCAGCCTGTGACCACGGTCGGTGTAACCCGATCGAAACGTCAGGTAACATTTTGTACCTAAATTATGATCGAGTTAATTCCCGTTTCATTGAGTTTTAAATTATGCAACGCGAAAGTTTAAAAGTAACCCCTCCAGTTCGCAATGGGCCCGCGTGGTGGAGTATGGTCCTAACCACCTCATACTTGAGGTGTACCCTGTGCCCTGCAGTGGGACGTATAAAGGCATACTTTAAATAAAAACTACAAATATTAAGAAACAAGTATGCACTAACATATTTTTTTATGCTTAGGCCGATCAACGAGGAAATCCGGCCCATCGTCGTAAGACAAAAGAGTTGTATCCAAGAACAAAAGCGAGGAACTGCCTTGTTCTATGTTATTTTCTTGGTTATTAGGTTCTGAAAAAACGTTTTAAGTTAAATTTTATAATCATTTCTAAATTCTAGGCAATTGGATGTGAAGAATTTTGATTAAATTTTATTTACCAGTATTGTCTATCCAAAATTCTCCATTCCGTTTCGCGTCATGTATTTTGCCTTCAATATTGTATTTAATAGCAGGCGATTTGAAATTAATTTTATTCAAATTATTAAGCAAATCAACAGCTCTAATATATTTATCAGTCACTGTGTCTGGTTGTTTTATAAGATGGAAATATTTAGCTTCTCCTTGAATTATTATATCGTTACCCTTTGCCATTGTGTTATCTTTTAGTGCAACAGTCTTTATGACATGAGTCTTTTTATTAAAATTACTACTTCGGGTGTTATCTTTTTTAACTTTTTCTATTGGCTTTCCTGTAAATATATCCGATGGTGTAGTTTTCATGCTTTCGGCAAGTTTAAAATTTTCTTTCATTTGCACCAATTCCTTTTGCATATCCACCATGCTTTGTGTAGTAACTTCGTTGTCTTGTTTTAGTGATTTGAGAATATTTTCCCATTGTGGACTAGTTAATTTATCTGTGTTCAGTAAATCACCATGCCACATTAGTAAGTCATTGAAATAATCAGGGTACGGTTTATTAAAGCGGGTGGATCTACTATAATCGGCAAAACTTTGGGCTGTGGCAAACTTTGGGCTTATAGTGACATAGGTGTTTAAAGAATTCTTCCTTATTCGTTTCTGTGGACTGTCATCAACAAGTAGCTTCCCATGCAGTTTTTTGTCTTTATTAGCGTATTCATAGATTTGCGGTCTCTCTATAACTGGATCAATTTTTAAATTATGATCGTGTGTAAAATAAGACAGCGGAAACTTTGCAATCCTGGTCAATTTGGTCTGTATTTTTATATCTTTAGGGTCAGCTTTGACGTTAAACTTATATGCAGGCTTGTGTTGCGTTTGAACAGTTTGTATATGCGGTGGTACGTAGATTTTCTTTACTGAGAAATCGTTTGAGTGGCTTGCGGTAGAGAAACCGAGAGTTGTTGTCGATGCTTGATTTTCGTCGGACATTGATTGTTTTATTTGTAGTTTGTCAATTTCATTTCTTATATCCTCAAGTGACTGTGTTGCTTCATACGTCGATAGATCATATGAGAGCATGTCAAAACCGTAGCTATGATCTGGATATGATTTGACTGTGCTTTTTTGTGTAGAGCTTGATTTCAGTTTCAGTTTTTTACTTGATAAGGGTTTGTGGAAACCTTGGAAATACGTATTTTGTTATTACAGTGAATACTTAATGAAAAATAATAAAATTAATAGTAAAAAGTTATGATATGTGCAGGTGCTAAAGGAAATGGAGAATACAAAGTGTCAGAAGGGTCTCTATGCTACAATTCTTTTACCAGCTAAAACATGTTGTGACAGGTTTGCTGGTCCCTCTCTCTACCAAATCTAAAGCCTTTAAGTTTTCTTGTATTGACGTATTTAATTTGTGTTTTATTTTTAAAAACTAAGTATTTTAAAACGACAATAATCAAAGCATTTCTTATTTACTTTTTAAGGTCCCCCCCCCCCCCCATTAAAAATTAAAGGGACCAACAAACTTTCCAGGAACACCAGAATCATGGTCTGCAAGCTCTTCTCAGACTAAAACAATTTTTAGAATAATGGTCCTCATATATTGCACACTTAACCTCCCGAAACTCATGATTTAGATGTAAAGAAACTTACTAGTAGGCTCTGTAAATTTTGGTGTTGTAAGTGGTGTAACAGAAGCTACAGGAGAGGTATCTTCTATCTCAGGAGCAGCCTCAGAACTCGGGAATGGGATGTCAAATGAAAACGGCTGTTCATCCGGCTTCCAAGATTCACTACTATGTTGAATCTCGGACAGGTCTTCAGTAATATTTGGTATTTGTCCTTTTATTTCTTCAATGCTCATTACTTTGTCATATTTTACAGGTTTGAATGTGTCGATGTGTGACGTTATCATTTCGTAATCTGGCACTCCATGATTCTGAACTGGTCTGACTTGCTGCTGCTTGGCTTTAAATATTTCTTTTAGTTTTTTCAATGGGTTAAATCGTTGTACTCTGTATTCTCTTTTGGTTCTTTCAGCTTTCTTTGTATCTTTGTGCTTGTTGCGTTTTGGCAAGCGAAATTTGTTGAAAAACTTCCTCAATTTACCCTTTTTCTGTTTATTTTCTCGTAACTTTACTATTGCAGTAGGTCTTGGAATTAAATTGACGTCTACATAACCGTAGTTTTTGTTTCGAGTCTCGATGACGTTTGTTACTGTGGATCTAAGGGTGTTACTTTGAGATGTATACAAATTATTAGTTTCTAAATCATTTTTATTTGTATTCCTTTTCTCTCTATCTAACTCCGAAAGTTCTTCAGTATTTTGTTTTGAATATTTTGTGTTAAGTTTTGGAGCCCTTCTGAATAATTTGTCAACCAGACCAATAGAACCAAGGCCTTTGAATATTTTGTATTCGGGACTTTCCTTTTTGTTTCGGTCTTCTTCCGCTTCAACTGTACTTTTTAAATTTAGATTGTCTGCAATATTAGAATCAAAATTGTTACCTACAAGTTTAAACTGCTTGAAGATAAATAACACTTGAAAAAAATCATCGACCTCAGGTGGGACGTCGATGATTTTTTTCAAGTGTTATTTATCTTCAATTAAACCTTGCATGGAATTGCTAAAAACAAAAATTTACAATGTTTAAACTGCTTGATTACAAAATCTGTTTTTAACACTGTGATATAAATTGAATTCATCAAATAATTTACGTTTAATGATAATACTTTAAAATTATGGGAATCTGAAGGACATTATGAAACATGACACAAACATACCTTTCTTAGGCATGACATTCATGAATTCCTTGCTTTTACGCTCATCTAAAGCCTTTGATAGTTCATCCAAGTTATCTTCAATTGAATCTTGGTTAACGCTCTTGATTTCTCCAAAACACTTGTGATGTTCTGTAAGACCTTTATTTTTAGGACGAGGAGTCAATACCGGGTCCTCAGTACCAGATGACCCAAGATTAGGATCCGTAATAGGTGATTTGAGCTCAACAGTTTGAGAGGTATGAAACTTTTTGGGAGGACCATTATCAATGAAGAAATAGAAATGCTTCTTGAACCAAGAATCATCACTTTTTGTTGATATGTCCTGGTCCTCCATGATATCATCGTCGAAGAATCTTTTTAAACGTTTCGCCGGCAGTTGAGGTATTTTGTTTAAAATAAACTTTCCTATATCATCAACGCTATGGTGTCTATGAGCTTGGTAACGGATGAGGTTAGAAAAATTCTGATTACCTTGCTCTCTCTGGAACTTCAAGTAATGTCTGTAGCCATTTACGTAGTCGTTGTACGATATTTTGTTGCTCAATCCTTCGTAGCTCGTATCTTCTATAGCTTCAGTAGAGGTGCTGTACAGGCTATTTGTTTTAGTGCCATAATTCAGAAATTCATCAGGTAGTATTACTTCATCATATAGTTTCTGCTCGTTTTCCTTCAGACTAACACGAGCTAAAGTTTCAGGAGCTCTTTTAAACAGTCTTAAATAATGGCGGTCCTTTGAAGCTATGGATGGAGTGGTCAACATTCTCATTACGTTGTCTTCGTGAGTTTTGGTGAGGATATTTTCAAACAAAGTTAGCATGACATAATCGTCAAAGGTAGATTGCGTTGTTGCTAGACTGCTCGTGCCTTTTTTTCTTTCATGTTTACCATGTTTTGGTGAACGTCGCATCTGTTTGAACATAGAACCTTTGCGCTTCTCGGTATGATCTCTAGACATAGTTTTAGGTGTCGTCATTGGTGAAGTTACCCTAGTCGAAGATTTCTTTTTATCACTATTGGTTATCTTCTTCATCATCTTATCCGTCTGTTGTTTTGCCGTAGCTTTGACTTGTTTTACCTCTTCGGCCAATTGAGATGAAGATTTTCCTTTGACTTTGTTTAATACTTTTTTTAATTCTTTTTGCAGTATATCTTCAATGGTGTGAGCTATAGTAAAGACATCTTCATTGATAGATCTAACGCTTATATGATGTGTAGGTTCTGTATTAGCTATTACTACAGTATCGTTAACCTTTGGCCCAGTGGCTATATCACAAGCAGTTCGTTTACTAAGAAGACTGTCACTGTCAATAGATATAAAAGTACTGAGAGCATATCCCGGTGTACTGATATGAGACAATATTGGGTCTG
Source organism: Anania fuscalis (assembly GCA_950371115.1). Taxonomy (NCBI): domain Eukaryota; kingdom Metazoa; phylum Arthropoda; class Insecta; order Lepidoptera; family Crambidae; genus Anania; species Anania fuscalis. The sequence continues at coordinate 7,908,539 of OX493353.1, read as the reverse complement.
CCGCGAACGTAGTCTCAGTTACTGTGTTAGTAATAATATCAGTTATAGCTGGAATTTGTTCAGACATCATTTGAACTGCCTTGATTTTAATGTCGTTTAATAACGCTTCTATCTGAGCTGTTCCTAGGAAGTCTACATCTTCTGTTGTGGTTTGAGTAGCAGGTAAAAGAATAGGGGAAACAGTTGAGACGTTTTTCCACATTTCTGTCGTGCTAGAAGTAGGCAAAGAGTTCATTCCGTACTCTTTTTTAAGATCGTCTAAACGTGTAGTGATTGCGGTCAAAGCTTTAGTTAGATTATCCGTTGAATCGAGAGGTTCGTACATTTTGACTGTGGGGAATTTAAAGAAAGGACTTTTAGAACTAAGCGGTTTCGCAGTCGTGGATGATCTAGTACTTATGATCTTCACAGTTGTGGAGATGCTCGGTATGTCTCTCTTTCTTTTGTCTACGTTTGTGTGTCTATTTCTTTGAAGACTAGGAATTCTTCGCTCATTAAAAGCGTCTCTAGTATTATCATATTTACTATCTCTATCACCAGGATGAGACTGCAAATATTGTTTCTTGCGATAGCTCCTAGGCATAGCTTTTCTTTTGTGTACCTCATTCTCCTTTTTGTGTTCATTCCTTTTTTTACCATTGCCTCTGTATTTGAACTTTTGCCAGAAACCCGGTTGTTTTTTTGATTTCGGTGTTGGTTTCGATGGTTTTGCTAACTTTGTTAATTCAGTTACATCAGACACAAGTTTGGTCGTTGTGCTATGGAGTTTGTGTTCTTCTCCATCCTTTGGTTTCTGTGCATCTTCTTTTTCATCTTTTCTATAGTAGCGGTGTAGTCTGTCGTGTTTCGGCTTATATTCTCTTCTGTACTCTAAATCTTGAATGCTATCAACTATATCATCAATTGTTTGGTCTTGTATTATGTTTTTAGATATAGTGTGGCCATTAATTATCACCATTAGATAAAATAAACTGAAAAAAAGATTTGCTCATTATTATTTACCAGAGATTGTGCAAGTTATTTCGCTGTCAGGATTTTATTTTATTTTTCTATTTCAAATAAATTGAATATAGCATTTTTAAATTTCTATTATGTTTCGATTTGCTCGGTGTACAAAACAAGAAATCTAAGTTACAATACCTATTATATATTTATACCTATTATATGTTTTTTTCAGTACAATTAACATTAAATTATGTGCCAGCCAGATTCGACAGTGAGCAGATTAAAAAAAACGTAACTTTTTTGAAAAATCTGCAACATTACATAAACTAGAACTGTTTTAAACCGCTTAATCTATATGGCGTCGCCATCTCTAAGGTTCCGAGTTCGATCCCCGGTCGGATCAATGTAGAAAACGAACGTCTAAGGTCTGAGTGTTGTGGTACCGACGTTGTTTCTGATTTCTATAACACCTGAGGTTCTTTACCTACTTACTTTAAGATCAGTGCAATGTATGTGATGTTGTTCAATATTTATTTATTTATAAGTTAGCTGCCTTCTAGGGACTGATTCTACTGCTTAGGTATACACCAGGGGCATGCGGTGCATATAGGCAATTAGGCAGTGCCTACCTGATAGTTAAATTGAGGTAGGCAGTAGGTACTTACAAATGTGGATTATTGATGAAAATCTGTGGTTTTTATCAATAATCCACATTTGTAAGTACCTACTGCCTACCTCGAACGAAACCAATGCACGCCACTTTTATACACCGTGTTTTTTTAACCGTCTTAAAGCCGAAGCCCACGTTATGTAACCATCCTAAAAAATCTCTAGGAAGTATTATTTTTCTATTATCAATCATATCATTTTGAAGTAAAAATAACAAATAATTCAAGATAGTAATGTATTATAATGTTTATGGTTTCAACAATGCATAGTCCTTGACCTTGCCGCCTCCACGCGTGCAGCACCATCCACGTAGAATATCATATCCGTGTACAGGATGTTTTAAACTAAATTTTGCTTATAATTATTTTAATTTTTTAGTTTTTGAATAATTAATAATTACCAAGTTTTATTACACAAATGACATGTAGTTATTGAATACTTTAAGTGGCCTTCGGCTTTAAGACTGTTAATAAAGCACGGTGTATACACCAACTTCTTCAATGATAACATCGCAAAAAACTAAATAAGCTTCAATAAAGCCGTAAGCCGACGACCGGCTAAAAACTGTTTGTACGGATGTTTTTTGACATTTCGATGTTGTTTCGTAGAAGAAGTTGTTGTTTTCGAGTGTGATACTACATCACCATTGAAACGGAAATAGATAAATGACTTATTCTTTATTTTTTTCCTCTACCCGAAGGTTGTTTGAAAGATATCTCTCTTAGCGACAAGACCACCTAAATTGTACATCTTTCTGTAAACTGTAGCTTCTTTGTTTGGTGTGCAATAAAAGGTATTTATCTTTCATATTTTCAAACGTTGTCAGTGTAGCAGATTTTCCAAAAAAAAGTAACTGCCTGTTAAGGGCTTTGATGAACCCGTCACTTACCCTGACTGGACACGAATAATTAGACCAACTGACCAAGATATTGAGAGGTTATAGGATATTTAAGAATAATGGCTGACAAATACAATACAATCATTTGGATTCCAAGTTGATCTAACGATGGAGCCAGGTTAGTAGTGGATGAGCAGTTGACCAGATAGCAAAGTGTCTTTGGTTCGACTCAAAACTAAGGCAGTAATTTTCATGTGTTAAATATTTCAGTAGAGCGTGGAACACAATTTACTAGTAAAACCTTTCAAATTTGGGCGTATTTATCCCATTGGTTGAGTCCCATATAAAATAAAGGCTGTCAAGGCTGCGTCTTAGCACCAACTTTGTTCGGCATAGTCTTTTCACTTCTGCTAAAAGTTGCCTTCGGTGACGCGCAACAGGGTGTCCATCTACACACTCGAGCAGATGAGAAATTGTTTAATGTCACCCTCCTTAAGTCTCGCCGTAATCGCGAGGACTAATTTGTTGACAGCTTGCTGTTCGCCGACGATGCAGCCTTTGTTGCAAAAACTCCCCAAGAGCTCCAGGTCTTAAGTCTGGATAAATTTCAATACGCTTGTATCCTGTTCTCCATGTCCATAAATGCAAAGAAGACCGTAATCCTAGCGCAGGGTTATACCTACCAGCCGACCATCTTGCTGGAAGGTGCAACCTTGGAGGTAGTCGACAAGTTTTGTTACTTGGGGTCGACCGTGTCGAGCACTCTCATACTTGACGGTGAGATCAATATTCGAATCGGCAAGGCGGCTACGGCGTTCGGCAAACTACATACAAGAGTCAGGGGCGTGCAGTGCATATAGGCAATTAGGCAGTGCCTACCTGATAATTGAAATGAGGTAGGCAGTCCTTACAAATGTGGATCATTTTCATCATTAAAGCACATTTAATGTATCTACTGCCTACCTCGAAATAAAACAAATGCCCGCCACTGACAAGAGTATGGAATAATAAACATTTAACGGTCAAGACAAAGGTGATCGTATACCAAACTTGCGTCTTGAGCATACTCTTGTACGGAGCCGAAACCTGGACGTCGTATGCAAAACAGGAACGTCGACTTAACACCTTTCATATGCGCTGTCTTCGTAGCATTCTCAACATAACATGGAAGGACAGGGTAACAAACGAGAGAGTGCTAGAGATTGCACAGCTTCCTAGCATCACCGCCCTACCAAAACAGAGGCGTTTGCGGTGGCTAGGGCATGTGCACCGAATGACCAGCACTCGTTTGCCCAGACAGTCCATGTTGAGCCAGGTCACTTTCTCGAAGCGTAAAGTTGGACGTCCCATACTGCGTTTCAAAGACTGCGCAAAACGCGACATGATCATATTCAACATGGATCGCGACACATGGGAGGATCTGGCTACCGACCGCGATAAGTGGAGAAAATCCATCCACGAGGGCTGTGAGACCCATGATACAGCGTGGTTTCAAATTCTGGCCCAAAAACCGGATAAACGACATGCTCGTACGGATAACAGACTCTCAGTTCGATGCGGACGAAAGTGTCGTTCGAGGATCGGTTTATTTAGCCACGAGCGACGATGCTCCTCTCGCGTAGGCGCTGTTTAAATCATCTCATCATCATCATCATATCAGCCTGTTGCAGTCCACTGCTGGACATAGGCCTCCCCCAAGGAGCGCCACAGCGCACGATCTCCCGCCCTTTGCATCCAGTCGCTGCCAGCTGCCTTCTTTAGGTCATCGGTCCATCTAGCCGGGGGGCGTCCTACACTACGTTTGCCTAAGCGTGGTCTCCATTCGAGAACCTTCCTGCTCCACCTCTCGTCGGTTCTGCGACAGACATGGCCAGCCCACTGCCACTTCAGCTTGCTACATTTTTGGACAATATCAGTCACCTTAAATCATCTGTCAGGATGAAAAAGGCCTGATGATGATTAAATAAAAGCGTATGTTAAATTAAAAATATATTATTGAATTGATCTAAGGTCCTTTATTACACTACGATTTTGTAGCGATACAAACGCGTTTTCGATAGCCGCGCGACTGCATCGCGACAAAGATCGGCACAAACGGCCTTACTACAAAACGATAGACTAGGTTTGAACACTTGTCTAAAGATTAGTCAACCAATTTGAAATGTTGACACATTCGAGACATTACTAACGAACATTTCAAATTGGTTGGCTAATCTTTAGACAAGTGTTTAACACTAGTCTATCTTTTTGTAGGAAGGCCAAAAATTTAAAATCGCTGCAAAAGTCTCAGTGTATTTAAAAGGGCCTAAGAAAAATACTACAACCGCAATTAAATACACTAATCAAGTGTGGATTAAAATTTTTGTTCATTCAATAATGGACTTTCTTTGAATCGACTTTAGTTTAATAAGTTTTTCTTAAGTAACCATTAAAATTAAGGGTAGTGTTGTAACTGTTGTAAGAGACTTGAGTCCTCAAGTCTTATAATACTGGGACTTTTTTGGAGACTCAGTTCTTTAAAGACTCGAGTCCAAGTCCAACTCAAGAATTTGAGTATTTTAAAAAGACTTGAGTCATGCTCATGACTACGAGAACTCGTGTCGCGACTGAGTCTTTTCAAAAGAACTTGGGACTGACTTTAAGCCAGCGTTCGTTACCACACAGCTCCCACCGCTCGAAATAAAATTATACCAAAATTATTAAATAAAATGATATGCACCCTATCATATCTAAAAAGACAAGAACTGAAAAGACTCAAAAGACTCGCGAGACATAGTCTCGAAAGAATTTAAGACTGAAGAACAAGTCTTACAACATTCGTTAAGGGACGTCTCGGAGCGCATTAGTATGATATTATGACAATAAAATTGACATGTACATGGAAATGTCAAAGGTGAATAGGTTAAAAATTAAATTTGGACCTTACCTATAAATTACCTTCAATTGATAATAAGATAGGTAAATAGTACATAACCTCACGTTCTTTGAGTAAGTTCTTTTAAAAATATATTGGCAATCTACCAAGCAAGGCCTACAAGTATGTACGTACGTTGGAAAAAGAAAACGCTTACCATAAAAAATTGAAAAATAACATTTGCTATGTATTAAGAACTCCAAACCAAGCATTATACCATAAAATAAACCTAAACATAACAAATACAATAAACTCGTTCACAATGTCAATGAATTACTAGAAATTGCGCGATTCGATTGTTTTCTGTCATGACGTATGTCATTTTAAATTCTGTTATGATTATTTAAAGAAGTTTAGATTAGGCTGAAAGAAGTTTAGTTAATACAAGGTTGTCTTTGAAATCAAATCAAATATTTTTTTTTGTTTACGAATTATTATTTTACTCAGATAGAATCCTCTAGTTTGTTAGCCGACTTCAAAAAGGACGAGGTTCTATGTTCGACAGTACATTTTTAGGGTTTCGTACCCAAAGGGTAAAACGGGACCCTATTACTAAGACTCTGCTGTTCGTCTGTGCTGTCTTTCTGTTCATCTGTCACCAGGCTGTATCTCATGAACTGTGATAGTTAGACAATTTACATTTTCACAGATTATATATTTCTGTTGCCGCTATAACCACAAAATACAAAAAAATTTAATACTAGAAATATTTAAAGGGGCTCCCATACAACAAACTTGATATTTTTGCTCGTTTTGTCAGATTATGGTAAGGAACCCTCCGTGCGTGAGACCAACTTGCACTTGACCGGTTTTTTTGTATGTTATTCAAATTCAAATTCAAATATTTTATTTCAGGCAAGGCCCATAGATAGTTAGTAACAATTTTCCTTACGAAACTAGTGTTAGTAGGTAATACTTTTATCAATTTATTTTATTTAATCTAATTTAATCAATCCAATTTAATTTAATTTAATTAATTTAATCCAATTCATTTTAATTTAATATAATTTAATTTAATTTAATATAATTTAATTTAATTTATATCACATGCATGTTACTTTATTTTAAGTGGGTTTTCACCCACCTTTGAAGGATAGGTGAATCCCATCTATCAATAAAAACCCTTAGAATAGTGTTGGTGCTGCCGCGCAAGCGAACCATCGCTGAGGCGCACCGTTTCCTAATAATTGCGGCAAAGCCATCGACTCGTGCTTCCGCGAACATGCCTGAAGCACTACATCGCCAGGGCAACCCCAACAATATCCTGAAAGCATTATTGTATTGTACACGCAGATCGCTGTATGCCCGCTGGGAAAAACCAGCCCACAGGCTGCAGGTATAGAGTGATTGGCAGTACGCTTTAAACAGCGTTATTTTTACTGCTTTTGTGCGCAAACCTACGAGCCAGCATGTTGCAACGCACAGCCAGCGATCTACGTTCCCTCGCTATGTCTAGGTTGTCCCTTAGGTCCTCAGTGACCCAGTGTCCCAAGTATTTGAAACTCTGAACACGTTTCAGAGTCGTTTCACAAAGAGCTATTTCAGGAACGTGTGAGTAGTTCAGCGAGTTAGATTTAAAAATAAGCCATTCGCTTTTTTTTGTGTTATACACAAGTCCATGGCTCTCCGCATATGACTCACAAATAGATAGAAGCCTCCGCAACCCGCTAACAGATGGACTCAAGAGCACCATATCATCAGCATAACTGATATTGTTAACAGATAATCCATCCACGTGATATCCTACATGGGAGTCATTGAGTCCACCTATCAACCGGTTAACATATAGGTTGAAAAGGCGAGGCGAACTAAGCCCCCCCTGCCTCACCCCGCACCTCAACCCATATACATCAGAGTAAGCTCCCGCCCACCTGACCATATTGGTCTGACCACTATACCAACATTTAAAAATGGACACAATTTCTCTTGGCAATGTAGTATCACAATAGAGTTTATGCCATAGTAGATCGTAATTAACAAGGTCAAATGCCTTAGAGAGGTCAAGAAAGCATGCCAATATTGGTGTTTTTCTGGTTGTATAGTAGTGGACAACCTGCTTGAGGCTCAGGATGGCACTCTCGGTAGATAGCCCCGGCCTAAAACCAAATTGGTTATCATAAAGTTCCGTGTGTTTAGTCAATACTTTATTAAGCAGATTGTCCAACACCTTCGACACAACAGTAGCCAGTGATATAGGCCTATAGTTAGAAATATCTGAGGCGTCTCCCGTTTTGTTTTTAATTACTGGTACAACGATAGTACGGGTAAGTTCCTGTGGTAAATAACTATGGCTAACACACAGGCTGAAAAACATAGCCAGCACTCGTGACAAATGTACACCTGCATATCTAAGATGTTCAACGCTCAAGCCGTCGTGACCGGGGGACTTACCCCTCACCATTTGTCGTATGACATTGTTTACTTCTTTGGCACTGAAACTCGTGACACACGTGGGACTATTATCGGTATCAACGGCTGGAGCGTCGCACATCTCAGGCACTTCTAGTAGTGGCGGCTCAACTTTAAAGTGATTCATAAACACATTTGCTATTTCAACGGGCTCATTTACGCCCGCGACGCTCACCGGAAGGCCCGGTTTATGATTTAACTTATTAGTAGATTTCCAAAAAGAATTAAATTGTTTGTTCGTGTGGTATTGAGCAATTATATCCATTTTTATTTGTTGCTGGTTATTTTGACAGTATCTTAATTTACGTTTAAAGTTATTTCTCGAATCACACATATTTTTATAGATAAAACCAAACCTAGGCTTGCCATATAATAACCAGGCTTGATAATGCAATCGGGCCTCTCGGTGAGCAGCGCTAACATGCTTGTTCCATTCAGGTAGGCATTGTTTATTTTTATGGTGACTATTTTTAACATGACATTTTTCAGCACCCTCCTTGAGAATATCTATTAAATATTGATACATTTTATCTAGCAATCGACAATGTACAGTGTCACTACATAAGCTATTAGCACAACTACAACATTCAGGTGGGAAATCAATCAGCCTAAGCTTAGAATTGCAATAATCATGATATAGTTTTATTTGTTGTTCGTCTCTTTCCCCCCAAACCACACTGCTATCAATTAAGTGATTAGTGCTTAACATCTTAGGTTTAATTAAATTGATGTTACATTCAATAAGCATAGGTATATGATCAGACGAGTAAACACCATATAAAACTGAAATATCAGTGACCAGAGACCTGGCTGCACTGGTCACACAACAGTGATCTAACCATCTAAGGGACCCATTAGCTGTACTTGAGAAAGTGTATGAGTCTGGAGGTAAAAGTTCCCAGTCTACACAGTGCCATGATTGGTCAGAACATACAGTAAGCAACTCACTGAAAAACTTTGTTCCAGGATGTGCGTTGTAATCCCCGAGTATAAACACATTTTCCGCTTCACTACTTTCAATTATTGATATCACTTCACATAAACACTCCGAATATTCCACTAAGTTGTCAGCACAATCTGTAGGCATATACACGGAGAATATTAAGAAGGAAATATCCCTTTGCAATATTTTGATACACACGATACGATCACTACGGCATTCTATAACCGAAACCGAAGAGAAAACTGACTTCCGCCACAAAAGTGCAACGCCACCGTAAGGCCTTCCTTTAAGGATCCCAGAAGAGATGTCTACAGCTGATTTCCCGGTGTAGGCATAATCCTTATCAATGCCTTCCAGGTACGGAATATCGTGCGGCAATAGCCAGGTCTCTTGCAATGCTATGACGTCAGCAGCGGCACACAACTTCTGTACGCAACCCGTTGATCGAACGATACTCTTACAGTTAAATGTTAGCATAGTTACATTATTTTTGGTAGTCATTGTGATTTTGATGGTTTTTATCATTCAGGCGAGACACATCTCTGGTTTTTTCCCTCTTGAAAAAGATAAATCGTCTAAATCGTATACCTTCCGGCCATAACTTGTCATTCAAGAAGATGTGCATTTTATGTTTCGTAACAAACAACTTGAATGCATTGTATGGCTTGTCATTCCTCATGTTAATCTTTTCCAATGTCACAGCCTCCTGAGTCATTTTCTCCACGTATTCACAGATATCCTGTTCAGTGGTTTCTTTATTAACATTGGATATAAAGAGAGGTATTTTTGTTTCAGCTGGCTTAAACCTTCCAGTACAGTTCAAGGACCAGTTTTCCCGTCAAGACGGTTTCTATATTTCCTTCTTTGCACGGTTATCCAGTCATCATCAGGTTTTGGCTTAGTCCATTCGCCGTTATTCAATATTTCCGCCATAGTCAGTTTATTTTTATTCGCCGTATCAACAGGTGCACTCGGTGATAACACAATGCTTTCCAATATTGTCGAGTTAGCGGGAGCGGGCGAAACGTCTTTGGCGCACGCTGCATCGTTTGTGCGGGAGTGAGCGAGAGAACGATAAGTCGGCTCGGTGATATCGGCACTGTGAGGCACCGTGTCGTCCTGCGCCCGCGTCGCAGTCACAGACTCGTCCGTTAACGGTAGTAATCCAAATGGACCGCTATCCGCAGCATACCCTCCTCCTCTAATATTGTTTACATTGGAATGAAACATTGGATTCAATATTGAATTTGATACTTTTTGTATGGAATCATCTAACTGTTTCTTAGTAACAAAGTTTTCTTTTATTTCTGTTAATTCACCACGTAGGAATAGTATATCCTTTAACAATTTGGAGACATCTATGTGGTCAAAGCTCACGGGAGGTAGTTTGTGCAGATAATATGCAACAAAAACTGGTAAATGATCAGGATCTGTAGTCTTAAACACCGATATAATGTCTTCCAAATCTTTTTGCTTCTTTTCTTTGCGTCTAGATATGAGCTTATTTCTCGTTTTAGTAGAACTAAACAGCAGTATCTTTGCTTCATTGATGTCCTCCTCGGAAAAAGCCGACCCGCACAATCTTATCAGGCTTTCGGTGTCCATCACATCATGCCTACTTCGTATGAAGGCAAGAACTTCCGAAATAACGATGTTGCAGCTTGTACATTTGACAGTTTTAATTACTGACATTTTTACACTTAACAGCGACCGCTCGCTATGCGCGCACGCACCGTTATGTGATATTAGATATCTCCGCCATTTTCGGACCGAATTTCAAAATTATTTTTTGTCGAAAAGTTGGCGCCTTACTTAATCACCAAATTAGAATCAGTCTGATGATGGGATCCCTGGGAAATCGAGGGCAACCCTCAAATTTTATAGGCACACATAATGTTTTTAATATATTTCCTAACGAAATGCAGATATTGACTCTAGTAAACATCGTTTTATGTTGCTGAGCTAACGTAACGTTTCTCAAATTGACCCGACTGGGGATCGAACCCGTAACCTCAGAGATGGCGAAGCTATTAGTCCGGCGTGCTCGCCTCTCGGCTATAAGGTCGTTAAATGAACATTTATGTAAAAAAATATTAGAATAAATAAAACCAAAATAAATTCATAATTACATTCTGAGTAAATTTATATAAATAAGTATAATATTGTATCATCTTCGTATCATCATCATCATTTCAGCCGGCGGACGTCCACTGCTGTACATAGGCCTCCCCCAGTGACTTCCAGATTGGCCTGTTGGAAGCGGCCTGCATCCAGCGGCTTCCTGCAACCTAAAGGCCGTTTTCTGATTTGTCGGCGCAGCAGCGGCGCGACCTCAGCATGCTCGGTATACGCGGTACAGAAAGCTTACCGAGCGCCTATATTTCAATGGAGCGTTCCTGATTGGCTCGGTATGCGCGGGAGCGGCGCGGCACAGATTCTACAGGGTGTAAAAAAAGGCTTAACGAAGCCTTAAACCACGAATTCTATACATAAAACCAAGTAGAATGCAAAAAAAATAGTTGCTGGGAAATGACTTTAATTTTTGGGTATCAAAAAACATAACTTATTTCTAACCCGCAATGTATAGCGCGCACGCCACAGACTATGCCTGTGTGTGTAAGCTGTCGGCGGGCGAGCGGGTGGCGCGAGAGCACTGCGCACGATTCATTGCCGGCTGTGCCATTTAAAGGCCTTTTATGAAAGAAGGACTGAAATTTTTTATCATGTTTCTTTGTAACTAAGTTTAGTATTATCAAACAGAAGTCAATTTTGTAAAAATCTTTGAAATTTTTTTTTAACTTTGACTGTCAATAACTCTGTAACCCGTCATTTCCCAGGTATAGTGTAAAAGAACAAAATGATCGTAATAATACGTAGAATATGTGGTATTCGGCTTGGTTAAGCCTTTTTTTACACCCGATATACTTTCTGTACCGCGTATACCGAGCATGCTGATGTCGCGCCGCTGCTGTGACGACAAATCAGAAAACGGCCTTTACCAGGTCGTCTGTCCACCTTGTTGGTCCCGTCCGCCGCTTGCATCTTCGTATGGTTTTGCTATAAATTATTAAGTACTAACACAAGTATTGAATTTAATGGTATCATTAGAGACAAATTCAAATTTAAATAATTTATTGCTCATTGTCACATTATATTTTTAGTGGGTCATTATAATAAAGGTATACATGTGACGCCCGGCAAGGGCATGACAACAATCAGCGCTAGTCATATTATTATAAATACATACAGGGTGTACAAGAGAATAGGACACTCCTTTAAACTACGTGATCAGTTGGTTATACATAACAACTTTTTCTACATGAGCAACATCTAAATCGAAAAAAAAATATAGTTGCTCCATACAAACTTACTTGCATACGATGATAATGTATGGAGCATCTGAAAATAAAACTTCGATTTCGATGTTGCTCCCATCGGGAAAATTGTTGTTCAAGACGAGCTGATCACGTAGTTTAAAGGAGTGTCCCATTTATTTATACACCCTGTATATTATTTGGTAAAGAAAAAAACTAGTATGGTCTATGAACTGTTGCTCGCAAATATCCTTACAGCATACTCCAACCCTGTTCCGCGTTCGCTCTTCAGTCGTAAATTGAGGAAGGAGTGACCAAGTCCACCAGCTGTGATATCCACTGTCGCCTTGCTATGGAGATTGTCCAGTACTTCCAAGCCCTAGAAGTAAACCGCACTTTAGAATGATAATGAGGGCTGTCATTTTGTGCTCACCAGTTGGCGCCACTGTCGAGTGAGGTCTTGTTTAATACGCAACCTTTACCAGGTCATCTGTCCGCTTTGTGGGTGGACAATTTACGCTGCACTTGCCGATAAGTGGCATTCATTCTAGAACAATTCTGCCCCATAGGCCGTCAGTTCACTTCAGCTTGCCTAATCTTATATCGAAATCTACTTATGTTGAGCGCTGGGGCAAAGAGTGGGACTCATCTTACGAAACGATCACCGTATACGAGACGCGTGCGCGGTGCTAACAACCAATCACGGCCGGCGGTGCAGACGCGTCGCACGACTAGCCAATCGTATAATCGTAATGGTCTGCTGCGCATCTTTTCCCAGCGCTTAACGTCCATGACGCTAGTTGTAGAGTTATGGTATACGCAAACGCTGGCAGCAGATGGAAAAGAAGAGCCCAGAATACACTTCGACTAAGCCACTTGCAGAGATTGGTACAGAATAGCTGAGAGTTCAGAATCTATGGCGTGTATTGGGTTTCACATGGCCTATGTGCAGCAGTAGACTGGACTGATTGTGATGACTTAGCTATAGGCCACAAAAACTTAAAGTAAAGTATGCCTATATAAGGTCCGATTTTATTAGTGTTCATCCTGTTAACCTGTGACTATTTAGGTGAAAAGCAATCGTAAAAACCAATTTTCAAATGTCTATCATAAAAACTAAAAAAGTTAAAAATAAATTACAAAATAAAAACATGGACTTCATATTGCACAAACTCGTCCTATCTTCAACTCTTTCTCGCTCTGTACAAGGGGAAGGAATAATACGGATAATCAGATGGTTAAACGTAGCAAAGATAGGACGAGTTTATGCAATATGAAGTCAATGTTGTTGATTTTTAACTTTTTTAGTTTTTATGGTACACATTTGAAAATTGGTTTTTACGATTGCTTTTCACCTATAGAGTGACAGGTTAACAGGATGAACACTAATAAAATCGGACCTTATATACGTCCTATTGCAGGGCACAGGCCTCTTCTTAACTATTAGTGCGGATAACGAATTAGTGCAGGGGTGTTGTAAGGCCAGTGACTGAACCTTACTGTCAGATGTAATCAAGCCGCCTTTAGGCCTCTGATTGGCTTCACGACCAATATCAAGCAATATTAGCCAGGATCAACTACTATCGTGCCTTCCAAAGCAAGGTGACTAATATGGTCGGAATGTTCACCCCTTCATTCATGACCGCGGCATAGTTGCTTATCTTTAGTAGTCGATACCAAAGCGCTGCCGTCACGGAGCTACGAGCACGGTAACTTAAAACAGTTTAAAGAAACTCACCACAATTTTCTGATACCCTGGTCCTGAATAAGCGAAATGCTGGATTCTAATCATGAATGGAAAATAGCTGTAATTCAGTATTTCTTCCTTGACCATGAATCCTTTCTGTGGGGTTCCAACGACCAGGTCATATGACCTGGCGACCCAGATCTGAAGGAGGATGACAAGGAAAATCTTCGTCTTCATGGCGACTGAAAGGTACAAAATGATTTCAGCTGTAGTGGACTTTTTCGTAATTAGCACCAAAAGGTTAGGTTATAACATTTTAGGCAGTAACATGATAATAAGGTACATTATCATGTAATTTAAGTCACGGCACGGCAGACTGGCATAGTTTGGCAGTTGGTTAAATAAAATAAAATGAAAACTTAATTAAAGATAAATAACACTTGAAAAAAAATCATCGACCTCAGGTGGGACTCGAACCCACGTCCCATTTCATGCCGGGCGAGTGCTTTACCAACTAAGCTACCGAGGACGTCACGTGACACGATGAAATTTCATACATATAGCTACAACATTGATCAGAGATACGCTGGCTTTGACAGCGAGAAGAAACACTTGAGAAATTTCATCGTGTCACGTGACGTCCTCGGTAGCTTAGTTGGTAAATCACTCGCCCGGCATGCGATGGGACGTGGGTTCCAGTCCCACCTGAGGTCGATGATTTTTTTTCAAGTGTTATTTATCTTTAATTGAACCTTGCATGGAATTGCTAAAAACAAAAATTTACAATGAAAACTTAATTTGTTCAGCACATGGTTATTATAGGACGTCCACTCACAAGGTGGACAGACGACCTGGTAAAGGTTGCAGGAAGCAGCTGGATGCAGGCCGCGCGCAACCGGCCTATATGGAAGTCACTGGGGGAGGCCTATGTTCAGCAGTGCACGTCCTGTGGCTGAAATGATGATGATGATGGTTATATTTGATGTCACATTTAAGAATCCTCTTCTACCGAAATCGGCATAAAAAATAACATCAAACACCAAAATTTCTCTTTCTTAGCCCCCGTCCAGGTTTTTTTGTTTGTCCCATGTTATTGCATTTGAGCAGTATCAGCGGATGTGTATTAATTCTGTTACAGCTTAAACAATAACTTAGGCACCTACCTTCTATATTCGTATAACTTTACCAGCAGGAAAGTATTTCGTAACTCAAATGTTTGTTGTAAAAACAAAAACTTTGAATGCAAACTGTGAAGATCGAATACTAACTGGTTTTAAAGACTCTTATTAACAAGTGTTGCTGCCTATGTTTAGATAACAAACTGGGAATCCCTAGAGTCTAATAAATGTATTTATCTAGGTTTTCCTGGTTTGAGTAATACACAGTTTCAGAGATAGTGAAAATCCCCTTTTCCGCCAGGTTTTATAATAAATAAACATTGGATAGCATCACATAATTCACATACAATGCTCTGGAGACGTATTTTTGAATCATGCGAATTCCAATTCGAATACGAAATGGCAAGATTCGCATGCGAATGACTAAAATCGCTATTTTTGAAAATTCATTCCGTGAATTCTGCAACGAGTGGTCCGACCCACTCGTATTTCGATTCTACTAGTAGAAAGTTTAGAAGTATGACTTTGACAAGTAAACATATGGTTCACAGATTAAAAACTTTTTTTTTCGTTCCATTCCATGCGATTCATTGCCGGTTTTTAAAATCAATAAGTTTTTGAATTCCGGTTTTAAATATTTTCTGCGTGAAACGAAAATAGTTAAAGAATTTTACCATAATAGCAACACAGAATTCGAGTGATTCAAAAATGCGTAAAATCGGGAGTGATAGAAATAGAATTCGCACACGAATCGTATTCGTGTTCGAATTCGATTTTCATTTCGAATGCTTCAAAAATACGTCTCCTGATCCTAAAGTAAGTAGCTTAAAAACTTGTGTTATAGAAATCAGAAACAACAACGGTACCTCAACACTCAGACCCGAGACAATAAAGAAAAGTTCGTTTTCAACATTGACCCGACCGGGAATGGAACCCGGAACCTCAGAGATGGCGACGTCAAGTCCGGCGTGTTCGCTTCTCGGTTACGGAGGTCGTCGTCTAATAGGCGCCCGCGCGCGTAATCCATGAGTATATACTTATGTATCTAAAAATAGGTCTTTAACCAGAAAAATCGGTAGAATTTAAGACTCAAATTATATCGATAATACTAGTTAGTAATATTGGATCGTACTATCGATGCTGATTGCAATTGCAAGGGCAATAAACATCGATAGTTTCGTTTCAATAAGTTTGTTCTGTGATTTTACAAAGAGCGTCATCCATACAAAATCTACAGTCGAAAATATTGCAAACAAACAAATCGTTTGGCCATACATAATATACGTCACACGAATTTCATGATGTTATGACCCCCCCCTCTTGTAATAGGTGGACACAATTGTGAGTAGGGCATGGATACCTGTTTACCGAAATACCGGTATATCGACAGTATTTTTCGGTATTTTGATACCGGTATTTGAGGTCAGAATACCGTTTTTTCGGCATTTTGACAAAAAGTAACCTGTTTTTGCAAGGAGGTTTAAAGACTATGCAAAACGCTCGTTTTTTATGGTTCCTAGTGTTGTTCATACTGCAGATGAGTGTTCATATGACACGATCACACGAATCACGATAATAGAAGCAATTTGTATTGCTCAGCGCACTGGCCGTGTTAAGGAGCTTCGGCGCCATGTTGGTAAAGTGGGCGCCGGACTGCGGACGCAGAATACCGCCGACTACAGGCGCACTTTATGTGCCTATCAACTAGGTAATCGGCCACCACCCGCTGCATATAGCCAGGCACACCATTATGAAGGAGTGCCTGCCGTATGCACGACCACGGCAGGGTAGAGTGCGTTGGCAAAATCAAGACACCCCGCCGCTTTTAACCCTAGTCCTTCACCCTTAGGACCGCGTCGACCATGGACCTCTCCGCCCTGAAGCGATACTGTTTCTCGGAGAGGTCTGGCCCCACATGCTGAAAGAGCCGGACCGGCAAACCGAAATGATTCTCTCGAGAAGCTTCCCGGCCTCGTCCAGAAGCACGATGGGGCGATACGCCGATGGTGAATCCTGAGCACGACCCTCTTTTTTAAGCAGAACTAGCTGATCTCGCTTCCAGGCTATCGGGAAGCCCAGCTCAAGACAGGCGATGTACATGTGTTGTTCCGCGCAATTTCTCACCTAAAGCGTCTTTGCAGAGCATCCACACCTAGCCTGGGATTTCATCTAGGCCTGAGGCCATAGTTTTGGCCTTGAGGCGCAGCGTGGCCGCCCCCAATTCTCCCTCGTCGGTCGGGAGGCTTCTGTAAGGCGACCGGGTGTGGCCTCATAGCAGTCGGACTGTGCTCTCCTCGATACGGGAACAGGGCGGCCACAACATTCCCGAGGAGCTCTGGCTCCAGGGTTTAAGGTGGCGGCAGGAGGCTCTGTATGTAGCTATGCATTGCCTTTAGCTCCTCCGACCATCAATAGACCTGGCGCTTTGGAGGCAGAGGTTAGGACTTTAGACCGGGGTATAGCCGCATTACAGACAGACGTGTGTCATTGCACCCCGAAACCACTTCCCGGACTGGTCTGCTAGGGCAAAAAAAAACTTTCATACCCTATTTCAACCCTTCCAAAACTTTTTTTCATGACTTGGAACTTGGACTACTAATCGTACTTGGAAT
This sequence comes from Anania fuscalis, assembly GCA_950371115.1. Lineage (NCBI taxonomy): Eukaryota > Metazoa > Arthropoda > Insecta > Lepidoptera > Crambidae > Anania > Anania fuscalis. The sequence goes on along the minus strand of OX493353.1, from coordinate 7,891,090 downwards.
CATTTAAACATTTACTAGCAGTATTTTATAAAATACCGAAATTTCGGTATACCGGTAATTGAAATTTAAATACCGGTATCAATACCGGTATGAAAATTATTCCGATATTCCATGCCCTTATTGTGAGATTCAACTCGAAGACGACGAAGCATAGGCTGCCCCCTCCCCCTAACTGTTGCTGTCACGGTTGCTGTAAGCCGCTGGTCCCGCTGGATGCAAACTCTCCAAAATAAGGCTGCTGCTGATCCGATAATCGGTGTTCGATTTTTTGTAGGAGAAAAATAAACCGTACTTATTGCAGTATTTAGTACTGTATGTAGTACTAATAACAGTGCAACGCACCCAGTACCCACCCAATAAAATGTACTTAAAACAGAAATCCTATGAAAAATCGGCCTACTAAAAATCCATTGCAAAACATAGGCCTCCCAAAGATTTCCAAATTGGCCAGAAAGCGGCCTGCATCCAGATTCCAGCGGCTTCCTGCAACCTTTACCAGTTTGTCTAAATAAAACTAGTTTTAAAACCTAGAAAGCGATTTGCTTTGGGCTAAAGATGAGCACTTAAGTTTTTGTCAAAGATGAGCAGTTAAGTGAGTATATGCTATTGTTATCAACTTTATACTGTTTTGTTTCTTTACCACATAGTATAAATCAAAGTCGCTTTCTCTGTCCCTATATCCCTATGTATGCTTAAATCTTTAATCCTACGCAACGGATTTTGATGCGGTTTTTTTAATAGATAGAGTGATTGAAGAGGCAGGTTTATATGTATAATGTAGTGTATTTAGTATCAGCATTGCACCCGTGCGAAGCCGGGTCGGGTCGCTAGTTAACTAATAAAAAAAACTGGCGTTCTATGTATAGGTATTTAAAGCCTGAGGCATAACGGAAAATGACTATGTTCAGCTTTAAAACTAAGGCCGAATGGAATAAAACAAAGTTTAATTCTAATATCTATTAAACGGTTCTACGTAGATGCCGATGTTGTACTCCAACCCTGAGCCTCGTTCGCTCTTCATCCGAAGGTTGACGAAGGTCTGTCCCACTCCACCAGCTGTGATGTTCATGGAGGCCTTGCTGTGCAGGTTGTCTATGGCTTGGATTCCCTGGAAATAGGAATCATCATCATCACAAATCTTAATATACAGGGTGTACAAAAGAATGGGACACTCCTTAAAACCACATGATCAGCTGGTCATATACAACAACTTTTCCTATAGGAGCAACATTGATATCGTGATTTTATTTTCAGATGCTCCATACATTATCATCTAGGTATGCGAGTAAGTTTGTATGGAAAAGCTGAAAAAAAATTTACGATTTCTATGTTGCTCCCACAGTACAGTATGGGCGGGGCACATAGCACGTAGAACTGACGGCCGATGAGGCAGAATGGCTCTGAAATGGAGGCCACTTACGGAGGACGACGCTGCAGGCCGCGCGCAACCGGCCGATCTGGAAGTCATCGGGGAGGCCTATGTTCAGCAGTGGACGTCCTGTGGCTGAAATGATGATGATAAATCTAAGCTTTGGGTGACGTAACATACCCTGATTTTCCTATTATCTAGTTGCGAGTAGAAGTAAAATTTAACTCTCTTCTTGAATGGAATGGCGTTGTATGCGACCACCTCGTTGGAGGCAAGCTCAGCGTTGCTCATATCTCCGACCACCAGGTGTTCTGATTTCTGTAATCATATAAATATATAAATAAATTCATACATACCAATCATAAATAATTCTAGACATCATTGATTAAATCGGACACCATATTTTAGGCCCGATAACCCGGTACATTATCATTTATTAAGAGAATCTGATTTTTATTTGCATCACAATCTACATAAATAGATAGGTAAATAATGACGTCATAGCTTGATATCGCCATACAAAATGTGCGTTTTGACAGCACATAAAAAGTATGTGAGTCAATTAATTGGTGGTGTCAACTAGCCTATTATCTAGCCCCAAGCTAAGCAAAGCTTGTAATGGCGACTAGAATAACGGATAAACATACTTAAATACGTTTATAACCATTACACAAATGCTCGTGCTCATCACACAAACATTTGCCCCTCGCGGGATTCGAACCCGCAACCGCCATTGTAGTCCGGAGCGCGAACCACTACACCTGCGGTCGTCAGCAGCCGTCCTCGTCATCGATAAAACAAGGTGGAACCGAAACCCTGTTCCGGCCCAAAAGGATCTTCTATTCAGCCTATTGCAGTCCACTGCTGGACATAAGCCTCAAGGAGCACCAGAAGGCACGATCTCCCACTTTTTTCATCTGGTCACTGCCAGCCATCTTTCTAAGGTCGTCGGTACATCGAGCTGGGGTGTACAAAAGAATAGTCAACTCCTTAAAACCTTGATCAGTTGCTGATATAAGTACAATTTTTTTTTATTGGAACATCGCAATGTGATTTTTTATCATCGAATAGGTATTATCGAGATAGGTATAAGAGTAATTTTGTATGGAGCAATTAAAAAAATATCGATTTCGATGTTGAAGAAAAAGTGGTTGCACCCATATGAGCAGCCGATCACGTGGTTTTAGGAGTGTCCCATTCTTTTGTTCACCCTGTAGAAAAACATCCCACAGGAACACTTAACCGGGATTAAAGTATCCGATATGTTAATCCAGATCATATTCTATACGTGTGCAAAATATCATCCAAATCCGTTTAGTTGTTTTTGCGTGAAACAGTAAGAAACATCCATACATACAAACATTTGCTTGTATAATATTAGTAGGGATTGTAAAGATTACTAAATATCAGAGTTACTTACGACGTGCCATGAAGATAATGCGATGATAACGAGAAATATCAGTAGCGTCTTCATTGTGCTAATTTACTGAAAAAAACATCATATTTATGTCAAACACAATTTTGTATCTACCTAAAAACAATAAAAATGATCATGGTCTGTAAAACCTGTGTAAAATTACAACAATTTAATAAGTAGAAAGCTAACAAATACAAAATACCATCATCATTTTAGCAATGGGACGTCCACTGCTGAACATAGGCCTCCCCCAGTGACTTCCAGATCGGCCGGTTGCGCGCGGCTGCATCCAGCGGCTTCCGGCAACCTTTACCGGGTCGTCTGTCCACCTTGTGAGTGGACGTCCTACTTACGGTGTGGCGCATAGCACGTAGAACTGACGGCCGTTGGGGCAGAAAGGTTCTGGAATGGAGGCCACGTACTGGCACAATCCCGCATTTATTTTATTGCCCCTAAATTTATGGTAAGTGTACACTAGTTTTGTACAACTTTGAAGAGTAGCTTTTTTCGCAAGTATCCCAGTGTTTCTTGCTATGTACAGTCACAGGGAATCGAACCCGGGTGATTCGACGATCAGACCCTATCGACTCGACTAAGGGTACTTCGTATACAAATTTTTTTTAAAGTTAATTTAATTTCATCTAGGTCTGTTAGGTACTACTCAACAAAAGATTTGTTAGGTAATTTGACGAACTGGCTGTGGTAAGTAAATTTAAGTATCGTTACAGAGGATTAATTAATTTGACGAACTGTAAGTTAAATAATTAATAAATAAATATTGGTCAACATCACATACATTGCTCTGATCCTAAGGTAAGTAGCTATGGCACTTGTGTTATAGAAATCAGAAACAACGACGGCACCACTACACCCAGACCCGAGACAATATAGAAATTCGTTTTCTACATCGACCCGACCGGGGATCGAACCCGGAACCTTAGAGATGGCGGCGCCATATAGTCCGGCGTATTCGCCTCTCGGCTACGGAGGTCGTCATTATATGTTAGTTAGAGTATGAGTACATGCAATTGCTTATGGTCAAAGCAGAGACATTACAGAAATACTATATGTTTGGGTCAAAGTCATTTATTCAGTACATAGGCCCTCTTCTGGGCACCTAAACATGTCCCAAAGAGTACGTCTTTCGTTTGTACCTATCCATCCATCCATCCATCCATCAGCCGAAAGACGTCCACTGCTGGACATAGGCCTCCCCCAAGGATTTCCACGAAGATCGGTCCTGTGCCACCCGCATCCAGCGGCTTCCCGCTACCTTCACCAGATCGTCGGTCCACCTTGTAGGGGGCCTACCAACACTACGCCTTCCGGCCCGCGGCCGCCATTCAAGGACCTTCCTGCCTTTTTTGTACCTATCATAAACTTTTATCTATCTATCAATACTTGAAATCATATTGCGTAGTGTGAGTTTTTTAACCTATTTATCTTTTGATAATTAAATGTCAATTAGATTCTAAGACTGCTTAAACACAACTTTCATTTTTGAGAGCAGTGAAATCGCGAAATCAATTTATTAATTCAATCACTCCCTAAAATAAGACTAATAAAATAGAACAATTAAACAACAAAACTTACACACAAAACACAGCACTTAACACAGGAATAACTTGTTTGCCACTAAAACTAAAATGAACGTGCGAGCGACCAAGCTCGAGTTGATATTGTGAGGTCAGATTCAGTGATATCGAAGGCTTGGTGTAGGGTGACCATAGTTCACGGTTGCGATCATTTTCCTCAAGTGTTTGTATAAAAAACCGACCAAGAGCGTGTCGTGCCACGCGCGTTGTAGGGTTCCCATAGGTCCCCCATCACAATGCTGTGCTACTTGTTTTATAATTAACAACATTAAAGTAATTTTCTCCTCCTGCTACATTTTATAAGTTAACTCGGTAGCTTATAAAGCCTAGCCTAGCCTAGCCCTAGCAGTTATAATTTTCCTTAATACTTACCAAAGTGTTTTTTTTTCGCTGGCAGAATCCTTGACTCTACCAAAAAATATTGCAAAATTATGGCTTTCTAGTACAGAATATTTTTTTCTCTATGCTAGTACTCACTTAGATGTTCTTAGCCTAAGCCGCGGATAGACGGACAGACAGATTGACGGATTTGACTATCTTAAAATGCTGTAGATTTTTTAAAAAAAAAAACTTAAAGATACTTACTTGTAACTTAACTTAAATATACCTAGTCAGTAACGTTCTGTCGGGGCAAATAAAACATTAATTTTCTCTACATCTGGCCTGGCATAATTCATCCCTTAATCGCACCGTTCGTTAAAAAATAATAATAATATGGCCTAACTAAATTTAAAATGGGCTAAATGAAAATTCATTACATTAAAGAATATGACAAAGCTTTGAAGAATAATAATAGGAAGATAATCGACAACTTAAAAAAAAAAGTTTAATAAAAAACTAAAAACCGACTTCAAAATGAAACTAAAAAGCGAGAAATAATATTGACTAAAACATACCTAATCAGTTCTTTTTGGAGTCGGTGCGAATGAACACATTTTAACTCTCGATGGCTGGCACCGACTCCAAAAAGAACTGATTAGGTATGTTTTAGTCAATATTATTTCTCGCTTTTTAGTTTCATTTTGAAGTCGGTTTTTAGTTTTTTATTAAACTTTTTTTATTTTACAATTTTAAGTGTTGTCTTCTATTTTTTCCCTCCTAACTTCGCCAAAAATTACTTTACAGCAAAGTAACCTTAACTAATATTGGTCCTCTATGGACCCCCCATCCAATGGTATGATAAAAATAAGGTGTTATATAGGGTCAATTTTTCGACGAAAATTTTTAAGTCTTAAGAAAAGGGTTTACCTACACTCCAACCAGAACGGCGGCTATTTTGGTGTCGTTACCATAGGATAAGGTCTCGCGTTAAATAACAGGATAAATTAAGAAAGGAACTTTCAATTTTTTTTTCGTTACTGGGTGTGCGGGTACGCCCCCAGTAAATAAAAATTGGCGGTCTGGTACCTCATAAGCTCCACGTCTGCTCAACACACTGCGAAATACGTTCTGTTGACAAATTGCAGTATTATCTTCTAACTCCTATCCGTTAAGGAGTTCTGTGGCTTCCATCATCAGGTCAGCAACATGACATGATGATTACCAGACCCAAAAATCAGCATCGAGTCAGAAAATATATGCAAAACATTATGGGTGCCTATAAAAATTGAGGGTTGCCCTCGATTTCCCAGGGATCCCATCATCAGAATCTGACTTCGTGGAAATGGGACCACCTTTGGAGTATACCCTTTCAAACTAAAAAATAAATTTTGAAATCGGTCCATAATTGACGGCGTAATCGCGTAACATACATACAAAAAAAAAAAAAAAAAAAAAAAAAAAAACAACATTCAGACGAATTGAGAACCTCCTCCTTTTTTTGAAGTCGGTTAATAAACTTACGTTACGTGTTAGTTAGGGTAAAGTTGTACAACAGGATTTTAGCTAGAGAAGCCCTGCAGGGCTAGCATGCGCAACACGATAAAATTTTGTCGTGTCATTTTATCGACTTTTGACGTAAATATGTCGTTTTGTCTTCGACGAAAACAAAGAAAAAACGTATTATAACGTAATAACTAGTATTATTCTTTCTCTATGGTAATAATAATTAAGAAAAAGGATTCGAGACGTCTGTTATCCGTTAGGTTAGGAAAAATCTTATCTTCGAAGTCAAAATTTGTCGTCTCTATCTATAAAATAACCGATGCGCGCATGCTAGCCCTGCTGGTAACGGTTTTATTTTTTCTAGCCATGTCCAAAAATAAAATTTTAAGAGTTACCAAATTATACGTATAAATAAAATTGATGGTCACCCTACAAAGGTCAGCACGATACTTATTGTCGTATAAACTTGTGTCGATGACGTGTATTTACTTTGAAATACGATACGTCGCGATTGTTAAATGCCAATGATTCACGCCGTGATTCTATTGAGATCATCTAAGTATGCTACTTAGATAAGTTATTAAGAGTTTCTAGAACATAATACATATGCTTACAATATACACTACACTAAAAGAGTACAAGGGTATGTATTGCAACACATACCTACCCTCTTTTTTAGGGTAGCCAAATGGCGAAAAACGGAACCCTTATGGATTCGTCATGTCTGTCTGTCTGTCCGTCGCGTCCATATGTCACAGGCCACAGCTACTTTTTTCCGAAACTATAAGAACTATACTGTTGAAACTTGGTATGTAGATGTATTCTGTGAACCGCATTGAGATTTTCACACAAAAATAGAAAATAAACGATAAATTTTGGGGGTTCCCCCCATACTAAGAACTGAAACTCGATTTTTTAATAAGTCATAAATCGTAAACCGCAATTAGATAATGGTACGGAGCCCTTCCTGCGCGAGTCCAACTCGCACTTGGCCGGTTTTTTTGCTTGTTGTAATTAAGCAATGTTTGTGTACAAGAAAAAAAAACAAATTGGGTAACATCACATACATTGCTCTGCTCCTAAGGTAAGTAGCTAAAAGCACTTCTGTTATAGAAAACAGAAACAACGACGGTAACACAACACCCAGACCCGATAGAAAAGTTCGTTATCTACATTGACCCGCCTGGGGATCGAACCCGGAACCTCAGAGACGGCGACGCCATATATAGTCCGGCGCTCGCCTCTCGGCTACGTCAAATGCAACAACAAAGTGTTAAAATCTTTAAGTAAGTTCGATTCCCGGTCGGGTCAATGTAGAAAACGATCTTTTCAATATTGTCTCAAGGTGTTGTGGTACCGTTGTTGTTTCTAATTACTTTAACACAAGTGCTTCAGATAATTAGGATCCGAGCAATGTGTGTGATGTTGTCCAATATACATATTTCAATATAAATATACACCGTGAATTTTTAATACCCGAGAAAATTAACTAACATACTCAGATAACGATATACATCGAATTTGGCGAATAAAAAAAACGGAACGGCGTACGGAAGGAATAACTATGAATGAAAAAAACATTATTCCTTCCGTACGCCAATATTACGCGACCAAATTCGGTGGATTTTGTTCCGTTAATGTTGGAATGATAATGGTTACTATTTGAATTAGCAGGACTTTTATGGTGCATATTTTTTAAGGAATGTTAGGGATCTTTTAAATAAATCTCTTATAAAAAAAATTTTTTTTCGCCAAATTCGATGTATATCGATATCTGATTAGGTTAGTTAATTTTCTCGGGTAATTAAAAATTCACGGTGCATAATTATACGTATTTTTTTTTGCAAATAGGCCATTAGAGGCACTTTTACACGTCACCAAAATGTCACTTACTCCATATAAGGATAGTACTTTTTAAGGTTCCGTACCTAAAGGGTAAAACGGGACCCTATTACTGAGGATCCGCTGTCCTGTTTTACCCTTTAGGTACGGAACCCTAAAAATCAGAGTAAAATGAAAATTAAGGGGCTATCATACAAAAACGTGATTTTTTTGCTCGTTTTTATAGATACTGATGCGGAACCCTTCGTGCGCGAGTCCGACCCGCACTTGTCAGGTTTTTTAAATATTAATGGATTTAAATAAAACTCCATCTATACACAAAATGCTTTTTACTTCACAAATCTTGATTCAAAAAGTTCGAGTAATCTTTCTCTAAAGCTCTTAAAGCTGCTTCTGTGCTTAAAACCGCGTTGTGCTTTCTTAAAGTGTCTATGAGTGAATTCTTCTTGTCTATGTTCCCTTTCAGAGACTTCATTTTGGCCTCCAAATTCGAGATGGCGCTTTGATGCGACGCTGCTAGGCTGCGAGTGGAATCACGGAATGCCTGGAAAGAAATAATCAAAATAATTTTGAAAGTTGTTTATTCATCATCATCATCTCAGCCGGCGGACGTCCACTGCTGAACATATGCCTCCCCCAGTTACTTCCAGATCGGCCGGTTGGAAGCGGCCTGCATCCAGCGTCGTCCTGCAACCTTTACCAGGTCGTCTTGTTGTTTGTTAAATATGATCCATTGGAATAATTACATAATAATAATAATTGGACAACATCACATACATTGCTCTGATCCTAAGGTAAGTAGCTAAAGCACTTGTGTTATAGAAATCGGAAACAATGACGGTACCACAACACCCAGACCCGAGACAATATAGAAAAGTTCGTTTTCCACATTGACCCGACCGGGGATCGAACCCGGAACTTCAGAGATGGCGGCGCCATATTATACGGTCCGGCGTGCTCGCTTCTCGGCTACGGAGGTTCGTCGTGTTATTTTACCATAACGTTGAGAGGTGCTTGTACAAAAAGCAGCACGGGTCTTGCTAAACTAAAGATGCGCAGAAGACCATTACAATTACGTGATTGGCTATAGTCGCGCGACGCGCCTGTACCGCCGGCCGGGATTGGTTGTTAGCTCCGCGCACGCGTCTCTGATACGATGATCGTCTCGTAAGATGCGCAAATCGATTCCCACTCTTTTCCTGAGCGCTCAAAATAGCTGAGTGACGCCAGCATTTTGGTAGTAATTACCAAAGCAACGCACGCCGCGAATGTGAGTGAATAGGTGATATAAGTTAGTCCCTGCTAATATCGCTTAATACTAGTCGTGAAGCCTAGTCAGAGGTCTAAAGGCGGCTTGATTACATCTGACGGTAAGGTTTAGTCCCTGGCCTTACACACTCCTCTGCAATCCACACCGGGCCCGCGTGGTGGAGTATAGCCCAAGCCACCTCATAGTTAAGGTAAGGCCTGTGCCCTGCAGTGGAACGTATGTGTATAGGCAAAGGCAACTTGTTCACCCCATCGGCTGTCAGTTTTAAGTGTTCTATTCCGCCTACTGAGACTTTAGTTTGCTAATCCGTCGGTACCCTGATTCCGTATCTTGCAAAATCAATGGGATAGCGAAAATCGACCAATCCTGGCTTTGAAATCGCAAATTGACTGCAAAAAACAAAAATAAGGCACTCTACTGTCAGTGCTGCCCATAGGTTTTGACACTAACCATCAATCGGGCGAGGACTATTGCTGATTGCTAATTTGTAGGGAATAAGGGAGCGGGCTATGTCAGCTACTTTTGTTCATTCACGGAACTCCTCATTTCTGATTTGATCTCGCAATGAAACACCGAGCATAGCCCTTTCCAAGCGCTCTGGAATATAGACCACGTACCGGCAAGCGCAGCGTAGGAAATCCACCCACAAGGTGGACAGACGACCTGGTTACAGGGAATAGTAATACTGTGACCGGGTAAAGGTTGCAGGAAGCCACTGGAAGGCCTATTCCACCCGGTCAATCTGGAAATCTCTGGCCTATGTTCAGCAGTAGACGTCCTGTGGCTAAAATTATCATGATGATGAGTCCTTTTTACACAGCTCAGTTGTTTCAGGCCGCGTCGAGGATCATGTCGTCAAGAAAGCACTGAGCTTACCAGAGAAGAAGAAAGGCCGAGGGCGCCCCCCTCCTACCTGGTGGACCAGCATGACAAAACTCATATTGGAGGAACAATTACCCGACCCGACAACCCAGGACCGAATGTCCTGGAGCCGCATAATTAGAAGAGCCGACCCTACATAAAGTGGGAAAGGGCAAAGAAGAAGAAGAAGGGTTGTTTCAGGCCGCTTCCAACTGTGAAATCTAGAAGTTACTGGAGAAGACTGTTCAGCTGTGGACGTCCTATGGCCGAAATGATGGAAGATATGAATTTGAATATTGATTGATTGAAGTATTGAACCCGGGGGAGTTTCTATTGTAAGTCTGGCCCGATGCAGGTTAGGATAATTTGGTAAAACTTACTTAGCCAACGCTGATAATAAATAATAAATTAATATTGGACAACCTTAGGTAAGTAGCTAAAGCACTTGTGTTTTAAATATCAGAAACAACGACGGTACTACAACACCCAGACCCGAGCCAATATAGAAAAGTTCGTTTTCTACATTGACTGCGCGATTATTGCTAATTTTTGGGGGATAAGGGTATGGGGCTTACACTCGCAAGTCTGTTTGAAGTTCCATCACTGATAGATTTCTTGAAAGAACACAGATTTTGGATACTCCACGACGGAGAAGTAATTCATGCGCGCGCCGGTGCGATGGAGACTGGTTAGTTCATGTTTTTTTTTGGTCACGTTGAGACGAGCAGCACCATCTCATAGTATTCTTCACACGGTTGGCCAAAGGGTGCGGGAATTCGGGATGGAAGATAAAGAAAGGATATGCATCGCCAGTACTGAACAAGTTACCTGGTGTTCCACCTTCAAAGCCTCCAGGTGCTGGGTGGTCCTCAGAAGCGTATCCGCCTGGGCGGAGTGGCGAGCGAGGGCAGCGGTACTCTCGCTCCTCAGCTTCTGGACTTCTCGGGAGAGCTTGTCGCATTCACTCCTCTGGGATTTGTAGAGGCGGTCCTTTTCCTGTGGGCCACACACACACACACGAATTTCTAGATATTTTAACCCCCCCCTCCATCCTTGTCACAGGTCGGTCACGTTTTGTGGGACTCCCTAGTGTGACGTCAAATATTTTGCAATCTTATTGAGTGTGCGTGTGTTTATGCATGCGTGTATGTGCGGGTGTGTGGGTGTATGTACGTGTTTGTGTTTGTGTATGCGTGTGTGTTTGTGTGTTTGTGTGTGTTTGTGTGTGTTTGTTTGTGTATGTTTGTTTGTGTGTGTTTGTTTGTGTGCGATGTTTGTGTGTGTTTGTTTGTGTGTGTTTGCTTGTATGTGTTTGTTTGTGTGTGATTGTTTGTGTGTGTTGTGTGTGTGTGTGTGTGTGTGTGTGTGTGTGTGTGTGTGTGTGTGTGTATGTGTGTGTCTGTGTCTGTGTCTGTGTGTCTGTGTGTGTGTGTGTGTGTGTGTGTGTGTGTGTGTGTGTGTGTGTGTGTGTGTGTGTGTGTGTGTGTGTGTGTGTGTGTGTGTGTGTGTGTGTGTGTGTGTGTTGTGGGTGAGATGTATGTGTGATGTGGCTGTGTATGCTACTAATACTTACAGCAAGTCTGTTTTCGACAGACATCCATTTCGCTTTAGCGTCGGCCGCGCTCGATCTCAAATTGTTATTTTTATTCAAAAGAGACATTCTCTCTCCCTCTAGCTCGGCCAACTGTGTGAGATGTGCTTTACACTGGATTGCCTGGAAAAATATATACATAATATGAATAATGTGTGAGATCGTAAATACTTAACGACATTGAATAGTACTTAATTTTAATATTTAACATTCTTTTGCTTACTATTTTACTGTATAAATACTGAAAATTTGCACGCCTCTCATGGCCAGACATAGAGGTACTATTCACTTCCTATATTCAATCCAAACACTGTTTGTTACCTGTGTTTATGCAAATAAATGATTTTGATTTGATTTGATTTGAAAAAATACAGTGTAGTAGAACCAGCGGCACCGATGTTGAGCACTGGGCGTAAGATGCGCAGAAGACCGTTACGATTACGTAATGCGCGTCGCGCCTGCACCGCCGGCCGGGATTGGTTGTTAGCTCCGCGCACACGCGTCTCTGATACGATGATCGTCTCGTAAGATGCGCAAAGCGATCCCCAGTGCCCAACCGCTCAACATCGGTGCCGGGATTCATTAATGGTCATCCAGCAGTAAACTTAAATGGACATAGTCCAAAAATGTAGCATGCTATAGTGCCACTTGGCAGTGAGCCGGCCACATCTGTCGCAGAACCAATAAAAGGTGGAGTAAACGGGATCTTCACTGGAGAAGACATCTCGGCAAATGTAGTGTAGGACGACCCCCCAGATCGATGGGCCTACGACCTTAGGAATCTTCCTCGGGTTGTAGCCATCTGGCTGGCAGTGGTTAAGGGAAAGTTTAAATGAATAAATAAATATTGGACTATACCACATACATTGCTCTGATCCTAAGGTAATTAGCTAAAGCACTTGTGTTATAGAAATCAGAAACAACGGCGGTACCACAACACCCAGACCCGAGCCAATATACAAAAGATCTTTTTCTACATTGACCCAACCGGGAATCGAATCCGGGACCTCAGAGATGGCGACGCCAAGTCCTGCGTGCTCGCCTCTCGGCTACGAAGGTCGTCAAGCGTGCTGCGTGACCTGCCTGTCGATTCTGTAAACAAAACCGCGCTCACTTCGTCGCTGCACTCGCTCATCAACGATAAATACTTAATATGAACCTTCTTAATAACAAGATAGAGGCTATGTTCGTTTGTACGGCTAAGTCGAGTTTTAGAGCGAGTCCGTTGCATTTATCGACCGGCTGAACCCTTAACCAGTCTTGGTAGTCAACATTTTTAATTGGTTTTCATCCGTAAGGTAGCTGAATAAGGTTCAAAATAATTTTGTTCCTATTGTACCAGTGCCTAGTAAAGGGTTTGAAGTTACACTATCACTGCAGGCCTATTGAATTTGATCCATAATTTCAGGGACATCCTGCTGAATAAAAATAATGGAAAAAATATTTTTATTACTAGCAATTAAGCAGTTATTACCTTCTTGTCGATAACACCTTGTAGTTTATCGATCTGCTCCTGCATCAATTTCACTTTAGAAGACAGGAACTTGCAGATGCTTTCAACTGAAATATTTTCTGGAAATAATATTTTTATAATTTAAATTTTGTTTTTTAGGAATAAACATGGGGTAACACAAGATTATTTAATACTTGATAAAAAGAATGGCCGCCTCAGGTGGGACCCGAACCCACGACCATCGCACGCCGGGCGAGTGCTTTTCCAACTAAGCTACCGAGACGTTAGCAGAGCTGACGAAATCTTGTGTTTCTCGCTGCCGAAGCCAGCGTTCTTTCTGTGATATGTTGCGGCTAGAATACCACCTGAGGCGGTCGATTTTTTTCAAAAGTAGGTATTCATCTTAAATGTATATATTTTTTTATTGTCTTTGTTGTATCGTGAGCCCACCCGATGGACTGACGACCTAGGCTAGACAAGGTAGCTTGAAGCCGCTGGATGCATAAGGCTAAGCTGTAGCATTCTATGGGTAGGTGTATGCCCAAAAGTGAACTTACAAAAGCTGATAATGATTTTGATGATACCTAAATAAACATTGAACAACATCACATACATTGTTCTGATCCTAGAAAAAGTAGCTAAAGCACTTGTGTTATAAAAATCAGAAACAACAACGGTACCAAATTATACTTTAGCTAGAATCTCTAAGCTCTAAGCTCTAAGAAAAAAAAGCTAGAAACCCTCCACACAAAAACTATACCTACTTGACATACTGTATTAACCTGCGTGATCCTCTTCTGTAATTTAATTGAATCTTAGTTTTAGTACTTCTTGACATTATATACTTTTATTTTGAATTTTAAATATGACGATTTTATAATTAAATAATAATAATAGTAATATAGTATTTGTAAATATAAATAAGAATGCAATACCCTTACAGGGTCCATAAGTATGATCTCACACAATGTAACACCTTATGTATACACTTATGACGCAATAAATGAATATGAAATATGAAATCTGGAACACATTAACATGTAAGCAAGTAAAATTCAAATAAACATATAAAAAATCCATCTTTAGCCTATTGCAGTCAACTGCTGAACGTAATCCTCCCCCAATGAGCGCCAAAGAGCACGATCTCCAGCTTTTTTATCCAGCCACAGCCAGCCATCTTCCTAAGTTCATCGGTCTATCGAGCTAGGGGGCGCCCTAGATAATTAATTACACAAGATATTTCATTAATATTATTACCTTTGAGAAAACTTTGTGGAAATACTCTTTCCTGTACACCAACCGATACAAACGCTTGCAGAAACTCAGCGTTAACATCTCTTTTCTCTTTTTCACTGTCCATACAACAATCACATACAACTCTTACATTATCATCTCTCAATTCAACGGAGACATTTTTTGTCTCGTCAACGGTGATGTGTTTCGGTGACTTGATCGTTCTCTTTTTCAAAATAGACTGTTTGATCGGATTGACCGGAGGGTCTGGTGCTGGTGCAACGATACATTGGTGACGTTTCGGTGTAGTGTTTGGTGTTGTGGAGAGACTGTGAGAGAAATCGGAGAAGAAATCTTGTTTTTGCTGTGAAATAAAGAAATATGTTGGTTGAAATGAGGAATAACTAAATAAAGTATATATAGAATTTTAATTTGGGTTTACTTAAAAACTTGTAAAAATGATCAATGTAAACATAAAAAATTAAACCAAGAATTTTATACATTTAAATAGTTTTTTTTTATAACGATGTAAAAATAACAAATTCTAGAATTGTTAGATTAAAAATATGGAAGCCTTCATAATATTTGACATATTATAAGTACTTTAGTTTATTTGTTTTTTTTTTATTAACGGTTAATAATAGTATTAACGATATGTCCAATAGAACCATTACAGTCTTATCAGAATATTATAGAAATAATTACTTATAAGCTAAACCAACCAAAAATAGATTGAATGCAAGTACATACCTACACATAAATAATAATGTTGATAGTATTACTACTGTATTGAATCAAATCAAATCAAATCAAATTATTTATTTGCCTTTAAATAGGGTGTTTACAAATTTTATTATTATTTAGTTTATTGTGGCATTTTGCTATTTTTACAATCTTTATAATACTCTGATCATCTTTCATACTTATTTAGGTAAACGTGCAGCAAACCTACAGCGGCTACAGCTGTATTGTATAAGACAGTGAGGAAATTAGAAACAATTTGTTCAACATACCATGACATGCTCGATTTCTTTCATAAGACTCTCGGTTTTCTTTTCCAATTGTTTATTAAGTTTCTTAAACTCATCTTCACGAGCCAAAAGATCTAACGAATCCATTACTTTTATCAAAAAATTAAAATAATGTTGGGTCACGTTTTTCAGGCGAATTGACGTCTTATGTACTGGCAAAATTAGCCGCAGACCGAGCTTCCTGGGTTTTGTATTGAGCACAGGATCTTTTGAATTTAGTCGTATTGTTGTGATCAAACAAACACGTTGCCATGGTAACGAGGTACTGGTCAAAACAGCAACCACCAGTCATATTCGGATCTTTTTAGAATTTGATTTTGTTTCTGTCTAGCATTCAAGAGCGCATTTGTGCAATCGATCTACTTTTAATAAAATACAAAAGACGCATATTTCTAATTTTATCATAATCTCATGATAACGTTGTTGTTGAAGTGTTAGTGCTGCCATCTAGTTAAATTCTAGGATGCAATTCACATAAACCAACAAATCCAAACAATTTTTAATCTAGTCCTTATTTCATAAATCATAAAGGCTACAATAATGTTGGATAATACCACGCGTTATCGAGCATCGTGTCAAAAACAGCTGTGCGCTGACCAATCAAAACATCTCGTCTGATTGTCAATATATCGTTGACTTGCTCTCTCACACAAACAAAGAACTTGTTGACAAATTGCTTTGTTCCCCATATGATTCGATTTGAGAAAACCATCATAAATTGTATTAAAATACCATGAATTTAAGATAGTGTAGGTCCTAAAATGGTTAAATAGTTTTAGTTTCATGGATTTTAGGCTGTGATTAATCCAGAAAACCTTATCAAGGTCGATTCGCTTAGAACGAGACGCTAGTGTGCGAAAGAGCACGCCGCATTCACAAGTATCATTTCGATCGATTGTACCAATGGGAGAACGCTCAGCCCAGCTGACATTCAGTCAAAGATTTGGGCGACCCGTCTTTGGACGTCGCTCCATTCGTGATTGCGTAAAATTGTTAAAAAAATCATACAATTTGAACAGCTTCGCTTGTTCGGACTCCATTGTTCAGTGTAATAATGTATTTGAAGCGAAAAAGACACGATTATCGGAGTGTAATATTATAGCGCAGGTGGTTATAAGGAGTTAGACGATTCAGTTAGCTGCTATAATAAGGTATGTTTTGTGCGTTTCTACCATATGTTTAGATTTCACTACGATTCGTTGTCTTTACATTTCGTTCAAACCTTGTTCATTTAGAAAGTTTCTATTCTGATAACGCGACCGATTTGTGGTGGCGTCAAATAGTGCAGTGGTGTACTGTTTTGTAATGCACTTTTCAATTTAGCAGGTGTGTCATGCCATTGCATTTTCTTCCGTATAAAAAAAGTTTAACCAATGTGGATGTGGGTCGATTGATTAGAATAATTAAATTAATTGAATTCTTTAGTTTGTTTGGATGAAATGACAATAGAAATCAGCTGTTTGGGTTTATAAAGGTTATGAAGTGCAAAGCCCTTGCGTTTTCTTTTTCTTTGTGCTCATATACTCATAACGGGTTGTGCAGGTACTTTTATTTGGTCTGGGCCCTTCGAACCGGTTGCTAGGGATGGGAAAGGTAAATAATATAACCCACTACCGGTACTAAATACCGATTTAAATTCATGACCTACCTTATTTTAATCGCATTTTTAACGTAGATATCCTACCTACTTGTTGATATGGTATCATAAAAAAAATAGGCGATCAAAATAATTTGAATACTGCTACATATTAAAACTAAAATAAACAATTTTAATGTAAACAATTGATTGATTTACTGTACAAGTCTAAAGGAACAAGTCAGAGAACCATTTTAGGATGCTTAGATTTAAGAAATTTCGTGAAATGTTTAGTAAAAAAAATTATGAATTTTTTTGTGGTGCAGAAGTATGTCTCAGCAGGGTGCTTTAAACAAAGAACAGTTAAAATACAAAAGAAGTTAGTCAAACGCGCATGACGACGTGCAAGTCAAATAATTTGGGTTCAGGTAAACTTTTTTTGTTCAACGTTGCCCTGTTTCTTCTATGTCCGGTTTTGTGGGTAAAAAAATGGCCAAGATGGCGTCATAAAACCTGGTCGGTACTTAGTTTGGAAAGTTAATTTGGGTACACTCGTTTAACAATATTTTAAAGAAATAGCACTATAATTATGGTTGTATATATTTTATAAAAATGAAAAACCTGTTAACTGTGTATTGTGACAGTTATCTTTGTTGCGAGAACTGCTATAAAAAAGTTTTTAAGTTATTAACATAATAACAAATACTATAAATGTTATGATTAATTATCGTTAAATAACTTGACTGACTTTTATTAACACTAGGATTGTGAATTGTGAAGCTATGATTTATTTTTAACTTGCTAACTCCAGAAATAGGCAGCCATTTTGGGAATAAATATCCTCCCTTTATTTCGTGAGTCGGTTTGCTCTTGTTATTAAAATGATAGACAGTGGCAGTCCTTCTGTTGAAATTTACTGAGGTAGAATAAATACATGTATGTATGCACATAAATATACATAATTGTACATTGTATACGTTTTCTTATAGACAACATACACAAAATTCTTCTTCGGGAACTGCTTGATAAAAAACACTCTTGTTAAATTGCCAGTTCATAAGGCTAAAACGACAAAAGAGCATACGCCTTTGTAACCCATTGCACCCACCTAGCTCGCACTCGCTACATTAAATATCTTGGAACTGCATTTTCTTTAAAAATGGCTGACAAAAGTGACTGAGTTTCGCTGTTTTAGTTATTTATTCTCATCACATGTTAGTTTGTTGACTCTAAAATAGTGGGAAAAGGTATATTTTTGGACGTGAATAGATGTTTCCGGAAGAGGGCTTGTAATAATTAAATTAATATTACTTATTGTTATTTGTATTGTAGGGTTGCCAGTGTTGTTTGATTTTTTGAAAAAAATTTAAAACTTCACAACACTTTACTCTAACAAAAAATATGTTTGTTAGAGTGAAGTGTCACGCCTCTACCAGCAAAATGGCTGCTGTAGAAAATAAAAAAAAACAACTGTCTAAAAAGAAAATCTATCACAGCTAGCTAGGCTTTACAAGTTACCGTACTAACATGTAAAATGTACTTGAAGAAGAAATTTACTTGAATGATGTTGTCATTATGTAAAACAGGTAGCAAATACTGCAATTTGTAACGGGAAATTATGGAACCCTACATTGCTCGTGGCTTGACTCGCACTAGCTGTTTTGTTCATCTAAACCTGAAAGATAAAAAAAAAACTAGGTTAATAAACCCAATTACTGCCTCATCAAACGTATAGCTTACCCAAAACCTTATTTTAAAGTAAACTTGAAAACCTGTGTTTATTCAAGCAAATCATTTCAAGTTATTTCGAACGGAAAAACATAATTACAGCTAATTATTAATTTAGTAATGAGCAATTAGTGTGGTATGTCCTGTCTAATTAAACAATCGTTAGGAAAACATTTGTTATCATAGTTTTTGTAAGCTTGTATTGTTACTTCCTTTATCAATAGAAAGATTGTCTGAACAAAGTTATGACAGTGATAAAAACAAAATGCTGCATTTGTAGGATTTTTTTCCTTGATAAGGAAAACTTGGCCATGGGTTAGAGATTGGTTCTTGCGTATTTTTTTGTTTATTTGCTCAATCTGGGATTATATGCATTCAGTTCACAATATCTTTTAATTAGAGATGCATTTTTTTTAAATCAATTTCGGTACATGTTTTAAAAAACTTATCATAAGCACGTGTTTAAAATAAAGCGTTAAATATGCTATATTTTTGGGGTGTAATAAATTAATTAATAAAACTTGTTTTCCTATAGTAACGATTAGGTAAACACTCAATAAAAACATATTTTCCGCCCACAATTTTGTAACATAAAAAACTTGTTTGCATTAACATAAAAAAAAAAAAATTTTATGCATCATGATGCGACATATCTGCGTGAAGCGTGTTTAAAAATTTGATTTTAGAACCAGGACCATTACGTCTTTCTTTTTTTTCTGGTATTTCGTTCTGCGAAATTAAAGTAGACGTCTATGCTAAAAATCAGGTTAAGTAATTCAGAGAATTATGTATGTTTTCTCTGTGGAAATTACTTCCTTTTTAATGGAGGAAGAGCGAACCTTTTACCTTGCTTAAGAATTTCCCATCATAACAAAACAATAAACATTAAAAAAAAAATACTTTTCTTACTTTTAATTTGATTATAAGCTGCCAATCTCATATAATCTCGAATTAGGGTGTATTAAGACTAATTTATATACGTTTGAGTTTATTATAATGTCTTTGTCATTGAGCCAGTTTATAAGGATGTGCGTCTCTAGGTAGTAGTACTCTAGGTAGTTATGGAATGACCCAGTTTAAGATCAGATAATAAGGTTTAATGTTTGATATAATACCGAAGTTAGCTGTATTTTGCGTTTAAAATTTACAGTATTACCATTAACATGTTTTGTTAAACTAACTCTGATTTACTTAGGTATCTGTTACTTAAAATATTATTTCAGATCTGTCTTTAATATTTTGAAACTTTTGAGAAATTATTTGAACTGTATTGATCCCAAATCCTGCTGAACATAGGCCTAAATCCTACTGATTCCTCCTTAGAATGACATTTACTATGGTACTGTACTAACCGTGTCTGTTAAACCGTGCCTTGCTTATGATAACATCATGCTACTATCATCTTTTTTAATTCCAATTTTAATACAACTAAAAAACAAATGAGAAATGCATTCATAAATAGACAAATACATTGTAAAATGGAATCAAATATTTGAATAGAAAACTGGTCACGTCTTTTCGTAAGCTTTTAACTTTGTTCACACACATACACAAACTGGCATCTATTTTTTCTTGTCAATCACAAAACACATAAAAGAATAATATTCTTACTGCTATTGTAATAAAGTGTATATTTGAAAATCATTATGCTACAGATCTCTGCACAAAAACGAACTTGCTAGTCAGTGCTCTCGACATTGTTTCTTATAAGTTTTTTTGTTGTTTAATTAACAGACTATAGTACAGCCGTGATTCTAGTTTTATTAATAAGGTAGCTAACACTATTGACTACATACTAAAACTAATCTATTGATATCCTATCTGTCTTTATTCCATACTTACGAAACGTCACTTAAACTTTCCGATACTTGGCCCATGTTTAGCTTGCCAGATTCGATCCCCGGTCGGCTCAATGTAGAAAACGAACTTTTCTATATTGTCTCGGGTCTGGGTGTTGTGGTACCGTCGTTGTTTCTGATTTCTATAACACAAGTACTTTAGCTACTTACCTTAGGATCAGAGCAATGTATGTGATGTTGTCCAATTTTTTTTCCTTTGACACCATGCACCATTAATTCCACACGCCATTTCTTTTTATTTAGATCCAATTTGTTAACATTGCCTAATAAATTTAAATAACCGTTCACTTGTCGTTTGACCTTATAAAACTGCTTTGTTTTGTATTCACGATGGCTGCACTTGTAACGAGCCATTCAAATATTTACATAATTCTGAAATTAAACAGTTAATGTTATCGTGGACAGAGGAAAAACACGAGTAAACAATTTTGCATGGACGTATTATACTTTATGATATGAAAATAACTATTTTTATATTTTCGTCGTCAGCGAAAGTGATTGCTTTTTAGGGTTCCGTACTCAAAGGGTAAAACGGGACCCTATTACTAAGGCTCCCCTGTCCGTCTGTCTGTCTGTCCGTCTGTCACTAGGCTGTATCTCATGAACCGTGATAGCTAGAGACTTGAAATTTTCACAGATGATGTATTTCTGTTGCCGCTACAACAACAAATACTAAAACACAGGATACAATAAATATTACACTTCCATACAACAAACGTGATTTTTTTTGCCGTTTTTATAGAAAATGGTACGGAACCCTTCGTGCGCGAGTCCGACTCGCACTTGGCCGGTTTTTATTAACGCGTATTGACGTATCGAACAAGGCACTGTCAACGAATTCGAAATAAAGGAACGAGGCTACTGGAGTAATAATTAGATATTAGATATATGCCCTAAATCTTAACAATACCTACACTATTTTATCTGTCTCCAAGAAAGGAATTAGGATCCTTGTGTGACAAGATCAAACCACGATTTGTTCCAGGGTATATTCCTATAAGGTATACAAAGTATAGCTTAAAAATTGTTTTTTTAATCAACAGTATTCACCAGCACTGAATTAAATATTTTACTTTAGGCTGAATAAATGATCTGCTGTAGTAAAATTATAATTCATAGTAATTTTTAATTAGGTTTGATGACTGAGCCAGGAATCCGGAACATAAACAATAATTCAAACTAGTTTTGCCGCTCAATAGCCCACTATCGATAATACTATCGACATCGGAATTGATTTACAAGGTCAACTATCCCATCACTAAATTGTCAATTACGTCTGCAAAGACCGTGACGATAGTGAAGTCTACTGAAAAGGCTTTAGCGATTACTAATGTCATTACCTTAAGTTACATAAAACTTTGCTAGAAATGTCAACCTCGTCATAATGCCAGCTGAATGTCGCTTCTATGACGTGGCCACTTCCTCTGTTATTGCATCATATAGTGCTTCATCGCATGACGTACTTAGACTTACATTGTTGCAGTTTAATATCGGAACTTTAACTGTCTTATTCAGAGGGCATTTGCTATTCCGGGACTAAGGTTAAACCACTGTTAAAAAATTAGTGGTTTAACCTTAGTCTGGACTAGTAAATGCACTCTGAATAAGACAGCAGAAGGCTTACCACAAAAATGTTTTGTTCGTTCGCGTCAACCTAAGAAATTAAAACTAAAATCTACTTGTATCAAACCTTTGACATTTTTTTGAACGGCACGACCGTTTTTTACACCGCTTATTTTAGTTGTTCATATTTTATCAAAGGATTGACACAAGTGAATGAATATTTTAATTTATTTGGATAATACGTCCGAACGAACGCAAAATTTTAGTACAATATCAATCAATGCAGTTGCTCAAAGTCTACTTATTGATTATGTATATTAATCGGTTGCTGTTTAAACAACGAGCTGAATACGATATTTTTAAACTTATTTTAAATGTAAAACGTAAAAAAAACGTAAGAATCAAACGGTGTACATGTCATACACCGTTGCCCTGACTAATAATCGGTGTAATCAAATCATTAAAGCTACCTATTTACGTACGTAAATACTTATGTACAGTCAACAGCACGTCGACCTACCCAAAAAGTCAAAAATTCTCCAATAGATTTTCAATTTTAAGCCTGACATATAGAGATCATTTTCAAATGAGAAAATTTGACATTTTGTGGTAGGTCGACGAGCTGTTGTCCGTACATACTATTTTAGTTATGAACGTTTTAAATATACGATATAATTGTTTAAGTTACAGAATTTATTATAATTTTAGCTATCATCATTCCAGCCATAGGACGTCCACTGCTAAACATAGGCTTTTACCAGTGACTTCTGGATTGGCTGAAACCGTCACCAGTTCGAATATTTAATGAAATGTCATTATTTTATTTTATTTTATTTTATTAACACAAAACAGTTTACAGTTGTGGATAAACATTGTGATTTTTAAATCATAAGGAAGTACTAAACTGTAAGCCAAAACATGTGTATGTGAAGTTACAATTAAATGAGTTACATTGTTATGTGGATTTTATAGTTAAAATACCAAATACAAAATTAGCACAAGTTTAGTTTTGAAATCACCCATCTAGAAAATTATAAGAGGAAAAGTTACAGATTCCAATACTAAACAAAAGCTTATAATCTATATGAAGTCTCGCACATGAGACCAATTATTTTAGAATATCACGGATTTATATACTTGGGGTCGCTGATCTCTAACAGTGGTAACTGCGAGAAAGAAATCGGACGCCGTATCGGGATGGCTAAAAGTGCCATGACTAGCCTCGATAAAATCTGGAAAGACCGTAATATTCGCCGAGTAACTAAGATGCGTTTGGTTCGTACGTTGGTCTTCTCTATCTTTCTGTACGGGGTGGAGACTTGGTGTCTCAGGAAAAAAGAACGCAACAAGATCCATTCCTTTGAAATGTGGTGCTGGAGAAAGTTGCTGCGCATTCCTTGGACAGCTATGAGAACCAATGTCTCCATCCTCGAAGAGCTAAAGGTCACCAAGCGCCTGCTGACTACGTGCCAGGAAAGGATCCGGAGTTTCTTTGGGCACATAATGCGATCCCCATTGCACAGCCTGGAGAAACTCATCATTCTCGGACAAATGGAGGGGAAGCGCGCTAGAGGAAGAGCGCCAGCTAGATGGGTAGACCAAATTAAGGAGGTGACTGGAGGCCAGATACAGGGAGCGGTACATATGGCGCAGAACCGGACCGAGTGGAGAAGATTGACATACAGTCACGATCCTCAGCATTGAGGGAACGACCAGAAAGATCACGGATAAATCTGTTGAAGACATTTGGACTCGAACCTAGAATATCGACATTTGGATGGTCCTGGCATAGATCATTGTAGAGGCATTTAACTGACTTCGTAAATAAATTAAATGGTCTAAATAACAGGCCAATGTTGATGCAAAATTTCCGAAACACGAAGTAAAAAGCAAAATTGGATACTGCCCCTATTACATAGCGACTGAAACCGGAAAAGTTTGTATGCACGAGTAGCGATAATTATTTTCAAATCTTCCTTTGTAATTATTATGCAATTAAAATACGTTACTCGTCGATGGGTATAGGAAAATCGGCATTCATTAGTATTGTGTTTTTGTATATTGACTTTCCGAGTATGCTTGGTATCTTTTGTACAATTTACACTCAAGATAAAATCGATATCGATATACTGACACGAACCGGTAACCAGTGATGTCATAGTAATTGAATTTTCATCATTTAGCTAACAATTAATAACTAAACTAACCAATTGAATTGTACAATGCTGTATTTACACATTTAAAAAAAAACTACGTACTTCTTTTAGAAGTTTGCTAACAAACTAA
The DNA here is from genome assembly GCA_950371115.1 of Anania fuscalis. Lineage (NCBI taxonomy): Eukaryota > Metazoa > Arthropoda > Insecta > Lepidoptera > Crambidae > Anania > Anania fuscalis. Next base: position 7,866,592 of record OX493353.1, on the reverse strand, counting down.
TAGTCTGACTTCGGGTTCGATTCTGAACCGGGTTGATGTAGAAAACCAGTTTTTCAAATTGTTTCGGTACTTTGGTACCGTCGTTGTTTCTGGTTTCTCTATCACAATTGCTTTAGCTACTTTTATTAGGATCAGAGCAATATCATATTGTTTCGGGGGGAATGAAATGAAATGATTTATTCTGTATGTAGGCCCTCCTCCGGGCACTTATACACGTCCTAAAATATAACTTAGCCCTACCACCGCTTCGGGACTACATATAGGCTGGTGATGAGAAGAAACGGCGCAACAAACTCAGTCACCTTTGTTAGCCTGATTTTACGAGAAATATATTTTACAAGACAATTAGTAAGTGCGAGCTAGGCAGTTTAAGTCCATGCACTCTTGTGTGTGGGGTGTTTTGGTATTGTCGTTGTTTCTGGTTTCTATAACACAAGTGCATTCGCTACTTACCTTAGGATCAGAGCAATGTATGTGATGTTGTCCAGTATTATTTATTTATTAAGCACCTACATAGTTTGCTGCTAACAGCCACAGTTACCAGCTAACGCTTCGTGGGAACCTTGTCATATTTTAATATTTTAACTAAACTACTAATTTATCAACAGCGTTGTTTTACTTTAAACACAATAACGGCTTGTACCCAAACCCCGAAGTAACAAGCCGAAACAAATTGAAGTATAAATATTTAGAGAAAAAGCTATTCTGGGCGATGGGCCCTTATCCTGATCCGTAATTTCTGTCAAATCTCTGTACAAAATAATAAATTTTGTATTTGTATTAAAAGTTGTATTAATTTTTATTTGTACTGTATTTAGTTCAATAAATATATATGTATGAATATCAATATATACACATAATTCAGTAACAATAAAATGTTAAATTACATAACATTTTGTTTTAAAATCAATAATGTATTGCATATTCTTAGTGTCGTGTGGTGCCGGCACGTTAAAAGAATTGCACCACCCCTTCTCTTCCTATGGGTGTCGTAAGAGGCGACTACAGGAGAACCGCCATAAGAAGACGGGCAGCAGCGTCTCCTCTCCACCATTGGCCAAACTGCGATCGTCAACCCGCCTGCCAAGCGTGGCGATTATGGCAAAATCCTCCTTTTGGAAAGGCCTGTGTCCAGCAGTGGATTGATGTAGGCTGGTGATGATAATGATGATGATGATGATTGCATATTCATTGCATTTTCTTTCTTTTACAGGTATGTTGGAAGATAGGAAAATAAAGATGTACAGTTTTAGTGGGTAAGAGTTCATAATTAAATAAATAACATTTGCTTCAAACAACATGTACTATCAAGTATCAATGTTGCAAACTTTTTAATCGAATATTTTCGTCACTTTATAATATCTAACAAAATTTTATTAAACATTATTAAAATTGTATAAAAAGTGGAGTTACCGCACTAGGTATTTACTGTCAGTCAACTACAAGAATTAACGGAAATGTTGTATGGGCAGTGCGATGTAACGTTAAAAACGACACAAAAAAACGTAGTTTTATCTACACACAGTATTTATTATTAATTAAAATAAATATAAATGTATTGCCGAATTCAATTAAACTTCACTTCAGAAAGAATGCACACATAGATTGTTTTTGTCAGGAAAATATGTATAAAAAAACTTGCGTGTCTGTTTGCAGGCAGAATAGTAATGACTTACCAAATATAATAAGACCTTAGTGTAAAACTGTATTCTTGCAAATAAATATTTGATTTGATTTAGAAAAGTTTACCAAAAAATTACTAAATTCGCAAAAGACATTTGTAAATGTAAGATTTTGTCAAAACGTCTGCCGGATCAGCTTATTAACTAAAAATATATATGTTGCCAACTACAAACTACGGACAGGTGTATGAATCCAACACAAGCGGTCCAAGGTGATACGCTACCGACCTTTGTATCTCATACACGTGGTTAGCATGCACCGCAGGCGAATGCATAATATCATATTATAATCATCTGATCAGCCGCAAGTACATAATACTACACAATAGTCGCAATATGGGTTTGTATTTGTTACTTTAGCTTTTTTATATGATTCTGGAATGGAGGCCACGTACCAGCAAGCGCGGCGTGGGACGTCCACCTACAAGGTGGACAGACGACCTGGTAAAGGTTGCAGGAAGCCGCTGGATGCAGGCCGCTTCCAACCGGCCAATATAGATGTCACTAGGAGATGCCTATGTTCAGCAGTGGACGTCCTGTGGCTGAAATGATGATGATAAAGATAAGCTAATAAGCTTTGCCCACAGTTTTCCTCGCATAGAATCAGGATAGTCACAGTCATAATGACTGTGACTATCCTAGTCAATAGATGACTGAGTCATCCTGTAAATAATATACTAATAACTCGCCTAGTCAGTTTTTATGATTTAAGTTTTTTCTTTACCAAATTATATTAGTTTTACAGAGTAACCTTGCATTTATAATATTAGTATAGATTAGTAATTTTTTTAGAATTGTTTAAATCAAACTTACCCAGCATAAGCTGACCTTGCGTTATAAAGACATTTGATACAAATAAGCGGTCTAAGTTCCAAGTTATGGTCTCACTTAAGAACATGTCTACCTCATTGGTCATACATAGTACTGCAATTATGACCAGCCAAATGCCAAATTTTTCCCTATTTTTTGTCGATTGGAATCATTTACTTAATTAGTTTTTCGACCGTCTGGTGTAGTCATAGACTTAGATAAACTACAGAGCCTAGTAATTGCGGGTTCAATTCCCGCAAGGGGCAAATGTTTTTGTGATAAGCACGAGCATTGAAACCTAGCCTACCCAAGTGTGGGGGGGAGGTGAAATTGGTACTGGTAACTCGATCGTAATTTCACCCAGTTATGGGACAGTTGAAATCAGGGTAGTTTTTTTCTGAAAAAATGACACTTTCGTTTCTGATGGCTATGCAAGTGTCGGTGAAATCGATATGACCTAATTGGCAGTTGTCGAACCGGTATATCGATCGTTACATTCGTTGCTAACCTTATAGGCTGTGCTATGGAGTTCAACTCTTGCATTTTGTATATCTGAGTTTAGTACTTAAGTATATCGAACCATGGTAGTGACACCTAAGGTAACGCAAACCTGGTAGAAATAATAAATTAAATATTTTTTAACAAATTCATTCATTATTCAGCCCCAAATTAAGAAAAGCTGCTACTGTGGCGACTAGATAACGGATAAACATACTGAAACACGTTTATAGACATCCATGACTAAGGTACAAGTGCTCGTGTTTATCATACAAATATTTACCCCTTGATTCGAACTTGCAACCGCCAGGCTTTGTACATATTTAATTAATTAGAGAGTATAATGGTTCAGTAAATAACGTTTTGTATTATAAATTAATCACATAGGTAATTTTCTTTCCGGTAAATGCATAATTTCCGAGCGATGCGTGATTCCAATCTATTAAACATTTAGTTAATTAATTCCGGTTTTAGCACTTAGTCGATTGTTTCCTTTGAAATTTATTGATCTGTAATGTAGAGGAATTTATGTGGTTAAATCTTTGTGATCTACCTTCCCTTATACATTTATATTTTATTACATTCCAATAGCAATAGCCCACAAAGTGTCCCGAAGTGGTAGGGGAAAAAATATATATTGGGACATTTAAAAGTGTCTTTTATGGCCAATTTACAGAAATAATTACTTTAAATTTTTAATTTTTTGAATTTTATAAAATACGGAATACGGAAACATTTATGATTTATTAACGCAATGTTGTCTTTATTTAGTTTTTTATACCTGTCAGTGATGTGACGTGACGGGAAAATGCTTCGACCCAAGCCTAAAACATAAAAATATACTTAGAATGGTTTGCAACGTGCGTGGCCCAAACAGTGACGTGCAATTTTTTTCATCCTATAGATTTTTAGCAATAGATTTTATGTTTACTACTTGAACTGTTGATGATCGGTGTAAACTTTGTTTATTATTGGTTAAAATAAAATTATTCGCTATTAGAATGACTAAAAAAAGTTATATTTACATGCAATTGTATAATTATTGCTAAATAGGTGCTACGTTTATTATTATTCTTTAACATCGACTTTGTACTGCCCCAACCCTATTTAATGGCAAATAAACTATTTGTATTTGGTATAATAATATAGGGGTCATTTTAATAGAGCTAGTTAAATAATAAACAAATATCTGTATCCTCAGTCAGTTATAAGTTTACCAAAAACATCGATTAGTAAATTATAAACATATAGATCAATAATTTTGCGAATTGTTTCTCAACAAAACCGGTTTTGTCATTATTTACCGGTAAATACCGGTAGCGCACGCATCACTACACGGCGTCCAATAAGTTAGGACGTGCACGTGAGTTCTGCGACCTTACATCCAGAGGCTTTGACCTACTGTAAATATGGCGTGTTTGTTTTTATCAACTACCTACATAATATTCTTACTATCCTTCAATTGACAGTTGGCCAGCAAAGAAGACACACCTACAAAAACTTCATACTACCGAGATGAAAATGCTGAGATGGTCTGGAGGGGTAAATCAGAAACGAATACATCCGTGGTAGTTTCGAAGTTGCCCCCGTAACAGAAAAACTACATCCGTGGTAGTTTCAAAGTTGCCCCCGTAACAGAAAAAAATACATCCGTAGTAGTTTCAAAGTTGCCCCCGTAACAGAAAAAATACATCCGTGATAGTTTCAAAGTTGCCCCCGTAACAGAAAAAAATACATCCGTGGTAGTTTCAAAGTTGCCCACATAACAGAAAAACTTGCCGAAAGCCGTCTCAGGTGGTATGGTACGGCCATGTAATGCGAAGAGACGAGGATCATATCGTCAAGAAAGCACTGAGCTTACCAGAGAAGAAGAAAGGCCGAGGGCGCCCCCCTATTACCTAATGGACCAGCATGACAAAACTCATATTGGAGGAACAATTACCCGACCCGACAACCCAGGACCGAATGTCCTGGCGCCGCATAATTAGGAGAGCCGACCCTACATAAAGTGGGGAAGGGCAAAGAAGAAGAAGAAGAAGATATATCCTTCAACTAAATTTTAATTTAAAATAAATATACGCAAGACATGTCTTAAACTCAGGAATTAAAATCGTAAAAGAATTGGACTAGGCACTGTCAAAAATAAAAGCGCGTCATTTTTAAATCGCCATTTTGGCGCTGTAGGCTTTCTAAGCTGATGCGGGAGTACAGGGAACTGAATTAGTAATGGCCGCTAAAGACAAAAACAGTCATCAACAAGTGAATACTTGTCTTCTGGTCATCAACTCATCATAGTTATACTCACACTCGTTGTGACTTGTGACGCTTCAATGGGCCTACAAAATTAGCTGTCATTCGTAATGAGTAAGGGACTGCAGCCAGGGACCCACGTCTCCTATTTTAAAATGGCATTATTAAATATCAATTGGATCTCATGGTAATTGCTTGATAAATTTAATATTCTGCTACTAATTAACTGACATAAATTTAAGACTAAAATTAGTTGCAGAATACCAAATGTTTTTTTTTTTTTTTTTTTTTACTTGACATGGGCTTACTCTTGACCCCAATCTTGCTCTAGAGCATAGATGGGATCTACGATGGAGCGAGCTATTTGTATCAAATTATTTGACATTTCGCATTCTGCTACTAATATAAGATTCAACGATTTTAGTTACATTCCTTTTAATGGGGGTATCTATACGTCATACCAAGGAGCCTGACAAAATTTAAGGGAAAAATTCAGGCTAGTTTCGGAGATATTCATCATAACAATCTCATTTCGTAACTACAAAATTCCACATCCTTTACAGCTGATTACTACTACAATGACACACTAAATACGCACACAAGCAAACCCAAAATCCAAGAATCAAGCGCGGTCAGCAGTGGGGTGAGATGCCGGGTCAGGAATACCAACATGAAAAAAATTACCCTGTTTTTAGGGTAAATTAAAGTTTTTGAGTTGTTTTTTTTTCGATAAAGTAATAAGAAAAAATACGACTAGGTTTGTAATTAATGTTGTGATGCTAAGTCATTAAAACTTAACGAACGGTTTTTTACCCATGATTTTTATGTTCACACTATCACGTAGCCAACGCGGTTGCGAAAATAGGTACGCAAAATTGAAGGGATCAGGATGCCGCAAACTGACCAAAGAGTGTAATCTGAACTTGCGACTTGATTCACGTCAAAAAACGAAAAGATTCACTTCTTTGATAATCAAAGCTGTTCTTACTTAAGTATCATTTTGAATTATTTAAAAAAAACCGCGGAGACAACGACAAGCTACTATTTTATTGTTGTCGCAAGCTCAAGTAATGTTGCGTAATCAGCTTTAATAAAACCACTTAGGTACACGATTAATTAGTTATTCATCACGGCCGCCAACTTGTAGTGTAATGAGTTATTAAATTTTATAAAAAAAACTACTAACATTCGAGATTTATGAAGTGTCGTTTAATAATATCATAACATTAAATTTAACAGCTAGTCTCAATAATAAACAAAAAATTACAATATCATTAAATCCAAATTTCTTACCATTCAAATTCCACTTTATTTTTTCAATAAATTTTAGGGGTAAAAGTATGACAAGAACAAGTCGCAGAGTATCCGACTGGCCGCTCGCGCCGAAAGGCCGCCGGTGCCGCCGGGGCACGTGTCGGGCAAGATCAAAGCATGAGCGAGCTAGAGATGTGCCACAGCCCACATTAGATCCGATCTTAGGGCTAAAAATTTTCGACTCACGGCGGAGGTCAGACTGGACTTTTATTTTTGCACTATCTGAAAGTTAGTACTGTTAAGTTATAAACTTTTTTAGGTACATTTAGTAACAAATATCAACGAATGCGATTTATTGTTATTATTTCAGTCTTAATGACGACAACAATGTTTTATGCGTCTTCGTGCTAAAAAATTATACATTTTATAAGTGTTTTGATTTCTCTAGAAATCCCTTACTTTTGCCGCTAACAATAAAACCTAAGTGGTTAAGAATAAAAAAAAAACCTTTACATCTGTAAGTTAAGAATAAAATGTCTGATACAGTTCAATATGGCCTAATTTGTTAAAACAATAGTTAAAACGTCCTTAATTGTTATCACTTATCAGTGCGTGTGTATCTTTAACACACACATTTATTACTATTGGTTTGGACTGAATGAGTTCGATAAAACATTGATGCAACTCGGACTCATAGCCCGATGGAGTGTAAGAGAGATAAATGCGTCACAAGCTCGCTCGCCGCGCTCTCGCTCGTACGCGAAACGTGAAACTTTCGTGCGTGCAGTCGTGGTGCAGTCGGTCATCGATTTATAAGACGTTATCACGTCAAAAACTTGTGTCGCACTCTCGATTTAGTTTAAAACGGGGTGTCAATTCCCAATTCACGATCCGCTATCAATCAGGCATGTTTTCGTATCTTACAAATAATCCAACCATAAGCGCATCCCTAGCTGGCGTTTTTTCGGCTTTAACAAAGCGCGCGCGCTGCAGTTTTTGTGTATGGTGAAATAAATCAGTCAGTCACTCAGTCAGTATCTTACTTGCTTCCTTGCGTGTGTGACGTGTCAGTCAGGTGCAACACGATGTTCTATCGGTATACGATTTCGACGATCTGCATAACAAATGGTTATGTACTACCCTATTGCCAATTACCAACTTGTTGATGAACTAATTGGCGCAATATTTTTGGAGCGTCTCAATGGACACAGCTACCTCGAGTGTCTTCAAGGAACCTTGGAGGAACTGCTATCTAACATCCCTCTTCATCTCCGCCGTGGATTGCAGTACTTCTAGCAAGATGGAGCCCCGGCGCACTACGACCGCGTTGCACGTACGTACGTGCGTGCCTGCTTGCCTGCCTGCCTACATCGCATCGGCATCGCGCGAAGGATTGGTTGTGCTGGGCCGGTTCTCTGGTCGGCACGTTCCCTGGTCCCTATGCCTCTCGACTTCCATGAGAAGTGAAGGACTTAGTGTGTGATGAAAGTGATCTTAACATTCAAAGTGCGTCACATCACAATAACGAAAGCGAAAAGTGGCAGTGACACGTGGCGTTATTGCGCGTAAAAAAGGACGTCAGTAGGTGGACCTTTGGTCTGTAGGCGTCAGTGAAGGATATTTTCATATTTTTTTTTTTATAAATTGGTGATTTGTAAATGCCTTTAAAGAAACTGACTCCTAATTAAGCAAGGTAAGGTGGATTGGAACCAAGCGGCACCTACTTACTCGATTGATTTGTAATTTATTTAGTTGTTTGTCAAAAAACTTATTTATTAGATAGGTACCTAGGTAGTTACACTTACAAAAACGCCTAACTTGCAAGACCGTAGCCTGTGAAAATGTGATAGGGTGTCATAATAAAATAAATGTTATTAAAACCTTGTATTTTATTTTTTATTTCTATCCGCCTACTGACTCTGCTAAGGAAAGATAAAACTTTGAATTTACTAATTGAGTACAACAATTAAAATCAAGTAAATACCTTATCTACTTAAAATAAGGATGCAATCTAAGTCATAAAACATTGAAATTATCTTTTCTTAGGCTTCGAAGTTCGAACAATCAAAAAAACAATGTTGGCTATTAATTTAATTGGCATTGGTTTTAATGTTTGATAACAATCATTATTATTCTGATAAGAAGCGCATTCTACACACACATGTAGGTACACGTGTGCATGAAGAGGAGCAGATTACAATTGGTCTGTGATTGGTCGACGAGACAGCCCGGCCGTACTGCTAAACCAATCGCAGATCAGCTGACTTGACAGTTAGTATACACACAACTAACTTGCTAGTGTGCGCTGTGTACGTACACTGCGTACGTACACAATCTGTAAACTACAGCTTGCACATGTGTTGGAAAAGATACAGAGTGTTTCAGGTTTGACTGTGATTTTATTGAATAATTTTGTTAGAAAACATAACTTTTAAAAATGACTATGAAACAGTACCTTATTTTTTGGCATCGTATTTAATATAATTTTTAGATACCACCCTTTAAAGGAATGTAACTAATTTCGTTAGATCCTGTATAAGACTTAAATTTAAGAATTAAGTAGGTAGCAGAATAACGAATGCTTTAAAAAATTACAATGAGATTCAATTGATATTCAATTATGCCAGGTTGGGGCCCAATTCATGACTGGGATACTACGAGTATTACTATGATTTGTCAGAAAGACAATAGACAATCGGTTTGTTGTCATATTCATAACGATAACAAAAGAAATAACACAGCTGGATATCATTAAGTGTCGCGTCAGTATTCGACCTTGAAACTATCCAGATATTCTGTCTAATTTAAGATCTAGATCTTAGGTATTGCACTCAAAACAAACCTAGGCATTGTACACCGAAGTACCAGGGTGGCATGAACGTGTAGGATGTCAGGTGCACATTTATATCGCAAATCGAAATGTGTCTGTCAGGCGATTGACCTCGCTGCGGGTCATTGCACCCGTGACCGGGGTATCCCTGCGTTTTTCTGTCAACCTGGTAGCTTACGTCATGTGGTTACCAATTAACGTGGTGTTAGTCCCACTGGTGGAGGCCAATGATCTTAGGGGGTTTTATTAGTAAGTAGTTCGGTTATTATTACCCTACTGTTGGCCTATTTATGTTCAATGAATGAGTGAGTATTGTATGATTGAACTCAATTTGAAGATAAGGGGGCACTCAATTATTTAATATGATTTGTTTTTGGGCGTTAATGGCAATTGATGTAGAACGTGTGAATGCCTGCTTAATTTAGCAGCTAAAATGATTTTTTTACTGCATAATTATGGAGGTTCTGGAAGCGATCTTTGCCAGACAGTTGGTATTTCCTCAATCCCACTTAATTATAATACATAAACGCGAAAATTTTTAAGTTTGTGACTTATCACGTTTACGCCTAAACGGCTGAACGGATTTGGATAAAATTTTGCACACATTATAGGTTATGATCTGGGTTACCACATATGATACTTTTTATCCCTGTGGGATAGAGAGAGAGACCGCCTGAGTACATCGGCAATACAACGCTCAACCTCAAGTTACCCGGTAGTAGGCGAAGAGGACTACCGAAGTTGCGATGGTTGAGTGTTGTCAAAAAAGACATGGAGAGTTTCTCAGTGAGAACTGAGAAGGATACCGAAGAAATAGCGAAGTGGAGAAGAAGAGTGGAAAAGAGGACCCTGACATAAGACCGGAAGAACGCAATGAAGAAGAAGAAGTTTCTGTAGGATATATTATGATGTTGATCTCACAGAAAAAGTTGCTGTATTTGATTAGTAGAATCACCCCATAGAACATAGTTGGTAATAAAATTGAAATTTGTATACATGAAATACAAATAAAAAACCAGCCAAGTGCGAGTCGGACTCGCGCATGAAGGGTTCCGTACCATTATCTATAAAAACGGCAAAAAAATAACGTTTGATGTATAGGAGCCGCCTTAAATATTTATTTTATTCTGTTTTGTAGTATTTGTTGTTATAGCAGCAACAGAATGACATCATCTGTGAAAATTTCAACTGCCTAACTATCACGGTTCATGATATACAGCCTGGTGACAGACGGACAGACAGACAGAAAGATAGACAGACGGACAGCGGAGCCTTAGTAATAGGGTCCCATTTTACCCTTTGGGGACGGAACCCTAAAAAGTATGTCAATTGATTCGTGATGTCAACTAGGCTATTGGTCGTTAGCTCCGCGCACACGCGTCTGATACGATGATCGTCTCGTAGGATGCGCAAAGCAATCCCCACTCTGTGCCCTAGTGCTCAACATCTGTGCATGCCGGGTACTGTAAGTAGGTCACAGAGGTCACAGTACAGAGAATCAGGTCACCTCGGTTTGTTAACTAGCGGTATATTGAAGGTTTGAAATAAAGTACAAAGGGACGACTGGTGTAGTGGTTCGCGGTCTGGACTACTAAGCCAAGAGGTGGCGGGTTCGAATCCTGTAAGGGACAAATGGTTGTGTGATGAGCTCGAGCATTTTTATCTAAGTCATATTGCTCGCATAGTCAAAATTAATGTGTAGTTTAAAAGAGAGTCCTATTAAATTAATAAATAAACATTTTACAACATCACATACTTATACAGTGCTCTGATCCTAAGGTAAGTAGTTAAAGCACTTGTGTTATAGTTATCAGAGAGAGCGACTGTACCACAGCACTCGTACCCGAGACAATATAGGAAAATTAGTTTTCTATTCTACATTGACCCGACTGGGAATCGAACCCGTTCCGGGTTCGATGCTAAGCTCAGAGATGGCGACACCAAGACCGGATCAAGTTCTTTCGTACATGAATGAATACAAGTATTGTATACTAGCTGTTGCCAGTGACTTCGCTCGCGTGATCTTTAGTTTATTCAATGTATCTCACAGGATCATTTATCGGAGTTAAAAAGTATCCTATATGTTAATCCAGATCATATTCTATATGTATGCAAAATTTCATCCAAATCCGTTCAGTAGTTTTTGCGTGAAAGAGTAACAAACATACATCCATCCATAAAAACTTTCACATTTATAATATTAGTAGGATAAGTTAACTTAATATAAGTAATTGGAAATAAATAACACTTGAAAAAATCATCAACCTCAGGTGGGACTCGAACCCACGTCCCATCGCATGCCGGGCGAGTGCTTTTCCAACTAAGCTACCGAGGACGTCACGTGACATGATGAAATTCCTCAAGTGTTACAAAGCCCAAGTCCGATCTTGCATGGAGTACTGCAGCCACCTTTGGGACGGCTCGGCGAAATACCAACTTGCTGCACTAGACTCGGTGGAACGCAGAGCCAAGAGAATAATAGGCGATAAAAAACTGGTGGCGTCCAAGCTGCACAGCCTGGTTCACCGCCGCAAAGTTGCTTGCCTATCGGTCTTCTACAGATTGTACTTCGGAGAGTGTGCTCATGAGCTGCATGAGCTCATACCACCGTCACCCTCCTTCCATCGGACATCCAGACGCACGGCCGGCTACCATCCGTTCTTAGTTGATATACCCATAATCCGCACTAAGCGCTTCTCATCATCTTTTATAATGCGCACAGCTAAAGATTGGAATTCCCTGCCTGCGTCTGTATTTCCGAGTGCATATAACTCTCTTTAAGTCCAGAGTGAATAGGCATCTTCTGGGCAAGCTCGCTCCATCGTAGATCCCATCTATGCTCTAGAGCAAGATTGGGGTCAAGAGTAAGCCCATCTCAAGTAAAAAAAAAAAAAGCGTTTTTTCTCGCTGTCAAAGCCAGCGTATTCTGATCAATGTTGTAGCTATATGTATAGCTGAGTAGTATACTAACGTCAACACCCTAAAGAAATATTTTTACAAATATTTGACTATTTGTTAAGATCAGAAATGCTTAAACATTGTATATTTTGTTTTTAATATAAGTATCTCAAATTAATTATACAGCCAACCTTGCCAGCGGGAAACCTCGCAAGTAACGTTACGTTGACTACGTGTTACGTAACATTGTTACTTGCCGTTTTATTTTACTCCGTTGCGTAAACCGTAAAAGTAAGATTTCTTCGACATTTACACTTCGATAATTTTGATTTAATTAAGCAAATGTGCTATGGCGACTGGATAACGGATAAACATACTTAGATACTTTTTATCAACATCTATAACTTGGGTACGAAATCACAATAATAGGCAAAAAATTGCCCCTTGCGGGATTTGAACCCACCACCTGGCTTAATAGTCCGAACTCCGAATTGCAATCTACTACACCAGACGGTCGTATTTCGAATTTGTGGACAAAAAGTGATGTTGATGACAAATTCACTGTTTACGGACTTTTTAGGGTTCCGTACTCAAAGGGTAAAACGGGACCCTATTACTTAGACTCCGCTGTCCTCTCTGTCTCTAACCAGGCTGTATCTCATGACCGTGATAATAGACAGTTACCTAGTAATAACAAAATACTAAAACCCAGAATAAAATTGATATTTAAGGGGGCTCCCATACGAAAAACGTGATTTTTGTCGTGTAGATAATGGCGCGGAACCCTTCCTGCGCAAGTCCGACTTGCACTTGGCCGGTTTTTTCTTTACATTATAAGACATTGATTCTTACCAAACTGTAAAGACATTGCTTCTTACTTTCGTAACGAACCCTAAAAACCGCCAAGGGTCGCAGAACGTCTTTATTAAAAATTGGTACGGGTCCCGTTGTCTGCCAGTCCTACTCGCACTTGGCCTTTTATTGATTGATTTATTGGTACAAAAGGCAGGGCAATTATCCCTGACATTAAAGTATTGAGAAACATTCGAAAGGGTCAACCTTGGCTGAATATTAAAATTGATACGAGGTATTGAATAAGCTTATAATTTAAAATTCACTTGTAACTAAACTCTAATAACTAAGCGCAGCGTAAGACGTCCACTCACAAGGTGGACAGACGACCTGGTAAAGGTTGCAGGCCGCGCGCAACCGGACAATCTGGAAGTCACTGGGGGAGGCCTACTACTAGGAGTGGACGTCCCATTGCTGAAATGATAAAGAGACCAACATCTTAAAATTAAAAAAAAAACTTATGTCTATTTTTATACCTTAAACCACGTGATCAGCTGCTTATAAACAACAAATTTTACTATCTATAAAGCCTATAAAGTGGCGAGCATTCAGCATTGGCTTTCTTTCGAGGTAGGCAGTAGATATTTACCTAAATATTTATTGATCAAAATCTTTAGTTATCGTCAATGTCACACATTTGTCAGTACCTACTGCCTTTCACCGCATTTCATTTACCAGCCCCTCTAGCATGTAGAACAAAACACGATATGATATAGCGATTTATCGCATACTTTTTGTCAAAATATGAACTTTTATCAAAAAAGCGAGCATAACCGTGACGTCGCCGGCACGGACATCCTTACGGGTTTCAATAAAAGTTCAAGATGGCGGCTATGTTATCATATTTTTTAAGTAAATAGGCGATAAATCGCGATATAATATCGTGTTTTGTTAATCGTGCTAAAGGGGCAGGTAGGCACTGCCTAATTGCCTATATGCAATGCACGCCTAGCCTATTGCAGTCCACTGCTGGACGTAAGCCACAAAGAGCACGATCTCCCGCTTTTACTATGGGCAAGTAGTTTTCTTATAGGAAGGACCTAACTGATGTCAGGTTAGAATGGGAAAGGGATAATATCCCTTAATATGTAGTCCCGAAGCGGTAAGGTAGGGCAAAGCTATCCTACTAATATCATAAATGCAAAAGTTTGTGAGGATGTTTGGATGTTTGTGACTCAATCACGCGTTAACGGCTGAACGGATTTGGATGAAATTGTGCACATCCCTATAAAATGTTTACCCCCTATGACAGAAGTCACTGAGGGAGGCCAAAGTTCAGCAGTGGACGTCCTGTGGCTGAAATGATGATGATTATAAAATGTTACTGTGCGTTTTTTTTTTATATTTTTCTTTTTTTAAGAGTGCTTCGCCGCAGTCCACAGCGTTGCTTGATATGACACATACCAAAATATAAGGTCCGATTTTATTAGTGTACATCCTGTTAACCTGTGACTACATAGGTGAAAAGCAATCGTAAAAACCAATATTCAAATGTGTACCATAAAAACAAAAAAAGTTAAAAATCAAATTTAAAATCATCAAATTTATAATTTCAAATATATTGACTTCATATTGCATAAATTCGTCCTATCTTTGCTACGTGTAACCATCTGATTATCCGTCTTATTCCTTCCCCTTGTACAGAGCGAGAAAGAGTTGAAGATAGGACGAGTTTATGCAATATGAAGTCGATGTTTTTATTTTGTAATTTATTTTTAACTTTTTTAGTTTTTATGATAGACATTTGAAAGTTGGTTTTTACGATTGCTTTTCACCTATATAGTCACAGGTTAACAGGATGAACACTAATAAAATCGGACCTTATATATCCTTTTGTCCATGCAAACAAAGTTGCGGGCACAGCTAGTATTTTTTTATGTTTTAAGGGCCTAAAAGAGTGCCATAACTAAAGAAATGAGTTTTAATAGTGTCTTAGTTGTCCATTGACTCATTAAATTCAGTCCATTGCACTGCGTCTTTAAACAGCTCAACAATGCAATTTTCAGAAAGATCATTGCACTCACTTATAAAGTGCCACGCACTTGTCACTTATAAAGTGACGTATTTCGAAGGTATAAGGTTCAAAATTGCCTGGAATTTTCAAGTCATTTTGGTGTTTTGAGGAAATCCTTATTGAATGCATATTCTTGTTATTTGGCAGTGCGATGATGTTTTTGAACTTTACATTCAGTAAAGAGGTAATATCCGACTTTCCTTTTGTTGTTTAAAGATTTTATTATTAGACAACCCCATTTAGAGTAGTGGCACGGTAATGCGTTGTGGGTACCGGGTTTGATTCTCGGCTTAAGTCGATTTAGGAAACGATGTTTTCTAAATTAGCTCGAGTCTGGGTGTTCTGGTAATACCTTGTAAACACAAAAAGCTAATTCCATACTTCGGGATCAGGACAGTTAGCATCCGCCCGATGCGATGAGATTGAGAAGTGAATTCGATTCCTAATTGTGACTGTCGTTTTTTTAAGTATCTTGAATTAATACTTTAAAATCAGTAGCTCAATCAGCTGACTGTACGTTAAAAAAATCAGAATGCATTAGTTTATCTAATAGTTGCATTTATACACCGTGAATTTTTAATTACCCGAGAAAATTAATTAACATACTCAGATATCGATATACATAGAATTTGGCGAATAAAAAAAACGGAACGGCGTACGGCGTTGGCGTACGGAAGGAATAACTATGAATGAAAAAAAAATCATTCATAGTTATTCCTTCCGTACGCGTATATTACGCGACCAAATTAGGTGGATTTTGGTTCCGTTAATGTTGGAATGATAATGATTACTATTTGAATTAGCAGGACTTTTATAGTGCATATTTTTTAAGGAATGTTAGGGACCTTTTAAATAAAGTTCTCATATTTTTTTTTTTTTGCCAAATTCGATGTGTATCGATATCTGAGTATGTTAGTTAATTTTCTCGGGTAATTAAAAATTCACGGTGTATATGCTTTTGTGGACTGCTCAAGCTGAATTTATTTACTTTTATTCAAATTATCTATACATATTAATAGCATCTTTCAATGGAAATAAATATGGGTGTCACTTGCCCTCCTTGTAACTTTGACTTTATCCAGAATCCTCTATCTTACTTACCTTCTCCATGATCTTACCACCAACTGTCATGATGGTACAGAATTAAGGAACGTCCACGCTAGATATTTTACATAGTTCATATTCATAATAATATTCATTTATTTCATCATTTGGTAATAACATTACACTTAGGGACGTATTTTTTTTTATTTTAGCATGCGTAGCACGAAAGAATATTGTTCGACGTCTACCCACACCCAGGACAGACGACCAGCAGGGCTAGCATGCGCAACACGATACATTTTTGTCGTTGCATTTTATCGACTTTTGACGTTCGACGAACAAAGAAAAAACCAAAATATCATGCAATGCCGTGTTATAACGTAAAAAAAGTAGCTACGAAGAACGGGAGACCCTGAAAATATTAAGAAAAAAAAATCGAGACGTCTGTAATTAGAGAAAACGACAAATATCGTCGAAGACAAAATTTGTCTTGTCTATCGATAAAATAACCGATGCGCGCATGCTAGCCCTGCAGGTAAAGGTTGAAGGAAGCCGCTGGCTGCAAATTTGGAAGTCACTGGGGGAGGCCTATGGTCAGCAGTGGACGTCCTGTGACTGAAATGATTACGATAACGTTAAGAAAAGGCTGCTGAGATTTATAATAAGTAAATAAAAATAATTAAAAAATATTACTTATATCATCACAAAAACAAAAGAATAGCACACTTCTCAAAACGATTTGAAGAATGTTCCATTCATTCAGACATCCTGTACTAAAATTATCGTTATTGTCACCATTAGTAGCCGTTTGGCAGCCCTATTCATGTCAAAAGCAAGTGCCGACAACCCTAAACCCAGGTCATCGTGCCACGATCAAGGTTGCCAGTTTTTACGGACTTTTTTGTTGAGTGACGGCCGCGGCATGAAAATACTACCCACTACTTGCCGGCCAAGTGCGAGTCGGACTTGCGCACGGAGGGTTCCGTACCATTATCTATAAAAACGCCGAAAAAAATCACGTTTGTTGTATGGGAGCCCCTTTAAATATTTTTTTATATTCTGGTTATTAATATTTGTTATTGTAGCGGCAACAGAAATACATCATCTGTGAAAATTTCAACTGTCTAACTATCACGGTTCATGAAATACAGCCTGGTGACAGACAGACGGACAGCGGAGCCTTAGTAATGGGGTCCCGTTTTAATCTTTGGGTACGGAACCCTAAAAATACTACCCACTTGATACGATACGTACTTGCTCCTTATTTATAATGATTGATGAGTGACAAATGTTTTAATTTTCCGTCTTGTTTTTCCAGTTTAACTATATGTAAGTATTTTTAAATACATTATTTTTTATATTTTTAGACGAACGCGACGATGTCGCCATCTCTGAGGTTCCGGGTTCGATCCCCGGTCGGGTCAATGTGGAAAACGAACTTTTCTATATTGTCTCGGGTCTGGGTGTTGTGGTACCGTCGTTGTTTTTGATTTTTATAACACAAGTGCTTTAGCTACTTACCTTAGGTGATCCTAAGGTAAGTAGCTAAAGCACTTGTGATCATCACATACATTGCTCTGATGAGCAATGTATGTGATGTTGTCCAATATTTTTTTTTATTTTTTTTAAGACTCAGGTCAAAACCCGTATAAAATGATTCACTCCACTCAAATACAAATTAAACGTTTCGTTTTGTTATGATATGATTCATTTCCTTGAGATATGTGTCGGCGAATAGCGGAATGTGGGAATGGCTTTCGTGCTTGTCATAAGCACCAGAAATGCCAAAAAGGAAAAAACCGGCCAAGTGAGTGTAGGACTCCCGCCCGAAGGGTTCCGTATTATCTAAGAGTATGAAACGGCAAAAATCACGTTTGTTGTATGGGAGCCCCCTTAAATATTGTTTTTTTTTAGAATTTGTTGTTATAGCGGCAACAGAAATACGTCAAATTTCAACTGTCTAGCTACCACGGTTCATGAGATACAGCCTGGTGACAGACGGACGGACAGACAGACGGACAGCGGAGCCTCAGTAATAGAGTCCCGTTTTACCCTTTGGGTACGGAACCCTTAAAACATACAATAAATAAATATCTACAACAACAAAATAAACAAAACATTAAGACCAAAAATCCAAAAACATTCTTGCCAGTTGAGCGAAGTAAGAGTCTTAAGTACTTACTATTTCAAATTGATACCTCCACATTGTATACTTCAAAAATGTAGCAAGCTTAAGTGGCAAAGGGCTGGCCACATCTCTCGCAGAACCGCTGAAAGGTGGAGTAAACGGGTTCTCGAGGGAAAACCACGCCTTGGAAAACGAGGTGTAGGACGCCCGCCAGCCCGATGGTCCAACGACCTTAGGAAGATGGCTGGATGGATGAAAAAAGAGGGAGATTCAGAACGTGCTCTTTGGCGCTCTTTGGCTTCCGTCCAGTAGTGGAATGAAATAGGCTGAGATGATGATGATGATTCCTTTACGCGTTCCTGCTAAAAAGGTCTTAAACAGACGTAACGGGTTAGAAGTGTCGCCCATATTACTAAAGCATTCGCCCGGCTTGCGATGGGACGTGGGTTCGAGTCCCACCTGAGGTTGATGATTTTTTTGTGTTAGTGTTATTTATCTTCAATTAAACCTTACATGGAATTGCTAAAAACATTTTTTTTAATTGATGTTAACTGCTCTAATGTTTTGTATGGGGAATTGTGTATTTTTTGGGGTTCCGTACCCGAAGGGTAAAACGGGACCCTATTACTTAGGCTCCGCTGTCCGTCTGTCTGTCTATCCGTTCGTCTGCCACCATTTACCAGGCTGTATCTCATGAACCGTGATACTTAGACAGTTGAAATTTTCACAGATGATGTATTTCTGTTGCCGCTATAACAACAAATATTAAAAATCAGAATAAAATAAATATTAAAGGGGGTTCCCATACATAAACGTGATTTTTTTGCCGTTTTTGTAGATAGTGGTTGGTAGATAACCCTTCGTGTGCGAGTCCTACTTGCACTTGGCCGGTTTTTTTTAAACTGAGACAATATCGAAAAGTTCATTTTCAACATAGACCACATTTCTATCAGATATAAACTATAAACATTATCATTATTATACAATGTGATAAGGGCGGCACTTCTAACCCGTTAAGGCTAAGTTCGATATCTAATTTTATCGACATTAGAAAATAATTTGGCATTAAAAAAAAATCTGCAAAAAATACAAAATAAAGATTTAGCCGAAAATAATTTAATGAATTATCGACAAAACCCTAAACATCAGAAATGAAGTAGTTGGTCAGTTACTTTGTTCTTTTAGCTATCTTGTGGTATTTTTTTCTTATTGCCTAATTCTTATTTAATGCCTAAAGTGTTACAATAATCAAAATGGCCGCTATTCATAGGGGGTGAGGGTTTGACACTTTGAGCCCCAAATTATTATTTTTGCCGAATAAATTAGATATCCAACTTAGCCTTAACGGGTTTTCAAACGCAAAATGCATTTTGGAACCCAATAATACTTACCTATTTGTAAAACTATTGCAGTATTAAAACTACAGGCCTGCAGGGTCAATGGATGAGTTCGTTGTCCAAAATACTCTCAAGGACGATATATTTCTACGCAATTGAAGTTCGAAACTACACACAAAACAAGATTAAATTCTAAATATCGAAGTCCATTTTCCCACGATTACATTTTAGAAGTTCTCACCCTTCGAATGTGCAATAAAAAGCTTATAACCGTCTAGAAATCCAGATACAAAGATTTGAAAGTGCATAGACCTGATCAGACACCCCCCTCCTGTCTAGACTCTAGACAACCTGTAGGTAGGTGGGGATTATTGCGAACAGCTGACGGAAACCTCAGTCTGTTTTGACATGCCGATCCGCGCGGACGTCGGCGACACGTATTCAAATATTGAAAAGATTATTTTTTGTAATTTTGTGAGCAATAAAAAAATATAAATAATTTTAATATAAAGTAACTGTATAACGGTTTTATTATAGTGTCTTGAGTGTAAAATTTTCGATGTGATAGTGTGAAAATAACGTCCTCATAATAAAATTTTGGAATTCCATTTATTACAGTAGTTTTTTTTTTCATAAAATCCAATAAGTACTTTTTAATTTAATAAAATTTTCGAAAATATGAAAAATGGCAAATATTAATACTTAAAGGTTCTGAGTCCTGCTGTGAATAACTGTGATAGCAATTTGAATGTTAATGTGATAGTTTTGGCAATAATATACATAGTGTTGTGTTTTTAGACATGTTTTGCTTTTTGTGGACCAGTAAGTAAGCTTTTGTTGTAATCTACCCCTAGTCTATTAATAACGTAAGGGAAGCAACCTAGTTTTTAAGTTTTAATTACTTGTAACTTTAATTTTCGATGGCTGTAACCTGTTTTGTATATCTTTAAATAAAATTTTTAGGACAAAATATGTACAGAATATTATCTTTTAATACTGGTATAATCTAATTTAATCAAGGAAAACTAATGAACGTAAAAATATCCAGACAGGCGGACTAAAATATCCTTAATTGCAGTATATTTATGATTGGCATTAAAATAATTTTAAAATCGCGCGTAAAACGGGACTCTATTACTAAGGCTCTGCTGTCCGTCTGTCAGTCTGTCCGTCTGTCACCAGGCTGTATCTCATAAACCGTGATAGTAAGACAGTTGAAATTTACACAGATGATGTATTTCTGTTGCCGCTTTTATAGAAACAAATACTAAAAACCAGAATAAAATAATAATTTAAGGGGGCTCGCATACAACAAACGTGATTTTTTTACTCGTTCTGATATAAGATAATGGTGCGGAACCCTTCGTGCGCGTGTCCGACTCGCACTTAACCGGTTTTTATCCTTGATCGATTTAGAACAAAAGGAAGGAAGTGTCATTTGACCTCGTATATTTTTCTGGTTAATTCTATTCTGATTTAGATATATGCTAATTTAATTGTCATTTTCTGTGAGATTGCATTATTTATTGCTAAACTTTAAACTGTTCTCAGAGATGACGTTTATTATATATTTCCATGTGCATAATTGCCTTAAATTTCGATTTAACCTTATTTAAAATTTAAATATTATGTTTTTAGCTACATTTATAGTTGAATCCAACAGGCAGAATAATAATAATAAAAACCGGCCAAGTGCGAGTCGGACTCGCGCACACAGGGTTCCGAACCATTATCTATCTAATCGGCAAAAAAATCACGTTTGTTATATGGGAGCCCCGTTAAATATCGATTTTTTCTGGTTTTTAGTATTTGTTGTTATAGCGGCAACAGGCAACAGAAATACATCATTTGTGAATATTTCAACTGTCTAGCTATTACGGTTCATGAGATACAGCCTGGAGACAGACGGGCAGACAGACAGACAGACAGACGGACAGCGTAGCCTCAGTAATAGGGTCCCGTTTTACCTTTTGGGTACGGAACCCTAAAAAATCCCTAATCAAATTGTTAGCTAAGTAACACATAAAGTAGTTTATTTTACAGACGCATCTTCAAAATCTTTGTTCTTACCATCTATTGACAGCCGGAAATCGAACACGGTATACCAGAAGCTACTCAAATATCTAGACATTACCTACCTCAAGGGAGGCGGTCTAGTCTAGACAGAACCCAGACCTAGGTCAACGTTCAGACTTCAGACTACAAAGGAAGGAACGAAGGGTTGTAGACTAGTGCGTTCACCTGGATCCGTTTAGGGGATGCCGAATGCACACATATTTATTTTCAGTATGTAGGTATGTTTAGATATTTAATGGCGTGGTTCGGTTGAAAGAGTTTTAAACTTTATTGCACAGATTAAAAAATCATACAATAGGTGGACATTCTATACCAGTGTACCATTAGGCAAAACAAAGATGTTTTAACAGATATGTTAGAGAGTTTAACCCCCCTAGCATGACCAAAGAAACACGATATGATATGATATAGCGAATAATCGACACCCAACTGTCAAAATATGATAAATATAGCCGCCATCTTGATGTTTTATCGAAACAGCGGAAAAGCTGGAGATGCTCGCTGTTTCGATAAAAAATCATATTTTGACAGTTGGGTATCGATAAATCGCTATATCATATCATATCGTGTTTCGTTGGTCATGCCCGGGTTGCTAGGTGCCATTATTTTAAAATGAAACCCCTTTTATATTTTTAACCGACTTCAAAAAAAGGAGGAGGTTCTCAATTCGTCTGAATGTTGTTTTTTTTTCAAAAGACAAAGCAACAAGACAAAGGTTGCTAGCGGCCGTTACATCAGTATAGTCATAGTGACGGTATGACCTCGTTACGCAATCAGCTGATCACCCACGCCCTTAGGACCTTGAGCTAGCACGAAGGCCCTTAAAATGGCTCCGACATGGTACTAAACATCTGTTAACACGTCCCCTGACCAATAGGCTAGTAAGTACGTATTAGAACACCTAAAATAAAATTATTGAATTTAAAACCCGAAAGTTTAAAACCCCTAAAATAACAACACCTAATGCTTTAAATAACTCAAACCCCGTAGTATAAAACAACGAAGTTATTGTCTCAAAAATTCGATGTGTTGATCGTGATTCGTGAACTCAATTAACCCGTGACGCGTCCCGCGCACTCCAGGGTGTGCTTACCGCAAAATAGCCCGGTAGCGTCCAGCGCACCCGTTGGTGTGCCTACGCGGGCATGACTTTTAAAGCCGTGTCTATGGCGGTAACTCGTTATTTTTTACCGTTCTATGAATATTAACGGCCAGTCTAGTTATCAACAGGTCAGTATAGACCCGAAAAAAAAAAAAAGGTACAGCCAACACTCAAAAATTAATTAAAAATCGAGAGTGAGTTGCAATTTTTTGTAAGGTCGGCCATTTTGCTTTCATTGTTTATAAACAAAAAGTTTTGTGTCGTTTTATGCAGCGAGGACGTAAAAACTGAGTAATAATTGTAACCCATACTAGTGGAAATTTAACGTACAATACGTTTTTCATATTTGTTTTTGTCATTTTAGAAAATATTTAATGAAAAAGTTTTAGAACTTTCACTCGCCCTAATTTTTATGAGTGTTTTTCGCTTTGCTAAAGCGATAAATATAGCTAAATTTGTCCGTGTGGCTATCAAATTTAAATAACTTTGTAGCATATTTATCCAGGAATACAATTTAGTTATCATATTTAGAGGTAATCGTGAATTTTTTGTGCTATCGTGTTTCAAAGCCGATCATTGCCGCCATTTGTCCTAGACGTTTGATACCAGCTGTTAGGGGCGGGTCAGCGGCGCGGCCGTTTTTTTTCGTGCGCGTAATTAATTGTGGTTTGTTATCAATTGTAAGTGATTTGAAGAAAACAAATGAGTGAAATAGAAAGCTAAAGTGTTAGTGAATTGTATTGTGGCTAGAAATCATGAACAACTTCTTGGATTTCATCATATTTATTGAGGTTAGTGTTGGGTATCAATCAAAAAAAAAAACGCGACCTTAATTATTTTATTTATTTTTCTAGGAAAATAAAAACTTCTTTAATAAATATTTACTGCTTAGCCTATTTCCTCCTCTTTCTAAAAATATATAATACATATATATTTTCTATAGAAAAACCACTCAAATAAAGGTTTAAAACTTAGTAATCCTAAAAATCTAGATTTTCTAGAAAACTTGAAACGCGAGCGGGGGTCGGGGTGGGGCCAGGTTGATCATGATACGGGTTAATAACATATTTTTTTTATAGATAATAGTTCGGAACCCTGCGTGCGCTGGTCCGACTTGCACTTGGCCAGTTTTATAATTCGCAGCCCTTTATGGTCATGGGTTTGTTTCCTACTTAAATTGATGTTTAACAAAGTTTTGTTATGAATATAGTTAGGGCTTTATAGATTTAAAGAAAGAGATAACATAAAAGCATATTATATACATATTTATTTATTTTAAATCTATGCATTGTTTGTTCCAGGTGAGTGCCCTAGCATCTTCGAGAGAGCAGAAGATGAGGTCACTGAATCGGTGAGGGTTTAGGAATAAGTGCTTTTGTATATAATTATCGTTTTTAATAATGACGACCGTAGCCGAGAGGCGAGCACGCCGGACTTAATATGGCGCTGCCATCTCTGAGATTCCGAGTCGAAAACCCTGGTGGGCTCAATGTGGAAAAATAACTTTTCTATATGGGCTCGGGCCTGGGTGTTGTGGTACCGTCGTTGTTTCTGATTTCTATAACATAAGTGCTTTAGCTACTTATCTTAGGATCAGAGCAATGTATGTGATGTTGTCCAATATTTATTTATTTGATACTAGCAACCCACTCAATGGGTTGCGATGATATTAAAATAGAAAACGGGACGGTGACCCCATGGCAATCAACGGGTTAAATCAATGGCTTAGAATTCGTGGGTA
Organism: Anania fuscalis; assembly: GCA_950371115.1. NCBI lineage: Eukaryota > Metazoa > Arthropoda > Insecta > Lepidoptera > Crambidae > Anania > Anania fuscalis. Next base: position 7,842,076 of record OX493353.1, on the reverse strand, counting down.
GCGTCCACATCCCAATTATCAATCATGAACCTTACTAATCTGTCGGTCTATCGGGCAGTAAATATTGAGCAACGATGAAACCATTTACTATGATTCTTACACGTGTTTATAGTCGCCTTGACATATACGTACAAACAATGGGAATGTTTTTCTGTCTGTACAGTTGGCATGCTACACACGTGCCGGTGTGATGTAGAAACGGAGTTATAAACAGCTGGCGATGTTCGTCTAAGTCCAGTTTAGTCTCGAAAAAATACTAGTTAATTGGTTACATACAGAGTGTAAAAAAAGGCTTAACGAAGCCTTAAACCACGAATTCTATACATATAAGTAGAATGCAAAATAAATAATTGCTGGAAAATGACTTTTATTTTTGGGTATAAAAAAAAATAACTTATTTCTAACCCGCAATGTATAGCGCGCACGCCACAGACTATGCCTGTGTGTGTAAGCGGATCATGTTTCTTTGTAAAAAAGTTTAGTATCATCAAACAGAAGTCAATTATGTAAAAATCTTTGAAAAAAAAATTGTAGCTTTGAGTGTCAATAACTCGGTAACCCGTCATTTCCCAGGTATAGTGTAAAAGAAAAAAATGATCGTAATAATACGTAGAATATGTAGTATTCGGCTTCGTTAAGCCTTTTTTTACACCCGATATAGCTGTGGATTATGTAAACCATTTTATAGAAATATATTATTAAAAGTTCATGAAAATCACTATTATCATGTTTTTTTTAGATTTTTCAAGCCAGTTCCAGTTAATTTAGCTTTTAGAGGGCTTATAGACCCCTCAGGAGGAGGACGCCCTTCTCGAACAAAAAAAAATCAGATTAAAGTTTAATATTTAGCAAACGGATCCCTAAATCGAAACATAGTCTGAGCAACCCCTAAGTCATTTTAAAGGACATATTCAACCCCCCACACGATGGGGTACACGATGAAAACAAAACATGTAACTTACATGTATGGGAGGTAGGTACCCCAAAAAATATATTTAAATATATTTTTAGATTTTTTTCTATTCTTCCAATTTGTCGTTGTGATTGATATACATACCACTAAAAATTACAGCTCTCTAGTGCCAACAGTTTCCAAGCTAAACCTCGGACGGACAAACAGACCGTCGGGCATGATGAAACTATTATAGTCATTCGCGCTCCGGACTACAATGCCTGGCGGTTGCGAGTTCGAATCCCGCAAGGGGCAAATGTTTGTGTGATTAGCACGAGCATTTATTTGTACCTAAGTCATGGATGTTTAAAATAACTTATTTAAGTATGTTTATCCGTTATCTAGTCGCCATAGTACAAGCTTTGCTTAGTTTGGGGCTAGCTAATTGGTGTGATTGTGGAAACTATTATTATATTAGAGATCCTTGTCAGGACTACGGAACCCTAATAACTGTTCTCCACCTCATTAGTTTCCCGAAGCTCAGCTAAGGTAACAAGTTAACAACCTCTCGCCATTGGACAAAAACACGGCATGTTTTCAAATCTAAAATGGCCTCGATTGAACTCTGCTTCTATAAATAAAAATATACGCGCAATATAAAGTGGCCACGTGGTGTGTAAAGATTTTAGGTTATCTGTGTTTACATTGCATAATAGACTGCATTTGATTAACTGATTGATTAAGGACACATTTCACCATTGAGAATTATTTGACATAAATTTTGCTCGAAACAACACTACATTTTTCATTTTCTTCAAGTAACGAATTTACATATAATAAATTTATTTATTTTGGACAACATCACATACATTATTCTGAATTTCTGATCCTAAAGTAAGTACCCAAAGTACTTGTGTTATAGAAATCAGAAACAACGACGGTACCACGATACCCAGACCCGACGCAATATAGAAAAGTACGATTTCTACATTGACCCGACCGGGAATCGAACCTGGAACCTCTGAGATGGCGTAGCCAAGTCCGTCGTGGTAGCCTCTCCGCTGCTGAGTGTTATGGTTGTCATTTAAAAAGAAGTTTATGTGATAATACGAATTAACTTGCCTCATGCTGGAGCCGAACCTGCGACTGCTGGCTTAGGACACTAGCACATACATAAACAACCATACAATTCTATTTCAAATCGTAAAACTACTTTTTGAAACGATTAAAAAAACTCCTGTACACTTACACTCCTTTGCCTAATCACCGTCTAAAAAAGAAAGTAAGGTAATGGCGGCGACATACTTCACTAGAAAAACAATAAAAGAGTTTGTATGATAATTATAGAGGCACAACACTAAACTTATGTGTCTATTGGACAATGAAATTCTTTTTGTACACGCAACAATCGCGATACCACAGCTCGGATGAAACAGCCACTTCAAATACAACAAAAAAAATGATATTGTAAAGTCTTGTAATAAACTAGAGTCCTGCGACACGTGTAAACATATCGTACGATCCCGAGATATCGGATGTACGACTGGACGTTGGGCTACGTTCACTTGTGATCCTTAATAAACAAGGTGTTACCTAATTACTACACTTCCTCTGTATAAAATCACATCACTTACATTGCTCTGATCCTAATGCACTTGTGTTATAGGAATTAGAAACAACGACGGTACCGCAACACCTTAACCCGAGACATAGAACCATACAAGACATAGAATAGTTCTCTACGTCGCGTCGACGGTAATCAAACCTGGTACCGCAGAGGTGCTTGCCTCTTGGTTACAAGTTCTAGGTTTAGAAGAATAACTCCTTGTATAGGTCTTTAGTAGCAACAACGAAATCGCAAAGAAAGTTGTGTGTTTAAAAATTTACGTTGGTTAGTTTATTAAATTGAAGTAGCGTTAAATGTTTTATGGGAAACTGTATAAAATAGAATAGAAATATATTTATTTGGCATACAAAATTAGATATACATGAAAAATAAAAAAAATACAAGTCGTGCCAAAAAAGGACAAAAAATCTACAATTGTGTTGGTGAGAACAAATTGTTGGAGGCACCCAAACATCATTTATGTTTATAGCTCACATGTTCGGCTGTTCTTCTCGTGCTGTGGCAAGGCCAAATGTGTTTGTATAAGCGAATGAAACACGTTTAATTGTCTCAAGGCCCACCAAACAGTTCGTATGCAAACACTATCTGCAGATTAAGTCGATTATTGTAGTTTAATGCACTAGTCCTGGCATACATTATCTGCAGATTAAGTCGATTATTATAGATAGTCCTGGCATATTGACTGTTTACTTAGATATAAAACGCAGTTAGAATATTTTGAAGCGCGATTCTCGCTGTGGCTTAATATACACAAGTGGTACAATAAATATAATCATTTTGTAGTTATTAAAACTAAATATAAGGTCCGATTTTATTAGTGTTCATCCTGTTAACCTGTGACTATATAGGTGAAAAGCAATCGTAAAAACCAATTTTCAAATGTGTACCATAAAAACTAAAAAAGTTAAAAATCAACAACATCGACTTCATATTGCATAAACTCGTCCTATCTTTGCTACGTTTAACCATCTGATTATCCGTCTTATTCCTTCCCCTTGTACAGAGCGAGAAAGAGTTGAAGATAGGACGAGTTAATGCAATATGAAGTCGATGTTTTTATTTTGTAATTTATTTTTAACTTTTTTAGTTTTTATGATAGACATTTGAAAGTTGGTTTTTACGATTGCTTTTCACCTATACAGTCACAAGTTAACAGGATGAACACTAATAAAATCGGACCTTATATAACTAAACTTACCTAAAATTGAAAACTACCTACTCAAAAATAAACGCGTGTCCATGAGGCAAGGAGGCGAGAACGCTTGCAGCGTTTCCTCGCTGAATGGCTAAACTAAGCATTTGAGCGAGGAACGTGCCAGAATTTTTATTTTCCGAAATCCTGATTAATTTTGGAGCAATTTTACCGAAAAGTTATTTTGTAATTTTTAGATTTTTACTATTTACTAGCTGCTGCCCACCGACGGGTGGTCTTTAGTTTATAAAAAAATCCACATGAACATTTAACCGGGGTAAAAAGTATCCTATATGTTAATCCAGATCGTATTTTATGTGCGTGCAAAATTTCATCTAAATCCGTTAATCCTTTTACGCGTGATTGAGAAACAAACATCCAAACATTTTTACAAACTTACGCATTTATAATATTAGTCAAGTTATTAGTTAAGTTATGTTTAATAGCTGACACGGCGAACTTCGTATCGCCTCAGAATTAAACGTTATTTATTTCTGAATACACCCTGTTTGATAGGTATTAAAAGCTTGTATGGGAAATTAAAATTGACGTTTTTTTATACCTACTTTCTCTTGCAATTTTTCCATATTTTCGTATCGCTACACCTTTCCTGGACTGCCACAAATACTTCAATACTAAAATAAGACAAATCGATCCAACCGTTCTCGAGTTTTAACAAGAATAAACAAACAGCAGTTCATTTTGAATAATATAGAACAAAGTCGTGTTTGTCACAGCACTTCTAATCTAACTCGAGAACGGCGAGACCGATTTTCATGGTTTACAATTTGTTGGATTTGTCTCCTCCCCGAATAGCAGAATAAATAAAAAAACATTGGAAAAGATAACGAAAAAAAAAATTCTTTTACTCAGCTAGTTTTTATATTTACAAATATTTTATTCTTAGTTGTTAGTTGAAAGCAGACAGATGTAAATGTCCAACTAATACAATACTGTGCCCTTAGTGATTCAATAAAACTAATAATTAGACGTGGACCATGGTGCCCTCACCATGAAAGACAGGGACAGACCTACAGGAGGAAGTGAGAGAAGAGTATGGTTGTATTCTAACGTCTATTCTATTATCACAGTAAATGGCTGTGGTATTAGTTAAAGCGTAATACAAACTTGCCGCGTGTGTATGTATGCGCAGAACAAAAACCCGTGTATTGAGTCATCGGTAGTGATGCGCAGTTTTGTTTTGTTCGACATCGATATTATCGATACTTTTTTTTAAGTTTTAGTATATGAATGAAGTAAATTAAAATATGTAAGTTTTAATACGGCCTTCGTAGCTGAGAGAGGAGATCGAGGGATTTAGCGTCGCTATCCCTGAGGTCCCGGGTTCGATTCCTGATCGGGTCGATGAAGAAAACGAACTTTTCTATATATTGTCTCGGGTGAGCAATTTATGTGATTTTGTCAAATATATATTTTTTATTTTATTATTTCAACAATTGGACGTGCAATACTGAATAACACCACAAGACGGTTTTGAGTACGAAGCCCTGTCAACAAATACATTTTAATAAATTATAAATGTAATTGTTTTTATTGAGTAGTAAATGTTAGTCTGTAAGGTTATTCCGTATTATGGATCATTTATTATATGCCATCCTTAATAATAATCATGCCCAAATAATAAAAAAAATGTGAATTTGTTATTTCATCATGGTTTTCAATCTATCTTGTTTATACATGGATAAGTTCTTATTAAAAGTGAATCTAGCCTGGGTTACTTTTATTAATTTTATTTGAGCTAGTAGAGTTTCTTAGAATTTAACAAATCTAGGTTAATCACAAGCACTCTTATCTTCAATAATTGCAAAATATACATCTGCTGTTTGATACAAAACGTTGTATGGTGTTCGTATTCCAACATCCCTAATTTTATATTTATCGAGTTTCTAAAACGCTTAACTTTAATTGAGACTACTACCAATACTACCAAACAGTGGCGGGCATTGGTTATATTTTGAGGTAGGCAGTAGATGCTTATTCAAGTGTTTTATTGATGAAAATCAGTGGTTTTCATCAATGACAAACATTTGTAAGTACCTACTGTTTACCTCATTTCAATTACCACGTAGGCACTGCCCAATTGCTTATATGCAATGCACGCCCCTGCTAGCAAACACTACTACTACCATCTACTACTTTGGAACTACGACGGATAAAAATATCGACATTATAATATCATGATCGTACATCCCTATTTATCAAGTACCAAGCGAATATAACTGTAATAGCTAGCGGTGACGTCAGCCGAATTAACTCTTGTTTTTATAAAAGCTGCTAGCGGAAATCGAGGACGATCTGTTCCACGTTAATAAAAGCGTTCTTTAGGAAATCACGTTGCGTAAAACGGAATGGGGTCTTATTCCTTTGCTTGCATGCATTGAAAATAAAAACACATTTTGTTTTTAAACATTTGGAAAGTAGGTAAATAATTTACTGTAGCTTCGTCATAGACTAACAAGGCGACAGAATGTCTTATCAACACAGACAGCTGTAATCGTATTTATTTTGTCTTTATTTTCTTCAATAACATGTTATTTCAATTTGGCAAGTTCATTTAGTTCTATCATTTGTCACTACGCTCTAAAAATAAAATGCCTTTGCTAAAAAAAAGATTTACTACTTTGAAATGTTTTCCTATTTTTCACGCATACGTCGTCTGGTAATGAGTTACCTAATACATACGTTATCGTTTAAAAAACGTGATCGGCAATACAAAAACAGTGCCAAGGCTTATTGCGTCAATGTTAGAACCAGTCTAGCTAGACCACGCGTCGCCCTGTAAGTCTGAAATAGTAAATGTCTATTATTAGACGCTACACTCTGTAAGCGCTTTATTACCGCTCTCTGTTTGGCGTTTGAATATAAAGCGCTTTCATCATTAGCCCTACGACTGCGTTTCTAAAGCTATTTCCCGCTTGACAACAGAGTATCTATGTCAGAAGGGCCGGCTGACGTCACACTGCATTCAAAATCGTTCCAATTTTGAACGCAAGCCCTCTTCATTCAAATAGTCTTCTTATTTTCACGCTGTTACGGATTAAAATGCATTTGGTAAAGTATTACCTTGTGTTGAGATTCGTTACAGGAAGGTCGTATAAGTCACGGATTTAAATTAAAATGAACTCTAAAATATAAGCGTTAATAATTAGATTTGAAAGGTGATGATGGTTATTGCGTCAGTATTGGCAAGTGGTGGAGGTTTAGTTCTATGTGTGTCATGTACGCGGTTGTGTACTTGTGTGTTTGTGTGTCAATATCATGGTCTTTTGTCTATGTTTGATGTAATTGATATAATTAAGTTTTACGACCATGAAATGCGTTTTGTCGTCAAGTGTAAAAATGCCACTGTTGGTTGGTTAGTTTAGACAACTTTGAATTTTTATTCAATCTGCCTTACTTAGACCGCTTTCTGCTTCTGAATTTCCTTAAAAAAAGTATTTTGATATGACCGTAATGGCCAAAGACTCGGCTATATCCTTCATTCTACCATTTTTGGGGACGCTTAAAAGTTGTTTAGTTGAAAGTTTTGGCTGCAACTAAATATGTCAATACAGATTCGTGGAATAGGCTAGTTTACACCACCAATCAAATGACATACTTTTTATGTGCTTTCAAATGCACCTCTGACCTGTAATTTGTATGGAGATAGCAAGCTTTGACGTCATTTTTTACCGGACTCTGCTGCCTAACTTTATATTGGTTTTGAAGCAATCAAAATCAGATTCTTCAAATAAATCATAATGTACCAGGTTATCGGGCCTAATATCAGATGTCTTATTTAATAAATGATGTCTTAGAAACATTCATGATTGGTGTCCACAACCCCTTTTGTCGCATTAAGAGACAACTCTTGCAAAATTAATTTCACGTGGTTTGTAACTAAGAATGTGATTTCCTCACTCCCGAAGTCCCGATACCATGGTAATTGGTATGAATTTACAGAAATACTATCGGTCAATGCTTAGGTACCTTATTACAAAGTATTGTAAAATAATCTAGTTTAATTTCCATTCTAGGTGTCATTACTGGAAACATCTAAATCGATTTTTAATATTCTATGACGATGACAGCGAACAGACAAATATAAAACTTAGTGCCTAAAACCGAAGGTTGAAATTGCATTGATGGTAAACACAGGCCAATTTAGTTCAAGTCATATCTTTGCAATCATGTATTCCTGGTACCTAGGTTTCTATTTCATTTATAAATGTAGGTTAAATAGTTTAATATCAGTGCATAATATAAGGTACGTCTAGCTTGGGACTAGAAATTGATGTGATTGTTTAAAGAAACATTTCAGAGACTTAAAAATAAAATAGTTAAGTCAAAGTTAAACCATCCAACAATAATCTATTCTATTAGCAGAAGATTTTGATAACCACTTTTAGCAAATAAGAAACCTATCTACAAATTACTTAAACTTTATCAACCCTAAAACTACTTTTACGCTTGCTTACATACTATATGTATTTTATACCTTTAATTTATAATTAATAATATATTTGCACGTTGTTATTATCGGTCAAAAACGTAGTAAATAAAGTTAAAAGCGGTGTGTTGGCTATCGGGAAAAGTGTGATATAAATAAGTGAATTGTTTGAATCTGTTTCCCTCCCTTCAGATGATACATAGGGTGGCCAACTATTGATAAAGTGGAACCAATTATTTTGACCTATCATTATTTTCCACAACGATTTTAATGTTTTACATTCGTGAGATATAAAAGTTTGATAATTACATTCGATTTAAATAATTCGTAAACTTATTCGACAAGGCACTTCCAATAATTCCATTATTGATATGAAATAATTTTATTTTACTTTCGATTTTAATCACTCTCAACGTGGCACTTCTGTCAATTTGCATTAATATTCTTTGCCCATATTATGACTTAAGGTACAAAAAAGTTCCCTCTACAAATCGCGAAAGAACACACGCATTCTAAATTTAAATGTGTTGACAAACAATGCTGTCCTTATTATACTCGTGTCGTCAACGACTGTTTATCTCGCTCTAGCCCCGCTACAATAATTCAGTATTAGCATAGAATAAAATTATATTCGTTTTTTTAAATTAATTTATTAAAGTACATCATCTTACTAAATATTTACTTTTATCTAATAGTTGGACTATTGCCAAATAAGGCTACGTGAAAATTATTGCAAGGAAGTACGAGTACATATTATAGTGTTAGGAATTTTATTATCTCTTTCTTTTCTATTATGAATTGTTGCTTCTATTAGAAATATACATATATTGTTATGATTATGTTATCGACAGATATTTTGAAATTTTTTTTTGTTTGATAAATATTCATTGAGTGAAATCGGTTATGTGAGAGATTATATGAGTTTTATGAGAGAATAATCTTGTGTTTGTATTGTTATTGAATTGTTTTTGCTAAACTCGATCTGTCTTATTCAGAGTGTATTTGCTAGTCCGGGACTACAGTTAACCTACTGTACGTTCAGTAGGTGGGTATACTCGTAGTACAGTGGGTTGACTAACAAATGCACTCTGAATAAGACAGGATGGGTGTTAACATCAAGTTTTGGCTCGTTAGATTAAGGCCGGGGTATTCGGCGGTTTACTCTAATTGCGGGGGTGGGTAACTCCGCCCACTGCGGGGAGCTGCCCGCGCCGTCGGGCGCGCGCGGCGCGTAAGCAACTGAGCGCCAAATTTGAAATAGGCCTTAAAATTTCCTATCATTAAGCTTAAAGAGCTCATACTATGGCTCAGAAGTGTATTTTTATTTTAATATTATGTCATCGTAATCTTTATATTTTCTAAACTAAAATTATGAATTATCCCCTGTTCCACTCACGGCAATTATGACAAAATTTCAATATTATTAAAGTTTTTCGTCATATTAAAGCTTGGTTATACCTATTATTGTTTCAGTTTGATATATTTATATTGTTACAAAATATGTTCAATACTTTTACAGTGTAATTTTTTACGTGGGCGTGGTAGGTCAAATCTAAAACTGTGACAAATAAAGAAAAACACTCAATAGTTGTCTCGGGCCCGATCTTGATAAAAAACAAAACTGAATTATTAGATGTTTGAAATCGAAAAAAACCGGCCAAGTGCGAGTCGGTCGGACTCACGCACGAAGGGTACCGCCAATCTATAAAAACGGTATAAAAATCACGTTTGTTGTATGGGAGTCCCCTTAAATATTAATTAATGTTTTCTATTATATTTAGTATTTGTTGTTATAGCGGCAGCAAAAATACAACATCTCTGAAAATAATAACTCTCTAAGTATCACGGTTCATAAGATACAGCCTGATGACAGACGGACAGACAGACAGACGGACAGTGGAGCCTCAGTAATAGGGTCCCGTTTTACCCTTTGGGTACGGAATCCTAAAAAGAAAAACAACCCGTATTATTACCCCATTCGATAGTGTCGATAAGAACCAATTCTGGGAAGTAGTGACATACGGGAAACTTAGGGAAAAACCTCATTTTTAACAAAATTGCGTTGTGGGTCGTTCTTCGCATTATTTGGTCAATGCTTGCACGGGCGCGTAGGGTTTGTTCCCGGGAATTCTTGGTACTGAAATAACCAGAAATTCCCGGGAAAATTCATTGATTCGAATACCGGCAAATTTGAGCTAATAGGAAGTATTTCTCAGGAATTCGATACTACAATTAGATGCCTACTACGTAAACCATCATAATGTTTTAAAACTCAACTTTACAGGAGCACCATCTAAAGAAATTATTGGGTGCAGTTCTTGTCTTTTGCCTAGGAGTAAAAATTTTTACTACGTATAGTCGAAGTATAGCTTGTTAACACAATATATTATACAACATGTAATTGTTAATATATTACAATTTCATAAAACTAATCTCAAAAATGGTAACTTAACAATACGGTTATTTACGTTGCATAGTAGTAGGTAGCAAGTAAACTATTAAATTAGTCTAATACCATTTAAAGTATTTAAATAATAAAATGGTAGAGGTAAAATTTGTATTGAACCAAAATTGCGTGGTCTTTAATTATTTATAAAAGAGTATAATAGCGGTTGCTCATTTCGGATAAATACATCTTATATTATTCAGCGCAAGTTATTGTGAAATTTTTCGTATTCCTAAAGAATGGTGCATTTTTCAGGATTTTAAAGAAGCCTATGTTCATCAGAAATAATGTAGGGATCTAATGGTGAAAGAATGTAATTGGCTCAGTAGTTTTGGAGCCTAATCAGTCCATATAAACATAAAATGAAACCTCTCCTCTTTATAATATTAGAAAAGATCAACAAATTATACTATGAAAGGTTCTTACTTTGTAGAAAGTGATTCACTTAATGATTTTATCCTTAATTACGTTTCGATCGGGTTACATTGACCGAGGTCACAGGTTGACTGGTGAGCCAGTCAGATTACATCCATAAAAAGATCCGGTGCTTGGTAAGACGCGATCTCCAAAGCTGAAACTCCTGCCTCATATAGGATATAAGGTGCCATGCAAAATATTTGTAAACTTATTATTCTTGGTTGTTAAGCAAAACCGGTTTCAAACGTCTTATCCCAAAGAATGGGGAGATCGCATTTTACAAATCTAAAAACCTAGGATGGCAGAACCATCACAGCAATTTCGGAAATTCTCGCCTAGATCTCGATCTAGAAGTCCTCGGACTTCTATGGCAGCTAATATGCCTCACATGTCCTGAAACTTCCACCTGACGCGAATGACCCTAGAGCCACGCTTATACGCCACTACAGCGATGGTTTCCCAGAACTAGACATAGACGAAATTGAGTCGGCTCTCAAACATCTTAGCAAGGCAAAGCTGGAGTCACTTCAGAACTTCTAAAAGCAAGAGGGCTTCCCATCCTTGGAAAACTAAGGAGATTGTTAAACCCCGTCTTAAGCAATAGGACTACGCCGAGGGCGTGGAGTGAGGGCGCGGTTAATCGGTTTTTCGAAAAAGGAGATAAACTCTTGAAGAACTACAGACCGATCACGCTCCTGAGCAACGTCTATAAGCTATTAACATGTTTTTTTACATGTTAAACTCTAAATTATGTATGTACTATCACCGTATTACTTACAACAAATTTACAGAGTATTTCTTGTACATGTAATAAATTTGTATTTTCATTGATATAACACCAAATAAAGCAAAATTGAGGTTGAGGTATGCCTGGCTCCACACAAAAAATCTAAATATTTACAACAATTAAATTTCGTAGCTATTGCGATGGTGTGCGGGGGCGGGGGGAGTGCGCATAATTACGTGGTTGATAAAACCTACCCCACTCCCTTAGCTACCTGTTCTAGCTCATATACCTTCTAATGTCGGCGTCGAAGTAACGCTGCTGCATCTGAGTGAAAGAAGTGCTTACGTCAAGGAATGCCGATCCAGAATATACTAGAGACATTACCACCGCAGCGACTTTCATCAAGATCCCCGATCTGGACTGATAACAGCCTAAAAACCGACTTCAGTCGAAAGACAGCGTGGCAGTAATGTTGAGACAGCTTTGAAGATCCACAAAAACACTTAATTGTGGATCCGACATCAAAGCCCGCTGGTTTTAGTTCTACACGCCAAGTATGGGTAAGGCTAAATTGGTTCAGATCATGATGCGGGCGCACCAATCACCATTTTCATAAGTGGGGGCTGACCAGAAATAAGAGTGCTTTTCTCATGGGCAATTATAATCTTGCCCTTTCTCGAGTAAGATCTCTTGAAAATCAATATGTTTTGTTGCCTCCTATATACCTACAAACAAATACCACTAATCATAGTTAAAGCTGTGAGGTGAAATTAAAAAAGTAAGGCAAAACCTATTAATTTAAATGAAGCCCTTAAAAATAAAACTTATCTAGCTGACCAGGCGAACTTCGTACCGCCAACGTACCCTGTACCAGCAGTTTTTTGTATAATAAAATAAAATTGTCGTTTTAAGTATTTTCCTTGCAAGTGATTTAAATAAAGAGAAAAGGAAAATGTTCAATTTTGGCCTGCGCGTGGACAAGAAGTTTAGGGAAAAATAATCTTCCTTCTTCTATTCCCTGCCCTTTTTGCAATTATTTTAGAGAAATATAATATTACCTAAAATTATTTTATATATACTTTTCCCTATTCCCTATTTTCCCTATTCCCTATTTTCCCTATTCGCTATCATAGAATAATAACTAAATTACTCAAGTCAGCGTTCTTAAAATGTCTGGTTAACGGCGGCGAATAAAGAAAATGCATCTTGCTTGTATATTTAATCAGTGTATTGATGAAGGCTCATTTCCTAATTTAATGAAATACAGCAAAATCATACCCATATTTAAATCCGGAGATAAAAGTGATCCCTCTAACTATAGACCGATATCAATACTACCAGCTATTAGTAAAATATTTGAAAAAATAGTGTTTAATCAACTCTTATCACACTTTAGAATGAACAAACTATTGCATGAGAATCAGTTTGGTTTCACCAAGGGTAGAAGCACAACTGATGCGGGAGTTGCACTCATTAAGCATATCTTCGATGCGTTTGAAAATAAGCAAGATGCTCTAGGGGTTTTTTGTGATTTGTCTAAGGCTTTCGATTGTGTAGATCACAAAACGTTATTAATGAAATTACGGCATTATGGTGTCTCAAATGAATCAGAAAAATTGTTAGAGTCATACCTCACGGATAGAACGCAAACAGTTAATGTCAATGGAACTGACTCTTCCGGGGCCCCATTATGCATGGGTGTGCCCCAGGGCTCTATATTGGGACCTTTATTATTCCTGATATATATAAATGACCTTCCTTACTTTACTAAAGACCTTTGTGAGATAGTATTGTTTGCAGATGATACATCATTGATTTTTAAAATTGACAGAGGTAAAGCTGCCTTTGACGATGTGAATGATGCTCTCTCTCAAGTAGTACGATGGTTTACTGCTAACAATCTGTTACTTAATGCAAAAAAAAACAAGCTTATCAAATTTACTATGCCCAATGTGAGGCAGGTCAGTACGCATATTAATATGTCAGACGATCATATAGATGCAGTTGATGCAACAACCTTTTTGGGAATTACAATAGACTCCCGACTGCAATGGGGTCCCCATATAATTGCCTTGTCAGGAAGGCTCAGTTCGGCGGCTTATGCTGTGAGGAAAATAAGGTTTATACCTGATGTTGAAACGGCAAGACTAGTATACTTTAGTTATTTTCATAGCTTGTTGTCGTATGGTCTATTGCTATGGGGCTCAGCTGCTGATATTGAGTCAATCTTTGTGTTGCAAAAAAGAGCTGTACGTGCAATATACTGTCTTGGGCCTCGCGACTCTCTGAGGGAGGTCTTTAAAGATATTAAAATATTAACAGTAGCGTCACAATACATTTTTGACAATATTATGTATGTTAGAAAAAACCTTAGTTCGTTTAGCCTTAAATGTGATTCACATTATTATAATACTAGAAATAAACATAAACTTGCCGTTCCGAGCTTCAGATTAAAGAAAGTGGGTAATTCATTTTTGGGGAAATGTATAAAAATCTTCAATAAAGTACCACAAACTCTTGTTTACTTACCTATTTATGAGTTCAAAAACCACATTAAAAAAATTCTTATGGAAAAAGGATACTACAAAGTTGAAGATTACTTGAACGACAAGAGTGCATGGACTTAATAGCCTGCCTAGCTCGCACTTACACTATCTTGTAATTGTATTTCCTGTAATAAAATCAGGCTGACAAAGGTGACTGAGTTTCTTGCGCCGTTTCTTCTCATCACCAGCCGATATGTTGTCCCGAAGCGGTGGTAGGGCTAAGTTATATGTTGGGACGTGTATAAGTGCCCGGAAGAGGGCCTTTATACAGAATAAAGAATTTCAATTTCATTTCATTTCAATCAGTACAAAGTGCAGATAAAAACTGAATAACTTAAAAAGTTGAGTGATACAGAGATATGTATTTTTTAAAGTAACATTCAATAATTAAAGATTTTATACAATATTATTTTTATCTGAATATCATGTCCGTGACTTCTTTGAGCTTCGGCCTGAGCTTCAAACAATTTGGACAGTGTCATTTAAGTACTTATAAATATGATAATAGTTGTAAGTTCAGACGCGTCAGAATGGCGGGTATATAATACATGCGCTTCTGCAGTTTCCCAAAGACGTTGTTGTATATGGTCATATTTGAGATTTGTTTTCTAATTGGAGCAAAAAAATAAAGTAAGGATCAGTAGTAGGATAAGTAGTAGAATGTAGGCTGTGCAGTACCGGTGCTGAAACTGATTTTTGAATCCTCGGTACAGTAGTCAGCGAGTACCGGGAAATACCGAGAATACGTTCGATACGTTACGTTCGATACCGGATAAAAAACTAAGATAATAATACTGTGTTTATTAGTCGTGCTCGTGTTAAATAGCTCAGTGTAAATTACAGATTTTTTACTGAGGATTTATTTACAAAATATAGCCACTTTTGTGTAATCTTTTTAATCACTTTAAAAATTTAAATGACACCTTTGACGAAGGAGAAAGGGCGTTCTTCTGTTTGTAGGTACTTCCGAGCAGCGGGAACCATAGGTTACTTGAAGCAATTGATTACTGAAATAACTGGAAATTCCCGGGAATTCCCCGTTATTTCAGTACCGAGAATTCCCGGGAAAACTCTAGTCATGCAAAATTTTCTTCAGACCAAAAGTCAAGGGATCCATTAGCGTTAGTTTAATAATTATAGCCAAAACTATATGTATACAACGGCAACGGTATGCGGTAAAGCTATAAAGCTATGCCATTCGATTCGTGTAAATTTTGTTTGTAAATATTATTTTAGTTTTATAAATAAATTAAAATATATGTAAGAAACCTGGGTGACTTATTGAGATCCCTCATTTGAGACCAATGGCATTAAGTCCGCCTACTACACATTTTGTACTTAAGAATAAAATAAAAAATCGCGTAGAACTTGTTGAGACTCATTTCAGACCAAACCAAAGAGACCAAACGAGGGGTCTATTATCGTTGGTTTACAAATTAAAGTCAATAAACTAATTAACCTAAGAATCGTGTAGAACTAGTCGATACCTCTAATTTGAGACTAAACACGGTCTATAGGGGTTTATAATCGGTTGTTTACTAGTCATAGCAATTACGAATTATAATAAAATATATATAATATACTTTTACATTTTAAATTGTAAATTATGTATGTACTATCACCGTATTACTTACAACAAATTTACAGAGTATTTCTTGTACATGTAATAATTTAGTATTTTCATTGATGTAACACCAAATAAAGTAAAATTGAGGTTGAGGTATGCCTGGCTCCACACAAAAAATCTAAATATTTACAAGAATTAAATTTCGTAGCTATTGCGATGGTGTGCGGGGGGGCGGGGGGGAGTCCGAGCGCAACACAACACAGGTCCTACCTCGGCGACGTCCTACTGGACACTGGCGGGGCGGCTTGCACGCCTTTTGTGCATGGTTTTCGAGGTTTTTTAATCTTTGGTACCTAATAACATAACAAAATTGTTTTTTTTTTACACCGAGACACTAGCAAATTTTGATCTTTATTAAACTGCTTAATTTCTACATACTTGTATCATATAAAATCTTTCCAGAAAATCGATCCAAAAATCATAAAACGACCTATTTTCAAGATTTTTTTCTATCGAGCCAAGTTATTATAATCGTGTTTTGGTTTCACCGAGACATTAGATAAAGGATCAAATATTTTAATAGTATTTTTATTTTTCTTATAAGTTCCTTAGTTTTGTAAATAAATCCGTCGGAAGATCACTAAAAGTTAAATACTCCCGCCTTAAGTAGTGTAAAATAAGCGTTTTTGAATCTCTCAAGTTTACTACATAGAAACTTTCGAGCCGATAAAATGATAACAAATTATATTCAGACTCTATTTTTGTGGGAAATTCACGATGTGGTTTCGGCCGGGCGTCGCAATTAGGCCAAAAGATATTATAATCAGTAAATTCAACGCTAATGAACAAAAACCCCGGCCAAGTGCGAGTCGGACTCGCGCACGAAGGGTTCCGTATCATTATCTATAAAAACGACAAAAAAAAAACAACACGTTTGTTGTATGGGAGCCCCCTTAAATATTTATTGTATTCTGTATTTTAGTATTTGTTGTTATAGCGGCAACGGAAATATATAATCTGTGAAAATTGCAACTCTCTAACTATTACGGTTCATGAGATACAGCCTGGTGACAGACGGATAGACAGACGGACAGCGGAGCCTTAGTAATAGGGTTCCATTTTACCCTTTGGGTACAGAACCCTAACAATTAACGTTCCCAGGCTAAATAGCTTGGCAACATTTGACTTACACCATAATGGTTCAATGTTGCATAAAGGTACATTTTGAAATATTACTGCGTTTAGTGTTAAAGAGCTATTTATGACCCTAGAGTTCTTTCCCACTGCAGGGCACAGGCCTCACCTCAACTATGAGGTGGTTTGGGCCATACTCCACCACGCGGGCCCGGTGCGGTGCGGTGGAGTGTTGTAAGGCCAGTGACCAAACCTTACTGTCGATGTAATCAAGCTGCAACGAAGCCTGTGATTAGACTTCCTTATTTATGTATTTTTCCAGTAGGTTATGCTATGTCTGCCTATCTGTCTGTCAGTTATAAACTTCTAGATATTTCTTGATAATACTTAATGTATTTAATATCATAAGTTGTAAATGTAGGCATATTTATGGTAAGTCATACATTGTATTGTTATTACATACACACATACGACGCGTGGTAACGTAGTGATAATTTATAATTATGTTTGTGATATCATTTTATTGCAAAATCATTATTAATGGTCAATCAATGAGTTGTCTTTCTTTAAATATTCACTTATTTACGTCAGGGTCTAATAGTCTAGCGAATTTTTAATTGTATTGATAAAGAGTTAGGTTTAAAATTGAGTAAGGTCACTTGTACTGAACTACGTAAATCGAGGTTCAACTTAAATTACGACGACATAACGAAATAACGACCTCCGTAGCCGAGAGGCGAGCACGCCGGACTATATGGCGTCGCCATCTCTGAGGTTCCGGGTTCGATCCCCGGTCGGGTCAAAGTAGAAAATGAACTTTTCTATATTGTCTCGGGTCTTGTGGTACCGTCGTTGTTTCTGATTTCTATAACACAAGTGCTTTAGATACTTACCTTAGGATCAGAGCAATGTATGTGATGTTGTCCAATAAAAAAAACTGGTTTGAAAAACGCTTAATGCAGGCCGCTTCCAACCGGCCAATCTGGAAGTCATTGGGGAAGGCCTGTGTTCAGAAGTGGACGTCCTATACTCCTTTGGCTGAAATTATGATGTTTATATTAAGGCTGACATCAGACGGACTGCACCACAGCAACTGCGCGTATTCAATATATTCAACTGCATGCAGTTTTAAGTTCGACTTCGTTCAGTCGTGATATCAACTTCACGCAGTCGGCTGCAGTCGTGTGAAGTCGATATTAACTGCATACAGTACAGTCGTGACTTCATCTCCACGCGGTCAAGTAGTGTCGACGCATGCTGTCCATCGCTAACCGCATACTATTAGTGTGCAGTTAGTCAAGGAGCAGGAAGCACGTCGCGAGTCCAAACGTTTGAAGGAGTTTAAATAAAAATGGATGGTTTTAATGGAGCAGCAACTGATTTTCTAAAGTAGTTGTAAAATCTGCCTTCATCTTTGGGATACAGTATGAAAAATCACCTTTTTTAAGGTAAAATTATGATGATTATTATTATAAAATAGCAATGAATTAATTCGCGCTGCACTTTGCAGTTTTTGAATAGGATGACACCGCTGCCAGCGGTAGCGGTGTAATAATAAGAGAAGTAACGTCTGTGCTTTTACACTGAGCTCCTGGGCTAGATGCTTAGCATCAACTGCGTAAAGTCAGATCCGACTGCAGATAACTGCATGCAGTTGAATAAATCGACTGCGCGCAGTTGCTGATGCGACTTCACGCGGTTGCAGTGCAGTCCGTCTGATTCCAGCCTAAGGCGTAGGCAAATTTGCACAAACTTCACACTTTCCTCTAGAGCTATGTTTTCATTACAATTACCGACTTACTGTTAGTTTAGTTGTATTATCAAGACGGTTACCCGCAATTGTACTGATAAGTGCAATTATTGCATTAATATTAATGCGTTAGTTTCTATGCGTGGCTAGCTGTACTTGCCTAGTACCGGTTACAACGGGCTTAGGAGTCGGTGTTGCTATAAGAAACCCTTTTATACTGTCTTACGTAGCATTCTTTATTCCAAAAGAAAGAGTAAAACGGAATACAGTGCTGTCGTTGGAAAAAAATAAAGAGTATTTGATTAAATTGTAAGATTTTTTAGGAGGCCAAAAGCAAATTTTATCGTGAAACTTTTGTTGGACTTACGACCTTCTAATATGAAATCGCCTTACCCCATACTTGGCAACTTGGGGCTCATCATCATAAGAAATCCCTAACAGTCCGCTGCTGGATATCTCTCTCTCATTGAAACAATATGCCTTAATCTCCACATTTGGGCGGTCTTTGGGAGATTGCAGTGACGGAACACTTACAAACAAAACTGCTGTCTATTCTTTGTTCAATTCTAGTCTAGATTCAAAAATTTGACACCCTTACGACACCCATTAGTGTATCGAACTATCGAGCTCGTTTTAAAGTCTTAAGTCATTAATTTACCTGTCCAAGTAGCCTGTTGCCTAACCAACACTAGTTGGATAATTTTAAACAAAATAAAGCCTAATTTAGTTTATTTCAAAAAAATACCTCCGGGAAAAAAATTGCTTCACTATCGTAATCTAATATAAGTAATACTTTCATTCATTGCAGCGGCGTCAAATATTTTTGATACGCTCTCTTTCGAGCAATTATAAAATAAAATAAAATAAAAATGATTTATACACGTCCCAAAAATATAAGTATAACTTTGCCCTACCACCGCTTCGGGACTACATATCGGCCGGTGATAAGAAAACACGGCGCAATAAACTCAGTCAACTTTGACCAGTCACCAGTCAGACAGATTTTACTGCTTAAATACAGCATATTTAGGTTCCATACTCAAAGGGTAAAACGGGACCCTATTACTACGACTGCGCTGTCTGTCCGTCTGTCACCAGGCTGTATCTCATGAACCCTGATAGTTAGAAAGTTGAAATTCTCACACATGATGTATTTCTGTTTTAAATATTAAAAATCAGAATAAAATAAATATTTAAGGGGGCTCCCATACAACAAACGTGATTTTTCTGCTCGTTTTCCCTTCCTGTCCGACTCGCACTTGGCCGGTTTTTATATGCACTTAAATAATAGTTGGTTCCTTATATCCTCAGGTGCCTTTATTATGATACAAGTGACCTAATATCGTATCGCGAACAGCTGTTATCGCAAGGCCATCCAAACGATAGCGTTATCAACGTACCAGTTGATTCACATGGGTTTTGTGGAAGGAAATAATACCGCAAAGGAAACACGTGTATTATGCATTATATGACGACCAAATTTGACATTATTTTTGACCATATTTGTCATATTTTTGACCATATTTAATGCATAATTAACGACCTCCGTAGCCGAGAGGAGCATGCCGGACTTGGCGTCGCCATCTTTGAGGTTCCGGGTTCGATTCCCGGTCAGGTCAATGTAGAAAACGTACTTTTCTATATTGGCTCGGGTCTGGGTGTTATGATACCGTCGTTGGTTCTGATTTCTATAACACAAGTGCTTTAGTTACTTTCTTTAAGATCAGAACAATGTATGTGATGTTGTCCGATATAATAATGTTTTAGGAAAATATTTGCAAACAAATCGAAATAAGTAATACGGGTTCGGACCGTAAATGAACAAAATTAAATGTCGCTTACATAGCCTGACGGATTAGCAAGCTAAAGTGGCAGTGGGCGGGGCACATAGCACGTAGAACTGACGGCCGATGGGGCAGAAATGTTCTGGAATGGAAGCCACGTACCGGCAAGCGCAGCGTGGGACTCACACCCACAAGGTGGACAGACGACCTGGTAAAGGCTGCAGGAAGGCAGGAAGCCGCTAGTTGCAAGCCGCGTTCAACCGGACAACCTAGAAGTCATTATCTGATTTGATTTTAAGGGAGGCCTATGCTTAGAAATGGACTTCTTATTTAAAACTCAATGAAACGGGAATTAACGCGATCATAATTTAGGTACAAAATGTTACCTCTTTTGCCTGACGTTTCGATCGGGTTACACCGACCGTGGTCACAGGCTGACTGGAACAGCGATGTCTTCACTCCGTATGAGAGGCAGATTCTTCATCTACCCTCATGATATTATTTTCACGCCAAGTACCGTCACACACTACACTCACTGTGTCCCTATTCTGCACACTAACCGCCGCGTCCGTATTCAGGTGAGAACTCGATCGCGAAACAAAACGAGATTGTTTATTTTTAATCACTGGATTCCATGTCGCGGATAATTTGTAACCGTCTTCCCGTTTCATTGAGTTTTAAATTATGCAACGCGAAAGTTTGAAAGTAATTATGGACTTCTTATGCCTGAAATGACAGTAAAAATAAAACTATATATGGAAAATATTCGCAAACGTAACATTGGCAAATAGATTACTTACTAAATTTAACTATACAATAGTTAAAACGTAAGAATAGTTTGTAACGAGATTGCTACCATGTACCTTATGTTTGAGTTCCCGATATTTAGGCACTGTTGCAAGCGCCATGATCACGGAGTAACTGAAGGTCTTGCGGGTAAGTTGTTAAGGGCAAACATATCGGTCTACCCTCTTTCGCTGTATGTAGCAATCTCGTAACAAACTATTCTAATGTTAGTGACCATGAAAGTTTGAAACAATATATAGTTAGAACGTAGTTTACATATTGATCATTAAGTAAAGTGACCAATATTGAACGTGATTTTGATAAAAAAATTGACACATCAAACATTTTTATTTACATAAACCTGCGGGTCTAAAACGGCCGCATTGGATGTTTGATTTTTAATCTGATTCACTTAGTGAAATGTAACGGAAATGCTTTACAAACCCTAAAACGGTCACATTAATAAATGAATCATATGCAATTCATTTCATCAAATGGATCATATTTGATGACTTTAAAAAAATATAGTGACGCGTCCAATCTTATTTTACGGTTTTTGTGATAATGAATGTTTTTAACAACACAAAGGAACAAAATGTTTCAAAATACTCAAGTTTTGTGTGTTCTACAAATATCAATACAAAATAATTATAAAAATAACATTAAAATGGTGGTTTACCAATTTGACATTTAATATGAATTACTCATTTCATAATAAGTGGACCATATTACGAATTTCCATACAAAACTGTCAAATTAGATGAACTGCAAATATGAAATGTTCGAGGCTCATTTTATGATTCATCAAATAACTTGTCATTTTAAGATTTGCTAAATGAAACATATTATAAACGAAATATGAAACATCCAATGCGGCCGTTTTAGACCCGCTGAATATAGTCATATAGCTGAAACACGTTTATAATTAACAAACTTTATAAATTACCCAACTTGACCTCTGTATCTGAGGTTATCAATGAATAATCCTGTAAATAGAAATTACTGGAATTTCGGTGAGCAAGTCCCGATATGAATCATGCTGTTTTTTTAAACTGGAAGCTTAGTTTTGAGTAATGCAACTGTGGCGTAAGACTGACGAAACACTTTGAAACTAATTTATGTGTTACTTACTGTGCCCGCAAGTTGCGTGGAATACAGAATGCTTGGTATGATACGTAACAAAAACGTTTAAGTAAAGAACAATATAGAAAAACATCCCGCAGGAATATTTAACTGGGATGAAAAGTATCCTATATGTTAATCCAGATCATATTCTATATGTGTGCAAAATTTCATCCAAATCCGTTCAGTAGTTTTTGCGTGAAAGAATAAAGCGCGTTTATATTTCTAATGAAATGAAATGAAATTATTTATTCTGTATGTAGGCCCTCCTCCGGGCACTTACGCATTTAATGTAAGGATCTGTTGCCGGAACATAAAAGTATGCCTATGTACGTCCCACGGCAGGGCACAGGCGTCACCTCAACTATGAGGTGGTTTGGGCCATACTCCACCACGCGGGCCCGGTGCGGATTGGTGGAGGGGTGTTGTAAGGCCAGTGACTAAACCTTACTGTCAGATGTATAGCCGCCATAAAGCCTCTGACTAGGCTTCACGACTACTTAATATCAACCGATATAAGCCGGGACCAACTTTTAACGTGCCTTCCGAAGCACGGACATGCTCGTGATAAATGTCACTAAATATGGTTGGAATGGTCACCCATCCACTCACAACCGCGGGATTGGTTCCTTAACTTTAGTAATCGATACCAAAGCGCTGCCGCCACTGAGCTACGAGCACCTCATAAACATAAATGAATAATTATTGGTAAAAATAATTGATGATCAAACGAACTTCTAAGTGAAGTAAAGTTAAGGAAACTACCTGGTTATATAAGCATATATTATACCTGATTATATAGGCGAGCATGCCGGACTGTAAGGCGCCGCCATCTCTGAGGTTCCGGGTTCGATCCCCGGTCGGGTCAATGTGGAAAACGAACTTTTCTATATTGGCTCGGATCTGAGTGTTGTGGTACCGTCATTGTTTCTGATTTCTATAACACAAGTGCTTTAGCTACTTACCTTAGGATCAGAGCAATGTATGTGATGTTGTCCAATATTTATTTATTATTTATTTATTTATATAAATATCTGAAGAATGAAGCGACGAAATATAATGCAATCATTCTAGCGTTTTGTCACGAACACGATTCACGTGACTCAGGTCGGGGTACGCGTGCCCATGACACGACTCCATCGGCCGTCAGTTCTTTGTTTCCATTGACTCCAGTTCTTCGTTCCCATTGACTCCAGTGAAAGTGTGTTTTGTAGTTTTTAAACGATGATATATTTCACAAAAGTAATTATACAATTTACATTTTATCAGCAGCTTTGTTTTGTTTTATTGTTCTCCAATGCCAGCGACCGTTTATCTTTATTTATTTAGTTCAAAGATCACGAGGAAGTAACGGTTTTTTTGCAAGTTCTAACACTAATGCTAAAAATAACATAGTTTATTTGAGAAACTCCAATGTTGCAGTTAGGGGGTTGTTATCTTATCTGCCAGTAGTCTACATAATATTATCAAGTTATCTTTTCTCTTAAGTGCAATATACAGTAATGTACATGAGCAATGTAAACGATATATTTTATTTATGAACACTAACTTTACTACGGTAATAACTAGCTGCCTTCTAGCAGATACCGGTTTCCCAATTTCGCCACCTTTTTCTTGGACTCTATCCCTAGTCAAAAAAGGTGGCGAGAACGGCCTATTCCACTCAACTCCAAAAATGCTTCCTATTTAACTCCAAGATTTTTCCTTAACGAGTCATCGAATAAAAATGTTTAATAGTATTTTTATCAGTTCAAACTGCCCAATGAGATAGTATTAACACAAATTATCTTATTAACTTAATTTTATGAGTAACAAATAACAAACAAAGCAGTTTAATAACAGTTTTAATATCTAAATTAAATTTTCCGAAAGCATCTGAAGATTTCACATATACTACGAACTTAGAAATCTACAAATATAGAGATCATCAGATAAATCAGACGTGAGAGAGAAGGCGATAAATTAAACACGGGTCTGAAAGGGACGGATATAGAGCGAATTAGAACGTGGATGACACGTGTCGTGCTGCAACTACCTACAAGTGTTGTTGGTGTATCGATAGTTAGCAGTTTATTTGTCGATATCTACTCTAAAAATTTCAATATTTCAATTCTAAAGTTACGAACAAGAGTGAAGTTTACTTGTGGTTTAGACGGATAGGTACAGTCAACAGCACGGCGACCTAACCAAAAAGTCAAAAATTCTACAATAGATTTTCAACTTTAAGCCTGACATTTAAAGATCATTTTCAAATGAGAAAATTTGACATTTTGTGGTAGGTCGACGAGCTGTTTTCCGTACATTAAGTCTTAAAATAATAGATAAATATCATAATCTCATCTCAGCCTACCTCATAGACCACTGCTAGATTCAAGCCTATTTCAAAAAGCTCTTAATAGCACAATCTGCCCGATTTTCCTTAGGACGTCGGTCCAACGAGCTGGGCGGGGACATTCGGGAACCTCGTATTTTCTCACGTCTTTGAGCAATGTATTCTTCCATCTTGTTTTGGTCTTGTTTGAGTTATTACTCTGGATCTTTGACAGGGGAAGGAAAGCTGTGAACTGCGGTGCCAATTTTTTTTCTAAATATCGGGGCCTCCTCTTTACGTGCGTCTATGGTTTAGTAATGTTAAATTATCGATAGATCGATTAACATCATTAATGTATACTTATAACCTTTGGTACTCTGGTGGCATATTTGAATGCAGTTTTGGTGGACTTTCTACGTAACCTCATTACATTAGAGTTAATAGCACGGTAATAGTATGTATAGTATTACCGTGTTAATCGCCTTGTATTTAAGATGCTTTGTTGAAGTTACACTAATGAAAAAAACTAAAAATGGCGGAATTGATGTTGTCTCAGTAGTGGCGTGCGGTGCATAAAGGCAATTAGGCAGTGCCTACCTGGTAAATGAAATGAGGTAGGCAGAAGGTAGGTTCTTATATATAAATATGTGTTATTGACGAAAACGACTGATTTTTGCACCATTAAAACTCATGTGTAAGTATCTACTGCCTACCTCGAAATAAAAAAATGTGTGTTACTGACGAAAACCACAGATTTTCATCAATAAAACTCATTTCTAAGTATATACTGCCTACCTCGAAATAAAACTAATGCCCACCATTGGCTGTCTGACTTTATCTAGTCTGTTAAGTTAGTATACGTTGTAGCTAGACAGTATGTATGTACTTATTTAACTAGTTTTAAGGATTTTTATTTTTAATAGTACTGTTATAATTATTACATATATACAGGGTGTACAAGAGAAAAGCACACTATTTAAAACCACGTGGGAGCAACATCGAAATCGATAAAAAAACAGATTCTCCATACAAACCTGCTCACATACCTCGATGATAATGTATGCATCTGAAAATAAAATCATGATTTCGATGTTGGAACATCAACAACAATCAACATAGGGGCCGTCCACAAATTACGTCATCGATTTTTTCAGATTTTAGACCCCCCCCCCCCTACAATCATCCTATCGTCATTTCTTAATGAGCCCCCCCCCTTCTCCCAAAATTGACGTCATTACCAGTTTGACAAAATTAAAACATTGCAGATTTGAGAAAAATAGGGTATTAATGATTAAAACACTTGATTATAGAATCACCTTTTATTATTTTTACTTTGGCAATAATCATTGGTATAATATAATATAAAAGTAGATAGAGTGATTCTTAAGGAAGGTTTATATGTATAATATATGTAAGTACCACGGGCGAAGCCGGGGCGGGCAGCTAGTATTGTATGTAATATTATTGTTAGAGTATTTTATCTGTAGTTATTACTGTATTTGTGTACATCTATGTTGCATTATGTATGTTTATTATCAGTTATTTTAGTACTGTACGCGCCTTAGCCGCCTCTCACATTTGCAGTCTCACTTACTAGGTGTGCTGGAAGAAATTTCTTTTTAGAAATAATCTTTTTGTACGTGAACAATAAACTATAAATAAATAAATAAGAATGACGTCAATTTTGAAACACCCCCCCCCCCCCATCTATCATTTGCCGTCATCCGCAGACCAACCCCCCCCCCCCCCCTAATTTAGAATGACGTAATATATGGACGGCCCCATAGGAAAAGTTGTTGTATATGACAAGCTGATCACGTGGTTTTAAGGAGTGTCCTATTCTCTTGTACACCCAGTATACAATATTTGTAATTGTAATTGCTACACCCTTACATACAGGGTATGTACTGTTCAATTGTATTGATTATGTGCAATATTGCAATAAATAAATGAATAATTTTCCATAAATTAGTAAACTCATTTCATGGCGCAGAGTACGTTGATACACTGGCAAAATGCCAAGTAGTACAGCCAAGGGCTCATAAAATTACTAAAAAAAAACCGGCCAAGTGCGAGTCGGACTCGCGCACGAAGGGTTCCTTACCATTATCTATAAAAACAACAAAAAAATCACGTTTGTTGCATGGGAGCCCCCTTAAATATATATTGTATTCTGTTTTTCAGTATTTTTTGTTGTAGCGGCAACAGAAATACATCATATTTAAAAATTTCAACTCTCTAACTATTACGGTTCATGAGATACAGCCTGGTGACAGACGGACAGACAGTCAGACAGACAGACGGACAGCGAAGCCTTAGTAATAGGATCCCGTTTTACCCTTTGGGTATGGAACCCTAAAAACGTTAAATTTCCTCAACTAATAGTGAACTGTTTTCGTTTAACTTAAAGTTGAAAATCGCTTGAGGAAACTAGACATTCAGTAATAGGTTGATAGTTGTTGACAGTGCAGCCATGAGCATATATTATTTGTTTTCGTTAAATTTTAAACCTTATCACAAGGGAAAAAGGCACATAATGTTTATGTTTGTATCGCTCTTGACTGTTTTATGGTTCTACGCGTTTATCTATTTGTAAACAATGCGGAAGTTGTTTTAGAATTAGACACTTCTAATGAACAGTTTGAAATGTAGTGTTTTTCATTAATTAAAATATTTTAATTGAATACTTGTCGTGTGGTGCCGGCACATTTAAAGAATGGCACCACCCCTTCTCTTCCTATGGGTGTCGTAAGAGGCGACTACAGGGTTCCTCTCCACCATTGGCCAAACTGCGATAGCCAACCCGCCTGCCAAGCGTGGCGATTATGGCAAAATCCTCCTTTTGGAGAGGCCTGTGTCCAGCAGAGGACTGATATAGGCTGGTGATGAATTGAATACTTACATTTATTTTGAGAAAAATCGTTACAAAAAATTTGTCAAACCCATGTGGAGTGGACGAGTATTTTCGGGGTATAGTTGCATTGAAATATTTTTTTTTGGGTTAAAATTTATTTGAATTAAAAAGAAATGCGTGACCTTTGATATTTCCCATGGTCCGCTGTACGATGTGGCTGTAGGGTGTGTGATGGATAATATTGATTGAGCCAAGGAAATACAGTATTCTCATATATTACAATTTATTGACTAAAATATGTATAGTTCGATACTATACACAGGCTGTGGTTTTGAACAATAGCCTTTGAGGAGGTGAATTGTTCGTCAATAATCAACTTTTAGTATGAGGTCAACGTTTTCACTGTTGCATTAAAATCCCCATCTTTTAATATATGGAGCAACAAAACAAGAGGGAGAGGTATATTATGTAGATCCAAGAAGGTTGATAAAATTGGGTACCCTCAAATTATCGCTCGCGACTGAACACTTATAAATAAACATTGGACACGAATCACATACATTGCTCTGATCCTATGGTATTAATCACATACATTGCTCTGATCCTATGGTATTAATCACATACATTGCTCTGATCCTATGGTATTAATCACATACATTGCTCTGATCCTATGGTATTAATCACATACATTGCTCTGATCCTATGGTATTAATCACATACATTGCTCTGATCCTATGGTATTAATCACATACATTGCTCTGATCCTATGGTATTAATCACATACATTGCTCTGATCCTATGGTATTAATCACATACATTGCTCTGATCCTATGGTATTAATCACATACATTGCTCTGATCCTATGGTATTAATCACATACATTGCTCTGATCCTATGGTATTAATCACATACATTGCTCTGATCCTATGGTATTAATCACATATATTGCTCTGATCCTATGGTATTAATCACATACATTGCTCTGATCCTATGGTATTTAAGTGCTTAGCCAAAACAATAACATATACATCTATTATTGTGGGACGGAAAAAGTATAGAGGTAGTTTGCTGATTAAAATGTTATGTGGTTGTTGAAACAATTATTATTTATTAAGGCCTTTACACGCTTGAATGACGTTGACGCGTCGCGGCCATACAATTACGCGTGGGTAATGCGTAAAAATCATTTTTTTTTTCAATTTTAAAGGTCGTCCCTCTAAAAATCATGTTGTCACATGTTTTTTTTAATGAAATTAATGCCAATAAAAATAATATTCAAATAAAACTCTCAATTCGAAACATGCATATTTCCACAATCTTGTTTTGTGTGAAAACAGTAACGAAATAGCTTGTGCTTTTTGAGAGAAAATTTGCAATTTATGAAAAAATTAACACTTTTTTGTGTTTGTTTTAATCCAAGCGAGTTAACAAAAAAAAAATTATTCAATTCAAGATGTTTATTAAATCCTCTTCTAGCATATCGTTTTTTTTAATTTTTAGATTAAAATAACAGGTATTCTGATAATTTGATTTTCGTATCCGAGATTTTAGGCATTTGGGTGATGTTGCCTTAAAGATACGTAACGCATTCCTTTGTTCTTAATCCCTGTGACCCTAACTATGAACTAGGGCAAGGGGGTGTGGCATGCAGCCCTTGGCCCACTTCCCGATGCACCCCCGCACCCCGCTGACACGCGTAGAGCAATAAAGCGATGCCAGCGCTGAGTTCAGTAGGTCACAAGCATAAATGAATAAATATTGGACATCACGTTGCTGCACGTTCCCGCTCATCTTCGTAAATACTCAAAAAAATCGGTTTTAACACGCATGGCATGCACTTACAACACAAAATTTAGCGATATCGATGTATTTAATCATTCCAAGAATTTGTTTAAAACCTACATTGCGAGGAAACTGATAGGAGAGGGTGTTCAACAATAATAATTTACAATAATACTCTAGAGAATTTGAAATACTTAGTATAAAATTATGAAAGCAGGTAAATAATATCGCGCTCACTGATCATTTCTCTGGGCAGTAGCCCGGTCGCTTGTGTTGTACCTCGTAACATAAAATGAGATCATTTTTGTTGTTGAGATTTTTATCTGCTTATGTTTTCAATGAGTCTGTTACACGACCTAAACATACTTTGTGTTAATTTTAGGAAAACCTTTATTTAGCCATACTAGTTTATAAGTACTTTAATTCAATGCAATGTATTACGCCGTTGGTTTTCTCATTAAATAAATAAAATAAATAAATAAATCACATATTGCTTTGATCCTATGGTAAGTAAGTAGCTACAGCATCTGCGGCAATCCATACTCCTTTGTAACGTATATTTTTTACGATTTGACTTATTGTCATTTTCTTTTGTTTTTGCTTTTGAGTTCACTCTTTAAGAAATAGGAAACTTGATTAACTGTAATTTGCTCGCGTTTATTTTTAGTTTCCCTCCAGCCCCTCTAGCATGAGCAACTGAACACGATATGATATAGCGATTTATCGCATATTTTTTGTCAAAATAGGAACTTTTATCGAAAAAGCGAGCATAACCGTGACGTCGCCGGCACGGACATGCTCACTGTTTGAATAAAAGTTCAAGATGGCGGCTATGTTATCATATTTTGAAAGTAAAGAGGCAATAAATCGCTATATCATATCATATCATATTGTGATTTGTTGCTCGTGCTAGAGGGGCTGATCTTCCTTACTCCACACGTCGCGTACAGTACTTTCTATAGAAATCAGAAATAACAACGGTACTAACTGCATCCAGACCCAAGACAATATAGAAAGTTAGTTTTTCTACATTGCCCCGACCGGGAGTCGAACCCGGGACCTCAGACTTACATGTCTTTTAATTCTATTTCCTGTAATAAAATCAGGCTGACAAAGGTGACTTAGTTTGTTGCGCCGTTTCTTCTCATCACCAGCCGATATGTAGTCCCGAAGCGGTGGTAGGGCTAACTTATATTTTGGGAAGGGTATAAGTGCCCAGAAGAGGGCCTAATGTATACTGAATAAAGAATTTCAATTTCGGAGATGGCAATTCACTGTCCGGCATAAATGAAATATGAATAAATTCTTTTGACAATCACACACACAATCAAGTTATCTAGTCCCAAACTAAGCAAAACTTTTAAGCGACTATTTACTAACTAAACATACTCAATACGTTTATAAACATCCATGATTTAGCAAATGCCAGTGCTCATCAAACAAAAAATTGACCCTTGCTGGATTCGAACCCGCAACCACCAGGCTGTGTAGGCCGAAGCGCGAAATACTACACCAGACGATCGTCAAATCGTACTACCGTTCTCCGAAACACAACAGGAGACGTATTTTTGAAGCATTCGCGTTCAGCGTGATGTTTCACTAACATTTAATTTACTCAATAAAATGACAGTTCATGTCAACTCTCCTCTATCTCCTCTAAACAGTAGTCACAGATTAAATAATTGCGGAATTTTTGACGAATAAAACTTGCACGAACCGGGACTCCAATGTTGTAGTCGAATTACCGCACCCTAAGCCTACTATGTCGTGTGGTGCTGGCACGTTTGAATAATTGCACCACCCCTTCTCTTCCTATGGGTGTCGTAAGAGGCGACTACAGAAGAACCGCCATGAGAAGACGGGCAGCAGTGTCTCCTCTCCACCATTGGCCAAACTGCGATCGCCAACCCGCCTGCCAAGCGTGGCGATTATGGCAAAATCCTCCTATTGGAGAGGCTTGTGTCCAGCAGTGGACTGTTATAGGCTGGTGATGAAGCCTACTATGACGTCAAATGTGTGCAAGTTTCTCGGAGTTAAAAAGCACTACTTTTTTTTCTTTACAAATAAATATTTTTTGCTGCATTTTCCCTACAAAATACCGCTTAGACTGGACGGTATAGCGTAAAGCGCTGCAGCGCTGTGTAGTGCAGCCGCGTTCTATTTTTAAAACCAGGGCGTTGGCAACAGAAACGCGATACTCATTTTATGGATATGCCCAAATGTAGCGTTTTATGGTTGCATTTTCTCTTTCGATCGGAGAATAGACAATAAATGGAAAAGTAAGGGTTTTGCTGGTTTATGGTTTTATTTTTGACAGATTGTTATCAAATAGTTTTGTAGTTTTTAAGAGAGTAGTTATTAGTGTATCACTGATACACTCGCAAATCAAACTGAAATTTACAAAATACTAGGTGATACAGTAAGTATCATCTAGTATTACTATGATTACTATGATGATACTACGATCATCTATTAGGTCATCCAAAATTTATGTCATACGAATTTCCTTATATTTTGACCCCCGCCCTCCCTTCACGCGTGGTCACATTTGTGAGACTCCCCCTTCCTAGTGTGACGTCACATATTTTCCAATTTTACACCAAGAAATGGTTTTTCGTTTATAGTTCAAATAGTGGTTAGATACTATAAATGGGACCTCCTTTTGAGCTACATGTGATTAGCATTGCCTGTTTTCAAATCGGGAATTCCAACTAGTGGTGTCTTCTTTAGTACGTGTTGAGCGCTGGGGCAAAGAGTGAGGATGGCTTTGCGCATCTTACGAGATGAGCATCGTATCACAGACACGCGTGCGCACTCTCTCTCACTCGCATAATAATAAATGTATTTTTGTTTCCAGATGCACAGTTGCGAGACGCTCCCGGCAGCGCCTACGTCGGGCCCCGGCCTGCTGCAGCAGCTCGGGCGACTTATCGTGCGCGCGCGCAGCCCCGCCCCGCGCCCGCGCGACCGCCCACTGCTACCCAAGCGGCCCTCCACCAGCCAGCAGGTAATAGTCCGCCCCTGCTGAAGTAAGGCATTAATGTTTCCAGAATAGGTCCCCTAATGCTCACTACTTTTTTCCTGACTCCCAAAGTTTCCCCCCTCCCACGCGCTCACAAACCAGCAGGTACTAGCCCACCCGTGATGCAGCAGGCTGTCTTAAAGTACCGTAGTTCCTGGTTTACGGGAAGGCTTACAAGCCAGCAGCTAAGGATCCTGGAGATACACTACCACCACCGCCACCTACTACTCCGTCCCTGCTGAAGTGAGTCCGTCATAACGTCTCCTAGTTCCCCTCTCCCTCACAAGCCAGCAGCTATGCTGCTATGGACTAGCCCATCTCCGAGTTAGCTAGACAGACTACATTCTGCAGCCCGGCGCCCACTTAGACAAGTGCAGCTACTAGGTAAACCACCTGGTATTGCTATAATGACTGACCTATCGACCCCGTAGGTTATCCCCCCTTTGCAAGCCAGCTGGTGTGCTGCCAGGTGTTTGCTCAGCACCAGTAGCTGGGTCTGTTCCTAATCCTCAGCCCCCCCCCCCCTCCAGTCGCTCATAAGCCAGCAGGTACTAGCCCACCTCTGATGCAGCAGGCTAGCTTAAAGTACCGTAGTTCCTTGTTTAGGAGCCAGCCGGAGCCGTTGTTTAGCCCCTCCTCCATTGCAAGCTTGTAGTATTCAGCTTCAGTTTA
Organism: Anania fuscalis; assembly: GCA_950371115.1. Lineage (NCBI taxonomy): Eukaryota > Metazoa > Arthropoda > Insecta > Lepidoptera > Crambidae > Anania > Anania fuscalis. The sequence continues at coordinate 7,808,995 of OX493353.1, read as the reverse complement.
AGCCAGCTTATAAAACTAATCTTGCACGTTAGATTGGATTGAATCAGATAGAGCTAAATCGTTGTAATGATGACAATTACTCGTATAACAAAACTTATCATCCTCCTTATATCTATCACTTTGATGATGAGCAGTCATTATGATCCTAATTGCTTCGTGGAGTGGTATTGTCAGGGTCTTTTCCATTTGGCCCGACCACTTTATTGGTTTTCTACCCTATGAGTACAGTCATTTTGAGGTTATCAGGTTTTTGTGATAGTAGATACCCTCCCGAGAAAAATACTCATATCTATGCATTATATTTCCAGGTTCACCAAACCCAGCCAAAACCAGAGACTGAAGAGCCAAAACCAGGTGTGGAGGCACAGCTTGACAACCACGTACAGGCGCTGTGGAATGACCAGATACCAATCTGCATCGAAGTGAGTAGTTTCCTGTAGAGGCGATTTCTACTACAACGAATAAAACAGAGAAGGAAAAAGAGAGAGAAAGAGTGGGAGATATAGAAATCAAAATTATTACAAAATAACCTTTGGTCAGATTAACGATGCGATGTCTAATGAACTCCAGCTCAGCGTGTGCTGCAGGAAAGTAAAAAGCTATTGCTGGAGCCCAAGCTGGCTCAAATACTTAAAATTCAAAGAGAAGAAGAGCTCTGTTATCATACGAATAACAATTAAAGTGGCATTTCTCGCGGGCTGTCATTTGATTTCCATTTCGTGCTGACAAAGTATGCAATTAACGTTCTTTGAATAGATACTCGAGTAGGATTTTGCTTAGTGCGTGTGTCAGACGCAAGGTTATTAATAAAAGTTCATTTCCTAAACTAACCCGACCGGGAATCATCCGGAACTATTACAATACTATGTACCTAAACTCTGTTTTCAAATAAATGACGATACTATTTCAATACTATGACGTACCTAAACTCTGTTTTCAAATAAGTGACGATTGTATTTCTTGAGAATAAATATCTTCAGGCCCAAGTATCAATCGGGTGATGACTGCGCGGTTATTGCTGATTGCAATTTTTTTGGGAATAAGGGGGCCGATTTTCCGATCATCTCAAATTCTTATGAATGTTTCTTGACAGTGGTGTTCTGTACTATCCAGGTGTTGCTAGCCCCGGACTGCCCAGAGTGCTTGGCGTGCATCAGCAAGCCAGAGGGGGAGGCGACCTTCGACAAGCAGCACACGCAGCAGCGCTCGCTGCTGCTGGAGAGGTGGACCATGCAGGCACTGCCCAACAAGTGCGTACAATGAATAGAATACAATGTCTTTGTCTCAAGGCAGATGAGGATTTAGTGGGTAGGCGAGTCCTAACCACTACATAAATTCCTAGGAATCCAAAAATACTTTCCAGATTTTTAAGTTCAAGTTCAATCGTTTATTTGCCAAAACACAGTAAGAACGTTACAAAAATTTGGTACTGGACCAAATTTTCGACTTCGTGTGTTTAGTCTGCTCGTAGACGTGCAAAAATTCATAAGCATTTTACAGAGTTATCCAAATTAACAAAATAAAATTATAATAAATAAATACAAAAGAATGTCACAAAGATTTAAATACAATGCAATTAAATTAGAATAAAATAAGTTAATATATTCATATAATGTCGCCATAGTGTAATTATAAGTGTAAGACTCGTCGTCAGTCATAATCTTCTCTTAAACTATAAAAACATATGTCCAAAAACACTCCGTATTTTTTTAAAAATCTATTCCCTTTGATTTTTTTTTAAAGTTCTTCGGGGAGCAAGAATTGTTGAATTGGGAAGAAAGAGTTAATCGAATGGGTGTAGGTAAAGCAAGATTTTGATCATCTCTTTGCCATGCGTACATATTGTCACTTATCTTGTTTCTAGACCCCACGACGGGCCAGGGTTCATCACGTCCCAATGGCTGCTGAACGCGGTCCGTTCCCAACTCCACTTCTCGCAGCTGTCTGCTTGGCTAGCGCGGCTCAAGAACAAACCAGAGGATAACCCCAGCGAGCGCAGGTAGGATGGGTGACCGTGTGTGACAGGAATGAGGAGACTATCTGTACTTAGCTAAATGGTAGGGCAACAGATTTGTTTAGGGATTCTCTAGATTGATGATAAAGAGAACGTATTTTTATTCTCCGATAATTCATTTTTTTCAAATAGTAGATAGTGACATTAAATAAATGAAGAATAAGTCCTTAGCTCATTTTGCTCTGCAATAGATACAGAAACTGATTGGTACTCTTTATTGCACATCATGCAAAGATGTTCCAGTTGATCAGTCCTCTAATTAAGAAACCTGGCACCATAATAAAAAAAAAAAACCGTCTCTTTACCTGCTTAATATTGTCATGGTATATCAATGGCCATGGTCTCGAAAAAAGTAATTAATTCCTAGTCTTATGAGATACCAGCCTTGAATTTGCCAGGAACACGCACGTCTAAAATTACCTGACTGGTAATCAATCCAGGACATTCCCAAGAGAAGAAGAAGAACCTGACCTGTGGCTATGGGATCCCTAAATAATGTCTTATTGTTTCCTTTACAGACGCAAGCTTAGCCGCGAAACGTGCAACTACAAGAAAATCGAGGCTAACTGTGACGAGCAGGAGTTGGCCGATGAGAAACGCCAACTGAACATTGTCTACTCCATAAAAATTCCAGGGGAGAGCTACAAAATGGCGGAGTTCTTGCGACCACCGACAGACCACAACTTCCCCATCACAGATATAGGGGATAATGTGTATCTTAAGATGGTTCTCGAGAGTCTTCCGCGGATAGATGATATACCCACTGTCAAATGTACCTGCCAACACAAGAAGGATCCCGTCAATGTACCTGAAGAGTTGACAGGGAAACTCAATGATCTCACAATAGGACCTAGATGCTCCAAATACCCGTCTGACCACGCCGCGATTAACTCCAATATAGGAACAGCCACTCGACGCCTCTCCATAGTATCAAACCCTGGCTCCACAGAGTTTTTGATATCCTCAGCGGAGAAGGACAAAAAAGAATTGGTAGACGACAGAATGCACACACCGTGCAGCGAAAATGGTAAACACAAATGCAATTGCGACGACGAATCGGACGGTAAAGACAATCACAGATCTTCCACTAGTATAAGTCAAGAGCCGAAGAAATTGGACGAGCGGCGACTGAAAGAGATAGCGAAATACAAGAGGCGTTTGCGGAAAGAGAGCAAACTGAAGAAGCTATGCGACAGTACATCGTCAGAGGGGGACAGTCAGAACAAGATTAAGGAGACGCACACGTCGATACCGATATTGCAGGCGGCTAGATTCGATAGATTCCGAGCAATCGGATGTTACAGAAACCAGACGTATCTGACGCTGCCTGCCAGTCGGATTGAGACGAAATCGCCATTTGTTGAAGCAGTGAGCATACCACCGACGGAATACAAGAGAACCAGCACAGTATCCACTCAGACTGATGACTTTTCCTGCCAATGCGGGTCGCCACTTCAGACTACTTGCGATGGATGTTCCCAGAATCGGTTGGTCCGTTCCGACGGGACATACGATCTCGCGTCGATTGATGCCGAAACGAATGGAGCCCGTCGCAAGTGCGAAGACGAGGGCAATGCTCTTAAAAAGCACAAATGTGATAATCCTAGCAGTAATTCAACGTGTGATATAAATGATATAAACTTAGTTAATAATTCTAGTGTTAACGGTGACGAGGTTGTTAAGAGACCGAAGCTTCGTCGTTTTTTCCCGATAGTTGGTCGTTTAGAGAAGATTGTTTCTGATAGGTACTCCCAGAACACGGAGAAGGATATGGAGGAATTGCATTTGAAGAATGATGACACTGTGTTTTCTCAGCCTGAGCGTCAGGAGTCGAAACGTCAGAAGACCTTTTCGATCTCAGAAGACTATGTGCTATACGAGAAGTGTGATTATGGAACGATTGACAAATTTGAGGAGACGCCGTCTCCTAAAGAAGATGTGGGGTTCAAATTCCCTGATCCGAAGAAAGGACAAGATGCTTTGGTTCCATCTCCGAGTGAGATGGACAAGTTCCGTTGGAGATTCGATTCGGCAGCGTCTATGGTGTTCCATACCAAGACTGGTTTGCCTCTGACCTCGAGTCCAGCTCCGTTGAGAAGAGGCAACAACTGCTTCGATTTTGACGACTCCATCAACGGAATTTCTGGTATTAAAAGGTTTGTTATTTCACGATTTCTTTTAAAGGTTTGTTGGAAGTAATATCGTTAACTATTATATTATTCTCAGTGATAGGATAGCCCTTTTAAATGGACAAAAACTGGTTACCATTTTGCTGAGTGGGAGACAATTACAGAACCACTAATCTTATGATACCACTCAAAAAACTGTTTTATCTAGAATGATATTTAAACTTCAAACATAGTTGGAAGGACAGTCGCCTGATAGCGAAAGGTCGTAGGTTCAAATTCCACTAGAGAGAGTTGATTCTTTTCAAGTTCAAATATTAACTTGGTTGTAGTAAACTTGCATTATTGGTGAATGCAAAAAACCAAAAAGTTTAAATTTACTCTAGTTTTTTCACGTTTCCTGAACGGTATCGTTTATCTTCCAGCGCCCTGTTCCACCCGATCTCCCCTGCGTCCCCCGCGCCGCCCGCCTCCCCCGCCACCCCCTCGCCCTGCCCCTCCCCCACCCCCCCGCCTACCCCGTCCCCCACTCCAGCCCCTGCGACCTCTCCCGCGCCCAAACCGAAGCCTGAAGCAGCTCCGAGGGCCAAGAAGGAGGATACGCCGAAATTGAGGATTGGACCGAGCACTGGGCTACTTGGTAAGATACTTCTACTATATCCTTATACTATAGAAAAACAAAGGTTTGCACATTAATGAGGTTATATAAAATAGATTGCTGACTGAATATTGCGCAGCGTGGGACGTCCACCCACAAGCTGGGCAGGCAACCTGGTAAAGGCTGCAGGACGACGCTGGATGCAGGCCGCTTCCAGTCACTGGGGAGGCCTATGTTCAGCAGTGGACGTCCTGTGATGATGACTGAATATTTATATATTTTACAGTTTTTTATTCAATGACTCTGTCCATTTAAAAAAACCGCTTCAAAATCCGTTGCGTAGTTTCATATTCATATTCATTTATTGCGTCATAAGTGTATACATAAGGTGTTTCATTGTGTGAGATCATACTTATGGACGCTGAAAAGGTATTGCATTGTTATTTATGTTGACAAATACAATATTATTATTATTATTTAATTATAAAAGCGTCATATTTAAAATTCAAAATAAAAATAGTCATATAAAATTTTAAAGTAAATCTTTAAAATTTTATATGACATACAGAGCATACATAGGGACAGAGAAAGCGACTTTGTTTTATACTATGTAGTGATTATTTTTTTTTGTTTTCGAGAAAAACACGAGAAATTTCATCGTGTTACGTGACGTCCTCGGTAGCTTAGTTGGTAAAGCACTCGCCCGGCATGCGATGGGACGTGGGTTCGAGTCCCACCTGAGGTCGATGAATTTTTTCAAGTGTTATATTCATATATTCATTTAATCACTTCATAATGTACATTATAGATGGTCAATAGTAATATTACAACCTTTATAAGGCATTCGTGAATTCAAATTAAAGTTATGTCATCATTATGTTACATTCATACAATATTACATTCATAAATTGGTATAATTAAGTCATGCCAAGATTTCAAGATGTCAAAATTTACGTCTTAAAATTAAATTACAATTGTCAAAATAAAATTCAAATTTATACATAGGCACAATAAAATAATGTCAAAGACGTCAAGAATTATAATATTTAAATTTTGTCCCTGAAATATTCATTCAAATCATAATATGCCTTGGCAAGTAATAACTTCTTTAACTCTTTATCAAATTTAGTACCTTGGAGGGCTTTGAGCAAGTTGGGCAAATGATTGTAAACTTTGACAGCCATATAGGACGGACCGTTTTTAAAAAGCGCAAGTCGGGCAGCGGGTACAACAAAATCATTTGCTCGGCGCGAGGCATAACGGCTCGTCGTGTTATCAAAGTGCTGGAAATAATTACTATGTTTTGTTATAAAACGACACAATTCAAATATATAAATGTAAGTAGTTTATATTGTGTAAATATGATTCTACATGACTCTCGTGGTGCTGTAAACGTTATAATTCTGAGACATCGCTTTTGTAAAACAGATACCGCAGATACATCGGTCGAGTTACCCCAGAATATGATTCCGTAACGTATCCAAGCGGCGGCGTGGCTGTGATACGCAGTGAGAGCACACTCCTCATTTGTACTTTTTCTGAGTTCCCGCAGTGCATACGAAAAACTACTTAGCCTACTTACAACTATTTCCACATGTGGTTTCCACGAAAGTGTCGAGTCTACCGTGATACCCAATAGTGAGAATGTATTCACTTGTTCAACTTTTTGTCCCTGGTATGAAATCGAATATATTAACTTTGTTCTCTGATATGGTCTAAACTGCATCATTTTTGTTTTCCCAAAATTAAGTGTGAGGCCAATATCTTTTAGATGTGTTATAATTTTTTGGAGACAATCACTAATAATACCTTGTAATTGGCTTATAAAATCAAGTGCACAAGTGACTATAAGTGTAGCGTCATCTGCAAATAAAACTATTTTTTGTGACACTACTGAAGGTAATTCATTAATGTAGGCTAAAAATAACAAACAACCTAACACACTGCCTTGGGGTATATACCCAGTTATATTTTGAGTAGATGATCTAATTTGTGTCAGTTTTCTGGTTGTGTCATTTAAATGAGTTAGGTGAACAAATTGCCTTCTATTGGATAGGTAGGAAGAGAGCCAAGTTTTCGCTTTCCCACGTATACCTAGTGTTTCTAGTTTTTGTATCAAAATATCATGTAAGGCACAGTCATAGGCTTTAGTCATATCCATAAAAACAGCTATAGCGCACTGGTTTTTATTAAGTGCATTTAATATTTCAAGATTGCATTCAAATACAGCTGATACCGTTGAATGATTTTTTCTAAAGCCATGTTGATTATTATGTAAGACATTATACTTTTCAAGAAATGTATAAATTCTTTGGCATATGACTTTTTTAAATATCTTAGATATGACTGGTAATAAGGCAATAGGACGATAGTTTGTAACACTAAGCTTGTCCCCTTTCTTAAAGATAGGTTTTACCATTGCTAACTTTAAAGCATCTGGAAATATGCCTTCATTATAGGATTGATTTATTAAAAGTGTCAATGGTTCTACTAATTGTTCAACACAGTGTACTACATATTAGCGTACCTGGAATTTCGTCATAACCACATGAATTATTACGTTTAATGCTCAAAATTGCTTTTTTTACGTCAGACTCTGTTACCTCTCTTAAATAAATTGAGTTTGTTATAGGTGACAATTTTTTTTGGTATGTGGCAGTGTTAGTTCTATAGGAACTTATATTTACATAGTAACTATTAAATATTTCAGCAATTTTTGTTGGTGACGTTTCGTTTTTATTATTATGCTTTATGTTTATATTTTCATGTTTGGTATTATAATTTGGTTTAATTTTTTCATTAATCATACTCCACATTTCTTTGTATTTATTTCGTGCTTTTTGTAGCTTATTTATATAAAATTTTCTTTTTTCTTTTGAAATTACTTTCTTTAGTATCATACTATACATTTTAGTGTAAGTTTTTAAAGTTTCATTTTTATACGTGTGTGTAAGTAAGCGCAATATACGTTTATGATAACAGCATTTCTTTAAACCTTTTGTTATCCATTTAGTTTGTCTTATATTATTAATTAAAAATGATTTTCGTGGGATATACTCATCTAATAAGTCCTGAATAGTATTAACAAATATGTCATAATTTTGTGTTGCATCATTTTTTGAAGTAATTATATTAAACCAATTTATTTGTCCTAATTTTTCTTTAAATTTGTCCATATTTCTCTTATAAAATGTCCGTTTATTAATTTTGTATGATTTTTTATTATTATTATTATGCAAGTTATTTTGCAAGGGAAATTGCCCTATTAATGTGTGGTGATCTGATAGATAATATTTTTCCACGGTTGCTTTCATGTTCACGTTAGCAGTAACTATAAACTGATCTATGCAGGATGAGCTATTTTGTGTCTCTCGTGTAGGTTCCTCTATTAAGCATTGTAATCCAAACGAGTTTAACAGGTTAAGAAATCTCTGTGATAATTTTGTATTTTGTGTTATGTCTATATTTATGTCACCAGCAATAATTATTTTCTTGTTTGAAGAGTGTTTTGTAATGTGCTTTAATAATGCTTGTATTTGTGAGAAAAATATTTCTACATCTCTTTCTGGTCGATATATTGATATAATTAACAAATGATGATCTATAATTTCTATTGCACAAAATTCTACAACAAATTCTACCGAGTAAGATTGAATATCTAAACGCTATGTTGATTTTATATTATTTTTAACATAAATAGCCACACCACCATGTACGTGTCTATGTCGTAGGAACTTAGCTCGCAATTCGTAGCCCTCCAACGCATAAAGTTGATAATTATTAGACAACAACTAGTGCTCGACCACCACAACAATGTCTACATTAACAGCCATCAGAATAACATTTAAATCATCAATTTTGTTTGTCAGACTTTGAATATTTTGGCTCATAATTCTACAGCGATTTGGCACGAAAGGAATGTTTATTCAAAGTTTTTCGATTACTTGCCAAAGATGATGAAACTGACATATTATTTCTTTGCTGATCATCACACAATGCTTGCCTCTCCAAAACCTAAATAAACTGATTAATGTCTTCAAAAATATTTTCAAGCCACGAATATTGATTTGTCCATTATATTTTAAAAACATGTCAAAAGAGTAAAGCATTTTTTTATTTGAATCAATTAAATAACAGTATTCATATTTTAAATTGTCGCTATAAATAACAAGATATTTCTCCACGTTATTAATTATACACGGTCAACCATTATTATACATAGCTATTCAGAAGCCAAATTAAATTAAATTATTAAACATTTCAATTCTTTTGTTAAAAATGTTAGTTTGGAAACTATACTTAAATGTCGGCAAACATAAAATAATATTTGTATAATTAATCGTCAATAACATTTTTCTTATATGTTTAACTAACTTTTTATAATTTTTTGATACGTCAAAATCGGCCTCTCCCAGAAATATCATACAATAGTCATTAAAAGTGTAGTCTTTAAGTTTTTTATGTAATCCGCTCAATAGCTCATTTATACCGCTGCCAGGAGTGCGATAATGAACCATACTGTGTTGTGCAAAGTTGCTTCTTATAGTTGTCGATGCTCGGTTTTGGTTGACACAGCTTAAAATGCATATCTTAGATTTTGTATCTTGAAGAGAATTTACTTCCTGGGTCCGTTTTGGTTTGTTTACATGTTTGCCTACATGTTTGATCTTTTTCGGTGTTGACGTATTTATCATTTCCTTTCGTTGTTGTTGAGGATGATTATTTTCCAAATTGGAAATTTTCAATTTTAACTACAAAATTTCAGTCTTTGCCATCTGTAATTCAGATCGCAGCTGATGCACTTTATCCTTTATCCAATGATTTCCTACTTAAATTTTGTCCGCCAGCGCCATCTGTCAAATTGTTTGAGCTATTTGAATAGGCACGAGAGTGTGCGCTACTCACTGACAAAAACGACGAAGATAAATCAGGAACTTGTTTTGTCTTTTTCTTCCCTCGGACGGTAACAAAATTTGTATTTACCTCTTCATCATTAATAACAGTTTCCTTCTCTGACAATGCCTCAAAAGAATTTTCCGTGGAGATATTAATGTTTGGACATAAGTTTTTGTCATATCTACAACTATCGCACTGGCATTTTTTCCGATTTTCAGGCTTCATAAGGTAGAATATTTTATCCCCAATACTCGTGCAGTCTAAATGATAATGTTTTTAACAGTCGATACATTTTATAAAGTCATTTTTAATGATTTCCTTTTCACATCTGTTACAATTTTATTACAGTGTTATTTATATTCATGTAGTGATTATTTTGTTCGTGTCGCAGGCAGCTTCGAAGAGTCAGCTCTGAAAGGCCGGCTGGAGCCGGTGGCGACGGTGGCGGGCTTCAGCGCGGAGCTGGGCGCGTCGGGCGCGTTCTGCCCGGCGCACCGCCGGCTGCCGGTCACCGTGTTCTTCTACGCGCCCGGCGGGACCAACGCGCCTTATATGGTACGTACATCACAGGGGCGCACCGCCGGCTGCCGGTCACCGTGTTCTTCTACGCGCCCGGCGGGACCAACGCGCCTTATATGGTACGTACATCACAGGGGCGCACCGCCGGCTGCCGGTCACCGTGTTCTTCTACGCGCCCGGCGGGACCAACGCGCCTTATATGGTACGTACATCACAGGGGCGCACCGCCGGCTGCCGGTCACCGTGTTCTTCTACGCGCCCGGCGGGACCAACGCGCCTTATATGGTACGTACATCACAGGGGCGCACCGCCGGCTGCCGGTCACCGTGTTCTTCTACGCGCCCGGCGGGACCAACGCGCCTTATATGGTACGTACATCACAGGGGCGCACCGCCGGCTGCCGGTCACCGTGTTCTTCTACGCGCCCGGCGGGACCAACGCGCCTTATATGGTACGTACAACACAGGGGCGCACCGCCGGCTGCCGGTCACCGTGTTCTTCTACGCGCCCGGCGGGACCAACGCGCCTTATATGGTACGTACAACACAGGGGCGCACCGCCGGCTGCCGGTCACCGTGTTCTTCTACGCGCCCGGCGGGACCAACGCGCCTTATATGGTACGTACAACACAGGGGCGCACCGCCGGCTGCCGGTCACCGTGTTCTTCTACGCGCCCGGCGGGACCAACGCGCCTTATATGGTACGTACAACACAGGGGCGCACCGCCGGCTGCCGGTCACCGTGTTCTTCTACGCGCCCGGCGGGACCAACGCGCCTTATATGGTACGTACATCACAGGGGCGCACCGCCGGCTGCCGGTCACCGTGTTCTTCTACGCGCCCGGCGGGACCAACGCGCCTTATATGGTACGTACAACACAGGGGCGCACCGCCGGCTGCCGGTCACCGTGTTCTTCTACGCGCCCGGCGGGACCAACGCGCCTTATATGGTACGTACAACACAGGGGCGCACCGCCGGCTGCCGGTCACCGTGTTCTTCTACGCGCCCGGCGGGACCAACGCGCCTTATATGGTACGTACAACACAGGGGCGCACCGCCGGCTGCCGGTCACCGTGTTCTTCTACGCGCCCGGCGGGACCAACGCGCCTTATATGGTACATACATCACAGGGGCGCACCGCCGGCTGCCGGTCACCGTGTTCTTCTACGCGCCCGGCGGGACCAACGCGCCTTATATGGTACGTACAACACAGGGGCGCACCGCCGGCTGCCGGTCACCGTGTTCTTCTACGCGCCCGGCGGGACCAACGCGCCTTATATGGTACGTACAACACAGGGGCGCACCGCCGGCTGCCGGTCACCGTGTTCTTCTACGCGCCCGGCGGGACCAACGCGCCTTATATGGTACGTACAACACAGGGGCGCACCGCCGGCTGCCGGTCACCGTGTTCTTCTACGCGCCCGGCGGGACCAACGCGCCTTATATGGTACGTACAACACAGGGGCGCACCGCCGGCTGCCGGTCACCGTGTTCTTCTACGCGCCCGGCGGGACCAACGCGCCTTATATGGTACGTACAACACAGGGGCGTGCAATGCATATAGGCAATAAGGCACCTTATATAGGACGTAGATTACAGGGGCGTGCAATAAAGGCAATAAGGTACCTTATATGGTACGTACATCACAGGGGCGTGCAACATAGGCAATAAGGCCGTGCTTAGATAATTGAAATGAGATTTCGAGGTAGGCAGTGGGTACTTACAAATTTGGATTATTGATGAAAACAACTGAAATAACTCATAACTAAATAAAACACATTATAAGTATCCAAATTCAAATTTTTATTGCCTACCTCGAAATAAAACCAATGCCCGCCACTGGTACATCAGTTAAATACATAGTTATACAAAGTTGTAATTTTTATTCAAAAACCCTTTTATGCGAAAAGTAAAGTTAAAAATAAATTTAATTTCATTGTCTTTAAATTGTAATAAATAACGTTGTACAAAATTAAACAGTCCTTTTTTCCTTTTATTTTTTCAAAAGTGCATTTCTCTCTGGGCCAGACTGTATTTATTGTATTCTGTATTTTAGTATTTGTTTGTTGTTACAGTGGCAATAGATATACCATCATCTGTGAAAATTCCAACTGTCATGAGACACATGTCAGCTTTATTTTAAACTGTGCGGATTTTGTCAGATTCACAATCTCGTGTAGAAGTTTGAATTTGAAATTTTATTTGAATTTTGTAATAGCATTTGAATTTGAAAACCCATACCATTTTGCAGGCAAACGAATTCAAATTCAAATTAACTTATTGAATTCGAAATTGTATTTGAATTTGAAAACCCATACCATTTTGCAGGCCAACGAATTCAAATTCAAATTTACCTATTGAACTTAAAATTGAAATTTGAATTTTCAACCTTTCCAGGGCCACATCAACCTCGGTCCCAACGGTTACCGCGTGGCTCGCTCCGGTACGATACAGGTCTCCCTGTTCAACCCCCACGGGACCCTGGTGAAGATGTTCGTGGTTCTGTACGACCTGACGTGCATGCCGCCCATGGCCAGAACTTTTCTGAGGCAGAGAACCCTGTATATGCCGGCTGGGGTGGAACCGCCTAAGAACCATATGCATAGGTGGTTGAGATACCTTATACATTTGAGGTGAGTTTTGAACAATAGTCAAACTTGTTTGTACAATTTTACAGGAGAAAATTAGGCTTAGTTTCATACTTATTGTTTTAAATTTGTTCAATTTAAGCTGTTTGTTTTTTCGTGAAAATATAAATAAATAAAATAGGCTTGTGCCGTGTGGGGACGGCCGTAAAGAATACACTTCCCCACCGCCGGCAGGAGGCGTGTCGTAAGAGGCGACTAAACCCTGTAGCACGAGACGTGAGCAGCGTCTACGTGCGGAATAATATAAAACTGCGCTCGCCACCCCCCGATGACAGAAGTCACTGGGGGAGGCCTATGTTCAGCAGTGGACGTCCGCCGGCTGAAACGATGAACGAACGATGAAAATATTCTTGTTGACTGACACTACTAATCAATTGCTAGGTGCTTGTAGCTCAGTGGCGGCAGCGCTTTAGTATCGATTACTAAAGTTAAGCAACCATCGCCGCGGTTGTAAGTTTATGGGTGGCCATTTCAACCATATTTAGTGACATTTATCACGAGCATCTCTGTTAAGGCACGTTAAAAGTTAGTCCCGGCTGATATCGTTTGATACCGGTCGAAAGGCCTAGTCAGAGCTCTAATGGCGGCTTGATTACATCTGACAGTAACGTTTAGTCACTGGCCTTACAACACCTCTCCACTCCGCACCGGGCCCGCGTGGTGGAGTATGGCCCAAACCACCTCATAGTTGAGGTGAGGCATGAGCCCTGCAGTGGGACGTAAAAAGAGATATATACTTCACTATGTATGTGTATGTATGTCTTTTTTCTATCTGTTACTATTATTATTATTCTTCTTCTACTGTCAATATTATTATTTGCTTAATAAGCTGTTAGTTTTTTCTTCTTTTCCTGTCTCTAGTGCCGTGCTTTTGTACCCCTAACGTCAGGGTCTCTGCTAAAAATCAGCGTCGTGATACGTCCCTGGCTGTCACGACAAATGCTGAGCGGGGGCCTTTTTGACACATTTTTTTTTCTAATCTTAATTATGTATTTCTTTTGTATTCTATGTATGATGTGTGTGTCAAATAAATATTTTTCTATTTCTAATCAATTGACATACTTTTTATGAGATTTCAAATCACATCTCTTCCACATTTGTATGATTATAGTAAACTATGACGTCACTATTTACCTAACTTAATTGCCTAACTTTTTATTAATATTGAATGAATCGAAAATCTGATTTTTCTGGTAAATGATATTCGCATTATTCGGCCTTAAATAGTGTAATTGTTTTTATAATATTGTCTTAAGACCACTTAAGAATGGTGGCAACATCTCAGTTCATCCCATTCGAATTTATTTTATTTATTATTTTATTTCACGACCATCTGGTGTCGCGCTCTGCACGTCAAAGTCGATTGCGGGTACGAATCCCGCAAGAAGTAAATTTGTGTGATAAGCACAGCATTTGTATCAAGTCATGGATGTTTATAAACGTATTTAAGTATGTTTATCCATTATTTAGTCGCCATAGTAAAAGCTTTGCTTATTTTGGGGCTACAATAATGTGAAAATTGACTTTTTGTTTTTATTTAAGCAAGATGCGCAACAGAACTACATTCATATTTTTAAATAATGTCTTGAAATCTTATAATAATCTTGCCACAAAACAGCTGCAGTAAATTAAATATTGCATTTCAGAATTATTTTCTTTCACCCACAGATTCATGACGTCAAAATCTGGGAAACTCTTTCTCCACACTGACATCCGTATCATCGTATCACGGAAAGCAGATTTGGACACGGCGACAGCGCATTCGTTATTCCGTCCTATCCCGAATGGCGAAAGCGCCAAAGAGTGTAAACGCGAAAGCGTCGAAGAGTGCAAACGGGAAAGCGTCGAAGAGTGCAAACGGGAAAGCGTCGAAGATTGCAAACGAGATAGCGTCAAAGCGTGCGAGAAACGATCTCCGAACCGCGTTTTTGGCGGCTCGAGTGAGTTCGATTCGGAAGTAAAAAGTAATATGAGGGAGATAGGTTATGAAAACCAAAATGGCGTCTCGTACGAATTAAGGAGTTTCACATACGCTCCAGAAAACCCTAAGTATTCGCCGCGGTAGGCTGTTATGTGTATCCATGAGAAAATATATTTTTGGTTTTTTATATTAAAATTGTTTTATTTATCACACTAAGGTTGTATCATACCTAACTTACTGTCAGCCGCCGACTGGGTTTAAAAATCCTACTACGAAATCGTTTCGTTCGTGCGGACGTTTTAATAAACCTAATAAATTAAAATAACCATTCGCTTGTTAAACCTTTGACAAAATATGAACAACCAAAATTAGCCGTGTAAAAAAGAGGACAGTTTTTTTTGTTGGTTATTTTAATTAATATCTGCCGCAAGTAGAGACGTCAATTAAAAATAAAGTGTGGATAAAAATTTTTGTTCATTCAATGATGGTCTATATTCGTATCGGCTTAAGTATTACTATTTTTTTAAGTAAACATTAAAGTTAAATTACTTCTCTGAGGGACTGCTTCGCAATGTACGGATAAAGTTATGTAAAGGATATAAAATATGTAGAGGATTAAAGTGCTTGAAAATCGTGTCAAAAATCGTGTTTATCCTTTAGATAAGTAAAATATAGCTTATTTTGAACTAATGCAGAACTTATCCGTACATTGGGGGTTATATGTCCGAACGAAACACTTTCGTAGTAAAGCCTTAGAAAGTTTATTATAAATGATTTTGGTTTTGACCAAAGTTACTAAGTATCAAAGCTTGAAGCACAACACCCAGACTCGAGACAGTTTAGAAAAGTCAGTTGTTTACATCGACTAGACAGGGAGTCGAACCCGGGACCTCAGAGATGTCAATGCCAAGTCCAGCATGCTCGCCTCTCGGCTACGGAGGTTGTCAAAACATTATCGAGATATGCAGTATTTATTTTACGATTTAGGCTAATAGTCAGATAACGGGTAACCGATTTTTTGTTGAATAAAATTAAATATTCCGAATTCCACTGCAATACTGCCCTGATACGAAAGAAGGCGGCTAACCCCCAAAATCAAATTTCGATAAAACAATAAAAATACGCGCGTAATTGAGTTTCTGAATTCTATAAGTCAAAAAAAGATTAAGCCTCACTTCTTTATCAGGGCAGAATAAAGCAACGCTTACGTTCTACAAAAAGTCGAAGTTTTAAATAAAATAAAATAAGTTCGAGGTTGAATAATTTAATTTCAATAAATTAGGCATTATATCCACAGGCATACAAATAAATAAAGCAATACACACATTATGGCTTCACCTTATACTAGAGTTATATCTTAGCTATAAATAAATAAATATAATTTACAAATAATCTAACTCCAAACTTTGGATACTGATTTCAATATAATATAACTAGCTGCATCAATGTTGAGCGCTGGGCGAAAGATGCGCAGAAGACCATACGATTACGTGATTGGCTAGTAATGTAACGCTAACGGAGCTAACAACCAATCCCGCGGCTTGTAGCGGCTTCACCGCCGGCCGGGATTGGTTGTTAGCTCCGCGCACACGCGTCTCTGATACGATGATCGTCTCGTAAGATGCGCAAAGCGATCCCCACTCTTGTCCCAGCGCTCAGCATCGGTGCCGGGTCGTAATTAAATTGTCTTTGTACATTTATTTGATCCAATTCGAGTTAACGTATAGATCGAAATGTAAACGTCAAACTCGCGCACGAAGGGTTCCGTACCTTTTTTCTATAAAAACGGCAAAGAACACGTTTGTTGTATGTGAGCCCCTTAAATATTTATCGTATCCTAATTTTTAGTATTTGTTGTTATAGCGGCAGAAACAGAAATACATCATCTGTGAAAATTTCAACTCTAACTATCACGGTTCATGAGATACAGCCTGGTGACAGACGGACAGACAGACAGACGGACAGCGGAGCCTTAGTAATAGGGTCCCGTTTTACCCTTTGGGTACGGAACCCTAAAAACTTGCGTTTACGTTATCGTAAATTTTATATTTGTGTCAAATTTCATCTATTTTCGTTCAGCCGTTTGTCACAAACATCCAAACAAATGATCTTTCACATTTATAAATAAGTGAAATTTAAATATTTAAAACATCAGTAAGATTATTTGACGGAATTTAAAATAAATAGGTACTAAAGTTAAACTATAGTCTATCTATTGACTGGCGACTTTAGTCTTTTGTGAGTAGCGGACGGTACTGGACGTCCTGTCGTTCCTGCGCGTGGTAGGGGGATGCGGGCAGGTCTTCTAGCTCTGCTGTTTCCTGAAAAAGAAATATTTATAAATTTCTTCACAATCGTATATAAGGTCGCTTTTTAAAAACTGGTGAAATTTGAACAGAACTTCTAATTATTTTAGAGAAACTGGGCCATATCATTTTCGTTCTTAAAAACGGGCTAGTTTTCATTTTTATTTTTCCTAACAAAAAAAAGAAATATTTTTTCAAGAGCATCCTGTCTAGTCTGAGACATCCTTACGTCATCGCCTCTGTCTCTTATTTCAATCGTGCCTCACTCTTCCCTCATATCATTCAGCAAGCAGCACAGGCTGTTTTATTTTACGTTGAAATCAAAATAGTTTTTGGCGTTTTTCTCGAAAACTAGCATACAATTTTTTTCTTTAAAAAAATGTATGTTATTATAATAGCCCTTTAAAATTCACCAGTTTATAAAAAACGACCTTGTATATGAAATACTCTCATTTCATCCATTGCAGTGGCGGCAGATATTTTTAAAACACCTTATATATAAAGAAACAAATCGTTTTCTACATTAATTTGTCTGCTTGGGTATCGAACTCGGGACCTCAGAGATTGCGTGGCCAAGTCCGGCATGCTCGCCTCTCGGCTACGGTGGTCGTGCTTTTTTTACATGTACAGTAACCATAACAAGTAGTGTTTTTTTTTGCAGAACTCAAGACTAATTAGTCTTCAGAGTCCTGAGTCTTGAGTTCTTTTGAGTCTTTTTAGTTCTTTCAGTCCAAATTTTTTTTGAGTCGTAAGATTTATTCCTTTTGGTTTTTTTCAGTCCTTTAAGTTCTTTGAGACCGAGTTCTTTCAAGTCCTATGAGTCATGAATTATACAGCCGGACTGCAGTCCAATCAAAAGGACTTGGGTCATAAAGCCTATGAGTTCTTTGAGTCGTAAACTTCAAAGTAGCGGACTGAGGAGCCCAATCAAAAAGACTCGTATATTATGAAGTTTTTGCATTGTTTAAGCAGAGGACTGCAGTCTTAATAATCACGTAACTCACAGTTCGAATAAACAATTAATCAGGCTCAACAAGACATATAAATCATCGCGACGTTTTTAAACGACTTCAAAAAGACAGTCGCGAGGTCTTTTCTTACGACTAAGCTCTTTTTAAAAGCACTCAGTTGCTAGTTATTTTTAGAAAAGCTAAGTTTTTTGTTAAAAGACTTAGTCTTGAGTTCTTTTTATAAAGAGTGAGCTCTTTTAAAAAACTGTCCCGAGTTCTCTTTGGCAAGACTGGAGTTTTTTTAAAAACAATTAAAACTCAAGAGAGACTTGAGCTTTTACTTATGCTTTTTTGACTTCGAGTCTTAAAAAAGGACTCTAGTCTCAATATTAGGACTAAAAGACTCAGTTCTTTTACAACACTAATAACCAGTGTCTCTGCACGTACCTCAGGGTCTATACTCCTGGACCAGGGTCCCCAGCCGTGGTCCTCCTCATGGTCGTAATGATGTTGGTGCTGCGCATGCTCATAGTATATCACCTGGAACAAGAGAAATCAATAAATACAGGGTGTAAAAAAAGGCTTAACGAATTCTATACATAAAACCAAGTAGAATGCAAAAAATAATAATTGCTGGGAAATGACTTTTATTTTTGGGTATCAAAAAAAATAACTAATTTCTAATCCGCAATGTATAGCGCGCACGCCACAGAACAAAGAAGTACTGATCATTTTTATCATGTTTCTTTGCAAAAAAGTTTAGTATTATCAAACAGAAGTCAATTTTGTAAAAATATTTGAAAAAAAATGTAACTTTGACTGTCAATATCTCGGTAACCCGTCATTTCCCAGGTATAGTGTAAAAGAAAAAAAATATCGTAATAATACGTAGAATATGTGGTATTCGGCTTCGTTAAGACTTTTTTTTACACCCGATTTATATTATAGGAGGTGTCAGAGAAAATTTATATGTTTCTTTGGTCGCGGGAAGCCGCTGGATGCGGGTGGCACAGGACCGATCTTCGTGGAAATCCTTGGGGGAGGCCTATGTCCAGCAGTGGACGTCTTTCGGCTGATGGATCGATGATGGACGGATAGGTGCTCGTAGCTTAGTGGCGACAGCGCTTTGGTATCGATTACTAAAGTTAAGCAACCAACGCCGCGGTTGTGAGTGGATGGGTGACCATTCCGACCATATTTAGTGACATTTATCACGAGCATCTCCGTGCTTCGGAAGGCACGTTAAAAGTTGGTCCCGGCTGATACCGCTTGATATAGTCGTATAGCCCAGTCAGAGGCATTATGGCGGTTCTTCAGTTTGGTAGGTCTAATTTTAAGAAGGACAATCGACGAATTAGTATTCGGGGCTACACAACTTCTTGTCTAAAATACCTGGACGTAAATAAGTTTTTTTTGGTATAGGTCGCTATCAGCGATAAGATCGTCGAAATATTTTTTTCTGTGCTTTGTTTGATTTGTGTAGTGCAATAAAGAGTATCTTTCTAACTTGACGGATTATAGTCAGTTTAATTGATTTAAATGTATATAAATTGACAAGTTTTAATTTAAAAAAATGAGAGAATCAAAGTAGGTACTTAAAACTGATTAAGAAAGTAAGATTAGTTCGATTTTTTTTCCAAATAAGGTCAAAAACATTTTGTATCCGATATTAACATTGTTTCACGATTTTCCCAAGCTTTCTTCCAATGACAAACATTTCTAGATTTGTCGAGATAGCCTCCAATTCGCGGCCGTTGACTAGTGATGTGTTGACTCCGCATTTTAATTACTCGAGTATTTTTGTAGTCGTTAAAAAAATCGAATCTGGACTGAGATGGAATTGTTGCTAGCAGTTAGTTAACAGTTAGTTTGACGACCTCCGTAGCCGAGAAGCGAGTAGGCCGGACTGGCGTCGCCATCTCTTGAGGTTCTGGTTTTGATTCCGGGTCGGGTCATTGTGGAAAACGATCTTTCTATTTGTCTCTGTGTGTTTTGGTACCGTCGTTTATAACGAATGTATGTGATGTTGTCCAATATAATATGAATAATATTTACTTATGTTTTTAATTTATTTTGACGGAAAGAGTCATTAGTTTGATAGTTATTACCGTGTATATTAACAGTTTTATTTTTATCCAAGTTAAAATACAATATAACTTTTAAAAGATTGTGCTAATTGTTCCAAAGTTTAAAAAACCACAAGTACTTAGAACCTGAATTGTAGTACCTACTTCAAATCTGAATTGTAGTATTTATTTATCGAAATTCCGTATCTTGAATACTCGAGTACTTGAGTACGTATTTGAGCCAGTATTCAAATCGCCCTGAGTCAGCACATCTCTATTGACCAGGTCATCAGGGTCCAGAGAAAGTGGTCGGACGGGTCACCTGCGCTTGCGCAGTTACGAAGAATCAGACATATTAAGTTGATGCGCCTGAGTCATTCTGTGCCTTTTTGGAGGGAAATCATGGTGGGTAATGAGTGAAATTAAGGTCACTCAATAGTATATTTTGTAACCTTATTTGTTGTTCAATCATACTTAGGTACTTATAAATAAATAAATACAAAAAAAAATTTTTTAAGTGTTATTTATCTTCAGTTAAACCTTGCATGGAATTGTTAAAAACAAAAATTTATAATGTTTAAGCATTTCTGATCTTAACCAATAGTCAAATATTTGTAAAAATATTTCTATAGGGTGTTGACGGTAGTATACTACTCAGCTATACATATAGCTACAACATTGATCAGAATACGCTGGCTTTGACAGCGAGAAAAAACACTTGAGGAATTTCATCTTGTCACGTGACGTCCTCGGTAGCTTAGTTGGTGAAGCACTCGCCCGGGGTTCGAGTCCCACCTGAGGTCGATGATTTTTTTCAAGTGTTATTTATCTTCAAATACAATAAAATGAATTTATTTCAAACAACGGTACAGTTCATATTAGTGTTAGTATAGTAAAATGGACTTAACAAACCTAGTCTACCTAGGTAGTGTTAGTAACAAGACATAGAGATTTAATTCTGCAGTAATTTAATTAGTTTCGCAAATTAAAATTGCAATTGCAAGTTCGAGTCGGACTCGCGCACGAAGGGTGCACCATTATCTATGAAAGCGAGCAAAAAATTACGTTTGTTGTATGGGAGCCTCCTTAAATATTTATTTTATTCTAGTTTTTAGTATGTTGTTATAGCGGCAACAGAAATACATCATCTGTGAAAATTTCAACTGTCTAACTATTCACGGACAGACAGACAGACGGACAGCAGAGTCTTGGTAATAGGGTCCCATTTTACCCTTTGGGCGCGGAACCCTGAAAAGTAGCATTTTTTCTGAGATATTTACTGCTCCTAATACATAATTTCTCGTCAATATTTTGAACCAATACTTACCGATTGGTAATACAATGCTTCCAAATTGCGTAGGACATAGGAAATTGCGTTAACTAAGTATTGTAATGCTGGGGCTTCACCTGCGTCTAATGTCGTTAATCAGTGCTCTATTTGACGTAATACGCAGGTGTGGCCGGTTTTTGTGCGCTAATTTGCTTCGATAACATTAGACGTTAGGCGATTGCTCGGACGGCGGTAACTTTTGACACATCAAAGGGATTAAGCGGGCGTTTAGTGCGTTGTTGTGGCTACACCTACTACACTATACATGTTAAAACACGGTCACATTCAAAAACTATTTGTGAAATAAATGTTAAAGTGCATAGTTATTAAGTTAGGATGGAGTAGACAAAATAAGAAACGTATTGAGTTCTTGGAAGCGTTTTATTTTATTTCAAAGACACACTCACAGATCACACGCTAACTAAGTCGCTAGACGCTAGAATTAAACGTCAAATAAGTGTGGCCACGCACTTAGCGCGTAGCTTAATGCTTTTATTTAGTTAACGCTAATCATGCCTTTATTTGAACGTTAGGCGTCACGCAGGTGAAGCACCAGCATAATAGTAACGAGTTCTCGATTCGTCTATATACCTTTGCCAATAGCCAATCATACTGTGTTATAATAATAGCAGTGCAATTTCTTAAAGTGTCAGGGCGAATACAATGATCTTGAATAAATACCATAGACTACAAAATGTTTGGTATGATACGTAACAAAAACACGTTCAAAATTAATAAATAAATATTGGACAACATCACATACATTGCTCTGATCCTAAGGTAAGTAGCTAAAGCACTTGTGTTATAAAAATCAGAAACAACGACGGTACCACAACATCCATAACCGAGCCAATATAGAAAATTTCATTTTCTACATTGACCCGACCGGGGATCGAACCGGGAACCTCAGAGATGGCGGAGCTATTTAAAGTCCGGCGTCTCGCGTCTCGGCAACGGAGGTCGTCTTAGAGAACAATATAGAAAAATATCATAATGTCAATCCAGATTATATTATTATAAGGTCCGATTTTATTAGTGCACTGTTAACCTGTGAACATGTTAACATCCAAACATCCTTACAAACTTTCGCATTTATATTATTGCGTTTTGAGTTTTGGCAATCTCCGTAGCCGAGTGGTGAGCACCTTGGACTGGGCGTCGCCATCATAAGTCCCGGGTTCAATTCCCGGTCGGTTTAATATAGAAAACAAACATCGTTTTGGTGGTTGTGTTATCGTTATTTCTATAACAAGCTTTACCTTATAATCAGAGCAATGTATGTGATGTTGTCAAATATTAATTTATTAAACCATTATCTCGTTACGTGATTCAAGTAAGTCTCAGAATTTTATACACTTTGAATGAAGCTTCTATAAAAAAATGTTCGTATATGAACAACTGATCACGTGGTTTTTAATCATATTCTTTTGTACACCCTGTATACCCCAGCCCCCCTAGCATGACCAACAAAACACGATATGATATGATATGGTATAGCGATTTATCAACACCCAACTGTCAAAATATATCTGTTGGATGTGTCAGTGACGCGGTCATGCTCGCTATATATAAGGTCCGATTTTTTTAGTGTTCATCCTGTTAACCTGTGACTATATAGGTGAAAAGCAATCGTAAAAACCAACTTTTAAATGTCTATCATAAAAACTAAAAAAGTTAAAAATAAATTACAAAATAACAACATCGACTTCATATTGCACAAACTCGTCATCTTCAACTCTTTCTCGCTCTGTACAAGGGGAAGGAATAAGACGGATAATCAGATGGTTAAACGTAGCAAAGATAGGACGAGTTTATGGAATATGAAGTCAATGTGGTTGATTATTAACTTTTTTAGTTTTTATGGTACACATTTGAAAATTGGTTTTTACGATTGCTTTTCACCTATATAGGCACAGGTTAACAGGATGAACACTAATAAAATCGGACCTTATATAATATCATGTTTAAGATCATATTTTGACAGTTGGGTGTCGATGAATCGCTATGTCATATCATATCATATCGTGTTTTGTTGGTCATGCTAGGGGGGCTGATAGAAGAAGACAACGTTTTCTAATATGTGCAGTTATGCATTATAGGTAGTCTGCTAAGTACACACGTATATTAGTCTCCCAAAGGGATCCTTTTCACCTTTGTATGCAAATACTTTCTTCACCCTACAAAGTGAAGGAGGTCGCATATCAGTCAATATACCATATAACAAATCTGTTTGTTTGTCCTATTTGCCTAAATGCATTGCATTAGCAACACAGAGGAGAGAGTTGCAGTAAGGTCACATTGTAGTATGTATATTCAATATATTGGATAACATTACACGCATTGTTTTGATCATACGGTAAATAGCTAAAGCACTTGTGCTATAGAAAATAGAAACAAACTCAAAATCGTTTATTAGTACTAGCTGACCCGGCAAACGTCTTACTATTCGGCTAAATGTCGTTTTCCTTAACATATTCTCACCGTTTAAACCTTCCCTGAACTTCCGCAAATATTTCATGACCAAAATTAGCCGAATCGGTCCAGCCGTTCTCGGGTTTTAGCGAGACTAGCGAACAGCTATTCATTTATAGAAGTCATTGGGGGAGGCCTGTGTTCAGCAGTGGACGTCCACAGACCGAATGGCTGTGAATGATGATGAAGTTCGCTTTTGAGCCATACGAACCTACTGCATTACGTCTTGTTCTGTGAGGGGCTACTGACTTAGAATAATAAAACGTCTGACATTTCTATTGGTTTGCACCTATTGACCTACAGCCACAGAATTAAACAAACTACGAGTAGCTGTGTCCGCAACCTCGTTGCACACTAGAATATAACGTCCGATTTTATTAGTGTATCCTGTTAACCTGTGACTATATGGGTGAAAAGCAATCGTAAAAACCAACTTTCAAATGCCTATCATAAAAGCTAAAAAAGTTAATAATAAAAATACAAAATAACAACATCGACTTCATATTGCATAAACTCGTCCTATCTTAAACTCTTTCTCGCTCTGACAAGGGGAAGGAATTAGACGGATAATCAGATGGTTCAACGTACCAAAGATAGGGCGAGTTTATGCAATATGAAGTCATGTTGTTGATTTTGAAACTCAAAACGCAATAATATAAATGCGAAAGTTTGTAAGGATGTTTGGATGTTAAGATGTTTCTACTCAATCATGCGTAAACGGCTGAACGGATTTAGATGAAATTTTGCACACATATAAAATAAGATCTGGAATAACATAAAGGATACTTTATCCGTGTGATATGTTCCTGTGGGATACCATTATCTGATATACAAAACATCCTGTAGTTCACGCAAACTAAGGTACGGGCACAACTAGTTTAATAATAAATCCCTGTTAATCTTAAACTTTAAATCTTCCTACTTAAGAAGAATATTATCCTGCACCCAAAGTATAAAGTCCAAAAACCTATATAAAACACTGTCGCTATATTATAAGTATAGCAATTTATTTATTTTTATTTTATTTTATTTATTAAGAAACTCAACAGCTGTGTTACATTATTACATGCTAGTCTTATTTTACAAGGGGGGCGCTTAGCCAATTACAGAGTTTCATAACATGCTTAATTTATATTTTTCGTACAAAGTTGCTTAAAACAAGTTACTTAAAACAAGCTGCGTAAAAACAAGTGAAAAAAAAGTTATTAGTATAAAGCTAAGTATATCCAGCGATACAAAACAACGCAAATTTTAACTACGAGTAGGTATTAAATAAACAAATGAATATCATATAACAACCCACAAAAGGTACATTGGATAAGTAGTAAAAACACCTCTTATCCGCAAAGTACTGAGCTTTGCACAAGGTCAAAGTGCTTTGAGCTTTCTCCCCGATGATTCTGCAAATCACCGGTTGTTTTGCAGAAAGCTCAATGTTTTATAAAGAGAAAATTCATGATAAAATCTATATTGGGAAACCTTGTTTGACTCGTTGAAGCTTCTTGTTTTAAACTAGCTTTGCTTGTGACCTCGCTCGCGTTAAGCTCTTTATACAAAACTTTAATGCACGAATGTAATAAAACTAAGTAAAAGCTTGTAAAAACATTGTACAACAGGTGGACTTAATGCTTGAATATTTAAATCAGATTTGATGGGAATTGGTAAATTGTATTTTAATGAATTTATTTGTATTTTGTGACATATTTCATTGACATTGATATTATTATTATTGACATTCTGATAAATATTTTATAATTTGAATTTAATAATGTAATTTAATATTACATAATTATTTTAAGAATGTACTTTGTATTTGCATGCTATTCATAGATAGCTGAAAAAGCTGAAGCTCCACGACAAGACTACCATCAAAATGTACCCTTTTTCAAAAGCGAATAAATGTTCATTTCATTTCATTATCTGGCAACAACTTTAGGGTTTTCTTTTCATATAGATATATGCTTTTTTTTGCACACCAAACTAAGTAATAGTACACACAGCCCTCTTACAGAAAGACGTATAATTTAGGCAGCCTTATCGCTAATGGCAAACTCTTCTAGACAGCCTTCAGGCTGAGGAGGTACAGTTTCTTGTACTGGTTACTATATTTTGTCACGAAAGTCTTACATTTTAATTGGGTATTATTTATGTAGCTATATGTACCTATTTTATGGGTGATTTTTGTATAGTGTTATAAATCCAAGATTTGAAAAAGTATGTAAAATAACCGAGGGTGTTGTCTTAAATCCATTTATTTACATCATGCATCATTGATAGATTGAATGAACATTGTCCTGGTGTTGTGGTACCGTCGTTGTTTCTGATTTCTATAACACAAGTGCTTTGGCTACTTACCTTAGGATCAGAGCAATGTATGTGATGTTGTCCAATATTTATTTATTTATAAAAAAATACAAATTGAGATGCTTAACATAGTTAATTCCTCATCGCGTTAAAAATACAGAAAAGTAATTATAGCTAACTCTCAGTTACCTACCGGTTATCTAGTTTCTAACAAGTATATTGCATGTGATTGACCTGTCGTAGCTACAGTCAGATGTGGAAGTAGTGATGGGATAAGTCAGTATCGATAGAAATGAGTTGATGTCGATATCGATAGTACTAGATTCATTGTAATTTATAACTCGTGTTTTAAGCAATTAAACACGTAGCAAAATATATTTTCTATACCACTGGCTTGCATGTTGGCGTTGGTAATGATAAAAAGTGGAGCAAGATACTCGGCCAAGTTTGTTAGCCATTTTTTAGGAAATGCAGTTGCTAGACATGTACAAAATATGAGCGATGAATGCGAGCTATGAAGAAGTCCTGGCGTAGACTACTTAAAAAAAACTACTGGTTAGTATATGACTATTACTTTTATGACCGAAATCCATTTTTTTCCACTCTATTAGTGATTTTGATCCAAATACTTATTAACTCATTTGCGCTCATAATAATCCAATTTCCAACGTGAACTATCGATATAAAAAGTATCGACAGCTCTACATCACTATGAACTAGCTTTAATCGTGCCTGCCATGATAAGCGAGACCAGATCTCATCAATAAGATATAGTATACGACCTACAATACTGGTTTTATACAGTATCCAATTATTTGGTCTTAAAATGTACAGACAACAGCTCGTCGACCTACCACAAATAGTTAAATTTTCTCAATTGAAAATGATCTCTACACGTCAAGCTTAAAGTTGAAAATCTGTTGGAGAACTTTTAACTTTTTGGGTAGGTCGACGTGCTGTTGACTGTACATCATATAATTGCAGTGCCCTAGGCTACAGGGCCAATAATGTCTTATACAGGATGTTCTGGAAGTATGGATCAAGTCGAACAAGAACTTACCGGTGTGATGATTTCCGAATTTTTTGGCTATATAAATGTAAGCTCTATTTTTGACGAATAAAAAGTAAAAAAAAAATGTTTTTATTCTTGTCACACATGTTTGCTAGTTGTTAAAATAACTTTCTTAGGAATGGCAAACCATCCTACAATATTCTAAATAAAAAAATAAACAGATAAATCTCTAATAAGTAGTTTGTTTGTTTGAGCTTTGTTTAAGCTCTCCCTTTTTTATTTTATTTCTATTTTATTTATAAAGTACACAAAACAGAAGTACAACAATTACAAGACAAGTTAGAAAATATATACATTAAACAACGATAGGCTGTAATTCCACAGACATGTACATTCACGACACATTCTAAAAATCGAGTTGTGATATGAGACGTTATTATTACAAAGCGGGACTGAGAAGGGACAATCGCGCCTCGATGATTTAATTGGGATTCGAAAACAAACTTCAGTAAGGAGGGTCGTGTAAATTGAACCATTTAAAATTTTGAAAAAGTATGTGAGATCTAGAATTTTTCACACCGAAGTAGTGAAGACGATCGTCATATATCGTAAGCTCACGTTTTATGCGATGTTATGAAAAAAATAAAAATCAATCACAACTTTTTTGCTGTCGAAAATTGAACCCATATTCACAGAGCCAAAGAAATTATGAGCCTGTGCGATTTGATCCATAATATAATAAATAAATATTGGACAACATCACATACGTTGTTCTGATCCTTAAAGAAGTACCTAAAGCACTTGTGTTATAGAAATCAGAAACAACGACGGTACCACATCACCCAGACCCGAGACAATATAGAAAAGTTCGTTTTCCACATTGACCCGACCGGGAATCGAACCCGGAACCTCAGAGATGGCGACGCCATACTTCCACGGACACCCTGTATAGTTTTAATTAATTTAAGTTTAATGGGAGCAATAAACGCTTGAGTGAATATCATCTGTACATTGGCTGTGTATTAAAAATAGGGTTCATGATTTCTCGAGCTTTTCAATTTCTCGGGTCTCGAGAATTCTCGAGGCTAATTTCTCGAGTCTTCTCGGGTTGTCGAGAAATTTACATTCACGTACGTTTTCTCATATTATTTGGTTCCAATAACGTCAACAAATTCAGTGGTTTTTCTCTTAAATAAAAGTATCAAATTAATCATAAAACTTTTATTGATTATATTCAAAAATATTAATCTTAATAAGCTAATTAACTTTTTAAAAAAAATACAAAAATAATATTATTTAAACTTATAATTAAAATGACAGCACCATTTTTGGATAAATCTAGGAGCGTCACAACGTGTTGGAACCAGCACCGTTGTGCTCGTATAGCCTGAATCTATAATACTAAGTGAAAGAAAATCGAAAATCGGACCAAAAATGACAAAGTTCAAAATTTTTGTATGGAGATTTACTAACAAAATATTAATTACGTCAAAGATGCGAAACAAGTAGTTAGTCGCTTCTTTTGCAGAAACAATGTAGGGACCACTAATAGGAATAAACTAGAAGCGAAAGAATGACAATATTTCAGTTTTAAGTTAGTGTTTTAAGTTAGTTTCTACAAAAACGGCACTGTACCATATCACCTCGGTATGAAAAATTTAAATTAGTTTTTGGCGAATTTTTTGCGGTTTTAGCTATCGTAGACCCACAAACGTGGTATCCAGAGATAGGTCTCGTCGGGACGGATATAACTGTGTAATAAAATGACCGGGTGTTCTTAGAAAATATTTCGAAAATTAACGAAAAACTGAAAATTGACGCAAAGTATACGTTTAAAAATTTACAAATAAATCTAGGAGCGTCGCAACGTGTTGGAACCAGCACCGTTGTGCTCGTATAGCCTGAATCTATAATACTAAGTGAAAGAAAATCGAAAATCGGACCAAAAATGACAAAGTTCAAAATTTTTGTATGGAGAGTAGAGTCGAAACACGAATGAACGTGTAAAAATGACGCCGCAGAGCGCTTGCAGCGAGTTCAAAGGGTGCCGTTGTGCTTTGGGCCACGCCGCCACGCAACACAGCAAACGGCGATTTAATTTCTACATAGAAACATGATTTCTCGAGTTCTCGACTTTTCTCGAGCTTGATTTCCCGGGAACAAAGCCCAACCATTTCCCGGGAATTCTCGAGCCGATAATTCCCGGGAATGAACCTTAATTAAAAACCAATTTAGTATTATTTATTTGCTATCGTTTGAAAGACTTCAACTTTCTCTCAGTTTTAACGCTGGACTTTAAGATATTTTGTTAGTATTAACACTTTTCAATGTCATAAAATAATACTTAATTTTTTATATGAAAAAAGCTATTGTTTTTAATACATTAGGCTCACATTTTTCCTTCTTCAAAATGAGAAGCGTTTCATAAAATACTGCGCAAAGATATGTAAAATTATTCATGCATTATTCATTATTTTGCGTTGCGTAAATAATTAAAATAAATATTTGTTTAATAAATTTTATGTGTAGAGTCGCACATATTTATTAAAAAACAAACACATTTATAATTGTAATTACACTCATAAATATTAATTTGCATTGTAAAATTATATCTTATTATATTGAACTAGATTTTCCCACAGTTTGACCTGTTTTATTGTAATTTTAAACAAAATAAATTAACATAAATTTACTTCTAAAGTAACTGTTCAGGTAAGTAGGTGTTTTTCTCTCTTTTTGTAGAACTTATTAGTAAGTTGTCTAGTTTTAAACCTAGCCAGAGACGCACATTTCGGGCTATAACAGTTAAGCATTAAGTTTTTATTTATTTAAAGTTTATTGCACAGATTTAAAAAAAAATCATACAATAGGTGGACTTAATGCCATGAGGCATTCTCTACCAGTCGACCACTACGATAAACATTTAACATATATGTTTTGTGGGCGGTGCGAATTGTATTTTATCAATGCATATAATCTATTTGTTACAACTGTATCATGTTTTGTGTCTTTTACTAATTGTATTTACTAATTTTAATTAAAATAAAGTTATTCAGATAAGAGGTGGAGGTAGAGGTGCTCGTAGCTCAGTGGCGGCAGCGCTTTGGTATCGATTACTAAAGTTAAGCAACCAACGCCGCGGTCGTGAGTGGATGGGTGGCCATTCCGACCATATTTAGTGACATTTTATCACGAGCATCTCCGTGCTTCGGAAGGCATGTTAAAAGTTGGTCCCGGCCAATATCGCTTGATATTGGTCGTGAAGCCTAGTCAGAGGCCTTAAGGCGGCTTGATAACATCTGACAGTAAGGTTTAGTCACTGGCCTTACAACACCCCTCCACCGCACCGCACCGGGCCCGCGTGGTGGAGTATGGCCCAAACCACCTCATAGTTGAGTTGAGGCCTGTGCCCAGCAGCAGGCATACTTTATTCGGATAAGAATCGAGGTACAACTTTATCTTATTTGTGGTTTTGAAATGGCCTTAGCTTAGGAATATGTCAGATTGAATACATAATTTAATTTCATTAAATAGTACAAACTGGAAAAGATATTGTCCTGTTAATTTAGATAATTATTACTCATTATCTCAAATAAAATAGGAGTATTAATAGCGATATCAGTCGTTTGAGGTGGTTCAATTATAGGAGAGGGGACGTCATTAAATGCGCCGAATGAAGCATCATCACCAGCCTATATCAGTCCACTGCTGGACACAGGCCTCTCCAAAAGGAGGATTTTGCCATAATCGCCACGCTTGGCAGGCGGGTTGGCGATCGCAGTTTGGCCAATGGTAGAGAGGAGACGCTGCTGCCCGTCTTCTTGTGGCGGTTCTCCTGTAGTCGCCTCTTACGACACCCATAGGAAGAGAAAGGGTGGTGCAATTCTTTTAGCGTGCCGGCACCACACGGCACGTTAAAAGAATTGCACGAATGAAGCATAAAATATAAAAACAGTTATTTTTTTTTTAAATCCAGCCACTCTTTAAACTTTTTACATTTTTCAACAAACTAAAAATGTATCATTATCCAAAAAATATGTCAAAATTCCGTCAATGGGATCAACAGACAGACTGACAGATAAAGATACACTACTTTCATATGAATTGAATTCGTTAAAGCACGCAAGTGCATAAACCTAAGTAATACTAATTGCTAAGAAACAAGATTAAGGTCACTTTCTATTGACACACTCTATACGCGAGAGCAAGCGTGATGAGTATACAAATTGTAGGGTTCTGTAGTTAATTAATAGCAAAAAACATTTCATTCTGTTAGCTTACTTAAAAAGCAGTTTATTATGTGAGTTATTTAAATAATAATTAAAAGATGACAAAAAACATACATGTGTCATTTTCTGTAGAGTAATATATTTCTTATGTAAAATATATTATAAAGTAAATTATCTCATAGAACTAATAAACTATAACAGACTAGACAGTTGAAATTTACACAGATGATGTTTTTCTGTAGCCGCTATAATAACAAGTACTAAAAACAGAATAAAATAATTAATTAAATTTAATAATTATTGCTGTTTTATAGATGGCAGGGTTCCCCTTCATGCGCGAGCCTGACTCGTTTAGAATTAGTTTTTTGTTTTTCAATAATTATAATATTAAAATCCGTCACAAAAAGGTTGATAAAATCATTAAAGATAGATCCACCTAATGGCCGATAAAAAAGTCTGTAAAATGCATGCACTTTTAAATAAGCTGATATTTAGAAGTTATAGGAAAATTTTAATTTGAACGTGCTAAACATTTTTTAGGTTAAATTAAAATACTGATCCAACTATCAACCGATAAAAATCTGTAGTGTGCGTCATTTAATAAGATGTATTTAAAAATAGATATCGAAAATTACAATTTGCATGTATCAAATTTTTTTAAAGGTTTTTGTATCTTCCAAAAGATCCCTAGTTAATATGAGGTGTAGTTAGCAAGAGAATGAGAATTAATTTGAGGAACAACAAGCCGTGTTCACGAACAATTAGAGTATTAGAGAAAGTGATACAATAGTGATGTGATCAGATGTTTTATGGCAGTTGCTCGAGTATTTTTGTAAGTATTAATAAAAAAAACAAATGAGAACTCGAGTCGGAGGGCACAAGATAGCTAGATAAAGGTAAACATAGTGTGGTTCTGAACAGCAGCTACATGTCATGATTAAAAAAACTTTTACTACGTCAACATCGAAACCATAAAACTAGTAGATTGAACAACAACAAGTGCATAAAACGCATAATGTTACCCGATACTTATATCCTTATATTTATATAGTCAAGTCGAGGGTAAAATGATAATTATGTACGAGTTACAACTCTGCTTTTCACTTCGATTTTGAGGAAACTAAACAGCAATATTGCAAAAAAAAAGTTTATTTAACAAGTTTAATTGCATGTGTGGCTGTTTACCTTTGTCTTAGAATCTGAGACTTAGACGAATATTTTACGTTAGGTATGAGAGACACTAGAGCAAAAGCAATTTTATGCAGCCTCTATCCGAATAAAGATGAACTTCACGAGCATGAGATGTAAAATAATCTTTGCTGCACCATACTCAGTACTCGAGTCCGCTTGCTTCCGCACAACACTAAACTTGTTAAAATGTATTGCTTAAGTTGTCTGTCGTAAGAAAATGTATTAAGATGAATGTACATCAATTTAGACATTTGTTGAACTACTTCCAGTAAAGATTTTAGAAGTGGATTGTTAGCATTCACAACTGATTGGCTCTAAACTTATATATTTTCTAACTTTGTTTTTCTTTTAGCAAATTATTATGCATTAACTTTCAACTTGAATTTTTTAAGTTTATGAGGAGGAGCCTGTCTCTCGTAACACAGGGAAACCTTATACGAGAGCAGTTCAAACTTTCTTTTATATTTAAGTGTTTTTAAATAAATAATTTTCATTCATTCATTCATTTCATTAAATTGTAAAAAAAAATTCTATATTCAAAAAGGCAACTCGCCAATGCCGGGACTAAAAACAAAAACTTCTGCTTGGCGCTCAGGCGTTTCACCAATGAAGTTAAAAAAAAATAGTTTTGTAGGACTGTGATTATAAATTTTGTAATGTGTCACATGCATAATAAATAAATAAATAATTTCCAAAAAACACTTCCCCAAAGTAACCGTTAAATTAAGTATTAATGACTACAGTGTTTTTTTTACTGGGATTATTCTTTTCCTCTACAATAATAATAATTTTCGAGCAGAAAAGTGATAAATAAGAAAATAAAATAAATATTGGACAACATTACATATATCGTGCTGATCCTACAGTAAGTAGCCAAAGCACTTGTGTTATAGAAATCAGAAACAATGACGGTACCACAACACCCAGACCCTAGACAATATAGAAAAGATCGTTTTCTACATTGACCCGACCAGAGATCGAAACCGGAACCTCAGAGATGGCGCAGCTACACAGGGTGACTGGTACAGGACAAAATCTCGTATGGAGGAGGTCATTTGTTACCTATTGAAGCTTACTTTCCCTAACTAAAGTTTTATAGTTTAGGGGATAGGGTAATTATTCATCTTTTTACGATTTTCACGAAATTTGACCTTAAAGCTGCTCTAACTTTTTTTTAAATTAGAAAAATATAAATTTATTTTTTTATTAACTTTTTTTATTTTTATATTTTTATGCTTCAATAGGTTGCAATTGACCTCCTCCATACGAGATTTTGCTATGGCGGGTCCTATACCAGTCACCCTGTATAGTCCGGCGTGCTCTCAGATACGGAGATCGTCAAAGTATGTCAAAGGGGTATTTTTCGGCCACTATTAAAAAAATTACCTGTGTAAAATTTTAACACGTAATAAATAGGTACACGTAAGTGAATTGAAGACTTACCTTCTGCGGTTGTTGACTATGTTTATTCTTCAGATCTATCCAGAGACGAGCTAGGTTAATGCCAAGCCCGATGAGCGCGATAAGGAAGAATTTCACCTGGTGGAGAACAATTTAGAATTAGTATTATTTACGACCTTATGCAGATGTGAAGAGTTGGTCGAAAAAGCGGGAGATCGTGCTCTTTGACGCTCTTTGGGAGGCTCACGTCCAGCAGTGGACTGCAACAGGGTAACATGATATGTATCATTATCATGTATCATCAACAAAAAAAAAATGAAAATGTGCAATATAACTTTTATTTATAAATATTTGAATTTAAGGGTGCAAACGACATGCCAGCTGCCATTTATGATTTAAGTTTTAAATATGCAACAAAAACGTTCAAAATTGATGACGTTGTGAATATTAAATCTTTAAACATTATTTTTCTTCTCCATTCCACTGGTCATTTTTAGTTTCTCCATTTTTGCCATGAGATTTTTCAAATTCAAATTCAAATTCAAAATATTTATTTGCTTAAAAAACATGGTAAAATAGATTCATTTTACATATTCACCCATGACTAAGATAAGTACCTTATTATAATATTACTTTTGTGTTGTTTTAAAAGTCAAGTACCTGTAGTTTGAAAGAAAGAATTTGCAATAGAGTTCCGATTTTAGCCTTCAGAACAGCTCCTAGTATCAGCAGCTTGAGGATGGCCTTCTTTTTCTTCTTCTTCTTACCTCTTTGTTCTAGAACGTAATAGAAAAATACGTCAATTATACAGGGTGTACGAAAGAATGGGACACTCCTTAAAACCACGTGATGAGCTGGTCATACACAACAACTTTTTCTATAGGAGCAACATTGATATCGTGATTTTATTTTCAGACGCTCCATACATTATCATCGAGGTATGCGATTAAGTTTGTATGGAGAAGCTGAAAAAATTTATCGATTTCAATGTTGCTCCCATAGTAAAAGTTGTTGTATATGATCAGCTAATCACGTGGTTTTAAGGAGTGTCCCATTCTCTTGTACACCATGTATATAGTTTTTTTTTCCTTAACACCATGCTTTAGATTTTGTATATGGTTCCTTCATTCCTAAACCATTAATAAAAATAAATAGGTCAAAATTATCATAAACATTTCTAAGTATACTCATGCTATCATGCAAACAAAATGCACAAGTATGCATGACCAAGATGCAAGTAATAAATATGATTTACTAATTGATCCGTTGTCCAAAATCTTCATCCTAGAAAGATCAGTATGCGATGAATTTCACGGCATTGACTAGAGTTGTATAACAAATAGGTAAAAATATTAATAAAACTCATTTCCATCCATCAGCCGAAAGACGTCCACTGCTGGACATAGGCCTCCCCCAAGGATTTCCACGAAGATCGGTCCTGTGCCACCCGCATCCAGCGGCTTCCCGCGACCTTCACCAGATCGTCGGTCCACCTTGTGGGGGCCTACCAACACTACGCCTTCCGGCCCGCGGCCGCCATTCGAGGACCTTCCTGCCCCAACGGCCATCAGTACTGCGAGCAATGTGCCCCGCCCACTGCCACTTAAGGTTTAAAACTCATTTATTTTTAATTAATTTAGTCCAAAATCTTTTGGTTCTGTCTAAGGGTTACAGAGGTTGGGTAGAACTCGTTCTAAATGTATAACTAGATGACATAATCTAGGATTATGATCAACCACTAAAAATGTTTTGGTCTCCTTGTCTTTCGGTTACAGAGGTCTGTCAATAGCTCTGAATGACTTGACATATCAAGAATTATGGTTAATTCGCACCTAGATTCCGTATCTTGCAAAAGCAATGTAATATCGAAAATTGTCTACTTCTGGCTTTAAAATTGCAAATTGACAGCAAAAAACAAAGCAATCTTCTGTCAGTGCTGCCCATAGATTTTGACACTAACCATCAATGGGGCGATGACTGCGCGATTATTGCTGATTGCTAATTTGTAGGGAATAAGGGTACGGAGTTAAGATTGGGACAAAGAGCTAATAGGACCTAAAATTTCTTAGCATCAATTTATGCCAAGTGATTGTACTATTAGTTTAAATTATAGAGTGAATAAATGAGTATGAATATACGACCAAGATGCAATCCATCACCAACCTTCTAAAGAACTCTTATCAGAAATCCCATCCTCTTTTTCATCACTCTTCATAGCATGCTCGGCTGCTGCATCCAATGCAGCCTCTCCCAAATCCCAGAAATCGCTGACCATCCCCCTTGCCCTTCTAGAAGAGTTCCTAGCCATAACACTCTTCGCTTCTTCACCAATCACCCAAGACTGCACTCTGGTAGAATCGAAGCCGCGACCTTAAATTTTTATAATAAAAATACAACAACCAAATAATATGCATTATTATGAACCATGGCAATATACCAGAAAATAACATAAAAAAATATTTCAAAATTTCACTACAGTACCCGGCACCGATGTTAAGCGCTGGGTCAAAGAGTAGAGATCGCTTTGCGCATCTTGCAAGACGATCATCGTATCAGAGACGCGTGTGCGCGGAGCTAACAACCAATCCCGGCCGGCGGTGCAGGCGCGTCGCACTACTAGCCAATCACGTAATCGTAATGGTCTTCTGCGCATCTTTCGCCCAACGCTCAACATCGGTGCCGCTATTTGTAACTACAACGTCCGTTAAATGCAACCTTCGCCGTTTTTGGTACAGTTTTATTATTTTAACTGATGTTATCAAATCTTAGAAGTCTTTAATGTGGCCAGCCACTGTCACTTAGTCTTGCTACATTTTTGGACTATGTCTGTAACTTTGGTCTTTTGTCTGATGATCTCGTTTCGGATTTTATCCCTTAACGAAATCCCAAGCATCGACCTCTCCATAGCTCGGTGAGTGACGTGAAGTTTCCGTTTTGTGTGTTTAAATTATGCAACGCGATTGTTTAAAAAAAATTATATTCATAACATAAGTCTGTTGATGAGTACTTTTATCTACTTTCTGCGTATCGCGACCATCATAGGATGAGCAGATGGGTCTGGGTGTTCTTTTGTGTATAGTCTGGGCAGGGGCGTACGGTGCATATAGGTAATAAGGCAGTGCCTACCTGCTTAATAAAATGGCAGTAGGTACTTACAAATATGTGTTATTATCAAACACAAAAGTAAGTATTTACTGCCTACCTCGAAATAAAACCAATACCTGCTACTGAGTCTGGGGCTATGTTAAGCAGTGGACACAAGGCATCACATACATTCCTCTGAATCTAAGTTTAGTAGCTAAAGCACTAGTGATATAGAAATCAGAAACAACTACGGTACAACAACACCCAGACCAGAGCCTATAGGAAAGGTTTTCCACATTGACTCGACCGGGAATCGAACCCAGAACCTCAGAGATGGCGACGCGGCCAAGTCCGGCGTGCTCGCTTCTCGGCTGCGGAGGTCTTTTGTCAGCTTTATGCATAGGCACGACCATCATTAAGATACTAGATGGGTCTGGGTGTTCGTTTGTGTATAGTATGGGGCTATGTTCAGCAGTGGAATTCACAAGGCTAATGATTGATTGACGACCTCCGTAGCCGAGAGGCGAGCACGCCGGACTTTTAATGGCGCCGCCATCTCTGAGGTTCCGGGTTCGATCCCCGGTCGGGTCAATGTAGAAAACGAACTTTTCTATATTGGCTCGGGTCTGGGTGTTTTGGTACCGTCGCTGTTCCTGATTTCTATAACACAAGTGCTATAACTACTTACCTTAGGATCAGAGCAATGTATGTGATGTTGTCCAATATTGATTTATGTATTTATTAAGTTAATTCGTTCGTTCATGCAAACAAATGATGTACCTTTGTCAGCTTTCTGCATAGGCGCGACCATCATCGGATGAACGAGATGGATCTTCGGCGGTTTCTGCTTCTTCTTCTTCATCTTCTTCTTGTCACCGCCGGTGGAGATGGTGATAGAATCGATGCCGCCGCTGTCGTGCTTCTTCGAGAGCGCTCTGGAGAAGACAAGGGCTGATTGAAAGCTATGATTAAAATTATGTTTATACTGATTTTAAGGGTATGTTATATATTTTTATGAAAGCAAAAACCAAGGAAACTAATTTTGAATAAAAACAATGATTATATCTTTGGAGCTCTGTAACCACCTATTTAAAGCATTTATGAACGATTTGATTTTATTTAAGCATACTACCACACTAGTGCAAGCAACACACATACTATCGCGGGCTCCGAAGCCTGACCAGTCATCACTTGCAAGCACCTCATTGCCACTCACTTCAAGTCAACCTACGTTCATATATGTTTCGGGTTCAATCAAGATATAGGTGTTTAGGCACAAGCCAGCAAGCTTCTATGTATCTAATTGGTTGTAGTAAAACGTAGTAAAATGCATAACCAACCAGAGCGAGTGTTGGGACAGTCCGGCGCGATGCGCTTATACAGGAATATTTCTACAAAGCGGTAAGGTGTTGGAGCCCGCGATAGTACATTGCTACACACATTGCTCTGATCCTGTGGCAAGTAGCCAAAGCGCGTGTTACGGAAATCAACGAGGGTACCGCAACACCTAGCAGAGCCAATATAGAAAAGTTCGTTTTCTACATTAACCTGACCGGGAATCGAACCCGGAACTTTAGAGATGGCGACGCCAAGTCCAGCTTGCTCGCCTCTCGGCTACGGGAGGTCGTAGCCGAGAGCTCACATATGCTAGGTATATAAGGTCCGATTTTATTAGTGTACATCCTATTAACCTGTGACTATATAAGTGAAAAGCAATTGTAAAAATCAACTTTCAAATGTCTATCATAAAAACTAAACAAGGTAAAAATAAAAATAACAACATCGACTTCATATTGCATAAACTAGTCCTATCTTTAACTCTTTCTCGCTCTGACAAGGGTAAGGAATAAGACGGATAATCAGATGGTTAAACGTACCAAAGATAGGACGAGTTTATGCAATATGAAGTCAATATTGTTGATTTTGACTTTGATTTTTAACTTTTTAGTTTTTATGGTAGGTACACATTTGAAAATTGGTTTTTACGATTGCTTTTCACCTATATAGTCACAGGTTAACAGGATGTACACTTATAAAATTGGTCCATAATAGTACATTATGATACAAGTGTGCTACGTTGGTCATTATACACGAGGCATTATTATAAGCGCGAGCCGCAGGCGAGCGCGGTAAGGAAGCCGAGTGTGATAATGATCAATGCACACGAGTTGCATACGACGCTTTTCAACACAGTTGCGAGGAAAAAACAAACTAACATCTAAAATACCTTCTCCGAATATGACTTGGCGTTTTGCGTTTACTATTTAGAGTAGACATTTTTGATAGTAATTAACCACACAGCAACAACTTTACCAAATAATAATGGAAAATGGTAACGTAAGTATTGTTTTTTTCGCGCGCAGCAATTTAGATGCGCGCGCAGGTTCAATAATGGCACAGGAAAAACTGGCTGTTCAGCCGTGTAGCAGCAATTTTAAAAAGAAAATAAACTATAAATTATTGTTTCTAAAAATGATAGTTAAGTTAATTTGTGTTTATTAATAGACAATTTGATAAAATGAAATATTTATTTGACATCTTAACCCTAAAATAATTTAATATTGGTAAAATATTCAATGTTCTTAGACACAAAGTTTTACTGGATTTTTAAAAAAAAGTTTATATTACCGCACTAGTGCGATAATGTTATTACAGCACAAGTGCGTTATATGATGAATTATGAAACTAAAAACGTTGTTATAAGAGTCAATTTACGAGCAACTGTGTTGAAAATTATATTATAACACTTGGATGCAAAGAGAAGATACAAGGATTGATTATGGTAATTTATTAGATTAGATAAATTTGCAGATGGAGTGCTACTTAGTAATACCGATCTATAAAACATGGATCTTTCGATCAAAAACAATATAATTTACTTTTGCAAATAGGCTATTAATGCCAATTTTACATGTCGCAATAATATTTTTTACCCTACCACTGCTTCAGGACAATTTGTAGGCTAGTACCGAGATGATTCGGCGAGAGCTAAAACAAAAACTAGAATCATCATCATCATCATCAGCCGGCGGACGTCCACTGCTGAACATAGGCCTCCCATGACTTCCAGATCGGCCGATTGGAAGCGGCCTGCATCCAGCGTCGTCCTGCAACCTTATCAGGTCGTCTGCCCACCTTGTGGGTGGGCGTCCTACGCTGCGCTTGCCGGTACGAAAGTAAAAAACTAGAATGATCATAGTTAAAGAAACTTGCTAGTCAAAAGTGCTGTTAAACAAATATTTAACGAGTGAAATTAGTAGCATGACCACGCGAAGCCCTCCTTTAATTAACAGTTAGGTGACATTGGATATTACGATATGGTTTAAGCTAATATTTTAGTTGTTTATTTGTAGAAATCGTGATTTGAACCCACGCGGGTTTTCACTAAGATTTCTCGTTAGACTGTGACAGCAAACATCGCAAGGAATTATAAAGTGGAGCGTTAATTTACAGAGTGTTATGTAAATGGTATATCAAGTCGAAACTAGCCTATGTTTACATAATATGTATATAAATGCTATGGTGCATGATGTCAGCTTGAACTTTCGCGTTGCATTATAACTATGTGTCGTGTGGTGCCGGCACGTTAAAAGAATTGCACCACCTCTTCTCTTCCTAAGGGTGTCGTAAGAGGCGACTACAGGAGAAACGCCATAAGAAGACGGGCAGCAGCGTCTCCTCTCCACCATTGGCCAAACTGCGATCGCCAACCTGCCTGCCAAGCGTGGCAATTATGGCAAAATCCTCCTATTGGAGAGGCCTGTGTCCAGCAGTGGACAGATATAGGCTGGTGATGATGATGATTATAACTAAAACTTATAATAACGGGTCTAAACGCGACGTACTATAGTATGTAGTAGTATTGATACTACTTATACCTATTTCTCGACGTTTCGACCGTGATGCTACGGTCGTGGTCACGAGGGGACTGGTGCGCGGCGTCTTCGTCTGCATCGGGCCGGTTCTTCTGCTACCCTCGAACTCTCCGATATTATATACTACTGCTTTCTATAGTAAGTCGCGTTTAGACCCGTTATAATAAGTTTTATGTCAGCTTGATATTACATCATCATCATTTTTGTTTTTAAAAAAAAAAAACTAACAAATCAGATTCTAATAATTATGATTTGTATAAAAAAAATATAGTATTTAATTTCTGACATCACTAATATTTAATGCTCGAATAACATTGGTATACAAGGTGGACAGAAGACCTGGTAAAGGTTGCAGGAAGACGCTGGATGCAGATCGCGCGCAACCGGCCGATCGCGCGCAACCGAAGTCGCTGAAGGATACATACAGGAACATAGGCTATGTTCAGCAGTGGACGTCCTGTGGCTGTGATGATGATGATGATGATATACCATTTATCTAACGCCCTGTATAAATATTGTACAGCATCAGATACATTGCTCTGATCATGTAGCAAGTAGCCAAAGCACTTGTTTTACAAAAATCAGAAACAACGACGGTAACACAACACCTAGCCCCGAAACAATATAGAAAAGTTCGTTTTCCACATTGACCCGACCGGGGATCGAACCCGGGACCTCTGAGATGGCGTCGCCAAGTCCGGCGTGCTCGCCTCCCGGCTACGAAGGTTCCGTATTTGTCAATGGGCTTTGTATTGCTAACTGCTCATTAAGTAGCCAACCAATTTGCTACGACAATAACCAATGACATCGGACAATAACGCCCAGACTCGAGACATCTCAATAGTAAATGCGTGTACCCATTCACGCATGTGAGATGTGAATGAACCGTAAAGCATAGCTAATCTGTGGCGTCATGTCATAGTGTAATAATGGCCAGTAGCTTGACTTACTTTTTTAATGTTATTTTTTGGGTTCTGTGCCTTAAAAGGTAAAAAGGAATTATTATAGAATATCTTCGTTGTTCGGTTGTCCGTCTGCATGTCTGTCAAGGTTTTTTTGGGTTCCGTACCCAAAGGTTAAAACGGGACCCTATTACTAAAACTTCACCAGGCTGTATCTCATGAACCGTAATAGTTAGATGGTTAAAATTTTCACACGTGATGTATTTCTGTTGCCACCCAACAACAAATACTTAAAACTAGAATAAAATAAATAATTAAGAGCGTCCCATACAACAAAAGTATTTTTTTGCCGTTTTTATAGATAATGGTACGAAACCCTTCGTGCGCGAGTCCGACTCGCACTTGTGCCGGGGTTTCATAACAGTCAACAGGATCTGATTTTATTAATTTTAAATAGCCCAATCAAGTAACTCATAATCGTCAATGAATACCAAAACTTAAATTGAGTCTATAAGTAACACTGAGATGCAAAAACTATACTCAAAAACATGTGAAGTGAATTTTCAAAATAATTTATATTACTTAATGTGAACGTATAACATTGAAATTTTGCAAAAACTATACTCAATACCTTAAATGTAATTTTTAAAATAATTCAGACTATTTCACATTTTTTATATTATATCGGGTGTAAAAAAAGGCTTAACGAAGCCGAATACTACATATTCTACGTATTATTACGATCATTTTTTTCTTTTACACTATACCTGGAAAATACGGGTTACGGAGTTATTGACAGTCAAAGTAACATTTTTTTTTCAAAGATTTTCACAAAATTGACTTCTGTTTGATAATACTAAACTTTTTTACGAAGAAACATGATCCGCTTACACACAGGCATAGTCTGTGGCGTGCGCGCTATACATTGTGGGTTAGGTTTTTTTTTTGATACCCAAAAATAAAAGTCATTTCCCAGCAATTATTATTTTTGCATTTGGTTTTATGTATAGAATTCGCACAATACTTAGAGCGGTCACTTGCGCCTGGACAATATTATTATAGCTACATTCCAACATCACTTACTGCATACGATTTTGTACTGTGACCTGCGTATTGGTATGATGTTAACCGGGTCACGAGGCTTGTGGAGTAGGTTCGATTACCGGCTTCTGATCGGAACACGTTTGTATGAGTGGTGTATGATTACTGGTTATATTCAGCTTTTTGTGGGAGTCGTAAAAGAAAATTGGTTGTCATTAAATTCGATTGATGAGTCGTGTTTAATGCAACAA
The DNA here is from genome assembly GCA_950371115.1 of Anania fuscalis. Classification (NCBI taxonomy): domain Eukaryota; kingdom Metazoa; phylum Arthropoda; class Insecta; order Lepidoptera; family Crambidae; genus Anania; species Anania fuscalis. The sequence continues at coordinate 7,765,859 of OX493353.1, read as the reverse complement.
AAAATAACAATATACCTACAACCTGAAAATATTGTTTCTGCTGGTCAAAAAAATTTTTTTGATTGATAAAATAATTTAAAATATATTAATTACTTTTAAACTTTCATAATTTAAAACTCAATGAAACGGGAATTAACGAGATCATAATTTAGGTACAAAATGTCCTGTCAGTCAGCCTGTGACCACGGTCGGTGTAACCCATAGACTTAGGATTCGCTACGCTCTTAAAGACTGACAAAGCGTGGAAAAGAGACATCATATCCTTGCGGGCACCCTACAAGATAGAAAAAGACAGATGTCAATGTACCTATGTGACACAAAAAAAATATTTAACTGACTATAAATGATTTCAATTTCAAACGTCAAAATTAATTTTATTAAAATATACAAAATTACTAACGGAAAACTTATTTAAATATTTCTGTAGACATGGGGTGCTGTTCAATTATAAATTGTGATGTGACAAGAACATATAACCCAAATAAATACACATTTCACAGGTAAATACATTTTTTGATGAAAATATTTTGAAACAAATTTGTGTCTAATTCGTAATTATAATCGACAAAGAACTTGGATTTTACAGAAGAATATGAACTTTGTTTGGTGTGTGTTTGTGTATTTCGTAGTTAAAGACATAATTACAATAAATATTAGGTAAAATAGTAAATTGTATGTCTACACTAAGGATTGAACTAGCGGTGACGTCATAAGTATCGATAAAATATCGACAGCCATTTGTGGGTATAGAAGATTAGTAGCAATTACTAAAAAAATATTAATCATGTTTGTTTACAAAAAAAAAACACTCCAATACTGTTTTTTTGTGATTACATTATGAGATTTTAGTTTTATTTTTGGGCATCTAAAATATAACTTGTTTATAAACGACTATAGAATTCTGTATAGTTTAGTCAAATATTTAGTATAATATAAAATATTTTTTTTAGAATACCATCTAAACCTGAAATTCGCGAAAAGTGGATAAGAGTTATAAACAGACCAGATTGGACTCCGCGGAAACAGTCAACAATTTGCAGTAAACATTTTGAGGACAGATGTTTCGTTAAAATAAATTTTCGACGTATATTATTATTATTATTTTCGAGTTAGGAATGAAACACAGGTGTCAGTTAAATAAAATAAAAGCATTTCAAGAATTGTGACATCAAGTATGTTTTTATTTATTTAGAGGATATTAAATAATTTTGACATCATATTATGGTAAGAAAATAAGGAACAAAATTAAAAAAAACAGACAAGTAACAATATTTTCTCGTCAAAAACAAAATTAATAAAGATATATTTAAAAAAATATTACAAATAAACAAAAACAAAATTAATCAATTAATCAGAATACCTACTTAAAAAAAAACATACTTTATGTCACGATTATTGAAGTGCATTTATTTCATTCGATTGACACCTGTGTTTGATGCCCAACTCTATGAACACAGAACCACCTACTGTAAGTGGTATAATATTAACTCTGTGATTATAAGGAATATGTTGAAATGAAATTATGATATGAAATTGTTTTAAATAGGTTACATATTTAATATTTGAGCAGACAACCTGGTAAAGGTTGCAGGACGACGCTGGATGCAGGTTGCTTCCAACCGGCCGATCTGGGAGTCACTGGGGGAGGCCTATGTTCAGCAGTGACGTCCTGTGGCTGAAATGATGATGATGATGATGATGATGACATATTTAAAACGACCGTTTTCTTATTTTCCATTATATAAACTTGTTCACAATATTCAATTACTCATTTTTCGATTTAATGCGAGTAAACTTGTTTTTCAGATTTCTCAGTTTCCAGACTGTGATGTTTACATAACAAAAATATGACCTTTTTTCGACCATATCTTAACTTTGCACATACAAGCCCAGAAAGCCCCGTATCCTTTCCGTGATACTGATTTTCACCTCTATTTTGTTTTGTTTAAAGATTAGGTTTAACTTTAGGTGCTTCAAGGTCCGCTGCGATTGTGACTTGTGCCAAATCAATTTGATGCCGGTTGCAATTAATCGACAAAAAAAATTGTGGCTTGAACAACACTACTACACACACACATACGTGTCACATTTTTTGTATCATTTGCAATGAGCCTTTGTCTATCTTGTACATTCTATATCTATGGTGTAACCCGATCGAAACGTCAGGCAAAGGAGGTAACATTTTGTACCTAAATTATGATCGCGTTAATTCCCGTTTCATTGAGTTTTAAAAATATATTTTTCTTAAAAACCTTAATCACCAGTTTTCTATCAAAGGAAGTCCCACAAGTTTCATTGTTTAATGTTAATTAAACAAACTAATCGTTATTAGCAACTTTTTAGGTAGGTACCCATTTAAATAAAAGAAATAAGAAATTCTTTAATAAACTCGAATTAATATTAGACGCCATCTTAGGTTCCAGGTTCGATCCCCGGTTATTGTAGAAAAAGAACTTTTCTATATTGTCTTGGTTGTGGTAGCTTCGTGTTTCTGATTTCTATAACACAAGTGCTTTAGCTGCTTATCTAAGGATCAGAGCAATGTACGTGATGCTGTCCAATATTTGGATTCAGAGATGAAATTAGTCTGACCAAAACTTAGTATATACCACATTGATCAGAAAATACGCTGGCTTTGAGAGCGAGAACCACTTAAAAGATTTCGTCAAGTCGACTAACGTCTCGGTAGCTTACTGGTAAAGCACTCACCTGTATGCGATGGACGTAGGTTCGGTTCCCACCTGAGGCGGACGATTTTTTCAAGTATTAAAAATCTAACTAAAACGACAAGAAATACAAGCTACTCTATAACTTTTAACCACCAATGTACATCACATCATCAGACATGACAAATATCACCTGCCATAATTCATAATAATGGGAAAGGTTGAGGAAAGCAGAAGGGTTGGTAGGAAGACGATGGCATCGATGGATAACATCAAGGAATGGACATCACTAGCCCATTTCAGTCCACTGCTGGACACAGGCCTCTCCAAAAGGAGGATTTTGCCATAATCGCCACGCTTGGCAGGCGGGTTGGCGATCGCAGTTTGGCCAATGGAGAGGAGACGCTGCTGCCCGTCTTCTTGTGGCGGTTCTTCTGTAGTCGCCTCTTACGACACCCATAGGAAGAGAAGGGGTGGTGCAATTCTTTTAACGTGCCGGCACCACACGACACAAGGAATGGACAGGAGTTGGAAATGCGGTTAAACTTTTGCACTGAGCAAGGGACCGTCTTCGCTTTGCAGTACTGGTAGCTGACCTTCACTAGTTGAAGAGGCACTCTCAGAAGAAAAAGTACATTATTACCGAGCAAATAAAAATTTGAATTTGAAATTGAATTTGGGCGTAACACGTCACAAAGATTAGCTTTACTGTATCACCGTTTGGCTAGTGTAGCGATGAGATGAAACCGAGTTATAAACGGCAAACTTGTGCTTTATTTTTTGTGTGCCAAATAAAAACATCTTATGCAATAGACTCGGACGTCATTGTCTGCCTTTTTTGCAGGAAATACAGTTACGAGACTTCGCTAAGTCGCATTATAAGTAGCTCGCTAGCTAGGCAGGTTATACAGTCTAGATATGCACTTTTGTTGTTTAAATAATCGTCTACATTAAAATATCCTTTTTGATTATTAGAAAACCTTCTTCGAAAAAAATATAATTTAAGTACCGTACCACTTTAGTACCGATTAAATAATGATTATCATAGTCTGCAAAAGCCATTTAACTGCTAAAAGGCATTTTCCCGATGGTCGCTATTACGCCTGTTCATTTTAAAAATTTATTGTAAATTTTTGTTTTTAGCAATTCCATGCAAGGTTTAATTGAAGATAAATAACACTTGAAAAAATCATCGACCTCAGGTGGGACTCGAACTAAGCTACCGAGGACGTCACGTGACAAGATGAAATTCCTTTAAGTGTTTTTTCTCGCTGTCAACTGCTGATCAATGTTGTAGCTATATGTATAGCTGAGTAGACTACTCAAGTGTTATTTATCTTTAAAAATTTATGTTTTCTAAATCGATCAAACCGAGAATCGAATTTGGAAATCTTTAAGTTAAGGTTACACGTCCAATCGAGCAGGAGAAATCAGCAATGAAATAAATCCCGTACATAGCTCTCTCCATGGTCACTACGCAAATAACCACATACCTACTTGTAAGTTTGCTCATCAATCTTTTTCAGGCAATCCCAATCACTTTCTATACGCTACTAGTTTTATAACAAATACCTAAAGTCTACCCGTCTCGCTCATCTTGACCAATTTACGTATAAGGAAGAGAGAAAACAGGATGCCTAAGTGTGTCAGTGAAAAGGTATTTTGCGACGCTGACCAAATTATTAAGTTTACGTTAACACAAGCAACGTTTGGAAAGTAAGAGTTCTGTTGTAATATGTTTTATAAATTTTGCACTATTCGGAGCGATGGACTGAGCTAACAGGAAAGGAGGCTTCTAATTGGTTGAATAACCAACAGCTTAATTTAAAACTCAATGAAACGGGAATTAACTTAACACCGACCGTGGTCACAGTCTGACCACCACCGCGTTAATTCCCGTTTCCTTGAGTTTTAAATTATGCAACGCCAAAGTTTAAAAGTAATTAGTAAACATAGCATTCATACTCGGGTTGTATTACATTTTAGGGTTCCGTTTCCAAAGGATAAAACGCAGGACCCTATTACCACAGAGTAAGTATCTATTACTAAGTCTCCGCTGTCTGTCTGTATGTCTGTCCGTCTGTCACTAGGCTGTATGTCAAGAAGCGTAATAGTCAGACAGTTTAAATTGTCGCGAGTCTGACTCGCACTTGGCCGGTCTTTTGACTTTTGTTTGAGTAGGATATGTTCATGAAAACCTCATTTTAAAAATTGTTATGAAGAAAGTATATTATTATTTTTTATTAGACAATTATAAACGACACGAGTGCATGGATTTTATAACCTCCCTACCACGCACTGACAGTTTGTTTTGTGACTGCATTTCCTGAAATAAAGGCTGACGAAGGTGACCGAGTTCGTTGCTTTTACGGTATTTTTAAATGGTGATGGAATATTATTCTGGCATTTTACCGGTATATTTAGTTTGTTTTGTGACTGCATTTCCTAAAATAAAGGCTGGCAAAGGTGACTGAGTTCGTTGCTTTTTCGGTATTTTTAAAGGGTGATGGAATATTATTCTGGCATTTTACCGGTATATTTATTGTAATAAAATAAACATATAAAGACACCTCCGTAGCCGAGAGGCGAGCACGGGTTTGAATTCAGACGAGGCATTATCTAAGATTTTTAATACTAGAAAAAAATTGTCCGCCTCAGGTGGGATCCGAACCCACGTCCATCGCATAGCGGGCGAGTGCTTTACCACTAAGCTACCGAGACGTAAGCCGACTCGACGAAATCTTTCAAGTGGTTCTCGCTGTCAAAGCCAGCGTATTTTCTGATCAATGGTGCTTTTTTTTTCAAGTGTTAAAAATCTTTGATTAACCTAGCAAAAAATAATTAAACATTTCCTTAAGCTTAGCTTTAGCTACTTACCTAAGGATCAGAGCAATGTATGTGATGATGTCTAATATTAACTTACCTTGCTACTCCATTGTTGATTATCTCAGCTAATGAGTTGAGGGAGTCTTCGACTTGCTTCCCGATCTTGGAAGGCATTTGGTCTAGGGATCTTCCTGATGCTGTCACCTCAGCGTCTGCCGCCTCTGTGACAAAGAAAAAGTGGTTTAGTCCATAAATTCATATAGTATAAGTTATTTAATACTTTTATTCGCTAACTAAATCATGTACATTGGTGTTAAGTAATATGCAAACGAACTTAACACTTAGTTATCTGGATCAGTAGTTCTCAAACCTTTTGACGACGGGACCTTTTGGAAAGAGTAATATATGACGGAGCCCCAAATAAAAAAGTTAAACACTAACGGCCTTACTACAAAAAGATAGACTAGTGTTGAACACGTGTTGAACACCTGTTTACAGATAACTCACCCAATTTGAAATGTTTGTTAGTAATATTGCGTCATATCTTCACGTCGACACTGCCGCAATGCCTGAAAAGCCGGGTGTTTAACCAATGCGTCCTACCAGTTTTAACCTACGGAGCCGAAACGTGAAACATGACAGTCAAGTTGGCCCACCGACTACACGTCACTCAGCGTGCTATGGAAAGGTCTATGTTGGGGATCTCATTAAGGGATAAGATCCGGAACGAGGTCACACGACATAAGACTAAGGTGACTGATATTGTCCAAAAATGTAGCAAGCTGAAGTGGCAGTGGGCTGGCCATGTCTGTCGCAGAACCGACGAAAGGTGGAGCAGGAAGGTTCTCGAATGGAGACCACGCTTAGGCTAACGTAGTGTAGGACGCCCCCTGGCTATATGGACCGATGACTTGAAGAAGGCAGCTGGCAGCGACTGGATGCAAAGGGCGGGAGATCGTGCGCTGTGGCGCTCCTTGGGGGAGGCCTATGTCCAGCAGTGGACTACAACAGGCTTATATGATGATATTGATATGATGTTAGTAATATGTCTCGAATGTCAGATGTGTCAGCATTTCAAATTGGTTGATTAATTTTAGACAAGTGTTTAACGCTAGTCTATCTTTTTTTTTAGTAAGGCCTTAGTGTTGTTCTGTGGCCCAGACATTTATAGAACTGCTGTTTTTAGGGTTCCGTACCCTAAGGGTAAAACGGGACCCTTACTAAGGCTCCGCTGTCCATCTGTCTGTGCGTCTGTCACCAGGCTGTATCTTATGAACCGTGATAGTTAAAGAGTTGAAATTTTTACAGATAATTTAATTCTGTTGCCACTATAACATCAAATACTCAAAGAGAGAATACAATAAATATTCAAGGGTCCAACTGCCTAGGGCTTCGCGGAGCACACTTTGAGAATGACTGATCTAGATAGTTAGCATGTCATTTCGGAATATGTACGGATTCAGACAAGTGTTAGCGAGGGTAGACTTATTGTGGAAAATTGCACATACATTGTGTTAAAAAGGATTTGCTTAGTATGCAAATAATCTAATTAATTATAAATTGTAATACTGTCACTGCTGGAGGTGGGCGCTGACGATCCAACACAGTTTTAAACTATAGCAGACATCAAGTGTACCTATTATGTATTTAAGCTAATCAGAACACAGGACTTTATAATTAGATGTTTATTCAACGAGTTCGCAATTTACAGTGCTACAGTACATTTTTGTAAGGTAGTAAAACATAACATTAACTGTCATTAGATTCTTAGAACTACCCCACCTAGTTTATACATAACAGTACCTAAATCATGTATGTCTATACCTCATGTTTACATAAAGGACACCGAACTATACACCGTGAATTTTGAGATACCCGAGAAAATTAACTAACTCAGATATCGATATACATCGAATTCGGCGAATAAAAAAAATTTTTTTTATGAGAAATTTATTTAATAGGCCCCTAACATTCCTTAAAAAATATGCACTATAAAAGTCCTGCTAATTCAAATAATAATCATTATCATTCCAACATTAACGGAACCAAAATCCACCTAATTTAGTCGCGTAATATTGGCGTGCGGAAGGAATAACTATGAATGTTTTTTTTTTTCATTCATAGTTATTCCTTCCGTTCGCCTACGCCGTACGCCGTTCCGTTTTTTTTATTCGCCAAATTCGATGAATATCGATATCTGAGTATGTTAGTTAATTTTCTCGGGTATCTCAAAATTCACGGTGTAGAATTAGGACAGCTCTACCGTCACCACTGTAACACTATGTAGAAACGGACTCCGTGCCAGCCCTAGGCAAACAAAATCATGTTTGTCTTGTGTATCTATGCTATAAAAACCGGCTAAGTCCGAGTCGGACTCGCGCACGAAGTGTTCCATTATGTATAAAAACGAGCAAAAAAAACACGTTTTTTGCATGGGAGCCCTCTGAAATAATTGTTTAATTCTGGTTTTTAGTATTTGTTGTTATAGAGGCAACAGAAATACATCATCTGTGAAAATTTTATGCTCTATCATTTCTAACTACCACGGTTCCTGAGACAGACAGTCTGGTGACAAACGGACACACAGACAGATAGATAGACAGACAGAGGGACAGCGGAGTCTTAGAAATAGGGGCCCATTTTACCCTTTGGGTACGGAACCCTAAAAATTTAATTTAAAAATAAGGTTTTTGAGATACTGCAATTGTCTATCAAATTCATTTCTAATGCTTTAAAAATACGTCTCTAGACTTAAATCATTGTTTTGCGAAAGCGAAAACAAACTTATTTAATGGTTCTCACGGCTTAAAACTATTTTCACCACTTTCGATAATTCCCATACAACCATTGTTCACTGACAATAGTGTTCATGGGATTATTATTATTACTTCAGTTTGAAATAATAGTAGGTTTGTAAAGTAATTAATGGTTAAATGGTCATAAGATTATCTTTAGTTATCTCTATCAGTGAATCACCTGTTTTGTTAAAATTAAAACCTTATTGTTTTTTAGTCACCATTAATTTATGTCAAAAAATGTTAGTGATTTTTATATAATTAAGTAAAATGCGATGAAATGTGTCTTGTTCAATATACATTAATAGACAAAAAATTAGAACTCAATGAAACGGGAATTAACGCGATCATAATTTAGGTGACAGGCTGACTGACAGTCAGCCTGTGACCACGGTCGGTGTAACCCGATCGAAACGTCAGGCAAAAGAGGTAACATTTTGTACCTAAATTATGATTGTGTTAATTCCCGTTTCATTGAGTTTTAAATTATGCAACGCGAAAGTTTAAAAGTAATTTAAAAAATTAGAGTAAAATACTTGAGGGTTTAGATATACTTATAACAAAAAACAAATTTGCTTAAGAAAATAATTGCTTATCTTAATTTAATTTAAAAAAAAAATATTACAGTTTTTAAATCTAAAAAATAAATCATACAAAAACCTAAACTAATATTTATGTACAAAAAATCAGATATTTTATTTATACGACAAAAACCTATAAATAAAATATCTGATTGAGCTCACTGCCTTGGGGAAATGTACCCAAAAGGCTGGCCACTTTGCACGCTGTATAGCTAGGCTAATACGTTAGGCAAAATATACTTATTTATTTTCAGTAAGTTCATGAAAAAGTTTAGTATATTAAAAAAATCATTCAATTATAGTATTTATCAAATAACATACCTGAAAAAATATAAACATTAACCTTGAAATACGTTGGCGTATTTTTTGGGGTATATTTCAGTATTTGTGAACTACAAAACATTTTGAGAAGGTAGTTTTTTAATAATTCTGAACCGGGAATTGAATCCGAGACTCTGCGTTAAAGGCGAATTACCACGCCACTACGCAAACGAGTTTTTGGAAGAACTAAACAATTTATACACTGGTAGTTAAAGTATCTCCAAAATTTTAATTGCATGGAAAATATTTTGAATAATTCAAACTTTCTTTAATTATAGCTTAAAACACGCAAACCTACTTTATGCGATGCTTCTTCGGTAAAAGTAGGGTGTAGTGGTTTATGGAATCCTGTTTTAAGTATTAACTTGTTTTGGGGGGCATATCTTGGTGATGATAGAGATGAATGACTGACATTTCTATAAGCTTGTCAAATTTAATTATAAATATTGGACAACATCACATACATTTCTCTGATCCTAAGGTAAGTAGCTAAAGCACTTGTGTTATAGAAATCAGAAACAACGACGGTACCACAACACCCAGACCCGAGACAATATAGAAAAGTATGTTTTCTACATTAACCCGTCCGGGGATCGAACCCGGAACCTCAGAGATAGCGGCGCCATAGTCCGGCATGCTCGCCTCTCGGCTATGGAGGTCGTCATAAATTATGTTACATATTAAGCAGGATACTCACCTAGCCGTGTAACATGTAACGTATCTGATACTGTATCAATCAACTGACTAAAATTTTTACCCATTTAGTTGTCATAGACAAACAATCACGTCGGGACGGATAATATGGTGCAATAAAATAACCGGGTGTTTTTAGAAAAAGTTCGGAAAATTAACGAAAAACTGCAAATTGTCACAAAATAAAGGTAGGGACGAGCCTGCTGCGAGCCGCTCGCGCGTGGAGCGCATTAAGCTCGCAGTTACCCGACGAGTTACAGTATCAGATATGTTACATGCTACACGGCTTATTTTAGGAAACATCGAAGCAAAAAAGGGTGTAAAAGTTTGTCGCCTATAACTGTTGGTTTGTTAAGTTTTTCCGTAAGTTTTGCGTGAATCTGTAATTATGTCTGGGATCGTAGTCCCAAAACCAAAATAACATAATTATACCGTACAAGTCCCCTGTCTTTTTTAAGTCGATAAAGTTATCATCGAATGTATAATTTTTCAAAGTTCATTAGCCATGGTTTGTAGCAGATACAGGGTTAGCAATTCTTGGAATAGTAGAAAATAGATGGATTTTTTGATGATGAATTGAATAAACTGACTGGTTACACTTACATTCTAAATCACCTTTGGGCTAGACCTTTATATCAAAAGGTTAAGCCTAAATTAAACAGAAAACCTCGTGCCAGTCTTATTAATTAATGAATGAAGATTCCTAAACCATTCGTGTTAGACTAGTTTATCTCGAGTGATTTATGAATAGAGGCCTTTTAAAAAGAAAGTCTCACGATGATCCTATTCTTGCATTCTTGATCCGGTTTCTAATTACTCATAAAGTCACGAAGAGAGCTTAAACTGAATAGGGATTATTTAATTACTAGTTTCTAACCGCGACTTCGTTTATATAAACTTGAAAATTAAGCTGAAAGAATAAATAATAAAAGAAATAAATGTTGGACTACTTAACATACATTGCTCTGATCTTAAAGTAAGTATTAAAAGCACTTGTGTTATAGAAATCAGAACTATTACACCTAGAACTTTACAGTGACCCGAACAGAGGTCGAACCTGGGATCTCAGAAATTAATATCCCACGAGAACACAAAAAAAGGGTAAAATGTATCATTTATCATTTAATTATATTACAAATAAGTAAATAAATGTATTGGACAACATCACATACATCGCTCTGATCCAAAGGTAGGTAAGTGGCTAAACCACTTGGTGGATTAAGCACTTGTGTTATAGAAATCAGAAACAACGACGGTACCACAACACCCAGACTCGAGACAATATAGAAAAGTTCCTTTTCTAAATTGACACGACCGGGGATCGAACCCGGACCCTTAGAGATGGCGACACCATAGTGTGGCGTGCTCGCCTTTCGGCTAAGGAGGTCACCAAAATTTGTAGGTAAGTAGTAAGAGGTTTTAAAAATATTATTAGCGAAGTTTTAATACGCGTCTCCACCAATAAACAAACACTAAGAAATCTTGCGCGCACGCAGTTTCGTTTGCATTTAATATTAAATAGAAAACCGCAGAATTAATTGTAAAGGAAAGTTATACATTTAAATGACCGAGAAACTGTGGTATGTGCGGTATGACGTTTAAAATTTTACTTTAATGTAAAGTTTTAATAAGAAACTACCTAGTTATAGGTACTTGGCGATAAATATTTGCGAAAGTGAATTGTTGTCGATGGTACATCCAGGCCAAAATTAATTGTCAACTTCTAACAGTTCTTTTTTAGTTTTTTTTTTAGTTTGTATTGTCTTTAAAAATATTATTTGTTATATTACTTTTAAACTTTCGCGTTGCATAATTTAAAAATCAATGAAATGGGAATTAACGCGATCATAATTTAGGTACAAAATGTTACCTCTTTTGCCTGACGTTTCGATCGGGTTACACCGACCGTGGTCACAGGCTGACTCTGACTGACTGAAGAGGTAACATTTTGTACCTAAATTATGATCGCGTTAATTCCCGTTTCATTGAGTTTTATATTATTAAAATTTGTTGTTGTTTAAATTTAAAATATTTTTTGTGGTGTCGTTGTTTTTTTGCTGTCGTTTATATTTTAGGCAACATCGTTTGCGTGAAATAAAGGATGTTTGGTATATCACAATATAAAACCTACAGGAACATCAAACCAGGATAAATTATAAAATTTACCATCCTATATGTTAATCCAGATCTTATTCTCTATGAGTGCAAAATTTCATTTAAATCCATTCAGCTATTTACGCGTGATTGAATCACAAACATCTAAACATTCTCACTAACTTTCGTTTTTACAATATTAGTGGGATTTACGTTATTATTGACAGTGACTTAAACATTGCCGTTCCCAATTTCAGACTGCATAAAGTGGGTAATTCGTTTATGGGAAAATGTATTCGCTTTTTTAACAAATTACCAGCGTATATTTTAGAACTGCCCTTGTTAAAATTTAAATCGCATATTAAAACAACTTTAATGAAAAAAGGATATTATACTGTAAATTTTATAAATGATAAAAAAATATATAAATGATAAAAATATTTGGAAATAAATACTGCCCAGCTCGCACAGGTACATTTATCTTGTAATGTAAACTATATACTATTTAAAAAGAGGCTGACAATAGTGACCGAGTTTCTTGCGCTACTTCTTCTCGGCGCTAGCCAAAAATTGTCCCGAAGTAGTGGTAGGGAAAAAAATATTGGGACGTGTAAAAGCGCTTAGTTTAAGCCTATTTACAGAAATAAATTGGTTTTATTAACGAAATTTATAGAACTAGATGTTGCTCCTAAAATTCATTTACATTTGTATGCTGCCAAGTCTGATCACGGCGCTTTCAAAATACCTTTATGTAACAACTTATTATTTGTCGACCTCCGTAGCCGAGAGGTTATCATGCCGGACTTGTGGTCGCTATCTCTTTCGTCTTGGGTTAGGTGTCCGTTCGGGGCAATGGAGAAAACGAACATTTCCATACTGTATTAAGTCTGGTGTTGTGGTACCGTCGTTGTTTCTGATTTAGGTAACACACTTTAGGATCAGAACAATGTATGTAATTGTCAATTGTTGTTGTATAATTTGTAATCTATGCATGGCTTTGAGTATAATCCTAAAAAACATATGTATGTCGTGCCCTACCTCTCCTGCTACCTACACGCAAGAGGACCTTTACAACGCCAACCAGAAGGTCATTGATGTTGCCACTTTTTGGGCGCAGAAAATATAATTGCCAATTGACTCGAGAAGAAGAAGAAGAAGTATAATCCTTGCTATTCTTCCCACCCGCTGCCATTGCAGCAGCGTGTATCATCGCTCCCTGTCCTTGCAAGTCAAGTTTTTCAATCAAGAAGTAGCTGAGCATCTCAAATTTTATGCCTATCAATGGATGAGTTACAATATAGTCATGGTCCTTTCCTTTTGCAAAGACTCAAGAAATGATCCCGCAGCCGAGGTTTAAATGTCATCACATCATCACATCACCAGCTTATATCAGTCCACTGGTAAACACAGGCCTCTCCAAAAGGAGGATTTTGCCATAATCGCCACGCTTGGCAGGCGGGTTGGCGATCGCAGTTTGGCCAATGGTGGAGAGGAGACGCTGCTGCCCGTCTTCTAATGGCGGTTCTCCTGTATTCACCTCTTACGACACCCATAGGAAGAGAAGGGGGTGCAATTCTTTTAACGTGCCGGCACCACACGGCACGGTTTAAATGTAATTTCTTTTAATTCTATTAGTCGTAGTGCGCCATACGCTACAGAATGAACCTCAAAAAATGCGATAGGGTTTCTTAAATTCTTTGCTTATAACAATGGTTTTGAATCCGTTGCCAGCAGCAGTGTATATCATCACACCTTTTCGGAGCGCGCCCTATGCTGCGCTTGCAAAGCTGCCTCCACTCAAGAATCAAATTCAAATGCATATGAGCGTTTTAAGGGTTCCGTACCCAAAGGGTAAAACGGGACCCTATTACTAAGATTCCGTTGTCCGTCTGTCACCAGGCTGTATCTCATGAACCGTGATAGTTAGACAGTTGTAATTTTCACAGATGATGTATTTCTGTTGCCGATATAACAACAAATTCAAAAAAATAAAATAAAACAAATATCTAAGGGGGCTCCCATACAACAAACGTGATTTTTTTTGCACGTTTTTATAGATAATGGTGCGGAACCCTTCGTGCACGAGTCCGACTCGCACTTGGCCGGTTTTTAATTCTATGCCACCGGTACACTGTAGGATCGTTCACCGATGTGGTTTAACAGGATATGTTGCGGCGTGTTTACCGTTTCTACACACAAATGGTATAGAAAAAGCTCTGGTTAGCATAGAGGTTCTATATAAGCTTTCATTTTATAAGCTTTCTTACTTACATATTTAAATTCAAATTTTGGACAACATCAGATACGTCGCTCTGATCCTAAGGTAAGTAGCTAAAGCACGCGTGTTATAGAAATCAGAAACAACGACGGTACTACAACATCCAGACTCGAGACTATTTAGAAAAGTTCGTTTTCTACATATCATCATCATCATCATTTCAGCCACAGGACGTCCACTGCTGAACATAGGCCTTCCCCAGTGTCTTCCAGATCGGCCGGTTGGAAGCGGCTGCATCCAGCATTTTCTATATATACTCGACCGGGAATCGAACCCAAGACGTCAGAGATAGCATCGCCAAGTCCACACACTTATTACGTATCTTGCAAAAGCAAGGCTATAGCGAAAATTTAACAATTTTGGCTTTAAAATCGCAAATTGACAGCAAAAAACAAAGCAATCTACTGTCAGTGCTGCCCATAGGTTTTGACACTAACCATCAATCGGGCGATGACTGCGCGATTATTGCTGATTGCTAATTTTTAGGGAATAAGAGTGCGGGCATGGTAGCCGCGGATTGGACCTGGGACCTCAGAGATTTTGACTCTATTTATTTTATTTTAATTATAAAGTTGATTATATTGAACTGAATTGGATTAAATTCATTAATGTTTCTTTTGTCACTTTTATGGACTCTGTCTGAAATAAATTGATTTTATTTTATTTTATAAATATACCAGCAGTAATATAAAATTTAACAACATGCCCAAATTTCGAAGTTTATGTAAATAAAAATAATAAGGTTCTAATATAATTTAACTTATAATTATTTAAATAACCGCCATAAGAAGACGGGCAGCAGTGTCTCCTCTCCACCATTGGCCAAACTGCGATCGCCAACCCGCCTGCCAAGCGTGGCGATTATGGCAAAATCCTCCTTTTGGAGAGGCCTGTGTCCAGCAGTGGACTGATATAGGCTGTTGATGATGTTGATGTATAATTATTTAAACATATTATTTTAAATGTTTCTTATAGTTTTTGAATCCGTTTCGCGATCCAAAAACGGCCATATTATCACGTGATTGTATTAACTTAGAAGTTCTATTGTATTTACATCTTTAAAAAAATGCAGTATTTATATTTGTAAAAATAATTGGTATTAATTTTTACTTTTAACCTCCACACGTTCTGGATGAAAAGGTTTAAAAAAACGGACAAAAATATTATGGGTTTATTTTGACCTTTTGAGTTACGGAACCCTAAAAATATTACATTCTCACATTTCTCGCAGTAAGAGCTACCAACTTGAAGACTCAAACCGGAAGTTAATAAATCGTGTTAAGTGCAATTTCAACCTTTCTAGCCGCAACCCCGATCAGATAATAGTCACGGTGACAACCGCAAATGTTATTACGGGGTGAACGCCCTGAGCCGGGTAGTGTAATTGATATTAAGTATCACATTTGATACTTAATATCTTAATATAATATACTTAATATAGTTATAATGTTTTTGAACTTAACAGTTTACGAGTTGACAGATTCTACTTGAGGAAAGTTCAATAAAAAATAAGTTTTTTATTTATCTTTTAATTAAGTTAATTAATTCAAGTTTCATGTATTTAAGAAAAATTGTTTTGAGGGACATGTACCTATCTGCCAGATCGATTACTAGGCTTACCAAAGTGGTTTAAAACTATTTCGTAAATATTATAATAAATCAGTAAAATATACGTTAAAACCTTTTTTAGTATTTTTTTAAGGATGGAGAAAACGGTAATAAAATTAATTAAGTTGTTTAAAAGTTATAAAGTTTTAAATAGACGGAAATATTTTCAAAAGTGGTTTTAATATGTTTAACAGGATGAAAAGATTATTCGTACCATTATTTTATTAAAAGAGAAATAAATAAAAAAAATGAAAGCCTTTTACATAAAAATACAAAGTAAAAAAATCAAATTAAAAAAAAAAAAAAAAAAAAACAAAAAGATTTCTAAAGTTTAGTAATAAAAAATAAAGAAATTGCGTTTTATGTTATTTAGCTAATTATCAATTTTTTTGGCATTTTTATTTCCCAAAAATGTAGTGCTTTTAATTTAAAATGTAACTAGTGAGGTCACATTTTAAATTAAAACTTTTGACTTGAAAACTATTTAAAAAAAAACTTACCTTGCCAACTCCGCCTCTGTTTCTGCACATCTTCATCCCAACCGTCTAACAATTTTCCCGCCTTTTCCTTCACACAACTAAACGGTTCGTCCTCCCCCATACAGTCCACAATCGACATAAAACTAGGCGCCCAACTCTTCCCCAAATTCATAACATACTCATATGACCTTTCAAACAAACTCGCACTTTGTACTTCGGTCGAGAAATAAAGGATTAAAATTATACACGCTAACTTTTTGGTGGCCATTTTGACATTGACAGTTTACTTTTTAAATTCGGAGACGCGCGAACGCATGGGCGCTCAAGGTTGCACTGAGCGCGGCGGAGTGAGCAAAGACATTATAAAGCACCTACTTTCTTTTTATTTATTTGGGAGTTTCGTGTATGCTTTTGCTGCGAAAGTGTAATGGATATGGCATTTTCGATATATGGATTGGTGAAAGCGGACGGATTTTAATCAAGGACTTTTGGACGGTTATTATTAATGACAGATATTTTGGTGACTAAATAAGGAGATTAGAAAAAGTTAATATGTTAAAAAATTGTGATTCATGAAATAACTTAACAAGAATTTAACAAAATGAAGCTCTCTTAAAAATTATGATTAAAAATTAAGGATTAAACTTTAGTTAAGTGATGTTAATAGAGAAAAAATAAGTAACTCTTAAATTAAAAAAATCGTAGAACATACATGGGGTTCAAATCGATAGCTATGGTCCTAACATATCAATTCGCGCCGGCTTGACATATTAAAAGAAACAACCTCAGGTGGGACTCGAACCCACGTCGATGCGGCATGCGATGGGACGTGGGTTCGAGTCCCACCTGAGGTCGATGATTTTTTTCAAGTGTTATTTATCTTTAATTAAACCTTGCATGGAATTGCTAAAAACAAAAATTTACAATGTTTAAGCATTTCTGATCTTAACCAATAGTCAAATATTTGTAAAAATATTTCTATAGGGGGTTGACAGTAGTATACTACTCAGCTATACATATAGCTACAACATTGATCAGAGATACGCTGGCTTTGACAGCGAGAAGAAACACTTGAGAAATTTCATCTTGTCACGTGACGTCCTCGGTAGCTTAGTTGGTAAAGCTCTCGCCCGGCATGCGATGGGACTTGGGTTCGAGTCCCACCTGAGGTCGATGATTTTTTTCAAGTGTTATTTATCTTTAATTAAACCTGTATATTGTTAACCTACTTCTCCAATCTCTGGTTTCGTCAAACCATTTAATCCTTTTCTTAGTATTTTCCGTTCTAGAATCAGTCTTGTCAGTTCATACTCCCTGCAGATTTTCGCAAAAAGCATGTTTTTTAGGGTTCCGTACCCAAAGGGTAAAACGGGACCCTATTACTTAGGCTCCGCTGTCCGTCTGTCTGTCCGTCTGACACCAGGCTGTATCTCATGAACCGTGCTAGTTGAGAGTTGAAATTTTCACAGATGATGGTTTTCTGTAGCCGCTATAACAACAAATACTAAAAATCAGAAAACAATAATTATTTAAGGGGGCTCACAAACAACAAACGTGATTTTTTGTCGTTTTTAAATGGTACTTTTCATGGTCAAAACTCGATTTTTAGGTTAATTTTGTCAGTAAAGCTTTTAAACAACCTTTTCGAAGATCTACAGAAAGATGCGTTGATTTATAGTTTGATTTTATCAGTCATTCCTTAAAAAACCGAATAAGCGCGAGTCCAACTCGCACTTGGCCGTTTTTTTGTTTTGTTTGACACGATTGGCGTAGTGACGCAGCTTTAAATTCTACGGGTTCTGGGTTTGATTTCAGGTTTGGAACAATTTCAAATTACTAACTGGTATCATGTAACGCAAATAACTTAATACCATATTTTAAATAAACAATGAGTGTGTTGTGTGTGTGTGTGACTGGAACATTGTTTGTGTCGAGGCTGTTTCTAGTACACCCAGACTCGACTTAATTTAGTAAAGTTCGTTTACTATAGCTTGATGGGATATCGAACCTGAGACCCAATGCCCCCCGAAAACCTGCTTAAATAAATATTTAAAATTTATATTTTTCTACTGACCTACAAAAGACTTCAACGCGTTAAATATTTGAGAGTTAAGAATTACTCGTTCTATTTTCATTAATTTTCTATTTTCACATAACTATTATTGGTTCACGCATGCGTGCAATACTATATGTAAATACACGTTTTAGTGTGTTTGTTTACGTATAAAGTTTCTTGGTTTTACTATATAAACTTTATGGGTCATTTTCTAATTTCTATAAATATCTTCGATTCTACATTTGGTTTATCTTACTCATCTTATACAGGATGTACTAAATAAGTATCTATATAAGTATTTATTATTTATGGTGTTTTGTTTATTTACTTAGGTTAAATTATTATCTTATACAGGATGTAAGTGGCAGCGCGTAGGTAAATTTAGGAGATAGCTCAGTAAACGATTCTGATCATGAATGAATAAAGAAAACCGTACCGTACCGTACTTGTTTTTTCATGAGACTATCCACATTTATCTTAAATTCTGGTTATGGCGCACGTGGCTTGCCCGCTTTCCCACGGGCCGTTTTCGTCTTTCGGCGTACCATACAATTACAAACAATTAATAAACACAACGGCCCGGCTAACGTTGTACCCATGAGTTTCGGTCGTTTTGCGGAATGGTTCCCGATGTGATAATTTCATACATGTCTAAATTTATTCAGTGAAATATTTTTATCTATTATCTAGACTTCTCATTTTACCTTGACTTTAATTTACCTACATGCTGCCATAAACACCCTGTATAGTAGTCATATTAGTTTTAATTGTTTATATTATTTTGTTAATGTTAATTTCATTTATATTGTAAATTAATAAATTTTGTAGGTTTTATTATGCTCCTTTTGGGCTTAATGTTAATTTTACACATGCAAAGTCACGGACCAAAGCTAGCTAGCATTCAAGGGGGATGGTTTAAGAAATACCATGAAATTTAGGATTCATTATGTTTTTTACAAGAAGCTACTCTGTTTTCCATTTTATACTGATTATTAATTTGTTTCAATACTTAGTATACAAAATCAATAGAATCACAAATTACGTATAGCGCCAGTATTTTTTCTATTTTGTGATAGAATCGAACGGTACGAAACCACAAAATAGAAAAAATACAGAAGGTCCACTCCCGCCGTTCTTGAAAACAACTGCCTAAATTGGGCTGACTGCCTAGGGTTGCTATTCTGAATTTTTGAAATAAGTTAGTGTGCTTTATTACCCATCGATTAGCTTATACATTCATCTTATTATACGTCCAGGCCTAAATGGGAAGACAAAGCAATATTTACTCTCCTCAACTTGGCTTCTTCATAAAAGCCAATTTCTGCTGAATGTGCAATGAAATGAATAATTGGTCGCTATTAAAACTTATCTTTAGCTTTACTTACTTTACTTTACTAACAAGAAAAAACTAAGACCTAGTTTTATATACCTTTCAATATTATTTGGAAATTTGAAGAACGTGTAATCACAATTTTGTGTGTATTAAAACATCCAAACACACTGCAGCAGTAATAAAAACGCTTATTCATTTTTTGCACGTAACAATGATCAATGCGTAGCAAACTGTCGTGAGTAACAGCCCGCTATAGCTCTATCCCCGATCGTCCGAGATTTCTAGTAAACGCAATTGTCAATCTGTGCGTGACGATTATGACGCTTAGTTCCGAGTGGACTATCTGACTAGCGCGCCGGCGCTATACGTAATTTGTGACGAAACCCTGAGAGGATTTAGCAATTACAATAGCAAATATTATTATTAAGGTAACATAAATATCACCAAACTATTAATACGTTTATAACACAAACGGATACGCAGAATCTTTTTTTAAATTTAATTGAAAACCACAGTTAATTTTAAAAACCACAACTGATCTACTAAATTTTATGTTTTGGCTTATCTACTAAAAATATTAAAGACATAAAAAGCATTGTCTCAAGTCTGGGTGTTGTGGTACCTACCATCTTTGTTTCTGATTTCTATACCACAAGTGCTTTAGCTACTTACATACATCATTACATTAAAACAATCTAAAATCTGTTAAATCTGTCGATTTCGTACGAAATTTGACAGATTTGACAAGATTTGAGATTGTTTTAAGAGTTCATGGTTAACCCCCAGACCAATGTACTTGACGTTGTTCAATATTTTCACTTTTATAGGAGGTAGAGTAGTTTTTACGTACTAAAACATTTTCCCGACAAAACGTTCGGTAAGTTTAACGTTTCCACAATCAACTATTACTACACCGATACCGTAAATGCAATACGAATATTCTCGAAGAATTACACACAGCCACAGTAGGAGTCAATGCAGTAACATTTACTAATGGTTAATACTTAAGTAGCCTTATTACAAAAACCGGCCAAGTGCGACTCGAACTCGCGCACGAAGGGTTCCATACCATTATCTATAAAAACGGCAAAAAAAACACAATGTTTTTGTATGGGAGCCCCCTTAAATATTTATTGTATTCTGTTTTTTAGTATTTGTTGTTATAGCGGCAACAGAAATACATCATCTGTGAAAATTTCAACTCTCTAACTAAACAGGAACAGACAGACAGACAGACGGACAGTGAAGCCTTAGTAATAGAGTCCCTTTTACCCTTTGTGTACGGAACCCTAAAAAGATAGAAGATAGACTAATAATAGCTTTATACGATGTCTAAAAAATAACTTACCAATTCCAAATGGTGACACATCAGAAATGTCTCGGTAATAATGACTTACATTTAAAATTGGTTGGCTAATCTTTAGACAGCGTTTAAAACTAGTCTATCTTTTTTGTAATAAGGCCAAAGCTGTTTGAATTTTTATACTCTTACTTATATAAGGTCCCATTTTATTAACCTAAAAAAGTTTAAAAATAAATTACAAAATAACAACATCGACTTCATATTGCATATACTCGTCCTATCTTCAACTCTTTCTCGCTCTGTACAAGGGGAAGGAATAAGACGGATAATCAGATGGTTAAACGTAGCAAAGATAGGACGAGTTTATGCAATATAAAGTCAATGTTGTTGATTTTTAACTTTTTTAGTTTTATGGTACACATTTGAAAATTGGTTTTTACGATTGCTTTTCACCTATATAGTCACAGGTTAACAGGATGAACACTAATAAAATCGGACCTTATATGTATAGCTCGTATATGAATTGAATGTATTTTATAATAAATAAAATAATAAAATAAAATATGTTTATTTAGGACCAAAATTGAATCCATAGTAGTGTTAGTAAAACAAACACCGGCTAAAACCTGGAAAAAATGCTTGATATAAAATATTTTTTTATATCGTTTTGGATTTTAAACGTAGTAATTCCTCGTAGCAGTGAATTGGTTGCAACAAGCAGTTTATGAGAATAAAAATCACTTACCAGTTTCGAAAACAGATGGGCCTTATTGCTGCTCTATAAAATAAATAAATATTGGACAACATCACATACATTGCTCTGATCCTAAGGTAAATAGCTAAAGCATTTGTGTTATAGAAATCAGAAACATCGACGGTACCACAACACCCAGACCCAAGACAATATAGAAAAGTTCGTTTCCTATATTAACCCGACCGGGGATCGAACCCGGAACCTCAGAGATGGCGACGCTATATAGTCCGGTGTGCTCGCCTCTCGGCTACGGAGGTCGTCAGAAGTCAAATTTATCGATGATTCGTGCACGAAAATGTATGGCCTTTATCAGGCACCATTTTATGATCAATAATCGTTTGTTTTAAAAAGTTCAACATACGCTCATCTGAAAACCAAATTATTACAAACTTCATTCACTTTGCTTGTTAGGTCCGTTCCCTGATTCTGTATCTTGCAAAAGCAAATTGATTATGCTTTTAAATCGGAAATTGACAGCAAATAACAAAAAGAAAGCAGTCTACTGTCAGTGCTGCCAATACATTTTGACATTAAGCATCAAACGGGCGATGACTGCGCCATTATTGCTGATTGCATTTTTTAGGGAATAAGGGTCAGTTTTTGCTATATTCTCTGTGACTTATGGACTGCCGACCAAATCAGGGTAACGGGCAGCCGCTTGAACAGACAGCCCAGAGCCGCTCGCTGTAGACTTCCAAGGGCTGATGATGATTATAATGGGATATTTTCTCTTGAAAGACAGACAGTCAGACGGATAGAAGAGGCGGCAGAAGAGGCTTAATAATAACACGATACACGTGTATTTACTACCTTTGCCTACATAAATATACAAAAAAAAAATCCCTTTTTATCTTGAGTAAAAATAACGACAATGTATGTTGCTTTGGTTTCCAACCATAATAAATTAAATAATAAATTTAGTTAAATAATACAGTTTCTCATATTTTACCAACATAACTAATTAAATTACAATATTTAAAATGTCAATAAATAGCTACGTCAAATCAATAAAATTCAGCAAAAAGCATTGTCTAAAAATCACAAATAAACAATTAAGGTCCACCCTGCAACCTAGTCGATCCAAAGGTCCCTATTATGCTGGCTGCATTGCCGCGTTGAATGGCAATAGAGACTTGCTGGACCAACCAGGAACCAGAGCGGGGATCATTTCCCTTCTCTCTCAATCTTCGCCCTATCTCTCCAAAAAGGTCGCGGGCCTCAGCGCCCCATGGTCCAGCTGTAAATAATTGTGAATATCGAAAATAATCTTCAAATAAACAATTCACCCATTTATAGTTTCCCTTTACATCTAAAATAAATAATAACAACAAAACAACGACAAAATTTTATCCCCTTATTTGAATAAATCACATGTACTTAAACCCTACTATTGTCAACTGTATGTATACCCATGTGACACGCAATAAAGATTTTGAGTTTGAGTTTGTAAATCAAAAGTTAGGCCAGGTTAACTCTAGCGAGCTTACTATATGAAGTTATACTGTGACAGTGTACTGGATTTTCGCAAACCTTAGCTACGGAGTTGGTAACCGAACGACATTGAATCGTTACAATCAATGTTATCGGCAAGGTATGCCGCAAATTTGGAATCGGGTTCTGTATGGATTTTAAGGTAAAAAGCCCTGGGCCTTAACCATGAACTGTTAAAACAATCACAAATCTGTCAAACATTATTATTTCTATCAAATTTTGTATGAAATGACGTACCAAAATTGACAGATTTGACAACTTTGAGATTGTTTTAAGAGTTCATGGTTATGGCCTTGTGAGAAACTTGAAACGTTCAAGTTCGTAGGAATGTGTTAAGTGGATTTTTTACTAAATTAATTTATTCATCATGAATGCTTTGGTGTTCATTTTGAGAATGAAATTGTAAAATGTTTTTGTTTAGGCTTAAACACAAGCCTATAGGTGCACTCAAATCGTTAATTAGAGTTATCATTTAAGCCATAGGACGTCCACTGCTGAACATAGGCCTCCCCCAGTGACTACCAGATTGTCCGGTTGCAGCCAGCAGCTTCCTGCAACCTTTACCAGGTCGTCTGTCCACCTTGTGGGTGGACGTCCCACGCTGCGTGTAGATAGACTCAAGAAAAGATGTTTTTTTATGGAACAAAGATATGGTTAACCTGAAGAGCGATTAGAATTGATGGGCAATGAATAGGGATTGGTAGAAGAGATGGTTAGAACTTTTACTTCGTATTGTGAAGAAATGCGGAAAGTTTGTAAGTATGGATGGATGTTTGTTACTCTTTCACGCAAAAACTACAGAACGGATTTGGATGAAATTTTGCATACATATAGAATATGATCTGGATTAACATATAAAATACTTTTTATTTCCGATAAATGATTCTGTGAGATACAATAAATAAACTAAAGATCAAAAGTCTAGGCAACAGCAGATTATTATAAACTATTGGCTATTTATTCTGAGGGAGACCTTCTCCCAGTCCTGGGATTATAGAGGTTCTTTATAAATAGAAATCTTTGCGTATTTCTAACATTACTGACGTATTTAAGCACTGGAAATAAACTTAATATATTTTTAGGTTTCCATTTGTATTTTTTCCTTTTATATTCATTAACGCCATTATGTTGTACAGTCTTCAGATTGATAAGATTTGATTTAAATTGTAATTTTTTCAAACTGAGACAATACAAGATCAGTCAAAATTTTTACTAACTCTTCTAATAGTTAGGTACAGTTAGTCAATGACGAATGAATGTAATGAATATTAATGTTAGTATTAAATTTTGTTCATGTTTAAAAATATGTAATATATTAAAGAATTTAAAAACATGCTTGTTTTTAATATTTTTGATGTTGGTTATAATATTGAATTAGTTAGAAAAAAATAACTTACGGATCGATATTTTTGAAGTTTGATATTATGTCTGTATGTAAAACACAATTTAAATATGTAAAAAGTTTTTTTAATTATTTTGATGCGAACTGTACATTGATCATCATTATGGCCTTTGACTTCATGCCAGTTTTAAAGGATCGCTCATTTACCAGAATATGCGCAAAAAACCAAACGACTGAACCCTAATAATAGCCAACTCAACTTATGCATAACTCGTTCACCGTTCGTTAAAAACGCGCGCGTATCAAAAAAATAATTTGGCATCTTTTATTGCAAAAAAAATATCGATTTTAAAAACTGAAAATAGTCTTAAGTGACAAACTATTGTGTTTTTATGACAATCTTTTTAAAAGTGGACTATTTTTTCAACAAACCGTTTGTTGTTTTTGAATTGCAAAAGTTTTATAAGAGTGTAAGCTAATTTATAAAAAAACGGTCTTAAAAAATTTTGGTACAAAAAAACCGGTGAAATATGACCGAAACCAAAATAACCGTTCAAAAAGAGGTTGTCCATCAAAAACGGAGTAGCCATTGGCGGTTAATTCTGCGGAGTGCATTACACTTCTTATTTATGTGCGTGTGTTGGGTAACGAGTGTCAAAGGGTTTTTTATTTGGTATCATATCACTGATGAGCAAATACAACAAGAACCTATTTTTGGAGACTGCAAAAGATTTACACCTTTATACTTCACAAACTGGAACTATGTAAGTCCTTTTTAAATAAATACATATAAGTAATCTTGACTTTTTTCGGTTATTTTTTAAATTCCGTGTAGGATAGTTTAAAGCGAACTTTGAATAATTTTCGGATATTTCCGGAATACCGAATATTTAGCTTAACCGAATATTTAGGTTAAGCTAAATAGTAAGTACGCCGGACTATATGGCGTCGCTATCTCTGAGGTTCCGGGTTCGATCCCCGGTCGGGTCAATGTAGGAAACGAACTTTTCAAAATTGTCTCGGGTCTGGGTGTCGTAGTACTATCGTTGTTTCTGATTTCTATAACACAAGTGCTTTAGCTACTTACCTTAGGATCAGAGCAATGTATTTGATGTTGTCCAATATTTATTTATTTATGAATCTGAAGCTGCTATGGGCGGGGCTTAGCACATAGAATTAACGACCGATAGGGCAGAAAGGTTGTATAATGGAGGTCACGTTCCGGCAAGCGCAGCGACAGACGACCTGGTAAAGGTTGCAGGAAGCCGCTGGATGCAGGGCACTTCCAACCGGTCACACTGGAAGTCACTGGAAAGGCGTATGTTCAGCAGAGAGGCCTTTGGCTAAAAGGACAATGATGATGATGATTCAGCACAATATTCGGTCTGGCAAAACTTTTTTGCCAAATCGAATATTTCCAAAATTTTTACAACTTGTACACGTACCGCATTATCGGACTTCATAATTTATCAAAATAACATCTTAATGTGCAATAATTATTACATTCACAACTATTATTATTGATAAAAATAATTCATTGCTATTATTATTGTAATGTATGTATATAATAATAAATAATAAATTGTTTCCACAATCACACCAATTATCTAGCCACAAACTAAGCAACGCGTGTGCTATGGCGACTAGATAACGGATAAACATCCATTAGGTGCAAATTCTCGTGCTCATCACACTAACATTTGCCCCTTGCGGGATTCGATCCCGCAACCGCCAGGCATCGTGGTCCTAAGCGCGAACCACTACACCAGACGATCGTATGATTTTATTTGAGTAATATGGGATTACATCCTGAAATAAATGATTTTATATTTAATATAATTACGTTAATATATGTTAATATATTTCCTAGATACTATAATGTACTCTGTGGTGATATAAATATTCATTTCTTCTGTCATTTCCTTGAACTAGTTTTGGTCAATGTGACACAAGTAAGGTCAATGTAGATGTGACGAATTTCTTTATTTTACTGAACAAACCAAAAGTACACAGTGCTTGTGCTACGATATTGTAGCAAACGGGATATGACACAGCGCGAACAATAAAAACCGGCCTAGTGCGAGTTGGACTCGCGCACGAAGGGTTCCGTACCATCATCTATAAAAACGGCAAAAAATGACGTTTGTTTTATGAGAGTTCCCCATGTCGTGGGTAGTATTTGTTGTTATAGCGGCAACAGAAATATATCATCTGTGAAAATTTCAACTGTTCAACTATCACGGTTCATGAGATACAGCCTGGTGACAGGACGGACGGACGGACGGACGGACGGACGGACGGACGGACGGACGGACAGACAGTCGGACAGTCGGACAGACGGACAGACGGACAGACGGACAGACGAACAGACGGACAGACGGACAGACAGCCAGACGGACAGCGGAGCCTTAGTAATAGGGTCCCGTTTTACCATTTGAGTATGAAAACCTAAAAAAATAGGACCATTTTGACGTCCTGGCGCGGTTAGTCGCTTTGCATTCGGATTTCGTTACAATCAATATCCTAGTTGACATCACCAATCAATTGACATACTTTTTATGTGCTGTCAAAACGCTCCTCTGCCTTAAAATTGGTATGGCGATAACAAGCTATGACGTCATTGTATACCGGAGTCAACTGCCTAACTTTTTATTGATTCTGAAGCAAACAAAAATCAGATTCTTCTAATAAATGATAATGCAATGGGTTATCTGGCTAAATTAAGGTGTCAGATTTAATAATTGATGTCTTAGAGTTATTTATGAATGAATTCAGAAAATCATATTTGCCAAATTAAGTAATTTCATTCTTTTGTACTTTATTAGTATTTAGTATAATTAAATGTGGCCTACGCCAAAGAGGCGACTTCCGTAAATAATTGATTTTAATAATAATAACAAAATAAATTAACAATTATATTAATGAATTAATAGTTTTAAAATTGTATTTAGTGTAATAATAATCAATTGAAATAAATCAAAGGCATGTAATATTGTTTGTAAAAGCGTGTTTATGTAGGCAAACTTATTATGCCAGAAATTTATTTTCTAATTTATTTTTAATTTTCATTAAGTATATTAATTAATGCATGAATTTTGGAGTTACTAAAACGATTAAGCAAATTGTAAAATTTATGGTAGTATAACGGCTTTTTTATTATAATTAAAAGTGATCATTATCCCCATCATTTTAGTAATTAATTTAGTACCTACTACTACAGACTGCAGTTTACTAAAGCTACAATAATATTTCGCCAATGCTAAATTATGATTATGATGAAAAAAGATCATTATACTATTAATGACTATTTAAATGACAAAAATGTTTGGAATTAAATACTGGCCTGCTCGCACAGATACATTATTGTAAACATATTATTTAAAGTCAGACATTTATTCAAATATATTTGACGACCTCTGTAGCCGAGAGGCGAGCACGCCGGATTTTAAATGGCGCCGCCATCTCTGAGGTTCCGGGTTCGATCCCCGGTCGGGTCAATGTAGAAAACGAACTTTTCTATATTGGCTCGGGTCTGGGTGTTGTGGTACCGTCGTTGTTTCTGGTTTCTATAATACAAGTGCTTTAGCTACTTACCTTAGGATCAGAGCAATGTATGTGATGTTGTCTAATATTTATTTAAAAAAAAATACAGGATGTACAAGAGAATAGGACTCTCCTTAAAACCACGTGATCAGCTGGTCATATACAACAACTTTTTCTATGGGATGGTAAACTAAATGGTAAAGATGGTAACTCTAGAAAGCTGTAATTTTGTGAAAATATGTGTATCTATGGAAACTATGGCACCCGTTTTCCGAAATAAATTATTTGAATTTGTATCAACCACGCCGACAAAGTGGTTAAATAAAATTTTGTAAATAAATAGGTTCGCTCCCATATAGTAATGTGGGGATGATTTATTTTTCATCGTCTATTCCATCGTGTGGGTTATCTTTAAATAGGTCCTTTAAAATTACTTAGGGGTTGCTAAGACTATTTTTTGATTTAGGAATCCGTCAGGAAATATTTACTTTAAAGTAAATTAGAAGACACCCGAATTTCAACAGAGAAGATGGTTGGAAAATACCACCAGCATGGGATCCTGTTTTAACGAAATCCCATGCTAGGTCCCGCACTGCAAGACCTCTAGATACAGTTAGCTCTTTATGCGTAGATAGGAACACAAATTAATATTAACTGAGTGACGGTAGTTTATATTTTTCAAAATATTGTAAAGACGAATAACACCTTAGTCTACCTGTAACCACGAACGCTGTAAAGTGTTCGAAACGTCAGGTTAAATAAAATGTTAATAAATCGCGAAATATTCCGTAAAAGAAGTTTCATTTTAATGTATCGTGTTCGCGTAAATAAAAGACAACAGTACATTAAAGTGCTAATTTTTGTTCGAGTGGGGCTCCTTCTAAACTATTGGCTTGAAAAATCTGGAAAAATTGATTATAATAGTGCTCTTCATTAAATTTTAAGGAAAATCATAAGAGTTAAGATAGATCAGTTAGTTTATGAGTAATAGTCGTTCAACTTAGTCGTTCAAGTCGAGTCAAGTCGTACTTAGAGTAAAACATTAAAAGTGACTCAAATGAAGTAATTGCTGAAATATATTACGGGCAACTACGGAACCCTACACTGCGCGTGGTCGGTATTCATAAATGAATAGATTTTAAAGTTGCATACTACAGTACAGGTGTCGTGTGGTGCCGGCACGTTAAAAGAATAGCACCACCCCTTCTCTTCCTATGGGTGTCGTAAGAGGCGACTACAGGAGAACCGCCACAAGAAGACGGGCAGCAGCGTCTCCTCTCCACCATTGGCCAAACTGCGATCGCCAACCCGCCTGCCAAGCGTGGCGATTATGGCAAAATCCTCCTTTTGGAGAGGCCTGGGTCCAACAGTGGACTGATATAGACTATGTTAATACTATACTTTGTACTGGCTTTAGGACCACAGTCATAAATATCGAAACATAGCTATAATTGCAATAATGATTCGTTTCCGCTATACACGATTAGATCACGATTAGTAGACTGTGTCCATTGCAACGCATACTCGCTCACCTTATGAGCAACTAGTTTTTGCTGTTTTCATTTGTGAAAATTGTTTCTGAATTGAATTTGCAACGTCAATTTTAAGGTCAATTTAAAAAAATATTTTCTTGCAAATAGGCTTAAACTAAGCGCTTTTATATGTCCATTATTTAAATGAAATTATTTATTCTGTATGTAGGCCCTCCTCTGGGCACTTATACACGTCCCAAAATATAACTTAGCCCTACCACCGCTTCGGGACTACATATAGGCTGGTGATGAGAAGAAACGGCGCAACAAACTCAGTCACCTTTGTCAGCCTGATTTTACAGGAAATACATTTTACAAGACAATAGTAAGTGCGAGCTAGGCAGTTTAAGTCCATACACTATTGTCGTTTAAATAATCTTCTAATTTGTAATATCCTTTTGTCATAAGGACTTTTTTTATGTTGATTTTGAACTCATAGATCGGTAGTTCAACAAGTGTTTGTGGTAATTTATTGAAAAATTTTATACCATTCCCCATAAATGATTTACCAACTTTTTTTAATCTGAAGCACGGAACGGCAAGTTTATTTTTATTTCTAGTATTATAATGATGTGAATCACTTTTTAGACTAAACAAACTTAGATTTTTTCTTACATACATAATATTTTCAAAAATGTATTAGGACGCAACGGTTAATATGTTGACCTCTTTAAAAATCTCCCTCAGAGACTCTCGAGGACCAAGACAGTATATTGCACGTACCGCTCTTTTCTGCAACACAAAGATTGATTCAATGTCAGCAGCTGAGCCCCATAGCAATAGACCATACGACAACAAACTATGAAAATAACTAAAGTATACTAGTCTTGCCGTTTCGACATCAGTTAAAAGCCTTATTTTCCTCACAGCATAAGCCGCTGAACTGAGCCTTCCTGAGAGGGCATTTATATGGGGACCCCATTGCAGTCGTGAGTCTAATGTGATACCCAAAAATGTTGTTGAATCAACCGCATCTATATGATCGTCTGACATATTTATATGCGTACTGACCTGCCTTACATTGGGCATAGTGAATTTAATGCACTTGGTTTTTTTCGCATTTAGTAAGAGATTGTTGGCAGTAAACCAGCGTACTACTTGTGAGAGCGCATCATTCACATCGTCGAAGGTAGCTTTACCTCTATCAGTTTTAAAAATCAAAGATGTATCATCTGCAAACAATACTATCTCACAATCATTATATTATTATCACAAATAAAAAATAAAATAAGACCTCAATAAATTAGGTAAATAATTGATTTGATTCCACAATTACACTAATATTTAGCCCCAAACTAAGCAAAGCTTGTGCTATGTAGAGGCGTGTGGTGCTTATAGGCAGTCAGGCAGTGACTACCTTACCTGGTAAACGAAATGAGGTAGGCAGTAGGTACTTACAAATGTGTGTCATTGATGAAAACCACTGATTTTCATTATTAAAACACTTAAGTATCTACTGCCTACCTCGATATAAATATAATGCCCGTCACTGGTACTATCATATCATCATCATCATATCAGCCTGTTGCAGTCCACTGCTGGACATAGGCCTCCCCCAAGGAGCGAGACAGCGCACGATCTCCCGCCCTTTGCATCCAGTCGCTGCCAGCTGCCTTCTTCAGGTCTTCAGTCCATCTAGCCGGGGGGCGTCCTACACTACGTTTGCTTAAGCGTGGTCTCCATTCGAGAACCTTCCTGCTCCACCTCTCGTCGGTTCTGCGACAGACATGGCCAGCCCAATGCCACTGGTACTATGGCGACTAGATAATGAATAAATATACTTTAACACGTTTACATCCATGACTTAGGTACAAATACTCGTGCTCATCACACTAACATGAACCCGTGCGGGATTCGAACCCGCAACCCCCTGACTGTGTAGTCCGGAGCGCGAACCACTACACCAGACGGTCGTCATAACTATGTCGTAAGTATGTCGACAAATTAAAAAAGTTATGTAAAAACCAAACTTTCTTATTAATTTTTGTACAATACAACCCATTTTAATAACCTATGGCTCCAATTTAAATAATGCCTCAAATTTCGTTTTAAAACCGTTTATAAAATTACATTTTTTTTGTAAAAGACATTAAGTAGGTACCTCAAAACATGCGTATATGGCTAGATTTTAATATTTGATCAAACCGCATTTAACAAAGCCGGCCAAGTGCGAGTTGGAGTTATAAAAAAGGCAAAAAAAACACGTTTGTTGTCCCCTTCTAAATATTTATATTCTGTTTTTTAGTATTTGTTGTTATAGCGGCAACAGAAATACATCATCTGTGAAAATTTTAACTCTCTAGCTATCACGGTCCATGAGGTGCAGTCGGTGACAGACGCACAGACAGACAGACAGACAGACAGACAGACAGACGGACGGACGGACGGACGGACGTATAGACGGACAAACGAAAATTTATCGACTTTCTATACAAAATTAACAAGTAAGTCAACTAGATTTGTAAAGACAGTAAAGAAAAACATATGCATAATTTAAAAAAGAGTTAAAACAAAAGTTGTTCAATATGATGTATAGAATATGTGGTTACAAGGTTGACCAAGGTCAAGGACAAGGACCCCCAAATTATTATTTTTGTCTATAAAATTAGATATCGCACTTAGCCTTAACGGGTTAGAAGTACCGCCCATATTTATTTACATTGTATATTTATTTACATTGAAAAGCAATAAAGAATTGAATTGACATTGCGACTGCGCTAGACCGAGAATCGAACCGGTTTTCGTGCGTCGTTTTGTATTCGTCTGCCATAGGCAAAAAAGTTGTCATCCCTGTTAATGTAGTAAACGAGCTAAGCATAGAAGTTTTAGAAAATCCAATGGCAATTATTTAAGATTCGTCATTATTATGTCATATTGTTATTATAGATGACATAATAATGACGAGCCCCGATAGGATGACCCATTTCAAGATGTCCCTAAGTCCACTTATGGACTTTATACATTAGCAACAATAAAATGCATTACAGCTGATTGTCTATGGTTCCATCTATTGAAATCTTTTGTAACAGGTCGGTTTTTCAAAGACAATCTTAAAAAATACATATTTTTTTTAGTTTTATATGAAATAGGACATAGCGCGAAGTATAATGGTGTTACAGTTTCTGAAGCAAAATTAAAAATGAATATGGCATTTTCTCAAAAGTGTAAATACGGACATAGGGACACCTTGAAATGGGTCACCTGTCAATCCCATACATCACCACTATCGAAGTTCATAATCGTTTTGAAGTGGTTAATTTGGCTAATATTATATAAAGGTACCTATGATGTCACAAGGGCGGTGTTTGTAGATACGCATAGATATGTATGTGTGTATTTATATATGTATGTGATATTAGTTGTACGTTTTCGCCCTCGTTGCTCATCATGAATTAAACGGTTGCTATTTGCTATTTATATGATTGCTGTTCCATTTGTTAATATGTTCTGATCAGGAGACGTATTTTTGAAGCATTCGAAATGAATCTTGAATTCGAACACGAATACGATTCGTGTGCGAATTCTATTTCTATCACTCCCGATTTTACGCATTTTTGAATCACTCGAATTCTGTGTTCCTGTTATGGTAAAATTCTTTAACTATTTTCGTTTTTATTGATTTTAAAAATCGGCAATGAATCGCATGGAACGGAGCGAAAAAAAAAGTCTTTAATCTGGGAACCATATGTTTACTTGTCAAAGTCATACCTCTAAACTTTCTACTAGTAGAATCGAAATACGAGTGGGTCGGACCACTCGTTGCAGAATTCACAGAATGAATTTTCAAAAATAGCGATTTTAGTCATTCGTTTGCGAATCTTGCCATTTCGTATTCGAATTGGAATTCGCATGATTCAAAAATACGTCTCTTGCTCACCAGCAGCGACGCATGTCTACTTTACTTTGTAATTTTTCGTGGTCAACTATCATTGGCTATTTAAGTTATCTCTCATGTAATATGTCAAATTATGTATACCGTTGTTGTCCCAAATATACATAAAATAAAATAGCTTCGGTACGTATAGAGCGCTCGGACTGGGCTTTTTATGAACCGGATATTTTTTAACCGGTTCAACGAAATTATGCGTTCCATGTAAATTTAAGTTAGGCCGGTTCAATACTCGTAAATTACCGGTTTTAATGACGAAGGTTATGTCTTATGTTCAAAGGAAAAACGGGTTAGGAACCGGTTAGTTTTAAAAAACCGAAATTTAACGAAACTCACTTTTTTTTTAAATATAGATGTGAAATTTGAGCACTTTTCTGCTTCTATGTTTTTAAAACTTGCTTTGTTGGTCGGTCAAAGATACTATTTCTGGCTATAATGCCAAGGCTTTTTAGATTTTATGACTGACGAGATTATCTTGCATTTGTTAATTTGATTTTTTTGTCAAGTGACGTTCACAAATTAATATCCTCAATAATAAAAAGCATTCCGTAGAACAAATTTGTCGGTCTGAGTATCTATACTAATATTATAAAGAGGAAAGATTTGTACCTATTTTTGTATGTTTGTAATGAATAGGCTCAAAAAGTACTGGGCCGATTTAAAAAATTCTTTCACCAATAGAATGCTACATTCTTCCAATTTGACATAGGCTACATTTCATTTCCAAAAAATTAGGGATCCTTGGTAAAATTTGAACAATGTAACCGAAGGTGTAGAAAAATGAGTCTTAAAATGTCTTTCGTCGAATGCGCTGCCGAAACTATTAGCGATAATTGTCTACCCCGTGCGAAGCCGGGACGGGCTGCTAGTATAATATATATAGAATGTGAATCCTAAGTCTATGGGTTTGATAAATACTAATATTGTTCTAATAAATAAAATTCTAGTGTCATAACAGAGCCCCTCCGAAACGGCTTAACCGATTCTTATGAAATTTTGTGTTTATATTAAGTAGGTCAGAGTATAGGCCATTGACTATTATCCATATCCCTAAGTGATAATGGTGGTTTACCCCAAATTTTTAGTTTTATTCTTTAGTCATTTTTTTTCTTTTTTTATGATTTGGCAATTGATTATAAGCATGTCTAGATAGTGTGGTACTGCAATTGTCACCAAAAGAACAGGCCAGATTTAAGTGAGTAACAACTATGGTTACTATGGTAACAATTATGGGTTGCTATGGTAACAAGCGCGCTACTAAACGGGCGAAACAAACTTTGGCACCAACAGTTGGCTTATATATTTTTTGACGTTTATGACATTCGAACAGGGAATCTAGACATGTATATAATCAAAGGATTTGGCATTAAAAATTTTAAACCTTTCTACCACCACCCCCTATTTTTTAATAGCTATATATATTAGTTACTTTAATAATTCATTTATATGGCAAAACAACGTTTGCCGGGTCGGCTAGTATCGAATAAATTTATACCAATGGCGCATCTGTACTAATTTTTAGGGTTGCTTAATCAATACGGAACTCTTATTGATGTCCTCATGTAGATATGACTTAGCTCATATACTCCTAGGGTCTGTAATTTCACAATCGCTGAGTAAAGTTTTAAGTAAGCTAATCTGCTTAGTAAATTATTGGGCTGTTGTAAATTAAAAAAAAAACATTTGAAAGCAAGCAATGGCGCCCTGTCAACGTCAAAGTCAACATCCCTATTTGTTTACTGAGCAGATAAGTTCTAAGTAGCTTAATTAGAACTTTACTCAGCGATTGTGAAACAGGCCCATGTCATTGAGGTATAATGTACTAGCGTACTAGAGAACACATCTCGAACTAAATGTTTCAGCCAAGAATTGTAGCCCGGTGGACTACAAAGCTTCAGTCAGTGTCAATAATTGAAGTTGTCAAAACTGCTTCTTGATTGTTCAATACTACAATGCTTGGCTGAAACATTTAGTTCGAGATGTGTTCTTTGGTACGCTAGTACATTATACCTCAATGCCTTATGTAAAAGAAAGTTGTGATTGGGCTAGGGTAATACTCATTATATAACTAACACACAACCGATGAAAGGTGAAGCAAAAGGGTTCTCGATTAATTTCGTTAAACAGGTAGAAAATACCGCAATCTTGATTGGCAACTACGGAACCCTATATTACGCGTTTGACTCTTGGCCGATTTTTATTCTTATAATCACCATCATGACAGTCAAGCGAGTATTAACAGAAGCTATTAAAATATCACCTTGATAAAATCCGAGATATATTATACATGCTTACAAAATGTTGGCCAGTTCATTCAAAACATCTAAACATACCATCAAAACATGGCTTCCACGGTGATAAATATTGACACTTATTATTTCAAAAATGAATCTATTAAACGGAAATTGTGGCGACTTATATTATGTAGTGTATTCCATGTATTTTTGTGTGTATGTTATGTGTATTTCTGGGGATTAGGATTGCATATATTTTGGAGTATAACGGAGGAACAGATGAAAGAACCCATGGTTAGTTTGGCGAAGAAGTTTGCTGCGTGCTACTTCACTAATTGGAATGTGGTATGTATAATAATTATATACTTTTAGCGTTTAATCCTACTAATACACTCGCGA
Source organism: Anania fuscalis (assembly GCA_950371115.1). Taxonomy (NCBI): domain Eukaryota; kingdom Metazoa; phylum Arthropoda; class Insecta; order Lepidoptera; family Crambidae; genus Anania; species Anania fuscalis. Next base: position 7,729,642 of record OX493353.1, on the reverse strand, counting down.
GCAATAAAAAATTTCCACCCACAAAATGCCGACAAACACACACTTAATATCTCCTAAGACCTAGCTTCAAAACCTAGCTAAACCAAGCTAAAAATTAAAAAATTAAATAAAAGTTAAATATTCTTATGCGCTGTTAAATGTACTTCAATATTGCAGACGGCGTCATTAAGCTAGCCTTTTCCGTTTAGGAGTAATTTGGTGCTATATATGTCACTGGAACTTTTTCATTGCTCGCGAGTGTATTAAAAATGCGAAAATTTGTAAGTATGGACGGATGTTTGTTACTCTTTCACGTAAAAACTACTGAACGGATTTGGATGAAATTTTGCATACTTAAAGACTATGATCTGCATTAACATACAGGATACTTTTTATCTCCGATAATGATCCTGTGAGATACATTGAATAGAGATCACGCGAGCGAAGTCGCGGACATCAGCTAGTTATAGAATATTACAAAGCTTTAGGGCATTGGCTATATAATACAGGTTGTTTGGTAAATGGTACTTATATAAGGTGAAAGTTAATTAGTGTCAGAATTTTTTTAGGAGTAACTTAGACTATCACATGGATCACATATAAGATAAATTTGAAATTATAGAACAAACATTAAAAAATCGAAAAAAATAAAAAGTTTAAAATAAAGAATCTACATCATCCTGAACATGTACCCAAACACCACAAGTAGACTACTCACAAAACGCTAGGCGATTCATAATCTCTCCAGAATCACATTCATGCACTCAAATAATCATATTACACTGTTCATCATTATAGCATATTACTTGGTGCGTGAATTAAAGTTTGTTCTATAATTTTAAATTTATCTTATACTAGCTTTTGCCCGCGACTTCGTTCGCGTGGACTTCAGGTTCGTCCCGTCTAGTCTAGTAATAAGTAAGAAATACGGTAACTAAGCACTGCAGAGCCCTAATCATAGGTCTATAGGTAGCTACTGCAGTATGCTCCTATAAACTACATTTAACGATCTTTTTCCTTCAGCATAAACATGCAGATTCTTCGCTTTGGAAACACGTGAGCAAGCCACATAGAGCTGACCGTGTGAAAAACATGGCGTGCCCTAACTTCATAAAACTCTTTATTAATTGGGATCGTACTTCGAATAGTACCTCTGATGTTATTCATTAATTTATTTTAAAACTAATAATTTGTTATAATTAACTGTAAGTAACCTATGTATATAGTAATTGAATTATCAATGAAGTAATTCGTAAAAATGAAGTATCTTTTTGTACGTGTAACTCCTAACCAAAAAGAAACCTGGCAATAACTAACCTTAGGCCTATATTACTTAAAGTGGGCGACCATACGTTTTTATCAAATCGCTAGTGCCTTGAAAATTCGCAAAACGGACACAACCGTCAACGACGTCTGCCCTCACGCGTCTACCCGCGTTCGGGTCGCGCACTCAGCGATGAGCCACTTCTTCCCCACCGCACCTACCCCGCTCCCCCCACGCCCCGTTCGCCTGGCACCGCTGCCGGTATTTATCACCGAAACGGTATTTATCGCCGAAATTGCTATGACTGCATTTTAAATCTGTGATATCTTCGAAAATATTTATTTAATTTACATGCTGTAAAAAGCCATATTGATCTTAATTAAATGCACAATGTATTTAAGATACTTAATTGGATAAGGATTAATACTGTATTGCTTAAAATCGCTTCGTAAATAAGCCATTATTTCTCGTACAAAGTAAAGGATAAAAAATGGTTATTGTGGGTTATTCCTAAGAGATAAACATATACCATCACGGACTTTTTTGGAGACCTTTTTAAGTTGTACAATACTGTAGTACATTGTTTTGATCTATCTTGTAGGATTCAGTCAGCGTTTGCAATGTAAGCGCAAAAAATGTGTTTTTTTACGACCTCACATTAGAAACCTCAAAAATTGTAGCCTATATGTTATTCTGATGTATAAGCTATATTGTGGTAAAGTTTCATTCAAATCCATTCAGTAGTTTTTACGTGAAAGAGTAACAAACATCCATACATCCATACATCCATACATCCATACTTACAAACTTTCGCCTTTATAATAGTAGTAGGATGTGATCCATGTGATAGTCTAAGTTACTCCTAAAAATATCTGACACTAATTCACTTACACCTTATATAAAGCCGAAACTTGCCCATGTAAACATATACATATAAATACTATGGTAAAGTCAGATATTATCAGGTATAAAGGTTGCTGCCTAAAGGTTGTCTGGAAGAGATCGCTTTTTAGCGATAAGACCGCCTAAATTGTACATCTTTCTGTAAATATCAACTGTAACTTCTTTGTTTGGTGTGCAATAAAGAGTATCTATCTATCTATCTATCAGATAAATTTTGATATCACTGCCACAATATCTGAGGTATTCGATCAGTGCGTCCTACCGTTGATGACCTACGGCGCCGAAACTTGGAACATGTGAAGCTGACCTACCGACTACATGTCACTCAGCGAGCTATGGAAAGGTCGATGCTTGGGATTTCATTATACAGGGTGTACAAAAGAATAGGACACTCCTTAAAACCACATGATCAGCTGGTCATATACAACAACTTTTTCTATCGGAGCAACATCGAAATCAATAAAAAAAAAACAGCCTCTCCATACAAACTTACTCGCATACCTTGATGATAATGTATGGAGCATCTGAAAATAAAATCACGATTTCGATGTTGCACCAATAGGAAAAGTTATTGTACATGACCAACTGATCACGTGGTTTTAAGGAGTGTCCCATTCTTTTGTACACCCTGTAGAATAAAATCCGAAACGAGATCTTCGGACAGATCTGTCTGTGGTCTTCGAATACCAAAGTAATGGACATAGTCCAAAAATGTAGAAAGCTTAAGTAGCAGTGGGCTGGCCACATTTGTCGCAGAACCGATAAAAGGTGAAGTAAACGTTATCGAGTGAAGACCACGCCTTGGAAAACGTAGTGTAGGACGCCCCCCAGCTCGATGGACGGCCTTAGGAAGATGGCTGGCAGTGGCTGGATAAAAAAGCGGGAGATCGAGCTCTTCGGCGCACAGCTTACGTCCACCAGTGAACTGCAATAGGCTATGATAAAGATGATTATGAGTAACGTCATGATGAGGCTGATTTTTAACCGACTTCAAAAAAAAGGACCTCTCAATTCGTCTGAATGTATTTTTTTTTGTATGTTTGTTACGCGATTACGCCGTCAATTTTGAACCGATTTCAAAATTTATTTTTTAGTTTGAAAGGGTATACTTCCGAGGTGGTCCCATTTACACCAAAACAGATTCTGATGATGGGATCCTTGGGAAATCGAGGGCAACTCTCAATTTTTATAGGCACCTATAATGTTTTGCATATATTTTCTGACTCAATGCTGATTTTTGGGTCTGGTAATCATCATGTCATGTTGCTGACCTGATGATGGAAGCCACAGAACTCCTTAACGGATAGGAGTTAGAAGATAATACTGCTCTTTGTCGACAGAAAGTATTTCGCAGTGTGTTGAGCAGACGTGGAGCTTATGAGGTACCAGACCGCCAATATTTATTTACAGGGGGCGGGTACGCCCACCCAGTTACGAAAAAAAAAAGTTCCTTTCTTAAATTGACTTGGTATTTAATGCAAGACTTTATCCTATGGTTACGACACCAAAATAGCCACCGTTCTGGTTGGAGTGTAGGAAAACCCTTTCCTTAAGATTTACAAATTTTCGTCGAAATATTGACCCAATATAACACCTTATTTTTATCATACCATTCGATGGGGGGGTCCATGGAGGACCAACATTAGCTAAGGTTACTTTGCTGTTAAGTCATTTTTGGCGGAGTTGGAAGGTGAAAACTGAAGCTTATTTTAAAGGCGTCTGGGACTTGTAATAAATTTCGTCGAAAAATTGATCATTAATAGCACCCTATTTTTATTATACCATTGGGTGGGTGGTCCACAGAAGAACAACATTTGTCTAGGTCACTTTGCTGTAAAGTCATTTTTGGCGGAGTTAGGAGGGGAAAAATAGAAGACTTAACACTTAAAATTGTGAAATACGAGTAAAATAAGTTTAATAAAAAACTAAAAACCGACTTCAAAATGAAACTAAAAAGCGAAAAATAATATTGACTAAAACATACCTAATCAGTTCTTTTTGGAGTCGGTGCGAGTGAACACATTTTAACTTTTGATGTCTGGCACCGACTCCAAATAGAACTGATTAGGTATGTTTTAGTCAATATTATTTTTCGCTTTTTAGTTTCATTTTGAAGTCGGTTTTTAGTTGTTATTAATGACAGTGTTTAAAGCAAGTTCGCATTAAAATCAGAATCGCGCTTAAAATTGGTTCAAATCCGAAAGCTAACAAATAATTTTTTTCAACAAATACATTTTTATCCAGCCCTATTTACTGTATAATTATGTTTACTATAATAACGCTTAGGCAAACGTAGTGTAGGACGCCCCCCGGCTAGATGGACCGATGACCTGAAGAAGGCAGCTGGCAGCGACTGGATGCAAAGGGCGGGAGATCGTGCGCTGTGGCGCTCCTTGGGGGAGGCCTATGTCCAGCAGTGGACTGCAACAGGCTGATATGATGATGATAACTAGCTTAGATAACGGATTTCACAAATTTACTTAAGGGATGATTTTTTTCATCATTTATCCCATCGTGTGGGGTATCGTTGAATAGGTCTTTTAAAATGATTCAGGGGTTGCAAAGACAATATTTCGATTTAGGAATCCGTTTGCGATATGCGATCTCCCTCCCTCTAAAACCTAAACTATTGGTCTGAAAAAACTGGAAAAATTCATGATAATAGTGTTTTTTATGAACTTTCAGGGAAAATCAAAACGGTTAAGATAGATCAGTCGGATTTATTAGTAACAGTTGTTCAAAGATTCCTTAGAGGAAAACATTAAAAGTGACTTAAACAAGGTAATTTCCGAAATATATTGTGGTAACGACGGGCAACTACGGAACCCTATACTGCGCGTGGCACGACAGGCACTTGGCCGGTTTATTTTTAAAATTTTGTTTTTTAGCAATTACCATGCTAGGATTATTTAAAATATTATAATAGTTACTTGAAAAAATCGATCGATCATCGCATACCGGGCGAGTGCTACTCCAACTAAGCTACCGAGACGATAGCTGACCTGACGAAATCTTTTAAGTGTTTCTTAGGGTTCCGTACCCAAAGAGTAAAACGGGACCCTATTACTAAGGTTTCGCTGTCCGTCTGTCTGTCTGTCCGTCTGTATCTCATGAATCGTGATAGAAAGACAGTTGAAATTTTCACAGATGATGTATTTCTGTTGCCGCTACAATAACAAATACTAAAAAACAGAATAAAATAAATATTTAAGGAGGCTCCCATACAACAAACGTGATTTTTTGCCGTTTTTATAAATAATGGTACGGAACCCTTCGTGCGCGACTCCGACTCGCACTTGGCCGATTTTTTCTGATCAATGTTGCGACTATACGTATACCTAAGTATACTACCGTCAACACCCGATAGAAATATTGTTACAAATATTTAATTTTTCTGATAAGTAGTACTTAGTATTGGTTAATATTTAATTTTAACCAATACTAAGTAATTACCTAGCCCCAAACTAAGCAAAGCTTGTACGTACTATGACGATTAGATGACGGCTAAACATACTGAAATACGTTTATAAACATCCAGCCCGATCTATCACGATCAACAAAACACGATATGATATGATACGATATGTCGTCCTCCCAGCCCCTCTAGCACGAACAACAAAACACGATATGATATGATACGATATGTTGTCCTCCCAGCCCCTCTAGCACGAATAACAAAACACGATATGATATGATACGATATGTTGTCCTCCTAGCCCCTCTAGCACGATCAACAAAACACGATATGATATGATACGATATGTTGTCCTCCCAGCCCCTCTAGCACGATCAACAAAACACGATATGAAATGATACGATATGTTGTCCTCCCAGCCCCTCTAGCACGATCAACAAAACACAATATGATACGATATGATATAGCGATTTATCGCCTATTTACTTTCAAAATATGATAACATAGCCGCCATCTTAAACTTTTATTGAAACAGTAAGCATGTCCGTGCCGACGCGTCACGGTTATGCTCGCTTTTTTAATGAAAGTTCATATTTTGACAAAAAATATGCGATATATTGCTATATCATATCATATCATATCGTGTTTTGTTGCACATGCTAGAGGGACTGACGTATTTGTCGATGGCGACACCCTGCAAATCGCACTAGACGTTCGCATTCTTCCTAGCATGCGCACGCACGTGACTCGCGAAACCAAATTTAGATTTGAAGGTGCGGTCACAGACAGCGCAGTGAAGCTGTCCACTGGTGTTGTATGTGTAAACATAGGAAGGCTTAGGTCGAGATTTTCAAAGTTGGCGTTTGGCGTCGAGATCTTCAATACTACCGTTCGAAACATTCAACACCCGAACTGACTGCTTTGCGCCACTCCGGTCTCCGAGTTGCCAGCTCCTCCCACGTGTCACTACTTATACCGACAGATGTTAAATGCCGCCTGAGAACATCCCGATACCGCAGGTATTGTCCTCCAGGTCTGCGTTTACCTAAGCTGAGTTCAGAATAGAAAACAGACTTCGGCAGCCTGGTAGAGTCCATACGCACAAGGTCCACACCAGCGCAGTTGACCCTTGGTTAGCAAGCTTTCCATGCCTGATACGATATAACGATTTATCGACACTCAACTTTCAAAATATGGTAACATAGCCGCCATCTGGAACTTTTATCGAAACAGTAAGCATGTCCGTGCCGGCAACATCACGGTCATGCTCGATTTTTCGATAAAAGTTCATATGTTGACAAAAAATATGCGTATATCATACCATATCATATCGTGTTTTGTTGCTCATGCTAAAGGGGCATGAGTAAGGTACAAATTCTCGTGCTAAACTATGCCCCTGGCGGGATTCGAACCCGCGGCAGCCAGGTTTTATAAACCAGAGCGTTAACCACTACACCAATATATACTGTCGTCAAAAATATGTTGAAATTGTATGCTATAGCATTGAGTATAGAAATAATATACAAGTTGACTTTTTTATCACCGTCCAAATCTGAGATGACTACCGTGATACAAACGAACAACTTACAAATAGGCTAGTTGACAAAATTTTAAAACTTGTTTATTGATTTTCCTTAATGTCCATTAAACACAAAAAAATAATTTTTAATACTTGAAAAAGATCGTCCGCCTCAGGTGGGATCCGAACCCACGTCCAATGCATACCGGGCGAGTGCTTTGACCACTAAGCTACTTAGCACTAAGCTGCTAGGCTTTGACAGCGAGAACCACTTGAAAGATTTCGTCGAATTGACTAACGTCTCGGTAGCTTAGTGGTCAAAGCACTCGCCCGGTATGCGATGGACGTGGGTTCGGATCCCACCTGAGGCCTAACCTAGCATGGTAATTGCTAAAAACAAAAATTTAAATAAAATAATTCTTTTGAAAAACAAAAATGTTAACATTATGTATTAATCAGTTCTTTTGAAGTAGGTGCGAATGGACACATTTGAACTCACAAAGGCTGGCACCGATTAGGTATACTTACATTAGTAAAGGAACTTAGTTATTAAGGTTAAATGAAAAAAGTTTATTATTTTTAGCTTTTCAGTTTTTCGGCGGTTAATTTTTTTTGTTGACAAGCTTTTATAAAATAACAATTCAAATTCACCCTGGAAACGCTCGACTCTGTCAAAGCGTCTAAATTACGTCATGTCCGGCAAAACGAATTGTGTAAGTCCTAATTCCATAGTGAATTTTACACTAGTCATTTTAAATATGATTTATATACCGACAGAGATTGCTAAAACCGGGATATTTATCAAATTATACAATTTATTGTCCGAATTTATGTGCCGTGTGGTGCCGGCATGTTAAAAGAATTGCACCACCCCTTCTCTTCCTATGGGTGTCGTAAGAGGCGACTACAGGAGAACCGCCACAAGAAGACGGGCAGCAGCGTCTCCTCTCCACCATTGGCCAAACTGCGATCGCCAACCCGCCTGCCAAGCGTGGCGATTATGGCAAAATCCTCCTTTTGGAGAGGCCTGTGTCCAGCAGTGGACTGATATAGGCTAATGATGATGATGGTGATTGTCCGAAAATGTTAAGATTATCTAAATATAAAGTTTCGTATGGCGTGACGTATTTTTTTCTGATTGGTGTTAACTGTCACGTGATTGTAAGCCTAGTTTTAAAGAATTTGTTTCATAAAATATTGAAAATTCTTGTTTAAAATTAAAAATAACCTTGTTTTTTGTTTTCTCCGTACCGTGATTTATTATTAGAAATGTCGAACAAGCCAATATATGTGTATTGGACACAAGCCTATTGGAACAACTAACTCAAAAATATATTATAACTGTTCCATACATTTTGGTCGAATGAATATTGATATTTTGTATGGATCAGCTGATTTAGTTTTGCAGTTTGAGAGTTGGTCCACGATGGTAAGAGTTGTTCTTTTGTATCAAGGGAGTCTTCTCAGAAGGTTTGAACAGTGATTTAAAGTCAACCTGTATACATTAGCAGAGTTCAACTATTTGATACACGAATGGTTACAAGGGAAATGTTTCCATTCGTTAAGTGATTTATTCAAAATGTGAATTAATTATTGTACGATTTTCAATTTTTTATTTTATTGCGTATACATTGTATACACCGGGAATTTTTAATTACCCGAGAAAATTAACTAACATACTCAGATACCGATATACATCGAATTGGGCGAATAAAAATTTTTTTTTATTAGAAATTTATTTAAAAGATCCCTAACATTCCTTAAAAAATATGCACCATAAAAGTCCTGCTAATTCAAATAGTAATCATTATCATTCCAACATTAACGGAACCAAAATCCACCTAATTTGGTCGCGTAATATTGGCGCACGGAAGGAATAACTATGAATGATTTTTTTTCATTCATAGTTATTCCTTCCGTACGCCAACGCCGTACGCCGTTCCGTTTTTTTTAATCGCCAAATTCGATGTATATCGATATCTGAGTATGTTAGTTAATTATCTCGGGTAATTAAAAATTCACGGTGTATATTTTTTTGCCAATCCTTTACATTAAGACAATTCTCATTATTTAATATGTAATTTTTTGTACCATCCATTGTATTAAGCCGAATAATTCTTGACATTTGAACAGAAACGTATTTCATCTAAAATTTAAATTTAAATTGACAATTACTCACGCGCTAGGCCAAATTACACTGCTTCATTCTGCACAAACTAATATATTTGTAAATACGTGTAATTTGTGAATAAATAATAGTAAAGTAAAGTAAAGTATGCCTATATACGTCCCACTGCAGGGCACAGGCCTCACCTCAACTATGAGGTGGTTTGGGCCATACTCCACCACGCGGGCCCGGTGCGGATTGGTGGAGGGGTGTTGTAAGGCCAGTGACTAAACCTTACTGTCAGATGTTATCAAGCCGCCTTAAGGCCTCTGACTAGGTTTCACGACCAATATCAAGCGATATTGGCCGGGACCAACTTTTAACGTGCCTTCCGAAGCACGGAGATGCTCGTGTTAAATGTCACTAAATATGGTCGAAATGGTCACCCATCCACTCACGACCGCGGCGATGGTTGCTTAACTTTAGTAATCGATACCAAAGCGCTGCCGCCACTGAGCTACGAGCAAATAATAGTAAGTACCTATGTCAAATTATACCTTGCTATCTTCGATCAAGAATCGAATCCCTACCATGCATAATTACCTACTAAGTCTGCAAATGCCAGCTGATGCAGCTATGTCAGGGAAAGTCCTAGGTCAACCACAATTCAGTAGATACTAAGAAAGTCCTATCGCAACATGACGGGTAGTAGTGGTAGTAATAAAACCAGGCTGACAAAGGTGACTGTGTTTGTTGCGCCGTTTCTTCTCATCACCAGCCGATATGTAGTACCGAAGCGGTGGTAGGAAAAAAAAATTGGGACATGTAAAAGTGCCATTCATGGCCAATTTACAAAAATAAATGACTTTGACTTTGACTTTGTACCATAACTTTTGATATTTCTTCAGACAGAAAGACAGACGGACGGACAGCAGAGTCTTATAGTGTCCCGTTTTACCCTTCTAAACTTTTTTAAGGAGTATCCTATCATATTGTACACCGTGTATGGTGATTTTTTATTGACAACACTGACAAACCCATTTCTTCTTTAGCTTGCTTACCCTTAGAGCCAAGAAGCTTATACAGCATGTTTGGTAAAGGGTATATCACCGAAACTAGCCCCATGTTAACATAAAATATGCATATGTTGTGGCCCGATCTTAGAATTAATCACTTCCGGTCTTATTTATAAACGTTGATTAAATTCAAGACACTGCTGAACAGCTTATTAAAAAATATCTTTACTCATAAACGCTAATTAAAGTTAATCATCGTCTTAGTGACCTCGTAACTAGCTGTCAAGACAAGCAGCATCGTACCCTTGTTTAAAATTTAATTACAGAAATGGCGTCGCAGCAACAGCTGTTTCCTGTCTAGCTAGCTGTCATCTAGGGGGTCCCGCATACAGTGATGTGTTAAACACTCCTAAATGACATAAGAGATTTCTTAATAATGGCTGTATGGCTCTAGCCATCACCTTTCCCTTCATGGAAAAATACAAGTACTACTCTTTGGTCTCAAGATTGATTGACAGTGACAATGCTTTGAACATTTTTTTTTTTAATTTTTGCTTCAATGACAGTATTTTGGGTCTTTCATAATGACTAGAGTCCGGTGTTGGCAGAGTAAAATAAAAATTGTGGTAATTAACTAACTAACGCCTAAGTAGCGTTTATGAGTGAAAAATAGTTACGCACTACTTACGAAGTTAAGCAGTGAATAGTTAATCAGTTACTGAGATGTTGATTAGTCGATTTTTATAATTAAGGCCGTTTGTAATTTGGCCAACCATTTCATAAAATGGTCCTTTTCCATGATGCTGCTCTGTACCCGCTGGCCACATCATGATGTTGATTGGCCAGATCAATAAATCAGTCAGCGTTTGCCGATATGATCGACTACTTCATGAAATTACCAAACGTTGGTGGTCATATCGTAAAACAGTTATATTATCCACCGGTAGAGGCGCTGATGTCGCTTTGTTATTGTGGTACAACATGGCGGCGGACAATTATTATTCTGTTCTTGTAAATTGTGAAAGTGAATAATAAGTGTAAATAGAAGATTAAATTGCAGTGAATTATCGTTAAAGACATCAAGCTAGAATTTTATGAAAGTCACTCGAAAAAAAGGCGGAACGTCAAAAAAATTGTGGAGTTTCCTTCCCAAATACAAATATGTATATATATTTTTTAACTATTTCTCAAAATTTCATCATCATCACCAGCCTATATCAGTCCACTGCTGGACACAGGCCTCTCCAAAAGGAGGATTTTGCCATAATCGCCACGCTTGGCAGGCGGGTTGGCGATCGCAGTTTGGCCAATGGTGGAGAGGAGACGCTGCTGCCCGTCTTCTTGTGGCGGTTCTCCTGTAGAGTCGTCTGTCTCAAAATTTATATTAAATAAATTTTAGTAACTCGTAACCGTATCTATACCTATTTTAATGATAAGGCCAAACATTGATTGACTTAATTTCATATGCTTTAGGGAAATCCCAATATTCTTTGGTCATGCTGTACCAAATTCTATTATGCATAGGTTTACGCCTGACCCCAGTATCAAATCGAAGACCTTAGCTTTCGGAACCGGTTCTAACCACCAACCCGTAGTGGTAATTGCGGATTTAAGAATGCGACTTGGCAAGGTGTAGTGTTTACTTTTATGGTGTTACGCTCTAAATACAGATGAAATTTTATTAGCGAATACTGAAGAGATTATGGTACTTGTGGTAACAAATAACTTTGTCAAAGAAACTAATTTAATTAATTGATTTGTGTCCTCAGAAATTGTTACAAAATTCTTGCACAGTAATACTGTCTTTAGAATGCACAATTTTTAGGGTTCCGTACCCAAAGGGTAAAACGGGACCCTATTACTAAGGCTCCGCTTTCCGTCTGTCTGTCTCTCTGTCTGTCTGTCCGTCTGTCACCAGGCTGTATCTCATGAACCGTGATAGTTAGAGAGTTGAAATAATCACAGATGATGTATTCTGTTGCCGCTGTAACAACAAATACAAAATAAAAACAAAATACAATAAATATTTCATGGGGCTGTCATACAACAGACGTTATTTTTTTGCCGTTTTTAAAGATAATGTAGACTCTTCGTGCGCGAGTCCAACTCGCACTTGCCCGGTTTTTTAATGTAAACATCGTTGTTAACACCGCATAATATTTCTCTTAAAGTTCTCTAAATTATTAAAAAGTACTAGGTATATAATATGAGACAAAAAAATAAATAAATTACCAAACAAACAAACAAATGCCAATCTATTTACCGGCAATGGTTTCTCGCAAGTGCCTACTAAACGTAATGAGACTTGTAGCTGATCACCAGCACATGAGTAAAGAAACGGAACAGAGACAAAGCTTCTAAAGAGCTAGCAAAATGTATACCTATTTTGGTAGGGTTGGCACATCATCACCAGCCTATAACAGTCCACTGCTGGACACAGGCCTCTCCAAAAGGAGGATTGGCACAATTGAATAAATTTAAAATATAAATGTTCTTTTTTTTCACATTTTTAATAAAATAGGTTATTTTTTTTACAAATTACATACTCTAAATTTTTTTTTTATTACTTTTGGTTTTTAATAATTTGTTGTGTCTTTTAATCGAATGATAAATTCTAAATCTAATATAAAGTTTTGTCAAATAATCCAATGGGAAATAATCACATGGCATATGAAATGTACAATCTTGCAAACGTGCTAATACTTATTACCAATATTAACAATTTGTACATGAAGATCAAAATATTCGCAAAATTTTTGCTCAAGCAATTCAACAAATGCAATAAAATTGTCAGGAGGTATTATCACACACAGTACAATGTACAACCATATTTACAACACTTTTTAAATACTAAAACAAAAATATTACTACGTATTATGTGAGAAACTCGATAACAAAACAAAACACGCACGACATTCGAGCGTCGTGTCACGCCTGCAAGCCCTGAGATTGACCACTGCCTGATCTAGTTTGAAGCGGTTTCGGCTTATACGTGACAAGCGGCCAGTGGTCACGCACACACACGCGTTGCACTTCACTATCACAGCGCATTCGTATGTAGCTTTGTCTCTGTTCCGTTTCTTTACTCATGTGTCACCAGTGAGTTTGCCATGACAGTTTGCCATGACTGACAGACAGAAACGTACTATCTCAACCTAATTTTGAAGTGTTCACTTGTTCCCGCGCTTATGGTAGAAAATATCCTATGTTGAGATTGTTGATTGAGTAGGGTAAAACCGGGATTGACGCCCCAGTGGTATAGATGCCCCGATTGTTATTACTCTAGTTTCGAAAATACATAGCGTGTTATTTTATTTATCTATCGAGAGACTTTTCAACTACAACCAAATGGATCGTGTCTCATGTCTCTGTGCGATTGCATGGGACGGCTAGGTGCGATCAAAGTTGTTTCGGGATAGATGTCCTATTTCTCAGCGGGTCGTCTATCCTTAATGTTATTTATATGGACTTGGCAACAATCCCCTATATGGGATAGATGTCTTAAAATTTAGAGGTCCGCAATAATCGGTAATACTCTGGAAATGTCAAAGGTAATATTTTTTTCCTTTCATAAATTCATAGATAAAAGACCAAAGTACTTGCCAGTTTTACAATTAAAAGAATGAAATAATTACAGGGAGTTATAACATATTTTTAAAAAGTGTGGCATCTATCCCGATTTTACCCTATTGAACTAGTTTTTACATATTAACAAAATTATATTGATATTACAGGGTGTTAAATAAATGGTATATCAAGCTGATACTAGCCTATGTTAATATATTATGTATACGATCATTAATATTATACGTTTTCTTCATATCTTTTTTTTCTAGTCAAACTCATTACGCCTTATCGTGCCAGTGATGACGTCACAAGCCCTAAATTTTATTTAAAAATAACTACGCATCAGTTTTATGAAATATTCAAATTAATCTCTTAAAATGCTCTATTTATTCTAAAAAAAATATAAAAACAGTAACATTTTTTTTTTGGACAATACCCATTGACATTGGTCAGCGAATACATTAAAACTTGTACATCTATTTATAGACATCGTTTAAAAGAGTATCTAAAAGATGATAATTATAACTTGGAAGCGACAAGGTCAAAACCCCGTGTGTGACCTTTAAAAAGTTATATAATTCTTTATCAGATGAATATAACCTGCAAAGCTAAGGTCAAATCATACAATGTTTTGACGCAGACTAAATAAAAATAGCGCCTCAGACAATACACCATCTGTCTTGGTCTAAAAGTTAGGGTTACTACACAAGAGGTGCTCGTAGCTCAGCGGCGGCAGCGCTTTGGTATCGATTAGTTAAGTTAAGCAACCCACGGCGTGGTTGTGAGTGGATGGGTGACCATTCCGACCATTTAGTGACATTTATCACGAGCATCTCCGTGCTTCGGAAGGCACGTTAAAAGTTGGTCCCGGCTGATATCGCTTAAGACTAGTCGTGAAGCCTAGTCAGAGGCCTTGAGGCGGCTTGATTACATCTGACAGTAAGGTTTACATACTAGCCTTATATCACCCCTCCACTACCGCATTAGGCCTACGTATAGCCCAAACCACCTCATAGTTGAGGTAAGGCCTGTGCCCTGCAGTGGGACGTATATAAGCATACTTAACTTTACTACACCTTCGTTTGACGACCTCCGTAGCCGAGAGGCGAGCACGCCGGACTGTATTAGCGTCGCCATCTCTGAGGTTCCGGGTTTGATCCCCGGTCGGGTCAATGTAGAAAACGAACTTTTCTATATTTGTCTCGGGTCTGTTTGTTGTGGTACCGTTGTTTCTGATTTCTATAACACAAGTGCTTTAGCTACTTACCTTAGGATCAGAGCAATGTATGTGATGTTGTCCAATATTTATTATTTATCAAGTCTACACCCATATTCGGGCCCGCAAAACCGAATATGTGCAGATGGATGTAACTAGGTATTACATCCATCTACACATATTCGGTTTTGCTTCAGTTCGGCTTTGTTGTTCAATAAATACTGCCGAATCGACATTGCCGACCTGTTTATGTGTAAAGTTACCTTAAAGAATGAACATCATTAAGTGACAAACCAGACAATGTGTTTTTGACAGAGGCGTTTTGCATTAGGACATTTTGTTTTGTAATACTTATTTAAATTAATTTGAAA